>OW569333.1:4800000-6069471 GCA_937595015.1 Polyommatus icarus | reverse complement strand
CCCCTCCCCCTCTTCCCTCACCCCTCACCCCTCTCCCCTCACCCCTCTCCCCTCCCCTCTCCCCTCTCCCCTCTCCCCCGCGCCCCTCTCCCCTCGACTCTCGACTTTAATATATACTAGAATAGATAATTGAACCGATGAATTGAGATGAGTAAGTAACTGTCTGTTTAGTCGTTGTCAAAGGCGTGTTAGGTACACGCATTGAATTCACATCTAGTCGTAAGATAAACAATTTATAGTAGATATTAATTTTCTTTTTAATATATACTAGAATAGGTAATTGAACCGATGAATTGAGATGACATTAATAATGACAACCGGTAGCGGGTATGTGTTTGAAATATTTACGAAATGTGTATTTTATTCAATTTAAACTTTAATAATAATCTATACTAATATTAGAATATTTAGTCTGTCTGTTACCTTTTCATGCCGAACAATTTTTTATAAAATTTGGTGAAGAACGGACGAAGGATACTTCTTGGTCCGGAAAAAATTACGGTTCCTGTACATTGCATCAAATTTTCGTGAGTAAAGAATTAATAATTGCATAAATGCAATCTCTTTAGTTTTTACTTTTAAATGCCGTCGCGATTTTTATTCATAAAATATATTTTGTTGGTAAAATCAAATATGGTTTTAGGGCATTTCATTTCGATCACATTATTTTTTTCTTAAAGAATTTAGAATCCTTAGTTATTTCCTCCCGAGGTGCACCAAAATCATGGTGTATGTATCTACAAAATATCTAGATTCATCCGCATGATAATATTATTTTTACGATTTTTTGTGCAGATTTTATTACTCCAGTGCTAAGATGTAATAATTTTTCTATTGCTATGGATTGGACATATCATATATCATTTTACAATGTTTTGACATGTATACGTAAAAATCTGTCTCTGTGTTGCGGTAATCTGTACATTGTTTTCTGACTAGCTGTAATGTTTACATTTTTTGACTTTCAAACCTACCAAAACCGTAAAAATTATCGTTTGGTGAATATAAATTATCGAATAGCATCTTATTAGGTAGTCTCTCGCCAAATAATTAAGGTTACAAAGCAATATTGTAGTATTTGTAAACCAAAAATGTTGACTAGGTTCCGGAATAAAACCCAGTCTACTGACCACTGCCCAAGACGTCAAATTACGGCGCTATTTTGTACTAGTATTCCACTAGTATTAGATAAGTATGACGTATTATAATTACATTACAAGAAATACTTATTCGACATTCACTGGCAAATATTTCGAAACGAATCAACGTGTTTATTTTAGAATATTTTATTTTTTATTTCTAAGTTTCTTTTTTTTCTATTATTATTTGATATTCTTCTGTGTATTTTATAGTGGTGGTGTTTTTTTGTTACGTTAAATTGAATAAATGATTCTTATTCTTTTTTAAGAATTAACAAAAAATTAAAACCGACTTCCAAGGTAAAAACAATAATAACATTAATATGAACTAAAAAGTATTAAATAATTTTTACTATCTAATAGTGCCTTTTTCCGAATTCGGCTAAACCTCAACTATTTCTGTACTCAATCTTCATTATTTTGAAGTCGGTACCAGATAGCTGAATCTTCAGTCCTCTGACAGAATATTTGAAACTTTTGGAACTGGCACCGACTTCAAAATTATGAAGATTGAGTACAGAAATAGTTGAGGTTTAGCCGAATTCGGAAAAAGGCACTATTAGATAGTAAAAATTATTTAATACTTTTTAGTTCATATTAATGTTATTATTGTTTTTACCTTGGAAGTCGGTTTTAATTTTTTGTTAAAAATAATAATAATTTCACTCTTTTTAGTTACACTAGTACGTAAACCTTCGCGTATATTTTACGTAATTTATTACAATTTGTTAAGTGTTGAGATTTGTAAATTTTTTATTTTCTAAGAAAATTTAGTTCCGCAATTCAACAACAGATGTCGTTGTTAAGCTTCTACATCGCGGTATCGCTTACTCGATAGCATTTGATATAACTAATTCGCTACAATAATTATTTTCTTCTCGTTCACACTCACTGGTTGTCATAATTGATATTACGCCAGAGGGATTAACGTCCCAGAACCATAAGACCAGTTTTAGGCGTAAGACGTAGACGTCTATTCTTTACATTAAGAGTCACAACTCACACTCACAAAATAATATATTATCAGTGAAGTGAACAGTAGTTAGTAAAGTATTCGATCTGTATAATATAAAGTAGTAAAATATTCGATCTCTCGTTTGCCGCCACGCGCCGCCCGCGCGACACCGTCGCCTCTGTAGCGCCGACCGCCGTGTATTAAACAAAGTATTAAACAAACAGGTGTTGTTATGTAACAATACATAATTATTATTACGAGTTAGTATATCCATACCTATGCCTTGCAGTACTACTATCTATTCTGTGCCATGAGACATTGGTGACCTTAACACGACGTGGTAATGATGATGATGACGATGATGATGATTATGATTATGATGATGAATATTAATTGCATAGTAGCATATGCTTTCTGTTCTTAAAACAACGCCGAAACTCCCAAACGTGTATCTATAAGGAGTCAGGAGTTCTCTCAGCATCTTCGAAACCATGGTATACCTTGACCCAATATTTGACTTTTTGGTAGCATATTCTTAGTACACTTCACATAAAACCAAAATCACCATATGTTTCCATATAAATTTCGAGGAGTTCCCTCGATTACTCCTGGATCCCATCATCAGGTCACCACTTTGTGAACATGGTACCAAATTGGAGTAAAACCAAATACAACAAAGCAAAAATTTCGAAAATCGGTTCACAAACGGCGGAGTAATCGTTGAACATACAAAAAAAAAAAAAAAAAAAAATAAAAAAAAAAAAAAAAAAAAAAAATATCCACAGCCGAACATATAACCTCCTCGTTTTTTGGAAGTCGGTTAAAAAGAATAAGAATCATTTATTCAATTCGTATGGGATCACGGCGATTCTGCCAGTATACTGGGATATATTTGTGAACATGGGTTTTCTATGATAGACAATCAGCGCTCTGACACACAGATTTGACTGATGTAATTTTTTTATTTTCCATCAAGTGCCTGTGGATTTTTTGTACCAAATATTCATGATCAGGCGTTGCTCTCACATATCAACAGATTGTTCAAATTTGTAAACAAAGCGATTTATCTTTATAATTGATATATTTTATCAAAAACTAAGCTGATGGGTGCCTCCGGAATCATGATTGAAACATTTTGGCGTAAAAATATTTATTCCTGTATTTATTTTCGCTGAATTCTAGAGGAAATAAAATTTTGAAAGAATTATTTTTAATGCTCATTTTTTTAGTGGTAAATGGATTTAAATCAAAATTTTAAGCTGACCCTAACCTTGGTAAGGAACGTAACTAACTTCCAAAAAATGTTTGAATGCTTATAAATACTTGTGGTCAAAGTTGTAGTGAAAATAAAAACACGAAATTTCACTAATCCTCGTTGTATGCGGCCTTAAATCTACGGTATGAACGAGATAAGCTACGGAGACAAGTCACTAAGCTTTCCTTATCATGGTTAGAGCCAAATAATTTTGATTCTTATTGCTTAGGCAATAAGAATCAAAATTATTTGGATTCAGTATTCATCTATAAAGTATTTTTTATATAATTATCTTAACGGAGACTTGATACTAAGATTACTAGCTAAGAGACGATTAAGAAACAAATTATGTGTAACAATAGTAAGTAACATCGTAACCTATCTTAATATTGTTAAACATAATAAGGTCACTCTACAACACTCACTTGTAATCACAATAAAAAAAAATCTTTGATTAAAATTATTAATGCTAAGTTTGTATTGGCTAAGTTTACCCATAAGGAACAAATTGTTATATGTTGTTATGTTGTTGTTATATTATATATTATGCCATTCAATCATTTCATTGAAAATTTTACGTATCAGTCGTTTCTCATCTCACCTCATTTCATCTCATCTCATTTTCACTAATTAATTTCTTTGTCGCCATTGCGTGCTGTATTTCACCTGTCATTGGAAGTCATCTAACCTACTAACTAAAGAACTAAAGAAGTTACCATTGTTTGTCTTTTATTTTAATGTACCAGATGATATTTTGTTGGTGAAACCTACTAAATAAATAAATAATTAAATACTGAATCCGCGAAAAATGTGTTAATTTTTCATCATTAACCCATCAAGCCTCGTACGAGCACCGATGATCGCGACAACAATAGAATACAATAACATTGCCGAGAATCCCCGATCGAAGGATTAAAATGTTCTAATTCTCCTGAAATGTCACAGTCATGTAGTCACGATTTACGACTAATCTTGCCATAAGTACCAAAATTTTAATTTTCCAAGTAACTTTACTCACTCTATACCTAGTGGGCTTTCCGACAATTTTCCTTGTAAAACGCTGGTCGAGCTTAGTGGGTCAGCCGCCAGCGGTTTGAGTAAACAGACGATTACGTCGCATATGGTCAGGGCGCCTACGCTGGGTCGCAGCAGCGGGCCGCGGGGCCGGAGGTCGCGCCCAATTAGGCAGAGCCATCAGATTACAGCGGTGCTCAACCTTTGGCACGTTAAAAATAGTTTAAACATTAAAACATTAAGCTTTTTGATTATATAAAACTTATTGTTTTTTATCATTGAAGCAACATGATTTAATGTAGCAATCACAACAATGTAACACAAAGTCACTTCCCGATGTCTATTCCTGTAAATAGTTTAAATATTTAAATCTACGCCACAGCTACGGATTGTGATGCGGTTTTTTAATGACTTCGTTTGCTTATAATAATAATATTATGTGCCATTTTTACATACTACAAGTTCAATAGTGTTATTACAACGTATTTGGCGAAATAACGTTTGTTGGTTCATCGAGTTTTGTACAGTTTTTGAATTTGACTACTTGAATTTAAATAAGTAATAATATCCTTTAACTAAGGGAATTTTATGAGTTTACAGACGTAGAGTGTTTTAACATTGTTTTCGTATTCTAATGCTAAGTACTCACATACGGTTTTGCTCGATAGTTTTACTCCAAATCGAGTAATAATTACTGTGTGGACGGCAAATCTGACAGCTCGAAGACTCGCATCGAGCCTCTCGAAGGATTGATGGAATGAAATATATTTAGAGTAAAACTATCGAGCAATGCTGAATGTGTGGACGAAAGCCCGAGCCGCGGGTTTTGCTCGACGTTATTGCTCGATCGAGCAAAACCGTATGTGAGTACTTAGCATAATGAGTAATGTCCTTGTGCAGAAAAATGATTCATCAGATATAATATTGTTTTTATAAGATTCATAACAAAATATGACAACAGCTAAACTGCTAATAAATTCAATTCCCTGAGAGAGAATCAAGATTCATGATCCTTTAAATAATAGTTGTTTGAACGCGCGTCGAGCACCATATTACACATTATATAAATTCAGCTTACTTTAATACTAATTTAGTATTCATGATAGAATTTTCTCCGGATTTTTAAGGAAAATTAAGGCAGCAACCTATAATATGTTACCATAGAGAAATTTTCCTTAATCTATGATGTTACTTAGTAGATAATATTGCATCAATTACAAACTCCGATGAAAGATAGATACATCATATAACTAACGTTGTAGAGATATGACAACTACCAAATATTATAAATATGACACGACGTGAAAAAAAGGTTTAGCACACCTGATCTAGGATAAGCTCGTTTGTCCAGTAAACTCGTATCTTACCTTCATGGTGTAACAACATTTTATTTATCTGTGCAATCAAATAATAATAATTAAGATTTAAAACATACTTAAAGTAACAAAGAAAATGCAACAAAGAAAATTAAATACATACGTTGATAATAATATTGTCGCAAAAACTTGATGTAAGCTATAAAAATAAATACGACAGATATTATGTTTAAAATAAACACGTCAATAATTATTTTGAAACCGTGTAATATAAAATTATAATTTGACTACGAGATGAAAATCTTTACTTCTCATACTATTCACGAAATAAAGATGCCGCGAAAACCGTGTAGTGACCTAGAATTTGTCATTCATCAATTCATCAGCCGAGCGATCGGTTTCGGTCGTTTGCATCTTGCACTGACCTTCGGAGGTTCGGCAAGTTATTGAGTAAATTACGCCACGCACGCCGCGTCATTGTACCGCGGCCTGCGCGCGCGCACGCACCTGACACTAACGAAGCGTTTAATTTCAGAACACGAGAAAGACTACGCGGCGAGACCCCTCGACTTCGACATAGAGGAGGAGACCCGCAAAAAGGAGACGTCCAAGTGGTTGGAGAGCCACTTCGGCAGCGACTCCCGCTCCTCGCACGACTCCATCGCCGAGGAAATCAGCCGCCGCCCCGACTATAAGAAGCCCGACGACGAGGGCTATTACGGCAAGACCCGGCCATACGGCGACCGCGTCCTCCGCAAGACCAAGTCCTCCACGCCGTCCGACGAGAGACCGGAGCCGGGGAACCGGACCGGCGGATACTTCAAAGGAGTGGCCGACTGGTCCCAGCGGCGCGCGACCAAGCCCAGGATGCCGGAGCCCCGCAGCGCGTCACCGTCTCCACCCGCCGCCCGCTCGCCCTACGCCAGCAACGACCGCCTCAACGGCTCCTCGCCCCGACACATCTACAAGCGGGACTCGCCCCAGGGCCGGACGTCACCGATCCTTCGCCGCCAACCTCCGTCCCGTGATGACTCAGCGTACGTATCGTCGTCGACCATGCACAGCCCACCGCGCGGCTCGCCTTTCAGACCGGTCGAGGGTGATCGCTACCGGGAGCCGTCAGTCGAGGACGAGTACCGGCCGCCGGTCGCGCCCGAACGGAAGAGGGTGTCCAAGCAGCGGAAATCCGAGGAGATCCGCTACGAGAATCGAAGCTCGTCCCGAAACGGCACGTCCCGGGACAGTCGCGAGGTGGTCGAGCCGCCGCCGGACTACTCCCCGCCCCGAGAGCGCCGAGGCAGCTCCGACCGCGAGCGGACTCCGCCGCGACGCCGAGAAAAAGACGAGAGGAAGCAGCACCAGAAGACGAGGTTCGCCGACAACGGCCGACGACCGTCACCGGCGCGGAAGGGCGTAGGGTCTGCGATCGGGAACTCTATAAGGAAGTTAGTCGGGAAGATTCGATCGGCATCGGCGGAGCGGAAGGCGCGATGGCGCAGCAGGACCCCCTCGCCGGAGCACTCGTCGCGCACGTACCGGCAGTACGGGGGGGAGCTGGCCCCCCCGGCCGCGCCCCCCGCGGCGCCCCCGCACCGCTACTACCTTGGCGAGGACCCCTTCGCGCCCAGCATCTACGGGCGCGAGCACAAGTACGAGGGCAGTGCGAGGCGCGCGACCGCCGCAGCTGACAGCCGCGATCATCGCGACAGGTTAGTTTTTTTCTTTCTTTATTGTAAAAGTTTTTTTTTCTTTCTCGTGTCCAAATTCTTTCTTATTATCAGATAATAATATTTACTTGGGTAGTAGTATTTGACGGTTGTTTCTCTTTATTCTGCCGTTGATGTTATAATATCGAAATGCTTGGTATAAAATAGTGACCAACCGAACTTTCGGTTTCGGTTTCGGCCAGTTACGGCCAAAAAATCTAGTTTCGGCCTTAGTTTCGGTTTCGGCCAAAATATAGCCGAAACTTTCGGCTCCACCGAATCCCATGCGCTATTGAGTAAACTTCGCAGTTAACTCGTGCTTGTGTGCCAGCGAGGCCCCGGCTCAGTTCGGAACTATCCTATTTAATCGTGTTTTTTTAAGTTAATGGCAAAACGCCTTCTGAAGCAAAAAAATGTGACGCCAACTGCAAGTTTGCTTAGTAATTTCGTATTGAACTTAGACCACGGTCGTGTCCATGTTTCCTTTAAAAAAATATAATATACTGCAATTAATTGTGTTTTCAGTAGTACGTCGTTAATGTCTAAGGGAGAATTTTACCAATCACACGACTTCGTTTAATAAAACTTAGTTCTCGTTAAACGCGTTCCTACGGGGATATAAATTTCGTTTTGTTTCAAATGGATTTCATAATTTTCTCGATTAATAAAATATCTTAGTAATTAATGTGACTTCACGCGATGATTTTACATGGTTTTATGATTTTAGACTTTAGAGCCTAGTTACGTTATTTTATCAACAAAAACGGATTTATGAAGTTTAACCGTACGACATATTTGGACATTCTGAAGATAAAACTTGGATTTGCTGTGAACGTTACGTTGGTGAAATGCAATTTAGTGCTATAAACACGTTTATATGTTTATAACCGATTAAGTGTACACTAAGCGCGTTCTATTTCTTAGGTGAAATCGCACCTAAATAAAATGACTTGAAATAACTTCTGCTCTTGTTTTTTAGGGTAATCATTCGTTGTAATACATTAAGGGGAATTTTACCAATCAGACTTAAAAAATTCGTTTTATTAAACTAAGTTCTCATTGAACAATGAACGCGTTTATATGGCGACGTAAATCTCGTTTGTTTTAAATAGATTTCACATTCTCCTTTTAATCGCGATTAAATGAATCTAAGTTTACGTTACGTCACGCGATGATTTTAATATCTTTTTATCATCTTTAATCTATATTATATATTATTATTATATCTATATATTATAATAATATATAATAAATCATTAAATAAAATAGCAAGAAACGATAAATATGCTAACCAAACGCATCTGTGAAAACTATCATCATAACAATTTTTTCGTCTATTTTTTCGATCTGTCATGACACTACACTGACAGGACTTAAATATTAATAAAAACTCGAATATTAGGCGTCGATAAAAATCGGATTTTCTGTAAACGAGTTTAGTTTGTTGGTGAAATGCAATTAAGTGTTATAAACGTGTTTATAATATACGTTTAGAACCGGTTTAGTGTGCGCTAAGCACATTCAAATTTTTTGGTAAAATCGCACCTACTTGGAATCGTATAAAAATGAAATAAAGTACAAAAAAGTTTCTAGGGAACATATTCTTGTCTAAGATATTATATTTATATAAATTAAGAAATGTTGCAAAAAGTAGAAAATTTTAATGAGTTACTTTTTCTTTAGTTGTTGTAACTTATGTTAAAATCAATAAATTTCAGTTAATAATCGTAATTTTAAATGTTTTACCAAGTTTCGGTTTCGGTTTCGGCCGAAACTGAGAGTAAGGCCGAAAGTTCGGTTTCGGTTTCGGCTGAAAAATCAGTTTCGGTCGGACACTAGTATAAAATAATAACTTTTATTTCCAAGTAAGATAGACAATAACATCTCAAGGCGAACAAACGTGACCATATTTTGTATCTACCGAGGAAACATAGTATAGGAATTAACTACGCAACAAGTGTTATTTTTTAATTGAATACAAATTATAGGTGGGTTTGTACCATAAATAGAATCTTGTCTACTCCTACACTATCAAATTCTTGTTCCTTGATATTGATACATAATAGATGTTATTAAATTAAATAATAAATATGACTGTTGATCAAGCAGACTTATTATTTGCTTAGACTTAACGAGAATATCTCTGATTACGGTATTCCACAAGAATTCTTTACTTTTTTGGTATAAAGTAACCCAACTGAGTCAATCCTAGTTATATTATGTAGACCCCTACGTAGACTCTAAGCTACTTATAACTTTACTGATTAAAATATTAAGCTTTTGCTTGAAGAAACAAACATTCACAAGAATAATATCATCGACTCTAGAGTAGAGGTAATTTTTTTAGTCACTAAATATGGCCCGCAACTTGGTCCGTATAGGTTATTGTGGATCTCGCTGTAGCAGTACATTTTGCCGCGATAAAAACTGTCCTTTGTTCGGACACAACACTCGACATGTCTAATTTCATCCAAATTTGGTTCAGCGTTTAATGTGGAAAGAGGTACACAGACAGATAATTCAAAATTTAAATTTTGTATATTTATTATAAAGTATGATAATTAGCAGGGCCGGATCTACCATACGGCTATTTAGGCTTAAGCCCAGGGCCCCATGAGTTCAAGGGCCTCCAGATATGTTAAGTCAAAGTCAAAAAAAGACGATAATGCGATAGAATTCATAATTTTATTAAATTAAACAAATCGTGTTATGGTGTATTAATAAATCATCTGATTTCCTCGATGGTAAAAAAAAAAAACAAATCGTGTGTTTTTTATATTTTTATCCCTGCAAATCCTACGACCAATGTTTATTATGCAATTTAGACCGTGTTGGCCGGTGTTGGAACTACGAACTGACAGTTAAAATGATGTAGCCCTAAGTAGTTTCAGTCCAGGGCCCCCTAAGCTCACGGTCCGGCCCTGATAATTAGTGCATAGTAGTTAGTATGAGTGTAGAATTAACCAACAAAATATTCCACATTACCAAACATCGAGTTAATATTTTCCACGACTTCCACTTTGACCAACTAACTAACCAACTGTAACTGACCAACTATTTTTCGTTCCCAACGTTACAACTTTTTAGTTGGTTTGATAGGAATATTTTATTTTTTTAAATTTGTTCCCGTTCTCACAATTTAATGAAATATGAAGTTTGTTGTGTACGAAATGAACTGACGACTTACTGGCCACTTTTAATTAATAATATTGATAATAAGTAAATACCTTATGACTTTGACAATCGAGTAAAGACATGACGCGTTCTGAGCATTTAATTATTATTTTTAACAAAAAATTAAAACCGACTTCCAAGGTAAAAACAATATTAACATTAATATGAACTAAAAAGTATTAAATAATTTTTGCTATCTAATAGTGCCTTTTTCCGAATTCGGCTAAACCTTGACTATTTCTGTACTCAATCTTCATTATTTTGAAGTCGGTACCAGATAGCTGAAGCTTCAGTCCTCTGACAGAATATTTGAAACTTTTGGAACTGGCACCGACTTCAAAATTATGAAGATTGAGTACAGAAATAGTCAAGGTTTAGCCGAATTCGGAAAAAGGCACTATTAGATAGCAAAAATTATTTAATACTTTTTAGTTCATATTAATGTTAATATTGTTTTTACCTTGGAAGTCGGTTTTAATTTTTTGTTAAAAATAATAATAATTTCACTCTTTTTAGTTACACTAGTAGGTAAACCTTCGCGTATATTTTACGTATCTTATTACACAGTTCACACTCACAAAATAATATATTATCAGTGAAGTGAACATATTGTGCTAAGTAATTTAACAATTTTAATACTTCAAACCCCAAGCAGTCACCGGCGATTGCGATAACAATAGAAAGGCTATTGTGTCTCGTTTTTCCACGATCCAAGGATCTATCAGATAAAAAATTGTATAAACTTGCATAGGATGTGTGCTCAGTAATTTAACAATTTTAATACTTCAAACCCCAAGCGGTCACCGGCGATTGCGATAACAATAGAAAGGCTATTGTGTCTCGCTTTTCCACGATCCAAGGATCTATCAGATAAAAAAATTGTATAAACTTGCATAGGATGTAGCGTAGCTACTCATCTAATATATAAAATTCTCGTGTCACAGTTTTCGTTGCCATACTCCTCGGAAACGGCTTGACCGATTCACATGAAATTATGTGAGCATATTGTGAGGATATTGGTCTGAGAATCGGCCAACATCTATTTTTCATACCAAAAATTATTTATATGGCAAAACAACGTTTGCCGGGACAGCTAGTAATATAATATAATATTATCATAATTATTGACAGCTGTTCTTGTAATCAAGAATTCAATTTCAAATCCATTCAAATCGATACTTAGTGCGCCATCTATCGATTAATAAGTATAACTAATTAAAAAGACACTTATTGACTTTGTTTTGTTTAAATGCTCTTTTTAAAATAACTTTATTTTAATTCTATATTTTGTCT
Organism: Polyommatus icarus; assembly: GCA_937595015.1. NCBI lineage: Eukaryota > Metazoa > Arthropoda > Insecta > Lepidoptera > Lycaenidae > Polyommatus > Polyommatus icarus. The sequence continues at coordinate 6,057,619 of OW569333.1, read as the reverse complement.
ATTAAAATTTTATAAAGTAGTTAGTATAGTATTCGATCTGTATATAAAGTAGTAAAGTATAAAGTAAAGCGATACCGTCGCCTCCGCGGTGCTGACCGCCGTGTATATTTAAACAAAGTGTTGTTATACAGTATAAAATTATTATTATTATTAGTATATCCACACCTATGCCTTGTACTATTATCTATTCTGTGCCATGAGACATTGGTGACCTTAACACGACGTGGTAATGATAAAGACGATGACGATGATGATGATGATGATGATGAATATGAGTTGCATAGCAGCATATGCTAGCATATGCTTTCTGTTCTTAAAACAACGCCGAAACTCCCAAACGTGTATCTATAAGGAGTCAGGAGTTCTCTCAGCATCTTCGAAACCATGGTATACCTTGACCCAATATTTGACTTTTTGGTAGCATATTCTTAGTACACTTCACATAAAACCAAAATCACCATATGTTTCCATATAAATTTCGAGGAGTTCCCTCGATTACTCCTGGATCCCATCATCAGGTCACCACTTTGTGAACATGGTACCAAATTGGAGTAAAACCAAATGCAACAAAGCAAAAATTTCGAAAATCGGTTCACAAACGGCGGAGTAATCGTTGAACATACAAAAAAAAAAAAAAAAATCCACAGCCGAACATATAACCTCCTCGTTTTTTGGAAGTCGGTTAAAAACAGCCACGACGCGAATTCGTGTTGTGGCTCTAATGAAAACGGCCACGACGCGTTCTGAAACCAGGCCGTGTTACGCAGGAGTAATTTTAACGTGCCCAAGTGTGTGCAAAATACACAAGAGCACTCTGGTTTCACTGAAACTAGGCCAGTTACGCAGGGGTAATTTTATAGTGCCCAAGTGTGTGTGAAATACACAAGAGCACTCTGGTTTCAATGAAACCAGGCCATTTACGCAGGAGTAATTTAATAGTGCCCAAGTGTGTACGCAATACACAAGAGCACGTTACACAGGAGCAAATTGAAACCAGGCCAGTTGAGCAGAAGTCATTTCATAGTGCCCAAGTGTGTGTGCAGCACTCTGGTTCCAATGAAACCAGTCCAGAAAAAAACAAAACAAAATATGGGATCAACCAATTGGTTATGGCTGGTTTACACGTATTAAGTAGATAAGTAGTTAACTAAATTTTAACTTACTTATTAATAATAATAATAATAATATAATAATATCTATGGACGCTTCACACCACGTCAGTCTGGCCCCGTACTAAGTACCTAAAGGACTTGTGTTACAGGTACCAGACAACGGAAATATATTTAATACTTTTATACTATACATATATTTAAGATTTTTATTATAACATACACATATTTAATACACATCCAGACCCGGGAACATTGAAAACTTTTTGTTCCGTCGGCGGGATTCGAACCCGCGACCCCCGGCTTGAGCTACCAACGTGCTCACCACTGAGCCACAGAGGTCGTCAACACGTTGCATGTAAACACAAAATTTAGTAGCAAGTAGTAAGTTAAAATTTAGTTAAGTACTAAACAAGGAAATTAGAATTTTGACTATTTTCTGTAAGGTTGGCAGGCGGGGCTTGTCACATGACACATTTCCGGCAGGCACGTCAAATTAAGTTAAAATTTTGTTACTACTTATCTACTTAATACGTGTAAACCAGCCATTAGATTGGAATTATTCCTTTACCGAGTTCAATTCTGCACAACCAGTTGGTAAGTTTAGTTGGTCAAAGTGGAAGTCGTGATATTTTCGAGATTTGAATTTAAAATAAGATAATAATATTATGTTTTATATCATACGGCATATTAATCCAAAACATATCGTTAATGAAACTTTATATTTTCTTGACGTCTTTCCGAGTGTCTGACAATAATAAAACTTGATATTAAAAATTAAATCATATAAAAGTAAGTTAATGTAATCGATACTTAATATGTATAATGTTTATTGTGTTTGATGTGGAACAGGCCCAAGTTAATATGGAATAGTGGGAATATTACGCAAAGGTTGGAGCAGGATCTATATTAAATATGCTGGTACTGCCTCTAGCGTGAAACCATTGCAATTTGCAGTACAGGCATAGAATGTATATTAGTTGTACTAAGTACAGGTGGGTTATTATGACCTCTTATTTCCAGCCAGTTTACGACCGAAAACGGTACATTTTGAGCGTAAACTGGCTGGAAATAAGAGGTCATAATAGCCCACCAGGATTTAATTAAACCTTCCTGCCAAATTTTTTCCAGGGCTTAGGTATTATCAGGAGAGTTCAGTTAACCAAAAAAAAAAAAAAATAGATGCTATTTTTTATGACATATTTTATCCCAATAAAAATCGTTGCAGAACGGTCACTCGCGTAGTGTTTTTCAGGATAAGGAAGCTATTTGTCAACATTTTAGTACTGAGTGATTATAAAAGAAAAAATACGTGTATTTTTATTTGTAACAAGGATCAATATACCAAAATGGCAGGAAGGTTTAATTGCAGCCTGTATATTCTGTTGTGTAATATAGTTCGTTTTAAATTATGCACGTACTTTACCGTAAATGTCAAATATAGCAAGCAGTTAAGTAACAACACCATAGTGTACGTCATGCCTAAATTAGCAAAAATCATATAAAAACATCCTTATTCAGTATAACACATGTAATAAAAACATATAAGGAGTACGTACAATAAATTAGGAAGTTTCTAATAGAAAGTAGTGTGTTAAGGTAGATTTTAGTCTATACAGAATGTAACAAAACTAAGTTATAATACTTTAGGGTGTGTATGTGTTCCGTGTAGAGAGTTCAGTGTGAAACTTGCATCCCTGCAAGATCAACGTTTTTTGTGATTTGTTGGTGCAACCGCCCCAGCGTCACGAGTTTTCCTATACAAAAGTAAAAAAAAAATGTCTCTTTCAGCGCTGATAATTTTACAGTGAACTATATACACACCCTAAAGTATTATCACTTAGTTTTGTGACACCCTGTATAGCAAGCCTACTTATGTTTGTTCCTAGCCTAAATTATAGGTCTAATCATAATAGCATCGTATAATTCCTGTTTATTATTTAAAATATAGAAACTTGGTATTCGATTTTGATGAAATTTAGTATTCAGATACAAAGTATTCGCTCTTGATTCTTTCATACATAAAATTTCTATACTGTATTCGGCGAAACATGGCGGTAGCGGTCATTGACTCCCTGTCAAAAAATTGTCAGTATAGAAATTTTATTTATGAAAGTCGCCGGTTACACGGTCAAATTTTCATCAATCTGATCCATCAATCCGGTACGGATTGACGAAAATTTGATCGTGTACGCCACGGATTGATGGATTGATCGTATTTTTAATATGAAATTTTTATGACCGTCAATATTCCGTCAATCAGATTGATGGATCAGGTTTTACCGTGTAACCTGTGACAAAGAATCAAGAGCGGACTGAAAGTATCTGAATAAGTACTAAATTTCATCAAAATCGGTCCAGTGGTTTAGGCGTGAAGACTGAAGAGGTAACAAACAGAGAAACACGCTTTTTAGATTGTTCGCAGAATGAAGTCGCTTAGAAATGAAGGCTGCTTATATAACTACCATATAAGTTGTGATCTACCATACGTCCCTGTTACACCTAGTATGGTTTCTAGCCCTTATTAGTTCACTTGAGTCACAGTTAGTAGAATCTGTTGACAATGATAATGACTCATAGTTGGTAAATGTGTACAGGTGTATGTGGTTACAAGTTTTTCCACCGTTCTGCCACAATATGAAATATATTAAGTAGAATAGCCGTATCCTTGTAAGGTTACTCATTACTGCAATACGCGACCTATTTTGCTTTTTTAATCGAACGTTAGTATCGCTACAGCAAAATACGATAAAAAAACACTGAATCAATGTGTTTTAGATGGCAGTTGACGTTAGTTTGATGTCTCATGAAGTCATGAGAATACAATTTCGTAGTTCTTCACATATAGACCTGGATCCCAAAAGCGTAAGACATAACTTACTTTCTGATGGATGAAACCATAGGTTCTTGGTAGTGCCTCGTGTACTTAGAATACCTGCGAATTTGTGTAGCTCTAAGTGTGACACCTGGTCAGGTACCAGGTACCAAAGTGGACAAAAATGAGTCTTACTTTACTTATTTTCTGATGGCTAATATTTATATATAATTTGTAGATAAATAATATTAATTTGTATATAATTTGTAAACTATTATCAGACGTTTTACAAATAACTTTGTTGCTATTTTTTTTCAAAGGCTTTATTTTTATTTTATAAATTAATGTAACACCTTAGAAAATAATACGATATTACAAGAATTTATTTTCTACTAGCTCTTGCCCGCGACTTTGTCCGTGTCAGCATACTGCATAGTATAATAACAAAGATGGATAATTTTCCCCTGTTTCCTTACCCAAAGGGTAAAAACGGGACCCGATAATAAAGATATTTCAGCCTGTCCGTCTGTCTGTCTGTCCATATCCAGACTGTACCTCCCCTTTCTAACATGTAGTGAATATTATTAAAGTATGGATACCATTGAGTATTTTTTGGTCATATACCTAGTCAAGTGCCTACCTATTAGACCCAGATGAAACCTTATGTTCTCAGTAGTTCCTTTTGTACTTATAATACCTTCGAATTTGTGAAGCTCTACATGGAGCTATACTCACTCTCACTCGCTCACTCATAATGTGTAAAAATGTCTGTCTGTCTGTCTGGAACCTCTTCACGCCCAAAACGCTTAACCGATTTTGCTGAAATTTGGTACAGATAAAATTTGAGCCCTGGGGTAATAAAATGTCTGTCTGTCTGTCTGGAACCTCTTCACGCCCAAACCGCTTAACCGATTTTGCTGAAATTTGGTACAGATAAACTTTGAGCCCTGGGGTAAAGTATACCTATCCGTTTTTTCCGGAATAAAAAGTATCATCATCTACGAATAATAAAAACTAAGGAAGAGTAACTCCGTCAAAAAACATGCTCGAAAATACTTGTCAAAAATTGTACCTTAGGTTCACTTTTCATACATTTGCAATATTTTGGTGACCTTGAGCGGTATAAAGGCTGACGTTACATGACAGTTCGAATGGAACCAAATTTAAAACTGTATTAGTATGTGAGTTACGTTTCCTTAGGTTTTATTATTCGTAGATCATGATATAATTATGTCCTTTCCTGGGAAAGCACATCTTAATATATATAATTCTTCTGTGGGTGTGTATGTCACTGAACTTCTCTCAAACGACTGGACCGATTTTGATGAATTTTTTTGTGTGTGTTCAAGGGGATCTGGGAATGGTTTAGATTCACAATGTTGTCCGCTGGACAATGTTTTTTAAATTTATTTTTAATTTATTAGTAGTTGTTGATTTTGGAATGTTTTACATTGGATCCGACAGACAGCGCTACCATCGCAGTGTCAAATTTTAAATAATATTCGAATTCGAATTTTAATTTTAGTCTGTCCCGACAGTTAGCGCTGCGATCAAATTAAAAAAAATACTTTATATACTTAATATGGCAAAGAAACGTTTGCCGGGACAGCTAGTATTATTATAATATTATACTTTTTGTCTCGGAAATTTTTTTTCGCAACAAAGTTGCGGGTATTATCTCGTATTTAAAAAATATATTTGTTTAGATTACTAAGGTTCCTTTTGAGTCACTCAAAGGCTGTAAAGCTTTAATAACTGTATTTATTTACTATTAGATGTTGCTATTACAAGCCATGTTAATAGACTAACTACATGACACAATGTACCTGTCAAATGTATCTTTTTAAACCCTAAATAGGTTACATACTTCGACTGAACATGCCGCCCACCAAGGACATCTAGTGATGTCCTTAACTAGAGAGCAGTACAATTTAATAACAATGATAAGATTTCAAGTCCTAGCTGCTGAATATTAATGTCTAGAAAATACAACAATTCTGATAAAGATAAACTGAAATTAACAAGCAAAATTTACCAAAAAAATATATAACATTATGTTGCAAGGCAGCATTGATCATTACAAAATACTGTTTTTTCCTTTCTGTTTGTGTCCTATAGCCTTTTTGTACATAATATTATGTAAGTAGCACTTTTATCATATGCTTCTTTTATTTTCAATCCTCTTTCTTTTCTTAGATATCTTTCTGGTTGCTTAAAACGTTTTCTGGCTATACTTAACATATCTGTGTAATCTTCTTTTTTGTCTTTATCTAGTTTCTTTACTTTGCACCTTCCTTCCACATCTCTTTTGTATATATTTTTATTTATATTCTGATACTTTATATTTCCTTCAGTCATCTTTCTTTTTACTTTACGGCTATCGATGGATTTTGGTTCCCAAAACCTTTTCTTCATCATTCTCTTATCATCATTAAATCTTCTGTGCATGCTTACTATTGGCCGTTGTTCCATGCTTCTTTTTACAAAATGTGTCATAACATCTTCTTCTTCTTGAGTGGACTGTATATATTTTTTATTTTTAGAAGCCTCTTTTCATTAAGAACATACTAAGTTATTGCAATTTAATGTGAATATCTCAAAGAAAACAAGGGTTTGATTACTATGCGCCCTCCATTGATTATCTCAAGAAAAACAACACATTAAGTTTCGCGTGAGGTTTGATTACTATGCGGTGGGCTTCGCCCCCCTATTTTGTCAGTTGCTTAAAACAAAACGGCTTCGCGTCATTAGTGTTGCGTTTTTTTCTCATGTATTAACAAAATACTAAGTTATTGCAATTTGATGTGAATATCTCAAGGAAAACAACACAATCAGTTTTGGAGTCAGTTTTGATTACTATGCGGGGGGCTTAGGTGCTTAGGGCCTACTTAGGTGGCTCCGTTATCAAAACTGGTCGTCCTATTTGTTATAAACTGAAATAATTAGTAAAAATAGTGAAATACATAATATTATTGTTAAGTGAAATGAAGTTCACCGGGTCATCTAGTTTATAAAATAAAAATAAAGCATTTGAAAAAAAAAATAGCAACAAAGTTATTTTTAAAACGTCTGATAATAGTTTTGGTCATTGAAAAGTGTCTTACATACTAGTTTAGAACAATAATCTACAAATTATATATAAATATTAGCCATCAGAAAATAAGTAAAGTAAGACTCATTTTTTGTCCACTTTGGTACCTGGTACCTGACCAGGTACCAAAGGTAGTGTCACACTTAGAGCTACACAAATTCGCAGGTATTCTAAGTACACGAGGCACTACCAAGAACCTATGGTTTCATCCATCAGAAAGTAAGTTATGTCTTACGCTTTTGGGATCCAGGTCTAATAGACCTCAGATTTATAACTAACAAACTGATTAAGTATCCTTTTATTTAGTTTCAATATCGTTGAAATAGGAATATATAAGTAAAGTTATGCGAGCAGTGTCTGAAAGTAGTAACAACTTTTCACTATTTAAAGTTATCTGAGATCACGAGACGAGCAATCTACTGTATATTACTTAACTGTAGTTAAAGTAACACTCTATTCAGAACCTGCAATACAATGGAAATAAGGCGCTACTCATTGATTGAATTAATTTATGTACCTACACACTAATTGTAGATAAAGGTTGTAACTAGAATACTATTTATCCTACTTATACAATATAGAGGCTACTTTATAAAATTATTGCCTACTGTCCGCAACCATTAAGCCAGCTCTGTTTATGTAACTATAGATGACGCCCGCAACGCAAAAGGGGTATTTTTAATTAAAAATTCAAAGCAGGTTTTTGTGGACACGACTGTCGGTTAATGCTTTAGCAACATATTTTTTGCTCGCAATTTCAATCGAAAAAGTTATAAATTGCGTCTGCAATCAATCTTACTAGACTGGAAACTAAAAAATCGTTGTAAAAACGTAACCTAACCCAACAAAACTGACGTGTAGGTGGTACCGGCTATTGATGCCAATTACGTTCTAAAACATAGCAACCACGTTTTTATGATCCCAGATAACAATAAGAGTATGTGGGCCGAAATCGTAATGACAAAAAAACGACGCTTCTAACAGCGTAGTGTTGACCGTCTGGTTATAATATTATGTCTCTTGGCACTTAATCTTTTTCAAAAACTATTTTTGAAAGAAATTATAAGCTACCTGCAGTTGTGAAACAGTCCTATTGGTAACTTAATGTGAAACAATATTAACCATAAACCGTCTATGTTGGTTCAATCGTAGCGATTAATAGTGATCTGATTTTGATAACCAGATTTGCAAATACGTCATACCTCATAATATTATTTTCAGTAATTATCGTTTTTAAGAATTTTCTGACCATTTTATTGTAACGTTCCAGGAGCCAGTACTCCAGCACACTCGGGCGATTCAGTCACTCCACGAGCAGATTGAACCCCAACAGCGAGCCGGAGGAGGATTACTCCCGCAGCGCGCAGACCCTGCCCAGGAAACTCCACGAGAGGAAGGAGAAGCCCACCGAGAAACAGAACTCCAAATACTGGCACCGACTCACGCCCAACAAGCGATCGACGAGCGCCATCAACATCTCCAACAAGCCATCGACGTCCCCGGAGCGTAAAATCAACGGGTACCCGCCCGGCCCCGCGAAACCAGCCCGGACGTACAAAGGCCTGAACCGAAGCAAGAGCTTCGCTATGGGAGCGCCGGAACAGGATACCCACCCGCGCTACGTACCCGGCGTCAGCCGCAACTACTCCACCATGTACAAGTCCAACCCCCACCTCAGCAAGCTGGACGAGAACGAGCAGCTCAAGAGCCCGGGCATCGTCTCCATCATAAACCGCAGCCAGCGCGACCTCGCCGACGCCGTGTCGAGGGAGACCGAGCGCCGGCGCGACGGGCTGTTCGGGGCGAGATACGGCAAGACCGCCCCCCTCGCCAACGGCCACACCAACGGCTACAAGTACGAGGAGACGGATAAGAAGAAAATGTTTCTCAAGGGCCTGAGGGAGCGCGCGCCTGAGCTGTACCAGACCCTGCACGCGGAAGACGAGTCCGACGGCAGCAGGCTGTCCTCCCGCTACAACACCCCGTCGCCGCACTACAAGGACCGGATATCGGAGGAGCGCCGGACGCCGCTCTACAAGACCGACTCGCTTAACAGAGAATCTAGTCCATTCGTCTCGAGGCTGAAGGCCCCCACGAACAGGAGGGAGAGCAACAGCAGCGACAACTACTCCGAAACGTACAGATACACCACGCGGTCCGGCGACCCGGAGCGGCCGAGCGTCACCGACACGGTGGAGACCGTCAGCAAGAAGGTCATCCCCTCCCGCGACGGCCGGTCCAAGGAGGTCATAGAGTCGAGGGAGGTGAACTCGGTGACCAAGAGTCGCGGGTACAAGGAGCCCGTCGCGAGCGTCAAGTACTACGACAATGGAATTCGTCCCCTAGCGTACGAGGGCCGAAACGGCACCGCCCCGCTATACTCCGAGCGCAGACGGCACAACTACAAGGTGACCGAGAAACTCAGAGATTACTGAGTAGCGTGTATAGTTTTCGTTTGCCATATTCAAATATACCTACCTTATTCTTTAAGTCATATAGACTGAAATTGAGGAGCAAGTTAAGCTATCGTAGACTACATTCGTTAACTCCCGTTAACAAAATGTATGTTGCTTCATGTAAAAAGTCATAATTTTATTAATTTTATTCCGAGTGATGTAACTCCGTCCAATATAGAATTTTCATTAACTCGTTACTTGTCAATAATTTTGTAACTTTTATAATAATCTAATGTAAGTTAATAATTTTTATTATGTATCCGAAAAATATAATATTAATACGCACTAAGATGGCCGTTTTTATTGCAGTTCCTCGAGATCATATTTTAATCTTAAATATAAAATTCTCGTGTCACAATGTTAGTCCACGAAATCCTCCGAAACGGCTTTACTGATTTTTACCAAACTTTTTCATTTTTACAGCAGCTATCCATTTATATCTGATCTAATTTTCTAGTGGATTTAGGAAAAACATTAAATTTGTATACTGACCACCTATTTCTGCTGTTATTTTTGCAGTCTACGACACAAAAACAATTAGGACCAATTTCTAAAAATTTCGAAACAAGATTTACAAGTTTGTTTGACTCATGGACGTATAAAAAAAGGCGGACGGAGTCCCACCATACACAAAACCATAGATATAGAATATACCATAAACGTATGATGCTAAAGACCAACAAAGAGTGCGAGAGAGAAGAAAATCCTTTATGGAATTATAAAGCCGGCTGTACACTCTCGCCGAGACACAGCGAGGCGGCCCGAGTGCGAGAGTGTAAATGGGTGCGCTCGCCTCGTCTCGCCTGTCTCGGACCCTCTCGGTCCGTTGTCGGTATATTGCGCCCGAGGCAAAGGGTCTCGCGAGGAAAACGAGCGCACTACTGTACACTCTCGCGTCTTTCAGTACTAGTTTCGCCGTTGGACAGTGTAGAACAGAAAAATAACAATAATAAACGACATTATCAGTCATTATCTGTGAGAAATAAAATTAAATATGATTATAAATCTTTGGATTACAATGATATCTTTCGATGCATGGTGAATGGTGAATGGTCGTTTTCGTCCATCTTGTCTGAGTTCTTAACTGCGATTGAACTAAGCGAGAATGTACATGATCGCACTCGGGCAAGGGGCTCTCGCACGAGACTCTCGCCCGAGAGCTCTCGGCGAGAGTGTACAGCGGGCATAACAAGATGAAAGGAGAGAGGCAGTCTAATGAAAACTTTAACCACTTTCATTTGACAGGTCGTCACCAAGTCGTCACCCGTTTTTATGCCCTTTCGGTATTTGCAATTTATTGTTTAAATCCTTTATTATTTTCGACAAATACTATTACATATAACAATGGTAACTTGTTCTGTGAGTGATTGCAGTGTAAATCATAGGAGTAATTAATCTTCATGTCCTAATTGCTACGATGTGTTTATTTTAGCTACATTCTGTCTATATTTTCTCTATTTCAATTATAATATTGTTAATCCTCCCCTTTACTTTCATATTTTGCATAACTAAAGGTACTATTGTTCTTAAATTACACAATTTTAAAAAAAAAATTTTTCATTTAAATTGTTTACATATACGCTAGGGCTTGAATCAAATTTATCGATATGCCTATCGGTATTTAACAAGAACATAAAACTAATCTAAAAATGTAATGGGGGTGTAAGGGTATTATGATATTATGTATTTAATTTAAGAATAAATAATATACTATGTTTGTCGTTTACTTTCAACTTTATATTTGCATTTCTATTAATGTAAGAGCTGATTTGTCAGATAGTTTTTACCTGAATAACAAGTAAGTAACTTTAAAATGTGTATATTATTTACCGTTATAAGAACCTCATGTTATAACATATCCGACGATTGAAATAAAGACGGGTTGCATTCCGGGAGTGCCGGCAAAAGTGAAAACTTCATTATTAACGTTGTGCATTTTTTAAAACATTTTTTATGAAAATCGATTATTAAAAAAAACTATTTTTTTATTTAATCGAAACGCTTACAATCAATTCAAGTTCGAGTTCGACACAAAACATTACTCTCCAATCGTCTTACGGTTTTTCCAAGGTTTTTCGATCAACACGAGAATCTGACGCGAGTTTCACAGTTTTTACCCATCCCACAAAAGCGCTCAACGCCGCTAAAGAAGTTTTCACTTCAAAAATCACCCCAACCGAAAATATGTATCTACTTTTCAACCGTCCCCTTTTTACTGCCAAATAAAATATATGATACCTAATTTGAATTACAAAATCTGTCAAAGTTGCATATTATTTATTTCTCATAGAAGCGCAGGTAAAATAACTCGATCGGACAATACTATCGATAGTAAAATATACATCACTAGCACACGCACACATTGACAGATCAAAAATCGTCACGCATTTTCGTGTTGTCAGGTGGTCTATACGACAGTATATAATATTATAAGTCTATGGAATATACTGACGTATAGATCACCTGACAACCCGAAAATGCGTGACGATTTTTGATCTGTCAATGTGTGCATGTGTTAGTGATGTATCTTTTACTATCGATAGTATAGTTCGTTCGAGTTATTTTACCTGCGTTTTTATGAGAAATAAATAATATGCAACTTTAACAGATTTTGTAATTCAAATTAGGTAGACTCCGCGCACGATAACTTTGCGCGCAGCTGAACGAAACTTTTTGTCGGGCCGCCATAATTACATAATAATCGATACGTCTATTCCTATACATAATTTAAATTAGTATTTATAAGGACTTTAAAGTAAAACTACCAATAAAATATCATTGGGATTATAGGCCTGGAGATAGTGACACAAAATTCTTGGTGATTTGTGCCAGTATGGCGGTTTTACAGGGATATAATTACGTAAAGGCAAAAAGGAAAATGATGATCATAGCTGCTCGCACTGGCAGCCCAAACGCGTGGGCGTTAATCGAACGTGTCGGATAAATAACGAGTGTTGAACGATTTGTTCCACAAAAATGCTTGTATTTTCAGATAGTCGAAAAAAATAAGTAGGCGTAAACGTAATGCCATACTTGTCGGGTTCGGCTTACAGCCCGCCATACCGACCCGAATACGTTAATTTTAATAAAAAAATTGAACCATTCGGTCGGTCGGTTCGGTCGAGTATGCTATTCAGGTTGAAGACTGCACATATGATATGGAAAAACTTAAAGTTCGCAAAATATGTTTCACGTATGATCCAAAAAAGAAACGCAAGACGGTTTAGTTATGTATTATATGCAAAGTGCCCATTTGTTTGGAGTGTGCGAAGAAAAAATATGCTATGACTGCCGTGAAAAATTATAAATAATTGGGCGTTGCAATTTTGTTGAATTTGAAGATTAATGTTTAGTTTTTTTATTTAATTTATATTTATAGTTGTACTCCTTAGTTAATAGAAATAAGTCAAAAGAAGTTGATTTTTTAAATTCCTCTATATATATTTAGTATATTTTTTATTAAAACTACTAATCTTCAAAGATTATAATATATCTCAAGATTTTATTATAGTTTATGTTATTTGAAGGTCTGAAATAAAAATCTAAAGCATAAACAAGTATGTGTGCCAGTGCGAGCGCTATGACCATCATTTTTCTTTTTGCCTTTACGTAATTATACCCCTGTAAAACCGCCATACTGGCACAAATCACCAAGAATTTTGTGTCACTATCTCCAGGCCTATTACCCATTTTTTTAATGAATCCCTACGCTGTCGCGCGCAGAGTTATCGTGCACTATATTATATATTTTATTTGACAGAAAAAAGGTGACGATTGAAAAGTAGATATACACAATATTTTCGTTTGGGGTGATTTTTCAATCGTCGGATATTTTATAACATTAATAGAAATGCAAATATAAAGTTGAAAGTAAACGACACACGTAGTATATTATTTATTCTTAAATTAAATACATATCATAATACCCTTACACCCCCATTACATTTTTAGATTAGTTTTATGTTAATGTTAAATATCGATAAGCATATCGATAAATTTTATTCAAGCCCTAGCGTATATGTAAACAATTTTGAAGAAAAATGTTTCTTCAAAAATTGTGTAATTTAAGAATAATAGTACCTTTAGTTACGCAAAATATGAAAGTAAAAGGAAGGATTGACAATATTATATTTGAAATAGAGAACTAAAGACAGAATATAGCGAAAATAAACACATCGTAGCAATTAGGACATGAAGATTAATTACCTGTGAAATGTAGTTTTCAGGATTACTCCTACCTATGATTTACACTGCAATCACTCACAGAACAAGTTACCATTGTTATATGTAATAGTATTTGTCGAAAATAAAAACCCCCTCCACCCACTTCGCACGCTCCGACTAGCTAACTGTAGTTTGTCGCTTTACGCAGCATGTTTTTGGTCCTTGGTATTTCCTCTAAGAGCCCCCGCAGACTGCAGACAATTAGTCGGCCGATAGTTTAGTCGAAAGCTTAATCAGTACCTATGATGGTGTGTAAAGGTGCGCACACTAAACGATTTGTATCAGCCGATAATAATGTACTGAAACTAGTTTTTATTATTCGTAGACTGAAATCCCAATTTAGTCAATCTATCGGCCGACTTTAAAGTCTGTAGTCTGCGGGAGCAAGATACAATATTTATTGCTTTAAAAACTACCTATTTTTCTTTAAAATCAGGCGTTCTATTACTTTAAAAACAGGCGGTTTTTAAAGCAACCTTAATATATATTGTGTTTTTGTGCTTTGTCAAATGACTGGTACTGTCCAATAGTCATTTACGAAACGCTTACAATAATCTCATATTTTGTTTTTCATATATTTTTTTTAATATTAGTAGTGCCAAAGCAATGGAATGTTTTCTTATTTTTAATCTCCACCAGGCGGCGCGACGATAGACACTTCTAGATTTTCTATTGGTTCCCCACCGATCTGAAAATATCTGCAGGTTGGCATCACTGACTACATAATATGGTCTGTGTTTCCAAAAAATATCAGTGTACTGTCAAGTCACGAAGAGCATACGCCTAGGTGATCATTGGCCTAAGCGATTAGGCAAGTATACTGGTAACAGTTTAGGAACACGCAAATTGTCAAACTGAAAACTGACAACTGAAAGAGAGTTTTGGCAGGCATGTCACTTTCAAACCTCTTCTACTTTTTATTGTTGGTGTGATTTTTATTATTTTTTCCCAAATTGTGTTATTCGGGTTTTTGATGTTCATTATTGGTAAAATATTAGCCATTAAATATCCGTTATCTTGCACAAGTGCAGGTAAGATGTTGTCAAAACCAAAATGTATATTTCCTGTGACATTTGGTGTAAATATCGGTAAATATCCTATTTCTTCCGTGAGTTTTAACTAAAACATCGTTATAATAACTTTATTATCCTATCCATTGGAATATTATTGCGTCTTTTTTAAATTGAAATGTATCAAGTTTTACATTCTTTTGCCCAGTTTTGTAGTAATTATTGATGGTATTGTTGTCTACCCATACGCCATATAGTTACTAAAATGGAAGCTGTTTGACAATCAAATTAAGAAAATAAGAAAATGCCTTATTAGGTAATGAATAATGACCTCTTTTACCCAAAAATTCTTTATGTATATTAATATTTTATCAATAAAAAGGAAAATTGCCGGGTTTAGTCCTAGTTAATTACGGAACCCTAAAAAGGATAACTAAAAAATATATTTCTGATAAAAGCAATTTTTAAAACAGGGTGAAATGACAATTAGTGATTGTACACTACTAGTCGTTGGACAGAGTACAAAAACACAATATTTATTTCTGAAGTAAACTAAGGGAGAGGAACTAATGCTAGACACTGAACTAATACATCTATTAGTTCAGTGTCTAGCATTAGTTCCTCTCCCTTAGTTTACTTCAGAAATAAATATTGTGTTTTTGTACTCTGTCCAACGACTAAGTGTCTGTCACTTATGACAAAAATACCATAAAAATAAGAATAATTATTCTTATTATTTCTCACCACTGTAAATTTTATAAGATTCTCAAGCTATCTGAATTGAAAAAATATATTAGAGACGCCTTCGGGAACAAAATTTTAAAATGGGATCAGTTTTCGTAAATAATATGACCCCGTCAACACACGCTCGGCAATTTCTTAGCAAATAGGTTAAGGAAGGCGAAATTTTGCACGTAAGTTTTGAATACATTTATTTGATTTTTTGTAATTTCTATTGATTTTATTGGATTAATGGTCATGTTGTTTACACTAATTAATGTTTATTTAAGATTTTTTATCCATTTTCCCTAACAATATAAAGGGTGTCTACTATTAGTTCTTGAAAATGTGAAAAAACCTAATAGATGACATGGATCTCATCTTTGAGTTTTGCAATTCATACTCAAGTTATTTTGTACTTCTACTGCAAAAATCATCACTATTCTCTGAAAATATAATTCTATTAACAATCTAAGAACTTAGAACTACTGCACCTAAAAATGGACGTGTCTAATATTAGACCTTGTACTGATGTAAAAATCGATTGCTTTAGTTTTTTAGCAGTAAAAAAAAGAAAAAGGAGAGCTGAGAAATGAAAGAAGAAAAAAGAAGAGGCAAAAGAAGCATGGAGACTAAAGACTGAAAATAAATTTGCTAGGAAAAAAAGACGGATTGCACTCCGGGAATGCCGGCAGAAGTGAAAACTTAATTATTAACGTTGTGCATTTTTTAGCCCATTTTTTATGAAAATCGATTATTAAAAATGTTTTTTTTTAATAAATCGAAACCCTTACAATCGATTAAAATTTTAACCCATTTTTTATGAAAATCGATTTTCATAAAATTAATCGAAACCTTTACAATCGATTAGATTCGAGAGACGAGTGTTGAGAAGCTACCATCCGAGGGATTATACCTCTAAGGCCGAAGGCCTACTATAAATTGTTTATCTCACGACTAGATGTGAATTCAATGCGTGTACCTTACACGCCTTTGACAACGACTAAACAGAAAGTTACTTACTCATCTCAATTCATCGGTTCAAATATCTATTCTAGTATATTAAAAAGAAAATTAATATCTACTTTAAATTGTTTATCTTACGACTATATGTGAATTCAATGCGTGTACCTAACACGCCTTTGACAACGACTAAACAGAAAGTTACTTACTCATCTCAATTCATCGGTTGAATTATCTATTCTAGTATATTAAAAAGAAAATTAATATCAACTATAAATTGTTTATCTTACGACTAGATGTGAATTCAATGCGTGTATTAACAATATTATTACAAATAAATGCAGACGAGGGGCTGGACACGCCTCCATCCGATGACGTCACGCCGAGCGACTTGTTTTCAAGTGAACGTTGAGGAGAGGGGGTCCTGACGACGCCTGGCGAGGCCCTTCACTTTTCTTGCGACTTTCGAACGTGGTGGACGCTTAGAGCTATTAGTTAGATTTTGAAGTTGTTTGTTCCTATTTGTTAAAAGTTTATTGTAAAGTGTTGATTAAGTACAGTTTTGCATAATGATTTTGTGTTTTAATTTTAACTTCTAAGTTTTTTTGTTATTTTAAAAATAGATTTCTAATATCAGAAGTGGGATAATCACGTAGCCTGCTTTAATAGTTATTCTGATAACGATTGTTCTTTATTTCTCGTAATATTTTGTGATTGTGGGTAGATTACATTTCAATTACGGCCTATTTTTAGAATCTTTGTGCTAATTAGGTTGCATTTGTTGCTGATAATTATCGTTTTGATTGCATAATGTCAGGGCGGTCTACAAAAAGGAATAGGAGCCGCGAACGTGATAGGTCTCGTCATCGTAGTGGATCTAACAAGCGTCGGCGTCGTGATGGTTCTAATAACCGTCATGACAGCCCTAGTATACTGGCTTTAGATGCGATACTAGGCAGGTTGAGTGCGATTGAGAGCAGATTATCTGCCACATCGACATCCTCAGTACCTGAGCGGCCACGTCCACCACGAGATTGTCATACACCAGAGCTACCAGCTTTAACGCCAAGTGTGAACTGTTTTTCCTCTTTGGCAAAAGGCACGGTAGAACAAAATTCCTTTCCAGCTCAAGAACCGAGCTCTCTGCCAGGACAAAGACCTAGGGAGCTTGATACCGATGACGCAACGCACGCAACGGACAGGCTGGTGGGCGCGTTGACCTCTTTGATTGAAGTAAGATCGCCCCATTACTATATTTCTGACTTTGATCCCAGTGTACATAACTTTGATGCTTGGTGTACAGAGGTCGATCGCGGTCGTATAGCGAATCGATGGGACGACCGCGAGTGCCTATCACGAGTGGGTAACTGCCTTAAGGGTGATGCTCGCTCGTGGTTAAGCGACTGGGTTACTGTCGATCGTACCTGGACAAATTTTAAATCGGAATTCAGATCCCTATGTCCGTCAAATATTGATGTGGCTTCTGTTCTTTTTGATGTGATGTGTACAAACTCTAATAGATTTAATACCTACTCCGAATACGCTCGGAAGTCATTGTTGCGCCTTAACATTGTTGGTGGACTATCGGACGACCTAAAGACGGCCATTGTTATTCGAGGTATCTCTGATGTCCAAGTTAAAGCTGCCGCCTCTAATGCGAAACTTCAACCGAATCAATTAGTAGAATTTTTGTCCGTTTATAGTAAACCAAAAAAAGATTTTCAGTTTACCCACAATTCTTCCCGTTTGTCTAGCCATATAAAGGGTTCACATCCTGGTAAACGTTTAAATCAAAAGCCTGATATGCGCGGAAAATGTTATTTTTGCGGAATAGAGGGCCACAAGAGGGATGCATGTCCTAAAAAGCAAAAATCTGACAACTCAGATATCGTTTCAGCAGCGCCTAGTACTTCTAGTAAATCGTCACTTAACTGTAGCTATTGTAAAAAGACAGGGCATACTAAAGATAATTGTTTTGCTAAGCAGCGTGCAGAAACAAACCGTAAAAAGTTTAGTGATGTTAATTTTTGCCAGGAAGTAAAAAACCCTTACAAAAACAATGTAATGGTGGTAGTCGTAAATAAAGTACCCATTGACGCGATGATAGATAGTGGTTCTGATATTTCGCTAATTTCAAACACCGTCGTAGGTTATTTAAACTGCAACAAAAAACCTACCAATAGAATAATGCGTGGTATAGGCAGCCAGGAAATAGAGTCCACAAGTTATGTAACGGTGGTTATCGAGTTTCCTGAAATATCACTGGAAATAGATATGTTCGTTGTTCCTTCGGATTGTATAAGCGCGCCTTTGTTAATCGGTACTGATGTCCTTAACCGCGAAGGAGTAACGTACATACGGACCAGTGATACACAAAGACTCATAAGGACTGACACCTCATCAGCTATTGTCTATAACTTGAGAAGTGTCGATACAGATAGCTTAGTAGATACATGCTTCACCGGGGAGGATAAGCAACAATTGCTTTCACTTCTAAGGGAATTTGATGAGTCGTTCGTTACGGGTACTGCGACTTCAACGGTTAAAACTGGAAGCATGGAAATAAAGCTTAATAGTAATGTACCGGTGCACTATCGACCTTATAAGCTATCTGCCGACGAGAAAATACGCGTTCGTAACATATGTGCTGATCTTTTGAGTAAGGGAATCATCCGTGAGTCGCAATCTGAATACGCAAGTCCTATCATACTCGTCAAAAAGAAAGACGGGTCTGATAGGATGTGCGTTGATTATCGGGCGTTAAACGCAATCACTGTAAAAGAGAGATTTCCCCTACCATTAATCGATGACCACATCGATAAGTTAGGCACTAGTAAATACTTTACAAGCCTTGATATGGCCACGGGCTTTCACCAAGTACCTCTAAAGGATGATGAATCCATAAGCAAAACAGCGTTTGTGACTCCAGAAGCTCAATATGAATATTTAAAAATGCCATATGGACTCACAAACGCTCCCGTGGTCTATCAACGGATAATTTCTAGGACCCTTAAACATTTGATAGACACAGGGAAAGTCCTAACGTACATCGACGATGTACTCATAATGTCAGACACTATTAAAGAAGGACTTACAATCTTGCGGCAGGTGCTTGAAACCCTTACCAAGGCAGGTTTTTCCATAAATTTAAAGAAATGCTCATTCTTAAAAACAGAAGTAGAGTACTTGGGTAGGTTAATAAGCCAGGGTCAGGTACGACCGAGCCCAAAAAAAGTAGAAGCGTTAATAAAGTCCCCAAAGCCTAGGAGTGTCAAACAGGTGCGGCAATTTTTGGGTCTTGCAGGTTACTTTAGGCTTTATATAGCCAACTATGCCATAAAGTCCGCGTGCATTGCAAATTTAACAAAAAAAGGTCAACCATTTATTTGGGGTGAAGAACAAGACTTAGCCCATAAGTACATTGTTGACTGTTTAACACAAGAGCCCGTGCTAGCAATATTTGACCCACCGAATTGCACACAGACGCCAGCACGATTGGTTTTGGCGCTATTCTTTTTCAAGAACATGATAGTAAGCGTAAAAGGGTTGTTGGGTATTTCAGTAAAGCGACACATGGCGCAGAGTCTCGCTATCACAGCTATGAACTTGAAACGCTGGCGATAGTGAAGGCTCTGCAGTATTTTCGTCATTACTTAATCGGAATAGATTTCAAGATAATTACTGATTGCAATTCAATTAAAATGACTGAGCGAAAAATAGATCTTGTACCCCGTGTAGCTAGGTGGTGGGTTTATTTTCAGGATTTTCGTTATACGTTAGAGTACAGAAAGGGAACGTTAATGCAACATGCTGATTTTCTAAGCTGAAATCCGGCACAAGTCTCACATATTCGTAAGCCTAAAAATTGGGCTCAGATCGCACAAACAACAGATTCTGAAACCCAGGACTTAATAGATAAGTTGCGAGACGGCCAGCTAGATTCATCCCGTTACTTGGTCAAAAATAACATTCTGTACTATAAGTATAGCTCACCTGGCGAAGACTCTCGCCACCTTTGTTTCATTCCCAAGGGCCATAGATTAAGCCTGTTACGGGTATTCCATGACGACCATGACCATGTAGGGATTGATAAAACAACTGATCTAATTCTTCGTCATTTCTGGTTCCGAGGATTAAGGCAATTCGTTAGAAAATACATCACCCATTGCATAGTGTGTCTCTCACATAAAAAAGTTCCCCGAGCTAGTCATCAGCCAATCCAATCATGGACTAAACCTGAATCCCCCTTTTCTAGTGTTCACCTTGACGTGCTGGGTCCCTTAGTTGAATCTAATGGCTTTAAGTATATCCTGATCCTTGTAGATTCTTTCTCAAAATACTGCCTCTTATACGCACTTTATAGGCAGGATACTGATGAACTAAAAAGGGTGTTTACGAATGCCATATCCCTATTTGGAACTCCATCTTTGATTATATCAGATCAGGGTAGGATGTTTGAAAGTGCAGGATTTCAAAATTGGGTAACTGAAATGGGGTGTGCTACTCATCTTATAACACCAGGGATGCACCGCGAGAATGGGCAGGTAGAGCGGTATTGTCGGACGCTTTTAAATATGCTCAGAATTGAAGTAAATGTTAAGGGTAATAAATGGTCTAATATTTTGTGGAAAATTCAATTAACACTTAACATCACTAAGCAGTCCACCACTCGAACTTCGCCGTTACTTCTCTTAACGGGCATAGAAGGCGCCACTCCTGTACTCCGCTCACTTGTAAGAGATGTGGCTTTAGAAGATAGTCATGCAAATCGTGAGGCGATAACTACACTCCGTAGACAGCGAGCTTCTGAACTGCTTAAAGATAACCAGCGACAGCAAGACCGCCGTATAAATGTACGTCGTAAAGAACCTCGATCCTATGCTGTTGGGGACTTCGTGTTTGTTGGCAAGGCCTCCCAGGCTTCTGGCAAGCTTGACTCGGGCATGAGGGGTCCATACAGGATTGTTCGTGACCTTCCCCATGATCGCTACGAATTGGAGCTTATGACAGGTTCCTATGGAAAACGAACACAGGCAGCCGCCGAACATATGGTTCGATGGCGTGGCGAATGGACACCCGATGCCTGTGCAGCCTTCTTTGAGAGTGTTGGTAAGTTGACGTCAACTCAAAAGTTTGTTTCGGCCGGTTATGTTTTGTTTAGCGAGCTCGCTGAGGGGTGTTTACCCTAAGACATACATGTGGTATGTGATGAAGTGATCGTTCGATCACTCCTATCGTGGCAAGCGACTGTGATGCTTCGTGCCACGGGCATAATGAATGCATTTGCAGACCTAATGCTTTCATAATGCGATTAGGGGCCATATTACGCGAATGGGATGCCTATGTTATGGTCAAGACAATCGTGGCAAGCGACTGTGATGCTTCGTGCCACGGGGCATAGCTTTAGCATTTAAAACCTTAATGCTTTTGTTGTGCGACACGACGATAAGGATCCGGAGCTTTTCGTTCGTGTTTCGTTATGAGAAATTTCAAATTTAGAATCATTCCTTGTAAAACCATTTCGATACCTAGCTGTTTAACAAGCAAATGAGTGAGGGCGGTTTCGATTGCGATGGTTTGAGTGCACGCAAGCATTCGTATTTGGAATCGCTTTCTACCAAAAGTCAAGCAGAAAGTCGCTTTTTGACTGTATTTCTTAAACGAATATTAATTTTTCAGATGACGAAGTATCTGACGATCATCAGGGCATGTCAGCGAACCAAGCAATCGAGGATGCCGCTGACCAAGCGGTCAATGATACTGCTGTCACAGCGGTCAAAGATACTGCTGTCCAAGCAGTCGAGGATATCGCTGGCCAAGCGGTCGAGGATATCGCTGGTCAAGCGGTCGAAGATAATGCTGACAAAGCGGTCGAGGACGCCGCTGACCGGTCAGGAGAGGCCGTATTACAAATAAATGCAGACGAGGGGCTGGACACGCCTCCATCCGATGACGTCACGCCGAGCGACTTGTTTTCAAGTGAACGTTGAGGAGAGGGGGTCCTGACGACGCCTGGCGAGGCCCTTCACTTTTCTTGCGACTTTCGAACGTGGTGGACGCTTAGAGCTATTAGTTAGATTTTGAAGTTGTTTGTTCCTATTTGTTTAAAGTTTATTGTAAAGTGTTGATTAAGTACAGTTTTGCATAATGATTTTGTGTTTTAATTTTAACTTCTAAGTTTTTTTGTTATTTTAAAAATAGATTTCTAATAATATTTTATTTTAAAATAAATCACACAACACCAGCGCATTATCTGCACGGCGCATTCGCATATACTGTGGAGCGATGACGAGACAATATGAGTGCACGGACGATTATTATAATTAACAATTTGTCGACACAGTCGAGAGTCGAGAGTCGAGAGTCGAGTGTTGAGAAGCTACCATCCGAGGGATTATACCTCTAAGGCCGAAGGCCTACAATAAATTGTTTATCTCACGACTAGATGTGAATTCAATGCGTGTACCTTACACGCCTTTGACAAACACTAAACAGAAAGTTACTTACTCATCTCAATTCATCGGTTCAAATATCTATTCTAGTATATTAAAAAGAAAATTAATATCTACTATAAATTGTTTATCTTACGACTACATGTGAATTCAATGCGTGTACCTAACACGCCTTTGACAACGACTAAACAGAAAGTTACTTACTCATCTCAATTCATCGGTTGAATTACCTATTCTAGTATATTAAAAAGAAAATTAATATCAACTATAAATTGTTTATCTTACGACTAGATGTGAATTCAATGCGTGTACCTAACACGCCTTTGACAACGACTAATACTACAATATCTACTATAAATTGTTTATCTTACGACTAGATGTGAATTCAATGCGTGTACCTAACACGCCTTTGACAACGACTAATAATACAATATCTGCTATAAATTGTTTATCTTACAACTAGATGTGAATTCAATGCGTTTATTAACAATATTATATTTTAAAATAAATCACACAACACCAGCGCATTATCTGCACGGCGCATTCGCATATACTGTGGAGCGATGACAAGACAATGTGAGTGCACGGATGATTATTATAATTAACAATTTATCGACACACTCGAGAGTCGAGAGTCGAGTGTTGAGAAGCTACCATCCGAGGGATTATAACACTAAGGCCGAAGGCCTACTATAAATTGTTTATCTCACGACTAGATGTGAATTCAATGCGTGTACCTTACACGCCTTTGACAACGACTAAACAGAAAGTTACTCACTCATCTCAATTCATCGGTTCAAATATCTATTCTAGTATATTAAAAAGAAAATTAATATCTACTATAAATTGTTTATCTTACGACTAGATGTGAATTCAATGCGTGTACCTAACACGCCTTTGACAACGACTAAACAGAAAGTTACTTTCTCATCTCAATTCATCGGTTGAATTATCTATTCTAGTATATTATAAAAAGAAAATTAATATCAACTATAAATTGTTTATCTTACGACTAGATGTGAATTCAATGCGTGTACCTAACACGCCTTTGACAACGACTAATAATACAATATCTAAAATAAATTGTTTATCTTACGACTAGATGTGAATTCAATGCGTGCACCTAACACGCCTTTGACAACGACTAATAATACAATATCTACTATAAATTGTTTATCTTACGACTAGATGTGAATTCAATGCGTGTATTAACAATATTTTATTTTAAAATAAATCACACAACACCAGCGCATTATCTGCACGGCGCATTCGCATATACTGTGGAGCGATGACGAGACAATGTGAGTGCACGGACGATTATTATAATTAACAATTTATCGACACAGCGAACGTATGAGAGGAGTAGCAGCATTGATACCTGTCAACAGATTCAGAGCAGATGTTTGTGTGGTTTTGTGTTTTGTCATATTCAAAACCAGTTGCAGCTTCCAGAGAGAACTCGACCACTCGGCTTTCTTGTGGTTAGTTTCGGACGGTGCGGACGTAACGCTCGACCTGGCCGTTAGCATGGTGCATTTCCGGGGTAATGTAGTGCACATCTATTGACAATTCTTTGGCCAGTTTGACAAATTCGGCCGACTCGAACATTCTCCCACGATCACACACGAGTAATTGCGGAGCACCGAAAAGAGAGACCACACTAAGGAAACCGCGTTTGAGTTCATTAACGTCTTGTTTATAAATAGCACACAAAAAACAAAATTTCGAGAAAGCATCTACTATAACTAAAACAAATTTAAAACCATTCGATTCAGGCAGAGGGCCTAGCGTATCAACATGAATAGTATGGAAAGGCAAATCCGGTTTATTCCATGACTGAATAATTTGTAAAGGAGCTCTTGGCACCCTCTTTTTAGATATACAAACTAAACAGTGAGCTATATACTTTCTAACAAACTGTCGTAAGTGAGGAAACCAGAAGTTCTTTAAAATTAAGTCAGTAGTTTTCTCAGAATTAATATGACCGTGCTCATCATGAAATATTCTCAAAAGGCTCAAACGGTGTCCTTTTGGGATAAAACATAGCAATCTAGTTTCCTCGCCCACAGCAGTGTACCTGTAGTACAAAATATCATTTTGGTTAACATAGCGCTGAGCATCTAGCTCACCATCAGTTAATTTTTGCAAAAGCTGCTGCGTTTCTTTATCAGCAGCTTGTGCAATTTGGGCCCAGTTACGTGGCCTTTCTATTTGATTAACACTCTTAACAGGAGGGTTTCGGCTTAAGTAATCAGCATGTGCCATCATAATGCCTTTGCTAAAAACAAGTTCAAATGTGAAATCTTGTAAATACACCCACCAACGAGCAACGCGGGGGAGCAGATCCCTCTTACGTTCTGTGGACTTTAATGCATTGCAATCTGTAAAGATCTTAAAATTTAAACCAATTAAATATTGTCGAAAGTGTTGCAACGCTCGGACTACAGCTAGCGTCTCCAGCTCGTAAGAGTGGTATCTGCTTTCTGCTCCCTGTGTAAGTTTACTGAAGTATGCAACAACTTTCTTTTTATTCTCGCAGTCTACTTGCATTAAAACCGCGCCGTACCCTACACTACTGGCGTCAGTGTGGAGTTCCGTCGATAACTTTGGATCGAAGATCGCAAGAATCGGTTCGCTTGTGAGGGCTTTAATTATCTCACAACGGGCATTCTCCTGAGCTTCACCCCAATGGAACTTGACATCCTTTTTAATTAAATGAGCGATACATGCGGTCTTCGATGCATAGTTCCGGATGTACCGTCTGAAGTACCCCGCTAGACCGAGGAACTGTCGGACTTGCTTGACAGTTTCAGGGATCGGAGCATTAACTAAAGCAACTATCTTACGAGGGCTCGGCTTTACCTGACCCTGACCTATAACTCGTCCCAAGTATTCAACTTCCTCAGTTAGAAACGAACACTTGCGAAGATTTATAGAAAATCCCGCGCTCGTTAATGTTAACAATACTTCACGCAACAATCGTATACCAGCTTCCACAGTATCACTTAAAACTAAAACATCATCCACGTAAACGATAACATTGCTCGCATCGATGTGTTTGCGTAAAGTGCCATTAATAATTCGTTGGTAAACAATAGGGGAATTCGTCAGGCCATAAGGCATCTTAAGGTACTCATAATGACCTTCTGGCGTAACGAATCCTGTCATGTGAATAGACGACTCATCCAAGGGGATCTGATGGAAGCCTGATGCCATGTCTAAACTACTGAAAAAATTACAACTTCCAAGCCGATCGATGCAGTCGTCTATTAAAGGTAGAGGGTACCTTTCTTTAACAGTTACCCGGTTCAAAGCTCGAAAATCGACGCACATACGATCACTTCCGTCTTTCTTTTTAACTAAGATAATTGGGCTCGAGTACGTCGATTCCGACTCCCTAATTATTCGCTTTTCTAATAAGTCATTTATTATCTCTCGCACTTTTAATTTTTCATGATACGACAGTTTATAAGGATGATAAACGATAGGGGTTTCTTCAGTAAGTCGAATACGCATAGTACCAGTTTTAACAGTCGCGGTGCCGGTAATAAAAAATTCCTTGAACTCATCAATAACAATCTTTAAGTCACGTAAATGGCTCCCGGTTAAAGGCGTGTTAATATCACTATGCCCAGTCGTAGTTACTGATGAAATTGTTTTTAATGAATGTGTAAGGTACTGGCGATCTCGGGTACGAACGAAAATAATTCCCTCCCTGTTTAGCACATCGGTGCCGATTATAATGGGCGCATTCATACAAGATGCGGGAACAACTAAAAGATCTACCTCAACGCTTATGTCACTAAATTCTATAGTTAGCGTAACGTAAGACGTAACAATTATTTCACTCTCACTAATTCCTTTGATACATAAGTAAGTAGGCTCAAGACAACAAGAAAAATACTTGAGGTAGTTTGCTGAAATTAAAGACACGTCCAACGCGCCACTATCGATAAGGACGTCTATAGCTATACCTTGCACTACTGCGGACGTAATATCACTATTTCGGTCAAGTGTACTAGGTTTACACAAATTAACTTTTCGAGAATCAGTCCGGGCTTTGGCAAAACATTTTTCCTCCGAGTGTCCTAGCTTTTTGCAGAAGGCACAGGGTTTATTTTTATCGTTAGGTAATTTGTTATTTTCGGGGCAATCGAAAGCTTTGTGGCCGCGCTTGTTACATTTAAAACACGTATGACTAATCGGTTCAAACGCGGGCCGTTTATTGTTTCGATTTGAACTATTAAAATTTTTGTGTTTTAACAACTTATTCGGCGGTGGCTTACTGTGAATTGACAAAAAGGAAACTATATCCGTAGTTGCAAGGTTTGCGTTTGCTGCTGCGACACGCACCTGGGGGTCAGTAATACCTCTTATAATAATCTGTACCATGAGCTCCTCACTGAGACCTTTTACTATTCGTAGACGCAAAAGAGTTCGTCGTGCATATTCCGCGTAGGTAAGGTACTTATCGGACATAGTTTGCATGGTATCAAATAGTATAGACGCATAGTCTAACCGTTTAGGACACAAGGACTTAAAGTCATTTTTGAAATTTGACCACGACCTGTCGTTCGTTGACCATTCGTTTAACCATGCTTTTGCGTCGCCTTTTAGAAAACCTGACACGCGAGACAAACATTCCTTATCATCCCAATGATTAAGCAACATCGCACGATCTACGTCCTCGAACCAGACTTCGATGTCATGTAAGGCCGGGTCAAAATTAGACACGTAATAGCTTTGCGGTTTAGTCGTTACGATCTTATTGAGGGCATCAACAAAATTCTTTGTCGAATCCATTTCAGAAACAGAAACAGACGCCTTGGAATTATCGTTACGCACATTCAAAACGGGGGTAGTAGAAGAAAAGTTTTTGTCTTCTAAATTACCTAAACGGGTTAAAATACTACTCAAAGTTTCGTGCAAACCGTCTCTGCTTCGTTCTGATTCACGCGGGGATCGAGAACGATCGCGACTGATACGCACAAGAGGACCCGAACGGGAACGCGATCGCGATTTTGTTTGTCTCGGACTGCGATACCGTTTGCGAGAACGTTGATATTTCGAGCGACACGAACGTACATTATCACTAGGCACTGTGATAATGGACGGATAATGACGGAGACCGAGACCGCGGCCGTCTCGGCGGCGTCCCACTGTCCCTAGCACGCGGCATTGTTACAATATGCGATTGCACTAAACCAGCTCTTCAATTACAAACGGATTACAAAAATTAGGTCAGGATAAAGCTAGGTTCAGATCCCACTTCTGGTTTTAGGAACCAGAAGTGGGTATGATTTAAAAAAATACAACGCAAGCCGATTAACGGCTTTTATTTAAAGTTATAACAATTTAAAATAACAAAACTAAATTTATACCACTTTATAGCTACAAAAATTACAAAAACAACTTTACACTAATTACAAAGAGCTGATTTAGTAATATTAGCAATCACAAGACAAAAATTACACAAAGGAAATAATTTGAAAGCACAAAGAAAATAACTAGGAAAGATCTCACCAAGCAGGGTAGCACCTTACGGTCCCAAGTCCACGAGCGAAATGGCCCGCAACTCACAACCGACCGTTTTATATACCCAGCGTGGTGGGATGTTGCCTTACAAAAAAAAAAGTAATTAACTTATCAACTAATACTACTATAAATTGTTTATCTCACGACTAGATGTGAATTCAATGCGTGTACCTTACACGCCTTTGACAACGACTAAACAGAAAGTTACTTACTCATCTCAATTCATCGGTTCAATTATCTATTCTAGTATATTAAAAAGAAAATTAATATCAACTATAAATTGTTTATCTCACGACTAGATGTGAATTCAATGCGTGTACCTTACACGCCTTTGACAACGACTAAACAGAAAGTTACTCATCTCATTCGAGTTCGCAACTCGTAAGAGTTCGCAACTCGTTCGAGTTCGCAACTCATTCGAGTTCGCAACTCGTTAGAGTTCGCAACTCGTAAGAGTTCGCTACTCGTTAGAGTTAGCAACTCGTAAGATTTCGCAACTCGTTAGAGTTCGCAACTCGTAAGAGTTCGCAACTCGTTAGAGTTCGCAACTCGTAAGAGTTCGCAACTCGTTCGAGTTTGCAACTCTTTCGAGTTCGCAACTCGTTCGAGTTCGAGTTCGCAACTCGTTCGAGTTCGCAACTCGTTCGAGTTCGCAACTCGTTAGACTTCGCAACTCGTTAGACTTCGCAACTCGTTTGAGTTCGAGTTCGCAATTCGTTAGAGTTCGCAACTCGTTCGAGTTCGCAAATCGTTCGAGTTCGCAACTCGTTCGGGTACGCAATTCGTTAGAGTTTGCAACTCGTAAGAGTTCGCAACTTGTTCGAGTTCGCAACATGTTCGATTTCAAGGTCGCAACTCGTTCGAGTTCACAATTCGTTAGAGTACGCAACTCGTAAGAGTTCACAACTCGTTCGAGTTTGCAACTCGTGCGAGTTCGCAACTCGTTCGAGTTCGCAATTCGTAAGAGTTCGCAACTCGTTCGAGTTCCAGGTCGCAATTCGTTAGAGTTCGCAACTCGTTCGAGTTTGCAACTCGTTCGAGTTCGCAACTCGTTTGAGTCGAGTTCGAGTTCGCAACTCGTTCGAGTTCGCAACTCGTTCGAGTTCGAGTTCGTAACTCGTTCGAGTTCGCAACTCGTTAGACTTCGCAACTCGTTTGAGTTCGAGTTCGCAACTCGTAAGAGTTCACAACTCGTTCGAGTTTGCAACTCGTGCGAGTTCGCAACTCGTTCGAGTTCGCAATTCGTAAGAGTTCGCAACTCGTTCGAGTTCCAGGTCGCAATTCGTTAGAGTTCGCAACTCGTTCGAGTTTGCAACTCGTTCGAGTTCGCAACTCGTTTGAGTTCGCAATTCGTTAGAGTTCGCAACTCGTTCGAGTTTGCAAGTCGTTCGAGTTCGCAACTCGTTTGAGTTCGCAACTCGTTCGAGTTCGCAATTCGTTCGAGTTAGCAACTCGTTAGACTTCGCAACTCGTTCGAGTTTACAACTCGTTCGATTTTTCAACTCGTTCGAGTTCGCAACTCGTTCGAGTTTGTAACTCGTTCGAGTTCGCAATTCGTTAGAGTTCGCAACTAGTAAGAGTTCGCAACTCGTTCGAGTTCGCAACTCATTCGAGTTCGCAGTTCGTAGATAAATAGGTACAATTTTGATGTCGGTTTTATCTTTCTAATTACTATTAAATAAACAATTATAATTACAACTAGCTGTTTACATATATAAGATTACTAGCTGTTGCCCGCGACTTCGTCCGCGTTAACATAGTATAATAACAAAGATGGATAGTTTTCCCTTTTTTGTGGTTACTTATTAAAAAGCGTAAAAACGGGACCCTATTTCAGTACCTCAGAGGTAATGTGTGTCAAGTCCATTTTTTATGAATTTTACTTTTTCAATGATTTATGTCCAATTTGTACACACGGATTTAGTGGTAAATTGCGTCAAGTCCTAACTTCTATAGATAAAAAAATACTCAGAAATAAATTATGTTAAGTGACAATACTAATACAGGGTAAACTAATTTATGTCCCACATAACACTTTGGAATTCTGAAATTTTTACTCTATGGTACAATTTTAAGTTAAGTCCCACATAACACATTTTACCTCTAAGTAGTATATGTAATATGGCACTTGAATTTTTAATCCATTAATCCTAATTAAGGGAAAGGCGCTAATGGTAGACACTGAACTAATAGATGACACTTACGACAAAAATGCCATAAAAATAAGAATTATTCTAATTATTTCTCAACACTGTAAATTTTATAAGCTTCTTATGCTATCTGTTGATGTGAAAAAATATATTAGGGATGCCTTCGGGAACAAAATTTTAAAATGGGATCAGTTTTCGTAAATGATGTGACCGCGTCAACACGCACCCGGCAATTTCTTAGCAAATAGGTTAAGGAAGGCGAAATTTTGCACGTAAGTTTTGAATACATTTATTAGATTTTTTGTAATTTCTATTGACTTCATTGGATTAATGGTCATGTTGTTTACACTAATTAATGTTTATTTATGATCTTTTATCCATTTTCCCTAACAATATAAATGGTGTCTACTATTAGTTCTTGAAAATGTAAAAAAACCTAATAGATGACATGGATCTCATCTTTTAGTTTTTCAATACATACTAAAGTTATTTTGTACTTTATTCTACTGCAAATATCATCACTATTCTCTAAAAATATAATTCTATTAATAAACTAAGAACTTAGAACTACTGTACCTAAAAATGGACATGGTGTCTAATATTGGTCCTTGCACTGATCTAAAAATCGATGCTTTAGTTTTGTAGCAGTAAAAAGAAGAAAAAGGAGAACTGAGAACAAAAAGAAGAAAAAAGAAGAGGCAAAAGAAGCATGGAGACTTAAGACTAAGAATAAATTTGCTGGGAAAAAAATATGAAAAATAAAAATAAAAGGAAAGATAGTTTCAGCATGGAAGAAGAATGAATAGAATCTGGAGACAACGTGGATAATATTTCTGATGCATGTAGTTACTATGATGAAGTAAATGAAATCTTTTGAAAAACGGCAAATAAAGACCTAATAATATGAAAAATGTAAAATGTAATTTAATGTTCTATGTCAACTATTAGTTCATATTGGTGTCTACTATTAGTGTTGTTCGCTTATTGTGATGTCATCTATTAGTACTTATGACTAAGTTTACAAAAAGACCAATAATATATTTTTATATTGATTTGTCAGAGAATAATTATAATAGTTTTATTTTGTAAGAGTTACTGAAGACATGGAAGAAGTTATCAATCCTTTATTTTCATAAATTATATATTTTATAACATTCGAATGTTTCATGTTTCCTTAAAGTGTTTGCCATTAGGTCTTCTCCCTTAAATTAAAACAACAACAAGGATAAATACCTTAAATTAATATTTATATATCATTTTATAGTAAAATAAATTTTTAACATAGGTACTGGGTCGTATATATTATTAATATCTATTTACTATTAGTTCCATGGGACGTGAAGTTAATAGAATTGAAATTACGAAAAATTATCCTTAAATTAAGTAAATTTTTCCTCTATTCTAATTTTTAGTAAGTAAATTTATGTCAATATTGAATTATTTAATATTCATTGATGTTTGTTCGTGCATAAATTACGTTTGTTCTTCCTCCTAACTATCTGATTTTTGTTTAACAATTTCAATTACATAGTTTAATATTTTTATCCCAGTCAAGTTAGACATATTTTGAGGTTGCATAAATTCGTACCAAGCTGAAAATCGGTAATATTGTTTAGAATGTGATTAGAAATTTTTAAAGTTCCCCATCATTCCCATGTCTGCTAAATTTCATAAGTCATAGGTTATAGGTCCAAAAATTATTTTTTACGACATTCGGCGAAACGGAAAGATTTTTAATAAAAATACTTCAAATGATAAATGTAGGCCATACAATTATTTAAGAAATGTATTATGTAACACTTTTTTCATACAAGTAACCGTTTTTGAAATATACGACGCGAAAAGTTGTAATAGTTCTATTTCTCACAATAATATGTATAAGTATGCTTCGTATACAATGTATGCCTATACCAGTGTTAGATCCTTTAATGTTATGAAATATAGCATTATTTGTCTACTTATTGGCTCTTTTTTCTCTTGATTTCAAAAATCTTTGTTTTTCTATGTTTTTCAAATAATTTTTTTAAATAAAATGTCTGTACAATAATAGTCTTAGATGATTTGGCTTGTCAAATGCGACTCATATTCCTAGGATACTTAGATGGGAAGCTTTGGTCAAATGAAAATAAGGAACCGAGAAAAAATTAAAATGGCTGCCACTTTGAAACCGTGAGAGACACAGAAAAAAAGAGCCAATTCGTAGATAAATACTGTATTTCGTAAATCATAACAGTAAAGGATCTGACACTGGTATAGGCAACAGGCATACATTATATACGAAGCGTACTTATGCATATTGTGAGAAATACAACATTTACAGCTTCAAGTCGTATACTCGTATTTAAATAACGGTTACTTGCATGAAAAAAGTATTAAATTATTACATAATATTTTTGTATTATTATATTATTTTCTATCTAAGCATGTAAAGAAAACAGACAGACAGATAAATCATGCATGTAGCATAAGTTATCTGTCTGTCTGTTATCTTTACATGCTTAGATGCTAAACTTATAATAAATTATATAGTTGTATGAAAATAGTTTGCAGCACAAACATATAATTTTGAATTTCATCATAAAATGTAATAATGCAGAAAAAAACCACGGCTAAAAGTATAATTCTTAATAAATAGTGGACTAGACACAGTAATTTTATTAATATAGGTAGCTCAGGTAAGTAATATATTTTCGGAGAACAATGCGTTAAGTCCTCCTGTGAACGGTAGGTACATGCTAAAATATTTTTAACACTATGAAATTATAAAGTACCCCTTTAAGCATAAAAACCATGGTAATAATCAATGTTTCCTAAAAACATTTAAAAATAAAATGTAAAATTTATATAAATTTTTCATTATCTGCTTCTCCTGTAAAGTTCGCCAATTGTGACTTGACACACATTACCTCTGAGGTACTGACTTAAGCAAACGTCTAACGCAAACGTCAATAAACTGTCATGTTTCTAACTCAAGAAATGACGGACTTTCATTGAAACTTACTACCCCAATTTCACTCCCTTGGGGGTAGAATTACCAGAAACGCTTAAATATGTATTCATTCATTTTTAATCAGTAGCACAATTATTATTTTTAACAAAAAATTAAAACCGACTTCCAAGGTAAAAACAATAATAACATTCTTATAATAATATGAACTAAAAACTAAAAAGTATTAAATAATTTTCCTCTCTAAATGTGCCTTTTTCCGAATTCAGCTAAACCTCAACTATTTCTGTACTCAACCTTCATCATTTTGAAGTCGGGACCAGATATAGCGGAATCTTTATATTTTCTTTGACATAAAATTTGAAACTTATGGAACTGGCACCGACTTCAAAATTATGAAGGTTGAGTACAGAAATAGTTGAGGTTTAGCTGAATTCGGAAAAAGGCACATTTAGAGAGGAAAATTATATATAGTGCCAATTTACATTGTATAAAAAATAGTTTTATATTGTCTTCACTATATGTATGTATGTATGTCATTGAGGCGCTCTGTCGGCGCTATCGCTTCTCCGAACTCCGATTGTTGTTCATATAGTTTTAGTTACGCGATGTATTCCATTAGGTTTCGCTGAGGTGCTCCTGAATCGCAGTATCGCTTGTACGTAGGAGTTTTATATAGTTGTATTGGCTGTGTGAAATCAGAAATGTGTCACCATTGGTGTGAGCAGTGAGCATTGAAATTTGAATTGTCAACATTTTGAGTGGTAATTATTGATCTCGTATTGTTATTAGAAATATTAATTAACCCTCCAAGATGACCTCCGTCATAGTCCGCGAGTTTATAAGTGGTCATCGGTGGTAGTGAACTAGTGAGTAGTGACTTAGTGACCATACCACCCTACGCGTCGAATTACTGCGTTTATTCTACGTATCTTATTACAATTTGTAATACCCCAAGGCCCAAATATCAGGTAGATAAATTTAAATAATACATTTAAAAAAATATAAGTGAACACAACCCTATGCGTGCTAGGTAATTTAACAATTTAACGCTTCAACTCCAAAGCGGCCGCCAGAACAATGGATTTCCAAGAATCCGCGATCGAAGGATGAGCCGAATCACACCCAGCCGAATCACACCTTCATTATTGTAATACATAGTACTATCGCATGAGAAACTTGGAAAGCCGGCCTCGCGGCCGCCTGCGCCTTTCTCAAGCGATACTATATTGTACTACATTAATGAAGATAAAGTTTAAAATCATATTATGACACTCAAAATGCTCGCAGCGTGGCATTACCTGACTGATTAGAACTTGAATAGGTACGACGCAATGCCGCGATGTTTACGCACACGCCACGCGGCGCGCGGCGGCGTGCGGCGACGCCGCACCGACCGCCGTGTATATAAACAGCCTATTTTAATAATTGGTGTTGTTATGTACATAATTATTATTATTGTATCCATACTATTACCTATTTTGTGCCATGAGACATTGGTGACCTTAACACGACGTGGTAATGATGATGATGACGATGATGATGATGATGATGATGATGATGATGATGAATTTTAATTGCGTGGTAGTATAATATGCTTTCTGTTCTTAAAACGACGCCGAAACTCCCAAACGTGTATCTATAAGGAGTCAGGAGTTCTCTCAGCATCTTCGAAACCATGGTATACCTTGACCCAATATTTGACTTTTTGGTAGCATATTCTTAGTACACTTCACATAAAACTAAAATTACCATATGTTTCCATATAAATTTCGAAGAGTTCCCTCGATTACTCCTGGATCCCATCATCAGGTCACCACTTTTGTGAACATGGTACCAAATTGGAGTAAAACATAATACAACCAAATAAAAATTTCTAAAATCGGTTCACAAACGGCGGAGTAATCGTTGAACATACAAAAAAAAAAAAAAAAAATCCACAGCCGAACATATAACCTCCTCGTTTTTTGGAAGTCGGTTAAAAATAAAGTTTCATGTTTCTAACTCAAGAAAATAAATGACGGCCGACTTTCATTCAAACTTCAACCCCGATTTTACCCCCTTGGGGTGGAATTTCTAAAAACGCTTAAACACATATTCAATCATTTTTTATTAGTAGCCCAAACATAAAATTTCATGTTTCTAACTCAAGAAATAACGGACTTTCATTCAAACTTTCAACTCCAATTTCACCCCCTTGGGGGTATAATTTCCAAAAACACTTAAATACGTATTCATTTATTTTTGATCAGTAAGCCAAAAATAAAGTTTCATGTTTCTAACTCAAGAAATGACAGACTTTCAACCCCTATTTCACCCCCTTCGGGGTAAAATTTTCAAAATTCCTTCCTTAGTGGGTGTCTACTTAATAAAACAACCCTACTCACCAAATTTCATGGCTGTAACTTTAACTGTTTTTGCTCAGCGATGATGAATCAGTCAGTCAGTCAGGACATGTAATTTTATAAGTATAGATAATAAACTGACAATCACTAGCACAGAAGGACCGTAAAATAAATTGCAACGTACATTTTTACCTATCCGCAAAAGTGAAAATGGGCCGAATTTTACTAGTAATTACTGGTATTAAAGTAATAAACAACTATAGATTACCTTATAAGATAAGACTTATGAGGCTATCAAGTATCTAGCTCACGCAATATTATGTGTCTCAAACTTATGTTATCATGTTATCTGTTTCAACTACTGTATTGCATCATATATTTAAATATTTGCTTCTGATTTTGAAGTCTCTAACTTGATAAATGTCTGTGTTTCTAACTAATATACTTAAGCCTTTTTTTATCCCTACTCAAGGAACCTCAGAGATAGACAAGTTTATTCACATTTATAAATTATACAGGGTGTAACAAAACTAAGTGATAATACTTATTATTATTTTTAACAAAAAATCAACCGACAGAAACCGACTTCCAAGGTAAAAACAATAATAACATTAATATGAACTAAAAAGTATTAAATAATTTTTCCTATCTAATAGTTAGTGCCTTTTCCGAATTCGGCTAAACCTCACCTATTTCTGTACTCAATCTTCATTATTTTGAAGTCGGTACCAGATAGCTGAATCTTCAGGTCTCTGGCAGAATATTTGAAACTTTTGGAACTGGCACCGACTTCAAAATTATGAAGATTGAGAACAGAAATAGTTGAGGCTTAGCCGTCGATCTGTATATAAAGTAGTTAGTAAAGTATTCGATCTGTCGTCTGCCGCCACGCGCCACGCGCGACGGCGTCGCCGCGCGGCGGCGACGCCGTCGCCTCTGCGGCACCGACCGCCGTGTATAAACAAACAGGTGTTGTTATACAGTACATAATTATTAATATTGTATCCATACCTATGCCTCGTACTATTATCTATTCTGTGCCATGTGACATTGGTGACCTTAACACGACGTGGTATTGATGGTGATGATGATGATGAATATGAATTGCATAGTAGCATATGCTCTGTGTTCTTAAAACAACGCCGAAACTTCCAAACGTGTATCTATAAGGAGTCAGGAGTTCTCTCAGCATCTTCGAAACCATGGTATACCCATAAAGTTAATATACCTAGCGGAATAGAGAAACAAAGGCCTGAGCAAGAGAGATGTCACTATCAGTAACACTGCGTGGTAAACAGAGACGTGATACATGACAGCAGCACTCTTTTTTTGACGTCCAGTCGGCACGTGCCGCACGTTGACAATTTAATCTCATAGAATTCATGTTCAATCATTCTTGTGTAAGTGTATACGTACACATATTTTTCACACTGATGAAAACCAATTTTGGTTACGTTTGACAGCTCGAGATTGTTGCTCTATTCTGATAGGTATATTAACTTTATGGGTATACCTTGACCCAATATTTGACTTTTTGGTAGCATATTCTTAGTACACTTCACATAAAACCAAAATCAAAAAAATATCAAATTTTTTTATTCAGAATAAATTTTTGCAAATATTTTCTGAAAGTCTACATGATGCCTACCACCGGTTCGGGAACTAACCCGGCGAGAAGAACCGGCGTAAGAAACTCGCAGGGGGTGTACTTTATTTACCAAAAAAAAGTGAGAAAAAAATTAATCTTTTAAAATAATGTTTACAATGCTGTAACTTAAAATTATACAATGTCAACATACATAATTGTAAGTCCTAAGATAATGTAGAAGCAGCCTTGCAAGTAGCCATCCTACTCCCAAAATGTGCCATCATTTATGAAATCATTGACCTTATAATAGGCTTTGGCACACAGACGTTCTTTGACTACTTTTTTAAATTTATTAATGGAAAGATTTGGAACGTTTTCTGGGATTTTATTGTAAAGGCGTATACATTGACCTTTAAATCACCATATGTTTCTGTTGTGTATGCGCATCGACAGTGTTACAATTGTCAATTTCAATAAACCAGTTCACGCTCGACTCCCGTCTTTCATTGACGTGTCCCGAGACATAACACTGGCGACGAGGCCCACCTAATCGCGTGCGAACTTATTAAATTCACAATGCCTATCGGTCGTATTGAGCCATTTATCGTTGAAAACAATAACTGGGACGCTTACATTCGTCGAGTTAATCAGTTTATTGCATTAAACAATATCGGTGACGAATTAAAAGTTGCAACCTTAGTGACGGTAGTTGGTGCGCAATGTTACGAATTAATGTGTGATTTGTGTGCTCCCGAGACTCCGGAGTCGAAAACTTTCGATCAATTGGTGGCGTTGATGAAGGAACATTTCGAGCCCGATCGATCGGAAATTGCTGAGAGGCACATATTCCGTCAAAGAGTGCAACGCCAAGGCGAGAATATTCGAGAATACCTACAAGCGCTGAAACATTTGGCGAAGACTTGCAACTTCGGCACCTGTTTGGAGGTGTGTTTGCGAGATCAATTCGTATCGGGACTACTCAACGAAGACATGAGGTCGAGAATCTTCGCCGAGAGGGGTGTGAGCTACAAGCGGGCCGTGGAGTTGGCGCAGGCGCTGGAGGCGGCGGAGCGGCACGCGGCGACGGCGTGCGCCTCGGCCAGCTCGAGCGGCGCGCTGGCCAGCTCGCGGCAGAGCCTGGCTTCCCCGGACGACGACGGCTTGCATCGGATTGGGACGGCCGCAGGCGGTGCACGAGCTTCGGCCAGGGGCGCGCGGGGCGGCACCGGCGGCGGCAGCGGTGGCGGCGCGGGCGCAGACCGGGCGCAGCGTACGTGTTCGCGATGTGGTAAAACTGGTCATTCGGAAGGCAAGTGTCGGTTTCGTAATTATAGTTGTGACTCCTGTGGTGAAAAGGGCCATTTGAAAATAGTGTGCAGGAGGAACAGAAGCGAGAGAGGATATAAAGGTCAGTTCTTTTTAAATGACTCGGACTCGGACGAAGATAGTTGTAACTTTTATAATTTAGTGGTCAGTAATGACGGCGACGGGCCGTATTATGCCGATTTAAAGGTCGAAAATATCGAGT
The DNA here is from genome assembly GCA_937595015.1 of Polyommatus icarus. Classification (NCBI taxonomy): domain Eukaryota; kingdom Metazoa; phylum Arthropoda; class Insecta; order Lepidoptera; family Lycaenidae; genus Polyommatus; species Polyommatus icarus. Next base: position 6,018,686 of record OW569333.1, on the reverse strand, counting down.
GTCGATTTGAGATCGACACTGGTAGTAAAATTTCTGTTATTTCAAAAAAATATTATGATAAGTATTTTTCAAATATTCCTATGCAGAATAAATTGTTATCTTTAAAATCATATACGGGCGACGTCATCGAAACGATAGGGTACATCGTGGTTAATGTAATTTGTGGTAAACACAGCGCTAGATTAAACCTGTTCGTTATCGACAACGGCGGGCCGCCCTTGATGGGTCGCGTTTGGATAAAACATTTAAAACTTGCAGTAGTGGAATGTTATAACCTAACAGATGATGATTCGGTGGCGTCGTCGTTGCGGAACGAATTTCCGAAAGTATTTTCTGAGGGTCTCGGTACCTTCAAAACTAAAATCCAGCTGCTGCTGAAAGATGACAAACCGATTTTTGTTAAGGCGAGGACGTTACCGCTGGCGCTACGGCAACCCGTCGAACAGGAACTCGAACGGTTACAGCGCGAGAATATTATATATAAAGTAGAAAGATCCGATTATGGTACACCTATTGTTCCTGTTATTAAAGCTAACGGTTCTATTAGGTTGTGTGGGGATTACAAAATCACCATCAACCCTTTATTAAAAGATTATCACTATCCGCTTCCACGGATCGAGGATCTGTTCGCTGTCCTCGGAGGGGGGGAACAGTACACTAAAATAGATTTGACTAATGCGTTTCAACAATGTATTTTGCATGAAGAGTCGCAACCGATGACGGCGATTACCACTCATATAGGTACGTTTGTGTATCGTCGAGTACCTTTCGGAATTAAATGTATACCTGAAAACTTTCAAAAGCTAATGGAGGAGACTTTAAACGGGTTGCCGTCGACGGCCGTCTTCGCGGACGATATTTGTGTAACCGGGAAAGACAGGGCCACGCATCTCAGAAACTTGAAAGCTGTGTTACGCAGGCTGCAGGATAACGGTTTAAAAATTAATTTTGCAAAATGTCAGTTTTTCAAAAATAGTGTTACTTATCTCGGTTATAAAATAGATAAATTTGGATTACATACAGACAGTAAAAAAATCGAAGCCATCGTTACTGCGCCCGAGCCTACGAACGTTACCCAGCTTAAAAGTTTTATGGGCCTCGTTAACTTTTATTCTAAGTTTTGTGTCAATATGAGTGACATACTAAAGCCACTTTACGGTCTACTAAAGAAAGATGTAAAGTGGGCCTGGACGAATGAATGTAGCAAATCTTTTAAAAAAATAAAAAATGTGTTAAGTAACGCTCCCGTTTTGATGCACTACGATCCTAGTTTACCGTTAATTTTATCAGTGGACAGTAGTGCGTACGGCGTAGGTGCGGTGCTGACTCAGCGGTGCACAGACGGTACCGAGCGGCCGGTGTGTTGCGCCTCGCGAACTCTCAACGCGGCCGAAGTCAACTACTCGCAGATAGATAAGGAGGCGTTAGCTATCATATTCGGTGTTACGAAACATCACCAGTATTTGTATGGGCGGCATTTTACGCTGCGGAGCGATCATCGTCCGTTGAGTTACATTTTCGGCGATCGCAAGGGCATACCGGTGACTGCCGCTAGTCGACTACAGCGATACGCGGTTAAGTTGTCCGCATATAATTTTAGTATCGAATTTATTTCCTCGGAAAAAAATTGTTTTGCCGATGCTCTCTCTCGTCTTCCTCTAAAGTCGACTTCGGGTCGACTCAGAGGTAACGGCGATCGATGTAGCTATTTAAATTTCGTGCAAGATAACTTTCCGATCAGTTTTCAAGACATAAAAATTGAAACTAGGAGAGATTCCCTCCTGAGTAAAATATACGGTTACATAATGTTCAATTGGCCCGACACGCTAAATGATAAAATAGAAAAAATATACTGGGATAGGAGACATAACATGCATATCGATCAAGGTTGTATACTCTGGGGTTATAGGATAGTCGTACCTACGTCGCTGAGGTCCTTAGTTTTAAGAGAGATTCACGACGGGCACCCGGGAGTCAAGGAGAGGCTCAAAATGAAGCAGATCGCGCGTAACTACGTATGGTGGGAGAACCTAGATTCTGATATCGAGCAGGTGGCGCGGGAGTGCGTCGCGTGTAGGCAGCTGCGAGCCGCACCACCCGCCGCGCCGCTGCACTCGTGGCCCTGGCCAGCAGAGCCTTGGTCGCGACTGCATGTCGATTTTCTCGGTGCTTTTAACGGTTGCTATTTCCTTGTCGTCATAGATGCCCACTCGAAGTGGATAGAGGTCGAAAAGGTCACCTCGACGTCGGCGAGTGTAGTCATAGGGCATCTCCGTAAATTGTTCGCGCGGTTCGGCCTACCTAAGCGACTCGTCAGCGACAATGGCCCCCCATTTTCGTCTTTCGAATTCGCACAGTACCTAGAACGGAACGGCATCAGACATACGTTAATACCGCCGTATCACCCTTCCAGCAACGGGGCAGCCGAAAATGCAGTCAGGTCAGTCAAGCGGGTGCTTAAAAAGGCGCAACTCGAGAAGGAGGACTACAATACAGCCCTCAATAGATTTTTGTTCACGTACAGAAATACCGAACAGAGTACGACGGGCCGCGAACCGGCAGTAGCATTGTTAGGTAGACGGCTCCGGGGGCGCCTGGACCTGCTGCGGCCCGACGTCGCCGAGCGTGTGCGCAGCGGCCAGCTGCGGCGCGAGCTCGACGACGCCGCCGCCCGCCCGGTGAGGGTGCTGGCCCCCGACGAGCCGGTCATGTTACGCGACTACACCAAGTCCGATCGTAAATGGACCGAGGGTGTCGTGATGGAACGGAAGGGTCCAGTTTCCTATTCAGTCAAGACGGATGATGGTCATATTCACAAACGGCACATCGATCAGTTACAGACTCGTAAGTCGCGTCACTCTTTAAGTAAAATTAGTAGGCCGCCGATGGACCGAGATCAGGTTTTAGTCGATGAAAATAACGTAGAATTAACGGAAGACACGTGTGAGACAGGCGATAAAGAGGAGTTCTTTGATAGTGTAGGGGAGGGTGATAACAGCGCGCCGCCTCGAGCGACACCGCCCGACTCACCGTCCACATCCACTGATAACAATGACAATAAACGCGCGTGCAGGCGCGCTGCTCAACGTTGTTTAGAAATAATAAAGGACAATAAATATAATATCTAACAGGCTATCTACTAAAGTTTATAAGTATGTAAGTCTATTATAAAACTTCTATGTTATTCTAACAATTTTTAGATTTAAGTTTACAGTTAGAACTTGTAATATTTATATAATATTTTTAATAAATATGGTGTAGGTTGATTATTGTAAATTTCAAAGGGGGAAAAGTGTTGTGTATGCGCATCGACAGTGTTACAATTGTCAATTTCAATAAACCAGTTCACGCTCGACTCCCGTCTTTCATTGACGTGTCCCGAGACATAACAGTTTCCACATAAATTTCGAGGAGTTCCCTCGATTACTCATGGATCCCATCATCAGGTCACCACTTTTGTGAACATGGTACCAAATTGGAGTGAAACCTAATAAAACAAAACATAAATTTCGAAAATCGGTTCACAAACGGCGGAGTAATCGTTGAACATACAAAAAAAAATAAAATATCCACAGCCGAACATAATATAACCTCCTCGTTTTTTGGAAGTCGGTTAAAAAGGGTGTGTTCGTGTTCCTTGTCTTGAGTTCACTGAGAAATTAGCAGCGCTGAAAGACCAAAATTTTTTTTTCACATTTATGTATTATATTATTGTATACACATATTTAATTTCACTTGTATGTTTACGTATGGACAAGTGCCCCAGCGTCACGAGTTTCCCCATATTGTTATATGGGGAAACTCGTGACGCTAGGTCTGGTGGGCTGGTCAAAAAAAAATCGAACTTCCGGGCGGAAAACGTCAACTTTCTTCCCGCTGCACTTACCGATGCTGCCGCTTTCCGCCTCCGTCGATGAGAAAAATAGTATACGCACCACGGGCAGTAAATAAGAAAGCCTCAGATCACATGTTTGTTGAGTACTAAGTACATGTGTTAAAAGTATTAAGTACATGTGATCTGAGACATTTCTTATTTTCCTGCCCTAGGTGCGTAATGTACTATTGGTCTTTCAGCGCTGCTACTTTTACTGTGAACTCTCTACAAGTAACACAATATACACACCCTAAACTTTAAAGCATTATCACTTCGTTTTGTTACACCTTATATATTAACAAACTAGATGACGCCCGCAACTATCAGTAGGTACTGTCTTATAATATTTCTATATTTATTTAAACGGGCTTTGGCCCACCACACATTCCCACCACTGTATCTCCTGTGTCGCCAGGATCGACAGCGGTATACAACCACGAAAACTCTTTGATATGATCTCAGGGAGCCCGAGGGACATGCTAAATCTGTTTTGGGACCCGCAACGAAATTAATCAGAAGATTAACAAAAAATTAAAACCGACTTCCAAGGTAAAAACAATAATAACATTAATATGAACTAAAAAGTATTAAATAATTTTTACTATCTAATAGTGCCTTTTTCCGAATTCGGCTAAACCTCAACTATTTCTGTACTCAATCTTCATTATTTTGAAGTCGGTACCAGATAGCTGAATCTTCAGTCCTCTGACAGAATATTTAAAATTTTTGGAACTGGCACCGACTTCAAAATTATGAAGATTGAGTACAGAAATAGTTGAGGTTTAGCCGAATTCGGAAAAAGGCACTATTAGATAGTAAAAATTATTTAAAATTTTTTAGTTCATATTAATGTTATTATTGTTTTTACCTTGGAAGTCGGTTTTAAATTTTTGTTAAAAATAATAATAATTTCACTCTTTTTAGTTAAACTAGTAGATAAATGAGTTTACAGACGACAGCAATTTTTCTAAATAATTTAATAAACATAAAATTCTAAATGCATATAATATTATGTATAATTATTTTAATAATACAAAAGGCTATTAAGTAATAGATTTTTAACCGACTTCAAAAAAAGGAGGTTATCAATTCGACGCGTATGTATGTATGTAATATTTCCAGAACTGCCCAGTTTTTGTATATGTTAGTCTATATCAGCGTCTGAACAAATGTGACAAATTTCAAAGGTGTATGTATGTATGTTTTTATGTTTATGCACGCATATCTCCGGAACCACAAGCCCGATTTTAGTGATTCTTTTTTAATTGTACTAGGTATTGTTCAACTTAGGGAATACAAAATACTGCAAGTTTCATCAAAATCAGTTCAGTATTTTTTAACCCCGACCAAAAAGAGGGGTGTTATAAGTTTGACGTGTCTGTCTGTCTGTGGCATCGTAACATCCAAGCGGGTGGACCGATTTTGATCTAGTTTTTTTTGTTTGAAAGCTGACATGATTGATAGTATTCTTAGCTATAGTTCATCATCATCAGCCTGCTCATTGCTAAAATATCACGGTTTATCTGGTTCGTGATAGGCCGATTAGCTACTTGCAGTTGTTTGATGGGTTTTATATTTCGCATTCTGGTTCGTGACACTTATAAATATATACACATTATTGGAAAGTTGACCTGGTGCTGCAGCATCACCTGGTAATTAATAGGATACCCAACTCCTCACCAACTTAGAGCAGAGGTTTCGTGTTTGGGCTCATTTTAATTGCGACAACCAGTTAGAGGTAGATAAACAGTAAATACATATTTGCATGCTGCTGCTGCAGCATCACCTGGATTCTATAGGAGCCGAGCTCCGTATGAACCCAAAGTGGAGGTTTCATATTTAGGGTCATATTGACGGCCTCATCCAAGAAGACATATTTCTAATAATTCTAATTGTTGATGTTGTAGTGTAATGTCCAATGGGGTCAAATAAACTTTTATTTATTTATTTGTATTTTATAGATGGTATTCATTGGGATATGATCCTGATGATAGGAATTATCCTGCACAAGTTTTAAAAGCATAAAATAAAATTAAAATAAAAAAATTTAAAAAAAACTTTAAGAAGTAATGAAATAATATTTACTGACTTTAAGTTTAAATAATTCCTAAAAGTTAAGTAATATTTTAGTCCATAAATGTTGTCAAGGTGTGTCGGGGGACCGCTAATGTATATGTTTGATTTCAAATAACATTATAGTGTAAGGGTCAGTTCACAGCGACCCTAATCGAGAGAATCAGCGACTGTTATGGCGATACAAAATGTAAAAGTCTCTGTTGTCTTAGTTTACTTGGCGGTCCCCCGACACACCGTGACAACATTTATGGACTAAAATATTACGTCACTCTTAGGAATTATTTAAACTTAAAGTCAGTAAATATTATCATTACTTTTTAAAGTTTTTTTCGTATTAAATAAAATAATAATAGTATTTTAAAAAGATAAAACCGACTTAAAATTTTTGTACGTAATTAATAATTAAATTTCCCTATCTCAATAAAACTAAATTAAGAAATTTAAAAAAAACTTTAAATTTCTTAATTTAGTTTTATTGAGATAGGGAAATTTAATTCTTAATTACGTACAAAAATTTTAAGTCGGTTTTATCTTTTTAAAATACTATTATTATTTTATTTAATACGTAAAAAAGTTAATATTATATACAAACATATTATGTATCCTAAACTTTAAACAGCTCTCCTGTAAAGTTAATATTTTGCAGATCTGTCCTTGTTCGACGACAGTCAGACAGAAGGACGAGCCAAAATTAATCCATATTAATTTTGCTTCATCTTAAAACATAACATTAATAAAAGTACTGGTATAATTTGGTTTAGGTAATAACTACTAATATAACAGCTGATATATCTACCAGATAACATAATATGTTACAGTCGAGTAAATGACCTACGTTATCAGTAATCACAGGGTCATCACCCTGAATTTAACAGTCTGCAGACAAAACAAAATATCAGATAGGAATATGTACGAAGTAAAATTTTTTTTCAAGTTTACCAAATTGTTTGTAGCTGAATTATACTATTTAAAGGAAAAAAACATTGAAAAATAACATTCTGGGAAACTCTCACAATGACTCTGAACGTAGGTACCTACTTTGAAGGTTCCAAACATGTTCCAAGTATTTATATTTTTGACTTAATTTTAGATTCTAAAGAGAATATGATTTCGGTTAGTTTATTTATTTTTTCCTTACAATATTTTGGGGCTCGTACCTGCGCGCTGCGTGCAAAATTATTATTATTAAGTATATTTGAAAGGGCTTATCTCGCGAACTACTAGAGCAATTTTATGTTATTTGGCACAGATAAGAAGTAGACCACGTGAAGGATCGAAGGCTATCGATTTTAATCATTTTCAGTGGCTATATATTTTATACCCGTGCGACGCCGGGGCGGGTCGCTAGTTTTAAAATAAATAACTGTCATCTTTTTATTTTGAAAAAATCTGAAGATGATAATTTCTTGATTTTATTCGCTAGATCATTAAAAATCCTTTTTTTATTTTGTTCAAAGTTTGATGCCGCATAATATTATATTTACTTAGTCGAAAATAATTATTACTTATAATCAAATAAAAAAATTATATCTCTTAGATATTTTAAAAAAATCTACAAGTGATTTGTCTCGCATTTATTATTTTCTCATTTATTCATGGAAGTCGGTTAAAATGATCTTTACTTTTTTGAAACATGAAGATTTTTTGTTGAACGTTGCTTTGCCATAATATAAAGTATTTCGCCTATATTATTTTATTGAAGTGACTAAATAAGTATGTCGCCATGGCAACGTCGATCGCTATCTCGTCGCACAATGGTCGCCGTCAGTCTCAGGTTGTAATAATTTACTATTATTTATTCACCAAAGGCACTTATCAATATATAAATTACCCAGTAGCCGATTCTCAGACCTACTGAATATGCATATAAAATTTGGTAATAATCAGTAACTGCCGTTTCGGAGGAGTTCGTGGACTAACATTGTGACACGAGAATTTTATATATATAATAATATTATGATAAGTCGTGTGGCTGTCGGCTGGGTTTGACATCGCAACAAACACGTAGGCCTGCCACCTGGCAACTGCCTATGAATCAGCTTCTTGATAAATATAATTATTATTGCTATCTGAAATTTTATTTTGTCTGCCGTAGATGCTAAATTCAGGGTCATTGATTACCGTACTGCTGATACAGTTGATTCTTTACAAACTGACAGACGCGAGTTCAACAGTTGCCCGTTGGATAGCGGATGTTACGCACGTGTTTGTTTTGTTTTCTTATTATTACTCTTTTATTTCAGAGCAAGAGGAACGGACGTAAATAATTAAAATGGTAAGTCTTGTGCCTTATTTATTTAAGAATTAAAATATACTAGGACAAGACTGAATTGACTAAAGACTTGATGTGGGAAAAATATATTTTGCGAGGCATTTTTTTATTTTGATGAATGACGCATGGGGACGGATTAATTTGTTGTGAGAATTAATAGTTCGGTTGCTTCAGACATTCGAATTAACAAAAACTTCTGGAAAGCTGATTATGAAAAACTCAAAGCAGATATTATGTTACTATCGCGCGCGTTGTGAAGATTCAAAAACGGCCCAATTGGGTCGCCTTTTACTTAGTCTTGTAATATGTTACCCTCTACGCATAGTTTTTCAGTTCGACGTTTAAAAATAGAACTACAGGTGCCTTTTGTTTCACATCTGTCTTTGTCAATGTGTCCAATTTTGAATTTGAAAATTGTTCGGAAGAGATTTAAGCCGGAAAATAGTATCAACGTAACAGATAAGTAAAATAGCATTGGCGACAAAGGTCAAAAAAATTAACGGTCTTACCACAAAAAACTAAACATCTGTTGAACAGTTGTTTTAAGACCATTTTGTACTGAATTTTTCTCTAATCAACTGTACAATAGGTGTTTAAATGTTTTGTAGAAAGACCGTATGTTTTTTAGATTTTTCTCGGAAACGGTGATTTTTTTTGAAAAAGTACCCCTAGCTGCAGCTCTTCAAATTCTCTACAAAAATGGTCCTTGTAGTTTTTTCCAAGAAACTAACCAGTCCTTATAGTTTAACTTGTGGACGGCCTTTTACTAGCCCTAGATCAAGGGGCGCGAGGCCCCTCGGACCGCGACGCCCGCGCCTTACGCCGCGCCGTCTCTGGATAATATACCTACTGTTATTATTATTATATTGTATGCTGTGAAAATGAACGGTTCCCGTTAAATTCCTAAGAGTGGCTTGCACCAGATGCGTGGTTATGGCTATGTTCCGATTTGTACCTACTGCAACCAATGCAGAGTGTGACGTCATTTTAGTATACTGCGCCGTTCCTTTATAGTTACTACAGGATAAGTATTTAAAACGGAACGCTATCCAGCATACTATCAGCCGCATTTTTGACAGCTCGTATCTAACATTTTCAACACAGTCTATTATGGTTAATTTTTGCAATTCTTCCATTGTTTTATTATTATTAATCCAAATTAATTACAGAAATTTTTAACTTTGGGATTAAACTGTACAACATGGTCAAATTAACTTGACGCATCGAAATGTCAAATTAACATGCGAGCTCCATAATGACATCATCAAACCGTGCGTCTAGTTAATTTGACCGTGTTGTAGGTATTGTTTTAATAATAATAATAATAATCTATGGACGCTTCATACCACGTCAGTCTGGCCCCGTGCTAAGTACCTAAAGGACTTGGGTTACAGGTACCAGACAACGGAAATATATTTAATACTTTTATACTGTGCTATACATATTATATTTAACATTTTTTATTATATCATACACATAATTATTCAATACACATCCAGACCCGGGAACATTGAAAACTTTTTGTTCCGTCGCTCGACGGGATTCGACCCGCGACTTCCGGCTTGAGCTACCAACGCGCTCACCACTGAGCCACAGAGGTCGTCTTTTAAAACTTTAGACACTCGAGTGGTTTCGACACTTGACAGTTGACTTTTGACATATCACGTGATCTACTGCGAGTACCTTACCTCGAAAACGCCAATACTCATAGTACAATATGGCGACGATTGATGACGATTGACGTCATAATATATTTCACTAGGGTACTGTGGCAGTATACTGCAGTCCATAACGGAACGGTTTTTTCTACAGTGATAGCACTGTGCAGTGGTCACAGTCCATAACGGAACATAGCCTTTAGTTAGGTCAAATTTATGGTTATACAATATACTTAGTTAAGCTTAACTTAATTTTAACCTTAACTTTGACCAGAGATTTTTTATTGAAGCTACTCTTCTTAATGGGATTGAGAGTATAAAAAAATTAATTATCTTATGTTGTAAAATTATAAAAAATATTGGTTATAAAAATAAATAATATCAACACTGAGCATAGTAAATTTTTACGAAAAAATTTCGATATAAGTATGAGCGGTTAAACAACACTTTGAACATAGTAAATTTTTACGAAAATTTTGATATAACTTATAAGTATGAGCGGTTATGGTTATCGTTAAATATGACGCCCTTAACCAAAGATTTGACATTTTGCAGTGTAGTTATAGTTAAAGTTACAGTTATAGTTAATGTAAGTTGGCCAACCCACCCTAAATAACGCCGGCGTAGCCTTGCGAAACGTTTAGCTGTTAGCATTTGTGAAAGCGACAATACGAGTATTATGTTTATCTGCCTACCTAGCATACGCCAACTAGATATCTCACTCTTGAGATAATTAAAAACTACTCGTCTCATAATGTCAAAATCTCGACATTATCTCGACAATACTCTATGAAAATGTGTTATTTCGATGATAGATCTACGCGAGAAAAAATGTTTGTCATGCTAGGGTCAATAGAAATGAAGATATACAAACTATCAAACATCGAGAAACATATTGTAGAGTGAGATATCTCGTTGACGTATGCTAGGCAGGCAGGCTAGGAATGAAAAAGTGTCCCAGTATTTTCTTATCCGAGACTCGAAAGTCGAAACATCTACATTATTAAAAACCAAAACTAAAAATTGAAAACGGTTTACAAATACACTAGGTATGCAGTGTGATTAGGTATTTTTATACCGTGTATACTAACATCGTCCGCAAAACATAATTATAAGTATTTTAGTGCAAGGTATGTTATTTCATTAATTAAGGATAAATGATAGGATAATATTAAAATTTAAAAGTATAATATTATAAAGACAGCGCAAGTATTTTTATGACCATTAATTTTAGTTGCAGGACGTGGTAAGGTGGGGATGCTTCTTAGTATGCATGGTGGCGTGCGTCGAATCCGCTAACATACTCTTCGTCATACCGTTCTCTGCGAAATCTCACTACATATCCCTGAGTCCCATTGGCCTGGAGCTGGCCAGGAGAGGTCACAATGTCACCGTCATCACTGCCATCACAGAGAAGAATCCTCCGCCAAACTATCACCAGGTGATAGCCGATAGTCCAGAAATTTGGGATGTTCTAGGTGAGTGGTTATTCGACAAGGTCTTTTACCGTAATCCATACTAATATTATAAATGCGAAAGTGTGTCGGTCTGTCTGTCTGTCTGTTACCTCATCACGCCCGAACCGCTGAACCATTTTTGCTGAAATTTGGTATGAAGATATCTTTGAAACCCGGGAAAGGACATAGGATACTTTTTATCCCGGAAAAATGTACAGTTCCCGCGCGATTAACGAATTTTGGCGCAACGGAGTTGCGGGCATCATCTAGTTTACAATATTCTCCTTGCTAGCTTCAAGAAGTAAATGGTGAAAGAAGTAGCTCCTGCTACTCGAAGGTACTATGACTATAGCAGGAGTACATACTCCATAGATAGATTCCGGCATTTGATTATTATCAATGTACCCAAAGCATCTAGTAAGCAGTCTAGCATCTAATATTAAATTTAATACTGTATAAAATTATAATAATGGCCACCTTGGCATCAACAAAAGCTTATATTTATTATAAGAAAATGTTTTCTTGAACGGCAACATCGATATCTCAGTTGCCATGTTGTTTTTTACAGGAACCGAGAAACCAAACATTTTCACAATGGCTGACATGACGGCCTCCGAATTCCAAGACAAGATCCTCTGGACCGGCGGTCTAGCCATGACGGAGGTGGCGCTGAAGTCCAAGCCCGTCCAGGAGTTTCTGAAACAAGACAACAAGTTCGATCTGGTGATATCGGAGCAGTTTTACCAGGAGGCTCTCAACGTACTAGCCTACAAGTACAACGCTCCTTTGGCGCTAGTGACGACCTTTGGGAACTGCATGAGGCACAATCTGCTGGTGGGCAATCCGCTACAGCTGGCGACCGTCATCGGGGAGCATCTGCAGATCCGTCATCCATCTAGCTTCACGGGCAGGCTGTACAACATGTACCACGTCGTGCGCGACTACCTGGAGTGGAAGTACTCTTTTCTGCCGAAACAGGAGGCGCTGGTGAAGAAATATCTCCCCGAGTTATCAGGAGCGCCGAGCCTGTACGATATACAGAGGAACGCTTCGCTTTTGCTGATTAATTCGCACTTCAGCTATGACACCACGGCTGCATACTTGCCGAACATTGTCGAGATTGGTGGCATTCACGTGACAAACCAATCCTCGTCGGTTATACCTCCGGTAAATTCTCATTTTGTAATTAATGCTTCGATCGCGGATTCTTGGAAATGCTATTGTATTCTATTGTTGTCGCGATCACCGGTGCTCTTATGGGCTTGAAGGATTAAAACGTTCCCGACATTATCAAAAATCGCCACACTGTAGAATACTTTAGAGTAGCCAGTAGGTAACGTACAAAATCTATACTAATATTATAAATGCGAAAGTATCTCTGTCTGTCTGTCTGTCTGTCTGTCTCGCTTTCATGCCGAAACTACGGAACCGATTGTAATGAAATTTTGTATACAGATACTCTAAAGCCTGAGAAAGGACATAGGCTACTTTTTAACTAGAAAAAGGGGTTGTAAGGGGGTGTTTATGCGTAAATTTGTTCAAATTATGTTAGTTCCAAAAATTCATAACAGATGGCGCTAAGAGACGCCTACATCGCGCTATCGCTTGCTCATGTGTCTTTCTATAAGATGTGGTACCATGTAGAGTTCGGCTTTTCGATTCTTGCGATTGTTATTATAATACACGTTATTAAATATTAACTCACTAGTCAGTACTTTATCTATGCAGTGACGTAAATTTAAACCTACCAATGATAAAATATGTTAAATAGTTTATAGTTTATGGGTAACGCGCGCTATAAACTGAAGTCCACGCGGACGAAGTCGCGGGCAACAGCTAGTATACTATATTTTGTCGTTAGAAAGGCAAAACATATGTTATTTTTATGGGGTGTTTAATTTTTTTTGCATGGAGGTACGAATTCAATCGTTGGTAAATCCTAGAGTACTTAGATCCTATTGTTTTTGTGACAAATCTAAATACAGGCCGTAAATTAAATTTTCCTTTCATTATACAACGACACATCAGTTTGCGTAATATTTAATTCATATCTTATTTAATTATATTCCTTGTGTTTACGCATTGATAAAAGAAGCAACACTTATACGAGTATGTATAAGCTTATCTAATTCTACTATAATAATTAATTTATTAGCTCATATTATATAACCAGCTACTCAGTTTAAAATTATTTTAATCTAAATGCAAACAAAACTTGGCATAGACGGCTATAATGCTACCAAACTGAACGACACCTGCAAAGATTTTGAGTATCTATACTTTTATCAATAATGAAGTTTATAAATCGTAATATTATTGTACACCAGTTTAGTAAATTTCTATTTTTTTCAACATAATATGACTAATAATTCAAAATGATTATTCTAAGAGGAGTTTAGTAAACTATAGCTATAAACTATAAAGTCAGTACCAAAAGTTATATCAATTTGGGGACACAGTAGTGCCCCCGCCAAGACGAGCCAAGCGAAGCGCAAGGCGCCACTGCGGCGCAAGCAAAACCCTTTCTCGGAGTGTTTCCTCGTTTTTTTGAACCCTGATAGAGTTGGTTTCCGATGTTCAATTATTCAATTAATGTTACCGTATCACTTTACAGGATCTAAAAAAAATATTAGACGAATCAAAACATGGCTTCATATACGTAAACTTTGGGTCGAACGTGAAAAGTTCAGAACTACCGATCGAGAAGAAAAACACTTTCCTCAAAATATTCAAGAACTTGAAACAGACGGTGCTGTGGAAATGGGAAGATGATAACTTGGAGAACAAACCAGAAAACGTCGTTATTAGGAAATGGCTGCCACAGAAAGAGATTTTGGGTAATTTTTTTATTAGTATTTAGTAAGTTATGCGAGAATCTCTATTAATGTATTTTAAAATAATAAATAAATAACATACTGTACATTTTTCTAGAATCCTGTTTAAAATACTTCAGACTATACGTCTTTATTTCTGGTGACAAAAGTTAGCAACCCTACTTCCAGTACATACACATACACTTTTTCAAATCGTCGGCCCATTGATCGAGTGGCGTCCAACGATACGTCATTACGTTTGCCTTATCGTAGTCTCTAGCACTATTGTCTGCTCCATCATCTGTTCTTCCGCAGACATAGCCAGCCTTCTTCTTCTTCAGCAGTTACTGAACAATAGTTACCGCCCACTACTTGCTACTTCCCTAACAAACAATAATAACCATGAGAAACTCTGTACTGTCCTTGAAATGAAACTCGCTTACACACAATGCTTACTACAGTTTAACGCATGTGTCACATGATATTGTTTGGTTCCTTCAAGTTATCTGAAATCACCCTCCCAGTTTGGGCGTTCTATTATGAGGGTATATTGTGTGTGTGCGTATTGTGATTTTATAGGATTCGGACTGGATCCAATTAATCCTTCAAGCCACATAAGAGCACCCGTGATCGCGACAACAGTAGAATACTTTTTTCATTTCCAAGAATCCGCGATCGAAGGATTAAATTGAGTTTGGTAAAGTAAAAAGGTACTGACTAATAATATTCAGAATGTGGTCCTTAGTTGTGCTCTCAGAGAAATTGATCCATAGGCAGATGGCGTTAATGTCAAATCAACATACTAGACGTATTCTATCGGCTGGGCTTAAAGCACCTAAACCAAACACCATAGGTCTGGCTTGAGCCTATGAATCTATTGCTCTGAGGGTATATCATCCCTCTTATTAATAAAAGATACTGTGTAAGTGTATACAGACGTTGTATTTATACAATGTTTTGTTCTGGGCCGATACGTTAAAAAACCGCTTGTTAAATAATACTTCGTAGGTACTATCAGAGAAGTTGATTCCTAGGCAGACGAGGGACATACGTAGTTTGGTCTCGGTACGTTAAACCTATCCGACAGATCAGTGATCACTGATCATTAACATTGAATTGACATGATCCGACCAATTGACGTTGGTCTGTCAACTGCCTAGGAATCAATTTTAAAAATATACAAAATATCATTGAGATGTACAAAATATTAATAAAATATACTGAGGAAACTAGACTGTTTCTTTACGGGGAGGGCGGAATCCTTATGGCCCGCTCATAAGGCCATATGTCCGACTTCATTATAATAATATGCCCGATGCCCGAAATAAAGATGATTTGATTTGATTTGATTTGAATAATATATTATCATGTACTGTAATAATTAAACGATGTAAATATTCTTTTCCAGCGCACCCGAACATAAAGGTGTTCATATCGCACGGAGGTCTGATCGGCACCCACGAGGTCATATACTACGGCGTGCCGGTGGTCGGCGTCCCCATCTACGGCGACCAGTACTACAACATCGTGCTGCTGGAGGAAGCGGGAGCCGGCAAGCTGCTGAGGTACCACGACATCAGCGAGAAAACCCTAGGACTCACCCTGAACGAAGTCATTCACGACGACTCCTATAGGCGGAACATGAAGGAGCTGTCCAGACGGTTCAAGGACAGACCGATGTCGCCAATAGACACCGCGATCTGGTGGCTGGAGTATGTGATACGGAACCACGGCGCTGGATACATGAAGAACCCCGGCCGGGAGCTGAGTTGGATCACGCTGTATATGTTAGACATTTACGTCGCTCTGGCCGCGTCGATGGTGGGAATAGTGGTTGTTGTTACCAAGGTAGTAAAGTTAATGAGATCACCTAAATCTGTTAAGAGAAATAAAAAGCAGAAGGCTACTTAAGTTGGAATTATTCAATTTAATTTTGGTTTTCTTTTTTAACCCCCTTAGTAAAATTTATAAGTTGAGAATATTACCACATTAAATTAAGTGGGGCAGCAACGTACGGTTTTGGCTGGCTTTCCTCTTCTACGAAGTTTTGAGCTGAGGTTTTTTCGTATAATTGTCCGGACGTATATTTCTCGAATTAGCGCTTATCTGCGCTGCCGGCCGGCCGGCTTCGTAGACAGTATAACGAATGAAATATGAATTTTTGAAAATTTCACTAGTCACTTTTCACAAACGTCAATGTCAAATGTCATTGTCCATAGATAATTGTTACACAGATTATTTACGAAAATTAAAAAGTTAATTAAAGGCACAAAACTGTCCGTGTACTGTCGCTGCTGGGCCGCGACATACCGCCCGCCTTGGAAACACCGGCTTCCAACATCAGGACTCGTTGTCCGGCGCCTGCAGTGGCAAAGGGCAGATCTTGGAGAAAGCCCTCCTCGTTGTTCCATTTGCAGTTCGAATGTCCGCTACACGTGAGACGCCATCGGTACCTGGATAGGTGCGGATAATGCGTCCCAGACACCATTTAAGTGGAGGTAGATTCCTATCCTTGATGAGGACGAGACGACCATGGTCTATGTCGTCCTGATTCGCCTTCCACTTGGTTCTTTGTTGAAGCTCCCCAAGTACTCCATGGACCACCTTCGCCAGAACTGCTGCCGCAACTGCTCCACGCGCCGGTATCGGTTGATCGTCAGGCCTGCAGCATCAGAAGAAGTCTCGCTTGGCAGCGAAGTTAGCGGTCGGCCAATAAGGAAGTGACCAGGAGTAAGAGGGGAGAGGTCGGTAGGGTCAGTGGATAAAGGTGATAGAGGACGAGAGTTTAATATGGATTCTATTTGAATTAAAACCGTACTCATTTCCTCGTAGGTTAATTTAGCATTTCCTACTATACGTTTAAGATGATGCTTACACGACTTTACACCACTCTCCCATAGACCTCCAAAGTGCGGCGCATACGGTGGAATAAAATTAAAATTAATGCCTTCAGATGAAGCAAAATCGTTTATCGTTTGTAAATTTTCGGTTACTAAATTTTGAATTTCCTTTTCAGCACCAACAAAATTTCTACCATTGTCAGAATACATGGCTACCGGTTTTCCACGTCTACCAATAAAACGTTTCAATGCCAAAATATAATCATCTGTAGAGAGACTTGTGACTAGCTCAATATGTACAGCTTTGGTTATAAAGCAAACAAATAAACAAATATACGATTTAATTTCCCTAGCACCTCTTCCCCTACGATTCAAAATCATGATAGGGCCAGAATAGTCAACACCGGACCTCTCAAATGGAAATCCTACATCAAGCCGTTCAGATGGTAAATTTCCCATAATGGGTTTGGGTACTTTGCTATTAAACCGAAAGCATGTAACGCATTGACGCACTAGTTTCCTCACTAGACCCCTTGCACCTAATATCCACCAGGTCTCGCGCAAAGTGGACAGAATGAGCTGAGGTCCAGCATGAAGCAACCTTTTGTGCTCATGGTTAACGAGTAAGGTAGACATCCAGTGCCGACTACACAACAAGAACGGATGCTTTTTATTGAAATCAAAATTAGTTGCGTTATGGAGTCTGCCACCGACTCTTATTAACTTGTTATCATCCAAGAAAACGTTTAATCCGGTCAGACGATTTAAATCCTTCACATTACATGTAGAAATTCGCTTATTATTTGTTAAATTATTATAAATTGTAGGAAAAGATTGTATTTGTGCAAAGCGAATCAACACATGTTGTGATTTTTCCAACTCGGATACTGTTAATGAACCTGTCTGTTTCGTTTTACAGATATTGGTAGTTCTACTTATGTTATTTATGAATCGAAGAACGTATGCCCATACACGTTTAAGTTTAGTGAACGAAGAATATCTCTTAAATTCTATAAAATCAAAGGTTTCGACACTGTTAAAAGTATTTACCAGATTAGGTTTTAACTCGGGTAAATTTTCAAAATTAGTCAAATTGGTTTCATCCAACGAGTTAAAGTTATCATGAAATTTTAGAAAAGATGGACCGCTCCACCAGAGGTCGCTGGTTATCAATGAATCAAACGCTAAACCTCTAGACAATGCATCAGCTGGGTTGTTCTCACTGGATACATGCAACCACCTGGAGTCGCCAGTTAACTCATTGATTTCAACTACACGATTTTGCACGAATGTCTTTAGTAGGTGTGGCGACATCCTGATCCAACCCATGACTATGGTTGAATCGGTCCAAAATACAACCTTAGAAAACTTTAAACGAACAGCATCAATTATTTTTTTATATAATCTTGCGCCTATTAAGGCCCCACAAAGTTCCAACCTCGGAATGCTAATTGACTTTAGCGGGGCAACTTTGCTCTTTGCACATAATAACTTTACAATAATTTCTGAATCATCATTAAAAGTACGTACATATGCACAAGCGCCATACGCGTTTTGTGACGCATCTGTAAATATATGTAATTCTTTGTGTCGCATGTAATCACTCATTACATAACGAGGAATTTTAAGGTCATTTAAACGTGTTAAAGTTAGTACAAATTTGCTCCAAGCAAGCTCTATTTCGTGGGATACTGGAGTATCCCAATCCAGATTACTTAGCCATAATTTTTGAAGTAAAATTTTTGATATAATTACGGTGGGCGATAGCAAACCCAATGGATCATAAATCTGTGAAATAACACATAAAATTGATCGTTTAGTTAATTTATGCGTATTTTCATACTCGTTTATTTTTTGTAGTGTAATATAGGTCGTCATTTTCACTATGCCAACCTATACCTAAAGTTTTATTCTGCGTATACTCATCGACAAACTGTTGAATAGCCGGAGCCTGTGCAATTTCCGAACTAAATACCCATTTACGAAGAACGAAACAGCCCGAACGCAAAACTGATGACACCTTCTCACAGATGGATACCAGCTGCTGATGATCATCATCACCTGTTATTAAATCGTCAACGAACAAATCTTCGGCTATGACGCGAGATGTGATGACGTCATCGCAGTCAAGTGCGAGTTGACGAATACAGCGCATACTTAAATAGGGCGCAGAAGCAGTGCCATAGGTTACAGTATTAAGTTGAAATATACCTAAAGGCTCTGCCGGACTGTCACGCCAAAGAATATATTGCAGTGACCTTTGATCTTCACCTATAAATATTTGTCTAAACATCTTCTCCACATCAGCTACTGCTACATGTCTATAACGCCTAAACCGTAAAAGTATAGAAAAGATGTCATTCTGTAAAGCAGGCCCTGGGTATTGTATGTCATTAAGCGATTTAGATGAACTAGACTTGGCACTCGCGTCGAAAACTACTCGCAATTTAGTTGTTGAACTGTGTTCTTTAAAAACGCCATGATGTGGAAGAAAGAAATTAGGATTTTCAACCTTATGCACACGAGTCATATGGCCTAAAGCTTCATATTCGTTCATAAAATCACGATATAGACGTTTCAATTCCGGTGAGCGCTCAAGTTTGCGTTCTAATGATAAAAACCTATTCTTTGCAGAGCTATATGAGTCACCTAACACATCAGCTGATTCCTTCAAGGGAATGCACACTGTAAATCTACCATCAATATCACGTTTAGTTGTATTTTTAAATAGATCCTCGCATATTTTCTCATCTGCAGTGAGGGGATTAGGTATTTGAGAAACATTTTCTAATTCCCAGAATCGTTTCAAGTTATCGTTTAAAGTTTGATTGAAATTACAATGAACTTGATTGGAAAAATTATCATCCTTCCAATCTGACGTATAAAGCGGGCCACATAATAACCATCCTAATTTCGAATTTTGGAGATAGGGTCCCTTATCTAATCGAATTCTATTGTCGTTTAGTAATAAGTCCCAGAATAAATCTGCACCAATTAATAAATCAATACTAGAAGAAATATTGTAAGTTGGGTCAGCGAGACGAATATTCTTGGGTAAACGTATAAATTTATTATCAATGTTTGTCGTAGGCAAACTTGATGTAATGTGTTTCAAGATGTAACACTGAACTCTTGTACTATAATCGTTTAATTTAGAACGTATTGTTATTTCACACGATTTGTTAGATTGTGTGGTAGACATACCAACACCCGAAATAAGTATAGTGGACTGTATTGGTTCCGTATTCAAACGTATAAATAATTTTTCAGATATAAAACTATGTTGACTGCCATTGTCTAACAGCGCACGGGCAGTGAAGGTACGTTTATTCTTATCTACTATATCCACCAATGCTGTGCATAACAATACCGGTTGCAAAGCATGTTCTTGTGGAAGCGCGTAGCAAGCAGACGAAGAATGAAGTGCAGTCGACGGGTTGACCACCGCTTCATGATCACGAATTCCCCTGTATTCAGACGACTGTCTGCTTTGTTCGACTAAATTTGAATTATTATTCACATGTAATAAAGTATTATGTTTGGCTCGACATTGTTTGCATGGCCCAAACAAGCATTCTGATGCAGAATGACTGGCACTACGTAAGCAATTACTACAAAATTTATTATCCTCAACTAATTTTAATCTATCCTTAATGGACAGATTCAAAAACTTATAACACATAAAAAGAGGATGAACACCACCACATAAGACACAAGTATTATCTTGTGACATTCGTTTACTAGAACCTTTCGAATTATTAAATTTATTTAAATTGGTAGATGTATAAGTGTGTCCTACAACATGACTTGTTTGTTTACGAGGTGGTTGTGAGTGTTTCACTTCACTTAACAATGGTTTGGGTTGAGGTAACTTACTTTGATTAGAACTAATCATTTCTAAAATGTTTGATTTGTTTCTCAAAAAAGAAAGTAAATCTTGTAAAGTGAGTTGCTTCTTTGAATCAAGAAGTGACCCTTTACAATTTTCCCATTCCCGCTCTGTAGATGCATCTAATTTAGATACAAGTAGGTATATAATTATGGTGTCCCAGTACTTTGTGGGCTCATTTAGCGACTGTAAGGCACGGAGATTTCTAGTTGTGGTATCGATTAATCTACGCATATGAATATGAGATTCCTGCCGGAGTGGTGGTATCGAGAACAAGGACTTTAAATGATTATGAACAAGAAGCCGTGTATTATGAAATCTATTATGAAGTAAATCCCAAGCATGAGTGTAGTTACTCGCTGTAAACTCCAGCGCACTTATAACTTGTAATGCACAACCACTTAGTGAAGCTTTTAAATAATGAAATTTCTGAATCTCGTCTAGATCTGAACGATTGTGTATCATTGTAATATAAGAATTCCTATATTCCAGCCACTGGTCATATGAACCATCAAAGCTTGGCAACTTTATATCGGGTAGTTTTACATTTGACTGGGCTGTTGAACTATTATTACACTTCAAATCTTGCACGTTACTTTCTATTAAACTCTCTGCTGTGGCTAAAATATTAAAATACAATGACTCAAAAGATTCTATATACTCAAGGTTCGCTGTGTATTCTGACTCGGGTAAAATGAGCTCAATTTGATTTTGAATACTATTAAACACTTTAAAATGCTCTTGGGCTGCCTGCATCCTAAATTTAACTTCCTTAATTTGAATTTGAGAAACGGAATCCTGGAGTAAGGAATCTAAATATTTCTTAAACTGAGTTATACGACCTTTCACATTGCCACGTTGCCTTTTAAGTTCCGCGTAATCTTTTTGGCGGATTGCCGCGGGGGAAACTGATCTAGTCACTGATATTTTGTCCTCGGTAGACATTTTGGAGGTCTACGTGTAAGAATAAGTGTAAAGTACTCACGTTTAAAGCGAAGCCTTTGTCCGGCACGAATCACGATTAAAAAGCCGCTGGCCTGAAATGCAAATGGTACGAATTTAAAGCAAAATATGTTTAACGGGAAGGGATTTGAAAGGAATAAGACCAGACCGTATAACCGAAGAAGTAGCTGCGACGATTTTTTGAAGTCTTGACGACGACGTGGTGGGACTCCCGATGCCGTTGAATCCGCTCGAAGTTGACCAGAATATGGGGCAGCAACGTACGGTTTTGGCTGGCTTTCCTCTTCTACGAAGTTTTGAGCTGAGGTTTTTTCGTATAATTGTCCGGACGTATATTTCTCGAATTAGCGCTTATCTGCGCTGCCGGCCGGCCGGCTTCGTAGACAGTATAACGAATGAAATATGAATTTTTGAAAATTTCACTAGTCACTTTTCACAAACGTCAATGTCAAATGTCATTGTCCATAGATAATTGTTACACAGATTATTTACGAAAATTAAAAAGTTAATTAAAGGCACAAAACTGTCCGTGTACTGTCGCTGCTGGGCCGCGACATTAAGAAATAAAAAAAAACCCGCCAAACAACTTTAAAAAGTAATGAAATAATATAATATTTACTGACTTTAAGTTAAAATAATTCCTAAGTCTAAAGTATGTAATAAGTATTTTAGTCCATAATTATAATTGTTGTCAATGTGTGTTGGGGTCCGCGAATGTAGATGTTTGATTTCATTTAAATTATAATAATATAATTTAAATATACTACAGCTAACCTACCAATATACAAAAAATCAGCTTGTTAGGGTTCCGTTTTAGGGTTCTGTAAATTGTGATCAACAAAACTTGGTTGACTACTGTACCCTAAAACGGAACTTAGTAATCACAAAAAAATTGTTCTAGGGCTCCCATCACTATTATAGCGAGTTGGCGATACAAAATGCAAAAGTCGCTGTTATCGTACTTTACGCGGTCCCCCAACACACCGTGAAAACAGAAGACGGGATATTTAATGCAGATATCTCCTTTTTAGGGTTCCGTAGTCAACAAGGAATTCATAATATTGTTGCGGTTTGTCCGTCCGTCTGTCTCTCTGTCTGTCTGTCTGTCTATCTGTCTGTCTATCTGTCTGTCCGCGGTTTTGCTCAGAGACTATAAGACCTACAAAGCTGTAATTTGGCATGAATGCACATACAATGCAACGAACAACTTTTTCTATAAGTGTATGAGTTGTTCTCATAGAAAAAGTTGTTCATTTTGTCGGGCTCATTTGATGGTTTTAAGGAGAACTTTGTTCACCCTAATAACCTGTATAATACCACAGAATACCTATATACAAATAAGTACTTACCTTACAATACGACCCAAGATTTACTTCAATGATAATAATATTATAGTTGCAAAAAATTAAATTTTAATTTCGAGGTTTTCGGTATTCCAATTTTGGTTCCACGTAAGATTTATTGAGTTGTATAGTTCTCGTTGGGCGTCGAGAAGAATAATGGGTATTTCATTGCTAGTGTAGGGCATCAAACTAGCTTCCCTAGAACCTAGCCACTTTGTCGGCTTTTTCATTACCGTCTATTCCCTGGTGAGAGGGTAACCATATAATTATTACATCAACTGATAGTTCTTTCAATCGAAAAACGATAAAGTGTATCAATTGTATTAGAGGGATTTCAGAAAAAGAGTTCTGAATGGCTAAAAGAGAAGGAAAATGGCGTATTTTGGGTTATTGTCATATTATGATTATAACTAGACGTTCCGCATGGCTTCGCCCGCGTAAATAAGATAATATTTCACAGAAAAATTAATAAAAAAGCCTATGATTCTTCACGTGGTCTACTTCATATCTGATCCAAATAACAGAAAAAATGCTCTAGTAGATCGTATGATAAGCCCTTTCAAATAATTTCCCCCGTTTTTTCCACATTTTCCTCTATTTCTTCGCTCCTATTATTCTCAGCGTGATAAAATATATCCTATAGCCTTTCTTGATAACTGAGCTATCTAAAACTGAAATTTTTTTTCAAATCGGACCAGTAGTTCTTAAGATTAGCGCGTTCAAACAAACTAACAAACTTTTCCGCTTTATAATATTATTAGTATATAGATTTAATTGATTGTATTTTATTTTAAGGAATTGAAATGAAATATAAATTGATTGACATTTAATTTATTTAATTGTATCTTTGACCTATTGATTGTTATATTTTGTTTTATTCATTTTTATGGTTTGAGGATATTTTAACTGAGGATTCATATATTTTAACTAGGAAGTTTTTTTTTTATATTATTGTAAATTAATTCAGTGCTTGTGTACAAATTTTTAAACACACTTGCGTAAAGTCAATTTTGTATATTGAGTAAAACACATGAAAAGAAACACTAAATTAAAACAATGAAATAATAAAATAAATTAATTTAAAAATCAAAAAACCCGACTGCAAAACAATTTTAACTAAAAATACCGAAACAAGGGAAGACATAGAATAACAAAAAATTAAAACCGACTTCCAAGGTGAAAACAATAATAACATTAATATGAACTAAAAAGTATTAAATAATTTAATAGTGCCTTTTTCCGAATTCGGCTAAACCTCAACTATTTCTGTACTCAATCTTCATAATTTTGAAGTCGGTGCCAGTTCCAAAAGTTTCAAATATTCTGTCAGAGGACTGAAGATTCAGCTATCTAGTACCGACTTCAAAATAATGAAGATTGAGTACAGAAATAGTTGAGGTTTAGCCGAATTCGGAAAAAGGCACTATTAAATTATTTAATACTTTTTAGTTCATATTAATGTTATTATTGTTTTTACCTTGGAAGTCGGTTTTAATTTTTTGTTAAAAATAATAATTTAAAGATAAGTCCATATTTTGCAAGAAAATGTCACAATCGTCCATTTTCACAAAAATACAAATATTAACAAAAAATTAAAACCGACTTCCAAGGTAAAAACAATACTTAATAACATTAATATGAACTAAAAAGTATTAAATAATTTTTACTATCTAATAGTGCCTTTTTCCGAATTCGGCTAAACCTCAACTATTTCTGTACTCAATCTTCATTATTTTGAAGTCGGTACCAGATAGCTGAATCTTCAGTCCTCTGACAGAATATTTGAAACTTTTGGAACTGGCACCGACTTCAAAATTATGAAGATTTAGTACAGAAATAGTTGAGGTTTAGCCGAATTCGGAAAATGGCACTATTAGATAGTAAAAATTATTTAATACTTTTTAGTTCATATTAATGTTATTAAGTATTGTTTTTACCTTGGAAGTCGGTTTTATTTTTTTGTTAAAAATAATAATAATTTCACTCTTTTTAGTTACACTAGTAGGTAAACCTTCGCGTATATTTTACGTATCTTATTACAATTTGTTAAGAGTCACAATTCACACTCACAAAATAATATGTTATCAGTGAAGTGAACATAATATTGTGCTAAGTTATTTAACAATTTTAATGCTTCAAGCCCCAAGCGGTCACCGGCGATTGTGATAACAATAGAAAGGCTATTGTGTCTCGTTTTTCCACGATCGAAGGATCTATCAGATAAAATATTGTATAAACTTGCATAGGATGTAGCGTAGCTACTCATAATATATAATATTATCATAATTATTGACAGCTGTTCTTGTAAATTCTAATCAAGAATTCAATTTCAAATCGATACTTAGTGCGCCATCTATCGATTAATAAGTATAACTAATTAAAAAGACACTTAATGACTTTGTTTTGTTTAAATACTCTTTTTAAAATAACTTTATTTTAATTCTATTTGTCTATAAAAAAAATTTAAAGTAGTTAGTAAAGTTTTCGATCTGTATATAAAAAAGTAGTAAAGTATATTCGATCTGTCATCTGCCGCCACGCGATGCCGTCGCCTCCGCGGCGCTGACCGCCGTGTATTAAACAAACAGTACATAATAATTATTATTATTAGTATATCCATACCTATGCCTTGTACTATTATCTATTCTGTGCTATGAGACATTGGTGACCTTAATACGACGTGGTAATGATGATGACGATGATGATGATGATGATGGTTATGATGATGAATATGTATTGCATAGAAGAATATGTTTTCTGTTCTTAAAACAACGCCGAAACTCCCAAACGTGTATCTATAAGGAGTCAGGAGTTCTCTCAGCATCTTCGAAACCATGATATATCTTGACTCAATATTTGACTTTCTGGTAGCATATTCTTAGTACACTTCACATAAAACCAAAATCACCATATGTTTCCATATAAATTTCGAGGCGTTCCCTCGATTATTCCTGGATCCCATCATTAGGTCACCACTTTTGTGAACATGGTACCAAATTGGAGTGAAACCAAATACAACAAAATAAAAATTTCGAAAATCGGTTCACAAACGGCGGAGTAATCGTTGAACATACAAAAAAAATATATATCCACAGCCGACCATATAACCTCCTCGTTTTTTGGAAGTCGGTTAAAAATGTAGAAGAATTCTTCTACATTCGTCTTTCTACATTCTTCTACGTTTTTCTATGTAACCTTCTACCTATTCATCTTGGCATGAAACTCGTAAGCAAGAGTCGTATCAATCAAAACATGGATTAGACGCCTCCGGCAGAATTAGGTCTTGTTTCGGTCTTTTCAGTTAAAATTGTTTTGCAGTTGGGTTTTTTGATTTTTGAATAAATTTATTTTATTTGCGACTTTTTAATTTGTAGTCATCTAATCATTTCGACAATCAATCTAAGGGTTTTTTAAAGTTATTATTTATCTTTCTATTTAATATTAAAACATATAGTACAGTAGTTATATAATACATACTAGCTATATGACCGAGCTTCGCTCGGGATTCAAAAAATTCAAAAAACACACATAAAATGACATTTTATGAAAATGATTCCTAGCTAGATCGATTTATCGCCCCCGAAACACCCTATATACTAAATTTCATGAAAATCGTTGGAGCCGATTCCGAGATTCCAATTATATATATACAAGAATTGCTCGTTTAAAGATATAAGATTTAGAATCAGTGTTTACAATCCTTTATTTGATACCCCACTCGATATGCTTGGTAGAATTTTTATTTCTTTTTAACTTACATCATGTCGTCAAAATCCGCAATTTTTTTTTAATGTCACGTATCTAAGAACACTTGGACTATTAAGACAAATCTAATGATAAGTACCTCAAATATGAAAATCCGCTTAGCGGTTCTGAAGATACTAGGTAATAAAGAATATTACAAACATACAAGATACGCGCTAAAAACATAACCCTCCTGGCAGTCGGGGTATGTTAAAACACATAAAATTAAATAAAACTAATGCGAACAAAGTAAAACGCACGGGCTCCGAAAATTCTCATATTCTTCTATTCTATTTTTAATTAAAATTTAAAATTCCGCGGAATTTCAATTCTTCCTCTTTTTTAGGGTTCCATACCCAAAGGGTAAAAACGGGACCCTATTACTAAGACTTCTATGTCTGTCCGTCTGTCCATCTGTCTGTCACCAGGATGTAACTCGAGAACCGCTATAGCTAGACTTCTGAAATTTTCACATATTGTGTATATCTGATGCCGCTATAACAACAAATAAATTAAATATTTTAGGGGGGCTCCCATACAACAAACGTGATTTTTTGCTGTTTTTGGCTCTTAACTAATAACGTCAACACATAGGCAATTGAAATGTTCACAAAATACTTAATTGTATTTGTACTTTAATAAATAATTAATAATAACATTTTTATAAATTATAAAATGAAGAGGGGCTCCCATACAAAAACAATTTTTTTTGTCTACTTTCGCTCTATACCTGTACGGAACCCTACGTGCGCGAGTCCGACTCGCACTTGCCCGATTTTTATTTAACCCTCTAGGGTTAAATAAAAATCGGCCAAGTTACGGTTCTAACCGTACCCTGGGGTACAAATGAAAAAATAAACAAAAATTTCATTGTACCTTTTTTACTGTTCGACGGTTTGTTTCGCGCGTCCGTGTATTTACGTGGGGTGGAGTGACACGCCGAAACCTCAGTCGGGCTACAGTCCTACTTGCAAGTGGAATCGGTACATTGCTTGTGAGGTACTGCGGTACCCCAGGGTACTTTAAACGTAAGTATTATTGTTTGAAAATTTTCATTGTTTTGTTGATTTTTTTGTTATTAGTGGGCATGAATTTGAAGAAACCGACATAAAGTTTATCGAGATCACCAAGCAGTTTTTATATTGTGGGTTTTTTTTTGTTTTTGATAGCATTATAGGATTGTTTACGAACTCCTAACTTATTTTCTTTTTTTCAGATAGCGTCTAGACGTCATTTGAGTGAAAATTAACTACTTAGAGAATATTCTTCTGGAATTGGAAGAAGAAGAAAAAGGTGAAGATCAGTTTTGAGGTGAGGCATCTGATGAAGAGCTGGATGATGTTATCCAAGATTTTCACGATGACGTCATTTTATCTCAGAGTCCTCACTGTTTAGAAGTAGACCTTTGCAGTTCTGTTCTAATGCGTAACCAGTCACTGTCCTCAGCGTCAGAAAAGCAGTCATACCTACAGTGTGTCGCGCAAAACTCGCCGCTGGAGCCTCTGTATGTTCCATGGAATACTAACTATTGTGGGGATCAATTATATGATTCTGTTACATTCTTCAGATGCTGCTAATAAGCAATTTTTCAAGAATAGGCGCACTTACCTGAAGACTCTCGCTTTTGATCACATAAAACCGCACCTAGAAGACAAATTTCAATACCGAACTTTGCCAACGTATCTACAAATGAGTATTGGTGATATACTGGAAAAAAATGCCCAACGCCTTCTATAGCTTCTCCAAATTTCAAATCTGGAAGGTGTTTTGTCTTCCCGAGGTCCAAAGAACGCAAATCACGTACGCAATGTGAGACGTGCAAAACTTTCATTTGTACTGTTCACCAGAACAAAATATGCCAAAATTGTTTTATAGTACCTAATTAATGCGATTTAATTATGTTCAGAAAGTCTGAGATTATTGTTAAAAAGTCTATAAAAGTTGATTTAATAATAAAAACTTTAATATCTTTTTAAAAATGTGTTATTATTGTTGGGGTGCGCTGGTACCCCAGGGTACCGTTAGATAAAGTCTAAGATGGGTACGGTTCTAGGTTTAAATTATACAACAATATCGTGTAAACGTTTTGGCAGTATGGCTTTACGCCGTTGTCTTTCTAATTGTGTTAGTACCGTATTATTATTATATTTTGCTATAAGTATGCATGATTTTTTTTATATAGAGGCAGAAATTGTGAATTCTATAAAATTGGAAATTGACTTACTTAAAAGAATTTGCACATGATGGGGAACTTTCAAATTTTATTCGTTACCACTTTCTTAACAATATTACCGATTTTCAGCTTTGTGCGAATTTATGAAAATAATGTTATCGTTACACATCACGGTAGCCGCCGCCGTCGGCGCATTGTTTTGAGTTTCTTTCAAACCGCCCTAACTTCTAAAATGTTTGTCCGACTATTTACAAAAGCGCATGGGGTCCGGGGGCACATAATTATTAAGCTTTTTAGAGGAATATCTAAGAAGCTTGTTGAAGCCACCCGAGACCCCAGAGCTGGGAGCTACCTGGCACAGCGGATAGCAATTATTATTTATTATTATTGCCATCCAACGTGGCAACGCTGTCAGCTTGCTGGGCACTCTGCCGGATGGGGACGACTTGGGCAAGTTTTTCTTTTTATAGTTTTATATATAAAGTTTGTATATATCTGTATATTTTAGATTGTATTTTTAGTGCTTAGATTTTTATGCTTATTCATTACGTTTATTTAAATATGTTGTTCTCCAATCAATGAATGCGCTAGTCATTCAATCGAATCGCAGATTAAAGCAGAAGACTGCGACAATATATAAATAAAAATGTCGCTGTAAGTTACTTGTAAGTAAGGTAAGTACGGCAGATTTACACGTCTTTTGACAAACTTAAAAATATAAAACGAACCCCATACAACATAGAATGTAGTATTTATTAATTTTTCAAACGACCTTTTGAAAAGTTTTTTTTTCAGTCAGAACTGCTTGCTTCTTCCTGTGTTGCTGCGCCTCCTCGCGTAAAAGACGGAAATGCTTGTTACACGACCTTCTGAACATATTTTGTTCACATTCAGGGTTGTTTGCTTAGTCCTGTGTTGCTTTACACCCTGCAGTTTATTGCCCGCGTCGCGTAAAAGAAGGCAATGCTGACCAATTCTTACTCGACCTTCTGAACATTTGTTTGCATTCAGCAGGGCAATCGCGCTAAATTTATTCAACTGAACCGCAAATGAAACTCGGACGTTGATCGACTTTTGGAACGATTCGGTATCGCGCTAACGTTTTGACAGCCAGTTGAGACGTTACTGAACCTCAGCCCAAGCGCAAACGCTGTCAAAACAAAAAGTTGATACAATGCAACTTCTACTCGCACGTTTCTGAAACGTTTCTTATTTTGGTGTGTTAAATTGACGAAAATCGATGGAAAAATATAACATAAGCTATAATGAAATTATAATATAAGCTTATGTTTTACTTCAAAGCTGTAAAATAACACTCCGGACTATTTTAGTTTGGTAAAAAGTGAATTGAATTTTGACATTACTAATTACTTCTTTCGTAAATGTTTTCTACTTAATTTGTCACAAGTCACAACTCACAAGTCACTATTCGACACTTATATGGCGTTTGTCAGAAATAGTAAAACAATATTATGAATTCAACTACGTAAATTAAAAACTCCAAGTAATAATCATTCACATTCTTAAGTTCTACCAAAACAACGTCACTCGTATCGTATTCATCCATATGTAAATAAACAATTTGTCAATTGACCAATTAACACATCGGGAAAAATTTGTTCATATTTAAGCCAATCAAAACTGAATCTGAAGGGCGCTGATTGGTCCGCTGCAATGTATGTCTAAAGGTCAATCGTTGCGCTTCGTTCGAGTTCCATCTAAGGTTGAGTTACGGTTGGAACGTTAGCACGATACTGAAATTTGCTCAGACGCAGCGGAACCGAACCGTAACTGAACCACAACCAAAGCAGATGTGAACCTGAATTGAAACGTTGAAAATAACGCGATTGCCCTGCAGGGTTGTTCGCTTAGTCCTGTGTTGCTTTATACCCTGCACTTTACTGCCGGCGTTGCGTAAAAAAAATCGGTTGTCTGTAAAGTCGGTTTACAGGACGATAGTTGAACGTGACTTAACGTATGACGTTGTCTCGTTCAACTATCCTTAACCCCATAAACTTATAATATACTGTTGCATCTTAAGTTTATGCTTAACCCCATAAACTTATAATATACTGTCGTATAGACCACCCGACAACCCGAAAATGCGTGACCATTTTTGATCTGTCAGTGTGTGCGTGTGCTAGTGATGTATATTTTACTATCGATAGTATAGTATTTTGCTATCGATAGTATAGTCCGTTCGAGTTATTTTACCTGAGTTTCTATAAGAAATAAATAATATGCAACTTTGACAGATTTTGTATTTCAAATTAGGTATTATAAATTTTAATTGGCAAAAAAAGGTGACGATTGAAAAGTAGATACACATTTTCGTTTGGAATGATTTTTCAATCGTCGGATATGTTATGACATGAGGTTCTTATAGGGGTAAATAATATACACATAACACGTTATAAAGTTACTTATTTCTCAGGTAAAATCTATCTGGTAAATCAGCCCTTACATTGAAAGTTTACGTTGAAAGTAAACAACACACATAGTATATTATATTTTATTCTTAAATTAAATACATGTCATAAAACATCATAATACTTTTTATTACAATTATTTTAACCGACTTCCAAAAAGGAGGAGGTTAGACGTTCTGCTGTGGATATATTTTTTATGTATGTTCAACGATTACTTCGCCGTTTGTGAACCGATTTTCAAAATTTTTCTTTTGTTGTACATTGTATTGTTCCGAGTAGGTACCTTGTTCACAAAAATGGTGGTCTGGTGATGGAAACCATGAGAAATCGAGGTGACTCCTTGATATTCAAATAGCAATATATGGTTATTTTGGATTTATATGATGTATTTTGATTATATGCTACCAAAAAGTAAGGTTTTTCCCCATGGTATACCACGGTTCTGAAGGTGCTGAACAGAACTCCAGATTCCTTATACATACATGTTTACGAGTTCCAGCGTTGTTTAAAGAACCAAAAGCATAAGCTACTATGCTAATTACATTAATCATCATCGTCATCGCTACACCATGCATCATTGGATCGATAGTCATACGATAGATACGATAGATATGTTACGCTCAAAGACCGAAATCGCTCAGTGAGCGAAAAAATTGCTCACAACGCGTTGTGGTCATAGTGAAACAGCCGCGACGCGAAATTCGCGTTGTGGCTCTAATGAAAACGGCCACGACGCGTTCTGGCAATTACAAAAATACCATAACGCGAAATTCGTGTCGTGGCTGATATTATAATATGCTACGGTATTCGTTTTTCTTGATTAATTGTTCTTGATTGATTAATCGTCCATATGTCATTGTACGGAAGATCAAATTTGAATTACCACGCGTACTACAAAATATTTTTTCTTTTACTAAATCACTGCATAACGTGTTAATCATTATTATTTATAAAATATCCATAGTTCCATACTATCCGTAGTTATAGTATTACTGTATGTCTGTCTGTCTTGCGTAACGTGTTGTTGTTTTTAACCAACTTCAAAAAAGGAGGTTATTTTTAATATAAAGTAATCTGACCTCAATAAATAATAAAAATATAGTTTTATTTTAATTTATATAATTTAAATATAATAACTACTACTAGTTGATGCCCGCAACTATGCTGCGCCAGACAGATAGACAGACAATAATAATATCAGTACGGATAGTTCTATGGAACTGTGAATTTTTTATAAATAATAATGATAATTTACACGAGCAGTGATTTAGTAAAAGAAAAAAATATTTTGTAGTACGCGTGGTAATTCAAATTTGATCTTCCATACCTATGGACGTTTAATCAATCAAGAACAAATCAAGAAAAACGAATAGCATATAATATCAGCCACGACACGAATTTCGCGTTATGGTCTTTTTGTAATTGCCAGAACGCGTCGTGGCCGTTTTCATTAGAGCCACAACGCGAATTTCGCGTCGTAGCTGTTTCACTGTGACCACAACGCGTTGTGAGCAATTTTTTCGCTCACTGAGCGATTTCGGTCTTTGAGCGTAACAGATATACAATACACGTACGATAGTCGGCCAACTTGAAATTGTATTATATGTGCGGTGGCCCTTATCTATTCTATGGTATCGTGTCGTGTCGTTACCGTCGCAATGTGAAAACACCCAATGAGTATCAGATACAAGTGACTGATCTGTGAAACCTTTATTTTATACTAGGTATGTCAAAAGATTATTATTATTTAAAAATAATCGTTAATATAAGATAATAATATGTCCTTTTTAAGGTGATAAATATAAAGGTAAATGATTTTTATTTTAGTTTTATGTTATTGTAAAATATCGATAAGCATATCGATAAATTTGATTCAAGCCCTAGCGTATATGTAAACAATTTAGATGAAAATTTTTTCTTCAACAGTTGTGTGATTTAAGAACAATAGTACCTTTAGTAAGCAAAATATGAAAGTAAAGGGGAGGATTAACAATATTTTATTTGAAATAGAGAACTAAAGACAGAATATAGCGAAAATAAACAGATCGTAGCAATTAGGACATGAAGATTGTAGACCTTTGAAATGTATATTTTTAAGGATTACTCCTATGACTTACACTGCGATCACTCACAGAACAAGCTACCATTTTTATATGTAATAGTATTTGTCGAAAATAATAAAGAATTTAAACAATAAATTGCAAATACCGAAAGAGCATAAAAACGGTTGACGACTTTTGGCCGACCTGTCAAATGAAAGTGGTTACAGTTTTCATGAGACTGCCTCTCTCTTTTTATCTCGTTATAATTCCATAAAGGATTTTCTTCTCTCTCGCACTCTTTGTTGGTCTTTTGCATATTAAGTTTATGCTTAACCCCTTAACCCTCGCTTCCGAATCTCTATAAATAGAAACAAACTTTTTCGACTGTAACCTAAAGTTATTTCGATGTATTTCTTTCAGATGATTGTCTAAAAATATTTATAATGAGTAAAATAAACTATTCGCAATACAAAACGCTACCATACATTCGAGTAATCCAGTAAAATCTTCGAGCAAAGCACAAGTCATACCTTGACACGTAGGAAATAGAGCACAATTTTGAATAGCCGAAAAAATACTAATAGCTCACAGATTGTTTATTTATTTTTCATTCAGAGTGTGGTCAATGTATCAAAGGTCATAACTAACCAAACTTCTTCATACAAAAGTATTCTCTAAGTCATCGAAGTACGTAATATAATCGAAACAAAGAGCGCGGCCCAGGTGGGTCTTACGGTTGTTGAGAGACTTGAGAGGATAATTAATGGAACGCCTCAGAGCAGCTGTCAGCGAGGTAACGCCGCATGAACTGTCATGTTTTTCGGGCGCGCACCCGATATCGAATTATAAGACGTTATCACGTCAAAAAGGCAATGCTGACCAATTCTTACACGACCTTTTGAACAGTTGCTTGCACGCAGGGATGTTCGCTTAGTCCTGTGTTGCTTTACGTCCTGCACTTTATTGCCGGCATCGCGTACAGGAAGGCAATGCTGACCAATTCTTACACGACCTTCTGAACAGTTATTTTCAGTCATAACAGCTCGCTTAGTTCTGTATTTCTTTGCACCCTGCGCTTTATTGCTCGCATCGCGTAATAAAAGGCAATGTTGACCAATTCTTACATGACCTTCTGAACAGTTGTTTGCACTCAGGGCTGTTCGCTTAGTCCTGTGTTGCTTTGTATCCTGCACTTTATTGCACGCGTCGCGTAAACGAAGGCAATGCTGACCCCATCTCATACGGCCTTTGGGACAATTGTTGGTTCCAGTTATGTATCGCTTGGTTCTGTAATGCTTCCTGTTGCTGCTAGTTTCCAGAATTTCCTGTACTTTTTCACTGCCGACAGTCTCTAGCAAGTCTCTATCACTTGATGGACTTCCCCATTCTAGCGGTTTACACTCACTGTATGCCAATATCACTAATGCTGCGACTACAACATACATGTTGCGAGATTTTGATAATAATTATTTATTATTGAGCTCTAGATATTCGATTGAGATTCGCGACAAAACTAAGAATCCCGCGGCAGTGCAGCATAATTTATCGTGCGCTCGCGATCGTTGGAAAACCCGCCTGGATACCACTTTTAGTCCAGTCAAGTAAGAACAAAATATCCCTGTAACCTTGCATAAATTCGCACTAAGCTGAAAATCGGTAGTATTGTTAAGAATGTGATTACGAAGAAAATTTTAAAGTTCCCCATAATCTCCATGTGTGCTAAATTTTTTATTCAAGGTCAAAGGTCCAAAATATTAATTTTTGTCACGATATTCGGCGAAACGGTAAGTTTTTTCATAAAAATACTTCTGATAAAAATTGTAGGCCATAAAATTGTTTACAAAAATGTATTAATACTTTTTTCATACCAGTCACCGTTTTTTTAATATAAAGTTGTAAAAGTTGTATTTTTCACAATTTGCAGTACGCCTCGTATAGAATGTATGCCTATACCAGTGTCAGATCCTTTAATGTTATGAAATTTAGTATTATATTTGATATAATATATTATAGCACGAAAACCTGCCAAGTTCAGAAGTATTATGGATCAGGCTGCTGATGAAGATGATTACGATCGATGAAGTGCATCTAAACTTGGCATTGGATTGGATTTCAACTCTTTATTTAGGCCAAAAGTAGCCGATAGGAACTTAGCCCCATTTTAACAGATATGTTTTTGGTGGGATTTCAATACTTTTTTCAACTTTTTATGCCACGCTCGATATAAACAATACTTTCGATAGATGGCACTAGTGATATTTGTGAAACTATCAATAGAAGCCAAATTTTTAAGTAAACAGTATTTATTTAATAGGCTATAAAGCGTACCATTATACATTACAGTATTTTATACCCCCCTCTCCTTCTTCCACCCTCCTCATCGTATTCTCGTTGTATCGCTGGTACATAAGAATTTTTATCTACAGTTGGTAGATGAGCCGACTCATGCGTGACTGATTTCTTAAATTTCTTAATTTTTTGTTAATCTACATATAACAAACGACCTGTGTGCCAAATTTCATAACGCTAGGACAATTGGAAGTGGCCTCTGAACTTCGTAGATGAACCGACTCACGCTTGACCGATGTCTTAAATTTCTCAACTTTTTGTTAATCTACACATAACACATGACCGGTGTGCCTTTCATAACGCTAGGACAATTGGAAGTGGCCTCTGAAGTTCGTAGATGAACCGACTCATGCTTGACTGATTTCTTAAATTTCTCAATTTTCTTGTTAATCTACATAATTATAACACACGACCTGTGTGCCAAATTTTATAACGCTAAGACAATTGGAAGTAGCCTAGAGGTTTTGATTACCGGTCAGTGAGTAAGTGAGTGAATGAGTGAGTGAGTGAGTGAATGAATGAATGAGTGAGTCAGTGCCAAAATTAGCTATTTTTACAGCTACTTATTTCAGGATCTACCAAAGCTATACCTATGGAATTGGGTATACTGCTTAAGTACTAGTATATAATTACGTAAGTTTAATTTTATCTTTGCACTCGCAATAGACAGACACTGAGCTATATGGGGGTCAAAAGTGCGTCGAAACGATTCGTGTAAATAGTGCACGGCATGCCGCGGCCTGCTAGAACTTGGCCTGCGCACTTCCGTGTGATTTGATACGAGGCGTACTCGTGCATATTATTATGACGATAACAACTTTAGTAACTTTTTGAATCGTTATATTTCAAAAACGGAGGTTTTAAGAATTTTTTTTATTTCATTTTAATATTATTATTAAATATTAAAGTACACCTAAAACTAAGGACCTTGAGTAAAATTCTAGTACCTACCTGTTGCCATTATTGATATAGAGCCAAAAAGGCCAAAAAAATCACGTTTGTTGAATGGGAGCCCCCCTTAAATATTAATTTTATTTTGTTTTTAGTATTTGTTGTTATAGCGGCAATCTGTGAAAATTTCAACTTTCGAGCTATTACCATTCTTGAGTTACAGCCTGGAGACAGACAGACGGACAGACAGACGGACAGACATCGAAGTCTCACTATTAGGGTCCCGTTTTTACCCTTTGGGTACGGAACCCTAAAAACGGTGACTGGTATGGAAAAAGTCTTAATACATTTTTGTAGACAATTTTATTGAGGTATTTTTATGAAAAACTTATCGTTTCGCCGAAAATCGTGAAAACAAATTTTTGGACCTTTGACCTTGGATAAAAAATTTAGCACACATGGGAATTATGGGGAACTTTCAAATTTTATTCGTTATAGTACGGGAGCCCTAGAACAATTTTTTTGTGATTAGTTGATTACTAACAAGCTACGAATAATAAAACCTAAGGAAACGTAACTCCCATACTAATACAGTTTTAAGGCTCCTCTCGCGAAAAAACCACTTTTCATCGGCATTAACAGAGAAATTATATCTGAAAAAAATAATTAGTAATCTACATGATATGATACGTAACGTAGTTTTGCCATATTTTTTCTATCGGTATCACATAATAAAGAAATAAAAAACCAAATCACCTCCAAATCGTTGAATGAAACCACTTTACTCCTTCATTATTTATCAAAAGAATATATAAAAAATATCTACTGCTTTGCAATACATAAGTTGATAATTTGGTTTTTTTACTTTTTTGAAATAATCTTTTTAAGGCTTAGTATCTATATATATAAAACTCAAAGGTGACTGACTGACATGTTGATCTATCAACGCACAGCCCAAACCACTGGACGGATCGGGCTGAAATTTGGCATGCAGGTAGCTGTTATGACGTAGGCATACGCTAAGAAAGGATTTTGATCAATTCTACCCCCAAGGGTGTAAATAGGGGATGAAAGTTTGTATATAATAATACTTTTTAACGCGAGCGAAGCCCCGGGCAAAAGCTCGTAATACATATATTAAGCCTTAAAAAGGTTTTTTATCATGGACGCGGCGAGCGTCGTAACCGCCACCGTACAAGGCGCGCTGTTATGAATGTTATTTTAATGTCATTTACGTCGATATTCGCACTGACAGACAATGATTAAGGTCATTGGCGGATATAGAGGCCTTAAATTTGGTTCCATTCGAACTGTCATGTAACGTCAGCCTTTATACCGCTCAAGGTCACATAAATATTGCAAATATATGAAAAGTGAACCTAAGGTACACTTTTTTGACAAGCATTTTGGAGCATGTTTTTTGACGGAGTTACTCTTCCTTAGTTTTTATTATTCGTAGCTAACAAGCTAATTTTTTGTGAGTAGCTTCATTTTGATAAGATAAACAACATTTGTATCTGCGAAAAATCTTGAAAGTGGTAGCTAACAGAAATAGAAAGGATTTCATACTTTGATTAGCTACTACTTTCAAGATTTTTCGCAGATAAAAAAGTTGTTTGTCTTATCAAAATGAAGCTACTCTCAAAAAATATTTATGCAAGGTTAATACAGGGGTATTTTGGTCTAACTTGGCTGGACTATTTGTCCGAAAATATTATCTTCGTAGGTACTGATTGATACAAAATCAAATCAAATCATGTTTAGTTCGGGCATCAGAGACCCAAATTATAACAATTATTTACCTACCTTAATTGATGTAACATTATTATATAATACTAGCTGTCCCGGCAAACGTTGTTTTGCCATATAATAATTTTATAAATACATATTAAGAAAAGATAATATTGTAATATTATAAAATTCTAGTGTCACAATGTTAGTTACCGTACTCCTCCGAAACGGCATTAGGGTCAATTTATACGAGTGCAGAGTCGAAGCGCATCGAAGCGAATTATCAAAACTGAACATAACAAAATCAACCTTAACTCCCAATACGTTAGAGCTTGTCTAATTTGAAATGACGCGCCCCACCACTTCAAAGTTGATATTATATATGAAACATTTTTGTACTGTGAATACGAGGGAGGGGCGCGTCATTTTAAGTTAGACAAGCTCTAACGAACTTTATTACTTCTGAGAATTTAAAAAGGCGCGCACATCCGCACGAATTCGCGTGAATGCGCCCGACCAACGCTGATTGGCCTCGCAGAAGTGCATTACTTCTGCGAACAGAAAATATATTACTTCTGAGAACAGAAAATTCAACCTTAACTGTGTTCAGATTTTGGGAATTCGCTTCGACTCTGTGCTAAAATTGCCCCTTACTGATTTTTATAAAATTTTATATGCATATTCAGTAGGTCTGAGAATCGGCTACTGGGTACTTTTTATATTGATAAGTGCATTTGTTGAATAAATAATATTAAATTATTACAACTCGAGACTGACGGCGACCATTGTTTGTGCGATGGGATAGCGATGGACGTTGCCATGGTGACATACTTATTTAGTTACTTCAATAATATAATATGGGCGAAAATCGAAATACTTTATTTATACTTACGACAAAACAACGTTTGACGGGACAGCTAGTAATATTATAATAAAATACTGCTATGAAAAGTAAGAAACACGGCGCGATGCGTTAAAATGACCATATTTGGCAACGTTTAATCTTTAATTAATCATCTTTTTTAATTAATAAATAACTAGTTGATGCCCGCAACTCCGTTGCGCCAAAACTCGTTTATCGCACGGGAACCGTACATTTTTTCGGGACAAAAAGTATTCTATGTCCTTTCCCGGGACTCAAAGTATCTCCATGCCAAATTTCAGCAAAATCGGTTCAGCGGTTTGGGCGTGAAGAGGTAACAGACAGACAGACAGACAGACACACTTTCGCATTTATAATATGGATTAATTGTAATCAATAAGTACACAATATAAATAATTTTGTTATTTTATCTTATGCAACAAGATGACACTGCCAACTTGTGACCCTTGTGACCAAAACTTTTGCGAAAAGTGACTGGCGTTGTATATGTCAAGCTACGGAGAACTATTAAGATTTCTTGAGAAAACTGAGTATTTTAAAGAATTGAAATGTGATATATGTGGATTTTATATACAGCAGATTTATTACAAGCTGTAATTCGGCATGAATGTGCACCTTTATGACGTCGACAAAATGATATATACATACAAAATGATATATATATATATATATATATATATATATATATATATATATATATATATATATATATATATATATATATATATATATATATATATATATATATATATATATCATTTTGTCGACGTCATAAAGGTGCACATTCATGCCGAATTACAGCTTTGTAGGCCTTATAGTTTCTGAGAAAAACCGCGGACAGACAGACGGACAGAAGGACACAAAGACAGACGGACAGACAGTCAGACGGACAGACAGACAGACGGACAGACGGACGGACAGACCGAAACTATAAGGGTTCCTTGTCGACTACGGAACCCTAAAAAATACTGAATGAATTAAGGCTGTCTTCACACTAGCGTTTGCCCAGCGTAGGCGTTCGATGAACGTATGCGCAGTGCAGACGCCGCGACAACGCGGCGCGTACGTCGCGTTGTCGCCGCTTCTCTACTGGAACATCAGTATGCTGCGCTGGCGCCGCGTGTGCGCGACGTATACGCCGCGTTACTGCGGTGTCATGTACACTGTATTTCTATGTCAAAAGTAATTTCTGTTTTTGAACTCATTTTACGTCGTATTACTTCGGGCCCTTGTCTACGAATGAAAGAATCAACGCGTGCACAGGGGTACATTACATGACACCGCAGTAACGCGGCGTATACGTCGCGCAAACACGGCGTTAGCGCAGCGTACTGATTGTTCCAGTAGAGAAGCAGCGATAACGCGGCATATGCGCCGCGTTGTCGCGGCGTCTGCGCTGCGCATACGTTCATTGAACATTAAAAAACATCTATTGAGTAAAGCATGCGCGTGCGGTCTTTATAGGCAAAAAGGCAGTGCTTGCCATTCACAGATAACAGATATTTTAATTTAACTTTCGTACTTTTTAAAGGACTCATGAGTCATGACGTTAATTTTTTAATAATACATAATAGTAAAAAATATAGTAAAAAAATAAATATACACATTTAAAACGCCTCAATTTATAAAATAGCAACATGTAATCAGGTACACGCGCGAACGGGTTCACGAGAGGTCAAGATAGGCTCAGTGTTGAGGTGCCTGCCTTGCGCGTATGTGTGAGTGTGTCCGTGCACAGCCGAAAACGCACACAACCATAAATATCGAATGCGATTATGTACTGCAAGCTCTGCCGCAGACACCAGCAGTGTTGCCAACTATGGGGATATCCCACTTTTAATAGGGAAAAATTAAATATATAGTGCGTATTTTAGGGAGTAAGAATATTATATTATATTCATGGGCGTGAAATTTTTTAAGCAAAAATGTATATATATTTGGTTTTTATTACTGTTTTTATATAAATAATGACATCATGAGTGACGTTTTTGCCGCAAACACAATAACTGCGGTCGGCTGAAGTAGTATTTTCAGCGTTTTGATCTCTCAGTGGAAAGTACCCCAAGTAATAAATAATATATTTAAATAATAGTTGGGGAGTTCTGGTTGAAATTCAATGTGTTTTCAAGTTAATTTAAGGGGGAAATTTTTGAACAGTTGGCATCACTGGCATCGGAACTACTCGTGAATAGTCGTGAGCAATCGGATATAATCCGAGTAAAATGAATAGACGCAATTAATCTAACTAATTACGTATAATATTGTACATTATGCATTTTGTTTTGTGAGGTTTATAATATTTGTTTACATTTTACATAGCTGAAATTTTTAGTGTTTTGGGCGGCCATTTGCTTTTTTCATGTGATCGAGAACTGTTACTATATTATATTATTATTTTTGGTTTTATAGTTTTCTAAGAGTATTTTAGATTTTAATATTCGAAAGTTTGTATAATATTTAACAGTTTAACTTTAATAATTGCGTACATTCATAAAGTATCACTCACTTGGATAAGATAATTTGTGGTGGCCGAAATTTTGCATTTATTTACATCGTATTATGGATCGGATCTCAAGTAACCGGAACCTTGATTATGTGAAAAGACAAAAGTTAAGCTGATTAGGTGAGTACTTAAAATATACTAGATATAAAAATGAAAAAGTTGTAAAAGAAAAAGTTTTTGTTTTGTTTTGTTTCACGCCAAAACTAATGAACCGATTGTAATAAAATTTTGAACACAGTTAGTCTAGAGCCTGAGAGAGCCATAGGCTACATTTTGATGAGGCAAAGATAATATATTATCTAATTTCCATGGAAATATCGATGAAAATAAATTCACATTGTATGTAACAATAGATGGCGTTGTATGGTAATTGGTATAATTCCTTGGAAACATCGATGAAATAAATTTCTTCATAACAGAACGTAATTATACTAATTAGTTAAGAAAACAGTTTTCAATGTATATCCACACTATTATTATTATTTTATGCGAAAGTTTTCAATGTATTTTATGCGAAAGTTTTCAATGTATATATTAATTTATGCGAAAATATCTCTTTTTGTCCGTTTGTCTGTCTGTTTTGCTTTCACACCAAAACTACTGAACCGATATCGCTGCATTACCAGTGTCAAAATCTTGTGCACGCCCCTGGAGTAAAGTTAACTTATGCGACCACAATATCTTATCCAGATAAACTCATTGTAGTTTTTGCGGCAAGATTTATTGTATTTTGTAATATTATTGGATACAGTATTGAACAAAATAATTAATACTTACCTAAATAAAATAAAAAACCTTCCTTGGACTTCAATGAATATTTCATGATTATTATTTTTTAACAGAAAAATTTAACCCGACTTCCAAGGTAAAAACATATTCTTAAAATGATCTAAAAGGTATAAAATAATTCTTATTCTATATTAATAGTGCCTTTATCTAAATTCGACTAAATCTTAACGAATTCTGTACTCAATTTTCATTCGTTTGAAGTCGGTACCAGCCCAGAACTGATATAATTGACGTCGAACTTAGCCAGTACCGACTTCAAAAGAATGAAAATTGAGTACAGAATTCGTTGAGATTTAGTCGAATTTAGATAAAGGCACTATTAATCTAGAATAAGAATAGGCTACTTGACCTATATTCAATTTCATTGAACAAATGCATATTTCTAGTAGAACTTGGCCTATGAAACCGTATTTCACCCTTATTATCAAATAAAAGCTTATGATTGATAAATAAAGTCGATTTGAAAATATGATTTTATGAAAATAGGAATTGTACTGACGAAAACGCTTTTGCGGTACTTCCGATTTGGATGTGACGTCATCCTCATACTAATTTAATATCTTTTATTTATCGCGCTCGCTATATGTAAGTTTATTTGTACATAAATAATAAGAATAAGGGCCTGTTTCACCGCTTCCTGATAAAGCTCCCATTATCTATTTACCACATAAAAATATCTGCCATATAAATCCACCTGATGTATTTTTTTAGTTCCACCACGTACATCTCTGTTAAATTACGCGCCAGATAATTAACTCTAACCTTATTTGACAGTCGGAGTGGCAACGTCGCAATTTCCGTCGTACGTTCCATTTTAACCCAACCTTATATTGAAAAGTACAATAGTTTCATAATTTCACATAAATATATTAGAAAAAAACAGCAACAAAAATAGAGTTGACGTATGTATTGATGGATTTACTAAAGTTTTACATAAGATTTGTTTTAAAAGAGTCAAAAGGTTTTGATTCAACAACACACATATTTAATATGCAAGGAATATGAAATACGTAAAACGAATCGTAGGTGACACCTTTCAAGACATGGTTCTATCTTCTTCTAAGTAGTTTCTTGAATAATAATTTACCTAATATTTTGTGATTTGTATTATAGAATGTAGACTA
Source organism: Polyommatus icarus (assembly GCA_937595015.1). Taxonomy (NCBI): domain Eukaryota; kingdom Metazoa; phylum Arthropoda; class Insecta; order Lepidoptera; family Lycaenidae; genus Polyommatus; species Polyommatus icarus. The sequence goes on along the minus strand of OW569333.1, from coordinate 5,974,843 downwards.
AACAATGTTTATATACGAGACGCTATATTAGACAACGGAAAGAATCGCGAGAGAAGTGTAAATTTTCCCATGGGGATTGAGGATACTATACTACTATAATAAAAACACGATTTCGTTGGAAACCTTGTTTCTATGGTCTGAGTTGGAAACAGACAGTTAAGACAATCAAAGAAGCCTCAAGGAAGTTCTATTGAACTAGTGATACATGTCTAAAGATTGAGGTTAAGTCGAATAAAGGAAATGATAAGGAAACGACTAAGAAGATGGATTTGTGTCTCCAATCTCTCCAGCATGCTGTGCTCTGTCTCATGCATGATGCAGTTCAGTCTTTAGTTGTAGATTAGACAGCTGTTGATACCTATGTTTGAATAAACTCTCTGTAATCTGTATTATCTGATCCCAATGACAGCTAGTGATACAGTGAATGGTAAATATTTTCATTAGATAAAATCCTTAATAAAAAAATCCCAAATGTTGTTTGCAGGATATCATTATTTAAGTATTTGTTATGAAATACTTGCATATTAAAAATATGTATTTCCTTACAGGTAAACCCGAAGCAAAAAGATCTTTTGATAAATTAGCCGAAGAAAAGTTCGAATTTGTAAAGCTACAAAAAACCCTTCTTGAGGAAGAACTCCAGGATTTTTTTTTAAGAAACAGCTGATGTTGAAGATGGAAATGCGTTATAAAAAAGAGTAGATAACTTGAAATGGAGAAGGAAGAAAGGCTATTCAAATATTTTATATTATACTTATTTTAATAGCTTTTCTTCCTCCTCCATTTCAGTTAAGTGTTAACTCTGTTAGTTTTAAAATGTGAATAAGAAAATAAAAAGTAGTAATTATAAAACATAATTTTAAATATTTCAATTGTAACGGTGATTGAATATTGAAGGATAATAATATATACTTTTTGCATTAATACTTTTATTTCTCTCTTAAATTTATTGACACATTCTATTTTTAAAACACAAACATTATTTTGTTACATAATAAAACTTAAATGCCATTAACCCTTAAACTCATCAACTCCCAAGCGGCACCCGGCTATTCCGTCTGTCTGCCTGTCTGTCTGCCTGCCTGCCTGTCTGTCTGCCTGCCTGCCTGTCTGTCTGCCTGCCTGCCTGTCTGTCTGTCTGTCTGTCTGTCTGTCTATCTCCAGGCTGTAACTCAAGAACGGTAAAAGCTAGAGATATGATATTTTCTCAGATTATGTATATCTCTTGCCGCTATAACAATATAAAATTAATATTTATGGAGGGCTCCCATACAACAAACATGATTTTTTGACCTTTTTGCTATATATAAATAATGGCAACAGGTAGGTACTTGAATTTTTCACAAAATATCTATATATATATATATATATATATATATATATATATATATATATATATCGGGCTGAAATTTGGCATGCAGGTAGATGATATGACGTAGGCATCCGCTAATAAAGGATTTTTATTAATTCTACGCCTAAGGGGATAAATTTTTTTATATATAATTATACTTCTTAATGAGAGCGAAGACGCGGGCAAAAGCTAGTTTAATTATATGTGTTCTTTTAATAATAATATTAAAATAAAATAAAAAATTAAGGTGGGCCATTCCCATACAAAAAACACAATTTATGGCCTACTTTTACGGAACCCTTTGTGCGCGAGTCGGACTCACACTTGGCTAGACAGATAAAGACATACAGACAGACAACGACGTCCAATGAGTTTCTTACGTTAGTAACATAGAATATCGTTGACGAAGTCTCAGTAATAGGGTCCCGTTTTTACCCTTTGGCTTTTGGTTGCGGAACCCTAAAAATCATCTAATTCATCTTCTAAAATCTCTAAAAGATCCATGTTTATTCAAAATATTATTATAATATTATATTAACTTGAAGAAAGTTCACACAACACTGAACTGCATCATTACGATAACTGGCAAAAATATAATAGGCTGCAGGCTGGAAATATTTTCGCGATCTCAAAAAAAAAGTTTTGTTATCTGTCAAATAAAACCTTTAACAGCCACATGATCGGGCTGATAGGATATCAATGATTTTATCTGCTTGATTGGCTTATCAGACACGTGTGGAACAGAATTTTTTGCATTATCTGTCAAATAGCCTATTTGACTCTTTATCAGGAACCGGTGAAACAGGCCCTAAGCCTATTATATATTTTCTTGAATAATTCAAATAAACATCAGTTTTATATATATTATCTCCATTTATTGTAGACGGGAAATGAAATGGCCAAAACTTTTCTCCAAAAGTTTTCAACATTACAAATAATTTCTAATTTCTTATATAATTATTTTATAATTTTTGGGCACTTTTAGACTCGTACATTTAGCACATTAAAAAAATTTCAATAAAGAGAGTTTAAAATACAAAGCGTATGACGTCACACTATGGCGGACAGTGTTTTCGGCGCCATTTAAGAGGCATATTTTTCAATAAACATTTTTATGGGTTTCTACTGTGTAAAATATTAAAATATTAGTTTTTTTTTGTAAAAATGAATGATTATGAAGCGATTAGCATGAAGAAAAAGATTAGGTCAAGTAGCCTAATAATTTTAGATCATTTTAAGAATACTGTTTTTACCATGGAAGTCGGGTTCAATTTTTCTGTTAAAAAATAATAATTTCACTCTTTTTAGTTATATACAAGAGAAGGCTTTATGCGTAGATAACCAATACAAATATTAACTATCCATATTATATTACAGTAATCGAAATTGTGGTAAATGCTTGCAGTTATCTAAGCGATGCTGTAATTTCCAAACTTTTATCTTTAAAGGTTCAGGAGTTCTGTTCAGTGCCTTTAGACCAAGAGACACCTTCGTATGAAATTTCTCTTATTCGTAACATATGTTTAAGTTACTAGAAATAATATTTTAACCACTATGAGTGTTTTGATAAATTTCAAGGATTTCCCTCGATTGCTCATAGATCCCATCATCAGTTCACCAATTTCATAATTGTTATACCAAATTAAGATTATATCCTATACAAAAACACAAGAATTTTTAAAATCGGTCCACAAATAGCGAAATAATCATCAAAAACATCTGCTTCGATGCAAAATTTTACGAAAAGTACCAATAATTGGGTCATAATGTGATGACCCATAGTATAATTATGGTTGTGATGATGATGATCAATCAAATTGATGTGTTGGCTTATGCTTTCAGCTGTTTGAACAACGCCGAAATCCCCGAACCTGTATCTATAAGGATTCAAAAGTTCTGTTCGGTACCTTCGGATCCAGGGTATAACCTGGTGCAAAGTCTTATTTTTTGGTAGCATCTACCTCGAACGCTTCTCAAAAAATCAAAATCCCTATATATTTTCATACAAATTTCAAGGAGTCCCCTCGATTCCTCATGGATCCCATCATCAGATCCCCACTTTTGTGAACATGGTACCAAATTCGGATTTAACCCTGTACAGCGACAAAAGAATAATGAAAATCGGTCCACAAACGGCGAAGTTATGGTTGACAAAGTCAAGTTGTCATCGAACCGTCGACAGTGCTACACCGTTCTCAAAATTATTAAGTTTTTTATAACTACCCGCAATGGTGACCAAATGCGACAATTGTAATAAATCGATCACAAAATCATCGCCAGGAGTCGAATGTAACAAGTGTGAGCGCCTAGTACACCTTAGCACTAAATGTACCGGACTCAGCAACAAACAGCTGGCCGCCCTGAAAGCTGCATCACCTGGGCTAGGATGGACATGTCAGGACTGTATTCAGGAGTCTTCAACGCGTAACACGTCCATCGTAATACCGGATGACGAAGATGAGGACGATGACGACGATGTACAGAAGAACACAGCTCAAGGCGATGGTAAGAGGCTGTTAAAGGATATCTCAAAGGAAGTAGAAAAAATTATAAAAAAGGAGATGACACAGATAGAAGAATCTCTGAGATTTCACACAAGTAAGCTCGACGAAGTGATGGCCTGCATAGAAAACTTCAAGCAGACTATTAAACAACTACAAAAGAAAAACGCGGAACTCACCAGCAAAAATAATAATCTAGAAACTAGGATTACCGCATTAGAACAGCAGGTACAAGCATCGGAGCAAGAGAAGCTAGCAAACTATATAGAAATTTCTAACGTGCCCTACCACACCAGTGAAAACATAAAGTCAATTACTGAAAATCTTGCTAAAAAACTAAGTGTCTCCACAACTGGCATAAAACATACTCGCAGGATGAAGGGACGAGGAGACCGGGAAGGCAACATTATCGTGGAGCTTCAAAAAGAAAACACCCGAGACGAATGGCTCTCCGCATCAAAAGCAACCCCGGTAACCGTCGCAGACATTCACCCTCAAGAACCTGGTAATAGTAGCCCTGTATACCTTAGAGAGACTATGACTAAGCTTAACAAACAGATAATGTGGCTTGCAAAACAAGAACTTAAAATAAAACTAAATTTTAAGTATGTTTGGTTTAAAAAAGATTATGTCAAAGCACGTAAAGATGAACAAAGTAAAATTTACTATCTTAGATCATTAAACGATGTACACACACTAGCTAATCAGCAAAATTAATAATAAACAAATCTAAAATATATTTTAACTACCTCCTTGTTTAAACATTATATTATCCTTGTAAAAAAAAAAAAACGTTAATTATAATAAATTAAAATGGAAGATGTAAATGATGAAATTACAGAATATTTCAACTGTGTAAATATTAATAGCTTCCTAAAGAAAATACCTAACCAAATTAACCTATTATGTATACATGTGAACATCAGGTCGTTAGTAAAAAACTTTGCTTCTCTTGAAGAAATAATATCTAACTCCAGTTCATGTATTGATCTCATTGTTGTAACCGAAGTTAATATAAAAGAATGGATGAAATGTCTATTTTGTATATCTCATTATGAAATGTTAACCTGTTTGCGAGAAATTCGAAGGGGCGGAGGTATTGTGCTATACATTCATAAAAAACACAAATCTATACCAAAAAATATAAAAACGGAACACTTCGAAAATATATTATGCACAATCACTACCCCTTCGGGTTATTCCGCGGATATATGTGCCGTGTACCGACCGCCTAAGAACAGTAAACACTTATTTATAGGCGAACTGCATAACACCTTACGTAAGCACTGTTCAAATAAAGAGTTGTTCTTGATAGGAGACATCAATATAGATATTAACTCGAACAATCCTATAAAACATAAATACAATAACACACTGCACTATTTAGGTCTTGTACGAGGGATCCACGATTACACGCGCATCGAAATTACGGCTGGAAAGCTAAGTAAATCATGTATTGACCATATTTATGCAAGATCCCACGCACAAGACCTTCACACTGCAGCGATTGGCACGACACTGGCGGACCATCGCGTTATCGCATTTGCCTGCATAGGGCCAAAGATACAGGATGCTCCAAAAACTATAACACGCTTAAATAATAATGCACTAATTAAATCACTAAATGACATACAGTGGGAAAAATCGCGAGAATTATCTTGTCCCCTTAAAATATATGATTTTCTATATAAAAATTTTAACAAGTGTTATAGTGAATGCCAGTACGAATATAAAAATATCATTAAACCAAAACGAGCAAATAATGAGTGGATCACTAAAGAAGTAATAAAAGTGTGTAAATATCGAGACTTATTATTTAATAGGTGGTTAAAGGACCCTAGTAACATGATCTTAAAGCTAAATTACAATAAAGCACGAAACTATGCAAATTCGGTAATACAAAAGAGTAAACAGGACTGGGTAAAATCAAAAATTAATAGGAACAAGAAAAATCCAAAAATGTTATGGCAATTATTAAACCAATTAACTGGCCGAAATAAAAAATCTATAGACGAAATTATAATGAATAATTTTGGGACCAGCCAAGACTCGCCATATAAAATAGCATGCTCGTTTGCAGAATCTTTTGAGTCAGGTGTAAAAAAAATGCATCACAAACTGTGACATACCTTTATTAGACAAGTCTTTGTATCGTGATAATGCGAATGTATCAATCCGATTTACTCCTGCAAACTCAAGATCAGTTAGCAAAATAATTAAAAATATTAACAGCAATAAAGCGCCTGGCATCGATGGAATAAGAGCTGTAGACATTAAAAGGATAAGTTCTTTAATTAGTAACGTAATAGCAAACCTTATTAATGCGTGTTTAAAAAATGGAAAATATCCACAATTACTTAAAACTGGAATTGTCAGACCAATACATAAAAAAGGCAGCTTCACAGCACGCGAAAATTATAGGCCGATTACTATTTTACCAACAATAGATAAAATTATAGAAAAATATATTTGCAGACAGATATACGAATTTTATGAAAAAAATAACATAATAACACAGAAACAGTATGGATTTCAACCAAAAAAGAATACCACAAAACTTTTAAAAACATTTACTAACAGCATAAACAAACACCTAGACGATAAAAAACACGTATTAGTAGTATTTATAGATTACACTAAGGCGTTCGACACTCTAAATCATAAAAAACTGATAGAAAGCCTTAGTGATAGTGGAATACGAGGTCCAATGCTTTCCTGGTGCAAAGATCACTTAGATGGTAGAAAATATGTTGTAAAAATTGAAGATGCTATTAGTGACGAAGTAGATTCCGATATAGGCACAGCGCAGGGATCTGTTATAGGACCTGCACACTACATAAACTATGTAAATAATCTAGCAAATTTAATAAAGCACTGCGAAATGTACCAATTCGCAGACGACATTTGTCTGGCTGCTGCAGGTAAAAATATAAAAGAAATTGCTCGTATATTACAAAATGAACTTAACATCCTAGTAAAATGGTCGCACGATAAAGGATTGGTAATAAATGCTACCAAGACCAAATTAATGTACATTAGCTCAAGCCAAAATAGGTTAAAGCCTACGCCCAAAATTATTGTGCACAACCACCAGTGCCTTCATAAAGGACTGACACCGCAAGACTGTAATTGCGAGGAATTAGAGGAAGTAGATACCCAAACCTATTTAGGACTTGTGATAGACAGTCGCCTCAACTGGAGCCATCATGTAGAGAAAGTATGCAACGGACTACGCGCCATGCTGGCCAAATTTTCCATAATAAGGTTTAATATTCCATTCCGAATCTTATTGAATCTATATAAATCCCTAGTTGAATCTAAAATATCATACGGCCTGTCTAGCTACGGGCGAACATGCAGAACACACTTAGAGAAAATATACTCACTACAATTGCGCATATTAAAAACGATAGTCCCAGAGCGTATAAAAAAACTACACGAAGCAGATTATCATGGCTTGTTTGACTACTGTAAAATCATGCCTATTCATAAAAAAGTGGATTATACCATACTGCTAGAAGAATATTTTAATGACAATTTAAAAAAATCTTACATACCTAATTATACTAAAACCCGTAGTGCAGCTAAACCTAAATTAGAAATACCTAAGTATAACAATCTATATGGAAAACGCAGTCTTGAATATATATTGCCAAATTTAATAAACCAATTACCCTTAAATGTAAAAAATGAAATTACCCAAAAAAATATTAAAAATAAACTGAAATCCCATTTTATTTCCGTATAATTTAGTTAAAATAAATGCATAAAATAATAACTGGAGGGACATACATACAGATTACAGACAGACAGACACAATTTAAATGTAAGGACAAATCACACACTATAATAAATAAATTATAAAAAAAAAATCAAAAAAAAATAAAAAAAATATATATAATATTATAATAATTAATAACTCATAGTAATCAATATTGGTAGCACTCTGTATAAGGCGTCGATTAGAGACCGGTTTCCTGCAGGCTGCACGATGCAATTTGTTGTTAAATAAACAAAGCGCGGGCGAAGGCGTGCCGCGTGCCAATCGAAGCTCCTGTAGGTATCTGTAGTGTCAATGCAAAATTGTTTACCCTTAAGTACTCGAGTGTTTAGGATTAAAATATAATATTAGGTGTAGTTACATGCTAAATTGTGTATTTCTTTGTATTATGAAATGATGGCGGCTAATGGTACACGGTAAAGTTTCTATAAGCTTATGTTGTACCATCAAATCATTGCTAATTTATGTTGTACTTCTATTAATAAATAAATAAAATAAATAAAACATACAAAAAATATATATATATATATATATATATACAGACGAGCATATAACCTCATCCTTTTTGGAAGTCGGTTAAAATTATCAAAATAGGTTCAGCCGTTTTAGCGCCTACGCAGTTAGTTAGAACATACGAGGTAACAAAACAGATAAATATGCACACTTTAGCACTGGTGATACAGATTACTATTAGGCCGTGTTCACAACAAACCGACTGTGAGCCGCCGAATGTGAGCGGATTGTATTTCCATACATAATATACACTTTTTCGTTCACGACAATACGCTATTACGCTAGGCGTAGGTAGGCGCGGACATTTAATCTATACTAATATTATAATACCGTATATTTTCACATTCACACTGGGGCTCACAGTGAGCCTGCTCACATTCGGCGGCTCACAGTCGGTTTGATGTGAACACGGCCTTAGTAGGATTATACTGGATGGCTACGAAATACAATAATTGGTGCAGATTGGTGAATGCTGAGGCACCCAATTCTTTAAGCGTGACTCAGCCGGCGCGGCGGCGATATCGCTGATATAGTGACGTATGGACACCGTATAGAGGAATATTCTCCGCCAGGATGTCGTGGCGGCCTCAGTGCAGTGGGCCTCATTCAACAGGTTTGGGAACTGGTCGTGTTGAATGAGACTTGTTACCCGCGAATCGGTACGCACAAAACATTATTTATTTATGCCTGCTACATCGAAAGCTTGGCCCTGAGATTTGTTGATAGCATAGATATCAGAAACAATGTTGATAGTATTATATAATATATTATGTAGGGATAAATATGATCGTTTTATAAGTTTTTTAACCGACCTCCAAAAAACGAGGAGGTTATATGTTCGGCTGTGGTTATTTATTTTTTTTTTTTGTATGTTCAACGATTACTCCGCCGTTTGTGAACCGATTTTCAAAGTTTTTGTTTTGTTGTATTAAGTTTCACTCCAATTTGGTACCATATTCACAAAAGTGGTGACCTGATGATGGGATTCATGAGTAATCGAGGGAACTTCTCTAAATTTATATGGAAACATATGGTGATTTTAGTTTTATGAGAAGCATCCTAATAATATGCTACCAAAACTCAAGATTTTGGACCGAGGTATACTATGGTTCCGAAGATACTTAGAGAACTCCGGATTCCTTATAGATACAAGTTTGGGAGTTTAGGCGCTGTTTTAAGAACTGAAAGCATATGCTTCTATGCTAATGTCATTCATTATCATCATCATCATTATCATCATCATTACCAAGTCAGGGTCACCAATGTCACCAAATTCAACCTTATCTCCAGAGCATAAGGCACACATTTGACATTACTTCTGAGAAGTTAAAGTTGCTTCGATCATGTAACATTCCTAATTTTAACCTTTTGCATTGCGTTTAGCGTTCATGGTACAATAACTGTCGTCTGCCGGGTACCGTACTATACAGTGCGAGGCGAGTGCGACAAGTCGAGCGAGCACCCTATTGAAACTAGTCCGGTGACCGGCTACTTAGCACGTCACACGTGTTCACTTCGATTTTTTTTAAATGTATTGTTTAAAATTATCTGCAGGCTGCAGCTGATATTATATTTTGTATGTGTGACTGTAATAAGATACCTACGTAGAATAATATTATACAGGTGCATTATTCTACGTATAGTACGCGATGGCTTACGAGGTAACTAAAAAGAGAGAAATTATTATTTTTAACAAAAAATTAAAACCGACTTCTAAGGTAAAAACAATAATAGCATCCTAATACAATACCACAATGTGGCTGCTTGGGAGTTGAAGCGTTCGAGACTGGTTTCAGCACGATACTTATAATTTGTTGCTAATACCTAGTTTGTATCCTTCGATCGTGGATTTTTGGAAATCTATTGTTATTCTATTGTGTCTTGCTCACCGGTAAGCTTGTAACAATATACGTAGAATAATATTATACAGGTGTATTATTTACGTACATAGTACGCGAAAGTTTAGTACTAGGTAACTAAAAACTAAAAAGAGTGAAATTATTATTTTTAACAAAAAATTAAAACCGACTTCTAAGGTAAAAACAAAAATTACATCCTTATAATATGAACTAAAAAGTATTAAATAATTTTTCCTATCTAATAGTGCCTTTTTCCGAATTCGGCTAAAACTCAACTATTTCTGTACTCAATCTTCATAATTTTGAAGTCGGTGCCAGTTCCAAAAGTTTCAAATATTCTGTCAGAGAACTGAAGATTCATCTGGTACCGACTTCAAAATGATGAAGATTGAGTACAGAAATAGTTGAGTTTTAGCCGAATTCGGAAAAAGGCACTATTAGATAGGAAAAATTATTTAATACTTTTTAGTTCATATTATAAGGATGTAATTTTTGTTTTTACCTTAGAAGTCGGTTTTAATTTTTTGTTAAAAATAATAATTTTATAACTATTAAGTTGGGCTAGATAAAAATGCTGATCACTTGATTACTCGATAAGTATGTGTTTCTGACAGTAACAGAGAGAACAGAAACAGTCTGTCCTTCGCGTTCTCTCACCGGCCTTGTCAGTCAGTTGTCCCACCTGATGGAAGAGAGTGATGGAATAGAGAGTGCACCGCACCCTGTGTATTTCGCACACATTTGGGCACTTTCATCTTTCCAGCGTATTTGGAAGATCTCGATGAAATCGGTAGTCGGAAAAATACATAATTATCGTCACACACTCACGGTATGGTAGCTACCGTTGTTTTGAGTTTCTAACTTACGATCCGAAAATATTAATTTTATAATAATACTGTGAAAGACAATTCTATTCTAACTTTAAATAATGCCAATTAATACTTTGACATTTATTTAGGTAAAGATTAGTAATGAATAACCAAAATAAGCCCCACAAGAGGATGGCTTTAAATTAAATTTTGAACGAAAGAAATGATTATTGGTATACGTATCATTATGGTATCATCAATATTTTCACAGCATAAGCGAAATAATGTAATTTTATGGCAAAATTTTCCACTTTGGGTTAAATTTTTGCAATTTTCGGAAGGATCTCTAATATTTTTTACAATATTAGAGATCCTTCCGAACATAGAAGATGAAGATGTTGGATGCGAGTAGCAAGAGATCGGTCATCTTGGCTTCCATTGAGAGAGACCTTTTCCAGCAGTGGATGAATACAGGCTGATAATATGATGATGATGATAAACACAACTATGGCAGATTTACTCTAATTATGACAAACTTAGAAATAAAACGAACCCCATGCAAAATAGAAAGTAGTATTTATTAATTTTTCAAACGACCTTTTGAAAAGTTTTTTTTAGTCAGAACTGCTTGCTTCTTCCTGTGTTGCTGAGCCTCCTCGCGTTAAAGTCGACAATGCTGACCCCTTGTTACACGACCTTCCGAACACTTGTGCACATTCAGGTTTGTTCGCTTAGTTCTGCATTACTTTGCATCCTGCACTTTATTGCCCGTAAGACGGCAATACTGACTTACACGACCTTTTGGACACTTGTTTGCATGCAGGGCTGTTCGCTTAGTCTTGTGTTGCTTTACAGCGTGCACTTTATTGCCGGCGTGTTGTAAAAAAAGGCATTGCTGACCAATTCTTACACGACCTTCAGAACAGTTATTTCCAGTCAGAACAGCTCGCTTAGTCCTGTGTTGCTTTACACTCTGCACTTTATTGCCCGCATCGCGTAAAAATAGGCAATGCTGACCAATTCTAACACGACCTTCAGAACAGTTATTTCCAGTCAGAACAGCTCGCTTAGCCCTGTGTTGCTTTGCACCCTGCACTTTATTGCCCGCATCGCGTAAAAAAAGGCATTGCTGACCAATTCTTACACGACCTTCTGAACAGTTATTTCCAGTCAGAACAGCTCGCTTAGTCCTGTGTTGCTTTGCACCCTGCACTTTATTGCCCGCATCGCGTAAAAAAAGGCATTGCTGACCAATTCTTACACGACCTTCTGAACAGTTATTTCCAGTCAGAACAGCTCGCTTAGTCCTGTGTTGCTTTGCACCCTGCACTTTATTGCCCGCATCGCGTAAAAAAAGGCATTGCTGACCAATTCTTACACGACCTTCTCAACAGTTATTTCCAGTCAGAACAGCTCGCTTAGTCCTGTGTTGCTTTGCACCCTGCACTTTATTGCCGGCGTCGCGTAAAGGAAGGCAATGTTGACCAATTCTTACACGACCTTCTGAACAGTTATTTCCAGTCAGAACAGCTCGCTTAGTCCTGTGTTGCTTTGTATCCTGCACTTTATTGCCCGCATCGCGTAAAAAAAGGCATTGCTGACCAATTCTTATACGACCTTCTGAACAGTTATTTCCAGTCAGAACAGCTCGCTTAGTCCTGTGTTGCTTTGCACCCTGTACTTTATTGCCGGCGTCGCGTAAAGGAAGGCAATGCTGACCAATTCTTACACGACCTTTTGAACAGTTATTTCCAGTCAGAACAGTTCGCTTAGTCCTGTGGTGCTTTGTATCCTGCACTTTATTGCCCGCGTCGCGTAACAGAAGGCAATGCTGACTCCATCTCACACGGCCTTTGGGACAATTGTTGGTTCCAGTCATGTATCGCTTAGTTCTGTAAAGCTTCCTGTTGCTACTATTTGCGAGAATTTCCTGTACTTTTTCAAATGCCTTTTCACTGCCGACAGGCTCCAGCAGGTCTCTATCACTAGATGGACTTCCCCATTCAAGCGGTTTACACTCACTGTATGCCAATATCACTAATACTGTGACTACTAAGTGCAAATACATTTTGAGAGATTTTGATATTTACTATTGACCTCCAGATATTTGATTGAGAATCGCAACAAAACTAATAATCCCGCTGCAGTGCAGCATAATTTATACATTCGATCGTTGGAAAACCCGCCATACTACCTACTTTGTCCGAAAATACTATCTTTGTAGGTACTGCTGTACATGACGTATGAAACACGTCGCGATGCATTTATAATATGACCATATTTGGCAATTTTAATAATTAATGTTTAATTAATTTAATCAATAATCATCTTTACATTGAATTATATTTTAAAGTAAATAAATTATTGAATGTACTGTAACTTCTTTGTAATGTTCAATGCAATAATAATAATTATACACTTATTGCACTTATTACACTTTATTAAATTATTAGACATTAGCGCGTTCAAATAAGCCCTTTCAAATAGTTTCCCCCGTTTTTACAACATTTTCCTCTATTTCTTTGCTCCTATTAGTCTTAGCGTGATAAAATATAGCCTATAGCATACGTCGATAAATGGGCTATCTAACACTGTAAGATTTTTTTAAATCGGACCATTAGTTCTTGAGATTAGCGTGTTTAAATAAGCCCTTTTATATAATTTCCCCTATAATTTACATAATATATAGATTTACGAATAACTGTACTTCTGTCTGAAGCCAGTCCAATTCTACTGGAACTCTACTCTAATTCGGAATTAATTCCGAATTACATTCTGATAATTAAAATCTCATGTTAACAACAATCTTCTATATATATAAAAATGGATTTTCAAATGTGTTAGTCCCTCTAAAACTCGAAAACGGTTGGGAAACGGTGAACGAATAGGGCTGATTTTAGTCTTAAAATATTCGTAGAAGTCCAGGGAAGGTTTTAGTGACACAAAGTTCACTGGGATAGCTAGTTTAAAATATAATTTGAACCGTACATTTTTCCGAGATAATACCATATTTGAACAAAATCGGTTCATTGGTTTGGGAGTAATAGGTAACAGACAGACAGACACACTTTCGCATTTATAATATTAGTATAGTAAGTATGGATGAAGTAGTAATAAACATAAAATTGCAATTAAATTATTTATATTGGTTTTGTTTTCGGTGGGGCGAATGTGGCACGTTGGTATAGTGCAGATAGGCAATATTCTTCATCAAATCGGCGTACGTACTTTACGTACGTATATACGATGAGATTTTTTTAACTGAAAAGAGAAACAAAATATACGTTACTGGCTAGATACTAAACATAAGCACAAAATGGACCATTTGTATTATAAAAAAAATCACTAAAAGTTTTTTTTTTGTTTTGATTATAAGATAATATAATACGAGTATTATTATAAGGGTAATAAAAAGTTAAGAAGTTATATAGACTAAGCAACGAAGTATGTACAGAATTAAACATGATAACTTATGCGTGTAAATTACTTTTTTGGTCACTGTGTATTTTGACGTGTTTTCTTTATAATATTAATAGTCGATAGAGCTACCCGTGTCACCACAGAGTATAAAATATACACTACGACCTACGAGTAAATAGATACATCATCATCATCTTGCGAAATTGAAAAATTTGGTCAATGTGGTGCTCCTGAATTCTCATATCATGATTTAGTATATGTTTCCTTATCCATTTGCCCACCTAAGCGCAAGGCAAAAATCGTGATGCAACGCAATTTTTCCAAAATCGACCTGCCTAAGCTTCGTGATGATGCTCAACTCATTGATTGGTCTGCAATTCAATCAGAGCAGTCTGTTGATAAGCAAGTTATGATGTTGAACGCAGCAATAACTAAATTATATGATACCCATGCCCCGATCCAACCTATTCGTATTCGCCATCGTCCAGCCCCCTGGCTCACTGAAGAAATTAAGATATTGCAATTGAAAAGGAATAGGGCGAGACTTAAATATAGACTTGATCCGAGTGAAGTAAACAAAGAAGCTTATCGCATCACACGCAACCGTTGCAATAAGGCATGTAGGGACTCGCGGAGGCGTTATTACCACAAGGCTGTCTTGGAAGAAAAGGACCCGGCTCGTGTATGGCGGTTCTTAAGGTCGCAGGGTATCGGCAAGAGTAGCGTCAGCTCTCCAGCTAATACCATTGACCTTGACGCCGCCATAAGTCATTTCTCTTCACCCGCTCCTTTTGATGCTGTAACAAAAAATCATACTCTCTCTTTATTGTCTTCCACGCCTGTTCAGAATGCGCCTCTGTTCGAATTCTCTGAAGTCACGGTTGAAGATACCAAGCGAGCTATTACGTCCATTGACTCTGATGCTGCTGGTTGTGACAGCATAAGCCGAAAAATGATCTCCCCAATTTCCGATATTCTGTCCCATCCCATCACCTGGATCTTTAACAACTCTATCCGTACCGGTAATTTTCCTACTGCGTGGAAAGACGCTGACATCATACTCATTCCGAAAAAATCGAACCCTACCCTTATTTCCGACTTTCGCCCCATATCCATCCTGCCTTTCCTTTCAAAAGTATTTGAGCGCCTAATCTATTTGCAGCTTAATAATTTCCTTCATAGTAATAATATCCTTAATCCTTTTCAGTCAGGCTTTCGCTCAGGTCACAGCACAACCACGGCATTATTGAATATTTTGGAAGATATTCGCTCCAATATGGATAACCGTCGCCTTACTATACTCGCACTTTTAGACTTCACCAATGCCTTTGGAACTGTTGACTTTGACTTATTGCTTGCTTCATTAAAGTCAATTAACGCCGCTCCTAGCGTCTTAAGATGGTTTGAGGGCTACCTTAGAGGTCGAAGACAGCGTATTCGTGGTGATAACCATTACTCTGTATGGCATGACCTCTTAGCGGGGGTTCCACAAGGAGGCGTACTATCTCCGTTGCTATTTGCTCTATTCATAAATACTATTAGTAATCGCTTGTCGTCTCTTTACCATTTATATGCCGATGATATGCAGATCTATACCGATTCCGATATTGACCATCTAAAGGAGGCGATAAAACGCATTAACGATGATTTGCTTCTTTTAGAACAGTGGTGCAAGTCCTTCGGTATTTGTGTTAACCCCAACAAAAGTCAAGCCATCATTGTTGGAAGCGCTAAGCTTCTATCAAAAGTTAAGATCCAGGAACTTCCATCTCTCACATTCAATGGCCTACCAATCCCGTTTGTTGATACAGTCAAAAACCTTGGTGTTATCTTTGACAACCACCTCTCCTGGAAACCGCACATCAACGCAGTCAGTAGCAAACTATTCCGTGCAAGTGGATCTCTTCGTCTCTTCGGTAATTTTCTCCCAATTAAAACTAAAATTGCATTGGTTCATACATTGCTTATGCCAATATTGGATTACGCAGATGTCTGTCTCATTGATATTACCGAAGAACTTTTAGACAAACTTGAGAGATTGCAGAATGTTTGTATCAGATTTGTCTATGGCTTGCGGAAATACGATCATGTTACAGAATTTCGGAGGAAGCTTCGTTGGCTTCCTATTCGCTTGCGTCGAGATTGTCACGTCCTCTCCCTTTTGTACAACGTCCTTTTTGTTCCATCCTCACCGTCCTACCTTAAAAACCGCTTTAAATTTTTGCATGATACTCACCAGTTAACATTACGCTCTTCAAGCAATCTCACTCTCGAGATCCCTCTGCACTCTACTTCCTTATATTCCAAATCTTTCGCTGTTCGTGCTGCTTCTCTTTGGAACACTCTGCCTCTAGATATCCGACAAGCCGGTTCAATAAATATTTTTAAACATAAACTTAAATCTCATTTCCTTAATATTATGCACTAGCTCATTCCTGTCAGTTCTCACATCTTTGTCATCAAATAGTTAACTACCAGCATAAATAGTTCTGGTTTTAGTAACAAGTAGTAATAGTTTTAGAATTTGTCTTAGTTTTAGTATTAGTAATACTTTAAGCACTAGGATTAGTTTAGTTTGCGCACCTACACGATTTCTACCTCATTCCAATTTTCAATCGTATCTACAAAAGGTTGACTGGTAGAGATTGCTTAGTAGCAATAAGTTCGCCTTTTGTACATCAATTAGTACTACTAGTATATATATTATTGTATCTTTCGTTTAAGTACTGTATTTTGGTGTGCAATAAAGAGTTATTATTATTATTATTATTATTACATATTACATACCTCCAACACAATTGATCAATTGGTCACACAGACGCAGAGGATATAATTTGTCGCTTATTTCTGTGTTGACTTGCGTTCTGCGCCTTTTTACCAGTCCCATTTAAAATAAGACAGTATTGACCCCTTCTCACACGGCCTGTGGGACATTTATTGCCAGCCATAACCTCTCGTTTGTTCCTGTATTGCTTTCTGTTGCTATCGAGATTTTCCATTTTTTCAAATACCTTTTCACTTGTATTCGCTAGTAGTTCTTCGGGTCTGTTTTTCAATGGATTCGTTTGGCCCAGTGGTTTACACTCACTGCATCTCATTACAACTAATGCCGCGACGAGGCTCACTAAATACACTGATACTTGCATTTTATGAAATAACAATTGAGCTGAAGATGACTAGACTAGGTGGAGGATCAATATTGATTGAGGAACGCCGCAGTGGTCCTGTATTTATATGTCTATTACAGCGTGAATGATCCTGTGTAAAGTGTGAGTCACTCCAGAATCCAGTTTTTCATAGTGTGACTCCTATGATGAGTCTTAGGGACGTATACCTGTCACGCAATGGAGCTATCAAGCGGTCACTTTTGCTTTCTTTGTGTAATATTATAAATCTAGATATTCACAGTTTCTGACAATATGTTCTGACCGCGTCAGAACGTCCCCTGTGTAACTGACCATCTTGAACGCAGAACGTTAAAAAACGCGTGTCTACTTTGTCTGATACCTCCCTTGGAATTTTCGGTCATGAATATTCCAGTAAAGTAAATACTTATGAGCCTATTACTGGCACCTTACATTTTAGTTTGCAATTACTAGGAATGCGAATAAAATTCATTTTAACTGGACGACGCCCGCAACTCCGTTGCGTCAAAATTTATTTATCGCGCAGGAACCGTACATTTTTCCGGGATAAAAAGTATCCTATTATGTCCTTTCCCGGGACTCAATGTATCTCCATAAAAATTTCAGCAAAATCGATTCAGTTGTTTGGGAGGTAACAGACAGACAGACAGACAGACAGACAGACAGACACACTTTCGCATTTTTAATATTAAGTATTCATTTAAGGAAGCATGGATTAATGCGTGCGATCCTATCAATTTGCATGTTAATGGCTGATTATCTAAGTTCTGCCCAAAGAAATTTCGTTGCGAACAACCACGTTTTAGTTTAGGTATAGAATTTTTGAATGTACTCTATATTCGTTGAAGAAAAAGTTGAAATTGATGGGAAAAGTCTTGGAAAACTTTCACAGTTGTCGCGCACTCTCAGGGGTGGAAGCCCCGCCGATTCAGTCGCTCTCCAACCCTCTAAGAGGGTGCTCACACAAAATATATTATCCCGGCTTCCCAAAACTTCGTCACTATGGGTAAGTTATTGTAGGCTTTAGATAAATAAAGTTGCGAGGAAATTTTCCTTTCCAGAAATAACACGGCATAAAAATTATTGTAGGTGTTATTTCTTAATAAATTGGTACTCGTATTTTCTCATTCGGTTGGTCGAAGTGTTATTTACCCGAAGCAGCAGAAAGGGATATTAATAAAAAAATTAACTCCTGCATGTATGTATGTTCCATTTAAGAGCCTAAATAAATGTTAGAAAATAGAAGTATTGGCCCGGCTAGCAAGCTACTTTTATAAACCATAGTATATTGTTTTAAAATTAAAATTAAGTTTGTACTTGTAGCTTTTTGTTTGTCAATAAAAAATTTAACTTACTATCATTTAAATATTGGTTATTAATTGTTATGGATAAATAAAAAGTTTATTACAAACCATAGTCCATAGCGGTTAGTATTAACATAAATTTTATACCTAATTATGTTAGTAGCAATGTGTAATTTTTCTATTTGGCGTATTTGTGCCACAGTACCTACCACCCGTTATTTATGTATGTTTATTAAATACCTGTTGATTGTTTTGATGGTGTACTATGTCCTATTTTTTGCACGTAAACAATCGCGGGAACTATCGAATCAATCTTAAACTTATCCAATGTCCTAAATAAACTATGTTTAAATGAAACATTTGTAAATAAGGGAAATACACCCATTAGCTTCGCGTACGTTCTCCAAAATATTGGGGGTTAGGTAGCGCGAGAGAAACACCCCAGTGTCCCAATACGAAATAATAATTAACCGACATCCAAAAAAGGAGGATGCTATATTTTATTAAATTCTTAGAGTGAAATAAATTGAAACTGTTTAATTTTTAGTATTTTTGGGGATACATTGTACGAAAAAAAATACTATTCTATATTTTCAACGCCACAATCGTTGAGGCCGATTCGATCCAATCGGACCTATTTTGTGCATTTCCGGTACACACGGAAATGCCTTTGCCTTTATAGTTAAACAGTTGTGCATAGCAAGACAGCAAGATGTATCGCAACGCGTCGCGACGATGCATCGTCAATTGAGTTGACCTTAAGGTTTGATTACACATTCCAGTAGAGGGCCGAGACAGTGGCGAGGCAGTACCTACTTTCGGAAGACCGACCGGCCATTTAGGCCGAGAGCACTGTCTCGCCACTTTACTCGGTAATCAGTTCGTGTAACAAGGCCTTTAGAAGTCGTAAAAATGATGATGAAGAGGCTCGTTGGGAGACGCCGAGTGCAATGCGGTCCACTTACATAACACCTGTGTCCCTGCGCTTGCAATTATTGATCTATTTTGAAGCACGGTTTCAAAATGCAACTTGTAATGTTGTAGGTCACCTAGTCACCTACTACGCTATCTCTGAGGCTCTTTAACTTTAACCATTTTTAGGGTTCCGTACCCAAAGGGTAAAAACGGGACCCTATTACTGAGACTTCGATGTCTGTCTGTCTGTCGATCAGCTGTTGCCGCTACTACATTAAAAATAAAAAATAAATAATTAAGGACCCATACAACAAACGTATTTTTTTGCAATTTTTTGCTCCATATCAATTTAATGGAAACAGGTAGGCACTTGAAATTTTCAAAAAGGCCTTAATAAATTGTGTACTTATTATAATAAAATTTAAATAAAATAAATAATTAAGGGGGCTCCCTAACAAATAATCATATTTTTCGCCTATTTTGATCTGTACGGAATATAATATCTGTATGGAACACGAGTGCGCGAGTCCAACTCGCACTTGGCCGATTGTTTTAATATACAAAATACAAAAATCTTTATTGCCATAAACAATAATTTACAAAATTAAAATAAAAGTCAGGCAAAATAGGCGCAGCCTGCGCTGCGAGGGTTTTAATCAAATCGAAGAATTATTTGCATAATTTTATTTGCGTTTCATTTGCCGTATCTCTGACTTAGGGCCTGTCTCACCACATTCTGATAAAGAGCCGAATAGGCACAACTTTTTTGGCAGATTCTCTTCGATCACTAATATACCAGATTCTCCATACTTTATCTGTCATGTTTAAATTTGCATTTTTAATGCGCAAAGTGGCATCACCCCTTTGTTTAGAGTGTGATAACTGATAACTGATAAGGTTGAGGAAGTTCAGCATATAATATGTTACGCTCAAAGACCGAAAACGCTCAGTGAGCGGAAAAATAGCTCACAACGCGTTGTGGTCACAGTGAAACAGCCACGACGCAAAATTTGCGTTGTGGCTCTAATGAAAACAGCCACGACGCGTTCTGGCAATCGCAAAAAGACCATAACGCGTTCTGAACATTTACCATAATTATCGTCGCTTGGTAAGTGGTACTCGTAACAAAGTTCACACTTTTACATAAGAATCTTTTTAGGGTTCCGTATCCAAAATTCCGTATCCCTATTCATGAGACTTCGATGTCTGTCTGTCCGTCTGTCTGTCTCTAGGCTGTATTTCAAGAACTAAATCTGAAATTTTCACAGATTGTGTATTTCCGGTGCCGCTATAACAACAAATTCTAAAATAAAAATAATATTTAAGGGGCAAGATTTCTCACGCTCACGAAATCTGTCAAATCCATATAAAAGAAATGCTTATCTATGCGTCGCGTTGCGGTTTGAATCAACCCTTAAAGATCGGAAAGTCACTTTAATATTCAGCTTTGACTTTAACAATGTTATTGTTCCAGCTACTCCGGAACCTCTGAAGGAGGAGGGCGCGGGCTGCTCCGAGTTCCGGCGCTGGTGCCGCAGCCGCCGCTGCCAACTGTGGCGGCTGCTGCTGCTGCCCTTCATCCCGATCCTGGCGCTGATCGTCCAGACCACTGTCTCGTTGAAGCACAGCCTCACCAACGGAATGGAGGTCGCTGACGTAGAGGAACAGGTAACGTGTTACGTGACACTAATGAGGGTTTTCGATAATATTATATTATCATTAGCCACCAGAGCGACGGTAGGGCCTTTCATGTCAATTGTCGTGTCAGACATATCACAGTTATATCGTGACATTTGGAAGCTATTTCGTGACATATGACAGCTGTTTGACACGACAATTGACACGATATACCCTAGGGCTACATAGCACCATTTCTCCCTCATTGCAGCAATTGCAGTTTCGTTTCTTGTTGGATCCAATGCGTTTCCTACCCTGTACCTCGGTTTGACATTACATTAGTGATTTCTTGATCTATCGAGGAACTAAATAAGTATCTGTATGTGTTGTTTTTATTCTTGATAGGTGTTGTAAAGCTATAGAAGTCCCTAATTTCCATTGTTATTGCTTCACGAGGGATAAAATTTTAATTACTCGATGTCAACACTTCAGAACCTGACACTGACATGCACAGATTAATGCGCCGACAGACGCTTTACATATTTCGGGATATTTCCATCAAATACATTGTAATCGCGGAAATAAATTGTGGTGACAACTTAGTATTTTACAACTGGATTGAGTTGTTTTAAAACCTTATTTAATACCATGTAGTTCTCTTAGTATGGATGAATATGAAGAAGATATGATGGAGAATGTGGAGTTTCAGTAAAAAAAAAAAAGTTAACTTTATACTTATAAAATTACATGTTCTGACTGACTGACTATTCATCATCGCTGAGCAAAAACGGTTAAAGTTACAGCCACGAAATTTGGTGAGTAGGGTTGTTTTATTAAGTAGACACCCACTAAGGAAGGAATTTTGAAAATGTTACCCCGAAGGGGGTGAAATAGGGGTTGAAAGTTTGAATGAAAGTCCGTCATTTCTTGAGTTATAAACATAAAACTTTATTTTTGGTTACTGATTAAAAATGAATGGATACGTATTTAAGCGTTTTTGGAAATTCTACCCCCAAGGGGGTGAAATTGGGGTAGAAAGTTTCAATGAAAGTCCATAATTATTCTTTGAGTAAGAAACATGAAAGATTATTGACATTTGCGTTTGACGTTTGCTTAAATAGGGTCCCGTTTTTACCCTTTGTATAAGGAATCACGAAAAGGGGAAAACTATCCATCTTTATTATTATACTATGTTAACGCGGACGAAGTCGCGCGCAACAGCTAGTTTCTATAATAATATAATACGTAAATACTATAGTACAATATCTATAAAGCTTTATATTTAGCTCATAATATAAATCGGAAACGTTGTAAGTATTTTTACTACCAAATTTGGTATAAACAAATTGTCAATGATATAACTTCCTCAGACGATGATTGTACATACATTATTAGCACCTACGTCACATCACATCGAGGCAGGACGCTTGTAGTTGTGTATGAATCAGACGCAATAAAATCTCATTCAACAAAACGTAAGACTTTTTTTGCATAACAATAATTTTACGTTTCGATTGAGTCAGTGTTATAACTTTATCAGTATTATTACTGTTACGGAATTCCATAACCGCTTCTTTTGGCATTGAATCAGCAGCACATTTTTAATCCCCGACAAAAAAGAAGGGAGTTATATTTGTGATAGTGACGATTATGATAAATTGCCTATTATACAGGGTGTAACAAAACAAAGCGATAATACTTTAAGGTGTATATGTGCCTCTTATTTAGAGTTCATTGTGAAAGTAGTAGCGCTGAAAAAGTAAATTCTTCTGGTGATTTTTTGGGGACAAGTGCTCAAGCATCATGAATTTTCCTATGCAAAAGTAAAAAAAATACTCTTTCATCGTTGTTACTTTCACAACGAACTCTTTAAAAAACACTTTTGTTGTATGGGATGAACATTAATTTTATTTTGTTTACAATATTTTTGATATAGCGGCAACAGAAATACACGATCTGTAAAAATTTCAGAAGTCTAGCTATAGTAGTTCTGGAGATGCAGCCATACAGACATCGAAGTCTTAGTAATAGGGTCCAGGTTTTGCCCTTTGTAACGGAACCCTAAAAATACAAATCATGTCTCTGGCCCATGCATACTCTGTAACATTCTGTAACATTTTAAAATTCCCATGTTTTTAGATTTAGTTGAAACTATTGCATCAAAAATCTTTTGATGCAATAGTTTTAATTATCGGTTAATGCAACATCTAATTGAAAAGATAAAGGACACTGGGCAGATTGGGACCACCCTTCAATAGCGAAAAGGTATATATCACTGGACAGCTACCCTCAATAGGAACAACAATCACTATGACCTTGCTGTAACAACTGTCCATTTGGAGTAATGAGACTTTATATGACAGAAAAATATTTTCTAAACTAAAGAAACACACGTCTTGCTGACATGAAAACTGATACGAAAATAATTCAAGACATCATGAATGACCATGAAAACATATTGCATGTTTTAATTCAAGAATGGGTTTGGCGATGGGTTGGAGTCTACCGAAGCTTGCGGTTATGAATGGTTCGTACCACCGTACGTGGTTCGAAGCTTTCGTTTTACGTGGGAGAGCCATGACCATGATGATGAGACCAGAGAAATACCACGGACTCACAGAAAACCGGCGTAAAACAGTGCTTGCGCTGTGTTTCGCCGAGTGAGTCAGTTTACCGGAGGCCCAATCGCCTACCCTATTCCCTTCCTTACCCTATTAACCTATTCTCTCTTAAAAGTCCGGAAACGCACCTGCAGGACCTTCTGATGTTGCGGGTGTCCATGGGCGACGGAAGTTGCTTTCCATCAGGTGATCCGTTTGCTCGTTTGCCCCCTTATTTATAAAGAAACAGCATCTAAAGACCGTGTAGAGATACAGCTTGCTACAGAACAGAGCCAGGCAAGAGAAGTTCGAGCTGTAACAGTATGTCGCTAGGTAGTGGAAGTGTTAAACGGCCGCTTGAAACGAGATTTAAAGCTGCTGTGGCAAAAATATTTTAATTGAGTGCTGCTTTACATGTTTTTTTTTATTATTAAATAAGGGGGCAAACGAGCATACGGGTCACCTGATGGTAAGCAACTACGGTCGCCCATGGACACTTGCAATATCAGAAGAGCTGCAGGTGCGTTGCCGGCCTTTTAAGAGGGAATACGCTCTTTTCTTGAAGGTTTGCAGGTCGTATAGGTCCGGAAATACTGCTGGTGACAGTTCGTTCCAGAGTTTTACAGTGCGCGGTAGAAAGTTACGCGAAAAACGCACTGTGAAAGACTGCCACTCATCAAGGTGATGAGGATGGTATGTTTTTCGCGTGGGACGATGGCGAAAAGTTGCAGGTGGTATGATTCCGAACAATTCCTCAGAGCACTCCCCGTGATACAACCGATAGAGGATGCAGAGCGAAGCTACATATCGGCGTAATTCCAAGGGGTCCAAGCTGTAATGAAACACTATGGCAATCAACAATTCGAGCGGCCCTTCGTTGGATACGATCCAGAGGGTGCAGTTGGTATTTTGGCGCCCCTGCTCAGAGATGAGAACAATATTCCATAAGAGGCCGAACCTGCGCCTTGTTCGTCAATTTTTAAATAGCTGCTGCTATTATAAATCACTTTCACACACGCACAAGATCATAATATACGCCACAAAGTGGATGCAACAAACATCCTCTACAATTATGTAAAAAGCAAGTGCTTAAATAACAGGAGGGTAGAATTTCGAAGAATATAATCTAATAAAATAGCTTGGGTATTCAAGTAGCTTGGCTAGCCGTGGGTAAATGTAACCTTTATATCTGAACTTACATGTCTCATAACTTGGAACGAACAGCTCTAATAGTTATATTATTATAATCTTGAGAAACCTAAGCGCGGAAAAACCGCGCGAACAGCTTCCGCGAAATTCCCAGATGCGGCGACATCAAACGGCGTTTGACATTTTGACAGCCCGACGCTCGAGAGGTTATATTATATGTCACAGGGAAAAGAGAATATCAGGGATTTCACGAAATTCCTAGGGATATCACGAAATCCCGGTATCCGTACCCAAAGGGTAAAACTGTCTCTCCATCTGTCTGTCTCCAGGCGAGTGAGAAAAATGAGTGGCTTGATTTTTATTCAGCGGTATCCGCTTTTCTGACATTTCACTAGATTTAGTTTAGTGAAATGACATATCACTAGATATTTTTAATAAGAAGACGTAATAAACAAGAATATTCGGCATCTACCGGGATTTCGTGATATCCCTAGGGATTATGTAAAATCCCTAATATCCTCATTTCCCTGCGACATATATTAGTTCGAAATACTTATAATAATAATTAAATAATATTAATATTTGACGACCTCTGTGGCTCAGTTGGTAAGCTGTTGGACTCTGCTGTTGGTAGCTCAAGCCGGGGATCGCAGGTTAGAATCCCGCCGACGTAACAAAAAGTTTTCAATGTTCCTGGGTCATGGACGTGTATTAAAATATAATAAAAATCTTAAATATACCTATGTATAGTATAAAAGTATTAAATATATTCCCGTTTTATGGTACCCGTAACACAAGTCTTTTAGGTACTTAACACGGGGCCAGACTGACGTGGTGTGAAGCGTCCATAGATATTATTAATAATATTTAATATTCCTAAGACTGTTGTATCAATTAATATAATATTTAATACAAGAAGTGAGTTTAATGAATTCGCTTTTGCACACGCTCTAAGGATTATACTACGGGAAATAATTTATTATGTAAGCCGTGTTTTGTTTAGTATTATAATTAAATTGATGGCACGATTTTGATATTAGTTTAGTGGTGACTACATTTTCCTCCTTAATTGTGGGATTAATCACGATTCCCCCCCCTCCCGGACCTTTGCCGCGCACTAACACGTACTGACCGACCGAGTATCTGCGCGCGAGGCGGCTCGCTTGGTCAGTACGCGGCTATTAAAATATGTCTCTGAGTGTAGCCCTTAGTACCAAACTCAAAATGTTATTACTTATTACGTGGCTGGAAATAGTAAAAATATCTAATAATAATTAATATTGTCAAGACCGGTGAATTAACCACAACGGAAATATATTTAATACTTTTATACTATGCATTTACTTAAGATTTTTATTAAATAATACACATATTTAATACACATCCATGACCCAGGAACATTGAAAAACTTTTTGACCATTGAGCCACGGAGGTCGTGTTTTGTTTGTATTAATCCTTCGAGCACCGCTGATTGCGACAACAATAGAATACAATAGCATTTCCAAAAATCCGCGTTTGAAGGATTAATAATTGAAATGATGACACGATTTTGATAATAGTTTAGTCATAGGGTACTCCAAACTAATTATTATTTATGTGAAAGTGTGTCTGTCTGTCTGCCACCTCTTCACGCTCGAGCCGCTGAACCAATTTTGCTGAAATTTGGTATGGAGATACTTTGAGTCCCCGGAAAGGACATAATTTGATACTATTTTGTTACAGAAAAATATACGGTTGCCGCACGGTAAATGAATTTTGGCGCAACGGAGTTTCGGACGTCATTTAGTTTCATCATCATCATCATATCAGCCTATATTCGTCCACTGCTGAACATAGGCCTCTCTCAATGAACGCCAAGACGACCGATCTTCTGATACTCGCATCCATCTAGTTTACTAATAAAATATTATATATAGTATCGTAATTTATTATCGTAAATATCGTAAATTTGATATAAATATCAGTACAGTAAATAAACCGTGTTTTTTAATCAAACTTCCTCAACTTATGGACTTACACATAATGTGATACTGCACTATTTTGTTTCTTAATATATGACATTTTAAGAATAATAATGCAATGTATAATATAATATTGTAATAAAATTATTATTAATTTAATATATATTTCTTCAATTGACAAATTATGTATTTAAAATTCCTTAAGATAATGATGTACTTATTAATTTTACATAAATTTAATTTAATTGCACGCCATTGTTATGGCAGAATCTTAGAACTATAAGTAGTTAATTATAAGACCTGTTTATGTACAACATTCTAGCAATAAAGACATTTGAATTTGAATTTGAATTTGAATTAATTAGTACCTTTCGCTCTGCGCAGGTCAGCCGAGCTACAGAACTGGGAAAACTGGTGACCAGGCTTCAACAGGAGCGCTCAGAGGTGGCATTCTTCATTTTCACCAATGGAAGCACACTAAGGTGTGTAAACAACGTCTCTTTAAGTCATCGATATACCATACTATTGAACGAAAACTCGTACATTGGATAGATTTATAGCTCCAGTCCAGCTACTACTACTCGTATACGTAGCAACAGAAGTACGCTTTGGTGTACATTTTGTAGAACTTTTTTTTTTACTTTCCCGTGGTTATGACATGCTATTTCTATAGCATTGTTTTAAATAATATTTTAAAACCAAAAACTTTACATAGAAAATCAATACGAATTTTTGTTATTAATACGAAATTGTGTTTGCTCAACTATAAAATTACCTGCTTCATCCTTGTGTCTAAACTGATAAACGGATTTCGTAAAGTCTCTCTACAGTTTTCACCAAAATTATGTCTGACGGCTTAGACGTGAGGAGGTTAGGGAGTAGGGACCTTTTTAATGCTAAGTACTCACATACGGTTTTGCTCGTTAGTTTTACTAAAAATCGAGTAATAATTACTGTGTGGACCGCAAAACTGAAGGCTCGAAGGCTCGCATCGAGCCGCTCGAAGGATTGATGAAACCGGATCGAGCCGGATTGATGTAATGAAATATATAGATTTGGAATAAAACTATCGAGCAATGCTGAATGTGTGGATCCCGAGCCGCGGGTTTTGCTCGACGTTATATGTGTACCGTAATATGTGAGTATTTAGCATCTAATATATAAAATTCTCGTGTCACAATGTTAGTCCACGAACTCCTCCGAAATAGCTTTACTGATTTTTACCAAATTTTATATGCATATTCAGTAGGTCTGAGAATCGGCTACTGGGTACTTTATATATTGATAAGTGCATTTGTTGAATAAATAATAGTAAATTATTTCAACCTAAGACTGACGGCAACCATTGTAGGTACTTTGTGCGACGAGATAGCGATCGACGTTGCCATGGCGACATACTTATTTAGTCACTTCAATAAAATAATATGGGCGAAATACTTTATATTATAGCAAAGCAACGTTTGCCGGGACAGCTATAATACTATAAATAAATAATTTCATACACAATTTCAAGTTTGC
The DNA here is from genome assembly GCA_937595015.1 of Polyommatus icarus. NCBI lineage: Eukaryota > Metazoa > Arthropoda > Insecta > Lepidoptera > Lycaenidae > Polyommatus > Polyommatus icarus. The sequence goes on along the minus strand of OW569333.1, from coordinate 5,946,399 downwards.
CTGCCTTATGTCTGTCGGCCTATTACCTATGCACGATACCTCTGCACCGAATTTGATCAAATTTGGTATGGAGAGATATTATTTTGGTATTTGGGTTGCATTTTTGTGTGTGACCTTATAAAAATATGAGAACAGCCCCAAAACTGTAGCGAGTCTGTCAATTTAATATTTTTTGTACGTAAAATAGATTTTCAATAGCTTGTTAAAAATGCATCGCATCGCCTCTCACGTTAAAATGTGTACTGACCCTAAGACTCTGCATTAGGAAATTAAATAAGATGTATTCGGGCTTATGATAATGTACTGCACAGTAGTCAGACACTTAGGAAGATGAGCTCCATATATTTTCCACGGAAACTTTATATTGTTTTGAAAATATTGTCATGTTTGTGCTATATTTTGTTCAACATTTTTACCACACTTAATCCTTCGATCGGGGATTCTCGGAAATGCTATTGTATATAACAAAGCTACAGGCTACGCTACAGGTTTTATCTACTCATTATAAATTAATAATTCGCTCATCCACTTTACTGGAATAATATTTTATCGCAGTAATAAAGGAAATAATTATATTATTATCTAATATTTGTTAAATTCTCACTACGATGCAAATAATTACTATTTTCAATTGTGATAAATATTATTTAGATGATTGAAACTCTAAACCAGATGCCAGATTTTTTTTAGTGATAAAGCGGGATTCTTCAGTCTAAAGCGGGACAAAGTAAAAATAGGTATGAAATCAAAAGTTTTTTTAATTTTTATCTTTTTATTTACGTTATTATTATTTTTAACAAAAAATTAAAACCGACTTCCAAGGTAAAAACAATAATAACATTAATATGAACTAAAAAGTATTAAATAATTTTTACTATCTAATAGTGCCTTTTTCCGAATTCGGCTAAACCTCAACTATTTCTGTACTCAATCTTCATTATTTTGAAGTCGGTACCAGATAGCTGAATCTTCAGTCCTCTGACAGAATATTTAAAATTTTTGGAACTGGCACCGACTTCAAAATTATGAAGATTGAGTACAGAAATAGTTGAGGTTTAGCCGAATTCGGAAAAAGGCACTATTAGATAGTAAAAATTATTTAATACTTTTTAGTTCATATTAATGTTATTATTGTTTTTACCTTGGAAGTCGGTTTTAATTTTTTGTTAAAAATAATAATAATTTCACTCTTTTTAGTTACACTAGTAGATAAATCTTCGCGTATATTTTACGTATCTTATTACAATTTGTTAAGAGTCACAACTCACACTCACAAAATAATATAATATTATCAGTGAAGTGAACATATTGTGCTAAGTAATTTAAGAATTTTAATACTTCAAGCCCGAAGCGGTCACCGGCGATTGCGATAACAATAGAAAGGCTATTGTGTCTCGTTTTTCCACGATCGAAGGATCTATCAGATAAAAAATTGTACAAACTTGCATAGGATGTAGCGTAGCATAATATTTAATATTATCATAATTATTGACAGCTGTTCTTGTTATCAAGAATTCAAATCGATAGGTACTTAGTGCACCATCTATCGATTAATAAGTATAGCTAATTATTATTATTTTTAACAAAAAATTAAAACCGACTTCCAAGGTAAAAACAATATTAACTAAAAAGTATTAAATAATTTTTGCTATCTAATAGTGCCTTTTTCCGAATTCGTCTAAACCTTGACCATTTCTGTACTCAATCTTCATTATTTTGAAGTCGGTACCAGATAGCTGAATCTTCAGTCCTCTGACAGAATATTTGAAACTTTTGGAACTGGCACCGACTTCAAAATTATGAAGATTGAGTACAGAAATGGTCAAGGTTTAGCCGAATTCGGAAAAAGGCACTATTAGATAGCAAAAATTATTTAATACTTTTTAGTTAATATTGTTTTTACCTTGGAAGTCGGTTTTAATTTTTTGTTAAAAATAATAATAATTTCACTCTTTTTAGTTAGACTAGTAGGTAAACCTTCGCGTATATTTTACGTATCTTATTACACAGTTCACACTCACAAAATAATATATTATCAGTGAAGTGAACATATTGTGCTAAGTAATTTAACAATTTTAATACTTCAAACCCCAAGCGGTCACCGGCGATTGCGATAACAATAGAAAGGCTATTGTGTCTCGTTTTTCCACGATCCAAGGATCTATCAGATAAAAAATTGTATAAACTTGCATAGGATGTAGCGTAGCTACTCATCTAATATATAAAATTCTCGTGTCACAGTTTTCGTTGCCATACTCCTCGGAAACGGCTTGACCGATTCTCATGAAATTATGTGAGCATATTGTGAGGATATTGGTCTGAGAATCGGCCAACATCTATTTTTCATACCAAAAATTATTTATATGGCAAAACAACGTTTGCCGGGACAGCTAGTAATATAATATAATATTATCATAATTATTGACAGCTGTTCTTGTAATCAAGAATTCAATTTCAAATCCATTCAAATCGATACTTAGTGCGCCATCTATCGATTAATAAGTATAACTAATTAAAAAGACACTTATTGACTTTGTTTTGTTTAAATGCTCTTTTTAATTCTATATTTTGTCTATTAAAATTTTATAAAGTAGTTAGTATAGTATTCGATCTGTATATAAAGTAGTAAAGTATATTCGATCTGGCGTCTTCCGCCACGCGCCACGCGCGGCGCCGCGATACCGTCGCCTCCGCGGCGCTGACCGGTGTATATTTAAACAAAGTGTTGTTATACAGTATAAAATTATTATTATTATTAGTATATCCACACCTATGCCTTGTACTATTATCTATTCTGTGCCATGAGAGATTGGTGACCTTAACACGACGTGGTAATGATGAAGACGATGATGATGATGATGATGACGATGATGATTATGATGATGAATATGAGTTGCATAGTAGCATATTATGCTTTCTGTTCTTAAAACAACGCCGAAACTCCCAAACGTGTATCTATAAGGAGTCAGGAGTTCTCTCAGCATCTTTGAAACCATGGTATACCTTGACCCAATATTTGACTTTTTGGTAGCATATTCTTAGTACACTTCACATAAAACCAAAATCACCATATGTTTCCATATAAATTTCGAGGAGTTCCCTCGATTACTCCTGGATCCCATCATCAGGTCACCACTTTGTGAACATGGTACCAAATTGGAGTAAAACCAAATACAACAAAGCAAAAATTTCGAAAATCGGTTCACAAACGGCGGAGTAATCGTTGAACATACAAAAATAAAAAAAAAAAAAATAAAAAAAAAAAAAAAAAAAATATCCACAGCCGAACATATAACCTCCTCGTTTTTTGGAAGTCGGTTAAAAAAGACACTTAATGACTTTGTTTTGTTTAGATGCTCTTTTTAAAATAACTTTATTTTAATTCTATTTGTCTATTAAAATTTTATAACGTAGTAAAGTATTCGATCTGTATATAAAGTAGTTAGTAAAGTATTCGGTATTCGACTGGGCGGCGACGCCGACCGCCGTGTATTAAAAACAAACAGGTGTTTTAATTGTTATACAGTACATAATTATTATTATTAGTATATCCATACCTATGCCTTGTACTATTATCTATTCTGTGCCATGAGACATTGGTGATCTTAACACGACGTGGTAATGATGATGACGATGATGATGATGATTATGATGATGAATATGAATTGCATAGTAGTTTATGCTTTCTGTTCTTAAAACAACGCCGAAACTTCCAAACGTGTATCTATAAGGAATCAGGAGTTCTCTCAGCATCATCGAAACCATGGTATACCTTGACCCAATATTTGACTTTTTGGTAGCGTATTCTTAGTACACTTCACATAAAACCAAAATCACCATATGTTTCCATATAAATTTCGAGGAGTTCCCTCGATTACTCATGGATCCCATCATCAGGTCACCACCTTTGTGAAAATGGGACCAAATTGGAGTGAAACCTAATACAACAAAACAAAAATTTCGAAAATCGGTTCACAAACGGCGGAGTAATCGTTGAACATACAAAAATAAAAAAAAAAAATAAAAAATATCCACAGCCGAACATATAACCTCCTCGTTTTTTGGAAGTCGGTTAAAAATAACGTTTTCGTGACAATAGATAGCTAGAGTAGCCAAAGAAAATCCACCCCTCTACCTCTCACACTCTTAACTTCATTACACACCTTTCTTTCTCAGCACGCTGCATGTACGTTCCGGCTTTCCCCAAAAAGCGGGACTGAGCCTGTTCCGGCGGGACATTTAATTTTGATGAAAAAATCGGGACGTCCCGCCAAAATCGGGACGTCTGGCAATGCTGCTCAAAACAAAGGCGCGGCAGTATAATTTGATTTGTGCCAACCTAACGAATAATTTCAACGCGGGATCTGAAGGGACACGTTAATTTCACATATTCCGCATGAGCTGTTATCATTTTCTACGGCTTTCATGACAACAGCTGGGTTGTATAAATCAGTGATCCGCAAAGTGTGTGCCGCGGCACACTGGTTTACCTTTTTCAGCTGTTGGTGTGCCTCGGAAAAGGTAATCGTACTTAGTTCCAGTGCTAAGTGCCACAAAAGGACGATCGACGAAGGTCGGGTGGGAGCTCTCAGTAAGCCCTATATATACACTAATTAATTTGTAGTGTATCTCCAAATATTTTTATTTTCCTAGATGTACCTTGAACACAACAAAACTGCGGAGCACTGGTATAAATAATATTTGTTACCGATTTGTTTTTTTTTTTTTGGTTTATTTCTATGGATATATTCTTATGAGTGGACTAGACTCTAGGATATAAGTTTTATTTTTCGCATAGGTCACTAGAACAAGTGTCTAGCTCTAGGATGTCTAAATGTCGGGAAATAATATTAAAGGCTCGGACACTGGGGTCCGGATACATTGTATTCGTAGAGGCTGATTAACGCTTAAAAGATTGACGGATGATGTTATAACTATGGCCGGTCCTCAGTGGTTAAACATAGCCCAAGATATAGCAGAGTGGGCATCTTTGGAGGAGGCCTTCAGGAAGTTTTGAATGATTAAGCTGTTTTAATATTATAAAGAAAGTAAACAATTAGTTATAATTGTAGTATTCCATGAAATAAAGACGATTTTATTTTGACTTTATTTATTTATATTAATGATTAAAATGGAAGAATTTTCCGAGCGGGTGAGGTGCTCGGTCAGGCCGAAGCCCACTATATCAATTACATAATATTTATTTCGTCGGTCGTATTGGTTATGCACTTAGAAACCTCAATAGCGTGATACACAATGAATGGATAATATAACCACATTTCCTAATGGATATATCAGTTTTTGTGTCGGTCTATCTGTCGCTTCTTAACACCTAAACTAATGAGCAATTTTTGATGAGCATACTTGTACTTTGAGTACAAGGAAAGGGTGAGAAAATCTAGTACTTAATAATAAACTTAATTTTTTACTTTGAATATGACATTATTTTCTGCCTAAATCTTTAGCAGTAAATAATTGAAGACGTGAGTGGAGGAATCGAACAAGTAACATTTCGTAACAAACGGAAAATAACTCATTTTTGTCCTTTAATTATTTTAATAAAACTTGTAACTTATCTACTTCATAACCTAGCTAATATATCTGGCTACACATATAATCCATAGTTTATCTATTTCATATAATTTTTCCGGCCCGAAAGCCTCCATATAAGCAAAAAAGCGGCAAGTTTTTTCATGTTACTTACCTTATTCATCCACTCACGTCTTGAATTATTTCCTAAGTCGTAAACGTTAAAACACACATAGAACATTCCCTTTTAAAAGTCGGTTAAAAATAGAGGCTAATATCATTTATGTATGTAAGTACACAGGAAAAGTGTGGAATTGTTCGTCTCATAAATACCAATGTAACGATATCATTAAACGAAATTGGAGATAAAATTTTGTTACCTGTTACTAACTTCAGCATAATAAAGCTGACAGTCCCAACTTGGGTAATTGAATACTAAGACGAGTTATGTCAATGAAACGAATATACTAATTTGAACCTCGATTCTGCTTCAGGGTATGTTTCACTACTTCCTGATAAGTTCCGGATAGGCTATCCACAACTGAACTTGACAGATAAAGTATGGAGAATCTGAGTTGTGGATAGCCTATCCGGCACCTTATCAGGTAGTGGTGAAACAGGCCCTAACGCTGACACATATTTCCCGTATTCAATTTCCGAATTAATTTTTCGAATTGAGAAATCTTATTGCATGAAACCAGTAGAAAATACATTAGTGACACCTTGGTTTGTTTCCGACTGGAACGAATTCCGCACGAATGCGATGATAGGGCGATAACAGAAAGAGTCCTAGTTTCGTTAGTTCCGCTACGTATTCGTAGCAAATACCGTATCCCTTCTACGAATGCTACGAACCCGTAGCAGTTGCTACGTGGCGCTACGATGTTGCTACGATACTTCATGAGGTAGCAGTAATGACTGACTCATGTAATGAGTAATGACTGATTCATGTCTCAATTACTAATGTAATCACTACTCTATTAACAAATTTGAAATTTCATTATACGGTCAGTCATAAGTCATAGCTCATATTGAAAAGTGATGTGCAGTCTCAGGGCTGTTATGGGACGTGAACACGTGAAACTTATAAATACGTTCTAGTGTTCTAGTACGTACTATAGGACATACGTTCTACAGTACTGACGTTTGGCGACAGCGTAGCGCTGCCGCGTAGTGCAGTTTACTTCGTACGATTTCATGCATAGAATATTTTTGGTTGTGTACCGCCACGTTCTGCTACAGTAATAGCAACGCCCAGTGCGGTTTCACTTACATGCAGCGATGTCAATACCTGGATATGGCATACGCCATCAAAACTGTAGCAATGATTTTGCATGCAAAATGTGTATCGAGAAAATATTGTCGTCCTTTTTGCCTTACAGTATTAGCATATTTACTTTCTCTTATTTTACGCTTTCAATGCATATTTTACGTAATCAATGCATTAAACACGTCCGACTGTCACCGCGTCCTATGGCACACTGCTGTCAGATGACTGATGAGTGAGCTCACTCATTTCGAGGGTGATACATTTTTGCGCTGACGATTGTATGGAATGCCTTTTCTACAGGTTATAATTCTATGCCTGTTGCACATTTTCTGTTTTTGATGTGTATTAAAAAATCAGGTTGTTGAGGTGACCTTCACTTTGCAGGTCGAACCTGACGCAGCGTTTCGCGGGCACTGACAGCGCGTTGCAGCAGATGGGCGAGCTCCCCCCTCTCGTGTTCAAGAACCGCCACGCGCCCGTCGACGAGACCACCTTCCTGGCTGAGCTGTCTGATCTCAGGTAAGGGAAAACTATACGCACAATAGAACGAACAAATAGGCCTACTTCATACAAACAGATGAATAGGAGCGGGTACCGCTGTAGGCTCAAGTCTCGAAATCAGCGTGAAAATGTATAGATATATTATATGGATAAGCCGTCTAGTACGTCACGCGCCGCTCGGTTTTCGGGGCCTGTCCATATAAATCTATACAATTGATACGCGTCACGCCGCCACCGCGCCGCTCTCGCCCCGCTGCCCACTGGTTCCGAGACTTAAGCCTAAAGCTGTGTTTCCATCAGAGATGTGTTGCGAGGAATGTGTTTTTGAGAACCAATAGAATCGCTTCATTGACGTGAGTTTGCCATGACATCGCTCAGCGTGGCGATTCTATTGGATCTTAAAAACACATTTAATTCTTGCAACACATCTCTGGTGGAAACACAGCGTTAGGCTAAAGTCTCAAAACCAGCGGGCAGCGAGGCGGGAGCGGCGCGGTGCATGACAATGAACCTATAATGAAAATAATATAATTATGGATAAGCCGTCTAGTACGCCACGCACTCGGTTTTCGGGGCCTGTCCATATAAATCTATACACCGCCGCGCCGCTGTCGCCCCGCTGCCCGAGACTTCAGCCTAAGCAATAAGCATACTATGAATGTCAGAGCAACACAGTGTCACACCGCGCGCCGGCCAATAGCTTTGTCCACACTGGGCCTTTTTTTGTTCATCAAGGGCATGCGTTATAACGCAGTTAAAGGGCCCCCGAGACGATCAAACGGTTTGACTCAAACACGTAAATTTTGGTATGACTCAAACCATTTTGATCGTTTACAAAGCTAGTTTGAACGGTTTGTCAAACATTTACGTGTTTGAAGCTCGTTTGATGAAATTTGATATTTTTGTTGTGTTTGACGTGCCGTTTGATTGTGTTCCGATGCGTTTGATCAAACTTTGTACCATTCTTTGGACTTTAGAGTACATTATTTTTAACCGACTAAAAAAGAGGAGGTTATCAATTCGACACGTATGTATGTAATATTTCCAGAACTGAACAGTTTTCGTATAATATGTTAGTCTAAATTATTATCAGCATCTGAACAAATGTGCAAAATTTCAAAAGTGTATGTATGTTTTTTATGTTTGTGTTCACATATCTCCGGAATTACAAGTCCGATTTAAATATTTTTTTGTTGTATATAGGTATTGTCTAACTTGGGAGACTTCTGTAAGTTTCATCGAAATGGGTTTAGAAGTTTTTGAGATAGGGAATTTAATTCTCAATTTCGTACAATTTTTAAATCGGTTTTATCTTTAAAAAAATAATATTTATTCGTCACAAGACGTGTACTCCACAGCGCGTATTGAACCTAACTGCGCACTGTCGTTTGACAAACCGTTCAAACCGACATCAAACGGTTGCATCAAACACGTAAGGTTTGAATCAAACCGTTTGATCGTCTCGGGGGCCCTTAACAGCGAACGTGAGGAATGCCCGTGACGCGCGTTGAAATTTTAACTTTTCTTTCAACGCGGATAGATTCTGACGCATTCAATAATATTGAATATGCCAAACGAAAGTTGAATAAAAAGAAGATGACGAAAATTGAAGATGAAATTGCATAATGTGGACATAGCTAATACTAGACGTCCTGGCAAACGTTGTTTTGCTATTTAAAGTATTTCTAGTTCATCAGCATACAAAATCTTACCCCCTCTTTTGTCCCCTAAGAGGGGTGGGGGGAATTTTTTTATACACCAGATGTTAAGTTTGAAGAAGACAAATATATCTGCGAAAACCGCATTCAAATCGGATCAGTAGTTTTCGGGTTAAAGCAAAAGTCTTATACAAAATCTGACCCCCTCTTTTGTCCCTTTAAAGGGGTGGGGGGAATATTTTTTATACACCAGATGTTAAGTTGGAAGAAGACAAACATATCTGTGAAAACCGCATTCCAATTGGATCAGTAGTTTTCGTGTGATAGTGGAACAAACATGACATGACACCCTCCGCTTATTATTTTTTGAATATCTTTAATGTACAGAATCGTAATTTCTACAGTTTTATTATAATATGTATAGATATCATACTATGTTGAAGGTATTAGGATCACAAATCGGCCTACTGGTTCGATCTTTATTGTGCTATAACAAAACTAAATGAAAATACTTCAGGGTGTTTATGGCTTCCCTATAGAGTTCGCTGTAAAAGTAGTAGCACTGAAAGAGTAACTGTTTTCACCTTTGTATGGAAAAATTGGCGCTTGCCCATAAAAATCACAAAAAAATGCATAAGAAACACAAGATTTAGTATTATCATTTATCACTTAGTTTTGGTTACATTTTGTGATATTATTGACAGCATTAGGTCCTTCCATTAGCGTAGTCTAAAATCCAGTTCTGAATGAAATTTTGAACTATATAAAACCTGCCAATCGTGATCACTCAATTTGTTCACCTCTGATTCTCCGTTCAGAGCCCCTTCGATATAACCTCGTCCCAGCGTCAGGGGATCGTGAGGCGTCTCACTTAATTAATCTTAATTTAAAACAAATAAACTGCTCTCTATCTAATCCCGGATTGAAATATACGGGGATGTATTCGAGTGGATATATTCACTACTAACAAATAGCTTCCCGCTGTCTGTCCTTACATGATAAAAGAAACTGCGTTTCTACTAAGCGTGAGGAGGTAACAAACAGCCAGATAAGCAGGCACACTTTCACATTTATAATATTAGTATGGATAATTGATGTAGTTTGCAAACATCTTCGATGTTTTATTATCAAGAATGCAATAATCTGCAGCCGTAGCATGGTCACCGTTAGACAATGGAAATCCGCCATTTTGTCGATAAAATCTGTCAGTATGTCGATTCTTTCCTAAGTCTACTGTTGTTATGCTAAGTCTACTGGTATTCAAACGAAGATCTACCCGTGTGTTTTCACTGCAAATTTAGCTCCGCGCCTGATTTATTGAGGCAATCGGGAGAATTTAATTCGTATTTTTCCATTAGAGTCGCACCTTATCGCTTAAAGGTTGAAAAAACTATTTATCAGGATTCAATAGAGTAGGACTTAAATTGACTTTGGTTCTATTGGATATTATCGGAGATTAAACAAACCTACGCGTCAGTGACAGGGGATGCGGTACGCGAATCGGGAGCGTCTGCAACGCGAAACTCGATCATAGAGCAAAATAATACATCGGTCAATTTGATTCATGACACAATCTATCAAAACGTAAACAAATCAAGAAGTCATAAACTAAAGAGTAGTACAAAATAATATAAAAAAGGTTTTAAAAAAGAAGTCTAGTTATGTAAACTTCAAAACACGCGTCTGACAACTTGACGCGCACGTTCGTTCGTGCAGGTGTGCACGGTGCCATAAGATTACATGGGCAGCGTCCGCCGCGCGGTAGACGCTATCGCTTCGCAGTCGCTTTGGTCGCGTAGGTTTGCGCTAAGCTTTAAGTTGCTTAAATAATACAGATAGTGCAATCCACGAAGACGCGCCCCACTATTGCTCCTAATCGTTGATAGTATATTATGTGTGCAAGCTTTCGCCAATGTTTGAGTGTTAGTAATACACACACCGTTTTTTTAGTCCATATTTTTGCAGTCCATATTAGTATTAAACTACTAAAATAAACAAATGAGTTAAATTCGGTAAAAATTCCACGGGTGACATAGTTATATTTTTTTCAATTTAGTATTTTTACGTAGTCAGGTTTCTTTTAACATGCTATGCTACATAACTTTAAAACTGCCGCACTCAGAGAAAATTAATGATGATGATTAAACTTCAATGTAATGAAGACTTTAACAGATAATGTATTGGGCTTACGTCAAAATCTCCATTTAGTTACAGTTAAGTTAATTACTAGCTGTCCCGGTGAACTTCGTGTCACTTTAAAACCTTCCCTGGACTTCTACGAATATTTTAAGAATAAAATCAGCCCAATCCGTTCAGGCGTTTTCGAGTTTTAGCGCGACTAACACATTTGAAAATCCATTTTTAACCGACTTCCAAAAAGGACGAGGTTATTATATATAAGAGATTAATGTTCGTCTGTGAGCTGTGAGTGCGGTAGTAGGAGTTACAATATGACAATTATTGATTAGTTTTCAGCCCATTTCATTAATAAATAAAAGTGGTATGAGCATTCAAGGGATATGTCAATTCATTATGGTATGGAATATGGATAGTGGGGTATAATTACCATACAAATATCGCATGGGCGCGCCATGTCGTTAGCCCCTCGAGGGTTAAAAATTCCATCATGAATACTAATATTTGCGAACACTATTAAAACGTTCATTAGGATTTTTTTAATCTGTACTGTGGGTTTGGTCGCTAGTTACTACCAAAGAGGATAATAAGTATAAACTATACTACGGTTACTACTTTTTAATTCAGTAATTTATTAAAAAAAAATAAGTATGTCCTTCTTAAATGATATTGCTAAGTTGGATCTTATATTTTTTTAAATTTCAATTGGGACTGTGAAATTTTTGATAAGTAAATGCTTAATTAAGTAAAGCTATTTATTTTAAATCAGTTATCATCTACCTTAGCTATGAAGATTTATATACAGCTGCTAATATGACAACAATGGCCTACTTTTCCATATTTTGCTTTATCCTTTCATTTCAAAGAGCTTATTATGAAGCATTGAGTAAAGAGTAGTAAAAGTTCAAAGTTAAGTTAATGATAAGCGATTACTATGCGCGGGCACGACTTAACTTTGCATTGTTTATAATATTTTTAATCTCCTTCGCAAAGTTTTCATCATTGCGCTGTAAACATTTTAAAGAAATTTAAATTTTCCTACATTCAAATTATGTTCCTACTTTAAATATTAAAACTACAATATTCTAAAACGGTTGCAAGCACAATCTGCGTTGTGATGATTTGCAAATTTAAAATTTAAAAATTCTGTTTTCACATAACGAAACATAAAAATGTGATTTCGGCGTTTTTTCTAGAAACTAAACTTTCTGTGAGACTTTCAAATATGGTTTCAGTTACTTTTATAAGTATACTCCAGCGATCGGCTGGGAAATCGGGGTGTAGGTCGACCTCCAACTAGGTGGGGCGACGATCTCCGTTTAGTTGCGGGTCCATGTTGGATGCAAGTAACAGGAGATCGGTCATCTTGGCGTTCATTGAGAGAGGCCTATGTCCAGCAGAGGACGAATATAGGCTGATATGAAACTGTCATAAAATCGTAGCTGGATCAACGAAGTGACTTAGTTCAACAACCGACTGAAAGTACAAAAGTTTCACGACGTGCAGCCTAGGTTTGCATTTCGCGGAATAATTGTTTGACCCAGTAACTTTCTTCAATAATATTTAGCTTCGATTTAATTCTAGTAAGTAATAATAAGTTTCTTATTACGAAGGTATAATTTACCTAATGCAATATCTTCTCGACCAAGACTTTGATGGATGAAGATGACTTAGCCAACTTGGAAGTAAGTAATTAGGTTTTCAACTTAGTATAATATTATGATGTGTATTGAAGAAGGAAGTCCAAGACAGACGCGCCATCTTGAAAAAGTTATATACATCTCTGAATAGCCTCATAGGTCAGGGCCTATTAGGGCGCTTACAAACGCCTCCGTGGTCTAGTGGTAGAGAGGCTCTTGACTCGGAGGTCGTGGGTTCGATTCCCGCATTGGAAACATGTTATTTCCAAGTTTGGTTAGGACAATGCAGGCTGATCACCTGATTGTCTGACAAGTAAGATGATCCATGCGTCGGATGGGCATGTAAAAAGTCGGTCCTGCGCCTGATCTCACGCCGGTCGTGTCGGTCTTCCGTCCCACTGGGTTATGAGAGTAAAGGAACAGAGAGTGCTCTTGTGCGCAGTAGCGCACACACATGGGCACTATAAAATTACTCCTGCGTAGCTGGCCTGGTTTCAATGAAACCGGCCACCGTCGCCGAAACCGGTGTGGGAGCTATTTTATTTATTAGGGCGGCAGTCCCAGGATGGCGGCAGAGTTCGTACATAGGGGTGGCAAAATTAAAGTGGCCTATACTCATAAAAAATATAAATCCAGCGATGGTTATGGATGAAATGGCCTACTTACAAAAGTAGGAATCAATGGGCAATAAAAATTGTTTATGGTGGCCATCTGATTAGCGATGACATTAATACATCTAAAGGCTCCTCTTCACGTTGGGGTGTGATATAGATACCATGATTGTATAATACCAACCAACCAATAATCGCTATCGATCGTGGATACTGGACAAACGTGGGGAGAACCTGCAAAATGAGACAGGTCTGGAAAAAAAATATTTTATATTTATTTTCTTTTTTGTTGCACTTGCATCCATATTCTTTATCACAAATAATGAAACTTATTATAAACTTAAAACTAGGCCTTTTGCATCCATTGTGGATTATTTACACAGTATTTTCTAGTAACCACTCCTCAAAATATACTGTAGCGCCTGGGACAATATTTAAATGTTTGTGTGGTTGCTTAAGCACGTACGTCATACTCGCAACATAGTCGGCCTAGTCCAGAGGAAAGAACTAGTCAATATGTCTGGGACCAATTATGTGCGGGTTTTCTTACGTTGTTTTACTTCACCGTGTTATCGTCCGTATTATGTACTTGAGATCAGAAAATGTCTCATTGGTACCCGCCTCCACCCGAGATTGAACCTGCACCATCTACGAGTGCGAACCAAAGGTCTATCCATTAGGCCACGGACGCTCCATTTTGAAAATATGCCATTTCGATTCCATCTGGCCAGGGGTATTCATGATGCGGACGGAAGCCACGGAAGACATATTGTAATAGGGCATAGGCCCTTGCGTCTCCGTCCTGCGCGGTAGTAGGAACACGGTCGGGCTTTAGTGGGTACAGCTGCGGCCACTTACCATCTCTTCGGCCGTAGCAAGTCCCACATACCCCGGTGGTCCTTCCCCAAAGCTTCCGGGGATGCGTAATAGCATTTCCCGACCCAAAAAAAAAGAAAAGGGGTATTCATGATAACTTTTACATTATTTTGTTCAATTAACATAAAATCAACAAAAGGTAGTATATTATATTGAGTATATTATGGGCGTGTTGCGATATTTTACGATGTCGTCTGAAACTCTCAATAAAAGCTGTAATGAGTTTTTTATGGAACACCGAATGGTATAGGCTGTCATTTATCCTTGTGTTACACCAACATACGAATTGTAAAAGCGAGTCTACACTAGACGTACCGTTACGATCTTTGCTGCAAGCGACCGCAAATAACAAAAGTTAAAATTAAATCATACTTTATGACAAAGGCTACAGATTTCAATTTGCTCTACGCCACTACAAAGCAGCATAAAGTGGCATTTTATTTGAATTTTTGTCGGTTGCAGTCGCTGGCTGCAAAAATCGGAAAGCTATCTTCACGAAGTGTAAAGGAGAGATCACACTGCGACACTACATGATCCTATCGCTGATTTATGTCGCGTAGCGAAGCTGCCGCCGCGCCCTATACAATATGGGGTGTTTGATATTCTATTTGCTACCAGGTGCCGCTATGTAACCTTAAGATTTATGCTAAGTGACGAAATGGCGCCAAACTAATAATAATTACGTCATTTATCTCCTTGCGGTGATGAAACTTGGCCCGTGGAAGGGGTATAGGACAATTACGGAAAATGTACCGTTATCGCACGACTCTTACAAACAATTCTTTTATCTAATGGAGGCACTTCACATGGCTATTTGTATTTGCTATTGGCTATTTGTTGCATTTGGCAAAATTATTGACGTATACACAAACAAGCAAATAAAGGCAAATACAGGCCGTATTTGCCTTTATTTGCTTGTTCACACATGGACGTCAAATACCAAACTTTTACTTGATTTTGTTTACTTGCCTATTTGACTCTTAATTTGATGTGCGTCAAAAACCGACAAAGGTACGGATACGTGTATTTGGTATTAGTCATATTTGTCAAATAGGCAAATAAGGCCAATACTTTGCCAAACACACCGTCTACACATGGTGATTGTTTGGCGAATACATCAAATACGCAAATACAAATAGCCATGTGAAGTGCATCCATAATATGTTTAAGCAGACGTAGAATTGTGACTACTAATATTTTAATGTTACCCGTTAAAATAAAACGGCAGTTAAAACATTATTGAATATTACTGTGATAATAGGTAGGGTATTAAAAGAAATGCTGCATTGTTCCACTCTGAAACAGGTGAACATATTAAAGCGTTATCTGTTATTTATAATTATCAGAAAAAAGGTAGGAGGAGGAATAGTAAATATTCCTAGAGGCATCAAGTCCACAAAATAAAATAAAAATAACTGTTAATATTTATTATTCTCGCTAAAATTCGAGAAAAAAAATTGCCAAATCGGTTCGTCGGAACCTACCAAACTAATTTTAGTATTTGAAATATTCGTGGAAGTCCAGGAAAGTTTTATAGAGGAAAGTGATACAAAGTTTACCGGATTATCTAGTAGCTACATAAACAAAATAAAATACGGGTGTAGTCTACTGTGCATTATACTGTGGCGATAGTGTGCTCAACGCGAGTTCGAGTGTGCTAACATACACTTAATTGAGAACTTAATTAAAGATGATCTCGTGTACGAGTTAGGTTTGTCCTGCGGCTTCGTCTATCCAATCGACCACGACGAGAGTATTTTGAATTTTTACTATCAGAAAAATCCTAACTTCCATACTGACTAATATTATAAATGCTAAAGTGTGTATGTATGTCTGTTACCTCTTCACGCCTACACCGTTGAACCTAACTTGCTGAAATTTGACATGAAGGAACTTTGAGGTCCAGGAAAGTAAATAGAATAACTTTTATCCTGGAAAATGTACGGTTCCCGCACGATAAACGAATTTTGTCGCAACGGAGTTGCGGGCGTCATCTAGTATGATATAAATAAAAGAAATGCAATATTATGACACCAGCATAGACAGTAACTAAAAGAGGCAGCACCAGCATAGACAGAAACTAAAAGAGGCAGCACCAGCATAGACAGTAACTAAAAGAGGCAGCACCAGCATAGACAGTAACTAAAAGAGGCAGCACCAGCATAGACAGAAACTAAAAGAGGCAGCACCAGCATAGACAGTAACTAAAAGAGGCAGCACCAGCATAGACAGTAACTAAAAGAGGCAGCACCAGCATAGACAGTAACTAAAAGAGGCAGCACCAGCATAGACAGTAACTAAAAGAGGCAGCACCAGCATAGACAGTAACTAAAAGAGGCAGCACCAGCATAGACAGTAACTAAAAGAGGCAGCACCAGCATAGACAGAAACTAAAAGAGGCAGCACCAGCATAGACAGTAACTAAAAGAGGCAGCACCAGCATAGACAGTAACTAAAAGAGGCAGCACCAGCATAGACAGAAACTAAAAGAGGCAGCACCAGCATAGACAGTAACTAAAAGAGGCAGCACCAGCATAGACAGTAACTAAAAGAGGCAGCACCAGCATAGACAGTAACTAAAAGAGGCAGCACCAGCATAGACAGTAACTAAAAGAGGCAGCACCAGCATAGACAGTAACTAAAAGAGGCAGCACCAGCATAGACAGTAACTAAAAGAGGCAGCACCAGCATAGACAGTAACTAAAAGAGGCAGCACCAGCATAGACAGTAACTAAAAGAGGCAGCACCAGCATAAACAGTAACTAAAAGAGGCAGCACCAGCATAGACAGTAACTAAAAGAGGCAGCACCAGCATAGACATAACTAAAAGAGGCAGCACCAGCATAGACAGTAACTAAAAGAGGCAGCACCAGCATAGACAGTAACTAAAAGAGGCAGCACCAGCATAGACAGTAACTAAAAGAGGCAGCACCAGCATAGACAGTAACTAAAAGAGGCAGCACCAGCATAGACAGTAACTAAAAGAGGCAGCACCAGCATAGACAGTAACTAAAAGAGGCAGCACCAGCATAGACATAACTAAAAGAGGCAGCACCAGCATAGACAGTAACTAAAAGAGGCAGCACCAGCATAGACAGTAACTAAAAGAGGCAGCACCAGCATAGACAGTAACTAAAAGAGGCAGCACCAGCATAGACAGTAACTAAAAGAGGCAGCACCAGCATAGACAGTAACTAAAAGAGGCAGCACCAGCATAGACAGTAACTAAAAGAGGCAGCACCAGCATAGACATAACTAAAAGAGGCAGCACCAGCATAGACAGTAACTAAAAGAGGCAGCACCAGCATAGACAGTAACTAAAAGAGGCAGCACCAGCATAGACAGTAACTAAAAGAGGCAGCACCAGCATAGACAGTAACTAAAAGAGGCAGCACCAGCATAGACAGTAACTAAAAGAGGCAGCACCAGCATAGACAGTAACTAAAAGAGGCAGCACCAGCATAGACAGTAACTAAAAGAGGCAGCACCAGCATAGACAGTAACTAAAAGAGGCAGCACCAGCATAGACAGTAACTAAAAGAGGCAGCACCAGCATAGACAGTAACTAAAAGAGGCAGCACCAGCATAGACAGTAACTAAAAGAGGCAGCACCAGCATAGACAGTAACTAAAAGAGGCAGCACCAGCATAGACAGTAACTAAAAGAGGCAGCACCAGCATAGACATAACTAAAAGAGGCAGCACCAGCATAGACAGTAACTAAAAGAGGCAGCACCAGCATAGACAGTAACTAAAAGAGGCAGCACCAGCATAGACAGTAACTAAAAGAGGCAGCACCAGCATAGACAGTAACTAAAAGAGGCAGCACCAGCATAGTCAGTAACTAAAAGAGGCAGCACCAGCATAGTCAGTAACTAAAAGAGGCAGCACCAGCATAGACAGTAACTAAAAGAGGCAGCACCAGCATAGACAGTAACTAAAAGAGGCAGCACCAGCATAGACAGTAACTAAAAGAGGCAGCACCAGCATAGTCAGTAACTAAAAGAGGCAGCACCAGCATAGTCAGTAACTAAAAGAGGCAGCACCAGCATAGTCAGTAACTAAAAGAGGCAGCACCAGCATAGACAGTAACTAAAAGAGGCAGCACCAGCATAGTCAGTAACTAAAAGAGGCAGCACCAGCATAGTCAGTAACTAAAAGAGGCAGCACCAGCATAGTCAGTAACTAAAAGAGGCAGCACCAGCATGGACAGTAACTAAAAATTTTGTTTGACGTTTCACAAAGTTTCTGTCAATATTATCCCACCAAAACATGAAAATATGTAAAAGGAGCCAAGCAAAATATTGCATAGCTATTCAATACTTCTGTCGTAAAAAGTTTTCTGATCACATTCAAGCCAAGCCTTCAACTTATTTTGTAATTTAAATCAACATTCAGTAAATGTATCAATAGATTTCTTTATTTTATAATTATTATAGTGGCTTGGCAATAAGCACTAGAGAAATAATCAGCTACTAATTGGATTTATTGGGTACCATCGGCCACATACGTCGTTACATATTAAAACACTTTACGCTTGCCGTCTGTGTAAGTATGAACTCCTCCCAATATGCAGTTTTATATTTGTTTCTATTATGCTTATTGCCAAGCCACTATAATAATTATAAAATAAAGAAATCTATTGATACATTTACTGAATGTTGATTTAAATTACAAAATAAGTTGAAGGCTTGGCTTGAATGTGATCTAATAACTTTTTACGACAGAAGTATTGAATAGATATGCAATATTTTGCTTGGCTCCTTTTACATATTTTCATGTTTTGGTGGGATTTTATTTCTTTTTTGAAGTTTTTTTTCTTTTCTTTTCAGGACACGTTATAACTTTTCTGTACTTAGCTTAGCACCCATTCCCTATCTCCTTTATATTTTTTCTTTGAGGCTTCGTTAGTTCTATAGATGGACAACGTAACGTAAATACTTCCGAGTTCTGAGTCGATTATTATAATATTATATAAATGACTCTTAAGCTAACACTTGAATGTGGTCATTTTTATCTTTACGTTATAACTTTTCTGTACTTACCGTTGAATACATAGCAGCACTGGCCACATTTGTAAGCGTCTCGACGTTGGGCGTTTGCACACTGCACGATAACGACACGACACGATACCACAGAATAGAGGGCCACCGCACATATTATACAATTTCAAGTTGGCCGACTATCGTACAAACTGGCTATCGTACTGATTCTAATATTCTGTCACTTAATATTGAATGCACCCAAAATATTCTCCTTTCTTTTCGCCTTCGTTTTATTAGTGCCACAATAAAAGCGTGCTTTTTACGCATTTTAACACGCACGTCGCTAGGCTAGCAACACCGTTACCAACTAAATCTAAAAGTCTGCTGGCAGCGTACATGATGAAGTTGTCCAATTAAATTGTGACACTACGCAACTTAGTTTGTACGATAGTCGGCCAACTTGAAATTGTATTATATGTGCGGTGGCCTTTATCTATTCTGTGGTATCGTTTCGTGCCGTTACCGTCGCAGTGTGAAAACGCCCGTTCCTCGCAGGAAAGGAGCACACCTTATTTCATGTGATAACTTAAAACTCCCCTAATATTTGTATCGAGCAAGTAAGGAGTGTATTTCTCAGTATTAATTAGTGATTACATTTATATTTCAATGGAATTCAATTATTGTTTAATTATTAACGTTGCTAATATAATTTTTTATTTAATTAATACCATTTCATTAAGTTCCTAACTTAAAGCCTCTTGTACGTCAAACAAATATTATGCAGTCGAAACTCATACTGTTCTTACAAAGTTACAAACATAAAAATCTTTTATTTTATTTAATTAATTATTATTTTAAATTACCTATTAAGTAAAAACTGAAATTGAAAAATAATATTCAATTTCAGTTTTTAGGTTTCCCTGCCCAAAGGATGAAAACAGGGCCCTATTATTAATAAGTCTTCGCTGTCTGTGACTCACCAGGCTGGATCTCGAGAACCGCAATAGCTAGATAGTTGCGATTTTCACAAATTGTGTATTTCTGGTGTCGTTATAAAAGGGGCATTCTGCTACAGAGAGAATTGACGAGAATTTTTAAAATGTGTTATTAGTTACATTTTTCAATTGGAATATACATAATAAGATGTGTATTTACTAACAAAACAACTTTTATCGGTAAAAAATTAAATTCCAATAATTTAGAGCGTTTTCAAGCAATATCATCTAAGGAATGTTATATTTCAAATTAATATTTAGTTGTGGTATAGTTATACAGCAATACGCTGAAGTATTTTGTATAAATTACACTATTCGACCGTTTTAGCGATTTAGACGATTAATTTTGTCATGCCAATAAACAACTGAAAATTTAAAAAAAAATACAATTTGGTGCAGTTTTATTACAAATTACTCCAATTAGTCCAATCAAAATAAAATAAATTATTAAAGGGGGGCCTCATACAACAAACACGATTTTTTCCCATTTTTTGCTCTATTTTCATAATTGTAACACCTAGGGTTTTTGAAAATTTCAGAAAACGCTTATTTGTATGTTAATTTTAATAATTAATAATAAAAATTAAATAAGCTTATTAATTAAGGGGAGCTCCCATACAAATTTACGGTACGGAACCCTATGTAGGCCAGTCCGATTTCGCACTTGGCCGGTTTCATAATTTTTCCATTCATTGTGAATAAAGACCTATCCGAGTACCTTAGAATTTTGATGATCTATATGTCAGTGAGTGACAAAATGTAGTAACTTTGACCATCCGTAACTCCTAAACTATTTATTGAAATTTCATGTAATTTGGAGGTTAAGCTAGTTTTAATACTTGCTCCTAGTGACCGAAATTTTAAATCCCTAGCTATGTTAACATCGAAGATAAAGGGGGTGTGAAATAGCCGCGAACCGCTTCGAGAAAAGTATGGTACGGCCGTGCCTTTGCTAAAAAGCTTGGCTGGGGCACTGCCGTGCCCCCAGATAACATGTGTGCAACATGTCGGATTTTGGTCGGATTGTTTACTGTAGTCTGTATGTGCTAGTTACGCCCTCTTCTCCGACCTTTGCCTAATATTCCACCCCATCGTGTGGGGTGTCGTTGGATAGGTTTTTTTAAAAATATTATGAGTATTCATAGGTCATTTTCCGATGAAGGTAATTGTCCACTTGTGAAATATTAAGTTTTAAAGTGGACAAATCGTTAGAACCTTCCTACCACCTAAAACGGTTGTTTCTGGAAATGTGAAAAAATTCACGGGAGTAGGAAATATGCTGAATTTAAAATGAAAACTACTACGGCTAAGAAGACTTAATAAGTTATTGAGTAATAGTCGATCAACTAAAATAAAATGTATTCGGCGAAGTATACGGGAACTTTTCGTTCAAATTCCTTTGAACTAACTGAGATGATGTTGTTTGTAGTGTAAAACACGTTATAAATGTTACCAGTTACACATTCATTGACCATACAAAAATTTCAAATTTTCAAAAACTAGCGGTACTACAGAACCCTATATTGCGCGTGGCCCGACACGCACTAGGCCGGATATTATCAAGTATGCAGTGTGTACCATTGTTTATGAATAATAATCCTTTTATTAAAATTCTCTTGCTTAGTATATCAATATTTTTGACTGTTTTTAATTGTTTTTTTATGAAATAATTCTCTCGACCTCTGGCGAAGAAGTTTCGCAACCCCCTAAAGTGTCGCGACCAACGGTTTACAAACACTGATCAAGCTATTTTGCGTTATTTCAACAGAGCGAAGATCAACCCCGGCACTTCCATGGCCCAAGCTGTGGAGTGGTATACGAATGCCAACGCAGCTCTTCTAACTCACCTCACCAAAGAAATCAAGGACACGGACAGCAGCACTATATGGAGGTAAGACTTTTAGAGATAACTGGTAATTCTATACAGGGTGTAACAAAACAAAGTAATTATACTTTCAGGCTACGAATAATAAAAACTAAGGAAACGTAACTCCCATACCTAGTTCAATCGTTTTGAATTTGGTTCTCGAGGTTCTTTTCGCACACTAAAATAATATGGCCGTAGCTATTGACAAGTACTTCTATGATTACACAAAATTCTTACATGTATTCGGGTTTCTTTTTGCGTAAAGTATTCGGGGTCACATTTTGTAGAATTGGAACAAATTTTTTGCCACCGTTACTCTTCCTCAGTTTGTATATATATTATATGTATTCCCTGAAAGCAGTGCTGAAATAGATTTTTTTTGTGAGAAAATTCAAGAAATTGGGGTGTTTTCTAGTACGTATTGAAGACGAACCGCTTACAAAACAATTGACATATTGTGTTAAATAATTTTACCTGTATAATAATATCATAAATCATTATTATACTATTATATTATCATGTATATTATTATATAGATTAGTATTATTGCATTACTCCACACTTCATCGTTCGTTTCCTATTGACCAAGTATTGAGGTTAATTTGAAGCGACTGTACTCGTCCTCTCTACGATAATGTAGTTATGCAGCAGGGCTGCTACCTCTCTGATTTATTTAACAAATAAAATATCACTAACACTACATAGTAAAAAACAAATCCCGTTCCCCTCACTAAATAAGAAATTTGCTCTTCTATTTATCAATAAACAGTTTTAATTAAAGTTCCCAGAAAAGTTTGAAGAGTTTTTTTCCGACGTCTAGCGACTCTAGCGACTAGCGACTGATGCTAAAGTAATATAAAACTATATAGAGCCTATATAAAGTGACATTTTATTTGAATTTTCAAGTTTTTTTTTCACTATATTAATAATAATAATATGTTAATTAAACAATAAACTATAGCAATATCATTTGAGTAATTATATCAGGCTATACAGTATAAGGTTAGTTGGGGGTATTCCGAATTTGGTTATATTCCGAACAACCGAAAAATCTACCAAACGAAATAATATTTTTATGTTGGCAACATTTACGTAGGTGCCACGTTGATTTGGCTATCGGTCGCCAGTTGACGTTCGTCGCTAGCGCGTTTTGGACGAGTGCAGTGACAGTTGTTGTGCCAACGGACGATTTCGCGCCATTTTTAGAAAATCGGAATAACCCCAACTTGGATTGTGTCTAAAGTAGGTAAGTAAATGAATTTATTGTTTGTTTATATGGTAATTTGTCGTTTTTTAAAGACAATTAAATGTGCCAGGACGTTCTATCTCAAATTTTTAGTTTTATTCGGAATAAACCCGACGGGGATATTCCGACATGTTTTGTTCGGAATAAACCCATTTTGTTTTCTCATAGTAATTTGTAGAGGTTCTCAACCTTTCAAAATATTATGTAGGTAGTAGCGAAAAGGTACAGAGGCCTGCAACTGGATAAAACCGGTTTACGCTCGCTTAGCTAGTCCTTCGATCGCGGTTTCTTGGAAATCTATTATTGTTATTCTATTGTTGTCGTGGTCACCGGTGACCTTATGGGACTTGATAGGCTAGTGGTCAAACGGAAAAGACGCACGCATGTACATGTAAAATATTATTTGTGAATCTAATGACGAAATTCTTCACTTATTAATTATTATAGATAAAATAACATGTACACATACCTACTTGGCAAAAAAAATCATTTATTTACCCTTTACATTTTTCGCCTTCTATCCACGGGAGGTAAACCCATCAAGCCCCATTACGACACCGGTGACCGCGACAACAATAGAATAATAATAGATTTCCAAGAATCCGCGATCGAAGGATTAATGGATGTAGGTAGGATGGAGGATGTAGGAAGATATGAAGACAATACCATACGGCACTTAACTTACATTGTCTAAAACTGCATTAAGTACTTACCCCATATTTTTTCAGGTCAAACATGCCCCGTACCTACCTACGTCCGTAAGAAAATTAAAGCATATACGCCAGAAGATACGCAAAAAAATACATTGCTTTTCAATGGTTGTTTTTGCGATACGACGTCGCAACGCAGTATTATGGCCAGCCTTAGCTTTTAATAAACACAAGTGCGCGGCTAACACGCGTTAAACGCACCCTTAAGTATGACTTTGTTTCGTTTTTTTATTATAAGTTTGTAAGTATTTCGTCTTAGTAGGTACTTAGAATCTATCTTGATCTATTTTGCTTGATAGAGAAACAAAAATAAAGTTTGGTATAAATTTCATTTTGTCTTTAATTTTAAAATTTACAACGCTTTGATGAGTGTTGTATAACCAAAATGTTGAGGACCTCTGTAACTGGATGGGGTAATTCCGAATTTCAAATCTATGAAAATTCGGTTGAGCGATATACTTGACACATACGTTAATATATTTTTTATTATCGGGGGTTTTCCGAACGAAAAAGAAATATGTACTGTGAATACTAGGTCTTAAAACACACTTTTGAATGAGTTCGGAATAACCCCGACATAGTTCGGAATATCCCCAAGAGAAGAAAAAAAAAGTGTGTTTTTTTAAATAAGTTTAATTCATTAACTAAAATACATATCATGATTCTATAAGTGTACGCTAATTGATAATTTCCTTGACTAGACAGAGGTAAAATCAGTTTAAAAAAAACAATTACAGATCTTTTACAAAAAAATAAAAACTAACACTACCTATGAACTCAAGAAAAATCGTATCGGAATAGCCCCAATAAACCTTACATAAAATCCACATGTTTTATTTGAAATTATTTTCTCGCTCCTCGATAATAATATTACTAGCTGTCCCGGCAAACGTTTCTTTGCCATATTATATAAAGTAATAGCGACCCGCCCCGGCGTCGCACGGGTATAAAATATATAGCCACTGAAAAGATTTTTAAAATCGATAGCCTATGATCATTCACGTGGTCTACTTCTTATCTGTGCCAAATAACATAAAAATTGCTCCAGTAGTTCGTGAGATAAGCCCTTTCAAATAATTTCCCCCATTTTTTCCACATTCTCCTATTAGTCTTAGCGTGATAAAATATAGCCTTTAGCCTTCCTTAATAAATGGGCTATCTAACACTGAAAGAATTTTTCAAATCGGACCAGTTGTTCCTGAGATTAGCGCGTTCAAGTTAGCCCTTTCAAATAATTTTCCCCGTTTTTTCCACATTTTCCTCTATTTCTTCGCTCCTATTAGTCTTAACGTGATAAAATATAGCCTATAGCCTTCCTCGATAAATGGGCTATCTAACACTGAAAGAATCTTAAAAATCCGTTGCGTAGTTTTAAAGATTAAAGGGACATGAGGGTAAAAAGCGAAATTTTATAATAAGTATAGATATCGCCCGTATTATATTATTGAATTAGTGACTAAACAAGTATGTCACCATGGCAGCGTCCATCGCTATCCCGTGACCCGCGTCGCATAAACAATGGTCGCTCTTTATAGACAAATAATTTGCAATAAAATAAAATTGCGACTATAATTAAAGATCTAAGCTATATCAAATTCAAATTCAAATATTTATTTGCCAGAATATGGTACAAAAAAGATGTTTAGAAATATATACTAGCTCAGACACATTCTGCCTAATGCGGCGTGCAAATATTTAAATATAGGTCATAGCAAAATTACAATGGAAATAGATGAAAACAAATTAAATACATTAAATTTTACATACTATACTCGTACTTATACACTAATTACATAATTTTATTCAAGCCTATGCAATAAAATCCCAGAAAATGTTCAAAATCTACCTTTAAACAAATTTAAAAAAGCAGTTATAGAACGTTTGTGTGCTAAAGCGTATTATAAAGTCAATGATTTCATCGAGGACAGCACACCTTGGGAATAGGGTGGCTCCATGCAGGTTACTGTTATTTTTGTTACATAGCTGTAAGCCACAACATTGTAATTTTCCATTTTTTTTTTAGTAAAAGATGGCCCCGTGCGAGTTTCTTACGCCGGTTCTTCTCGGCGGGGTAGTTCCCGAACCGGTGGTAGGCAACGTAGCTTCTTCGTTCGACTTTCAAAAAGAGTATCATGATACCTATTTTGAATAAAAAGATATTTTATTTATTTTATTTTATTTAAGTCTTTATCATTAATGAATTAATTTAATGAGTAATAACATTTATTTATCAATAATTCAAATAATTGTTTCTTAAATATTCTAGGGTTATTGTTTTTAATACTGTCAGGTAAGTGGTTATAAATTTTAATTCCCATACAAAAGGCATTTTTTAAACGTCTAGCCTTTGTGTTGGTACACATAATTTATCCTATCTCTCAAGTTGGAAAGCAGCACACATTTAAAAAAAAGAAACATTAAAATCGGTTAAGTAGTTTAGGAATCCATTGCGGACAAACATCGTGACAGGAGATTTGTATAAATTAGATAGTACTACTAGCTGTCCTGGCAAACGTTGCTTTGCTATGGCAAAGCAACGTTTGCCGTATACATATAAAGTACCTATTTCGCCCATATTAAGTATTTTATTGAAGTGACTAAATAAGTATGTCATCATGGCAATGGCAATGTCCATCGCTATTCCGTAGCATGTCAACAATGGTCGCCGTCAGTCTCGAGTTGTAATAATTTACTATTATTTATTCAACAAATGCACTTATCAATATAAAAAGTACCCAGTAGCTGATTCTCAGACCCACTGAATCCATACTAATATTATAAATGCGAAAGTGTGTCTGTCTGTCTGTCTGTCTGTCTCTCTGTTACCTCTTCACGCTCAAACCGCTGAACCGACTTTGCTGAAATTTGGCAGGGGGATACCTTGAGTCCCGGGAAAGGACATAGGGTACCTTTTTATCCCAGGAAAATGTACGGTTCTCGCGCGATAAACGAGTTTTTGCGCAACGGAGTTGCAGGCGTCATCTGGTATGCATATAAAATTTGGTTAAAATCAGTAAAGCCGTTTCGGAGGAGTACGCTATGAGCTATCTAAAATTGTGACACGAGAATTTTATGTATTAAGATTAGAATATGATATTATGTAGGTAAGTATTTAAGTTTTATAAAATACTAGCTGTCTCGGCAAACGTTTCTTTGACATCTTATATATAAAATTGTGTCACAATGTTCGTTCCCGTACTCCTCCGAAACGGCTTGACCGATTCTCATGAAATTTTGTGAGCATATTGAGTAGGTCTGAGAATCGCCCAACATCTATTTTTCATACCAAAAATTATTTATATGGCAAAACAACGTTTGCCGGGTCAGCTAGTAATATATAAAGTATATCGCCCGTACTATTTTATTGAATTAGTGACTAAAAATAAGTATGTCACCATGGCAACGTCCATCGCTATCCCGTGACCCGCGTCGCATAAACAATGGTGGCTCTTTATAGACAAATAATTTGCAATAAAATAAAATTGCGACTATAATTAAAGATCTAAGCTATCCTATCTCTCAAGTTGGAAAAAAGCACACATTTAAAAAAATAAACATTAAAATCGGTTAAGTAGTTTAGGAATCCATCGCGGACAAACATCGTGACAGGAGATTTATATATATTAGATATAATTTCTTAAGATTAGGATATATATTCAAGTATTTCTGTCTGTCTGTCTGTCTATGCACTGTATTCTATTACACATTTTTTTTTTATATCGCAGGGGAAACCCATCATCGGTGCCCCGGGTTGGGTACCCCGGGGGTATGTGAGACTCTTACTCTCTAAAACCACCTGCGGTTCGCCTTCAGCCGTATAACGGAGGGATATCCCGGATCTAACAAACACGGGACTCCCTCCACGACTGGCCGGTCTACCTCGGACCGGACTTCCACCAAAGTAAGGGAACGCTTAGGCGAACTAAAGCGTTCCCCTCGGCGCCGGGACTGACAAAGCCGGGCAGGTTCCCATCCTGACCCGGAGCCCCGTTAGACAAGAGTTTGGAGGTTCGCGTAGCGACGCCTCCGCACTCCCGTCCTACGCCGGCGGAGCGGCAGAGAGGTGGGGTTGTTCTCTTTGTCCCGCTCCGTGGCCTCCTTCTGCGACATAACAAATTCGCAGAAAGAGACCGCCACCTGCCAGGCCTCATCGCTCTCGAGCATGCAGCGCACCATGCTCGGGAGTGAGAGGTCTCCACCTAGCACCGCCACGAGATCATGGCGCTGCACGGCCCAACGATCGCACACCTCAAAGGTATGCTGGGCCGTGTCCTCCGCAGCGCCACATTCATGGCAGGCTGGCGTTGGCTCTCTCCTGTCAACCCTACACAGGTACTCAGGTCTATTACACATGGTGTAACACCACGTAAACCATGGAACCATTTTTTTTTCCATTTAATAAAAATGCACAGATCCTGCTCGAATTTAGACGCAACGAACTTGCAGGCAAAATCTAAACATAATATTCATAATATTGTATCCACACTAAAGGGCTGTTTCACCACTTCCTGATAGGCTATCCGCAACTTATCTGACGGATAGAGTATTGAGTTATATCTATCAGATAAGATGTGACTTGTGGATAACCTAACCAGCACTTGTCAGGGAGTAGTGAAACAGGCCCTTAGCTGACACGTAATACGAAAGCATTACATTCGCTAATCGTTACGCGGTAGCAAATTAATTAGTAATCTAAAAAAACTGAGTTTTAAAACTGTGACTCACAAATGAGCCATACGGCATTAATGATACACTTTATTAATGCATATCAAATTACCATGGTTCCCGTGAAATAGGTGACAGTAGTGTTAGTCATCTCAAACTCAAACTCAAAATTTTTTATTCAGAATAAATTTTTTCAAATATTTTCTGAAAGTCTACATGATGCCTACCACCGGTTCGGGAACTAACCCGGCGAGAAGAACCGGCGTAAGAAACTCGCAGGGGGCGCACTTTATTTACCAAAAAAAGTGAGAAAAAAATTAATCTTTTAAATTAAAGTTTACAATGCTGTAACTTAAAATTATACAATGTCAACATACATACATAATTGTAAGTCATAAAATAATGTAGAAGTAGCCTTGCAAGCAGCCATCCTACTCCCAAGATGTGCCGTCGTTTATGAAATTATTGACCTTATGGCTTATACTTATACTTATACTTATACTTATACTTATACTTATACTTATACTTATACTTATACTTATACTTATACTTATACTTATACTTATACTTATACTTATACTTATACTTATACTTATACTTATACTTATACTTATACTTATACTTATACTTATACTTATACTTATACTTATACTTATACTTATACTTATACTTATACTTATACTTATACTTATACTTATACTTATACTTATACTTATACTTATACTTATACTTATACTTATACTTATACTTATACTTATACTTATACTTATACTTATACTTATACTTATACTTATACTTATACTTATACTTATACTTATACTTATACTTATACTTATACTTATACTTATACTTATACTTATACTTATACTTATACTTATACTTATACTTATACTTATACTTATACTTATACTTATACTTATACTTATACTTATACTTATACTTATACTTATACTTATACTTATACTTATACTTATACTTATACTTATACTTATACTTATACTTATACTTATACTTATACTTATACTTATACTTATACTTATACTTATACTTATACTTATACTTATACTTATACTTATACTTATACTTATACTTATACTTATACTTATACTTATACTTATACTTATACTTATACTTATACCTTACCATTGGCTTTGGCATACAAACGTTCTTTGACTACTTTTTTAAATTTATTAATGGAAAGATTTTGAACGTATTTTGGGATTTTATTGTACAGGCGTACACATTGACCTTTAAAAGATTTACTAACTTTACTAAGTCTGATCACCGGCATTTCTAGTTTGTACTTATTTCTAGTGTTTCTTCCGTGACTGTCACCTTTGGTTGTAAATTTACTAAGATTCTTTTTAACATATAAAACATTATCCAAAATGTATTGAGAAGCAACAGTTAGAATACCAATTTCTTTAAACTTTTCTCTCAGAGATTCAAAAGCTGACATTTTATAAATTGAACGTATAGCTCGCTTCTGCAGCACAAAAATCGTATTAATGTCGGCAGCGTTTCCCCATAAGAGGATGCCATACGACATTCTACTATGAAAATAACTGAAATAAACTAGTATTGCTGTGTCTTCGTCAGCAATTTCCCGTATTTTTCTGACTGCGTATGCTGCAGAACTGAGCCTATCTGCACGATTAGCAATATGAGGACCCCACTGTAGTTTATTATCTAGTGTAATGCCTAAGGCATACCATGGATATGTGGCCTCAGTACTCAGATACGGACTATTACTTTGGGGGAACTCAACTGACATTAATAAAGCATTTATAGCGCAGAAAAAATGTGTACGAGCCATATGTGGTAAGCCCTCATAAGAGTCATGTAAGCCTCTATTTAGAAAATTAAATATTATGACGCTTCCTTGCCTTTATACCTATATATGAACTAGTCAACTTCGTAAAAATTCACTATGCTTATTTTACAGAGGCAAGTGAAATTTACCCGAGAACTAAAAGAAAACCCAAACGTTTAGTATTAGACATCATTCTCAGAACGAGCCTTTATCAAAAAGAATATTATTTTTACAAAAATTTTTACAGGCAGTCCATTAAAAGCGCACAAGTTGCCATCCAAAAGAAAATCTATTGAGAAACATATAAAAAAAGAATTAATATTCTAGAATATACCTAAAAAGTGAGGAATATTATTCTTAACTGCAAATCCCAAATGCCATTTAAACAACTATATGGGCCTGCAAATCCATATGCGATTGAAAATGACCATGATTACTGTGGACCTGTGACCAACAAAATTTTTGAGCAACTAGAATTAAATACATTATCTTTAAATAGAATTCAAGAAATAGAATGTGAAACTTGCGGTCAGCGAGATAATCCTAAATGGTTTATTTACAGAAAGTGTCGCTTGACCGCTAGTATATTTCATACTATATGCCATATGAAAGAAACCAGTAAAAATGGTTATGCCATGCAAATACTAGAAAAAGAAAATATTTTATCAAGAGCTATTATGCATGGTATAATTAATGAAAAAGTTGCATTAAAGCAGTATATTAATTTATATGAGTTAGATGTGACAGAAAGTGGAGTGCTTATTTCAGAAGAAAGGCCCTATTTGGCTGCTTCGCCTGATGGTATTTTAAATGAAGAGACATTAATTGAAATAAAGTGTCCCTATGCTACTAGACATCAAGTTATAAGTCCAACTACAGTACCATACTTAATCTACATTGACAATAAGTTATGTTTAAAAGCAGAAACACCATATTATTATCAAGTTCAAGGGCAACTTTACTGCAGTAACAGAAAATATTGTAATTTTATAGTTTATACATATAAAAGTTTAGAGGTGGTTTTTG
Organism: Polyommatus icarus; assembly: GCA_937595015.1. Taxonomy (NCBI): domain Eukaryota; kingdom Metazoa; phylum Arthropoda; class Insecta; order Lepidoptera; family Lycaenidae; genus Polyommatus; species Polyommatus icarus. The sequence continues at coordinate 5,914,872 of OW569333.1, read as the reverse complement.
TTAATAGGAATGATGAATTTATAGAGCAAATGCTATACAAATTGGACTCTTTTTATCATTCTTATTTCAAGAAAGCTATAATTAACAAATATTATTATAAGAATTATTTAGAAATTATAAAACATGATTTTTCTGAATAACCATAATTAAAAATGTGTTATTTTTTGGCGATTATTGTGCCAAGGAATTGTGAAAACAAAAAATAAAAGATATTTTATAATGAGGCTTTTATTTAGAACTAATGTTTGTATAACAAAATTGCTTATTAAAATTTCACCTTTGAATTAATTAACAAAATATAAAAATGAAACACTGACCAAAAGGTTTCTGGACATTGAGGTAAGATCCTAAAAATATTAATTTACAATTTTTTCCCTAAAGTTACATAACATAAGGCACACAAAAAATATTTTTGACATTAACGGAACATAGTATGCATTGACATCAGTTTTAAAAATTTTATAAGTTTTTATCAGACCTATTAAACGTTCAATATGTATTCGATTAGCAGCTAATTTCTGGTCATGTTTCAATTTTATCCCAGGTAATTGAGATAAACCTTTCAAAAAATTTGGCACAAGTAATGTTAGGTCACTAGGTGCTAACAAATCCTGAATGTTAAATCCCCGATCTCCCATGATTCCATCACCTGGATTACATTTATGAATAAGATTACAGCGTTCTATGATTTGCCTGTCACTAGTTGATCCTCCATATCCTTCTGAACAATATGACAGTAGTCCACCAGGTGTGGAGCCAACCAGAAACTTAATTGTGTTGTGATGTTTGTAACTACTAAAAGTCGCCTGTTGTGATTTTGGGTTTTTAGGTCTTGTTATAGGCACTTCAGTTCCATCTATAATTACTCTGGTAATTTTATGGTTTTTTTTAAACTGTGATGGCATAAAATAATCAACGACTTCTCTACTTGGCCATATATTTAGTTTTGACCACAATTGGTGTACAAAATTTATCCATGTTACAAATACATTACCTACTTCTGATTTACTGATATCAAAATGTTTTGATAGAATAAAATCATCTAAGTTTCTTCTGAGTTTCATTAACATAAGTAAGAACTGATCTTCAATAGACATATTCATAACATGATTCCTACGATAACAAATACTGTATGCCATCGGTAAAAGAGTTGATAAAACAGTCTTAAACTTCTCATAGCTTTCCAGTCCAGTATAGTATAGTATAGTTTCATCATCTGTCATAAGCTGGTAGTTTGAAAAAAGCGAATTCAAAAATGGAGTTTGTGTAAATGAATTCACAAGCCTGATTGATCTTTCTAGTTCATTGCTAACCATGTTTCCTTTCTCATGTGTTTTAATTTCAATTTCCATTTGTACATCGGGTAGATTTTCTCCTTTATCAGAGACTTCATTTCTGTCTTCCATGGAGTAATTACCAGTAAGTGTTTCTATAGGGTTCTGTGGAGGAAATAATTCTTTCTTTGCTGACCTTTCCATGTATCGATTTTGTCGTTCTATAGCAGATGTTGAAGGTTTAGGTGTCCATGGGAAAATGGAAGGAACCACACCTTTTTTTAAATGTTTACAAATTGGTGGCAGTCCTGGAAAAAAAATTACTTATTAATTTCAGTGACAACAAACACACGCATAATAACCTGTTCACTAGAAAACTAATTAAAAAATATATGATTAGAACCATTTTTAATAAGATAATCTTACCTGTCGTAGCACAAATTTCTTGATAATCGGATTCTTTAAAATGTTTAGAGCATAACCTCGAATTCTTTGAAGCTTTGAATTTTTTTTACTTTTGTAGCTTTTTCCCATAACTTTTTTAATTTCGGATCGTTTGGAAATGTATGTCTTCCATTCTCATTGCACCCTATTATCACACATCGAGGCATTTTTTATTGAAACCAATAAATAAAACTTTGTAATAAAACCTTTAGAATGTTTGTTATGGGTCAGAAATACAAAGCGCAGCCTAGCGGAGAAAAAATGTACTATCCAGTAAACAACTCCATTACATAAGAAGTGTCTGTGGTATTATAATATATAATACTTTCTCAACCAGTTTCGGTAACGATTGCCAGTTTGAAGGTGAATCACAGTTCAAGGACTGTGGTCATCAGGTCACTAGGCATTGTGCTAATTTTTTTTAATTACATAAGAAGTGTCTGTGGTATTATAATATATAATACTTTCTCAACCAGTTTCGGTAACGGTTGCCAGTTTGAAGGTGAATCACAGTTCAAGGACTGTGGTCATCAGGTCACTAGGCATTGTGCTAATTTTTTTAATTACATAAGAAGTGTCTGTGGTATTATAATATATAATACTTTCTCAACCAGTTTCGGTAACGGTTGCCAGTTTGAAGGTGAATCACAGTTCAAGGACTGTGGTCATCAGGTCACTAGGCATTGTGCTAATTTTTTTAATTACATAAGAAGTGTCTGTGGTATTATAATATATAATACTTTCTCAACCAGTTTCGGTAACGGTTGCCAGTTTGAAGGTGAATCACAGTTCAAGGACTGTGGTCATCAGGTCACTAGGCATTGTGCTAATTTTTTTAATTACATAAGAAGTGTCTGTGGTATTATAATATATAATACTTTCTCAACCAGTTTCGGTAACGATTGCCAGTTTGAAGGTGAATCACAGTTCAAGGACTGTGGTCATCAGGTCACTAGGCATTGTGCTAATTTTTTTAATTACATAAGAAGTGTCTGTGGTATTATAATATATAATACTTTCTCAACCAGTTTCGGTAACGGTTGCCAGTTTGAAGGTGAATCACAGTTCAAGGACTGTGGTCATCAGGTCACTAGGCATTGTGCTAATTTTTTTAATTACATAAGAAGTGTCTGCGGTATTATAATATATAATACTTGCCCAACCAGTTTCGGTAACGGTTGCCAGTTTGAAGGTGAATCACAGTTCAAGGACTGTGGTCATCAGGTCACTAGGCATTGTGCTAATTTTTTTAATTACATAAGAAGTGTCTGTGGTATTATAATATATAATACTTGCCCAACCAGTTTCGGTAACGGTTGCCAGTTTGAAGGTGAATCACAGTTCAAGGACTGTGGTCATCAGGTCACTAGGCATTGTGCTAATTTTTTTAATTACATAAGAAGTGTCTGTGGTATTATAATATATAATACTTTCTCAACCAGTTTCGGTAACGGTTGCCAGTTTGAAGGTGAATCACAGTTCAAGGACTGTGGTCATCAGGTCACTAGGCATTGTGCTAATTTTTTTAATTACATAAGAAGTGTCTGCGGTATTATAATATATAATACTTGCCCAACCAGTTTCGGTAACGGTTGCCAGTTTGAAGGTGAATCACAGTTCAAGGACTGTGGTCATCAGGTCACTAGGCATTGTGCTAATTTTTTTAATTACATAAGAAGTGTCCGTGGACTTTCAGCTCATAACTTTTTTGTCTTGCAAGTTTTTACTTTTTAGTTTTATATAATATTATGTTCCACGCCCCACGGTTTGCATTATTTTACAAATTTTCATGTATCGATTCATTCGATGTAGCATAAAGGTGAACGCAGATTTGGCCGCACCGCACGCATAGACCGGCACGAGTCGGCGCATGAGTACCGGAAACTATTCCACCTCAATTTTTTTATGCGATCCTCTTCAAATTCATGATGATATAAAATATGTATGTTGCCATGGTGCAACCCGGTGCCATATTGTTTAAACAAACATTGTTTAAACAATTGCAAGGAATTGTTATTTTACAACCGGACAATTTTTTTTATTTTCTTTATTGAAATACCAATAAAAAAGGTCCTACGACTTTTTACGTTAAAGTTAATATTTTTAAAGATATGAATTATTTAAGGTTCGAAAAATCTCAAATTTGGGTACATTCGAGCAATGAAAAATATATTTAAAAAAATAATAATGTCTCTGTAATATATATTTATAAAGTAAATGTGTAAGGGGGGCCTCCCATACAAAAAACACAATTTTTTGTCTACTATTGCTAAGATAAAAAAAGATATAAACAATGAATTTTTTTAAATCTCTACTAACGATATTATTAACTATTGTATAGAGAATTTAAAAATATATATTACTCAGACATTATTTTTTTTTTTAATATATTTTTCATTGCTCGAATGTACCCAAATTTGAGATTTTTCGAACCTTCAAAAATTCATATCTTTAAAAATATTAACTTTATCGTAAAAAGTCATAGGACCTTCTTTATTGGTATTTCAATAAAAAATAAAAAAAAAAAATTGTCCGGTTGAAAAATAACAATTCCTCGCAATTGTTTAAACAATGTTTGTATAAACAATATGGCACCGGGATGCACCATGGCAACATGCATTTATATCATCAGGAGGGCAATTTGAAGTGGATCGCATAAAAAAATTGAGGTGGAATAGTTTCCGGTACTCATGCGCCGACTCCTGCTGGTCTAGCACCGCAGTCGCCGCATTTCGAATTCTTTATATGAAGTTATAGGCAAGCTCGCATACCTACCTAGCCGCGCCGCAGTCTTCGCAATTTCTACATTCTATAAATGAAGAATTCGAAATGCGGCGACACTTTAAAGTCGGGGAAAGGACATTTTCATTGCGAAAAAACGGTTCCACGCGACGACCTCTGTGGCTCAATTGGCTGAGTGTGTGGCAGCTCAAGCCGGGGGTCGCGGGTTCTAATCCCGCCGACGGAACAAAAAGTTTTTCAAAGGGTCTGGATGAGTATTAAATATGTGTATGATATAAAAAAATCTTTAATATATGTAATAATAATAATAATAATCTTTATTGTACACCACGAATATATACCATACAGTTATACATACACATAAGTTACATAGAAGTACAATGTTGGCGGCCTTATCGCTAAAAGCGATGTCTTCCAGGCAACCATCAAAACGTTTCAGAGAGCGTCACATCAAGAAAATAACAATTAGGGTGGACAAATAAGTAAACATTAAACTAAAAATAATGTAATTATTTACACAGATTGTTGACTAAGATTGTCAGTCAGATAGAATTCTTTGAGTACTCTTTTGAAAATGCTAAGAGATGGCGCTTTTCTTATAGTATTGGGTAATGAATTCCATAGACGAACGGCAACGGACGCAAAAGAATTACCATAGTATTTAGTCTTTTGAGTGGGTACATCTAGTTTGAAAGCTAGACGAGTATTCTCATTCTCAGACGAGAATGTAAATACCTCCTTAAGGTAGGGTGGAGCCTTAGGTTCAAAAAGTACATTGTACAATAAGTGCAGCACATGAGTATTCCTACGGTAACGGATCGGGAGCCACTTCAATTTAGTCCTGAACTCCGAGACATGGTCATATTTGCGTAGTCCGAAAATGAAACGTATGCAAAAGTTTTGAATACGTTCCAGCCTATTTAGTTGGTCTTCGGTCAGGTTTATGTAACTTACGTCAGCATAATCCAAAATTGAGAGCAATAAAGTCTGAGCAAGCATAACCTTAGTTGGTATAGGCAGGACATTCTTAAGACGTTTAAGGGACGCAGAAGCCGCAAAAACTTTTTTACTGACGGAATCGATTTGACATGACCAAGACATAGTTGTATCAAAAAGCACACCTAGATTCTTAACCGTGTTAGAATAATTTATCTTTGTGTTATTCATCACGACATTAGGGACATCAGACTGATCAAGTCTGCGCAACATGCCCTGACTACCGATCATAATGGCTTGAGTTTTATTAAGATTCAGCTGTAGACCGTGATTAATTGCCCAATCCCAAATGTGTGACAGGTCTTCATTTAATTGCGCAATCGCGGCTGCTAAATTTTCAATGCAAGAGTGTACATAAATTTGAAAATCATCAGCGTACATGTGATAAAATGATGATATGTTTTTGCCAATCGTATTTATGAATATACAGAAAAGTAGAGGGGAGAGCACACCACCTTGGGGGAATATGGATAAGGATGTACTTATAGTATAAAAGTATTAATTTATATATTTCCGTTGTCTGGTACCTTTAACACGTCATGTCCTGGACTTAGCACGGGGCCAGACTGACGTGGTGTGAAGCGTCCATAGATACTAATATTATCATATTATATTTATTAAACGACTTTTAGCACAGCGGAGTTGCGGTTGTCATCAAGTTACTATGTAACATAATCTAATATATATAAATCTCCTGTCACGATGTTTGTCCGCGATGGATTCCTAAACTACTTAACCGATTTTAATGTTTCTTTTTTTTAATGTGTGCTTTTTTCCAACTTGAGAGATAGGATAGCTTAGATCTTTAATAATTATTATAGTCGCAAATTTATTTTATTGCAAATTATTTGTCTACATATAAAGAGCGACCATTGTTTATGCGACGCGGCTCACGGGATAGCGATGGACGTTGCCATGGTGACATACTTATTAAGTCACTAATTCAATAAAATAATACAGGCGATATACTTTATATAATATGGCAAAGAAACGTTTGCCGGAACAGCTAGTATTATGTATATTGTAAATTGTTTATTATTGTTTTAGATACCTAGTGGGCTTCAAGAACTTGCTCCGCAGTATAGAGTGCAAGGGGATAGCGTCAGTACTCGGCATCAACTACTTCGCCAGAGGATACCTTCAGCCGCGGGCGCATGAACGGTAAACGAGCAAACGTATTACCTAATACGAGTACTAGGTATTGGTCTTTATTCTATTTCACTGCTCTTTCTCACTAGCCATACTCATGGCTCACCAGACCTAGCACTTCCGAACCTTATGCTGGGCCAAGAAGTTATGTTACCTATAATATAATTATTATAGACCTAACTATATATTATTATCATAGGTAAAGACCTTTAATAATATTATTAACATAGCAATCCATACTTCCATAGTTACTTAATATTATAAATGCGAAAGTGTGTCTATCTGTCCGTCTGTCTGCCTGTCTGTCTGTTACCTCTTCACGCTTAAACCGCTGAACCGATATTGCTGAAATTTGGCATGAAGATATCTTAAGTTCCGGGAAAGGACATAGGATAGTTTTTATCCCGGAAAAATGTACGATTCCGGCATGATAAACAAATTTGGCGCGGGCGTCCTCTAGTGAAATATAATACAGATCACGCTTAGGTGACAATAGAGGTATTTAATTTGAATTTATAGAGTGACTTTAACCCATCAATCCCCAAGCGGCAGCTGGCTGTCACATAACAATTGATAATCTATTGTGTCTGCGATTCCCACGATCGAGGTATTAAGGGAGACGGACTCGGCGCTCCTGTCGGCCTGCATTCGGCAGGTAGCGGCGCCGGCGCCCGACAGGACATTTTGTCATGCTGCATGCACGTCACACGTGACATTTAGCACCACTCTGTTAAGGCCCTATAGACCCGAAAATTAGCTGGTCGATGTCTGTCAGTACGAATATCGACGTAAAGGACGTTAAGGAGTGAAGTTTTCAATATTATGTTTCGAACCACAAATTGTCAAAGTACATTAAGTGAACAACAATGTGTATTTTGTTTGGCTTTTAAAAGTCACTATTTATTTGTTTATCATTGATTCAAAGTCATGTAAAATTGGGTCTATAGGGCCTTAAATGCCACTATTTTTTTTATAAGTTTTGTGATTCACGATCTACAGCAGCCTTTCCAAAAGTGGGCGGTAAAGCCCCTTGTGGGCGCTGAAGGTCTAAAGGGGGGCGGTGTGGGACCCAGAAAAAAAAGACGGGTTGCACTCCGGGAGTGCCGGCAGAAGTGAAAACTTGATTATTAACGTTGTGCATTTTTTAACCCATTTTTTATGAAAATCGATTATTAAAAAATTGATTTTTTTAATTAATCGAAACCCTTACAATCGATTAAATTTTTAACCCATTTTTTATGAAAATCGATTTGTAAAGAAATCGATTTTTTTAATTAATCGAAACCCTTTCAATCAATTCGAGTTCGACACAAAACACTACTCTCCAACCGTCTTACGGTTTTTCCAAGGTTTTTCGATCAGCTCGAGAATCTGACACGAGTTTCACAGTTTTTACCCATCCCACAAAAGTGCTCAACGCCGCTAAAGAAGTTTTCACTTCAAAAAAATAGGTGAGGTATAGAGGCTTGGGGGGGTGATTATTAATTTCATTTTAGCTGGATGCATTATAAAATGTACAATTAGAGGGCGCTAAAACATTATTTGTTCTCAGAGTGGGCAGTAGAAAAATAAGTTTGGGAACCCCTGATCTACAGCAATCGAAGCAGTCTACAGCATATTTTGGAAATATTTAAAAATAACTGACTATTTGCCTAATTTATAAAATTACAATACAATATTAATATCTAGATTATAGAGATAAGCATCTTTTTACTTAAGTACTTTTAAAAATGTTAATGGTGTCAACCAAAGTAACTATTGCTTTTTGATTTGTCTAAGTACTAATGTTAGATTTTTACTCGAATAACGAATAAAGTAAAAATAAAAATACGTAAAAATGTCGACAGAAGACTAGATACTCCTTTGCGCCTAAAAACTGCAAGTGTTTAGACATCGCCGCTGTTTAGACATCCAAAAGGTCTACCTTTTCGGGGTACTATAAGTACTTTTTGTTAAAAAAATCCAGGTACATCTCCCACATGGTACTCGGTAGAGACCTGCTGGACAACACTATGAACCTGGTGCCGTCTCTGATCCCTCTTCACATGGACATCAAGGAGGACAGTCCAGAATACCAAGTATTGGAAAGAATGTGAGTGTCATAGAAAACAAAATATGAATGCAATTATATTTTTAACAAAATATGAAGGTTTAATAAGTATTCGTGTATGTTTAAAGTGAGGTCACAATATATTTTCTCTGATGACTTGTGGTGCGTCATTACAGCGTTTTACTTTCCGTACGTAACGTACTCGTACGTTACGTTACGTACTACTACGTACGTTTTGGAAGTTTATTTATAGGCAGAACTTACGTTATTTGGTCGGACCATGTCAATACCACGTTTACGTGATCTTTCTTTTGGGTTGGGTTCGACATAACTGACATTTTTTTTTCTTCGTTTATTCACAATAAATGTACAATTTATCTTACACAATACAAATCGCCAAACTGCATAACAGTTTGTTGGCGAATTTCACCGGATACAACATAACTCAAAATTGTATAACATTTTTACATAATAATTATTAATTAACTTTATATTAATAACTTGTAACTTATATCCAGATTCAAGCATAAAAACATCTAAAATAAAACATTGTTATTTTTTAAACATATTAGGTGATATTTCTATCAAACTGAAATTATTTACACAATACCATAACAAGTCTTACATGTCATTATTACCATTTGAGATATTGTATCTTTACAATTATACCTGTATTATATATTTTATTACATATTATTTTATAATTTAATTATTATATTTAAATTATTATCATTCAATATACCATCACTATCAACTGCTAGTATAACTTTTCAAAATGTATCTTTCCTTAAAGTTAACATACTGGTTGTAGCGCCACCTATATTTCCGTTGCCGCAAACTACTGCTTCGGGAAGGCAAGTTCGTCCGCCATCGCGGTACCTTTAAGTTTTATCGCTAGATGGCGACGCGAGAGTTTCAAAAGAGAGTGTACGGGGCGCGCGTGGAAAATGGCGGGTTGACTTGCGTCTCCCGTTTTATTTTATTTAGTTTTAAGTTTTTAACTCATGTGGAAACGTAAATAAACACAGTTTCGGAAGTATAAACGCGAGTGTTTTCGAATTGTGGTGCAAAACCCACGTCTCCCCTACAATTTGGCTGCCCAACGTTTGGCCGGACTATCAAGGACAAACCGGTTTTTTCCGTTTGAAACAAAAGTGGAAAAACTTTTACAGTGCAATCCAGTGAACTATTTACTGTGTTACCGTGATAAGAACTGTGTCTACAAGCTTTTTTTCACGTGGAGTGTTCTAAGAACTTTGTTTTCATCCTAGTTGTGAAGCGTACCTACTCTTTAAAGGTTACCTAGGCTTGCCGAAATCTCACTTCTAGCGACAAAATCCTAGAACTTTGTGTACCCGCGTAGTGCTTTAGACTCTGTGTTCGGTTCTTTTCTTGTGTTCGGTAATTTAGAACTGTAATTCCACCACAAAACACTCAAGTTTTCGTTTATACTTAGATCGAGTTTCGAACTCAGTTAATGGTGTCTGTGTTAAAATCTAGACTTTTGGGAACTTTAACTGTAATATAGATGCCTATTCTTTATAGTTGATGTGAATTGAAACCAATATAATTTACAATTTAGCAAATGTTTTGCAATGTTTTTTCAAACATTTTGTCAAACAATTTTTCAAACATTTTGTCGTTACTATTGGAACTCGACTCGAAAAACGAACTCGAAAACAAGTGTTTTTCGATAATCGTTAGTGTAAGAAACTGTTTATAATCTAGACGATTTTGGGATTGCAAGGACTAGTTTTGTGTTTTTATATTTTGATAGAACATTTACGGGAACATTCTCGATTGCATAAAACTTTTAAAAGCAAGTTTAGTGTCAATGACTTGTACATAAGTGAGATTACTAACTCGATTATAGTGTAGTGACTATTATTACGACGTATTCAAGTACGTTGCATCGAGTGTTGTCGGTGCCTTGATGTGGTGTCCGAGACGCTTTGTACCTACTGGCTACCTCGCCGCCCGGCTTCTGACGCGACGCGACGCGACGCCTAGGTGTTGGACAGTGGACACCTACCTATGGCTGTCGGCGGGCGCACTTCGAGTAGTGTTGGAGTTATTCGTCGCTTCTCAGAGGGAAGTAGAACTTTTGTTTTTATTTTGTGCCATTCCTTTGTTTTGGACAATATTAAATGTGGACTTATTTCATATTATAAGGGTATGGACACACTAGTGACTTGTGTTGTTAAGTTTTTTTCTGAACATTTATTTGCGTAATGAACACTATTGTGTTATGTTTTATTTCTTACGTGAACTTTATTATTGTGGACTTTGAAGTTTAACGCATAGAGCCTCTTATTAGTTTACCGTGGTAAGATGGTGTTAACGAGAAGTGCTCGTGCGAATAGTCTTGGACAGCTTTCTGTCGCGGCGTCTGCTGACGCCGAAGCTGCCCGTGGTGGTGCTGCGATACCACCCGTGACTCAGCATACTGTGTTCCCCCCGGTGCAAGGTGCACCCACACAGATGTTTACGCCGCACTCGACGGTGTCGCCGCCTGTGGGCGGGACTCCCACATCAATTACCATGTCGGATCTACAACTACAACAACTAATCTCTGCTCTGCGTATACCTGGCCCGCCGCCGTCCACTGCTAGTGTGATGGGGAGCCAGAGCAACTTCGCGAGATGTTCTGCAAGATTTGACGGAGCTCAGGGCACCGACGTCATCGTTTTCATAGACGCCATAGAGGTCTATAAAGAATGTGTCACCATGGATGATAGCATCGCGCTTCGTGGCCTCCCTATGCTATTGACGGGGATGGCTGGCACATGGTGGCAAGGCGTTAAACATTCCGTGTCGACTTGGCCTGACGCCATTCAGCTCCTGCGGCAGACTTTTGGTCCTCGCCTCCCACCACATAGGATTTATCGCGAACTTTTTAGTAAAGAGCAAACCGATGAGAAGACAGACGTTTTCGTGTGTAGGGCGAGAGCCTTGATTGCACAGTTGCCGCCCAACACATTACCTGAAAACCCTGTTCAGCTGGACATGATATACGGCTTACTCCATCGACGACTGCGTGAGAGAGTGTCTCGAGCCAGTTTCTCTTCGTTCGCCGAGCTACTAGAGAAGGCTCGTTCTGTGGAAGATCTTCTAGAGGAAAGTCGCACGCGAACACAAGTGCGCTTCCCTGCTTCGGCTACCCCAGCTGTGGTAGTTCCGCATTCCATCGCTTCAGTCCCTGCTGTAATTTCACCGCCTTCGCCTAGCACTTCGAGTGGTTCTATTCCCAAAGCCAGACCCCGTTGCGTATACTGCAAGAAGTTTGGTCATGAGAAGGACGCTTGTCATAAGCTACAACCACGCAAAGTAACGACAGGTTCAGGTGAATCGAGAACAGAGGCAAGGCCGTCACCTGTAGTATGTTTCGGGTGTGGCACTCCTGGCGTGATACGAGCTAGCTGTACGAACTGCAAGAAGAAAGATGAGCTGCCTACGACATCGACTTCTCTTCAGTCGCTCTCGGTTTCTGCAGTCGGCACAGCGCCAATCGATGCGCGTGCGCGACCTAAAATAAAAATCAAGATTTTTGGTGTTAGTGGACATTTTTTTGTCGATACCGCCGCAAAAATCTCTATCGCGAGTGAATCTATGAAAGATTTGTTAGTGGAAAATAGTGTTAATTTTAAGGATGTCAATGTTGACATAAAATTAGCCGACGGCTCTATTTGTAACAAAAATGTTAAATCTGCTGTTGTCGATGTAGAAGTATACAATGTTGTTATACCTACTGTCTTTGTGGTCTTACCTGGTGCTACAGACTCTCTCCTGGGTATGAATTTTATACGCGACGCTGGTATGGTACTTGACTTTAAGTCAAATCGGTTTACTTTAAATACGGTAAATCAAGGTCGTACTTACTTTCCTTTAGTTTTCGAGGATGAAGTCACTTCTCTTATTTGTTCTTCCGTGGGGCTCCGCGAGAATAAGGGAACGTTATTGACTGCTCCTGAAAGGGAAGTTCTTTCATCAGTGCTCGCAGGTAATGAAGATATCTTTTCGCCAGGGGGAGCGCCGACTCCAATGGCAGTACATCGCATCGATACGGGTGATAGCCTCCCAGTAGCAGTTCCGCCGTACCGTATGACTCCTGCAAAGAAGGAGGTTGTGAGAGTTGAAATAGAAGAATCGTGTGATTTATGTCCTATTTCAGTCGACTTACCTCACCGTGGACCCGCTGAGGTTCGCGCTGCGCAGCTCGAAGATCCGGAGACCCAAAAGATCTTGAAGGACTTCGAAGACGATCACGATTATAAACGGTGGACAGATAGAGGGTACTACGTATCCCAGGGTGTTCTCTTCCGTGTTGATTCCGATAGCGAGACTGAGGAGCCTCAGTTGGTGATTCCGCTATCCCTTAGAGATGAGCTGATGAAGGAGCTTCATGACGCCTCTACAGCTGGACACCTTGGTGTTGAACGCACTCTGAAGAAGATCAAGGAGAGATACTATTTTCCCCAGATGCGTCAGTATGTCACCCAATATCTCAAGTCATGTGACTTGTGTCAGGCTTTCAAGCCTAGCAATTTAAAGCCAGCCGGTTTATTACAGACACCGGCCATGCATCAGCGTTTCGAAGTTCTGGCTATGGACTTATTCGGGCCCTTACCAGAGGGTAGTCAAGGTGAGAAATGGATTTTCTTGATAGAGGATACTGCCACGAGGTGGGTAGAGCTTTTCGCCCTTGACGAAGCTACCTCTGAGAAATGCGCAAAAGTTCTGATTGAAGAATTTTTCTTACGTTACGGGTTGCCCAGACGTGTCGTGAGTGATAACGGCACTCAATTTGTTTCCGCGGTCATGCAGAAGACCATGTTAGCCTTAGGAATTGATCAAGCTCTTACTCCGGTGTATCACCCAGAGGCGAACCCCGCAGAGCGGAAGAATCGCGACATGAAAGCCATGTTGGCGATCCTGGTCAATAGTAGTCATCAAGACTGGCCAAAGACTCTTCCTGCGGTAAGATTTGCGCTTAATACGGCCTATAACCAAGGCACTGGTCATACAGCCGCATATTTGAATTTTGCTCGTGAGCTTAGATCACCTATTCATGTGCTCAACGACATACGTGCTATTGTTGAGCAGGAAAATTTTGTACCCCAGATTACCCCTTATCTCAAAAACTTTGTAGACAACCTGCAAGAGGTTCGTTGGAGGCATGAGCATCAGCAAGATCTTCGCAAAGAGGTTGCCGATCGGAGCAGAAGAGAAGGACTCTCTTTTCAGGAGGAGGACCTTGTGTGGGTCACCAATCACGCCCTCAGCCAAGCAGCTAGAGGCGTTACGAAGAAGTTCGCTCCGCGTCGCATAGGTCCCTTTAAGGTTAGCCGCGTCGTATCGCCTACCACATACGAGGTCGTGGATAATAAGGACGTGTTGAAAGGCAAGTATCATGCCAGCCAGCTCACTCCCTACGTCGGAGAAACCGAACAACCTATTACCGCTAAGCCGAGGGGTAGACCCAAGTCACAACCGGGGCGGTCTAGTGACTTGGAGGGGGAGGATGTAGCGCCACCTATATTTCCGTTGCCGCAAACTACTGCTTCGGGAAGGCAAGTTCGTCCGCCATCGCGGTACCTTTAAGTTTTATCGCTAGATGGCGACGCGAGAGTTTCAAAAGAGAGTGTACGGGGCGCGCGTGGAAAATGGCGGGTTGACTTGCGTCTCCCGTTTTATTTTATTTAGTTTTAAGTTTTTAACTCATGTGGAAACGTAAATAAACACAGTTTCGGAAGTATAAACGCGAGTGTTTTCGAATTGTGGTGCAAAACCCACGTCTCCCCTACATGGTTTTATTGCTATCATCTCTTATAAATTCAATTTTATTAAATAATTGTACCAATAACGTAGGTCCGCTATCTGCCTAAGAATCAATTTCTGCGATTGTAAGTTTATAAACACAATAAAAAACTGTACTGACGATCACTACAATTACAGTAAACACAAACTCTTACTAATAAAAATATTAAAATACATTGAAAATTCGCCTACATGTTGGTACAACTAATATATATTCTGTGCTACATGTAACAAAGAAAATCAGTGTAGGTATAGCTTTGTCATTCATTAGTAAGGGAGCATTGCTCTCCGGCATGGTAAACCTTATTACAAAGAGTACAAAGTATCTTGTCCTTTCATTCACCAAGCAAATAACAGTAAACTCTTTCATCTTTTCTGCTTAAAGACTTACAAAAATATTGATGACAAATATTTTTTCCAATTCTATCCCTAAATAGAATGATAAGCCTTTGCAAAGTTTGTATTCTTGGTTTCCATTTTATTATTTGTCACGGAAAATTGAATCTTATTATTCCTCGTCTCGGCCGCTGCGTGTATTGAATTAATTTATTTGTTTTGGAGAAATTAAAAGATAATCCGTAGGTACCTTCAATATTATATCATAGCAAATATTGGAAGCCATTACAAGCTTCCTGTATTTGCTACAATTAAAAAAATACAAGTACTTACTACAATGTTACTTCTAAAATATCGTCAGTATATAACTATTTGCCATCAAGCCCTAGAAGTTGGAACCGAGCGACACGCGACAACTGCACACGATGTGTCGTCGCGACACTACTGGTTTCTATGTATTTCTATGAACCCTCCGCAGCTAGCGACACGAAGCTAGCAACGCTTATTCATAGAAATACATAGAAACCAGTACGAGTAGTGTCACAACGACTACCTTTAAGCTCCATTTATATTATGCGTCCGCCGGTCGGATTTGGCGGCTACACCGCGAGATCACAATCAATTATTGTAAGTAAATGACTGCGACGGTATATTTTAGATAAATCGTTACAATATATTGCTTGTGATCTAGCAGTGCAGTGACCAAAAAGCGTTCGCGTGAATGCATAATATTAATTATGTATTAATTATACATTTTTTTTGAGTCCCCGCCATTGTTCTCATAGAAAAAGTTGTTCATTTTGACGGGCTCATTTGAAAGTTTTAAGGATAACGGTGTTAAACCTAACAACCTGTATAAATCCAATGCAAGCTAGCTGTAAACAGCAACGAACAGTTTCGCAGATTGATAAGAACAGTATTACATTAATAACCATGAAATTGTCTTAAAAGTTATAACCAACAGATTCTCTCACAATAATATTACAGCAACCAGCAGATCGTAGAGAACAAACACCAGGAGGGAAGCGTGAGCGATGCCATAGAGTACTTCGACCAGACCGCCACCCTACTGGACAAACTCAGGGCCGTACAGAAGCAACTCAGGGAATACATCAGGTAAGAAACGCCATTGTGTTCTTTGACATTTTTTTTTATCTATGGACGCTTCACACACGTCAATCTGGCCCCGTGCTAAGTACCTGAAGGACTTGTGTTACAGGTACCAGACAACGGAAATATATTCAATATTTATACTATACATGTATTTAAGATTTTTATTATATCATACACATCCAGACCCGGGAACATTGAAAACTTTTTGTTCCGTTGGCGGGATTCAATCCCGCGAGTCGCGACCCCCGGCTTGAACTGCCACACACTCAACCAAAAATTGAGCCACAGCGGTCGTCAAACATAAGTTAGCTTCTTCAATTTTGTTTGATATTGAAGATGATAAAGACACACTGCAGTGGTGGCAGTGGCGCTCTAGGGGGTGGTGAACAGGGCAATCGCTCAAGGCCTCGCTCTTGCAGGAATCTCGCAAGGTATTTTTTGCAAGACAAAGGGCCTCGCAAAGACCTGCGGCTCAGGGCCTCGCAAAGACCTGCGGCCCAGGGCCTCGCAAAGACCTGTGGCCCAGGGCCTCGCAAAAAATTGCGGCTCAGGGCCTCGCAAAGACCTTCCGCCTGAGGCCTCGCGATATCTTGCCACTAGTATCCAACGAATACTATACTCATAAGGAGCTCGTATCGGTCTCTCTGACACCACGAACCAACATAGGAAGTAAAAAAAAATTCTTCGTAGCTATAGACCGCTTTGGATAAAACCGGCCACTATCATCGAAATGGGCGTGAAAGGCATGTTCCAGCTACTACTGTATATCTCCATAACATACTCGACAGGGACGGTGTAAACGAGAGCCTACGTGACGCGCGGCGCAGCGAGGCGGTGTGCGCGGGCATATTGGTGCTGGTTTGCGTCGTGTCGCCCATCATCATAGCGCTTGTGCGGAACGCTGTTAACACCATACAGGTTTGTAACGACAATTTCGCTTTGTGCCTGTTTCACTGTGACCACAACGCTATTTCTTCGCTCACTGAGTGTTTTCGGTCTTTGAGCGTAACATATTATATAATACTCGCTGTCCCGGCAAACGTTGCTTTGCCATAATATAAAGTATTTCGCCCATATTATTTTATAGAAGTGACTAAATAAGTATGTCACCATGGCAACGTCCATCGCTATCATGGTTGTCGTTTTTCTCGAGTTGTAATAATTTACTATTATTTATTCAACAAATGCACTTATCAATATAATAAGTACCGAGTAGTCGATTCTCATACCTATTGAATATGCATATAAAATTTCGTAAAAACAGTAAAGCCGTTTCGGAGGAGTTCGTGGACTAACATTATGACACGAGAATTTTATATATAAGATTAATATTATAATATTATTATCAGTTTTAAATGTTCAAAAGACTACAGAACATAATTACAAGAATCCAGTAATAAACCAAATTAATGCTTAAAACCTTATAGTTGATTAATTTTGGCGGAACGAACCTTTGATTAACTAAGGAAGTCATAGAAGTTGTAGATCATAATGAAAACGTTTTGGTGCCTTTATTATTGTAGATAGACGTATAAGGAATCACTTTTCTCGATGGTACATATTATATAATATATATGTATCGATTAACTCAATAATATAAAGATTTACGTTATCTTTTAAAAGGTATGTACGAATGCTGATCATAAACTTCGTATAACCATTATTATCAAATCATTTATCATATACTTTTATGATGCGTTGCTAATATAGTTCTTGCAATCTAAGAGTGCGCGTCGCCTTTATTTGTAGTTGGAAATGTGAATAGACATTTTCGTTAGTGTGAGTTCGTACCCGACGGAGCAGTCAGTAGCGAGCGAGTCATGTACGCGTGTATAGATACGGTCACTCACACAACTAAGGGCGACGCACACTCATACATTGCAATAACTATAACTATAACTGCCTAATATATCACTAAAGTGATATATTAGGCAGTTGGCGGATTTACGTCATTTGGTCAGCTTATTTCATTTCATACATTTCATAGGTGAGATCTGTCGGTTGGTTTTGACTTAACGCGACCAAATTACTTGGTCTTGGCCTAGAAATCAACTTCTCTGAAAGTACATTGTACGTAAGATCAGTATCAAACATTTAACAGTTCTATATTTAGACAGCATTATACTCAAAATGCAGAAACGAGGCACCAGAGGTCAGCGAACTTATCTCGTTTTTCTTTATTCTCAGATATACGCGCGAGACCTGTCAGAGAAGGCCAAAGAATTGGAGTATGAGAAGGAGTTGAGCGACTCTCTCCTGTACCAGATGCTGCCGGCCACTGTGGCGAAACAGTTAAAGCAAACGCAACAGGTGAATAAACCAGGCAAATGTTGTTCTGCTCTATACGTTATACTATAATATTATAATCAGAGTAACGAGTCAAAGAATTTTAAAATTTTATAATATAAAGCCTTGTACCTCGATACGCCGCTTGGTGTAGAGATAAACTACGATAACATGGCGCGCCCCTCCAAAATTCAAAACGTTTGAAGTGCGTTGTCAAAACGTTTGAACTTTGAAGTGCGTTATCTTGCGCGGTCGGCTAGTTATGATTAGTTGACAATAAGAAACAGTGAAATATTAAGCTTAAAACAAACCTACGCGTCAGTGACAGGGGACGCGGTACGCGAATCGGGAGCGTCTGCAACGCGAAACTTGGCGTGCAGACCTGCGCGACTACTAATATCATGATCATAGAGAAAAATAATACATCGGGAAATTTGATTCATGACACAATCTATCAAAATGTAAACAAATCAAGAAATCATAAACTAAAGAGTAGTACAAAATAATATTAAAAAGGTTTTAAAAAAAAGTATAGTTATGTAAACTTCAAAACACGCGTCTGACAACTTGACGCGCACGTTCCGCTTGCCGACGCGAACATTTCGCGTCGTGGTCGTGCAGGTGTGCACGGCGCCATAAGATTACATGGGCAGCGTCCGCCGCGCGGTAGACGCTACCGCTTCGCAGTCGCTTTGGTCGCGTAGGTTTGCGCTAAGCTTTACGAGTACTGGTAGATTGTTTGAATACTTACAACTACATACAAACTCTTTCATAAGGATGTAACTACACACATTGAAAGAGTAATTTGGAGGGGCGCGCGCCATGTTATCGTAGTTTATCTCTACGTATAAAGATAACACGCTTAGGTACCATTGAAGAAATTGATTTATAGGCAGTTGACGGACCTACGTCATTGATTGAGATAATAATATTATGTCAATCCATACTAATATTATAAATGTGAAAGTGTGTCTATCTGTCTGTCCGGCTGTCCGTCTGTCTATCTGTCTGTCTGTCTGTCTGTCCGTCTGTGTCTGTCTGTCTGTCTGTCTGTCGTCTGTCCGTCTGTTACCTCTTCACGTTCAAACCGCTGAACCGATTTTGCTGAAATTTGGCATGTAGATACTTTGAGTCCCGGGAAAGGACATAGGAAGACATAGGCCCGCCAAATGCCTATGAATCAATTTCTCTGATAGTATAAATACAATATGATTACGGTGTCGGGACACCGGTGTCCGATCCTTTAATGTCATAATCTATGGCATATTTTATCGACAAATTGGCCCTCAAATTTTTTTTTCTCTCACGGTTGTAAAATGGCAGCCATTTTAGTTTTTTTCGGGCTTTCACACTAATCTGACCTATACTTCTCAAGTAAACATCCTATGAAGATAAAAAAGGTCTCATTTGATAGCTAAATTTGTGGACTACGCTTACATAGGCAATATGTTATAAATTTCGTGGAATTAAACAAAGAAAAACCAAACTTTAGGAAAAAAAATTGTGTATTTTTTATTATTAGCTTTTTGTGAAAAATCGAGCACATTAAACTGGTTCTTTTTTATTTTAAAAAGATAAAGGAGGTATTCATCTTCTAAAATTATTTTACTTCAATGCTCTAAGTTAGACAGTTTAGAAGTTATAACGATTTTCTTATGATGAGGTGGTCAGATTTAGTATGAAGCCAGAGAAATTTTTTTTTTCAAAAGTTGGAGAAAAATAATAATTTGAAAGCCAATTTGTCACTAATAAATGCCATAGATCATGAGTTAAAAAAAATCACCAACTTTTGAAAAAAAAATTCTTCTCCGGCTTCATACTAATCTGACCACCTCATCATAAGAAAATCGTTATAAATTCTAAATTATCTGCTTTAGAGCATTGACGTAAAATAATTTTAGAAGATGAAAACCTTCTCTATCTTTTTAAAAGTAAAAAGAATCAGTTTAATGTGCTAGATTTTTTACAAAAAGCCATTAATAAAAAATACACATTTTTTTCATAAACTTAGGCTTTTCTATGTTTAATGCCACGAAATTTATAACATATTACCTATGTAAGCGTAGTCCACAAATTTAGCTATCAAATGAGACCTTTTTTATCTTCATAGGATGTTTACATGAGAAGTACTGGTCACATTAGTATGAAAGCCCGAGAAAAACTAAAATAGCTGACATTTTACAACCGTGAGAGAGAAAAAAATTTGAGGGCCAATTTGTCGATAAAATATGCCATAGATCAAGGATCGGATACCGGTGTCGGGACACATTGTACATAATATGTAAACTTTAAGCTGGGAACAAATTATCGGACGCATCCATAAGTCGCGGGTGATGGATGCGACTTAACAATGTGCACGGTTCATCCGCGGACGTCAAAGACCTAACCTATGTCAATGGCAGACGTCCGGGGATACAAAAAGATCCGGCTAGCCAGATTCTGTTCGGACGTCCGAACGCTCAAGGTCGCGTCCGCTACTTATGTCAGACAATGTGCACAGCTGTTTAGTGTATTTTGTATTGATCAGATAGAAACAAGCCGCATCCGATGAAAACGTCCGCGGACGTTCATCCTATAATTTGTTCCCAGCTATCATTTTTTCTATTGTGAGACAACCGCATGAAAAATTCTTCTTCAGCTTGGTATTACATGTAGGTATGTCAATTAAACTTGTTGTCAATTGATGTAAATTTTAGTTGGCAATTCAGTAACTTGTTGCACTCAAATTGATAATATTATGATGGGCAAACAGCGTCTTTTCGACCCAAACAGCGAGCGCATTGCGCATTGCGCAACGATATTATCCCGCATGAGTAATAAAATATATATTACACACAACGTTATATTATGTATATGTATTATAAAACGAAGTGGATTCATTCATGTTTTCCAAGAAGAAATGCCTATCATATTTGCATGAGTAACGCAGCCAAGATATCTTAGTTTGTTGATCATGTAATCCGCCAAAGATGCGGTAATCATTTCTCGAGTAACCACGAATAAAAGGTCTAGTAGCGCCATATAACTTCACTTATAATACAAACTAACTGTGCAATCAGCTGTTCTTTAAGTCTTTGTCTTGTCTTGAAGAGTGTTTTTAGCAATAGTTCATCATCATCAACATGCTCAGGGCTGAAAAATTTTCATGAAAGTTTCCAGTTATTTGATCGGTGCAATATTTTGCATTCAGGCCTAACAAAGTATTAGTTTCGAGTGAAATGAACTGCAATGCAATTCAATGCATTCCAGTGTCCCGTTTACATTATTCCAGTAGCGATCGCACGCTGGATTGGATTACTGGATAGGAATAATGTAAATCCGCTATAATTTAACATTAAGAAAGGCTGTTTGGCAGAAACTGCTCTTAGCAGTAAGACCGCCTATTTGTACCTAGTACATTGTTTTCCTATATTGTGTTTTTAAGTTTAAGTTTAGTTTTAAGTTGTACAAATAAATAATTTTCTATTCTCTTATATGTTTCAGGTGCCGGCGGAATTCTTCGCGTCAGTGACTGTGTACTTCAGTGACATAGTCGGGTTCACCGCCATCGCAGCTGTGTCCACACCGTATCAGGTCATTTATCCATACTAATTACTAATAATATTATAAATACGAAAGTGTGTCTGTCTGTCTGTTACCTCTTCACGCCCAAACCGCTGTACCAATTTTGCTGAGGCCAGCCGGGCTAGCACGGCCACCCCTAGAAATGCGAAAGTATGGACAAACTGTGGACATAAACTTAGGGTGCCGTTCCAATCTTTACCGCGGCGAATCGCGACCGACAAAAATTCAATTAAAATGCCACTTTATGACAGACTATAGTCTATGTCATAATGTAGGATATTATTTTAATTTTTAGGACTATAGTCTGTGGTCTGTCATAAAGTGGCATTTTAATTGAATTTTTCGGAACGAACAAAGATCGGAACGGCACCTTAAGTTTATCTCCACGGTTTGTCCATACTTTCGTATTTCTATTGGTCCGTATGCTAGCCCGGATGGAGATACTTTGAGTCCTGGAAAAGGACATAGGATACTTTTTGTTCCGAAAAAATGTACGATCCCCACGCAATAAACAAGTTTTGGCGCAACGAAGTTGCGGGCATTAGTTTATTTATTTATTGTAAAATTATCCGGAATTAATCAAAATTTTGTAACATTTCCTGAGACTCAAAGCTAAATACCAATTAATTTCATCAAAATCGGTTCAGCACCCAGATAGACAGACGGATAGACAGACTGCAGAAAAAAAATCGGTGGTCTGTAAAGTCGGTTTACTGACGATAGTTGAACGTGACAACGTCATAAGAAAATGGAACGCCTCAGAGCGAGGTAACGCCGCATGAGTCATGTTTTTTCGTGCGTGCAGCCGGCTCCATCGAATTATAAGACGTTATCACGTCAAAACGCGTGAAATATTCATGCGTCACACGTAGAAAAGGTTCGTAGCACAAGCGTAGAGGGTGCTACGCGCGTGCTACGGTAGGCCTACGGTGTTTGAAACAAAATATTATTATTATTTATTACCAACTTGATACATTTAATGATTACTTAAGTTGGTTTGTATGAAAATAATGTCTAAAAAGCTTATTAATTTGCTTTGTATTGCCCAATACCACAACATAGATTTACAGTAGAACCTCTTTAAGCTAGACCGTCCGAATCACACTCTTCTGATGACTTATAACAACTTTTAGGAACTCTCTGTGCGCAGACTTATTTGATAAGCGAATTTCGTTTCTAAAATTACATTAGATAACATTTCTGCTACATTTCTGTTACTTATAATATGTTAGTTGCGCTTAACATAATAATATGTCTATTTATCATTAACATAAATAAATAAATAAATAAAATATCTTTTTATTCAAAATAGTCTTCATAATACTCTTTTTGAAAGTCGAACGAAGAAGCTGCGTACCACCGGTTCGGGAACTACCCCGCCGAGAAGAACCGGCGTAAGAAACTCGTACGCAAATTTGCAAACAATGAATATTATTTGCAAATTTCAGGTAATAAGTTTCCTGAACTCTGTATACAAGTTGTTCGATGAGCGGATCGAGTGTTACGACGTTTACAAGATAGAGACCATCGGTGACTCCTACATGGTGGCGTCCGGACTGCCTGTGAGAAATGGTAAGTTACTAAAATAATATAAATATATTATTATATACTAGCGACCCGCCCCAGCATCGCACGGGTATAAAACATATAGCCACTGAAAAAATGATTATAATCGATAGCCTTATGATCCTTCACGTGGTCTACTTCTTATCTGTGCCAAATAACACTCTGGCAAATAAATTATTATTATTATTATTATAACGTCCGTCAAGTTTTTTAAGCTATGGATTTCCGCTAAGTAACGCCTGATTCCATTAACTATGTAAAATAAGGAGTTTATAGTGCCTCAGTAGGTCCTAATTATTTTTCAGTTGAAAAAGAGATAATTTCCCAAAATGCAAACATAGGTGGTGTGCATTTCATGAAACCCTTGTCATGGATCAGGTGCTCATCCGTATACCACCAGGGTACTTCAGACTTCTATGTAACTGAGGCACATCCCCAACCTGGGCGTAAACCGTTTCACCTGCGTAATCAAAAAAAGTTACTCTTTTGTAGTATTTATAATTTGTATCCTATGAGTCCATCCATTTAAGTGTAAAAATGTGATATTTGCAGGCAACAAGCACGCGACGGAGATAGCGAGCATGGCGCTGGAACTGCTGGAGGCGACGTCGATGTGCCGCCTGCCGCACCGCCCTGATCAGGTACTTAGGTAATGCGGCTCTGTGTCCTAGCTTCGCATCACGCACGGCTTGCTTTAGGTACATGTCTCGTGTACAGGATGTAACAAAACTAAGTGATTATACTTACCTAAAGCCGGGTCCAGACGAGTGTAACGTGTTATGTAATTCACCGTGTAATGTAACACGAATTCTGCGTGTGGACGGCACTACGAGCATTACATGTAACGCTCGGGGTTTATCCATCGGCTGTCGGTTTTCGCACGAGCACAAAGGCTCGTTTGGACAATTCGCTTTGAGTTCGTGTGCCGTCCACACTGTTGACGCTAAATTACACGTAATCTTACATTACACGTTACACTCGTCTGGACCCGGCTTTAGGGTGTTATAATCAGGGCTGGATCTACCATATTATGGCTATTTGGGCTTAAGCCCAGGGCCCCATGAGTTCAAGGGCCCCCAGCTATGTCAAGTCAAAATCAAAAATATACGATAATGCGATAAAATTCATAATTTTATTAAATTAAACAAATCGTGTGGTTTGTACTTTGTATCCCTGCCAGTTGCAAATCCTACGATTAAGTTTTATTATCCAATACCGTGTTGGCCGGTGTTGGTACTACGAACTGACAGTTAAAATGTAGTAGCCCTAAGTAGTTTCAGCCCAGGCCCCCTAAGCTCACGGTCCGGCCCTGTTTATATTATTATGTCCCCTATATAGAGTTTACTATAAGAAAACGTTAAAAAAGTATTTTTAATTTGTATAGGCAACGTTGGGGCGGCTCTCATAGAAAGGTAGAAGCCAAAATTAACGCTTTCAGTGCTGCTAATTTCAAAACAAAGAATGCTACTTTTGAATTCTGTAACGAACACATACACATCACTTTGTTTTGTTACACCCTGTAGATAAAACAGCCCCGTTTTTGCATTATAGGAGAAATTGATTCATAGGCAGATAGCGGGCCAACGTAGTTTGTCGGGTTATCTCAAACCCAGCTAACAGATCACGAAAATTATTGACTTGATATAAACCAGACCAAATAATGAAGGTCAGGCGGGCGTCAGCCAGCTGCCTAATTTCTTTGATGGTTGATAGAGAAATAAACTTGACGGCTAGCTCTAAGGAAGCGCTAAGAAACATAGGCCATGTTTATAAACCAAGTAAATTGGCTTCATGTTATAAAAAGACTCACAATGCTTAGGATATATATCATTGTAATATAATAATCAGTGGCGGATTTGCCCTAAGGCCCAGTAGGCCCGGGCCTAGGGCGGCCAGATATAAAGGGCGGAAAATCGTGCAAAAAAAATTGTAATGGGTGCGCTGCAGTGTGAAGCTAGTGGCAATGGGCGCGAATCTGGAGTCTGGACACAGGACAGATGCTATTTTTTGATAGTGAATAAGGTCTCAATTATATAAATTAAAAATTATATAAATAAAACGTACTGGAATCATATTTTAATTATAATATTTTTTTGTTTTTAACAAACGAAATTTTGGGAATTAACTACACACAAACTACAGGGTCTCAACTCTCAGTTGTGTGCAGCAAAGTACGAGTAGCGTGGTGGCTTCGCGGTTCTTAAAATTTTGCGCGGGTTTTTGTATAGCCATTGTGACTGGCAGTCTTCCACAGTGCGTTTTTCGCGTAACTTTCTGCCGCGCACTGTAAAACTCTGGAACGAACTGTCACCAGCAGTATTTCCGGACCTATACGACCTGCAAACCTTCAAGAAAAGAGCGTATTCCCTCTTAAAAGGTCGGCAACGCACCTGCAGCTCTTCTGATGTTGCGAATGTCCATTTGCGACGGTAGTTGCTTACTATCAGGTGACCCGTTTGCTCGTTTGCCCCGTTATTTAAATAAAAAAAGCCAGATGGCTGTTTTTGGTGAGATATTCAAAGGCTCGCGTAACGTATGATTATAATCTTCCTATTTTTGCGTTTCAAAATTATAAATAATTTCGTACATCGTTCAAAATAGTTCGTACGTTTGGCCCAGAACACCACTCGAGGTACACCTCTCTTCAGTGGTATATAAGTCATAACTAATGCTATTCGCGCCTAAGAACAATTTTACAGGACGTCATAATCTTTTATTTTAATACAAGTAATCTAGGAAGAATGGGTGGGTTCTAGGTGGGTAATTAACAGGTTCGCTGTGAAGCAAGGCATCATATGCCTGGTTGATTGATTTCAGTCTTTTTACAAGGTGCGGGCGCTGTAACTCGAGAAGTACTATGTGTACGAGAGAGATAGTTTTATATCTAACACCCATTTTAAAGCTTATGACGTTTAACGATTGAAAATGCACCAGATTTTTTAAACATAGTTCGCACTGAATTAAAATTGAATAAGCTCAGTGCAAATACCAGGCCTTGATTTATAGGCCTGGTAGCCGCACTGAGTGGGCGAGGAGCGTGCGCGCCGCGGCTGTGCTGTCAAATGCTTTGTTTGTTGTCGATAGTGTGCAAGTGTTTGCAGTTGTGATATTTACGTTTTAATCGCGTGGTAAATATTAAAGTGTTGTAAAATGACGTCCAGTAATATTGTTTTGAGTAGTGACATAGTCTTTGTATTTCTCGTTAGACCTGTTATTAAGCCAAAAAAAATCATAAAGAAGAATGCAGCTCGAGAAAAGCACCAGCACAGCATTGAATCAGGTTTTTCTTATCATTATCCATCCTTAATATTATAAATGCGAAAGTGTGTCTGTCTGTCTGTCTGTTACCCCTTTGCGCCCAAACTGCTAAACCGATTTTGCTGAAATTTGTTGTGGAGATACTCTGACTCCCAGGAAAGGACATAGGATACTTTTAATATAATATAATAATAATAATATAATACCTATGGACGCTTCACACCACGTCAATCTGGCCCCGTGCTAAGTACCTGAAGGACTTGTGTTACGGGTACCAGACAACGGAAATATATTTAATACTTTTATACTATACATATATTTAAGATTTTTATTATATTATACACATATTTAATAGTTATTACACATCCATGACCCAGGAACATTGAAAAACTTAAATACCGAAAGGGCATAAAAATAATTGACGACTTTTGTCCGACCTGTCAAATGAAAGTGGTTAAAGTTTTCATGAGACTGCCTCTCTCTTTTTATCTCGTTATAATTCCATAAAGGATTTTCTTCTCTCTCGCACTCTTTGTTGGTCTTAAACTTGTTAAAAAAATTATTATACAGTAGATTTCATAAGAAGTATTCATAAAAATAAGACGGGTTGCACTCCGGGAGTGCCGGCAGAAGTGAAAACTTGATTATTAACGTTGTGCATTTTTTAACCCATTTTTTATGAAAATCGATTTTTTTAATTAATCGAAACCCTTACAATCAATTCGAGTTCGAGTTCGAGTTCGACTTCGAGTTCGAGTTCGAGTTCGAGTACGAGTTTGAGTTCGAGTTCGAGTTCGGGTTGGACACAAAACACTACTCTCCAACCGTCTTACGGTTTTTCTATGGTTTTTCGATCGGCACGAGAATCTGACGCGAGTTTCACAGTTTTTACCCATCCCACAAAAGTGCTCAACGCCGCTAAAGAAGTTTTCACTTCAAAAAATACACACAAACTTTCGCCTGTAATAATGTGACGTGATTTTCAGACGCTATGCATGAGGAGCGGAATCCATACTGGTCCGTGCGTCGCGGGGATAGTGGGCACCAAGATGCCCAGGTACTGTCTCTTCGGTGACACCATTAATACTGCCAGCCGCATGGAGAGTACCGGGGAACGTAAGTCTCTTTCACTCTTATGGGGGATGTGATTGTTATTTCTTTCACCCTTATGGAGGATGTGATTTTTATTCCTTTTTTTTTTTATATGGGCATATCCATTGGGCAGGGGATGTTAGATATCCAGAGATTTATGTGATTACAAGGGCAGAAGTTTATCTATTTATAGAGCTAAGGCCGTGTTTCCACTGACGCGGAGCGGAGCGGAGCTTAGCGGTGCCGAATTGACCAATCACCTTGCTCGAAATCTTCGCTGTCATTCTGCTGGAATAGCACGATTGGTCAATTCGGGCAGCGCTAATGGCGCATTTTCACTGGTCGATAGGGCCCGCATGCGGGGTGCGGGAGATCATGCCTCGACCAATCAAAATGCGCCATTAGTTGTCATAGACTCCCCGTATGCTGTATACGGTATACCGCACGAGTTAACGACTAATGAAAATGCGCCCTAAGCTCCGCTCCGCTTCAGTGGAAACGCACCCTTAATATGCCAGAATATTGAACAGTCAACAACGTCAGAGTAGACAGAACTATAACAACGTTGTTGAATTAGATAATTAATAATTATTGTAGTTTGTGTGTTGTCAAAAACCTGAGACACTTGCTATACTGTGCCTGAGAACAGTAAGGGGATAAAAGCGCCGGATAAAAAAGGGTGCCGAATGCAAACTAAAAGGAGCACCGCAGGCTCTCCTTTTTAGCACTATCAGCATTCAACACCCTGGGCACCGAAGAACTCTTGTCCAGGGCGCTGGCAGTGTTAGGCGGACCTATTATTTTCTATAATAAAGACTTTTATTCCTAAACCAAATATGCTTTCTGGCATAACTATGCCATACAAATATGCTATGCTGGCCTGCACTAAAACAATGTTTAATTATTGTAATTTTATACTCCATATTTTCCATATTTTACGATT
Organism: Polyommatus icarus; assembly: GCA_937595015.1. Lineage (NCBI taxonomy): Eukaryota > Metazoa > Arthropoda > Insecta > Lepidoptera > Lycaenidae > Polyommatus > Polyommatus icarus. Next base: position 5,886,242 of record OW569333.1, on the reverse strand, counting down.
TTTTAATCCATATTTTATGTACATATTTTGGATTTTTTAATATACATATTTTTCCGGGCCAACTCATGAGTTTTATTGTAAAATTTCAGCGATGAAGATACAAATATCTGATGATGTGAAAAGGGCGTTGGATCGAACTGGACTGTTCGTTACTGCGCCACGTGGAGTTGTGGATGTGAAGGTATTTCAAATTATTTCAAGGATTGCACAATATAATGTTTTCTTCACGTACTTAAATACAATAATTAATATATTTAGTTCATTAGATATAAATAATTGTAGTGCCTATCTGTCTGACAGACACGATAATATTTATTTTCATTTTTTTATTAAGGCCATCGCCCGAGCAAACGACCTTGGCCATACATTTGCCGCGTTGCCGAGATCTCACCAAAACCCTATTTTTTTTACTTATCTTAATTCAAAATTGTCCTAAAAAATTAAAACGAGGAATATGACTGTAGTTTATGATATTGTCGATCTATTGGCGTGTGTTTCAAATAAAAGTAATTTGTAAATCCTAGGGAGATGCTGAATGTACTTATGCTTGAATTTTAATAAATTGGTTTTACTTTGGAAGCTGATATCATGAGTATAATAAACAAAAATAGAAAATTTAAAACGGGGAAAGGAATGTTGATATACTGAAAATTATTGCTGTATTTTTATTTAACTTTGTAGCTTTCAAATTGTGAGTTTATAAGGCTTGAAATATGGTAAATTACGGTATCTTCGTAAGGAATGTCCTTAATGGCGATCTAATGAAGTTCGGTATGGTTATACTTTTTACCGGGAAAGGACATAATAGGATATTTTTTAGCATGGAATAATCTACGTTGCGTGATAAACTTTGCCACGCTACTTTACAGTCATATCTAATAATAATTATTATAGTATCATCTTCACATTTCAGGGTAAAGGAGAAATGACGACGCACTGGTTGGAAGGCCGGACTGGACCTTCGCCAGTCAGACCGCAGACTTCCTCGCTCGACTGTACCCCGAGTTTCCTCACCAGAATACACTCACAACGGTCCTCTCCTAGATATAGACCTGAATCGAACCGTTCCAACTGACACGTATAAAACAACCAATTATTGGCACTATAAGGCTCATTTCCACCAATATCTGTTAGTGTTTTTTATTTTATTTTATTTTATTGAAAAACAAACAAGTAAGTTTACAAATAAATTACAAAAGAAATTACATACTACACTTAAAACAATAGTGTTTTGTGTCGAACTCGAACTCGAACTCGAACTCGAACTCGACTCGAACTCGAACACGACTCGAACTCGACTCGAACTCGACTCGAACTCGGTTGTCTGTAAAGTCGGTTTACTGACGATAGTTGAACGTGACAACGTCATAACCTTAAATGGAACGCCTCAGAGCGAGGTAACGCCGCATATTACGTCATGTTTTTAGGGTTCCGTACCCAAAGGGTAAAAACGGGACCCTATTATTGAGACTTCGATGTCTGTCCGTCTGTCTGTCCGTATGTCTGTCTCCAGGCTGTAACTCAAGAACGGTAATAGCTAGAGAGTTGAAATTTTCACAGATTATGTATATCTGTTGCCGCTATCACAACAAATACTAAAAATAAAATAAAATTAATAAAGGGGGGCTCCCATACAACAAACGTGATTTTTTTGGCCTTTTTGGCTCTATATCAATAATGGCAACAGGTAGGTACTTGATTTTTTCTCAAGGTCCTTAGTTTTATGCATTTTAATAATTAATAATAATATTAAAATAAAATAAAATATTAAGAAACAAAAAAAACAATTTTAGCCTAATTTTGCTCTATAATGGTACGGAACACTTAGTGCGCGAGTCGGACTCGCACTTGGCCGATTATTTCGTGCGCGCAGCCCATAACGAATTATAAGACGTTGTCACGTCAAAACGATAGTATACTCATAAAGTTAATATTAACTTTATGAGTATACTCCACTTTCACACATTACTCATTCATATAAAACTAAAGAGGTAACGTGATAGTAATTCGAACATTAACTATAATAATTACACTCGTAAACAAGTGCCATTTTCCTCGAAACATGATCGCATGCGCCGAAAATTATGATTTTGGTCTCATTCGATTTGGAATACCATCTAGAACATTCTATCAAAATTCCAAGACGGGCTGAAAAAAAATTCAATAGTTATAAACATAAAAAGAAGGGTTTGGACTTTTTTTATGATAATTTTCGGTGAATGAGATCAGGTTTCGAGGAAAATGGCACTTGTTAATCAGACTTTATAGTCTGATTAACAAGTGCCATTTTCCTCGAAACCTGATCTCATTATCATATATATTACAAATTATCATAAAAAAGTCCAAACCCTTCTTTTTATGTCGTTGATGAAATTAGGCCTCAATACTCAGAGTACAGAAAATTCTGTTACATATTGACAATCCTATCTATTATTATTTTACAATCAAGAAGCCAATAATAAGAACTGCAGCGATTGAGTAGTTTTCCCTACTTAATATTATAAATAAGGTATTGTTACAATGGATGTATTAAATATAGATACAGTGGGTGGCCAAATTAATATACTCAGTGTTTAATATATTTAAATATATAATAGGCTTATTCTTATTATTTATGTACAAATAAACTTACATATAGCGAGCGCGATAAATAAAAGATATTAAATTAGTATGAGGATGACGTCACATCCCAATCGGAAGTACCGCAAAAGCGTTTTCGTCAGTACAATTCCTATTTTCATAAAATCATATTTTCAAATCGACTTTATTTATCAATCATAAGCTTTTATTTGATAATAAGGGTGAAATACGGTTTCCCAGGCCAAGTTCTACTAGAAACATGCATTTGTTCAATGAAATTGAATATAGGTCAAGTAGCCTATTGATTCAGATCCTCCAGGACAATCCCTAGTTTTTTCACCGAAGGCGACATGAAAATTTTTATAAAAGCTGTGTTATTGAACGAGTGAAACCTCCTTCGTCGGTTACGATATGGGGCGAGATTAGCTCAAACGGGAATGGTCTACTACACGTGGTTGAAGGAACCATGCGTTAAGACCAATATCTGCTAGTTTTACAAAGTCATCTCCATCCCCAGATGGGTGAATAGCAGCCAGACGGGACCTGCATATGCATGCAGGACTCTGCACCTTACTATAAAAATTATTAACGTTTTTTAAAGATATTTTTTTTTCCTTATGAGGCACAAAAACGTATTGTTTTTCGTGTGAGTATAATAATTTGGCCACCGACGGTACCTAGGTAACTAGATTAAAGTTTAAACGGACGTCATCAGCCTACCTGCTTCTGTCGCCTCGATGTGGTATAAAATATAGTGTGATAATGAAAGTATCTAAATTGTTATGAATGTACTGACCTACCTACCATAAGAAAAAATGATTTATAGGCAGATAGCGGAGTGCAGACCTCAGCTCTGGATTTATCATTTAAGTATAGGCAGTATAGGCCATAGCCCATGGGCGGCAACATCCTATGGCGTCCTAGGGGGGTGGCCTATGCTCATAAAAAATTACGTAGAACCGCAGTCCACCATTAGCCTAATATTCAATTTCCCTGCCTATAGCAAATAATTTCAAAAATTTATATACTTAACCAATGTGTTTTAATAATAAGTACACCCAGTGGCGGGGCAAGACCTAAATTTTATGTGGGCGAGATATAATATCTTGCGAGGCCCCCTGATGGATGACGCTAAAGAACGGATTTGTTGAGAGAAGCATTTTTTTGATACTCAAAGTTGTATTTATAAAAACTACGCAACGGTTGAATATTTGATTATTGCACAACTCCTAAAACCTTTAAAAAACCTCGTGGTCCAAGGGGCGCGAGGCCCCTTAGACTGCGAGGCCGTGGGCGGTCGCCCACACCGCCCACGCCTTGCGCCGCCTCTGAGTACACCTCAATTACCTATAATATTTTGTTATTGTTAATGCGAAAGTTATTGCGCTAAAACTGTGTTTTTTTCCGTTCAGACAGACATCTATCTGAACAGAAAAATACACGGTTGCACCACGGACGTAAAAAAAATACGGACGGAGCAAGAGGTTGAAGCATGCAAGGTACGACAATTTCGTTTATTGTACTGTATTTGTACACATGACCATGCACATGACCGACACTCACACACGCAACTAGGTACAACAACCCGCTGTCATTTTACATTGAGTGACGGCGCCAATTAATAAGAAAACATAAGTCAGTGGACGGCGTCAATGACACGCACACATCTTACACGGGCGGCCATTACTATGCTTCACTCGTGAGTAGCGTGAAATCATTGAGTTAATATACCTACACTGGAGAGAGCCTTTATATCGGTTTATAAGCGTCAAAAGCGTGTAATGTTATGTCCTACTTACTCGGACATAACAAAGGAGTCGGTCTGCATATTTCATGCAATAAAAGTGTTAATAAAGGTTTTTAGTGAACATTTTATGTTAGATATTGTTGAGTTTTGTGGTTCCGCTAAATAATAAACCATAAGAATGGCCAAAGAATGCCTCAAACACTTGGATTTAACATTAAATACGTAAGTTTTGAACAACGTTTTTTGGGCTTTTCAATCGGTATTTTTGTAAGCTAAAAAGATAATTTATAAGTTTATAATAATCCCTTATTCGTGCTATATAAGGCATTAGTGCTAAAAATGTCACATCAATTAATAATTAGTCTACAAAATTGCATAGCTTTTTACGTATGTTTACGGATTCTCATTACTTGTACTATAGTTTAACGATATCATGAACTAAATGACTTTCTAATCTGTATAATAATGTGCTTCGAAATGATCGACAAATAGAAATATTCAAGAAAATAAACGCACACTACTTGTATGAAAATAAGCATATATATATATATATATATATATATATATATATATATATATATATACATATATATATATATATATATATATATATATATATATATATATATATATATATATATATATATATATATATATATATATATCCTTAATCTGTGCGTGAAATAGACAAGGTTACGTCCGTATTTCTTTTTTTACGTCTGTGCCACCGTGGGTTGCACATCATCTTGTGTAAAATAAATGTATTGTGTCAATATGTGTGTAATAAACTAATAATGAAGTAAGTAATAAAGTTTTGTACTCGTTAGTAATATTATACTTATTAATAAAAATGGGTCAAGAAAATAATTTACCTATTTATTTTCCCTATTTATATAAGTACTTGCCAGTTACTTAATGGGCGATTTTCTTATTTTTAATCTCCACCAGACGGCGCGACGATAGACACTTCTAGATTTTCTATTGGTTCCCCACCGCGCCGATCTGAAATTATCTGCAGATTGTACCTATATATATCGGTTGTGTTTCTAAAAAATATCAGTGTACTGTCAAGTATGACATAAATCAAAATATCTTAAACCTAAGCGATCATTGGCCTAAGCGATGAGGCCACTATACTGGTAATAGTTTAGGAACACGCTGTTAAAATAAAAACTTGTCAAAGTGACAACTGACAACTGAACGGCCTTGTGGCGGCCATGTTACTTTGGAACTTCTACTTTTTATTATTGGTGTGGTTTTTATTATTTTCCCCCAAATTGTATTATTTGGGGTTTTGATGTTTACTATTGCTAAAATAATGGCCATTAAATAATAATTTAATAATAATAATAATTTATTTATTTCAAATCATATACATTCAAAAAGCATTATAAATAAGGCATATTTAAGGATTCCACAAACCTACGCGACCAAAGCGACTGCGAAGCGGTAGCGTCTACCGCGCGGCGGACGCTGCCCATGTAATCTTATGGCGCCGTGCACACCTGCACGACCGCGACGCGAAATGTTCGCGTCGGCAAGCGAAACGTGCGCGTCAAGTTGTCAGACGCGTGTTTTGAAGTGTACATAACTAGACTTCTTTTTTTTTTTCTTTTTTTTTGATTTGTATACGTTTTGATAGATTGTGTCATGATATTAACGTTTGACGGTTCGCAGTTCGCACCGTAGTCGCGCAGGTGTGCACGGCCAGTTTCGCGTTGCAGACGCTCCCGTATCGCGTACTGCGTCCCCTGTCACTGACGCTTAGGTTTGTTTTAAGCTTTAAAGCCCCATCCCCACTCGCGTGCGAACCGCGCGCGACGCCGCGAAATTTCCGCGAAACGTGAGTGTGGATCCGATTCGTGTTGAGGTAAAACCTCTTTAGTGTAAGATGGTGTTGGCCGTTCAGATTTTAGAAGATGTTTATTTTTGATGTTTTGATATCTGACACCTTGTTATATGAATTTTGAATTGTCTTATGTTGTGAAAACCGATTATACGATATTTTATCCTGTACATTGCTTTTTATTAATTTCATAAAGTACTTCATTCCACCGGAGCCGTAAAAGGTTAGTAAACGGCCCCCTGTAAAAGGTTATGGGCCCAGAACGCAAGAAGTAGGTATTAAAAGTATTCAATATGGAATTAAGTAAAATGCAAATCTCAAAGTTGGATGGTACCAACTGGGTGCAGTGACGATACAGAATGACTGCACTACTGAGAGGTATGGATGGGCTTATCGATATTGTAAATCGTATAGTTAGTAAGCCAGAGAAGCCAGCAATCAACAGTGGAGATGCTACTGCTGCTGCGGCAATGGCGGAATACAAAGAAAATTTAGGAGAATACTTAAAACTAGAAAGTACGGCTCTTTTATTGATTACGAATAATATTTCCGATGAAGCCTTAGGTAAGGTGATCAGGTTTTCAAGTCCAAGTGATGTCTGGGATGAACTGCATCGGCTATATGACGGCGAGAACGATGACCGTCTGTATCACGCCTGTACGAATATATTTCAGTTGAAGATGGACATCTCAGATGACATTGCAACCCATATATCCAAAGCTAAGAATTTGTGGCATAATCTAAATCAAGAGCTAGTTAAAGCTGATGATGGGAAGGAGCTGCCAGAAATACTACTTATCTGCAAGATTTTGGATACATTGCCGGAAGAATATTTTTCCTTCAAGTCGAGTTGGTTAATGATGTCAAAGAAGGACAGAACTATAGACAATCTTACCAGTCAGCTTTGTGCCCATGGAAGGGCCTTGACGACAACTTCCAAGGAAGATACTGGATGCGTGTCAAGATCCACTGGTGAAGCACTGGTTGTTGACGGTACGAGAAGGTCCACTAAGAAAAGAACCAAAGCGTTTAAATGTCATGGATGTGGTGAAGTTGGGCACTTCAAGAAGGACTGCCCTAAGAAGGAACGTGAAAAAACATAAATGACAAGCATGATGGCTGTGCTGGTAAACGTCACAGATTGTAACACGGATCGTGATGAGTGGTACGTTGACAATGGGCCACACACCATGTTACAATGAGAAGTGACTGGTTTCAGGATTTTTAGCGTTTCCAAGAACCACACATGGTAACCACTGCTGATGGGAAAGTGGTAGATGCGCTAGGAAAGGGTTCTATTCTTATGAAGACAAAGAAAAGAACATTCTTAATGAATGATGTGTGGCTAGTTCCGAAAGTCACAAGGAATCTTTTTTCGGTGCTCTCAGCACATGATATAAACACGGAAAGTTTGTTTACGTCACAAGGCACAACTTGCTCATTCAGGATTAAAGGAGAATTGTGCGTGACTGTAAGTAGACAAAAACATGGCGGTTTGTATAAACTGAACTGTAAACCGATTCAACACAAGAAAAGCGTGATGTTGAATGCAGTTGACACGTTACAGCAGAAGAAACGCCACGTGAAGCGAGTCATAGAACGAGAATTTGATGTGAAGTCAAAGGATAGTCTATGCGAAGGATGCATTTTTGGAAAGACACACAGGAAGAAGTTTGGTGTCCGAGAAAAGGCTGTCAGTCCACGAGAACGCAGTGGAAGCATGTTAATGGACAGGAAAAGCTGATAGTTGCAGCTATGTCGATGTTGGGCTGGTCTCTGGTTCAAGTGAAGGTGTAATTGGGAAGTACCTTGAGCAACTTAAGCGAGGTTCAAAATTGCAACCAAGATAATCTCTAAATATTTCCTGGGAATAGAGATAGAAACCAGAGAAGGTGCAGGTGGTATAAGAATTCACCAGACAGCCTATAATAGTAGATAACGAGGCAGCTGTACGTCTTGCTGAGAACCTGAGTTTCACAGAAGGACATATTATATATTCGGCAATTCTTTGTACGAGAGCTAGTGGCGAATGGAACTGTAACTGTGAAGAGGATCAGCACTGAGCTGCAGCTGGCAGATATTTTTACAAAGCCCCTTGCTAGGGCTTGGTTTAAACATCTGGTAAACTGTCTTGGCCAGCACATCTAGAGAAGGTGTTGAGGTAAAACCTCTTTAGTGTAAGATGGTGTTGGCCGTTCAGATTTTAGAAGATGTTTTATTTTTGATGTTTTGATATCTGACACCTTGTTATATGAATTTTGAATTGTCTTATGTTGTGAAAACCGATTATACGATATTTTATCCTGTACATTGCTTTTTATTAATTTCATAAAGTACTTCATTCCACCGGAGCCGTAAAAGGTTAGTAAACGGCCCCCTGTAAAAATTCGCATATTTTTCGCACTTCGCGGCTGGTTCCCCGGCCGCATCCACACTCGCACGCGGACCGTGCGCGACGCCGCGTCGCCGCGAAATTTCTGCGAAGCATGGGTGTGGATCCGATTCGCATATGTTTCGCACTTCGCGGCCCGTTCCCCGAATGTTGTCGGTTTTCTGTCCCGCGACAAAGGGTTTTTTTTTAATCTTTATTTTAATAAGGGCTTTTGCCATACAAGACATGCCAGCATTGTTTAGTGAACAGATAATACAATATATTAATACAGTCTGTCAAGAAAGAGTAGACGCGCGGAGTTTTGCTGGGAATACGAAAGAGTGACGTTGTGTTTTTGTATTATTTTCCTAAAATTGTGTTATTTCGGTTTTTAATGTGTAATGTTGGTAGAATATTAACCATTACGTATTACGTTTTACGTACGTCCTCACAGAAAACCGGCGTTGACGTGGGAGAGCCATGCTTCGGCATGAATGGGCCGGCTCGACCGGAGAAATACCACGTCCTCACAGAAAACCGGCGTGAAACAGCGCTTGCGCTGTGTTTCGCCGAGTGAGTGAGTTTACCAGAGGCCCAATCCCCTACCCTTTTCCCTTCCGTACCCTCCCCTATTCCCTTCCTTACCTTCCCCTATTACCCCTTAAAAGGCTGGCAACGCACCTGCAGCTCTTCTGATGCTGCGAGTGTCCATGGGCGACGGAAGTTGCTTTCCATCAGGTGACCCGTTTGCTCGTTTGCCCCCTTATTTCATAAAAAAAAACATTGAAAATTTGATGTCGTGCACAAGTGTGGGCAAGTGATACAACTTCAAGAAACGTGCCATTTTGTGTTCCCTCCAAAACTCCGTCGAAAGTTTTAGTAAAGGGTCTACCACTTTACTAAAACAACTAACTTGACTCGTTGACTTTACTGACTACTTTTTAACCGACTTCAAAAAAGGAGGTTATCAATTCGACGCGTATGTATATAATATTTCCAAACTGTCTAGTTTTTGTATATGTTAATCTATAGCAGCTTCTGAACAAATGTGCCAAATTTTGAAAGTGTATGTATGTATGTATGTTTTTATGTTTGTGCACGCATTTCTCTGGAACTACAAGTCCGATTTAAGTGATTCTTTTTTTGTTGTACTAGGCATTGTTCAACTTAGGGAATGCTGCAAGTTTCATCAAAATCGGTTCAGTAGTTTTTGAGATAGTGAATTTTAATGCTACGTAATTATTTACGTGAAACTTGAAGTCGGTTTTATCTTTTTAAAATACAATTTTTAGACTTTTACTAGACTTTTGACTTGACGATCGTCTGGAAAAACAACTTTTTGTAAACTTTTCACGAAAGTTCTTTTTCCCGCCATATTTTACTTGACACTGGCCATTCTTAAAAAGCCGAGCGCCATATTATGAAAAAAGTACACGCGCGGGAAATTTTATTACTTTTTACACTGCGGACATGTCGCGAACTTTGAGAGGATTTGGCAGTAATGTGCGATCCGCGCCGCGATTCGCACCGCGATCCGCGCCGCGGTCCGCGGCGTGCCTTCGCGCGCGAGTGTGGATCGGCAGTAAGATATTACAATGCGAAATCAGTAATAGCGTTGGGAGCTGTACTAGTTACAACTGTGACACAGCTCCAAGCGTCTTCCACTCTGGAATACTATATTATCAATCTAAAGGGCCCCCGACACGATCAAACGGTTGGATTCAAACCTTACGTGGTTGATGCAACCGTTTGATGTTGGTTTGAACGGTTTGTCAAACGACACTGCCCAGTTTGGTTCAATACGCGCTGTCGAGTAGACGTCTTGGCATGCAGACAAGATGCTCTAGAGTCTAGATTCTAGAACGAGGATCACGATTTTCTTATGTTTATAACGTTAATGTTCTCTGTCAAAAGAGAAAAAAAAGAAAAAGACTTTGGTCCAAAGAAAAGTATGAACTAAATATCGTTTTATTGACAAACTTACAGAAAGTGCTAAAAACTACAGCTTCTTTCTTTTTTCTTTTTTCTTCTTTAAAATCCAGCACTAAACTAAGCCGAGTTTGATCAAACGCTTCGGAACACGGTCAAACAGCGCGTCAAACACAACAAAAATATGAAGTTTCATCAAACAAGCTTCAAACACGTAAATGTTTGACAAACCGTTCAAACTAGCTTTGTAAACGATCAAAATGGTTTGAGTCAAACCAAAATGTACGTGTTTGAGTCAAACCGTTTGATCGTCTCGGGGGGCCCTTAAAAGGTAAGTAGGTACTTACAATATCATAATTATTAAATTTACAAAAACAAGGTTACAGCTATAATTATAGGTTAAAGCACTAAATTAACATTTCTAGAATTCATAATTTTAACTAATCATATTTATTATTAAATTATCATTATCAGAATCTCTTCAAGCATACTCTTTAAATTAATTAAACTCAGTTTAATAAATGCATTTAAGGTTCATCTCTAAGGTATGTGTGTAAGTAGGTGTGTGTGGGTGTGTGGGTATGGGTGTGTGTGTGTGTGTGGGGGGGGGGGGGGGTGCGTGAGTGGGCGTGAATGTGTGTGTGTATTGCAGGTGTAGAGTTACAATGTGTATGAAATAATACTCTCAGAGTCCCTATAATTTAGATTAAGTAGCCATTTCTGCACTTCACTTTTACAATTATTGTAGCTACTTAAGGATATAATATTATTAATAACTAATTTAGCTTTATTATATATATAAGAACCACATACATAGTAATGTCGTTTTGCGACGGCTGTAAAATACTGGACACTTGGACAGACTTTTCGAGCCTTCCTCCTTTTGTGACATGAGGCCTTAACTAATTCAGGGTCTTTATGTTTCCGCAGAATTGTGAACGAAATAAATAGTTTTCTGACTGTCAAAACAGCAGCTTCCTTATACAACATATCAGTGTTATACCTGTGAGCGTGGGCGCCGGCAGAAATGATTTCCAAGGGGTGCAGATTTTAGTTTTCTTTCTTTTCTTTAATTTTTACTTTTAACGAACAACAGTGGCTGTCTATTTACGTCAACAGAATACGTTTAGTGCCGAAACATTACGAACTATATTTGTACGGCATGGTAATAGGGTCACAAAATGCTTTTTATTTCAATAATTCCTGTTGATCCCGAGATTCCCGAGGGGTGCAAGTGCACCCCCTGGCACCCCCCTGCCGGCGCCCATGCCTGCGAGGTTTCCCTAACATTACTTTTAAAATTGTCCTCTGAGCTCGTTTAAGAGGGAGCAAATAAGAAGTACCGACTCCGCCCCAAGTCACAATACAGTATTGTAGTATACTTTGAACAAGAGCAAAGTATACACAAATCATTGTTTGTCGATCTGATATGGATCTTAATCTTTTAAATATGGGTATTAGTTTCCTGACTCGGTTTGTTAAGGTGGTAATATGGAATCTCCAATTGAGCAGCATGTCTATGTGAATACCAAGTTATTTAATTGTGTTACTTCTTACGAGAGAGGGGCAATTACAGGAGGTAGTTTGGTTGCAAGAACCGCTGGAGTGAACTTGAATTTTGAAGTCCGTGGATGGCAGTGTTTTAGCACTTAGTGAGAAAGTTATGTATTTGGTTTTATTAATGTTGAGTGTAAGCAAGCTAGCATCTAACCAAGATGTTACTACACGCAACGATTGTTCAGCTCTGACCCGAACTTGGTCCCAAGTATCGCCATGTACGATGAGAGCGGTATCATCAGCATATGTTATAATTTTACAGAACGGTATAGCTATTTTACATACCTAAGCTATTGATATAAAGGAGGAACAAGGTAGATCCCAGCACACAAATAACCGTTCTCGTGCACAAGTGCAGGTAAGATGTTGTAAAACCAAAATGTATGTCATTTGGTGTGAATAACGATAAATGGGGCTATTTCTTCCGTGAGTTTTTACTAAAACATCGTTATAATAACTTTATTATCCTATTCATTGGAATATTATTGCGTCTTTTTCAAATTGAAATGTATCAAGTTTTACATTCTTTTGCCCAGTTTTGTAGCAATTATTGATGGCATTCCCTGGTATTACCGATAGTTGTCTACCCATACGCCATCTAGTTACTAAAATGGAAGCTGTTTGACGATCAAATTAAAAAAAATAAGAAAATGCCCCATAGTAGTGAGTTAGTGACTAGTGTGTAAAAGTCTACAAAACAACAATTACTTAATAAAGTCATATAATATAATATTATATTATATTTGGCGTTAATCGTTGTACAGCATTATAATATTATTTCTTCGTCCCTTTAAATAATAATTAACTAATAACAGAATATAACAGTTAATTTGGTTTTTGGGTTTTCCTATGGTTTTCCCGGTTACAGGCTTACGGCTGTATTGCTACATGATAAAAAAACATAGCGCAAAGCAAAATTTAATCTATAGTCTGTGCCATAACAAGGCCATAATCTGTCGCCATTGCCTATGAATTTGAGAGTTTTGGCGGGCATGTGAAAGAGTGCTGTTGTGTTTTGTATTATTTTCTTCGATCACTAATATACAAGATACACAATCCGCGGCAAAAAACGACCTCACCAAAAGAGCACCAAACTCAACATTCTGGTGCACTTTTGATTTAGTAGTGCTCGAACGCTCCGCCGGGAAACATGCCTCGGTGCGCGTTTAATAATTGTAGAAATCATACGTCTAAAACCAAAAAAAAGGATGGAATTTCATATTTCCGGTAAGTATTAATTTTATCCTAATATATTTCTTACAATTGTATTGTAAATATTGGTATTTCTTTAAGAAATCACCAAAAGACAGTTTTAAAATTAAGTTGTAAATAAATCAACACCAGGTATAAACCATCTCAATTGCGAATACTCATACTAAAGGTACTTATCGTAGTTTATCATGCCCACTTGAAATGTTCGGGTTATAAGCTATGTTTCTGTTCCATTTGATGGAGTCGCTATTACTATTATTTTTTTATTGAGGATTTTTTTCAGGTTTTCTCGAGATCCAGTTAGATGTGGTAATAATATTATGTTCCCATCTTCGATCAAATATAGTTCCCATTAAGGATTTTTTAAGTAGGTTAAAAAGTATGAGCGTTGGGTGATGTGAGTTGTCCTTTGTGGCCTATCGGAAAATGTATGTACACTTAAATGTATATTTTGGTTAATGATAAAATTAGACATAACATTAGAACAACATAATATTACAAGTAAAAAATAATTACTCCTCACTTTATACATTAAACTTCGGAAAAATAAAAAAATGGACTATTAAAATTATTACAAATTACAATCACCAAAAAAAATTTGAACAGTTCGACTCCACTCATACTTCACTTCGCCCTGTTCCAGCGGGGAATTTCGGTCGTAAAATTGGATTTTTTTTTTGGCACTATACAAATTTGAACTTAAATCATATACGCGGATGGTTGAATTTAGTATGAAGCGTGCATCGGACGTAAAAATTTTATTGCTTTGTAAACACAAATGTTCATTGTTTTATAAAAAGATCTTTAATAATTACTATAATTAAGGTTGATTTTAGATAAATGTATACTTCATTAAACTCTATTACTCGGGGACAGATTTTCGAGAGGTTTTGTATGAGACTGTGTATCTTGTATATTAGTGATCGAAGATTATTTTCCTAAAATTGTGTTAGCTGGGTTTTTAATGTGTAATATTGGTAGAATATTAACCATTAGATATTCGTGTTCATGCACAAGTGTAGGAAAGTGATGTAATATCCAGAAACGTGCTATTTTGTATTCCCTCCAAAACCCCATCGAAAGTTTCAGTAAAGCGTCTACCACTTTACTGAATCGACCGACTTGACTCCTTGACTGTATTGACTTTTACTTAGACTTTGACTAGACTTTAGACCTGACGATACATGAAAACAATGATGAAAAACATAACAATAGTACTACAAAAGACATGGCTGTATGGGCTTTGTTCCCTTTGCCTGTCCTGAATGGGACGAATCAAACCAAAAAAAAAAATGTCTATGAATTTTCTGTAACCTGTCATTTGTCAAGTCGACTGTCATTGTTGAAACTTGATTCTTGAACGGCATGATTGATTTTTGTGGAACTTCAACTTGTTTCGGCCCCCAGCTCAGCTGTTCGCTGCACTTACGACTGCATTGCGCTTGCCTGAACTGAATGCATCTAAAAAAACCTCTCCCAGACCTAGCCCTAGATTTATTTTAGTCGAAACGTCCCTTCGCATACATCATGTCGGCGAAAGTAGACGAAAGGTTTGTTAACAAATTTGTTCTTAAAGTATCGTGTTTTTCGAGTGGTATGGTTTGTAATGCTTGATTATTTTAGGGTTTACGACGAAATAGAGGCTTTGGAAGCTATTTTAATTGAAGATCTGGTTGTGAAACACGAAGATGGAGTGCCAAAAACTATCGAAACTGTTATCCATCCGTCGACTGCGGATAATATTGATCAACAGTTTGTGTGCATAACATTGGAGGTCAGGCTGACCTCGGACTACCCCGATAGCAGTCCTGAAGTGTTCCTCAGGAATCCCCGAGGCTTGGATGACCAATTACTGTCAATTATTAATACAAAAATTAGAGAAATGTTAAACATAAACTTAGGTAACCCAGTTATATTTGAATTGATTGAGGTGAGTTGATGTTGCAATATTATTCAATGACATTATTTATAAAGTAGGTTTTTGAAGACCAGTACTTTGATTAAATAACAAGACATACTATCATATTTCAGCTTGTCCGTGAATTCTTAACTCAGAGTAACCTCCCCAGCGGTCAGTGTGTGATCTGCCTACACGGGTTCACGCAGGGTGATGTTTTCATCAAGACGCAGTGTTATCACCACTTCCACAGCCACTGCTTGTCCAAACATCTCATTGCTGGTAAAAAATATTACCAGGAAGAACTAGATAAGCTGCCAAATTGGCAACAAGTTCAGGCGCCTGCTTACCAGGTAATTCATACTTAATATAAAAGCAGTATAAATTATTTCTTATATTATAATTTATAATTCTGCCTATGGTATTGTTATGGATGCACTTCATATGGCTATTTGTATTTGCTATTAACTATTTGTTGCATTTGGCAGAATTATTGACATAATATACACAAACAATCAAATAAAGGCAAATATGGCCTTCCACACATGGACATCAAATACCAAACAATCACTTGATTTTGTTTACAGTGCAACAAGGTTTGAAATGAATGTGGGTGGTGGTGCTGCTCGTAAAGGAGAACTGTCAAAAATGATGTTTTTGTATGATGGCAGTGTTAGTTCCTTTTTTCGCCATGTTCATTTAAAGCCTTGTCGAGCTGTACTATCCGTAGTATCTCTTATAATTTGGTCTGTGGCTGTACTTGCCTATTTGACTCTTTTGATGTGCGTCAAAAACCAATAAAGGTTTGTATACATGTATTTGTCATATTTGTCAAATAGGCAAATGAGGCCATACTTGTCAAACATACCGTCTACACATGGTGATTGTTTTGCGAATACATCAATTACGCAAATACAATTTCAGCAAACCAAATCTACAAATACCTAGTATCACTAGTATGGATGTTGTTTTAACAATGTAATTTTTTTTTATTTTTTTTTATACTTTGATCTATTATAAACATAAAGGAGGGTGGTCAATAAGTCAATATTTTTAATAATTGGTGTTAAAATATTATTTCAGCAAACATGTCCAGTTTGCCGCTGTCTTGTTTCATTTGATGTGGAAACACTGAAGAAGGCACCGCCACCTGTGGACTCTCTCACTGCTCCACCGTTCCACTTAACTGCTGAACTTAAGGTAAACCTTCTTTACTACGGTTTGAACTGAACTGAACTGAATGCAAAGTATTTGTTTAATTTTTATTAAGTCTAACTTGAGACCTAAAAATGATTATGATTTATTTCTGACTAGCGACCCGCCCCGGCGTCGCACGGGTATAAAATATATAGCCACTGAAAAAATGATTAAAATCAATAGCCTATCACGATCCTTCATGTGGTCTACTTCTTATCTGTGCCAAATAACATAAAAATTGCTCCAGTAATTCGCAAGATAAACCCTTTCAAATAATTCCACATTTTCCTCTATTTCTTCGCTCCTATTAGTCTTAGCGTGATAAAATATTATAGCCTATAACCTTCCTCGATAAATGGGCTATCTAACACTGAAAAAATCATCAAAATCCGTTGCATAGTTTTAAAGATTAAAGGGAACAAAGGGACATGAGGGAAAAAAAAGTGACTTTGTTTTCTAATAAGTAATAGATAAAGCTGGATTTGCTTTAAAAATGTGCTCAGATCAAACACAATAATAACAGACAACTGACAACATAGTGGTGTTGGCTGGTGGATAGGGAATGTTATTATTCGAATATTTCTTTAAAAATATTCAAATGTATTCGAATAATAAGTATTTCTAATACATTTGAATATTATAACAGTTCCTTTCCGAGAAATGTAAAAAGTAAAAAAATGTGCATGATATATATTTTTATAGCATGTTTTGTCTTAATATGGGCCCAGATCACAATCTCAAATAGAAAAAAATTCTCATGTATTAGACTTATCATTCTGTACTTCTATATTGATTCTTCGACCAGATGTGTTCATTTACTAATCTGTATGTCATATTAGTCAAGTGTCAAATCACAACAACAGTTTTTGTTGTGTGTTCAGGCTCTCCAACAACGCATGGCGGATCTGCTCGCTCGTCAGGTGGCGCGCGGCGGTGTGGTCGGCATGGGGGACGATGGGCCGCCACCGCTTACTATCACTACTCCCTCTGATAATGAGGTACATAATATTGATAAAAATTAAAACATTAATAGATTAGGAGGTCACGACATTTTTGGTAACGATATCCAAAATGACTTATTTTAGATTGATATGATAAAGAGCAACTCTCTGATGCCAAATATGTCGGTCTGCCTGCGTAAAGTAGTTGCGTTCTCTGTATAGGGCGCCTGAAAACTCAGTTATCATGACCAAAAAAAATGATAAGGTAAATGGCTGAGTAAGTTATATTAGGTAAGTACTAGTTGTTCTCATATCAGTAAGGCAAAAACTGACCAAATATTCAGTTGCGTTATGAAGCAACGAGCGTTCAAACGTTATTTATCGTGACCTATACAGGGTGCAATTAAACCTTCCTGCCAAATTTTTTCCAGGGTTTAGGTATCATTAGGAGAGTCCATTTAACCAAAAAAAATTGGGTGTTATTTTTATTTCAATAACATATTTTATCCCATTTAAAATCGTTGCAGAATTAATTACCTCGAATTACTTACCAGAGTTTTCTTTTTCTACTACCGTTTCGAAGTCTAACAAATAAGACCAAGCTAAATTTGAAAACGCAGACAAGATTACGTGTTGTAAATAATCTAATGGCGTCAGAGGAGGAGCTGCAAAGTTGCGCGTACTGGTGTCTATATTTTTAGTTGGTATAGATAGGTACCTAGCGATATCAAAATTTACGGTTCAGCCTTTTTACGTCTTAATGCTGGGATGACCTAGTCTAATAAAGTTGATACATGCAGGTTTTCGTCACGGTGCTTTCCTCCACCGTAAGAGCGTCGGTTACTATGACAAGAATGAATATAACTTCTGAAAAACTTATTGGTACAAGGTCCGGGTTGGAATTCGAAACCACGACTCTGCGATCACGATTATTGGGATCATGATAAGTACATATGTAAATCAAAGAATCTCACCTGTGTGGGTATCTTGACACGCTTTTTTATTAGCTTCACCTGTAACTGAGTCACAATGTAAGAAAATCTTGGAATTCAATTTCAGCCTACTTCTAATTATTATCGTATTGATTTGAAACTTTGTAAGTTTATAACACATGTCACGACTGGATGAGGAGGGCACAAGATCGCCATAAAGGATGGAAATGGAAGAGGCCTGTGTCCAGGAATGGACTCTTAGTGGCTGACGATGATGATGATGATGAAGTTTATAAGAGTCCGTTGATAATTGCAATTGCTACCATCGAGCTGATCGATGATGGTGTCGTGGTGGGCAATATAACTCTTCCATGTCTGTTGCGAAACCCCTTGAGCTTGGGCTCGTTTGTTTTCTACTGATGAACTAATTCACTACACTTGGTTGGTGGTGAGAGTCTGATGACGGAGCAGGGTGAGATTTCAGATTTTTTAGCGATTAGATATTTTAATCATCGATGAGAAGTTTCCTCACCGGTCATAAGACCGTGTGTTTTTGTTTTTAAACCAAGCACTTTACTAGTAAAATACTTAAAGAATATAGGTACGTTCAGACATAGGTCGCCGATAACTATGAATTGCAACCAAATATTTGGTCAGCTTTGGTGCCAATAAGCTAGTACGTACTGACAGTTTACGATTTGTAATTTTCAGCCATTTACCTGATCATTTTTTTTTTGGTCACAATAAGTCACGTTTGAACGCTCGTTGCTTCATAACGCAACCGAATATTTGGTCAGTTTTTACGCTACTGATATGAGAACAACAGCTAGTACTTACCTAATTTAACTTACTCAGCCATTTACCTTATACTTATATATATATATTTTTTTGGTCATGATAACTGGGTTTTCAGGCGCCCTAAACAGAGAACGCAACTACTATACGCAGGCAGACCAACATATTTGGCATCAGAGAGTTGCTCTTTATCTTGTCGATCTAAAATAAGTCATTTTGGATATCGTTACCAAAAATGTCGTGACCTCCCGTAATATAAGGGCCTGTTTCACCACTTCCTGATAAGTGCCGAATAGGCTATCCACTACTTAACTTGAGAGATGAAGTATGGAGAATCTGTCAAAAAACTTGTGAATAGCTTATTTGGCAATCGGTTTCGTTTTTAATAACAAGTCAAATGGTATCTAAAACAAAAATAAATTATAAACCTCATATTAATTGGAAGATCTCGATGAAATTGGTAACCGGTCGTGCTACATGGAAAATATTATCATTACACACTTGGATGTTGCAGTTGAGTTTCAATCAAACTGCAAAAACGTCTAAAATACTTGTCCGATTGTAATTTGTCTCATTTTATATACATAAAATAAACCTTATATGTACAGGAACCGAAGGTGTCAACCAGCGGCACTCAGGACGTGAAGGTGGAGGCAGCGGGCGGCGCACGGCCCGGCAGCAGCACATCATCCGACGGGCCCGCCTCGCCCGCCTCGCCGAACCGCGCACCCTACAAGGGGCCTTTCAGGTATGGAAATAGTGTTACGGAGTTGTCTACAATGGCCGTAGTATTGTTAAGCTTTGCGCTGTGCAATAGCCTTTTCTGCTAATAAAGGTGAAGTTAAAATGAAGCCGAGATTATCCTTTCTCAATGAGAGTTGTTTGGCGCTATGTAGCCCTTGGGCTATCGTGTCAAATGTATCAGACACACATGTGACAGCTCTTGTGGAAGCTATTTCGTGACATTTGACAGCTGTTAGACACGACAATTATTAATGGCACGATAGATCATAGACCCGACGGCTACATAGCGCCAAACAACCTTCATTGGATGAATTCAACAGGAATAGTTTATCCTTTTTCAATAATTGTTTGTTTTATTAATATATTACTTTTACTATATTTAACAATATTAGACTATTTTTTAATATTATGTACTAATTATTTTAGGGGCTTCAACCGTCGCGGCAAGCCGGGCCGACGCGGGCGCGGTGGGCGGTGACCTCCCCGCGCCCCGCCCCGCCCCGCTGCCGCCTAGCCCGCCCCGCGCGCCCCCCGCCCCCCGTGTCTTCCTGCCCCCGTTACACGTTATCGTGACAGCTGTCAGGTATATGTCGAGTCTCTTACCGTTGACGAAAATTGTGACAATTGTCAGGCATCTGTCGAGTTTCAAAATTGTGACGACTGTCACGTATCTGTCGAGTTTCAAAATTGTGACGACTGTCACGTATCTGTCGAGTGTCAAAATTGTAACAATTGTCAAATACTTGTCGAGTCTCGGGTTGTAAAAGATTGTGGCTACTTTCAGGTAGCGGTTAAGTTTCTTGACATAGGTGAAAATTGTGACAGCTGTCATATCAGTGTTGCTCGATGTAATTTTGACGGGTGTCTATTTGTCGTGGCCCCTCGTTACTCCTTGTGTGTTGCCAGGCGACAAAATTGTGATTGCCAGCCAATCGATTTGATAAATTCGGAATATTTAGTATTAAATGTGGAATCGAAATTCGATTTGACGGTGTGTGCCATGGTGCTTTTATTTAATCCAAGACTGACGATTTACCTAACGCGTATTACTGCCCTTTTACGCAATGCTGTGATTATTCCTATTTTAATAGTTCATAAGTAGCGTTACATTTGTTTCCTTGATAAAATTGTTTTTATATGTACCATTTCCCAAATCAAAGAGTGATGGTGCATGTTGTTAATCTAGGTATATACAGTATTGGCAATACTTTTAGTTTCACTATGTATATCATACCTACTATACTTGTTCTTTGTAATTTTCGTCTTTTCTACAAATTATTTGACATTTTTGTAGATAACACTTTGAACATGAATGCCATCATTGTTATAATTAAAACTAACAGCCCTTATATTTGTTATTTTTACAAAGAACCATAATTGTTTTTTTGTGTAATCATTGTAACGCTGTTTTGATACATATTTTGTATTTTCACATACGCACATGTCGCTTTAGTACACAATATGTTAAATTAGACTTTCGATTCCACAATTATTATGCTTCTTAATTAAAATTTAGAATCAAACGCACAACTTTGAACCCAAAATACCACTTAAAAAATTAAAATCTTTCTAAAACTTATGTACTAAAACAACCGTGTTCTCGACTAATAAATATCATTTTTATTGTAACTGATAAAAGTTGTAGTAACGCCTTAGCTATTTTTAAATAGCTAGAGCAACTTGACATTTCCATAAAAATACGAATCAAAGTGACTTAGTTGTATGGGAATCCGATAACTCTTCCACAACTAAATTGACAGTAAGGAAACCTTCCTATTTAACAGAAAATACAGACTAGTCCAATGATATATTAAATAAAAAACTCAAAGCAGATATGTCACTACCGCGCGCGTTGTGAAACTTCAAATACGACCCAATTGGGTCGTCTTTTATTTAGTCTGTCTCTTTTATGTAAATTGCATTTCGTATCTTTTGTTTCACTTATCTGTCAAAATCCAATTTTGAATTTGAAAATTGTTCGGAAGAGATTTAAGCCGGAAAATAGTATGAACGTAACAGATCTGTATAAGTAGAATATCATTGGACTGGTCATTTTGAGGGGCCGCTGAATTTGTCGAACAATCTGGAAAAAAATGGGAGGACATCTTTGGGCAGGGGTCGATGCTAGGCGGGTTCGCAATTTAGCAGTGTAATATTTCCTAGTATTTAATGCACGTTCTGTGAAGTATCCTAGTCAACCCCTAGATTTCCATACGAAATATTGTGTCAAATACGTTAACGTAGTGTAGTGACCGCATCCTAACCTCAAAAAAGGAATCGTTTGGATTCCAAGAAAAAAGAAAAAAAAACAATCTTAATTTTAATAAAAAAGTATGACTCATATTTTTAGTAATTCCATTTTTAAATTCTTCCTCAGCTCAGTTTTTGTATTATATTCGCCACAATTAAAACTGTTGTTTATATTGTGGTTAAAAAATTAACAGTTTGACGATGCGCTATCTTATAAACGTGGCGTCATGAAAAATAACAAGAGAGTTGACTGGTCCACTCTTGCACTAGCCCAAGCTCTGTAATGTCGCTTATTGAGTATTTTCATTATTATTGTTAGAGACCGGATTATATGCAACATAAAAAGCTTGTTATATGCATGCAAATATGCAGGGAAAATGCTTGAAATATGCACGAAAATTGGCAGAATATGCAAAATTTTGTGACAATAATATGCAAATTCAAAATCCGCATACAGTTAGTACTTAAATTATTTTTTGATAGGCGATAATAGGTACAGTAATACTATAATAGGACATTAAAATAATTTTAAAAATTTTGTGAACCGTGAACGTAATACAAATATTTTTCTAAATTTTCAGTGCTAAGATTGTGTCTACGATCATTTAGAATATTTTTGTAAATAGAAAAGGTTCGCTCCACGTTCACTGAGGAAATTGGGCAGAATTTGAACTTGGGTGCTTTGTTAACACTTAGGTACAGTTTCTGGGAAAAGTTCTGCCATTAATTTGTAGTTGGCAAGCGCGACGTTCTTCTGGCTCTTTCATTTTACTATCGTAACTGTCAAAACAAAAGACGCGCACGGCTACTGACTGCATTCGAAATGCAGTAAAAGTCGCAACTTTTACTCGATAATGTTTTTGTTACTATTGTTAATAATTGTTATTGTTATTAAATTTGGTCGCATTTCGTAACGCAGGGTTAGTGAAAAATATTGTAAATGTACCGAAAACATGCATCATAACTAGATCTTAGGTAAAATATGCTATTACCGCTGAAAACGGCTACAATATGCAAATGCATATGCAGAATGCAGATATGCAAATGCATATAATCCGGTCTCTAATTATTGTATTGCTAAAATTATGAGGCAAATGTGAGTTTAATTTTGCTTTTAAATAAAAAACAAGATGCAATAGCACAGAATACATATTAGTTTAACAAGTAATAGTAATGCAAATAACACTAGACGTCAAACTCATATTAAATCGAACGCAACTTTAAAACACTCCGAAAAATTAAAAATGTGAGGGAAATGCACAGTATTTGATTCTAGGTCTCTAGATGTGTTCATCTCATTTTTTATCGCACAAATCTTTTATTACGCATGTCAAAAACATGTAATTTTATGCCAACGCAACAGCTTGACGTGTAACCAAAATGATCAAGTTACTTACAACGTTGCCATGACATGACATGTACAATAAAAAAATTGCGTGATAAAAAATTTTGACGAACACGACTTCTCTTTTGGTAGATCAGCGATCAAGAGCCGTTATTGGTTGATCGCGATCAAATAGTGTCATGTTATTGGCAACAATTTGGCGCATTGCAGTCCCTAGTTTCGTTGAGTGATAAAGTTGTGCACGGCAAGTGTTTAAATTAATTTAAAAATGTTTTACAATCTTTCTGTAATTTCAATATGACGGAAAAATGTGTCTACGAGCAATTAATTAAAAAATTTATTATAAAGATTTAATCTAAGGGTGGGTTGCACCAGATGCGCGGTTATAGTAAGTTATGGTCAAAGTTATTGGTATAGTTAAGGCTAACTTAACTTTAACCTTAACTTTGACCTCAGAAGATAGATGTATGTTGCTTGTCCGACGAGGCTTTAAATGAACGTGCTGGTAAAGGAAAACTATCAAAAATTGCGTTATTGTATGATGACAGCGTTAGTTCCTTTTTTCGCCACGTTCATTTAAAGCCTTGTCGAGCTCTTTGGCTATCGTTAAATATGGCGTCCATTATTGACTTTAACCAAAGATTTGACTTTTTGCATTGCTTATAGTTAAAGTAAGTTGGTGTTAACCCACCCTAACATTACTTGTTTTTGTGTAAGTATATTTTTGTTACTATGATTTTGCTATTCTTTAAAGTTTTAACTATCAACTAAAATATTATATTTTTGTCAAATTATATTTTGTAATTAAAATTATTTCTAATGAAGAATTATTTTCTACATAGTTATTTAACTTGTTTCATGACATTTATGAATTTATGTAATATTGTTTAGTTTTTAAGCGTTTTTCTAATACTAATACTTGGCTTAGACTCTAAGTTTGACTCAAAATCGATTTTGTAAAAATTACTTTTGTCGCTCCTTAGAAATGAATCTTCTATGCAATAAGTATGCATTCAACTTTTGTAAGGCAAACTCGCTATATGCACAAAGCTAGGTTTTTATAACATTAAATTATATTATAAGGGCCGTTTCACAGCAAAAATACTCTGAAGTCTGATAGTTTTTTGCGAATGCAGGCTTTAGAAAATAATTTCTTTAACGAGTATTGCACCGATTCAATTTTGCACTTAAATAAGTATTTTTGACTACTTACAGCTTTCGCGACACTATGTCTGAGTTTGCAATTTTCATTACAATAAGTAAGCTCATTTTGGGTAACTTTGAATTGCGGTTTAACTTTGAACAATACAAAAATGTATAAAAATGTATTGTTCAAAGTTAAACCGCAATTCAAAGTTACCCAAAATGACTGTATTATATTTTTATTTACATCTTATTACATCATAATTGATAATATTTATTGTACTTTGACGATAATATTATATATACTTATTTAAAATTCTACTACAATTTTTTTAAATTCTGTTTAAGGGTCATGTAACACTGAAAAGCGACAAGACTATGCAATAGGCATAAAACGCATCGCAGCGTTGCATTGTACGAATCTTTGTATGTCTATGATGCATTCTCGCGTCGTTTCGCATTGTCGGTATGTACTTACCCTGTATAAAGAAATTTTCGTCATTACATTCCTTATTATAAAACTTGTAAGAGATTTGGGAGATGGCATGTACTTAGATACTTGATTTAGATTTTAGACAGTCATTGCTAAGAATCTCTTGCTTAATATGTATTTGATATTTTAAAACGTCATAACTATTCGAAAATATGTTTAAAGTATACTTGGTCTATTTAAATTGAAGTACCATGTTCTGATTTCGGCAAGTTTAGGTAATAATCTGCAAAATAACCCCTACTTTTTATAATTTCGTTATTACAGGATTAATGTTTGATTAATCAACAATGATTTAAGAAAATCATAGTTCCAAGAAAATTTACTACAGTCCTGAATCGCGCAAGTTATATAAAACTTTAAGGTGTGATTGTTCCCTGTAA
Source organism: Polyommatus icarus (assembly GCA_937595015.1). Classification (NCBI taxonomy): domain Eukaryota; kingdom Metazoa; phylum Arthropoda; class Insecta; order Lepidoptera; family Lycaenidae; genus Polyommatus; species Polyommatus icarus. The sequence goes on along the minus strand of OW569333.1, from coordinate 5,860,883 downwards.
AGAATTTACTGTGGATGTAGCAGCGATGAAAGGATAATTCTTTTACGATTTGTTTTGTATGTTTTTAACTACCGAGCATACCACTTATCGTATTTTTCGAATAGTTATGATTTCTTTAGAAGTAGATATTGCATTGTATTATTTGTGATTTACATTACGTGATCCGGTACATTGTCAGTTTTGCCTCGTGTATAGATGTAATTGATGGATTTAATAAACTCTTACCAAAGATTTGAGTTTATCTTTTTAAAATAAATATTTTAATGTATCCACGCTAGAGGCAGCACCAGCATAGACATTAAGGCTCGTATTTTTGGTCAGTACTTAAGATGCGACCCCGGTTCGATTCGGTTCGGTTCGGCTCTGTGATTGGCCCAAATTTTGACAGCCAACCAATCACAGAGCCTGAACCGTGTCTTGAGAGTGAGATGCATCTTGAGTACTGACCAAAAATACGGGCCTAAAAATAAGTTTTACCCGACGTTTGACGACGTTTCAATATTCTGATATTATGACGTCTGCATGACGGATTTCGGTCGGATTATTTACTGTATGTGCTAGTAGCGCCCTCTGTTCCGACCTTTACCTACGTAATATTCCCTATTGGATTTGATGTGTCTGACTAATTAAATGTAAAGGAACCCGCTCCACGTTAAGATATGATGGGTAACCTTGATTACGACTTAGATTACGAAGCTACTGGCGGTTCGCCTAAAGCTAAATTCACAAAAAAATGTCTTTGATAGAAAGGGGGGGGCGGCTGCCCCCCATCCTCCCCCTAGAGATTCTAAAAAAGTTGCCAAATATAATGCAACTAAACTCCTAAGTCTTTGAGTTGATTTGCTTGAAGTTTGAACTTGAAGCCTTGAACAATCATTCCCGTACGTCGAAACTCTAATGAAAAATTCATTTTCACATTGGTAAAGTCAACTTGCCCCCTAAAGTCAACTGCCTTGATAGGTATTAAGTTTTGTTTCTTATCTGGCGCCACCACCATTGAAATTAGTAAGTTAATTTATGCCATATTATGCAAGACACTTAGCACTATATGTGTAGAATGCAAAGCGCAATAATAGTAAATAGTCAATAATAACTTACGTTATGAACAAACAGGATGACAAAACGATTTATAATAATTATTAACATATTATATTGTATCAACAATGATAATTTTAGAAAACCGGTCGTTTGAAGCGTGGCCGCCAAGATCCTAAAATGGCGGTGCAACCTTCGCGCGCTTCCTGCAGAAGTCATTAGCATGGCCGACCTTATGGTTATGGACTTGTAAGGTTTCTGAACTGTTTGGATAATTGGCCATTTTTAAAATGAACCGCACTGATTTTGAAGAAATTAACGCTGCGAGCTGATCGATCACCTGATGGTAAGCGATGGCGTCATGTCTTTACATAAGATATTATAATACAAACCTTTTAATAAATTCATATTAGTTAATAGAATCAGGCGTTACTTTGCGGAAATCCATAGCTTAAAATTTAGTTTGTTATTATTTTTAGCAATATTTCGCGAAATAAACTTCCACCTTTAAGTAAATGAGTGAGTGCACCGGAGCATCCTCAGGATGTGGACTCTACGAACAACGTCCGTCAAGTCCGTTTACTTGACGGACGTTGTTCGTAGAGTCCACATCCTGAGGATGCTCCGGTGTTGGAGCGAAACGCGCGTCGAGGTTTTCAACCTGCATGGTGGTGAGGGGCCTTGCACGGATTTGCCAACATTATTGCTTGTGTGGTGGTGGTGTTTGCAAGTTCTTGCATGCGAGTGTACGCATAGGCAGTGTGGGAGGAGGGAGGTGCTGTACGCATGCCTATGCGTGCACTCACTCATTTACTTAAAGGTGGAAGTTTATTTCGCGGAATATTGCTAAAAATAATAACAAACTAAATTTTAAATTCATATAATGTTAATCTAGTCCTATACTATCTATACTGTACTCGGCGAAACACGGCGGTAGCGGTCATTGACTCCCTGTCAAAAACTTGTCATTTTCTATACAAAGCCGCGATTGACATCTGACACTTCATTGTCAATCGCGGCTTATATAGAAAATGACAAGTTTCAATGACCGCTACCGCCATGTTTCGCCGAGTACAGTATAGTATCTATAATCATAACAACGTATTGTTTCAGGATTCAGAATCTACCTCTACCTGAGAAGTAGTGACCTGCTTAGGAAACTCCAGCTATGATCAGAATTAAAGAAATCAAGTTAATAATATAAAAGGTCTACGGAACTGCGTATCGCTAAGGTCAGAGTTTTTGTTCAATTGTTGTCATAATATTATCACAATGAGTCACCGTCGGCAGATATGGGGATAACTTCGCGCCTATGAGTAATTTAATAGAGATGTTGAACTTGAGATCTTGAGACACAAGCACTCTGATGTTTTGTCCATGGACAGTGGTATCGCTTACAATCAGTTGATATGCATTCTCGTTTTCTGGTCCATTGAGATCTAACCTTAATACGTGGCTAAAGTATAACACACAGAAAATAACTCGAATCTTTCTTCCATAGAGTTTACTTAGAACGAGGTGCCTTGATAACTTCCGTGTTACATTGTTGTCATATTTTTGGCAAATTGGGATCGTATTTAAAGGACTAATCACTAACGAGTAACCGGATTGCCTGAATGTGAGCGATATAAGTACTACTTTGAGTCACAACTCACAACAGAGAATATTACCCAGAAGACGCCCCGAATGCCTCGTCTCGGACTTCACTGAAAAGGTGCTACCTCACCGGGAGCATTCGTAATGTAAGTTGCAACACTACTGAGTCGAGCATTACATCATATAAGCTCCGTGACGAGGAGAACCGAGCATTACAATGCGCACCTTGTAATGATAGATACAATGTGTAATATCTCGATACAACTTGTAACATCAATGCTAGGTGAGGGTGTTTACACGTCATGCGCCGCAGCGGCAACGGCACCGCCACCGCGGCGGTGCCGTTGCCGCTGCGGCGCCGTGTGTGAACAGCCTTCAAGTGAAGTCAACTTGTTATATTGTCTCAAAGTCGAATCTATAATGTTTTACACGTGAATGCTCCCGGTGAGGGAGCACCTTAAGCTGACGCTCATTCTTGTTGTAAATAGAGCTACCTATACGATTTTGGTAGACATGAGATAGTTCAAATCTGTATCCCACACAAAATCGGATATAACGGAATTCTGAGACCTCGCACCTCCTACTTGACCACACATTTTGATCATAATTATCGCAATATAAATAATAAAGAGTAGACCATATATTTTGTACTATACGTTATTTTATTATTTTAATTAACGATTAACTTTAACTTGCTTCAATTTTTCCGAAATGCAACGACCTAAATAACGAAATTAACTTGACACCGGTGCCCAGCTATGTGATGTGGATAGCCACGAAAAGCTGTCTACAGCATGGAGAATTTAAGAAATTATGTAACGTCGTTCATGGGGATTGGGCAATCTATCAATCATAGACGTTCGTAATCGCTTGTAGGTATTCATCGTCCATCATGGGAGTTTTATTTCCAGGACAATGCAGACGTCTAGGCAGGATACTTTTGAGTCTACTGTATATTTTATGGTGTGAAAATTATGATATCAGCATTATCTTACTTCCGTCGCCCTCAGACCTCAGTAGTCAGTAGTCGTCAGTGTATCTCCCGCCGTCGCGTCAGCCGGTCGTGCAAAATGTCGGTGCTGTTGAAAAACGTCACGAACTGTTTGTGGCACGCGTTCGACTCGCTGCAGAATAATGATTTTGTGCATAAATCTAAGCTGAAGGTAATATCCTTATACCTTATAAGGGCTATAGCCGTATAGGTGCGAAAGTTGCACCTTCTAGTGTTGTTGTTCCGGATAATTGGTATGTTTAATGTTTTATGACAATGTCTTCAAGTTATGTGCAAATTTTCACACGACAACTTCGGTACGTTTTCAACCACATTATACGAACATATTCCTCCTAAAATTTAAATTATGTAACCTTACAGAATGTCCAAAAATTCAAATCCTGTGACCTGAGTTCAAAATAATATGCCCATATAATTTGTTTTGCCTTAAATAATGAACTTGCTAAGTATTTGAGATGACAGTTAGAATAATCAATAAGTATACTTACTTAATAATTATTATTGGTTTCTCGGAAAATTTACCTGTAGGGTGTTTTCAATCAGCTACAATTCAGATCAGTTACTTTTGGGTAGTTATCCTGGAAAATCCTCGTATTTTTGAGTTTTCACCATATAAGGACATCTTATAAATGCAACTTTGTCATACTATTTACGTGTGAACTGACACTTTTTCTGTGCCTGGCCTTGCAAGTCTCAAGACAATCTTACGAGGTCAGAGGTACTACCTAAATGCATTCTCCAAACTGCCTTTTATTAAATACAACTCATAATAAAACAACTCTTCCTCCTATTAGGAAGTCGGTAAGTTATTTTGAGAAAGAACGATATAACATTAAACATACGTTAATGGCGTTAAGGCTGAGGTCTTTGGCATTAACTTTATAAAGTCTAACTGGCGCACTCAGAGTGGAACATTAATTATTACAATAAATTTATTAATGATTAAAAAAATTGACATAAGCCCCCATACATTATCTGTCAAAATCTTCATTAAATTAAAGGTTAATCATAATTAAATGTCTCTTACCTAGGTATGTTTAGCATACCTTATGTTATAACTACCGAGCTTTGTTTATATCTTGATCAAAATGTAATAAAACGGAGTACCTACATATCCTTAGTAACTTGGTATAATATTATGAATATACGTATCACCTTTTAAGCGATGTAAACGACATCAATAGTCAGATAAGGCAAATTACAAGGTAATGGGAGTAAAGTAATAAACTCCTAGCAATAAACCTTAATAGGACCTATGGGTGTGCCAAATCGATGCAAAGGGTGTGTCCATAGTCCATACGTTTGTATGGTACGGCCACTAGCCCCAGTATGGGTTAAAGATAATTCTGGATTCATAACATTCTCCTAAAGAGATTAGATAATAGAGAAGCAAGTGATTTTTTAGGCTCGATAGGTATACATAGACGTAATAAATGCCTCTGAGATGTAATTTAAAAACTTCATACATAAACGAATTATAATTTATACATATAATATGTTATTATTATTATGTAGTACCAAATTTAGCTTTAATTGAGCTAGTTTAGTGTTTAGTAAATTTTGGGGACTACGATAAAACAATGATAAGATTAGCAACTCATAAAACTCTATCTCACTTATCGCTTGTTAAACATTTCAATAATAGAAATGTTTGTTTTTCTTCTCTCATAATATATTTGAGGGTAAAGTTTTAGTCTTCAGATTGTAAGGTCTTTATAAGAATTCGCGGAGGTCTTGATCAATGATCTTCCCAATTTGGCAAGGACGATGATATAGAGCAGTGCAGTGCCGCGACCCACGGCACACTCGTGTACCGTGACCAGTAGTTGGTGTGCCTCAAAAATGTCATCGTACTTACATGTTCCTAGTATAAACTAGGAATATGTAAGTACACACTTTTTTGGTTCTTATAAAAGAACCAAAAAGGCAACATCTCAGGACCATCGACGAAAAGAAAGGGAATCGGGAAGAGCACCCGTGGGCCGTGTCCTGTTCACACTTCACACTTTACGCTGATTAATTTCTGGTGTACCTCCAAAAATTGTCATTTTTCTAGATGTATCTTGAACACAAAAAGTTTGCGGAACTCTCATGTAGAGTGCCTACCGCTAAATGTGATCGAAGCTTTTAAGACAATAATTATTAATATTATCTATGACCAAATAGAAGATACAGGTTACAGTCGCAAAGTTACAAATAACAGTTCCCTTAGAAATTGTGTGAATCATAGAATCTGTTTCTTCACATCCATAGTCTGAGTCGCCCTGCAGTTTCTAAAATGATCTTTATGTAGTTGGAATAAAGTTCCTTAGACAAAATCACTGATGCACTGTAAGTAGGCGAGAGGTCTTCGACAGACACGTCATCTAAACGTGTTTACAAAATACGGTGACTAATCCGTGCTAGTGTGTTACAGTTACTAAATAGTGGATCAAATTCACTAGACTTGGTAGTATGGCGAAAGTCTATACCTAGATTCTAGTCTCAACATTAGGGCTCCCACACACGGGCCACCGGCCACAACCACAAAACGCCGCTACCGGCATATTTCCTGTAGTTTTCATACATTTTTGACGCCGGTGACCGCCACACCTACAACGATTCACTTTACGATCAATAGACTAGATGCACTAGCTAAACGGCGTTTGTGGCTGTCGCGTGGCCCGTGTGCGGTGTGCGGCGACACTAAAGACGTTCCGCGCGGCTCCACCCGCTTGAATAAGGTATACTGGGGATTGGGGAAGCTGTATGTTTTCCCGCAAAGTAACCTACGACCTTCTCGTGGCCTATTCAGTATTCTATAAGATGAATTACATTAAAATCGGCCTAGTTGCGCGTGACAAATTCTCTAACTTTATTAACCGACTTCCAAAAAGGAGGAGGTTATAATATTATGTTCGGCTGTCGATATTTTTCATTTTTTTTTTTTTAATTTTTGTATGTTCAACAATTACTCCGCCGATTGTGAACCGATTTTCAAAATTTTTGTTTTGTAGATTAGCACTCTTACTAATTGAAAGATCTACATGCTACACTGTATAATTTACATTATACAGTCGATGTTACACATCAGACAAATACAAAACATTGTATATTTATATCTGTTTACAAAGTGTTCAAACATTTTATGAGCAAGGGGATTAAGTAGAGCATTTAAAAGTCGCGTCCCAAAAATGACCTACTACGCAAAGGTCGTCGCGTCCGCATCAGAGCGATGAAAATATTATGTAAAGGCATATTTTGGGGTCTATGTGGGTCTATGGGTGAAATCTATAGAGCGATCTTAGACTTAACTCAGACTTTACTTCAAACTTTACTTCAAAAAATCTTAGCTAAGCTTAAGCTTACCAAAATCTTAAGTGAATAGAGGACCCAACATCCATTGTTAGGTCCTCCTATTCACTTAAAATCTTAGCTAAGCTTAAGCTTACCAAAATCTTAAGTGAATAGGAGGACCCAACATCCATTGTTAGGTCCTCCTATTCACTTAAAATTTTGCTAAGCTTAAGCTTTGCTAAGATTTTTTAAAGTAAAGTTTGAAGTAAAGTCTGAGTTAAGTCTAAGATCGCTCTATAGATTTCACCCTCAGTGTCTAACTCTAAGCACACTATGCCGAAGTTCCGCGGCGGAAATTCCGCATGATTACGTCAGCAATGTCAAACGCATACAATATGACGAGACGGAATTTCGACATAGTGTGTCATCGGTTATTTAAAATACATTGCAGGCGGAATCATGCGGAAATTCCGCCGCGGAACTTCGGCATAGTGAGTTTAGACACTAAAGTGTCGGGTATAATTTATTATGTCCCAAAGGACATTATTATCTACACTCTACTTGATGCTGCCCGTGAATACCTAATTGTGATAAACTTTGAAGTCTTTACCCGAAACTCAAAATACTTCGATTAAATTTCATCTTAATTGGTTCTGGCTTTTCGACCGGCGTAATGAAAATGTAGAGCTGCATTTACAAATGACCATTAAAAAGTAAGCTTCATATTTATGTCCGTGTGAAAACCGTCGCATCGAGTCGTTGAATTGACCTCTTTACAGACTTGGCTACGGCAGTCCAAGATTCAAGATCCATTCAAAATTATTTTACCTCGGAGCGGTATCAGAGTGGGTCTTATGCCGTTAGTATAGAGCCCTGTTTGAGGCAGCACAACAGACTACATAGAAGTCTAGCTAATTATCAACTTACGGCTATCTAGAGCTTTGAAAGGCGCAGTTCTACAGTTGAAGGATTTCTTCTAGTGCTGACTTGGGAGTTACGAATGAATCACCAGGCTGTTTTTTGTTCTTTTCTAATCTAAAACACATTATGCACAGGTACACACTCACAAAGGCATAAAGAAAAAGTTCGATTTCATTCTCATCGGGATGTAACAGCCTGTTTTGTGCCAGACGGCAGAAATCTACATTTATCGGGAAATTTCTTGGCACCTGGAAGCTCGGAAGGTACCTACCAACTCTCATGATCTCAGTCTGCCTTATCGAACTCTGATCGAAGCGTTCGATGTATGAGAATCAGGCCCAGGTCGAAATAAGTAGCACAAACAAGTCGTACGATTGTATAACACTTGGCAGTTCCTAGCAGCTAGTAAATCTTATCTTATGGATATATATGTAAGTATAATAATGGATTTTCAAATGTGTTAGTCGCACTAAAACTCAAAAACGGCTGAACGGATTGGGCTGATCGTAGTCTTAAAATATTCGTAGAAGTCTAGGGAAGGTTTTAAAGATGAGAAATAATGGAAAAATTGCAAGTAATATGCTAATAACGACAATTTAATTTTCCCCATACAAAATGTTCTTACCTGTTTATTACGAAGATTCGGTTTTTTGGCATAATAACACGTAGATCTAGATAAAATAAGGGTTTTGAATCGACAACATGTATCTATAATAGCCGAATTATCGCGTATTTGCAAAAATAAAAACACTATTATAAAACTTTCCAAATTAAATTTGACACAAAAACAAATATTTTTTTATTAACAGAAACAATATGACGATGAATGTAATAACGAAATCGTTCTAATTTAAATTTTAACCTACACGTTTAGCTGTTTTCGAACGACGTTTGATTTCGACGTAGGGTGCTTTGCTCACCAATATCTTCTTTTTTAAGAGTAACAAGTTATTTAAAAGTGAATATCTCAAGGAAAACAACACATTCAGCTGTTGATTACTATGCGGGGGGCGGTGCTTTTCATGTTTTAAGAAAATACTAAGTTATTGATTTGATGTGAATATCTCAAGGAAAACAGTGTTGTTTTCCTTGAGATATTCACATCAAATCAATAACTTAGTTTCAGGTTTGTAGTGAGGTTTGATTACTATGCGGGGGGCTTCGCCCCTCGAGCCCCCCTCCATTGACTATCTCAAGGACAACAACACATTCAATTTCGCGTGAGGTTTGATTACTATGCGGGGTGCTTCGCCCCCCGAGCTTACTAACTTACTTTATCAGTTGCTTAAAACAAAACGGTTTCGCGTCGTTAGTGTTGCGTTTTTTCTCATGTATTAAGAACATATGTACTAAGTTATTGCAATTTAATGTGAATATCTCAAGGAAAACAACACATTCAGTTTTGGAGTGAGGTTTGGTTACTATGCGGGGGGCTTCGCCCCCCGAGCCCCCTCCATTGATTATCTCAAGGAAAACAACACATTCAGTTTCGCGTGAGGTTTGATTACTATGCGGTGGGCTTCGCCCCCCTATTTTGTCAGTTGCTTAAAACAAAACGGCTTCGCGTAGTTAGTGTTGCGTTTTTTTCTCATGTATTAAGGGCGTTCCGTCCGGAGATTCCGTAATTGACCGTATTTAAAACCTTATAAACTCATAATCTGAAAGCTACAAAGTTATAATAAAAAAATACAGCAATAATCTTCAGTATATCAACATTCCTTTTGTCGTTTTAAATTTTCTATTTTTGTTTCTTATACTCATGATTTCAGCTTCCAAAGTAATACAAATTTGTTAAAATTCAAGCATACATTCAGCATCTCCTTAGGATTTACAAATTACTTTTATTTGAAACTCACGCCAATAGATCGACAATATAATAAACTACATATTCGCCGTTTTAAATTTTTTTAGGACAATTTTGAACTAAGATAAGTAAAAATAATAGGGTTTTGGCGCGATCTCGGCAACGCGGCAAATGTATGGCCAAGGTCGTTTGCTCGGGGGACGACCTTAAGAACATACTAAGTAATTGCAATTTGATGTGAATATCTCAAGGAAAACAACACAATCAGTTTTGGAGTGAGTTTTGATTACTATGCGGGGGGCTTCGCTCCGCGAGCGTTATAAACTGAAATAATTAGTAAAAATAGTGAAATACATAATATTATTGTTAAGTGAAATGAAGTTCACCGGGTCGTCTAGTATATTATTAAATATTATGATGTTATGATAACACAATCTCATTTCTTAGAATGCAGCATGTTTGCACCTTACTCATTACAAATATTTGTAGACCGTACATTACTCTACTACATACCTAAGTTCTAAGTCATAATTTCAATCTTAATATATATAATTCTTCTGTAAGTGTGTATGTCACTGAACTTCTCTCAAACGACTGGACCGATTTTGATGAAATTTTTTGTGTGTGTTCAAGGGGATCTGGGACTTGTTTAGATTCACAATTTTGTCCGCTGGACAATGTTTTCTTTAATTAATTTTTAATTTATTAGTAGTTGTTGATTTTGAAATGTTTTACATTGGATTCGACAGACGGCGCTACCATCGCAGTGTTAAATTTTAAATAATATTCGAATTCGAATTTTAATTTTAGTCTGTCCCGACAGTAAGCGCTGCGATAAAATGCGTTAAAAAAAATACATAAGGGAGAAGACCTAATGGCAGACACTATAAGGAAACATGAAACATTCGAATGTTATAAAATATATAATTTATGAAAATAAAGGATTGATAACTTCTTCCATGTGTTCAGTTACTCTTACAAAATAAAACTATTATAATTATTCTCTGACAAATCAATAAAAAAATATATTATTGGTCTTTTTGTAAACTTAGTCATAAGTACTAATAGATGACATCACAATAAACGAACATCACTAATAGTAGACACCAATATGAACTAATAGTTGACATAGAACATTAAATTACATTTTACATTTTTCATACCTATTATTAGGCCTTTATTTGCCGTTTTTCAAAAGATTTCATTTACTTCATCATAGTAACTACATGCATCAGAAATATTATCCACGTTGTCTCCAGATTCTATTCATTCTTCTTCCATGCTGAAACTATCTTTCCTTTTATTTTTATTTTTCATATTTTTTTCCCAGCAAATTTATTTTTAGTCTTAAGTCTCCATGCTTCTTTTGCCTCTTCTTTTTTCTTCTTTTTGTTCTCAGTTCTCCTTTTTCTTCTTTTTACTACTACAAAACTAAAGCATCGATTTTTAGATCAGTGCAAGGTCTAATATTAGACACCATGTCCATTTTTAGGTACAGTAGTTCTAAGTTCTTAGTTTGTTAATAGAATTATATTTTTAGAGAATAGTGATGATATTTGCAGTAGAATAAAGTACAAAATAACTTTAGTATGTATTGAAAAACTAAAAGATGAGATCCATGTCATCTATTAGGTTTTTTTACATTTTCAAGAACTAATAGTAGACACCCTTTATATTGTTAGGGAAAATGGATAAAAGATCATAAATAAACATTAATTAGTGTAGACAACATGACCATTAATCCAATGAAGTCAATAGAAATTACAAAAAATCTAATAAATGTATTCAAAACTTACGTGCAAAATTTCGCCTTCCTTAACCTATTTGCTAAGAAATTGCCGGGTGCGTGTTGACGCGGTCACATCATTTACGAAAACTGATCCCATTTTAAAATTTTGTTCCCGAAGGCATCCCTAATATATTTTTTCACATCAACAGATAGCATAAGAAGCTTATAAAATTTACAGTGTTGAGAAATAATTAGAATAATTCTTATTTTTATGGCATTTTTGTCGTAAGTGTCTTCTATTAGTTCAGTGTCTACCATTAGCGCCTTTCCCTTAATATACTTAATATGGCAAAGAAACGTTTGCCGGGACAGCTAGTATCTATATATTATACTAGAGTACTGAGTAACCTTACACTGATGATGAGTTTTGGAGTCGTCCTAGGAAGCGAGACAAATTTTAATTTCTACATATTTTAAGGGATAAAGGACAATAATTGAAATAGGCAATGTATCACGCGAATTCTTACTCGAATGAAACCATAAGTAGAGTTGTTTCATAGCTACATACATATACTAGTAATTTATGTATTACTAATTATTATTTATAGTACTTATGAAATTTTTACTACACTGAATATAAAAGTATTCACGACTGCATTTCGTCTACGGTCTAAATAATGCGTGAGATAGACCACAAGTTGTCTGCGTCAATGCCAAATCGATATTTTATACGTCTATCGCTACTGATAGTTAGGTGAGTATCTACTTGTTTCGCAACTCTATGACCTAAATATCATCAGGCGAGACCTGCTCATTTAAAGGTCTACCAGGATCTGATGACAATTTTTGATGGCAGATTTTCAAAAAATGTCCTTGATCTAAATTGGATAAATTTTTATATTTGCACTAGCTATCCCGGCAAACGTTGCTTTGCCATAATATATTATGTATTTGCCATATTATTATTTTAATGAAGTGACTAAATAATATGTACATGTTACCATGGCAACGTCGATCACTATCCCGTCGCACAAAGTACAATGGTCGCCGTCAGTCTCAGGTTGTAATAATTTTTTGCAATAAAATAAAATTGCGACTATAATTAAAGATCTAAGCTATCCTATCTCTCAAGTTGGAAAAAAACACATTTTAATAAAAACAACATTAAAATCGGTTTAGTAGTTTAGTAATCCATCGCGGACAAACATCGTGACAGGAGGAGATTTATATATATGTATTAGATGTTTCACACACAAAGTCAGCCGCTGTAAGGAAAAAAAGGATCAATGAATGTTTTATTCCAATTACCTAAGTACCCCGGTATTGCTAGAGTCTGCAATTTCTTTTCTCACTTTTTGCCATCAGACTCTGGTCTACCTAGGTAAGTATACCAATTTTTTCCCTTACAAACCTAGACAATATAATATACCTATTCGCATGTAACATATTATTATTTCCAAATTCCAGGTTCTAACAGCGAACCTAGGCACGCTCCTAGACTTGTACGGTGTAGAGAAGGGTCTGGACCACTTCAAGTCGTCTTCAGAGCTGAGCTTCAGCGAGTTCCGTCACTACCTGCAGCATGAGGTGTTCAGTAATCTCCCAAACACCATGAACCTGCCCCTCGTTAGGGAGTACGAGAAGAAAATTAGTGAGGTAAGCCTACAAATATAAACAAAGCCATAACCTTTGAATCCTTAGGTCCAATTTCATCAAACACTGTTAAAGTTAATGCTTGAATTAGTTTTTTCCTCTTTCATTTTTCAAATGAATGAAAGAGAAGACAATTAAACAAGCTGTTAACACTGATACACGTTGGTGAAATTGGACCTTAATCTACGAATAACAAAACAGTTTTGTACAAACAATAGTTTTGTTATTCGTAGACCTTAATATTATACCTAAAGGCGAAAGCGTGCATGTTTGTCTACCTCCCTAAAATCGCTAAACCGATTTGATGAAAGTTCTGGACACACCCTAAGCCACATATTGAAGGCTACTCTATATCTAGGACAAGCGTGATAAATGCGAAAGTATGACATCCCCTCTGTTACCTCTTTACACAATGATATTGTATGTTACTAACGTAACTAGATTGGCAGTCTACGACAGAAACGCGTCACCACTTTGAAGATGCCTGCAGGCATATCTGCCATACATAATGACATAATAACATTATGAAGTGACATTGTCTTTTGGGCTATGAAGTGGTTACGCATTTTTTGCATCAGTTTGTAAGACATTGCCACTCTAGTATTTTAGAAACTCATTGTCTTTACATCTCGCTGATATTAATCGATTTTGACGTTTGTTATGGATCGATACTTCAAGTCCCGAAAGAAGAACCTTAGAAGAAAATTACCCTGAAAAATGTACCATCGACTTCGATCACTAATATACAAGATACACAATCCGCGGCAAAAAACGACCTCACCAAAAGAGCACCAAACTCAACATTCTGGTGCACTTTTGATTTAGTAGTGCTCGAACGCTCCGCCGGGAAACATGCCTCGGTGCGCGTTTAATAATTGTAGAAATCATACGTCTAAAACCAAAAAAAAGGATGGAATTTCATATTTCCGGTAAGTATTAATTTTATCCTAATATATTTCTTACAATTGTATTGTAAATATTGGTATTTCTTTAAGAAATCACCAAAAGACAGTTTTAAAATTAAGTTGTAAATAAATCAACACCAGGTATAAACCATCTCAATTGCGAATACTCATACTAAAGGTACTTATCGTAGTTTATCATGCCCACTTGAAATGTTCGGGTTATAAGCTATGTTTCTGTTCCATTTGATGGAGTCGCTATTACTATTATTTTTTTATTGAGGATTTTTTTCAGGTTTCCTCGAGATCCAGTTAGATGTGGTAATAATATTATGTTCCCATCTTCGATCAAATATAGTTCCCATTAAGGATTTTTTAAGTAGGTTAAAAAGTATGGGCGTTGGGTGATGTGAGTTGTCCTTTGTGGCCTATCGGAAAATGTATGTACACTTATGTATATTTTGGTTAATGATAAAATTAGACATAACATTAGAACAACATAATATTACAAGTAAAAAATAATTACTCCTCACTTTATACATTAAACTTCGGAAAAATAAAAAAATGGACTATTAAAATTATTACAAATTACAATCAACAAAAAAAATTTGAACAGTTCGACTCCACTCATACTTCACTTCGCCCTGTTCCAGCGGCGAATTTCGGTCGTAAAATTGGATTTTTTTTTAGCACTATACAAATTTGAACTTAAATCATATACGCGGATGGTTGAATTTAGTATGAAGCGTGCATCGGACGTAAAAATTTTATTGCTTTGTAAACACAAATGTTCATTGTTTTATAAAAAGATCTTTAATAATTACTATAATTAAGGTTGATTTTAGATAAATGTATACTTCATTAAACTCTATTACTCGGGGACAGATTTTCGAGAGGTTTTGTATGAGACTGTGTATCTTGTATATTAGTGATCGAAGACCATCGACGAAATTCATTCAAAGGCAGTTGACGGAACTACGAAGTACGAAATTTGGTCGGTTTTAAATGTCAATTCAGTTTTAGCTGTGATCGGCCGGGTTTGACGTAACGTGACCAAATTACTAAGGTCCCCCAACTGCCTAGGAATCAACTTCTCTGATAGAACGATTACTCCGCGATAGACAAACCTCGGGCAAAATCAAGTAGCTAAACACCATGATCTTCTCCAGGTGAGCTGGTTCGTGTGTCGCAAGTCGCTGCTGTCGCGCGACAAGGCGGTGTTCGGCGACAACTCGGTGTTCAAGCTGTTCCGGATATTCTGTCTGCTGGCTGACCTCGTCCAGGACGCTGACAACACCGATCGCTACGTGGTCAGTACTTTGAACGAGATTGTTTCAAATTT
The DNA here is from genome assembly GCA_937595015.1 of Polyommatus icarus. Lineage (NCBI taxonomy): Eukaryota > Metazoa > Arthropoda > Insecta > Lepidoptera > Lycaenidae > Polyommatus > Polyommatus icarus. The sequence continues at coordinate 5,845,613 of OW569333.1, read as the reverse complement.
CAAATTCAAATTCAAATTCTTTATTCACAGAATGTAGTTTTACAATGTACATGTAGGTGGTAAGGTAGTATATTTAGTTCTTACATTCTACCATGATTTTGCATGGTGTGTGAAGTTTCGTATATTTATATTATTATGTCGGTTTATCATAAAAGTTACAAGACGTTTCATATCTAAACCTGAATCTATATTAAATATCTTAAATTCTAGATAAGAGAAGTTTATTCCTAGGCTGATAGATGGCTGACCTAAGTAATTGGGTCGCGTTATGTCAAGTCCAGCCGACAGATTCTAACATCTGGGGGCACGGTAGTGCCCCAGCCAAGCTTTTTAGCAAAGGCCCGGCCGTACCATACTTTTCTCGATTAAATTGACATAGGTAATTCGACCAAATGACGTAGGATGCCAATGAATCGATTTCTTCGACTGTGGGTACATTATGGATAATGTACCGAGAGACTTTCTTAGAAGTTCATTGGTTTATTATCATCATGTCACTCTGATAGTACTTTAAATATAATAAAAAAAACATTATAGATACAAATGTGTACTTACGAACTGAGCCAGCGTGAAAAAAGTGCAGTGTTTTGTCTGTGTACAGTGTAGGTTGTTCATTTTTTGCTCTTCGCACATGTAACCCATATGCGAAATGAACTCTCAAAGGACGCGTTGTTTGGGTCAATGACCCGCTATTGAAATCTGGCCAAGCGTGACGCACATAGCTGGGTTCCGCAGACAATGCATCACCGTTGCAGTCGCCATTGCAAAGTTAAATTACTTCGATTTTTATATTACTTTAAACAAGAATCTTGTAGAGATATTACATTAAGGAATACTTTGCAAAACCACTGCTTAGGTTCACTAATAGATACTCAGTTATCAGACTTTTTGACGAGAAATCTGTTTATTTATAAATTTTATTGCCTAATGTTTAATATTGTATATTGCCGTTAATCATCCATATCTATTTGTATCATAAAAATATGATAAACGAAGTGAATTTTCAGTTTACGCGACTCAGCCTCTGTTGATTTAAAGAACATTAAATAAATATCCAGACGGATTATATATTCTACAAGTCTACCATTCCTTAAATATCATGGTTTTATAATTCGCCCACGGGACTCTAGCTGTTAAGACGCGCACAACACTAATGCTTTGTTACAGCGCTGAGCGCTCTACATAGAAAACAAAAGTTCGTTATAAGTTATAACACGATTACCGACTTGTATCAACATTCCACAATAAAGCCCCTTACTTATTAGAAGATCCACAGTACATTTAACGTTTAATAATTTAAAGCGTGGTTCATACTTTTATTATAAGTGCGAAAGTATCAATTTCTGTCTGCATTTTGATATTTGATAATATAGATATACATACTTTGAATCTAGGTTAAGATGAAGTGGTAGGGCCAGAAGCGTATAATATCGCGATCTAGGGTATCTTTAAACCTGTTTTTAGATATCAACCGCTAAAATTCATACAATGTTATTCATACCGGCGTAAGGGTAAAGATATGCCTAATAACGTTATATTCTTCGAAACACGATTACAGTAATTTGCCTCGATAGAAAAAAATCGTGAAAATCATCATAAATTGCCATTTTATTGCAATTTTTCGATTTTACGGCGAATTTAGATACAATTCTAGTAAAAAAATTGTTTTCATAAACCTTTCATAAAATCCCATAAGGTAGTTTTTATGGTTTTCACTAAAATGATAGTTAGTCATTCAAAATAAAATAATACCTATAACGCTCGCACTGTATGAGGGCGGCGGGGATGCGGGGAGGCGATTCAGTCGGCCGCGGAGCCTCGTCGCAAGCAGACACGTACTACTCGTCGGCCCGCTCTTTACGAGAATTTGATGTGAAAATGACTTGACTAGGGCTTGCAAGTGTACTTATACCATGCAAAGTCCACACGATAAGAAGAAGAACAGAGTACTTATAGGTATTATCGGTATTAATTTTTTTTCCTCATTAGATACGAATGAGTAGAAATAAGGGTCACCGTACACTTGACTGAGTATCGGTATTATCTTTTTTTGACGTTATTTTTTTCCTCAGTAGGCATGAGAATAAGGGTCACCGCATATTTGACCGGGTACCGGTATGGGTATTGGGTATCTTGTTTTGACTATTCTTTTCCTCTGTAGGCATGAATTAGTAGAAATAAGAATAAGCGTCACCGCACACTTGATCTGGTATCGGTATCGGTATTATCTTGTTTTAGACTATTTTTTTCCTCAGTAGGTATGAATGAGTAGAAATAAGGGTCACCGTACACGTGACTGGGTATCGGTACTTATAATATTTTTTTGACACAATTGTTTCCTTAGTAGGTATGAATGAGTAGAAATGAGAATAAGGGTATTGTCCAGTATCAATAACAATATTGAACAGTTACTAGAACAACACATTTAAACGCCTCCGTGGTCTAGTGGTATAGAGCGCGGCTTTTGACTCGGAGGTCGTGGGTTCGATTCCCGCGTTGGAAACATAATATTTCCAAGTTTGGTTAGGACAATGCAGGCTGATCACCTGATTGTCTGACAAGTTAGATGATCCATGCGTCGGATGGGCATGTAAAAAGTCGGTCCTGCGCCTTAACTCTCGCTAGTCATGTCAGTCTTCCGTCCCACTGGGTTATGAGAGTAAAGGAATAGAGAGTGCTCTTGTGTACTGCGCACACACTTGGGCATTATAAAATTACTCCTGCGTAGCTGGCCTGGTTTCAATGAAACCGGCCACCGTCACCGAAGCCGGTGTGGGAGCTATTATTATTATTATATTACATTTAGGGACTCCCAACAAATAGGATGGTAATGTGTATTTTGCTTTGTCTTTTGCTTTTGAAGACCGAAGAGATAGAATGAAGAAGAATGTTATTATGTTTCTTACAGATATCGAGCTATGGTTGTGCAACCAAATATAAAAGAAAAATTGTTCAGATAATTCTGTTCAAGTTTTAGAAGGGTGAGACTTACACATAATTAAAACATAATATTATTTTTTAACAAAAAATTAAAACCGACTTCCAAGGTAAAAACAATAATAACATTAATACGAACTAAAAAGTATTAAATAATTTTTACTATCTAATAGTGCCTTTTTCCGAATTCGGCTAAACCTCAACTATTTCTGTACTCAATCTTCATTATTTTGAAGTCGGTACCAGATAGCTGAATCTTCAGTCCTCTGACAGAATATTTGAAACTTTTGGAACTGGCACCGACTTCAAAATTATGAAGATTGAGTACAGAAATAGTTGAGGTTTAGCCGAATTCGGAAAAAGGCACTATTAGATAGTAAAAATTATTTAATACTTTTTAGTTCATATTAATGTTATTATTATTTTTACCTCGAAAGTCGGTTTTAATTTTTTGTTAAAAAATAATAATAATTTCACTCTTTTTAGTTACACTAGTAGGTAAACCTTCGCGTATATTTTACGTATCTTATTACAATTTGTTAAGAGTCACAACTCACAATTCACACTCACAAAATAATATATTATCAGTGAAGTGAACATATTGTGCTAAGTAATTTAACAATTTTAATGCTTCAAGCCCCAAGCGGTCACCGGCGATTGCGATAACAATAGAAAGGCTATTGTGTCTCGTTTTTCCACGATCGAAGGATCTATCAGATAAAAAATTGTATAAACTTGCATAGAATGTAGCGTAGCTAGGTGAACTCAAAATCAATATAATATTATCATAATTATTGACAGCTGTTCTTGTAATCAAGAATTCAATTTCAAATCGATACTTAGTGCGCCATCTATGTTATACAGTACATAATAATTATTATTATTAGTATATCCATACCTATGCCTTGTATTATCTATTCTGTGCCATGAGACATTGGTGATCTTAACACGACGTGGTAATGATGATGACGATGATGATGATGATGATTATGATGATGAATATGAATTGCATAGTAGCATATGCTTTCTGTTCTTAAAACAACGCCGAAACTCCCAAACGTGTATCTATAAGGAGTCAGGAGTTCTCTCAGCATCTTCGAAACCATGGTATACCTTGACCCAATATTTGACTTTTTGGTAGCATATTCTTAGTACACTTCACATAAAACCAAAATCACCATATGTTTCCATATAAATTTCGAGGAGTTCCCTCGATTACTCCTGGATCCCATCATCAGGTCACCACTTTTGTGAACATGGTACCAAATTGGAGTAAAACCAAATAGAACAAAATAAAAATTTCTAAAATCGGTTCACATACGGTGGAGTAATCGTTGAACATACAAAAATGAAAGATAAAAAATATCCACAGCCGAACATATAACCTCCCCATTTTTTGGAAGTCGGTTAAAAAAAGACGGGAACACATCAATTGACAAGAATAGTAACTGGTATTACCATGTCCAGGGACAAAGTCTATACAATAACAAGAACAAGATTACTACCTCAGTGCCCCCGAGGACCTTTTTTGGATATAACTAATTATTTAAAAAAAAACTATAGGTATATTTAATAAAATATAACGAAAATGTAATGAACAGCTAAATAACCATCAATTATATAAAAATCTGCAATCGCAAAACCAAATAATTAAAGCATGAATCAAAAAATTCGAGACGTAAAAATGTTCGATTAGGTGTATTTTTGCACTGACGTACAATAACTTCAAAACGCGGCGGCCGGTGAGCAACTCGATTGTCGCAAATCGTTCGCCGACATCGCCCGAACTTATAACATTGAACGTCGTACTGTATGGTCATTTAATTTAGTAGTTATAGACTTTGTACAAAACAAGATAATACCGATACCGATACCCGGTCAAGTGTACGGTGACCCTTATTTCTATTCATACAATACCAACTAAGGAAAAAAAAATTCAAAAACAATATAATACCAATAACTATACTCGGTCAAGTGTGCGCGACCCTTATTCTCATTTATGCCTACTAAGGAAAAAAATTGTCCAAAACAAGATAATAAGATCAGAAATAAGAGAATAACCAGGCGTGCGCATAGAAAGCGCGGGGCGGAAGATGGTTGCCCCGCGCTTGCTCCCGCCACGCTTCATACCTCACCCCCTCAGAAACACGATGCGCACCCTACCACTTCATCTTAATGTTTTTCCAGGAAAAATGTACGAAGTTTGTCGGCAACATCTAGTCGTTATATAATTTTGTCCTTTTCTAATGCATTAAAAAATCGTTTGACTAACAAGGACAAAAAATATATAAATAATTATATCGTCTGGAAAGGCGTGTGAGGTAGGTAACTACATAGTCTAATAATGTAAATACATATTATACATTCGGTAGTGTGATCTTTTTAAGTTACTAAATGGGAAATATTACGCAAAGTTTGTATCAGAGGGCGCCACTAGCACGTACAGCAAATAATTCAACCGAGATCCAACATGTTGCACTTCATCATATCAGAATATTGGCAGAAACTTTGTTAAACATCGAACAAAACTTTTTGTTTACTATCTACGCTGCTGCCACTAGCATAAAGACACTGCAGTAATATAATATAGTGACTCAACTTGTGAAAAAGGTGTCAATACCTTCAATGAGTTCAAACAATGGTTGAATGTGATAATGATGACTGATGGTGATGAGTGATGTACAAGTTACAACAATAGTAAGTGGGACGTATTATAATTATATTTTGGATGGTCCTCGAAAGGTGTTGACGTAGACCTCAAAATGACGTATTACGGGCAGGAAATACTTTAGTCAGATCTAAGGCTACGTCATACGTGCACACGAAACTGAATGTCAGCTGCTGACTGAGCAAACTCACTAGCTGATAGCTCAAATGTAAACGCAGCCTGTTCCTTGCATTGAGTATACAGTGTGTAACAAAAATAAGTGATAATACTTTAGGGTGTGTACGTGTTCCTTGTAGAGAGCTCACTGTGAAAGTCGCAGCGCTGAAAAACGATTTTTTTTTCACTTTTGTATGGGCAAGGGCCCGAGCGTCACGAGTTTCCCCATACAACATTAAAAAAAAAAACGTCTTTCAGCGCTGCTACTTTGAAAGTGAACTCTCTACAAGGAACACCTACACGCCCTAAAGTATTGTCACTTATGTATACTGACTTCAGAGTTCAGACTCAGTTAAATATATCCTATGCCCTATAGGTCATGTATATACTGTATAGGTTAAAAGTTTAAAACGTTAAAAAATAAAGGAGTTACCTTCCAATAGCTTAAAGTGGATCTTCGTCGATCTAGGTTAGCGAAAAGACTGTCACACATTGGTAGTCATTTTGCACATGAGTTTTCCTAGTAGGTAATCTGAAACTTATGCATGGCCCATAACCACAATAAAAAAACGGTTGGAGAGTAGTGTTTTGTGTCGAACTCGAACTCGACTCGAACTCGACTCGAACTCGACTCGAACTCGACTCGAACTCGACTGGAACTCGACTCAAACTCGGTTGTCTGTAAATTCGGTTTACTGACGATCGCGATAGTTGAACGTGACAACGTCATAGCCTTAAATGGAACGCCTCAGAGCGAGGTAACGCCACATATTGCGTCATGTTTTTTCGTGCGCGCAGCCCATATCGAATTATAAGACGTTGTCACGTCAAAAATGGTTCTTTTTTACTCCAGGTGGTCCTCCAGCCCTCAGAAGCTGGTATTGTGGCGGAACAGCTTGTCCACTGTCTCGGCCTGCGATGGGACGCCGCGGACTGGGATTCGCTAGGCTCCTCCATAGGCCACTTCAAGTGGACTGCCTTCTTAGCCGTGCTAGAAGCTAAATACTGCTGCGACCAGCAAGTTCACCCAGAGGCCCTGGTCGAAGCCGTTGATGAGCTTTATGATGTGTTCATTGAAGATATTATTAAGAAGGTAGGACAACTTTAGTTGACAAGGGAGATGGTTATTAGTTTATTACCTAGGTGTTTTGAAAAACCTTTAAAAGTTAAGATTATTTCTTACAAGTATTATAAATACGACAGTAACGCTGTCTGATTCTTAAAATATGACTGATATACTGTGATGATTTGTAATCGAATGCGATTTTAAAATCCAAATATTTTATATCCAGTGCATAATTTTGGAGAAAGATTTTTTGAATTTCGACAAAATGTGATCCCGCTAAATACTTTACAATTTACGGCCAGGTCAAGCCTAATTTCAAAATAAAAGTTCGAACAATGACAGAGCTAAGCTACTCGTAACAAATAATAACAAAAACACCTACACATTTCAGGGCTATCTCTTCAAACGCGGCTACCTGCTCCCTACAATGAGGGAATACTGGTGTGTGCTGCAACCCTGCGCCCTCACATATTACAAGAGTTCCGCCCAAAAGGATCAGTGCGGTAGAATAGCCATCGACGAATACTGCTCGGTAGAAGCGACCGCCAGTGACGGCAAAATACAGAGATTCCAAGTCATCACGCCGGAGAGAACTTTTGAATTTGGAACACAGGATCATAAGTAAGTGGAGTTAAAAAAGTATTTAAGGTGTGGTAAAATAAACGACCTTCAGGGCATCACCAACACATAAGCATAAGCTTAGTGCTTATATGCGTTGGCATACTGATGAAATATTATTGTCATCCTGAAATAAAAAAAAATTTTAACGGGCGATTTTACGTCTTAAGTCATAAGTCACAACTAATCTAGACACGCGGCAGCGTGTCAAGCTAAGTTCCAGCATAGATTTTTCATTTTACATGAAAAATAGAGCATATTCCCAAAAGATCAATTACTGTTACTTTTACCACACCTTCGATTTTCGCATCTAATAAGCTTAAGTAGCTTCATAATAATATTATTAAATTGAATGTAAAGTAAAATCTACCATCAAAACTTTATTAGCATAAGAAATCAATTTAAAATCTGATCAATCATCGTATAAAACAGATGAACATTGTTAGTAGTTGTCGAATAAATTGTCTGTAATGTAGAGTCAATTATTTCGCGATTGTCTTTCGGTTTGGTATCAAGGGAGCTTCTAATTTTTTGTAGCTACTCGTATTTCTTAGTACGCGTATTGTTACAATAAAATCTAGTTTAAAAACAATTTATGTTTCAAAAACATTTGTCTATCCTTGTGAAGGGAATCCTGTGTTAGACAGATCCAGGACATCCCTTCGTATACGGCTGAAGGCAAACCGCAGGTGGATTTAGTGAGTAAGCCCGACGCGTCACGTCGGGAATCTCACATACCCCCGGGGTGCTTCAGCTTAACTGAGGCACATCCCCAACCCGGGGCACCCATAAAGGGTGCGCATAAAAAAACCTATCCTTGACAATTTGAAATTTATATTATATTTCCACTAAAATTAAACAATTTATAATAAGTTAGTCGATTAAGATTCAGGCCTTGTACCATGAAACTGTTTTGAGACCCAAAAAATCAATGCAACGACAATGCCGCGTCCTACTCTAATAAACTTGAAATGGCGTTGTTAGAGCAGGACGCGGCATTCTCGTCCGATTGTTTGAGTCTCAAAACAGTTTCGTAGTAGGCCTACTGATTACATACTCTTATTCCATACTACAGAAGCAGACTACAATGGGTGTCGGCGCTCCGTCAGGCCGCAGCGGCGTGGGACGGGGCGGAGGGCTACCAGCGTCGGGCGCGAGCGACCCGCCGGGGGGCGCTGGCCCGACGAGAGAGAGAGGTGAAGGAGGCCAGGGTGCGGCTGCAGCACGAGGTCCGAGCGAGGCTCGCAGCTGAGGCTCAGGCACAGGTAGACAAGTTATTTTTGACACACATTTAGAATAATATATATAATATAGTATAGTTGAGAGAAAGGAAACTTGCAATAAAACAGTTTTAATTAAAAGCGTCTATGATAGTAATTCAGTATGTTATGTGAAAACAGATATTTAAAGTAAGAAAAAATAATATTTTGCAGGAACTAGCAGAATTAGCACAACAAGATAACAAAAAGCTAGAAGAATTAAAACATGCCCAGACAGAGCTTGAAAGGCTACTTCAAGAGGAGACCCAAGCTAAGCGAGATGAAGAAATTGTTAGAGCGCTACAAGCGAGGTAAAATACTCAACATTCTTTTAAAATAAGTACTCAAAATCAAAATAAGCATAAAATTTCTTATTCATTAATTCTTTTCAGAGTTCTAGCCGAAGAATGGGAGAGAAGAGAAGAACTAGAAAGGCTTCAAGAGGAACAAAACAGATTGTTAGAAGAAGAAAGGTTGAAACGTCAACAGTTTGAGAGGTTGCAGGCTGAAAAAGAAGCACAATATAGAGGTTAGTACTCTAAAATAATAAAATAATACATTGAATAGTTTTTAGAATTAAAGTATACTAAAAAAAAGGGAAAAAAAGAATGCCACGCCGCGTCGGTTACTTGTAAAAAATGGAATGAAACCCGGAAGAGATTTTTTATACTTAATGAAAAATTAAACTTTACAGAAGCAGAAAGAAGACTTAAAGAACTAGAAGAAGAGAAGCAACGACTGGACTACGAGCTGAAGGCAGCTCAACAGAAGATCACTAAGACTGAACATAATGCGCAGGCGTTAACTGTACAACTGAGAGTAAGTTTATTTGATTAGTTGATTATATTATTAGAAAGAAAGAAAAGGTCATACAAGTATGCTATACCTTTGTAAGTTCTTCTTGCAAAAAACAGCCGAAATTCTAATTTTAATGAAAATTGTATCACCAAATTATGACTTGGTGATTTGGAGTTGGAGGAGACTTGGAGTTTTCTTTTAATGGATGGATAGGCAAAGTTATATATTTATTGACGTAAGGAAATAAAATTACTTTGTCTCAAAAAATATATGCATTTCTTAAGAATTTCGAAAGACATCATACTAAGCCTGCAGGTTGACGTAGTTCTTATTATTTCAGGATCTAAACCCAATGCTGAGGAACGGCGAGCGAGCGAGACGGGCGATATCATTCGTGCCAACATCCAAGAGCTCCTCAGACACCCTCATCGACATCAAAGCCATGAGGCATCTGAAGACTTTAGACGACAATGATAATGCTTAGTCACATTTAGTTTCGGACGACCACGATTTCAAAGACGCCTTTATTACATCATCTGTCATTTATATAGATAATGTTAAATTGTAAAATTTAAAAACAACCCCCGATTCAAAACATTTATAAGTGTCTGGAATGCGAATGATAAATATTGAACCGTTCAAATCACTGGAAGTTACATACAAACTCTTATGAAATAGATAAACCCAAAAGTCATGGCGTTTCGGAAAAGTTTGTGTACGTCTTCATAGACGTTATGTTCGTCATAGACGTTATAAGCATAAAATTGAAGAACCTATTTCTCCCTCCCTCCCTTTGTTACAGTAAGAATGCCGTAGCTCATCATTTACGTAAATAGATTTTGATTTTTGAAGAATGACGCACTATCATGTATCTTGGCTATAATGTTATAGGCTCGCAGCTAAATAAATATATAAGTATAAATGAAATAATAAAATGAAACGCACAAATACGTCTTTGTTGATACAATATTTTATACCCAGCTAAGCTAGGTAAATATTTACATTGTCAATAAGTATTTAAATAAACGTTTATTCTAATCAAGTCCGACTTTTTCCCTTTTTCCATGCTAATAAAAAAATTCAACATGTATTAATTCAATTGAAAGTAAAAATTTAAAAAATAACAGGTCCTACTGATAACGAAGTAATAATTTTTCAATGAAATGTAAAACTAATCAATGGTTTTACGACATTAAACGTGTTATCGTTATTTGATTATTTACATCTCGTAAGTCGTAAGACATAATACACAAAAAAGTGAGGTATGATGGAAGGCCAGCTACTTTTTACTATACTCACGGCATGTTATTTGCTCAATTGCCCTAGCTTTGGTCAAGGGGTACCAATCGAAGAGGAATCTGATGTAAGTCTGGAAAACAATTTAAAATTTAACGGTAACAAAGTCTTGCAAGATGATGACGATGAAAGAGAATCCGGCGTAGGTCGCAGCAACAAACCAAATTACCCAGATAAAGGACTCATTGATTTTTTAAATCATTTAGAGCTGCAAACACCGAAGCCCTATTATATCAGACGTGAAGATGACGATTACAATACAGTCATAAGTGACCCATATTTTACCAAAATAAGAAATTTGACATCTAATCGATCTGTTTACAATCAGCAAACAAGTAAAAACGCAGAAATTTTTCCAAACATTGGCAGCGTTTCTAATTGCAGATTTAGTAATGTTAAAAAAGCAATTATATGTGCAACGGATAACACGCAAAACAAATATGATGCCGCAATCAAAATGAATCCAGAAGGAAACGGTAAAGGCCCCGATTCAGACACGATCGATGAAGATGACGATCAAAAATACATTTTTGGCAAAGATAAATCATTTCCCAGTGGATCTAACGGAAATAATAGAGGAAGAACTGAAATATCAACGAAACATATTTTCCACCAAATTAAAGCCACAGCTAGTACCATCCTAGATTTAGTACATTTAATCAGAACCAGTGGTCAAAAAAATGCTTGTGAAGAAATTGAAAAATACGCGATACATATTATCGAATTAGCTGCGAAGAAATGTATGTGAAATAAAGTTTCTTAACTGCACTGTATAAAAATTATATTAAAATATCGAGAAATTATTATCATATGCATATGAACACAGGATAGGAATGAGGCATATTATTATAAATGATCAAACGAACTTACCAAGTGAAGTTCGATCATTATTATATGAGTCGCTTCATTCGAAGATATATAATAATTAACCAATCACCTTTGCTTATCTGCTAGGCAATCGCGTTTTTTTTTAAAGACGTATGTGGGTATTTTAAAAATTACCCGCTCCGCGGTCGCCCGCTCACTTGACGTTCCGGCATGCTTCATTATGTTTAGAGTGCTTCATTATGTTTCTTTCTTTCTTTGGGTATTGCAGCAAACATAGTTTCGTGCAGACTGGGTTGGAGGGAGATTATATCTTCGAATGAAGCGACTCATATAATAATGATCGATCTTCACTTGGTAAGTTCGTTTGATCATTTATTATATTTCTCCGCTTCATTATTCGATATATAATAATTAACCAAGTAGATTTTCAGAGTAACGAAAGAAAGATTTTTCAGCTATATGTACAGAGTGCAAGAAAAAACAAATAATTTATAAGTGGATCCCGGGTTCTACACTACTCAGGTATGGGCTAGGATTTTTACAGGAAAACTTCTTTCAAAAGGCGCTTCACACAATCATCTGAACCAATGTCACCAACCAATAATGTCAACATTTTTCATAAACAATGACAGTGCACAGTGATGGCTGTACAAGATATTATCGTATTACAGCCATTGTCAAATTGTTTGGCTAAGGTTCCGATGGAGCGGACGAAGATCTCTGTAATAAATCTATTAACTAATAAGATTAAAGAGAGCATATTTTATCTAAAATCTAAGTCGAAGAAAAGTATTTTAGAATAAATTTTAAGGAGTCTACTGCTTTAACTGGGTCCGGCTCTGTGGTCGTCGATAATGTGATTATTGCATATTAATATGATTGAAAGTCGAGAATATTGTGTTCTCGGTCCCCCAAGCTGAATATTTTAACAATTATTATTCAAGAATAAGTGTAATTCTGTAATCGTATTTATCATGGCATTTTTTATTTAGTATTAAATATTTTAATCGCTGAAAACCAGTTGCATTCCGCGGTGGGAGTCAGGAATCAGGATATGAAGGTGTCAAAAACACCTATCAGTTGAGCTAGCTCACGAATAGTACTGATTTAACTGTTCTATATTATTCCGGTTTTAATAGGCATATATTATTATAAAATATATCTAATATATAAAACTCCCGCGTCACGGTGTGCGTGGTTGAACTCTTCCGAAACGGCTCGCCCGATTTTCGTGAATCTTAGCGAGCATATCGGCTAGGGTTGAGAATCGGACAACATCCACTCTTCTATCTTTATATTGATGAGTGTATTAATTATTTACTTGAATAAATAATAGTAAACTGCCACAACTCGAGACCGACGGCGACTATTGTTTGTGTGACGGGATAGCAATCATGGACTTTGCCATGGTGACATACATATTTAGTCACCTCAATAAAACAATAATATGGGCAAAATACTTTATATGGCAAAAGAACGTTTGCCGGGACAGCTAGTTATGTTATAATAATATATATTATAAACGTTAAGACTTAAATATTTACATATTTGTTGTGGATTTTACACCCATGGCACTATTAACCATAAAAAATTATCAAAAAAGGGGCGCCTGAGGCTGAAGAATTCTCGCCTAGAACACTGATATTGTTAAAGTCTAGTAGTGATAACGCTTCAACTCCCGTAAGGCCCAAGTGGGCCACGATAACAATAGAAAAGCATTGTGTCTTGTTTTTCCGCGATCGAAGGAATAAAGCCTACGCCTGAAGATGCTCACATAAAAATCAAATACTTACATAATATTATGTGCAGCCGGGTGCAATTAAACCTTCCTGCCAAATTTTTTCCAGGGCTTAGGTATAATTGGGAGAGTCTATTTAACCAAAAAAACTTGGGTGTTATTTTTTTATAAAGACATATTTTATCCCATTTAAATCGTCGCGGAACGGTCACTCGCGGCGCGGGGATGACGCGAGGGGAGGCACACGCGCGGGGGCACGTCACGCGCGGGCGACGCGTCGTGTCCATTAGTTGTAGTGTTTTTAGGATAACTTTTGGAAGCTTTTTCTCAATATCTTGGTACTGAGTGATTATAAAAGAAAAAATACATGTATTTTTATTTTTAACAAGGATCAATATGTCAAAATTTGGCACGAAGGTTTAATTGCACCCTGTATAAAATTCTCGTGTCACAGTGAGTGTAATTGAGCTCGTCTGAAACGACTCGACCGAATACCGATTTTCGTGAATCTTAGCGAGCATATCGGCTAGGGTTGAGAATCGAACATCTACTTTTTATATTGATAAGTGCATATTTTGTTGAATAAATAATAGAAAATTATTACAACTCAAGACTGACGGCGACCATTGTTTGTGTGACGGGATAGCGATGGACTTTGCCATGCGGCCATGGTGCTATACTTATTGAGTCACTTCAATCCTACTAATCCTACTAATTTTATAAAGGCGAAAGTATGTGAGTTTGTGAATTTGTATGTTTGTTACTTCTTCACGCTTAAACGGCTGGAGCGATTTCGACAAAATTTTACAAGGAGGTAGCTGACATCCTGGATTAACACATACATTTTTAACCGACTTCCGGAATGGAGGAGGTGTGATGTTAATTTTTTTAATTACTTATGTTTAACGAAGACTCCGCCGTTTGTGAACCGATCTATTTTGTCTCTAATAAGTACTATTTACATATTACAACACAATTTAGTTTACCTAATAACACCTAATAAATCGCGGGTAACAACCGCGGGGCACAGCTAGTAAAATTATATGGGCGAAATACTTCATATTATGGCAAAACAACGTTTGCCGGGACCGCCAGTATATAGTAAATTAACTCCCCACGCCGGTTGCTGTGACGGTGGCCGGTTTTATTGAAACCAGGAGGAGTAATATTTATAATGTCCAAGTGTGTGCACAGTACACAAGAGCACTCTCTATTGTCTTATAACCCAGTGTTACAGATTTTTTAGACCTTTAATAAGCAATAATTAGGTATAATAGTCTTTAAAAAGCAATTTTAAATTTATGATACGCAGGCCGGCCTGATACGCAGGATTAATTTTTATAGTGTCCAAGTGTGTGCACAATACACAAGAGCACTATATATTCCTTTACTCTTATAACCCAGTGGGACGGATTTTTTTTAGATCTTTAATAAGCAATAATTAGGTATAATAGAGTCTTTAAAAAGCAATTATAAATTTCTGATACGCAAGCCGGCCTGATACGCAGGATTAATTTTTATAGTCCCCAACTGTGTGCACAGTACACAAGAGCACTCTCTATCCCTTTACTCTTATAACCCAGTGGGACGGAAAACTTTTTCGATCTTTATAAGCAATAATAATTAGGTATGATGGAGTATTTAAAAAGCAATAATAAATTTATACTATAATATGTAATATTATACAATCCTAGCAAAATTTTTATCTTCAGAAGAATGTAAATATAACCGTTAGAGACAAACTATTTAGTGGAATAAAATAGTATTATGAAAATGAAATTGTTACGAGTACATACGTTAAAACTTAAAGTATCAAAAGCAATAATTTGACGATAAACATTTAAAAAATCTATTGCTTTTGTTATCAAAGTAATACTTTCCGTAGATATGAAATTAATCAGCATTTTACGATAGTCGTTATTATTTAAATTATTATGTATTTGAAAAATAACGATTTTACATCTGAAAGCCAGCCGCGATGGTTTACAATAATTTGTATTATACTATAGTAATTGCGTACAATATTCTGAATTATCTTTGTTTCGGTCAAGTGCTGCTTATTGAAAATGAATCAGATGTAAGTCAAAATAACAGAGCCGAAAACAGCAGAAACGATGACTTTTATGTAGCTTACGAGCGAGACTATTCAAGCCAAAGTCGCTACAACAAACCAGATGATACAGACGCAGCTCTAATCGATTTATTAAATAACTTAGGACTGCGATCGCAAACGCCTTTTAACTCATACATTTATAAAAATAATTATGGTAAACAAGATAAACGTCATATAAAAGGTAACAAAATTCGTCTACACAGAGGAGATGTTATTTTGCACAATAATATTTATTCGACAAAACCTAAAACCAACGTAGATGTACAAGTAGGAAGTGGTAAAAAACGTAGTAAAAAAGGTAAAACAAAAAAACCTAGTAAAAAGGGTGAAACAAATGATAGACCAAGCTTAGGCTTAGATATAAACCCTGGAGTCGACGATATTGTTAAAATAGCTGCGGACTTATATGAAAAAGTATTAAAACTTAATGAACACGGCGAAACTAAAATCGATGGTATAAATATTCATAACAGAGGAAAACATCAGAATACAAACCACGATGACCACGACCGCGACAATGAGCCTAATGACGATGGGGCTCATGACGATGAGCCTCATGACGATGGGCCTCATGACGATGGGCCTCATGACGATGGGCCTCATGACGATGGGCCTTATGACGATGTGGCTCATGACGATGGGCCTCATGACGATGGGCCTCATGACGATAGGCCTCATGACGATGAACCTCATGAGCCTCAACCTCATGACCAAAAACCTCACGACCAAGATGATGAAAATAATAGCTCATCTGAATCAATAGAAACATTGATTAAGAAAATTCGAGAGGCGATGAATAACAACAAAACTACACACAGAGAAGGGGGTGAAAGAAAAAACAAAAACACTCAAGCTAACGACGATGATAATTTAATGCATAAAATAGATTTAGGAAAAGGCAAGGATGAAATAGATCTATTATTCCATGAAATAACTGTTGCAACCAGTACTATGTTAGACCTAGTTCATAATGTTGGTTGTGCAGAAATCGAGAGAAGTGTTAAATACATTGCCGCTTTCGCTGAGAATAAGTGCATGGTTAGTTAGACATCTTTAGATGACGACCGGCTGTATCCATAGTGATTAACGAGTTTGCTGTACCATAATAAAATAAAATAATATGCTTAGACATGAGTTTTCTTACCGAAATTATTAACAATGCCTAACTGACCTTGTCATTTGACTCTATATCCCAAAAGATAATAATATGATCTATTGATCATATACATGTCTTAATCTACTAGTAAATAAAAATCAACATTTTACACATAATTTTAATTAGATTGGTCATAATAATTAAAAATAAAATAAACATGTCAAATATTTCATACTTGCTTCCCCTTCTTTTGCGCCGTCTCCAATTTCTTTTGCAATTTTTTGAGCTAATAAGAAAATAAATAACATAAAAAACTGAAAAGAATAAAAATAAAATTTATAATAATTGTGAAAAAACAACATAAAAATTTAAGCCTTCTTTTTCTTCTTTCCTTTTCTGCCTGCCTGCGAGTGACAAAAATGGAACTGTCAGATATCTCGCAAATCCAGCGAAAACTAGCAATGCGAAAAAAGATAAAGGTAGCATTTTTTAAAATGAAACAAGGGGGCAAACGAGCAAACGGGTCACCTGATGGAAAGCAACTTCCGTCGCCCATGGACACTCGCAGCATTAGAAGAGCTGCAGGTGTGTTGCCGGCCTTTTAAGAGGGAATAGGGTAATAGGGGAGGGTAGGGAAGGGAAAAGGGTAGGGGATTGGGCCTCCGGTAAAGTCACTCACTCGGCGAAACACGCGCTTTTTCACGCCGGTTTTCTGTGAGCCCTTGTCCGGTCGAGCCGGCCCATTCGTGCCACAGCATGGCTCTCCCACGTCACAAGCATGTTAGCAGTATTGTCATATTTGCATAGTGTGCAATAGCTTAAATAAATAAAATTTTTACCCGTTTCTTCTCTGCGCGACTCGCGAGCACCTGTCTCCATGCTGCTTGAATAACCCTCGCAGCATGTTCCAGAAGAAATTTGTTCATCTTCTCCGTCATTTCCTGATGGTACTCTTTCTCTCTTTCCTCCATCAGGGGTATGTATTCTATGTCTTGTTCTGCAATCTTCTCCTACAAAATAAGAAAGGTTTGTTTCCATTGAAAAGGTTTGACGCAGACATAGCGGACAACAGAGAAAGATATTACACAGGGTGCAATTAAACCTTCCTGCCAATTTTTTTCCAGGGCTTAGGTATCATTAGGCGAGTCCATTTAACAAAAAAAAAATTGGGCGTTATTTTTTTTCAATGACATATTTTATCCCGTTTAAAATCGTTGCAGAACGGTCACTCGCGGCGCGTAGCAATGAGAGGGGGTGCGCGGGATGGAGCGCACGCGCGGGGGCATGTCACGCGCGGCCGACGCATCGTGTCCATTAATTGTAGTGTTTTTAGGATAACTTTCGAAAGCTATTTCTCAACATTTTAGTACTGGGTGACTATAAAAGAAAAAATACGTGTATTTTTATTTTTAACAAGGATCAATATATAAAAATTTGGCAGGAAGGTTTAATTGCACCCTGTATAAAGGCTGTTCAATATTGCGGACAATCTTTAGTTTCAGTCAGTATTGCAAAGTTACAAGCAACATCTATACGTCAATTCAATATGACGCGTAACAAATAAATAGGCTACCTCCAGATCTTCACACTTTTGCATCTCGTCATCATATTTTTCCGTGAAATCGTCCAACTCGACCTGCTTCTCACTCATCTCGATGTCATACTTTTGTAGCCACGAGAGCAACTGCGTCTCGACTTTAAACCTGTTAAAATATTAAACACTAGCTGTTGCCCGCGACTTCGTCCGCGTGGACTTCAGTTTTTAGCGCGCGATGTCAACAAAATCCCACCAAAACATGAAAATATGTAAAAGGAGCCAAGCAAAATATTGCATAGCTATTCAATAAGTACTTCTGTCGTAAAAAGTTTTCAGATCACATTCAAGCCAAGCCTTCAACTTATTTTGTAATTTTAATCAACATTCAGTAAATGTATCAATAGATTTCTTTATTTTATAATTACTTAGCAATAAGCACTAGAGAAATAATCAGCTACTAATTGGATTTATTGGGTACCATCGGCCACATACGTCGTTACATATTAAAACACTTTACGCTTGCAGTCTGTGTAAGTATGAACTCCTCCCAATATGCCGTTTTATATTTGTTTCTATTGTACTTATTGCCAAGCCACTATAATAATTATAAAATAAAGAAATCTATTGATACATTTACTGAATGTTGATTAAAATTACAAAATAAGTTGACCTATCCGAGTACCAAACTTCAAGGTTCTAAGTCTACTAGAAGTACCTTAGAATTTTGATGATCTATATATCAGTGAGTGGCAAAATGTAGTAACTTTGACCATCCGTAACTCCTAAACTATTTATTGAAATTTCATGTAATTTGGAAATTAAGCTAGTTTTAATATTTGCTCCTAGTGACCGAAATTTTAAATCCCTAGCTTTGTTAACATCGAAGATAAAGAGGGTGTGAAATAGCCGCGAACCGCTTCGAGAAAAGTATGGTACGGCCGTGCCTTTGTTAAAAAGCTTGGCTGGGGCACTGCCGTGCCTTTGCTAAAAAGCTTGGCTGGGGCACTGCCGTGCCCCCAGATTGGTGTCAAATTAAGCTTTTATAATAAAACCCTAGTACCCAACCCAAAAAAAGTTGTGCAGTGTGCTCATAACTTATTTCATTTTTTTTTAAATTAAACTTTGTTTATGCCAAATAAAGTATATTTAGCCCCCCACTTACACAACTTCACCCATAAACTATTTATCATTGATAGATTTAAGGTTACGTCACTGCATAGATAAAGTACTGAGTTATTTATTAA
The DNA here is from genome assembly GCA_937595015.1 of Polyommatus icarus. Lineage (NCBI taxonomy): Eukaryota > Metazoa > Arthropoda > Insecta > Lepidoptera > Lycaenidae > Polyommatus > Polyommatus icarus. The sequence goes on along the minus strand of OW569333.1, from coordinate 5,826,259 downwards.
CGTAACAAAGAAATAACAATCGAAAAAATCGAAAATCTGATACTTATAAGATGATACCACCTCTTATAGAAAGACTATTGAGCAAGCGTCATCGCGATGTAGGAGACGCACGGCGCCATCTATTATGATTTTTTGGAATTAACTTAATTTGAACAAATTTACGCATTTTCACCCCCTTACAACTATTTTTTCCAGTTAAAAAGTAGCCTATGTCCTTTCTCAGGCTTTAGACTATCTGTGTACAAAATTTCATTACAATCGGTTCGGTAGCTTTGGCGTGAAAGCGAGACAGACAGACAGACAGAGAGATACTTTCGCATTTATAATATTAGTATAGATATAGGTTTTGAGGAAAATCGTCAGGCATTCCACAAAAAGAAAAGTTACTAAGAATGTTTGACGACCTCTGTGGCTCAGTGGTGAGCGCGTTGGTAGCTCAAGCCGGGGGTCGCGCGTTCGAATCTCGCCGACGGAACAAAAAGTTTTTCAATGTTCCCGGGTCTGGATGTGTATAAAATATGTGTATGATATAATAAAAATCTTAAATATAAGTATAGTATAAAAGTATGAAATATACTTCCGTTGTCTGGTACCTGTATGACACGTGCTAAGTACCTAAATGACACAAGTCATTTAGGTACTTAGCACGGGGCCAGTCTGACGTGGTGTGAAGCGTCCATAGATATATTATTATTATTAAATGTCTCGTAGATCGATAGGCAATCGAGCGACGAATCGATATTTCTATTTTTTCAAGTCACTCTATTTTCAATTCGTGGTCATTATAATATGAACTGGGGGTATATCCCAAACTTTCACATTAAGTACAGCTTCTTTATGAAATCGCCGACCAAAAAATATGTATGAAAATGAGATCAATGTGCGATGAGTCTATTGTCGAGTTCGAGTATTTTTTCCTTATGGCATTGGATATTTCTATTCTACCGATTTTTACGAAACTTAACTATGATCTCTAGATCTTGTCAAGACTTGGCTGTACCTTCTCATCCTTAGGTTTTTCTCTTCTATAAGATTTGTCTTCAACAAGTTTTCGTAAGCTTCTCTGCATTCATGTTCCTCTTCACGTAGCATTTCTTTCTTCACCAAATGCGCACGAGTTGCGAGCACCATGTCACGATCAGATAGTAAACTAAGTAAAGATTTATTTTAGTATTAATTGTAAATAATAATAATTTAAACAGATTTTTCTGAGCTTTGAGGATATTTTTTTTTTAATATGTAGAGGTACATATTAAAAAAAATATATTGAAAATTAATAAAATATATATAATCCGTAATTTTAAGTCCAGATAGTTTACTTTATTTCTTGTACGGTTATGAAATAATAGCTGTTGCCCGCGACTTCGTCCGCGTTAGTATAGTATAATAACTGTCAACCCCTATTTTACCCCCTTGGGGGTTGAATTTCCAGAAACGCTTGAACACCTATCCAAAAATTTTTAATTATTAGCCCAAAAATAAAGTTTCATGTTCCTAACTTAAGAAATGACGGACTTTCATTCGAACTTTAAACCCCTATTTTACCCCCTTCCGGGTAAAATTTTCAAAATTCCTTTATTAGTGGTTGTCTACTTAATAAAACAACCCTATTCACCAGTTTTTGCTCAGCGATGATGAATCAGTCAGTCAGTCAGGAGTCAGGACATGTAATTTTATAAGTATAGATTATGAAGTCCTTACGTTATGATTGCATTATTAATTTTATACTAAAAAATGTTAATAATTACACTTTCTTCTTCAGCTGCACTTCAGCGTCCAGCTCAAGTGTCGCTAATTCTTTTTCTAGATTAGCTATTATTTTTCTTTTTTCCTCCATAGTCTTCTCAAACTTCGTGTTTTCCGCATTCAAGGTATCTGTATATTCTGGAATTCACAAGGTAGGTGGGATATTTACTTGAGAAATGAACGAAGGGGCTTTAGCGTCAAATATTTTTAAGTGGGATAGTTGCTGATGACGATGCTGATTTGGGAGTGAGATTTTTTTTCCATTTTTAAACCTCGTAAAATGATCACGTTCTACAAAATCTCGAAACGGAATAAATATTCACCTAAATTGTATGAAGGCAATATTATGCTTCATAACATTAATTGTAACAAACAGTAAGTCATACGTATGATTTATCTTCGCCAATAAAATTTCCTACCTTTAATTTTCTTCATCAGCTTTTCATTTGACGCCTGAAGTTTTCTTGTGCTTATCTTTGTAGTCAGCTCCTCTTCAGCCGTTATTTCCATCTGTTTTATCATTAGCTCTCGAAATCGTTCCAGGGTTAGTAGGTATCTTAGTCCTGGTGGCATCTCTTGACTCTACACAATAAAAAAAAATCTGTATCTCATCGCAAGAAAATATGCGCCTCCACGAAAAATTGACAGTTACAGATAAGCCTGGTACTACAACCACTACCTTATTTGGTGCCATGACAATTATAGCTTATATTAAATAGACGTGGAAAAAATAAGATTTTGATTTTTTAATATAATTTAGTGTAACTTAACCGAAATGGGCTCAATTTACTTTTACCTCATTATGTATGAACTCCTTCTTCATCTGAAACAATGATAAAACTAGTTATTTATTCTTCTTTAAATCTTAGAACGGGACCACATTTGCGTCGTGTAAAGCGATCCATTTCATAAGATCAGAGTTCAAAACTTCAAATTAAATGAAGATAAGTTGTGACATGCCTTTGGTCCACCACGAGGCCTGAACTATAGATTAAAAAAATGAACAGTTCAAAAACTAAATGAAAAAATATACTATGAAACTCACTTCCTCCACCATCTCTTCAGCGATTGTCCGCAGCGCTGGGTAGCTGTGTATGATGTACACCAAGTGGCCTAGCTCTGGGTTCAGCCTGTTCTTCAGTGGAACGTCACCCTGTGAACAAAAATAGATGTTCATTTAATGACAGTAACCACAGAAATAAATCAAGATAGAACAGCTAAGCGGGTGGAGTACGCGCACTGACCTCTATAATACAAGTAAGCGTGTTTTAATCTTGCACAAATGGGCAAGATTCGTTGAATGTTCATTTAGTCAGCGCGCACGTCTCGACTTGATTACACCGAAGTGGTTGTGCAAAAAGCCTCATTGTGCAGTGTCTAATAGCAATAAAAACAGAAGTACGAAAGTGAATCGGTCAAAAGGAGGTATTGCTTGCCATGTGTAAGTTATTTGTTCTAACTAAAAGCAAAGCAAAAATTGACTCGCGCTATACCTTAGCAACACACGCGCGTCGCCGTTCTATCTTGATTAATTTCTGTGACAGTAACTTTAGGATGCTTGTTAAGCAGCACTAATTTACGGTAGCCAATAATCACACTGAATAGTACCCAGGGCATAGCACTACAAACTCAATACAATCTGCAGTACATCCATATTTACTTTTTAGATGACAAGCATCTTTCTCTTCCAACAGTGTCAGTAATGATGCCTGAGCGACAGGGAGTAAGATGTATACACAGGGAATATTATGTCCAGATATAATATCCTAACATAACTCTCATGCATTTATTCTTGTACTAGATTACGCCCGTAAATCCGTTGTGTTTATCGCGCGAGAACAGAATATTTTTCCGGGATAAAAAGTCTCCTACTCCCTTCCTCGGGACTCAAAGTATCTCCACCCCAAACAGCAAGATCGTTTCAGCGGTTTAGGCGTGAAGAGGTAACAGACAGATAGACAAACAGAATAGGTACTCTACTTTCGCATTTATAATATTAGCATGGATTATTTCAAAGAGACTTGTGCCTAGAACTAAAGAGTATAAACGCGCATACCTCTTTAAGGTCTTCCATAGCTGACACATTGAGGAGGCTGACAGAAAACAGCGGGCTATCGTACTGCTCAAAGATGTACGTCAAGTCTTCCATATGCTGGGGTGTTAAGATGGAACTTAGCGTGCGGTACTCCTGCACCAAGTTGGGCAGACATAGCGCTAACTTCGTCTTCAAGACGGTCTCGTCTAGGATTTTCGTGATCCGTTCCGCTTGTATCTTACATTCCAGGTCTAGCGGGGACGTTACTGAAATGGTAGGTTCTGTTATTATACCAACAATGTAAATTGCTATAACCATTTTTTATATTTCTGATATTAATCCAACGGACACAATATCTGCGGTAAGTGGTAACCTATGTCTGGTCTCTGCCTCTGCCTAACCTCTGGTTTCAAAAAAATCTGGAAAGTGTCCCCAGGGCCCCCGTAAAGGCTACTGGCGCCTGTGTGCAGAAAAAAGTATTTTGGCACCCCTTTAGGCATTTTTTGGGTGCTTGGTTTTGGCGCCCCTAGAGGATGGCGCCCGTGTGCATTGCACACATTGCACATATGGTAGCGGGGGCCCTGAGTGTCCCTTCTAAGTTATAAAATTTACGAATGTAAAGTAGTTATAGGTATAGCGGGCGCTGTAACATGTAGGTAACTCACCATTGTCTTTAGTTAGGTCAACACTTATTTTATCGTCACTGCCAGATCTGCTACTATCGAACTTCGAAGTGGACGAGAATATAGACGGCGACTGAAGTGTTTCTGAAGACGTGGCATCCATTTTTCTTATTTCATGAATTACATTCGTTATCTATAAATCTCAATTACTATTTGGATATTTTCTATTATAATATCCAAGTTCCAATATCCAAGGATTTATCACCTATTTTGTCGTAGATCGAAGTCAAATGATATGGTTGCTAAGCAACGCATAAATATGTTGTTTTTGAGAAATAAGGCCGCCTACACATAAGACTAGATTAGGTAAGTACAACTTTAGAAATAAAAGGTACCTACCTAATCTATGAAAATATTAATGATGATAGTAACTATTAGTAAGTAATAAGTTAATAACATAATATCTATATGTAGACTGTAGAGTACTATGGACTTACACATTTACTTACTACTTACAAATTTAGGTTTATTTATAAAACTGATTCTGTTAGCTTTTTACTGTTCCCATAGTCTGATACGTTGTAAAATATGTCTTGTTATACTTATACCTACTTATAGTTGTTATCGTGATGTTATGAGGCTTTCCTCACCTGTTGCTAAGTTTGTTGCTTGGTGTGTTTGTTCAATATTTCTATCAGTAAAGTTCGCTCATAAATGCTCATTATGACAATATCTTGTTTTAAGTGCATTTAGAGGTATGTACTTACCAATAATTATTAAAAGACACTATCGCACTTTGACCAAAATAATAATATTATTATATTATTTTTTTAAGTTCGCAAAAGTAAGTCACTATCTTGGTTTATTTAATCCTCAGTTATGCAATTGATAATTTAATATTGTTTTAAACTTTTTTATCCTTCAGATAATTTCCCACCATGCCGAAAAAGGGTAAAGTGAACAAACTGGCGCGTATGTCTGATGAGGAGCGCGCCAGGTACCTCCAGCACAGAGCTGACATGGAGGAGGAGGCGCGCAGAAGGAAGTACGAGCTCATTGACAGGTTCATTAAGGTATGATACAAACTGCTGCCTTTCTCCCGACAGAATCAGAATCGAATTGAGAATCGAATCAGCTCGATCACAACAACTTTTGCTACAAGTTCCCACATATATACCAGCGCAAAATAGAGCTGCGGCTCAATTTGGAACTAATTCGATCTCAACTTCTTTTACCACTTCTGATAGCTATACTAGCGCACGATCGTGCTGCGGCTCAATTAGGAACTAATCAAAATCGTATCTGTAGACCTACTACGAAACTGTTTTGAGACTCAAACAATCGGACGAGAATGCCGCGTCCTGCTCTAACAACGTCATTTCACGTTTGTTAGAGTAGGACGCAGCATTCTCGTCCGATTGTTTGAGTCTCAAAACAGTTTCATGGTATGTACCATCGAGGAAATTGATTCCTATGCAATTGATAGTCCAACGTTATTTGGTCGAATATGTCAATTCAATGTTAATTGTGATCTGTCGACTGGGTTTGGCGTAACGCAACCAAACTACTTAGGTCCCCGATCTGCATAGGAATCAACTTCTCTGATAGTACAAGGCCAGTGTCGGGTGGTCGATCATGTAAATGCACCTCACAGTATACTGATATGTGAAGCTTGCGCTCTATTCAAGACTAGATGATGCCCGCAATTCCGTTGCGCCAAAATTCGTAAGCCAAAGAGATAAACGAGAGACATACACACAAACGTAACAGATAGACAGATGCTCTTTCGCATTTACAATATTAAGTATGGATGAAGATGTGGCTGTGCTTAGAAGTGGTGATGGCATGGATGTGGGAGACCCATGCTTCGGCACAAACGGCTCGCTCAGCTAAATACCACATCGCATAAAAGCGATGTTGACGCTTGCGCTTCATTTTAGATTGGACTAGATTTTCTTGGTAAAGAAAAATAATAAAGCACACTTATTTATTTGAATTTGTTTGTAAGTTATTCTATCTGTTATGTATTTACGTTTAAACCGCTAAACTGACATAGATAAATTTTAATACAGCGATTATGAGTCACATCACATATTTAGATCACTTTAAATTAATATTTAATTGTGTTTATTACAGAATAAACTGGACAAAGAAGAAAATTACAGTAAAATAAATACTGCCAAGATTAACCAAGCATGGAGGTTTATACTGCGGAAGATCAAATGCAACCAGATGGCGTTAGAGATACAGGTTAGTTGGTACTTCAATCAGTTAAATGGTTCTAATAGTCCATTGAAATGTTACAATTTTAGGACCCAATATTGCATTTATTAGAGGACGCAATTTTATTTTTGGAATATGTTGGGGGGGGGGGGGGGGGTTAATAGAAGCTTAAACTCAAGTTATAAGATAACATTTAAATTTTTAATTTGGGGTAAAAAGTAAGCATATTTGTAGGCAAAATAATTTGCAACAAATTATGTTCTTACAATTTTTTTGTAAGACGTATAGTTTCCGAGATATCACGAAAATAGTACTGTCACCCCTTTTTTCATGATGGCGGCCGGGGGACAAGAGTGGCGACCCCACAAACTTGAGGTTAAACTTCTATTGAGGTAAAGCAAATGTAACATTTCAATGGACTATAAGGGCTTGAAGGAAAAGGTTCCTAACTCATAACAATGCACCAAATTTTTTATCGTTTTTAGGGTTCCGTAGTCAACAAGGAACCCTTATAGTTTCGATCTGTCCGTCCGTCTGTCTGTCTGTCCGTGGTTTTGCTCAGAGACTATTGGACCTATAAAGCATTGGCATGAATGCACATATTAATGATGGCAACAAAATGATACATGAAATCTTAAAAAAATATTTTTTATGGTACCTTCCATACACATCAAGCGGGGATGAAAAAGTTTTTTCGCGTCTACTCCATCGTCTGGGGTGTCGTTGGATAGGTTTTTTAAAACTATTATGAGTATTCATAGAACATTTTCCGATTTAGGGATCCGTTTGTGAAATATCAAGTTTTAAAGTGGAAAAAATCGTTAGAGTCCAGTGTCCCAAGTATGCATTTGCATAATTGCATATGCAAATGCATATAATGGCACTTTTTAGGCGATAGTGCATATTTTGGCAATTTTTCGTTGATAGTGCATATATTTCGGTAGTTGCCTTGTAGTCTCCAAACTCGTACACCGAGACCACAAAACAAAGGTACGATAGATCAAATCACTTCAAATATGTGGCTCCATCCCCATTTAATAAGAATGTAATACATCCATATTACATTCTTATTATATATTACATTCTTATATTATATTCTTATATTATAGGTACATTAACTTTCTAGAAACAAATTTTTCATTATAGTTGGCAACATTAGCAAAAAATTTGAATAAAGTAGTTAACGATTTAATAAACTTCCATGGGCATTACGAATTAAGATTACTATCGGAAAATTCTCATTGGTGCTGAATGATAAATTAAAAATCCTGGATTTGATGAAATTGTAAAAATTGGCGCTTTTATTAACGGCACCACCGGAAAACTCTTCAAAAAAGTAATAAATTTTAACCCGTTAAGCCCCAAGCGATAACAATAGATTTCCAAGAATTCGCGATCGAGAGATATTAAGTGACTTTTGATTGTGCATATTTCAGCCATTTTTTGGTGCATACTTGCATGCATATTTCGGCACTTTGATCGTGCATATAATCCGATGTCTAGTGATCACTGATCAGAGAAGTTGATTCATAGGCAGATGGCGGGCCTACGTAGTTTGGTCGAGTTAATATGTCAATCCCAACAGATAGATCATAACCATAATTGAATTGACATAATCCAACCACATAATAATAATAGCTCCCACACCGGTTTCGGTGACGGTGGCCGGTTTCATTGGAACCAGGCCAGCTACGCAGGAGTAATTTCATAGTGCCCAAGTGTGTGCGCAGTACACAAGAGCACTCTCCTTTACTCTCATAACCCAGTGGGACGGCAGACCGACACGACTGGCGAAAGATCAGGCGCAGGACCGACTTTTTACATGCCCATCCGACGCTTGGATCATCTTACTTGTCAGACAATGGTGATCAGCCTGCACTGTCCTGACCAAACTTGGAAATAACATGTTTCCAACGCGGGAATCGACCTCGGAGTCAAGAGCCGCGCTCTATACCACTAGACCACGGAGGCGTTAATCCAACCACATGATGTAGTTCGTCAACTGCCTATGAATCAATTACTCTGATTGTACAAGTAGCATCTACTTTAATTTCAGGCGATGATGCGAAGCTTCAACTTCCTGATGGACCGTAAGAACCGTCTCCTGGAGTCGCTGATGCGAGCGATCAACGACTCCAACGACCAGCACCGACGGGCGTTCCAGGCGCATACTGAGAATTTGAGCTACTTCATAAGTAAGGCCGTGTTCAAACCAAACTGACTGTAAGCCGCCGAATGTTAGCAGGCTCACTGTGAGCCTCAGTGTAAACGTGAAAATAAACGCTATCAAATGTTCGCGCCTACGCCTGGCGTAATAGCGTATTGTCGATTAGGTGTGAACGAATTATTATTTTTAACAAAAAATTAAAACCGACTTCCAAGGTAAAAACAATAATAACATTAATATGAACTAAAAAGTATTAAATAATTTTTACTATCTAATAGTGCCTTTTTCCGAATTCGGCTAAACCTCAACTATTTCTGTACTCAATCTTCATAATTTTGAAGTCGGTGCCAGTTCCAAAAATTTTAAATATTCTGTCAGAGGACTGAAGATTCAGCTATCTGGTACCGACTTCAAAATAATGAAGATTGAGTACAGAAATAGTTGAGGTTTAGCCGAATTCGGAAAAAGGCACTATTAGATAGTAAAAATTATTTAATACTTTTTAGTTCATATTAATTTTATTATTGTTTTTACCTTGGAAGTCGGTTTTAATTTTTTGTTAAAAATAATAATAATCATTATAATAATATGTGACATCATGCAGAAAATCATCATCTATACTTATAAAATTACATGTCCTGACTGACTGACTCACTGATTCATCATCGCTGAGCAAAAACTGTTAAAGTTACAGCCACGAAATTTGGTGAGTAGGGTTGTTTTATTAAGTAGACACCCACTAAGGAAGGAATTTAGAAAATTTTTCCCCGAAGGGGGTGAAATAGGGGTTGAAAATTTTAATGAAAGTTTGTCATTTCTTGAGTTAGAAACATGAAACTTTATTTTTGGGTTACTGATAAAAATGAATGAATACGTATTTAAGCGTTTTTGGAAATTCTACCCCCAAGGGGGTAAAATTGGGATTGAAAGTTTGAATGAAAGTGCGATATTTCTTAAGTTAGAAACTTGAAAGTTTATTTTTGGACTGCTGATTAAAAATTAATGGATAGGTATTTAAGCGTTTTTAGAAATTCTACCCCCAAGAGGCTGAAATAGGAGTTGAAAGTTTGAATGAAAGTCCGTTATTTCTTGAGTTAGAAACATGAAACTTTATTTTTGTGCTACTGATTAAAAATGAATGGATACATCTTTAGACGTTTTTGGTAATTCTAGCCCCAAGGGGGTGAAATTGGGTAGAAAGTTTCAATAAAAGTCCGCCATTTCTTTTCAAACATGAAAGTTTATTGACGTTTGTGTTTGACGTTTGCTTAAATAGGGTCCCGTTTTTACCCTTCAAAAAGAGGAAAATTATCCATCTTTGTTATTTTACCATGTTAACGCGGACGAAGTCGCGGGCAACAGCTAGTCATTTATATAGCTACTCCTGGAAATTGGTAATTGACATTGATATAAAAAAAAAAAATGAGAAATATTAATCTACCATGTTATTTTAGGTGTAGGAGCCGTAAGGTTTTCTACACGCTTGGTAGATCTTATCCCAGAATTGTACAGCATCTGAATCGAGGTCTTCTTTTACTGTAAGCTCTTCCGCGATATCCAAACATGTTTTATTCTCTTCATCGTATTCAGGCCAGAGCACTCGCAACGAAGAATCCGGAGTAGGATTTCTGAAATAATTATTTTTAATGTTATCACTTGTTAGGTAAAAATAACAGTATGCGGAAGCCAAGGACACATATTATTTAATTTGCAAATAACTTTTAATGATGTATTAAAATTCTAAATTCTTATTATTTTAGAATCTTACTTTCATAATACTTACCCACTCTTAGCGAAGTTAGTAAATAGCATACACAAGTTCCTTATAACTTTGTTGCTTTTACCATTGTCACTGACTGGTGGTACATCGTAGATTTTTGAATAAAATAGATACATGAGATCATCGAAGTGTGCAGCGCCGGTTATATTATGCTCGTCTTTTTGGTTTCCAAATATATTTCTTTCTGTGAATCCAGAGAATTGATAGAAATAGCATTTGGCTTTAGTATTCTTAAACAGTCCTAGCAACTTAAGAATATGATATTTGAAAGTAATATCACTTAAGTATTTAGTAAAGTTAATATTATTAAACAACTTTCCATCAAAATAATAGTCGATAATCTTATCTGCCGAACGTAACACCTCTTTTGGAGATTTTTCGTACGTTATAGATCTCGGCACAAAAAGTTCTGGGTACTTTTTATATTTTGCGAGCAAAGAGTCTCCGTAAATCGCTAAGCCAGCTATACTTTCGTCGGCCGTATAGCCTGCTATGATACAATCCACATTGACGTTACCAGAGAGTAATATTCTCACTGGGTCTTGCGTTAAAAAAGCATTTTGACCAAAATCTTTCTCCACGACAGGAACTAAGTGGCACATTTTAAAAAAGTTCATGTTCTCTTCTAATCCAAGAATGCAAGCGCTACTTTCAAGCATTTCATCTATCGCCATATTATCTTTCATGAAGCTGAACAGAGCTGTAGGATCATTCGTGGTACACCCTAGTTGACTTCCAAGCGCGAGTGCTCGTTTCTGCGGATAGAATGGTAATGTTATATCACTAAAAGGCGAATCACTCATTATTATCGCCTTTCGAAATAAGCCCTTCGACATCGGCGATAGAGTGTGCAAAGCGACGCAAGCGGAACCCACACTGTCCCCGAATAATGTTATATTGTTCGGGTCTCCTCCAAATTTGGCAATGTTTCTGTTCACCCACTTCAAAGCTGCCACCTGATCCTTCAGACCAGCGTTTCCTGGAACTTCTGGGATGTCCAGACACAGAAATCCTATTATTCCCAACCTGTAGTTCAGCGTAACCAAAATCACATTATTTCTGACCAAAAAGTCTGGACCGTACATTTCAGAATTCCCCGATCCGGAGATGAACATACCGCCATGGATGAAGACGATCACAGCCAAGGGTTTGGCAGGTGTGAGATTAGGCGAGTACACGTTGAGGTACAGGCAATCTTCGCTGCCCCCCTCGACGATTTTACCAGTAAATAAATTCTTCTGAAAGCAGACGGGACCGTGACTTGTCGCCTGTCTGACATCCCCCCATTTTCTCGGTGGTTTTGGTTCCTGAAACATAATCTGAATTAGATTTATTAGAAAATTTTACAAAATGTTTGTCCTGATATTATAATGAAGTCAAAGCCTATCGTTTAAAACATCAAGGATTTACCTGGAATCTAAGTTCTCCCAAGGGTGGCTGTGCGTAGGGAATGCCCTTGAAGCTATAGTAGCATCCGTCTGACGTCACCAGAGGCAACTGCTCGCCCTCCAACCATCCTTGTTCCACGTGAACCTTCACCATTTTCTTCAACAGAAAATTCTTGCTTGTAATGAACGAAGCTTATTATGGATTTGTATTTTATATGAGCAAAAACAATTACCTTTAGTGGTGCATTATTTTTATGTGCTATTCGTTTTTATGATTTTGGTTAATGACTTTTAACAATATGCGGCGAGTTTTGTTTTTAGAAAAAATGTGCTGGCGTGGCAAACCACGTTATTGGAGTTTTCACTACCGGTGTAAATGATTTAAACTTTTTCATTAGACAGGTGTCACTTTTTAAGACTTAAACAAAAGTAAGTACTAGGTATCCTTGATGTAATTAATTTTTTATCATATTAATATTTGTTATTTTTTATATTTTTTCAATAGAATCAATTAATGTTTCTTGATGTGATATTGTGTTACATAAGATTTCTGCTTGGACAAAGCTGCGGGCGTTTACTCCAGTAGTATTTAACTTTAATTTGTTAATCACTATTGTCTTGTTAGTAGTAATTACCTGCAATCAATGTGTTGTTAATTAACGCCATTAATTATTGTGTTATTAGGCTCTCATAAAACATTGTAAACATACATCTATATCTGTACATATTATAAAGCAGTCTTTTTTCCCTCATGGTGAGTCATGTCCCTTTGTTCCCTTTAATCTTTAAAACTACGCAACGGATTTTGATGATTCGTTAAGTGTTAGATAGCCCATCGAGGAAGGCTATAGGCTATATTTTATCACGCTAAGACTAATAAGAGCGAAGAAATAGAGGAAAATGTGGAAATTATTTTTAACAAAAAATTAAAACCGACTTCCAAGGTAAAAACAATAATAACATTAATATGAACTAAAAAGTATTAAATAATTTTTACTATCTAATAGTGCCTTTTTCCGAATTCGGCTAAACCTCAACTATTTCTGTACTCAATCTTCATTATTTTGAAGTCGGTACCAGATAGCTGAATCTTCAGTCCTCTGACAGAATATTTAAAATTTTTGGAACTGGCACCGACTTCAAAATTATGAAGATTGAGTACAGAAATAGTTGAGGTTTAGCCGAATTCGGAAAAAGGCACTATTAGATAGTAAAAATTATTTAATACTTTTTAGTTCATATTAATGTTATTATTGTTTTTACCTTGGAAGTCGGTTTTAATTTTTTGTTAAAAATAATAATAATTTCACTCTTTTTAGTTACACTAGTAGATAAATCTTCGCGTATATTTTACGTATCTTATTACAATTTGTTAAGAGTCACAACTCACACTCACAAAATAATATAATATTATCAGTGAAGTGAACATATTGTGCTAAGTAATTTAACAATTTTAATACTTCAAGCCCGAAGCGGTCACCGGCGATTGCGATAACAATAGAAAGGCTATTGTGTCTCGTTTTTCCACGATCGAAGGATCTATCAGATAAAAAATTGTACAAACTTGCATAGGATGTAGCGTAGCATAATATTTAATATTATCATAATTATTGACAGCTGTTCTTGTTATCAAGAATTCAAATCGATAGGTACTTAGTGCACCATCTATCGATTAATAAGTATAACTAATTAAAAAGACACTTAATGACTTTGTTTTGTTTAAATGCTCTTTTTAAAATAACTTTATTTTAATTCTATTTGTCTATTAAAATTTTATAAAGTAGTAAAGTATTCGATCTGTATATAAAGTAGTTAGTAAAGTATTCGATATTCTGTCTTCTGCCGCCACGCGCCGCGCGGCGGCGCTGGGCGGCGACGCCGACGCCGTGTATTAAAAACAAACAGGTGTTGTTAATTGTTATACAGTACATAATTATTATTATTAGTATATCCATACCTATGCCTTGTACTATTATCTATTCTGTGCCATGAGACATTGGTGGCCTTAACACGACGTGGTAATGATGATGATGACGATGATGATGATGATGATTATGATGATGAATATGAATTGCATAGTAGTTTATGCTTTCTGTTCTTAAAACAACGCCGAAACTCCCAAACATGTATCTATAAGGAATCAGGAGTTCTCTCAGCATCATCGAAACCATGGTGGACCCAATATTTGACTTTTTGGTAGCGTATTCTTAGTACACTTCACATAAAACCAAAATCACCATATGTTTCCATATAAATTTCGAGGAGTTCCCTCGATTACTCATGGATCCCATCATCAGGTCACCACCTTTGTGAAAATGGGACCAAATTGGAGTGAAACCTAATACAACAAAATAAAAATTTCGAAAATCGGTTCACAAACGGCGGAGTAATCGTTGAACATACAAAAAAAAAAAATCCACAGCCGAACATATAACCTCCTCGTTTTTTGGAAGTCGGTTAAAAAGTGAATATTATGTATGGAAATACAATAAACTGCGTAACGTTCGCTCACATTCAGCGGCTGACAGTCAGTTTGGTTTGAACACGGCCTAATTTCTGTAGTCGTATAGTCTGTTTGCGATTACATCAAGTACAGAAAGTCGTCAGCGAGCACAAGTTCATTAATGACGCATTACGCGCATTTAACGCATTGAATGCCATGCTTGAATATAGACTAGAATATGGAGTGATTTCTATAGACTTTAATAGATGAATCCTAATTATTATAATATTATATTAGTTAGTTTTTAAATTGTTTCTAGTTGAAAAGTCGCTTTCTTGCACTTGGAAAAAGTTTTCAATTAAGTTAATTGATTAATTTTCTTTATTTTTAAATAATAAATAAATACTTTTTAGAATTAGGATCTCAGCGTCTTGATAAGCTACAAAATGAGTATGAAAATCAGAAAAGTAATCTACTGGCGTCCTGGGAGATGGAAGAACAAGATATCACTGACAAGCAGGACAGTGGGGAATTCAAATTAGTGCTGATCAAGTTCATACAGACCAGAGATTTTGAAGCTTTCAAGAGAAGCAAAGAAATTGAGAGAGCTACCGCAAAGAACGATGCAAGACTTGAGGTAGGTATAGACATTAGAGTATGATAGTTCTACCGATAAATCTTATTGTATAAAAGTTGCAAAATCAATTAAAATAATATAACGAAACATGTTCAAGTTGCCGTTTATTAAAATTAGCACAGAGTAAAAATTAAAACGAAAGTCCGCACTAGACCAAGATCACATTAGAATTGAAAATCGTCTTTCCAGTCGTCGCAGTTGGCTTTGCCTTTTTCCGACAGACAAATTAGAATGTTTCTCGAGAATTCACATTTGTCTTCTGCATTTTCTAAAACAAGAAATATCTAATAGAATCTAAGATTTAATATAATAGGTAGTTTCCTCTTTTAAAAAAAAACAATAAGGTCCTTTTTACGATCGCTTCTCAGTGACGAAAAACCATCATAAACTACATAATACGGACAACACTATTTTTTATCCTACGTTCAGTATGCGTAAGGATGTCATTCGACAAAACTTAGGGATAAGCTATTTTAAAGTAATCGTGAAACAGTTAATTTACGATCCCTTAGCTTTTTGTTCATTCATACGCAAAATGTGTCAGTGATTGTAAGAAAACAGACATCAAAATAATATTATGTAAGCCACTTACCATTAGCAAGAATCTGGAAGCATTCTTCAACGGACTCCTGCAGGAAATCTCGCAGGTCTTCGTTCCTCACGTCTCTCGTGATCGCGTGGGTCACCAGATACCGATCTGGCATACCATTCTCTCCTGTCTGTAACAAAATCAATAGTCACTACTTACTCACTGACACCATGACTTCGAGAATGAGGGTAACAGAAATAATTAAGTACTTCCATATTTTCAAAATTAAGACAATTTGTTTAATTAAATCAACAAAATAAATGGTGCGATCATTCTATTTTTCACTGGTCCCACGAGGTAAGCAACAGGGCCAACAGGTATAATATTTAAAAATTGTATCGTCTAAATTCTAGTTACGAAGTCTCTGTAGTATATTATGGGTAAAGTTTCTTTAAATTCTATCTAATCTATAAAGGCAGTTTTTTGGATTCTGCAATTTTGTCGCTTTTAGTCGATACTATGACGAAAAGTTTGTATTTGAATTTAAAAAATCTAGAATTAAGATAATTTATAACTTACCATGTGTAAATTCTCCATCAAGCAATGCAAGGCGCAGGCTTTGTCCTGGCTGGAACTGGAGTTTCGGGAATCGCTAGAGTCTGATCCCCTATTCTTCGAGTTGGGGTTGTACTGACTCCGCTGCCCTGAGTTCATCTCCACGCGGCGCTCGCGCTTATTCCGCCTGTTGTATTGGTTGTGGTAGGTTCTTGAGTTGTCCTGAAATAAGTAGGGTATTAGGACTCAGCAGACCAATCGCTACTTGTCTTTTTCGCGTCTCATATTTCTACCTCGCCCAGTGGCGGATTTAGTAGTAGTAGTAGTAGCGGCAGTAGGCCCGGGCCTAGGGCGGTCAGATATAAAGGGCGGCAAATCGTGCAAAAAAATTGTAATGGGTGCGGTGCAGTGTGAAGCTAGTGGCAATGGGCGCGAATCGGACCCCTTAGACAAAGTCCCTTTCGTTAAAAACGATGACGAAATTCGTTAACAAAATGTATGGGATTTGACAGTAGTCTTCGTCTGTGAAATGTCATTTAGCGATGACTTATGTCAAACTGCATACATTTTGATAACGAATTTCGACATCGTTTTTAACGAAAGGTACTTTGTCTAAGGGGCCTGGTCTCAATATCTCAATAAATAAAACGTACTCGAATAATTTAATTATAGTATGTTTTTTTGTTTTTAACAAACGAAATTTTGGGAATTAAAAACAAGGTCTCAACTCTCAGTTGTGTGCAGTAGAGATGCGTGGTGGCTTCTCGGTTATAAAAATTTTGCGCGGGTTTTTGTATAGCCAGATGGCTGTTTTTGGTGAGATATTTAAAGGCTCGCGTAACATATGATTATAATCTTCCTATTTTTGCGTTTCAAAATTATAAAAAATTTCGTACATCGTTCAAAATAGTTCGTACGTTTGGCCCAGGACACCACTCGAGGTACGCTTCTCTTCAGTGGCTCATAAGTCATACTCATAACTAATGCTATTCGCGCCTAAGAACAATTTTACAGGACGTCATAATCTTTTAGTATAAATTATAATACAAGTAATCTAGGAAAAATGGGTGGGTTATAGGTGGGTAATTAGCACGTTCGCTGTGAAGCAAGGCATTATATGCCTGGTTGATTGCTTTCAGTCTGTGCGTGCTCTAAAATTGTGTCTTTTTGCAAGGTGAGGGCGCTGTAACTCGAGAAGTACTATGTTTACGAGAGAGATAGTTTTATATCTAACACCCATTTTTAAAGCTTATGACGTTTAACGATTAAAAATGCACCAAGTTTTTTAAACATAGTTCGCACTGAATTTAAATTGAATAAGCTCAGTGCGAATACCAGTCCTTGATTTCTAGGCCTGGTAGCCGCACTGTACGGGCGACGGGCGTGAGCGCTGCGGCTAGTGCTGTCGAATACTTTGTTTGTTGTCGATAGTGCGCAAGTGTTTGCAGTTGTGATATATTTACGTTTTAATCGCGTGGTAAATATTAAAGTGTTGTGAAATGGCGTCAAATAATATTGTTTCGAGTAGTGACAAAGTCTTTGATATATTATTTCCCATTAGACCTGTTATTAAGCAAAAAAAAAAACGAAAAGAAGAATGCAGCTCGAGAAAAGTATCAGCGCAGCATTGAATCAGTTTTTTCTTATTATTATCCATCCTTAATATTATAAATGCGAAAGTGTGTCAGTCTGTCTGTCTGTTACCCCTTTACGCCCAAACTGCTGAACCGATTTTGCTGAAATTTGTTATGGAGACACCCTGACTCCCAGGAAAGTACAAAGGAATCTCATCAAAGGAAATTCATCCTGGAAAAATGTACGGTTCCCGCGCGATAAACTAATTTTGGCACAGCGGAGATGCGTGCGTCATGAGTCATCTAGTTAAAAAAATGTCGATATGATGCATTTGTTTTACTGTCCCATCCCTATTTTTATATCTTTGTAGCGCTTGAACAGGTCTGGTAAACCTGGCATCTCTTTTTTTAAAAAGGCATCAAGTTTCTGTCCAATTCCCGGGCGAAGATAGTTTCAAATAGGTCCACTAATGAACTTTATACACGTGAAATTTCATTTAGGTATTCAATCCTAGCATTGTTGATCTTGGGTTCATATTTCTATGAACAGCTTTCACCAGGCCACTAAAACCTCGTTCGCATACGATGAAACCTTATTACCAGATCGAAAATACCTGGTACCTATCGCATGGTATATTGCTACAAAAATCATTCTCGCAGCTAACTTGTTAAAAATAAAACCTAAAACTTTTGTTTTATTTTTTCCAAAAATATTCTAAACTAGCTTTATAAGCTAATTCTTTTAATTATACAATTTTCGGAATCAATTAAAAATGGGAATAGAGTAAATCATGAATTATGTTACATCTAGTAATTATGGGTGCTAAGAAAGGGGCGGCACATGGCCTGGGGCCTACAGCGGCCAGGACTGCAAATCCGCCACTGTACCTCGGTACGACAAAAAAACTCTATATTATGTTTCTAATAAGTGTTTTCGTTTATTTTTGTTGCCTACCATACGGTATAATTCAATTATATTGCTTTAATCCCTAGGTTTTCTTTTTTTTTCTAATAACTCTCAATCGCTATCTGAGCAAATTCAGACCATTGGTAAAAGCAACAATTACTTACGTTATCGTTGTATTCCTCGCTTTGTAAGAATTCATCTCTGCCATTCAATCTATCGTTATGTCCGTTTTGATCGTTGTTACCGTATCCATGATTGTCTCTACTATTCAAATTATTATAGTTGTTATCTCTATTATTCATACTGTTTCTATCTCTTCTATCCATATTATATCTGTCGTTGGAATCGGATCTAGAATCGCTGTCCCCATATCTATCTCTTGATTCTCTATCTTCGTTTTCATCTCTATTTCTGCCCCTGTTACTTCTATCGTAGCGATCTTCTTTGTAGCTCGTATGATCGTTATTCCATATTCCTCTGTCACTCCACTCTTCTTGGCGATTATCGCTGCTACTGTAGTTTTGTTGTTTCAAACATGTATTGTACATCCTTTTGAGATCAGTATTTTTGTAGCCCCCTTCAGATCGGCAAGACAGGCCCTAAAATATAATAAGAAATTACTATAGTGTCTCAATTCCAATTTGCATATTAGAACGATTATACAAAAGTACTTACATGACAACCCAAAAAGAAACAAAAAAGTATCACGCATTTCAAACGAGTCATTTCAACTCCCGAACACAACTAACACAGTACGATTTGTTCACAGGTATTTATAACGCGTTTGTAAGTTATGACTTATGAGTTATGAGTTATGACAAATGACCAAACAAAGTCACAAGCCATAATAAAATTTGCAATGGTCTGGGTTCTTTTCTGAAAAAATACGATATCATAGTGAAATCAAACAAACCCTAAAAGTTGTAACTGATCTTGGAGGGTTCGATTAAGGCAGTCTATATTATACCTGTCTCTATAAAAAGGTCTTCCATAGGCCATAGCCCAAAGCCACTGCTAAACAGGAGCCACAATTATTATCCTAATCATAATTTCTGAGGCGATCTACGGTGTCATCTTTCTCCATCTGCTACTTTGATCGTCAGAATACGGCCAACAAACGAAAAAGTTAGGTACCTACACCACCTACCTACCCCTTTATTTAGTCAGATCGACAAAAGAGCAGTCATATCACCTGATGGTTATCCATTGCTATTGAAACGAGGATCCCTATTTCACGGCTGCTGTCGGAAGCTCATGTTAGTTTGATTGCAGGAAACAGTATCATCTACTGTAGCGAATCCCTAATAAGCCTTTTTGACGTTAACATGTTAACTGCCTCTTGTTATTTGGTAACCTCACAACCATGATTTGTAAAACATGTTTGTGGTACGTATGAAAAAAAGGTTGGGGACCATTGATATAGTTGGCAGTGATGTTTAGGTCTCTTAATTTATAAGTAGGTCCTAATATTTTATGGCACACGTACCTAACCAGTTTTAGTGATTGATAACTTTATAATTGCAGCATGAAGCAGAAATCCATGACCTTTGCAAGCCGAAGAAACTCCAAATCGAAATGTACTGGGGCAGTTTGAAAGACGTCTACGACTGCTATTTGGAGAAGCATAACCCTATCATGGGTCACTATCAGATACTGCTGGACAAGGACAACTATTACCAGCAGGAGATCTTCAAAAATGACATACACATACAGCAAGCTTCGGTAACTATATAGGTATCTGGATTCTAAGGGACTGTTTTACCACTGCCTGATAAGTGGCTATCCACAACTAATCTGACAGATTAGTAGATATTAAATAGATATAAGTTGTGGATAGCCTATCCGGCACTTATCAGGAAGTAGTGACTAGTGAAACACGCCCTATAAGTTTTATTAAAACTAGGAAACGAGCAGGCGGATCGCCTAATGGTAAGCCACTAGAGATTCTGGCTCTGGAAGTACTCAAACCACTTAGTATGGGTACTTATCTGATTTCGTAGTATACTGTATAACACAGCTCTCCCCAACCCGCGGCCCGCGACTTTATCTGTGGCCCGCGTGATGTTAAACTATTTTGAAATTCACGCTCACCGGCAAAATAATGTTTTTACATTATTTCGTCGTGAAAGACGTGAAATGTCCACTTTTAAATCGTTAATTTTGAAGAACTTTATTTTTTAACCCTCAAATTTTTTTGTTGCGGCCCGTGACACCAAGTCCAAGATATGTTTGTGGCCCGTATGACAAAAAGGTTGGGGACCACGGGTACACAACGCAAGCTTCGCGCCGCTTTAAGGCTTAAGCTAGCCAATGGAACTGAAGAAACTTGAGTAATGAGCTGCCACTAAACTCTAGTCACATAAAGAAGTTAGAAGGGGACTTAGGAAAATTAAGATGAAGTGGTAGGGCCAGAAGCGTATAATATCGTGATCTAGGGTATCTTTAAACCTGTTTTTAGATATCAACCGCTAAAATTCATACAATGTTATTCATACCGGCGTATGGGTAAAGATATGCCTAATAACGTTATATTCTTCGAAACACGATTACAGTAATTTGCCTCGATAGAAAAAAATCGTGAAAATCATCATAAATTGCCATTTTATTGCAATTTTTCGATTTTACGGCGAATTTAGATACAATTCTAGTAAAAAATTTATGTTTTCATAAACCTTTCATCAAATCCCATAAGGTGGTATTTATGGTTTTCACTAAAATGATAGTTAGTCATTCAAAATAAAATAATACCTATAACGCTCGCACTGTATGAGGGCGGCGGGGATGCGGAGTGGCGAGTCAGTCGGCTGCGGAGCCTCGTCGCAAGCAGACACGTACTACTTGTCGGCCCGCTATTTACGAGAATTTGATGTGAAAATGACTTGACTAGGGCTTGCAAGTGTACTTATACCTTGCAAAGTCCACACGATAAGAAGAAGAACAGAGTACTTATAGGTATTATCGGTATTATCTTTTTTTAGTTAGTTTTTTTCCTCATTAGATACGAATGAGTAGAAATAAGGGTCACCGTACACTTGACTGAGTATCGGTATTATCTTTTTTTGACGTTATTTTTTTCCTCAGTAGGCACGAGAATAAGGGTCACCGCATATTTGACCGGGTACCGGTATGGGTATTGGGTATCTTGTTTTGACTATTCTTTTCCTCTGTAGGCATGAATTAGTAGAAATAAGAATAAGCGTCACCGCACACTTGATCTGGTATCGGTATCGGTATTATCTTGTTTTAGACTATTTTTTTCCTCAGTAGGTATGAATGAGTAGAAATAAGGGTCACCGTACACGTGACTGGGTATCGGTACTTATAATATTTTTTTGATTGTCCATTTTTTTTTAATTTTAATAATTTAATAATTTGAATAAGGTCAGTGATCGTTTTTCTGTATATAAACGAAAAAAATACCCATTAGTTACTTATATTTTTGAACAAATATGTTTAACCTTAGTTTGACCTTCAATGGCGTTAAATTAGCAATAAATTCGATCAACATTACGTTTAGAACTTTTGGTAAGTTTCTCGTATCAGCTTTCACATAATGATAACTTGCATTAGACGAACCAGCCATTAAAAATAAGATTGAAAGGAAAAAAAACATACTACAGAGGTCAATAATTGGGCGCCGATGATGACGTCAGAGCGAAACTTTAAAAATTTATTGAGAAAAAACTAGCCAATGGATTTCAAAATTATTTAATTTATATTCTTAAAATACCCTATTTTAACGAAAAAAAATATAAAAAGTACGTGTGATTTTTTTTGGACAATGCCCATTGTTTCCTTAGTAGGTATGAATGAGTAGAAATGAGAATAAGGGTATTGACTTTTGTCCAGTATCTATAACTATATTGAACAGTTACCAGAACAACACATTTGAACGCCTCCGTGGTCTAGTGGTATAGAGCGCGGCTTTTGACTCGGAGGTCGTGGGTTCGATTCCCGCGTTGGAAACATGATATTTCCAAGTTTGGTTAGGACAATGCAGGCTGATCAGGTGATCTGCCTGATTGTCTGACAAGTAAGATGATCCATGCGTCGGATGGGCATGTAAAAAGTCGGTCCTGCGCCTGAACTCTCGCTAGTCATGTCAGTCTTCCGTCCCACTGGGTTATGAGAGTAAAGAAATAGAGAGTGCTCTTGTGTACTGCGCACACACTTGGGCATTATAAAATTACTCCTGCGTAGCTGGCCTGGTTTCAATGAAACCGGCCACCATCATCGAAACCGGTGTGGGAGCTATTATTATTATTAGATTACATTTAAGGGACTCCCAAAAAATAGGATGGTAATGTGTATTTTGCTTTGTCTTTTGCTTTTGAAGACCGAAGAGATAGAATGAAGAAGAATGTTATTATGTTTCTTACAGATATCGAGCTATGGTTGTGCAACCAAATATAAAAAAAAAATTGTTCAGATAATTCTGTTCAAGTTTTTGAAGGGTGAGACTGACACATAAATAAAACATAATATTATTTTTTACCAAAAAATTAAAACGACTTCCAAGGTAAAAACAATAATAACATTAATACGAACTAAAAAGTATAAAATAATTTTTACTATCTAATAGTGCCTTTTTCCGAATTCGGCTAAACCTCAACTATTTCTGTACTCAATCTTCATTATTTTGAAGTCGGTACCAGATAGCTGAATCTTCAGTCCTCTGACAGAATATTTGAAACTTTTGGAACTGGCACCGACTTCAAAATTATGAACATTGAGTACAGAAATAGTTAAGGTTTAGCCGAATTCGGAAAAAGGCACTATTAGATAGTAAAAATTATTTAATACTTTTTAGTTCATATTAATATTATTATTGTTTTTACCTCGAAAGTAGGTTTTAATTTTTTGTTAAAAATAATAATAATTTCACTCTTTTTAATTCTACGTATCTTATTACAATTTGTTAAGAGTCACAACTCACAATTCACACTCACAAAATAATATATTATCAGTGAAGTGAACATATTGTGCTAAGTAATTTAACAATTTTAATGCTTCAAGCCCCAAGCGGTCACCGGCGATTGCGATAACAATAGAAAGGCTATTGTGTCTCGTTTTTTCACGATCGAAGGATTTATCAGATAAAAAATTGTATAAACTTGCATAGAATGTAGCGTAGCTAGATGTACTCATAATATAATATAATATTATCATAATTATTGACAGCTGTTCTTGTAATCAAGAATTCAATTTCAAATCGATACTTAGTGCGCCATCTATGTTATACAGTGCATAATTATTATTATTATTAGTATATCCATACAAGGCATATTGTACTATTATCTATTCTGTGCCATGAGACATTGGTGATCTTAACACGACGTGGTAATGATGATGACGATGATGATGAATATGAATTGCATAGTAGCATATGCTTTCTGTTCTTAAAACAACGCCGAAACTCCCAAACGTGTATCTATAAGGAGTCAGGAGTTCTCTCAGCATCTTCGAAACCATGGTATGCCTTGACCCAATATTTGACTTTTTGATAGCATATTCTTAGTACACTTCACATAAAATCAAAATCACTATATGTTTCCATATAAATTTCGAGGAGTTCCCTCGATTACTCCTGGATCCCATCATCAGGTCACCTCGTTTGTGAACATGGTACCAAATTGGAGTGAAACCAAATACAACAAAACAAAAATTTCTAAAATCGGTTCACAAACGGCGGAGTAATCGTTGAACATACAAAAATAAAAAATAAAATTAAAAAAATATCCACAGCCGAACATATAACCTCCCCGTTTTTTGGAAGTCGGTTAAAAAAAGACGGGAACACATCAATTGACAAGAATAGTAACTGGTATTACCATGTCCAGGGCCAAAGTCAATACAAAAACAAGAACAAGATTACTATCTCAGTGCCCCCGAGGACCTTTTTTGGATATAACTAATTATTAAAAAAAAACTATAGGTATATTTAATAAAATATAACGAAAATGTAATGAAGAGCTAAATAACAATCAATTATATAAAAATCTGCAATCGCAAAACCAAATAATTAAAGCATGAATAAAAAAATTCGAGACGTAAAAATGTTCGATTAGGTGTATTTTTGAACCGACGTACAATAACTTCAAAACGCGGCGGCCGGTGAGCAACTCGATTATCGCAAATCGTTCGCCGACATCGCCCGAACTTATAACATTGAACGTCGTACTGTATGGTCATTTAATTTAGTAGTTATAGACTTTGTCCAAAACAAGATAATACCGATACCGGTACCCGGTCAAGTGTACGGTGACCCTTATTTCTATTCATACAATACCAACTAAGGAAAAAAAAATTCAAAAACAATATAATACCAAAAACTATACCCGGTCAAGTATGCGGCGACCCTTATTCTCATTTATGCCTACTAAGGAAAAAAATTGTCTAAAACAAGATAATAAGATACGCATCTACTACCAGGCGTGCGCATACGAGTAGAAAGCGCGGGGCGGAAGATGGTTGCCCCGCGCTTGCTCCCGCCACGCTTCATACCTCACCCCCTCAGAAACACGATGCGCACCCTACCACTTCATCTTAACTCTTTAATACCTACCTAATGAGTAGAATATATAAAAGTAGACCTCCTGTGTTTACCTAGTTATACACCTTATCAGGTTCAGCTGCATGTATTAGTGATGGAATGGAGCCCTAGAACAAATTTTTTTTGATTACTAACAAGCTACTTTTTTTGTGAGTAATTAGCTTCATTTTGATAAGCGAAACATCTTTTTATCTACGAAAAATCTTGAAAGTGGTAGCTAACAGAGATGGAAAGGATTTCATACTTTGATTTGATGGTCCTAAAATATGGATTGTTCTATTTGTAGGACAATGTTACTCTTAAATTATATAACTACTAGTAACTAGATGACGCCCGCAACTTCGTTGCGCCAAAACTCGTTTATCGCGCAGGAACCGTACATTTTTCCGGAATAAAGTATCCTATGTCCTTTCCCGGGACTCAATGTATCTCCATGCCAAACTTCAGCAAAATCAGTTTAGTGGTTTGGGCGCGAAGAGGTAACAGACAGACAGACAGACACACTTTCGCATTTATAATATTAGTATGCATTAACCTGCCAATATACAAAATTCAGTTCGTTAGGGTTCCAATATAGGGTTCTGTAATCAACAAAACTTGGTTGACTACGGTACTCTAAAACGGAACCCTAACCAGCTCATTTTTGATATCAAAATGAAGCTACTCACAAAAAATTTGCTTGTTAGTAATAAAAAAAATTGTTCTAGGGCTCCCTAACAAATGCTATAATTTCCAGGAAATTCTGAACTCCCTGCAGCTAGAATGGAATAAAATGAATACATCAATGGAAATGAAATTGAAAAGGATGAACAAACGAAAAGAGGAACTTGCGATACGGTACTGGCAAATGAAGAGAGAAACAAAACTGGAAAGGAAGAGAGAAAATAAGAGCCTGACTGTATTAGTTGATTCAAGTCAAGATGCTATTAATGTAGGTTAAGACAGTAAAATAAGCTGATAGATTACCTGATATTAAGTTATAACACCCAAAGATATCAATGCTACAGTTTTAGAAGTTCCAGTCATAATGTTGCCAGTTTCTTTACCTATTATTCTGTAATAACTACCTAATATACTTAAATACTTACCTAGGTATTTAAGTATATTGGACAGTTTATTACTCACAATATTTATTTTTTAACAGAGGTTACAGGATGTTAAAGACAAACTACTGAAAATAATACACTTATCAAAAATATGTAGCAAATATGAAAATACAAAGGATTTTGCACTTCTTACTGAACTAGATGAGAATGGAACGCCAGTAGAGTTCCAGAATTTAGATCAAGCAATGGCAGTAAGTATTTAAATTTTTATCCATTTTTGAACTAAGTAGTAAAATATTAATTTTCAAACATTATATTTTTTTCAGAATGAATGCAAAGAGTTCAGCAAAATGGATAAATTCCTTTTAAAAGTAAATAGAATAAAGGTTCAGAATATGTGCCTCAAATCTGAGAAAGCAAAACTTACAGAAGAGAATACACAGTTAAAACAGTACATCAAGAGATACCTGACCGAGTTAGCGCTGACTGGAGGAAAAGCTCGGCCCCACAGCATGAGAGTACATTCAGAAATGGAAAAAGTGCAAATTAGTAAAAAATATTTGTAAGTATTGTGAAAAGCTACGAATAATAAAAACTAAGGAAGAGTAACTCCGTCAAAAAACATGCTCCAAAATACTTGTCAAAAAAGTGTACATTAGGTTCACTTTTCATACATTTGCAATATTTAGGTGACCTTGAGCGGTATAAAGGCTGACGTTACATGACAGTTCGAATGGAACCAAATTTAAAACTGTATTAGTATGGGAGTTACGTTTCCTTAGGTTTTATTATTCATAGGTGAAAAGGTTTACACTACACAGTATAATCCTTGGTATAGTAATACATGCATTAGTCATAAAGTATTGTCAAATGTATTATTCCTTCGATCGTGCATTCTTGGAAATCTATTGTTATTCTATTGTCTCGCTCACCGGTGAGCTTATGGGGCTTGATGGGTTAAACTATTATTGATAATTCAAACAACTAAGTATATTATTTTCTTTTGATTTCAGAAACCGTCCAGTCACATGCATAGAAGGGGCATTATCAAATGCAGTGCTGCATGAAAGGAGAATGAAGTTGCAGGAAAAGAAAGATAAAGAAATTGGACAAGTACGGGCTTATCCCAGGGTCCACTGTTGGTAGAACATTTTTAACTGAAAACAATTATAGTTTTAGATAAGTAAGCCTTATTTAATCAAAATAAAAGTCCATAAATATAAATCACAGTTTGTATTCCAAAATAAACACCTAAACCTAAATGTAGTTTCATTATAGTTACTCCATACGCTCTACGCCTTCCATATTTGTGCTGTCTTCACCAAGATTCCAAGGATCATCAAGGGCTGATAGTAGCTTTGCAAAAGCTTTGTGACCTTCTGTATCAACATTTTTCGTCATCTCCTCAGAAAATGGCACATATTCGTCGCAAAGTATGGACTTGCCTTGGGACATACCGTGTATTTCATACCAGCCTTCGAGCGGTTCATTGATAGGGCTTTTTAACCTCACAAGCACTTCCTGGTCATCCACAGTTTTAATCGTAAATCCTTCGCTTGATGATACTTTTACGATTTTTCCCCAAATGGTAACTTTGGCGCCATTTCGTTGTGCTAAGTTGCTGCCGGTCACATACGGTACAAATTCATCGTTGTCTGGGAATTGTTTGTCTTCGTAGTCATCGTGATCGGCCATTGATGTAAATTTATTCCGAAACTGCAGTAAATTTTATGTGAAAACAATTTATAATCCTAAAGAAAGTTTTGAAACTCGGCAGTCGGCTCCACGTACGACAGTATATAATTATATATCAGGTGGACGCAAGTTCCGAACAAAAAAAAATTGGGTTCCAAATTTAAACGTAGCAACTGTACCCAATCACCTAATCTGTGCTTGATTTGTGCAAGGTCGACTGTGATTGGCTGATAAAAAAGACCATAAAGAATATAAACTACATAAGAAAAAAGACGAAGAAGGAGTTTAAAACTCAAAGTTCGATTTTCATATTTTGTCATACAAAAATTGTAAATGGATTAATTATTGAAAAACGAAAGGTAAGCCATTGTAAAATGTAATTGTAACCGTAAATTGATAAATTGAAGCAAAACATACCTATTTCATACCATGTTTTAATACAAAGTATGTCGTAGTATTATTTGCATATTTGTACATTAATTTACAACTTAAACTATAATATATGAAAAAGATAGATTATTATTTCATAGAAAATATTATAATATATATCAGTATGCAGTTAATTTAGAAAATGTTGAAATGTGTATATTGTTTTATTGTAATAATACATGAGGTTATATTAACTATACTTTAATAATTTATGTGAACTGTATGGAAATGTAGCAAATGAAAAATGTTTAATTAATTTCAGATTTTTAGGTCCCTATACTAGTTTGCAACATTTTAGTCTGCAAGCAATAGCTGTTAAGGAGATTTTAGAAGGAAGGTATGGGATTATGAGTGGTACGGCCTCATAATCCCATCCTCTGATCAAGTGAGGTGGTATGCAGCTGGCCTGAGCCCGCGTGATAGATTTCAGCTGTCGTATACAGGGTGTAACAGAACACAGTAATGATACTTAAGTGTGTATATATTGTTACGTGCTAGGGTTCTTTGGATTCAGAGAGAACGACCTGGTGACTCTCTTGAAGACTTTATTCACAAACACTAGCTCACACTAATCACTGCGTCCAAACACTAAACACTAGATCCAAATCACTGAGCACTATCACTGTCCTAGGTCGTAGCCGAGTCACTATCACAATCACAATCACTCACTATTGATCACTTGTTCTCGCTCCGAAGTCGCCTCGAAGATAGCTCAGATAAAACTGAATTGCCGGCTCGACTGTCTGCGACTATTTATACGGGCCGGATCGAATCTCAGAAGATTCCGGAACATCCCAGAATAAACCCGATATGCGTAAACAAGTATCAGATATTTCTAGAAAGTACTCGTAGGTACATACATCTAGCGTCATCTAGTAGCGAGTAGGGGATTTACGTTGCCTGTGTTCCCTTGGTAGGTTCGCTGGCCTGACGCTAGATGGCACCACGTGTCCGTATCCGTAACACTACTCCCCTCTTAGAGATGCTCGTCCCGAGCATCATTGTTACTGCCGCGCCACGCTGTCCTGGTATGCGGCCCCTTCACGTCAGCGTAAGAAGTACATTCGTGGCACCAATTCTGCACATCATCTCGCCAATGCAACCAGAAGAATCGTTCTCGCACTTTCCTCAGCATCCTCTTGACACCTAGATGACTCCCTGATACACCCTCATGTATCTCGCAGAGAACATCTGGTACTCTCGCCCTTGGGACAATTATCTGGAAATAGAACTCTCTACCGTTAGCCCATTTCCGGTAGAGTATTCCGTTTTGAAGTATCAGACTGTCCCATTGCTCCCAGTACGCCTTAGTGACAGCGCCAGTGGGTGCAACCTCACTCCAGTTTGGTTTTACGTCACCGCGTTTCTTCCATGTGATGATGTGCCGAAGGTCGTCATCTCTTTCCTGAGCCTTCCTCATAGCATCATTTTCCAAGAGACCCAAAGTATTTGTCTTTGTTCTTCCGCTCCGTGCCTGGGAAGTAACAGTTATTGGGGCTCTCTCCACATTGTCCAATACTCGCCACCTAGTCCTGGATTCTATTCGTTTCCCCTTATCCCGGGCAGGGAACGAAACTGCTTGCTTCCTCAGCTCCTCTATCTGTTCCTCGATCCTTTTCATCCTTGCCATCTGGGTCTTCTTCTGCGGGCAGTTGAGCTGAAGATGGCCCCTCTCACCGCACTTATAGCACATGGCTTCAAATCTTTTCCTCGTAGAAGCCTTGATTTCCTCGGAGACCTCGCGGATCTTATAGGTCTGCCGTATGTCACGCCGAACAGCCTCGACCTCTAAAGCATGCGCCAATGCTTCCTTTAGCGATGTATGGTGACCAAGTCTTACTGCAGCTCTGACCTCCAGGTCTTTGATTCCGTCGACAAATCCTTGAACAATATTTGTGTCGACCATCTTGGTATCGGCTCCTGGGTGTGCCTTCTTGACCAGTTTTTCAATTTCCAACGCCCATTGTTGTAGTCCTTCTTCTGAGCGTTGGACTCTATCACGCAGTTGGGCACGGAACACGTGCTCCAGGTGTCGCTCCCCGTATCTGGATTCCAGTGCCTCCATCAGGTCTTGGAACCCATTTCCCGTATGTGGCAGTGCCTCCAGGACCGACAAAGCTTGCCCTCTGAGTGCCACAATGAGAGCGGTCAGGCATTGCTCTTCCGTCCATCCGTTTACGGTAGCAACAGTCTGAAATTGCCGACGATAAGCGTTCCAAGAAGTAGTGCCATCGTACGGCGGCACCTTTACTCTTGGCCCTTGCATCACTCCAGTGGCTCCACTAGACACTGTAACTCCCGTAGTTTCAAGGCGCACTACTCTCTTCTGCAGTTCAGTGAATCCGGTTTTCAAATTTTCCACAACTGATTCTAACCCGGTAACTCGTTCTTTCATTACATCGACATCTTTTCGGAGCTTAACCACCGTGTCACTTACATCCTTTATAGCTCCAAGTGCTTTCTCTTGGAGGTCTTTTTGTTGCTCTTGTGATTCCCGAATCGCTCTGATTTCTGCCTTTTGAAATTCCTGCAAAGCGCCGAGCTTGCAGTCTTGTGCCTCTTGCAAAGCCTGAATATCAGCTCCTTGCAGCTCCATTAATTTAATTAAACTTTCCAATTGAAGAGCCATTTGAGGGGCCGTAGAAACTACGGGCGTGGCAGGATGGATGGAGCTAGTCGACGGAGCCTGAGCAGGCAGGGCCCAGTGGGCGGGGCCAGTGGGCGTGGCCTGAGTGGGCGTGGCCTGGTGGGCGGAGCCAGTGGGCGTGGCTTCACCCGAAGTGGGTGGAGCCTGGGGGCGTGGTCAGTGGGCGGAGCCTGGTGGGCGGGGCCAGCGGGTAGAGCCTGCCCCGCAGTGGGCGGAGCTTGGTCCCCAGTGGGTATGGCCTCCGCAGCTCCACCGCCAACTCCTCTCTCGAAGTCAATGGCAGCAGCTCGCTGCGCCCTTGTCCTGACACTCCCCTTGAAGTCCTCTCTCGGAGTCAATGGCATCTCCAAATCCCACTTCTGACACCAGTTGTTACGTGCTAGGGTTCTTTGGATTCAGAGAGAACGACCTGGTGACTCTCTTGAAGACTTTATTCACAAACACTAGCTCACACTAATCACTGCGTCCAAACACTAAACACTAGATCCAAATCACTGAGCACTATCACTGTCCTAGGTCGTAGCCGAGTCACTATCACAATCACAATCACTCACTATTGATCACTTGTTCTCGCTCCGAAGTCGCCTCGAAGATAGCTCAGATAAAACTGAATTGCCGGCTCGACTGTCTGCGACTATTTATACGGGCCGGATCGAATCTCAGAAGATTCCGGAACATCCCAGAATAAACCCGATATGCGTAAACAAGTATCAGATATTTCTAGAAAGTACTCGTAGGTACATACATCTAGCGTCATCTAGTAGCGAGTAGGGGATTTACGTTGCCTGTGTTCCCTTGGTAGGTTCGCTGGCCTGACGCTAGATGGCACCACGTGTCCGTATCCGTAACAATATAAAGGTGCGCGTCCACTGGATCGGAATCGGAGCGTAGGTACGCAGCGGATGGATTTGTTGCTTTGTATGTATGGTACTGACTACTGTGAACTGCACTAGAAGTACTGGAACGTCATTCTGCGCCTGACAAATATATGACGACACGACGCGCCGTCCGCACCGTCGCGTACGTCCCGATTCCGACCTGGTGGACGCGCAGCTTTAATCCCCTCCCTATATAGAGTTTACTGTATAAGCCTATCAAGTAGTTAGTAGAGTAGCATAGACAGCTATTCTATTATATTTATAAATAAAACTCATAAAACTGTACTGTAATATTATAATACTGAATAATAGAAATCATCAAAAGCTTGTGGATTAAATCTGTTTTATTGTTTAATTTACCTTATAAGCCTATTTATTTAGCTATGTACAATAATTATAATGAAATAAAACATTTATTTGAGCTCATTTCTTTTTTATTTATTTTTTTCTTATTTTTGGTATGTTTAGAGTGAAAGGTTTTGCACTTAAAAATTTTAACTTCAGTTTCAAATTAAAAAAATAACGGATGTTAATTTTTTTTTCTTCTAAATCCGACCTTTTTAGTATACAGTTTACATCCTCTTTGGTATATATTATAAGTCTATGGCTCCACGATTGTCGAATTTGTAGACATGCTTGGATGAAGGATCAATTCTTGGATGATAGATGCTTGGTTTTAGGATCAATTAGATGCTTGGTTTTAGTAGACATGAGACATCTGACATCTGTCAATCAAACAGATAATGTCAAAGTGAAATTGACATAATGCTTTTTTAATTAAGGAAAATACATCGACGGGTGAAAGCATAAGTGGCGTAACTTGAAAAACTCAACTTCATAGGAGAGCCAAAAAACTTTTTTAAAAATTCATAACTTCTATATATTTTATTAAGGTAGAAACTTAAAAATTGGAACATATTTAAATTAATCTAAGACCCATACGATGAGTTTGTTAAAATTTTTCTAAGTTTGATATTTCATTGATTTTTAACAAGTTACGACAAAAAAAATCTATTTTACGCAGCAGAAATGTTGTATCTTTGAGAGGAAATATAAAGATAACTTAAAAAAGCATAATTTTTTGAGCGACGGATCTGTCGTATCTCAAATATAACACGAACTTACACATTTAATTTCGCCGTATCTTGTTTACTTAATTAAATTGCCTTACAACTTTTGGTTCAAGTGCAAAATCGGCTACAGACGTTGTGAAAATGAAATGCTGTATCTTAAACTAAATTAATTGTTTGTTTTAAAAGAATGTCATAACAAATTAAAAGAAATAATATGACTATACATCTCAATGGTTTTATTTAAGATTCTAAGAATAAAACGGCCTCTATCAAGTAAAGTCATTATAACGATTTATTTTAAAAGTTTAAATCCACCCAGCGGGATCTCGCAAATACCGGGATCCAGCGGGACTGTGATGGTTCAATCCCGCAAATACCGGGAATGAAATTCTCTTGCGAGATTGCATTCCCTAAATTCGTGAATCATATTATGATTCATATCGTGAATCATATTATGATTCATATCGTGAATCATATTATGATTCATATCGTGAATCATATTATGATTCATATCGTGAATCATATTATGATTCATATCGTGAATCATATTATGATTCATATCGTGAATCATATTGTGATTCATATTATGATTCATATAATGAATCATATTATGATTCATATTGTGATTCACATTATGATTCATATTGTGAATCATATTGTGATTCATATTATGAATCAAATTATGATTCATATCGTGAATCATATTGTGATTCATATTGTGTATCATATTGTGAATCATATTGTTATTCATATTGTGAATCAATATGAATTACAATATGTAATTCATAAAAAAAAGAAAACATTAAACACAATATATAAATTTTATAGTTTTATTAATTTTAATTATGTACAGTTTTCATTCATTACAAAATCCTCACAATACTCGGAATAAAAAACTGCGCTTAAATCTATGCGAAGAAGTCTTCTCTGTCGGCGGCCAGAGTGGGCGCGGTGGCGTCCTCCATAGCGGCGAAGTTCATGAAGTGAGCCGGCCTGTGGACCTCATGGTAGAATTCGCGCGGGTTGCCCAGTTGCACGCCGTACTTCATGTTCGGATCGTGGCGGACACCTAGGAGATAAAAAAATACTATTTAGATTTTGTTTATTATCAAGCTTTTGTGCGTAACATTTAACTGAGAAGCATCAGCGCCAGATTTATAAATAGGTAGTAAAGGACGCGGACTAGGGGCGGCAGATGTCGTACACGGGGCGGCGAAAATAAAATGGTGCGGGCGTACACTCATCAAAATTGTAAATCCGGCACTGGAGGCCATACTTAATATTATGTAATAATAAATTATGTAACAATAAAAAAAAAGACGGGCTGCACTCCGGGAGTGCTGGCAGAAGTGAAAACTTGATTATTAACGTTGTGCATTTTTTTAACCCATTTTTTATGAAAATCGATTTCTAAAAAATCGTTTTTTTAATTAATCGAAACCCTTACAATCAATTCGAGTTCGATTTCGAGTTCGAGTTCGACACAAAACACTACTCTCCTACCGTCTTATGGCTTTCCCAAGGCTCAACGCCGCTAAAGAAGTTTTCACTTCAATAATACTTTTTTTTGTTATTTATGTTGTCCGTTACTTGGTTCGCCCAAAAATTAGTTTATCGCGAAATACCTAACACAAGTATCAACTATTTTTCGTTATGGCTAGTTTTTTCTCTCAACTTCGTTACGCTGTTGCGTCGCGATTCATTTATCGCACGGAAATTTTGCGAGGATAGATAGACACATTATAATATCAATATGGAAAGCATACCCATGAAATTATAGTTCCAGCTTCCTTGAGATGGCACCATGAAGTAACCGAGGAATCTGTCCGACAGCAACATCTGAACTCGTTCGTAGTGACTCGGCAGATAGCCCTTCGGATTGTTGCCCCTATCCGTGTTCTTAGAGCCCCACTCGTAACCGCTGGGAGTCAGTTTGTAGGCGGTCAGCGAGCATGAGCCGGGTGTGAATGAGCATGTTATTATTATCGTCTTCTCTCCGTCCCACGTTGGATTCTCCGCCATTATCTTCGCGTGCGTTGTTATGTCCTAAAAAGATTGAAAAATATGAAAAATTAAATATCGGCTTTGTCTTCCATAAAATGCTGCTTGCATTTTACATACTAATTAAAACGATACGACACGGTTAAGGCTGCGTTTCCACCAGAGACGTGTTGCGAGGAATGTGTTTTTAAGATCCAATAGCATCGCCGCGCTGAGCGATGTCATGGCAAGCTCACGTCAATGAAGCGATTCTATTGGTTCTCAAAAACGCATTCCTCGCAACACGTCATCTCTGGTGGAAACGCAGCCTTTATCTATAAGCCCGATGCACCTCATAATAACTACATATACCAGCCCCTCTACATTTTAACCGGGTCATACCTGCGGAGACAGTTGTGGCAGTTCATTAGGCTGCGTGTGCATCCAGCCGAGCGGCTGCAGGTGCTGCAGCGCGGGGTGTCGGGGCAGCTGGCGCGGCAGGTGCACCGCCTGGTGAGTGCCCCACTGCGGCGGCAGCACTGCGCAGTGCACCTCACGCACCGCGGGGTTGTCCGGCGGCGCCGTGCCGTATAGGTAGCACGCGATCTGTGAAGGAAAGGATTAAGATTAGTTCTGTTTTCAATTTCTGGTGCCCTCTTTGACTTACAGTCTAGGGCAGTCTGAAAAATTGATTTCTGTAAAATAATTTGTTATACAATTTAATACCGCTTGAGTACTAGGTTTTTTTTATTAGTATTATATCTGCTTACATGGTTCCGCGATGGAGCGTTTGCAAAATAAACTGGCGTAAGTAAAAAATACAATTAGGTATGAATCAATGAAATGTGTTCTGCGACTTGAGCAATTACATAAGACTGGATTAAGGACTCTAGCCGTAAAAATATATTTTATAAACAGTTCTTGTTAATTTATTGTTTAATCAATAACAAACACGACAAATTACGCACTTATAATTACTATTATAAATGAAATCTATTATTACCTGCGCTCTCAAATCGGAAATAGTGACAAACTTCTTCAACAAATTCTTAGGTAGGATATACGTGTAACCACTCTCCTTGATATCATCAGAGCTGACGTAGATATGGTTGGTTCGGAGATGGAGATTGGTGGCGGATATCGCTCGTACCCGCCACTCGGTCTTCGAACTGAAGGTCTGTGACTCGTAGTTACTGGTGGTGGAGGTGATGATCTCGTCACCATGTTTGTTCACCGTTCTAGTGGTGGTGGCGGTCAGCTGACTCTGCTCTTTACTCTGTTTCTCAATTTCGGCGATCTGTTGTCGTTGAGCTGAGGGCGCGGATATCTCCATACCGAGGATTATGTCTCGGATTTCGGACTGGGTTAGCGACGCTACGTTCACGCTGTAAAATATTTCATTGATTACTACTTGTGACATATCTAAAACGCTTAACTAGTTTACATTCTACAAAACACAAAATAACGAATTTTACGTTGAACTTGCCATTAGACACATTCTTACTGTTGTTATTTAGTAGTTAGTAGTTACCTACCGGATAATAATCATATTCATCACAAACAAATGACCATATTATAAAAATACTCACTTGTTCTTTTTACCATAATCAGCCAATATCAGATCCTTCAACTGAACTTCAACCTTGATCCAGTCATCATCAGACAGTGTTGGCCAGATGTGATGCGGCTCGGTGAGCGTGGTCTTGTCAGGTTTGAGTAAAACCTTCGTCCTTTCAGTGTTTACGTGTAGAGCTCGCAATATCAGAATCAATCTGCTGAAAGCCTGTAAATAAATAATTAGATTAATACCAGGAACTCTTAAATAAAGCTGCTATTAGAAAGGCTTTACAAAATAGAAACCATGTTATATATCTACACAGCTAATACAAAGTATGGCAGTTTTTGTCAGACATAGTCAGTGAACGTTTTCTTAGCCCGGTCTTGTCACACCTGCCGAGTCTCTACCCGGCAGGTGTAACAAGACTCTTGACTCTTGTCTCGCCAAGAGTGGCAAGACGGTGATCTCCGCGGCCAATCAAATTATCTGTTTGTATTTTCTCGGCACTCTTAAAGGGCCCATTCATTGTCCTGCATTGCAGTCCGCCGTGCAGTTCGCGGGCTAAATGCAGGATAGTGAATGGTGTTGCAGGCCTGCACGGCGGACTGCAATGCAGGATAGTGAATGGGCCGTTTTATGGGGTAAGTCATCAGCTAGTATACTCACAGTATAAGACGAGATAGTCTTCAGCCAGTCGTCGTACAGGTTGAACAGCACCATCTGAGGCTCGGTGGCTTTGAGGATGAGGTCTCCGAACTTCTCCACCTTGAGGCACGCCTGGAACGGCAGCTGCAGCTCTGAACCCTTGATCACAATGTTCGGGAAGTCCAGCAAGTGCACCTGGAGACGTCAAATAATAGATGTTATTAACATCATGATAAACGAGAAGACAAAACCCAGAATCACATACATCAGGTCCAGTGCCAAAAATAATATTATGTTACAAATGCAATGAAACGTTATATTTTAACGGCAAGTAGGGAAAAAACAGCCTCTGAGTGTAGTTTTCACACAGAGATGATAAACGACTATATTTCAGTTCTGATAATAAAGGTGTGTTGCCAAGTCGGCGTTTTCCTTGTATATTTTTTTTTAGTCGAGCTAACATATTTGAGCCAAAGCGTAGTTGTAACGCGATAAGACAAAGTATTAGTTTAAGCAGCTAAGTATATCTAAAAATACTATTTACCTCAAGTGGATCCAACATTCCCTTTCTGGTGACGATAATCTGTTTAGGTTGTTCTTCAACAGGCAATGATCGAATCAAAGCCGCAACTTCTTCGGCAGTCTTCCATTTGGCGAGCTAGAAAACAGAATAAGCGTCGTAAACAAGTGAACTAATTTTGTCACAAAACATAACATTATCTGAGGATAAGTAAACTTCTATCAGGTTAAAAAAATACTGAGTGGGGACTGAGACGCATTGTTCATTTTAATTTTGCCGTGTTAAAAATACTTGCCACATAACACCAGCCACATTTTTTTTTCACAACATAATCTCGTAACATAACACATACGGAGAAATCAAAAAAACTTTTTTTAACCCATCAATCTCCAAACGGCAGCCGGCTGCCGCATAACTATTGAAAATCTATTGTGACTGCGATACCCACGACGCAGAAGTTAATTCATTCAAAACTCAATGTTGAACACACCTGCCCGAGACGTTTTTGTCCCGCCCACACACTGGTGTGGATGATCTTGAGGAAGAGCTGTCCGGTGCGCGGGTTGAAGATGAAGATCGCACCATTGATGGGCTTCGTTGTGAGATTGCCCTCGAACGTCTTGTGGATCGTCACTCGGTACACGTTCGTGTCGTCGACAAACCTGTTTGAAATAGGTTGGAAGTTAAAAAATAAAGCATGAAAATTAAATATACGTAAAATGGATTGTGTTATTATGTGACTTTAGGCTGGTTTTACAACAGTCCGGGAGACTTAAGGTGATCGCACATTCATAAGCACGCACGAGCGAACGCGCTGTATTTAGAATTCGTTGTATGAAATGATGTGAAACCTCGCACATTCGTCCGCGCCGCATTTCGTGTACTATGCGGTGCGTTACGGGACGCGTACGGCGGCGTTACAGTGCTGACTAATATGCGATCAGCTTCAAAAGAGCTGTTAGTATCGTTTTACAGTGAACCGAACGTCCTAACGGCTCGTCCTATAAAGTAAAATAAATAACCACTAAAATACACATCTCTTTTACTACTCTCTACAGATTTTTCTTTCACTACCCAGACATTATGTTACTTACCAAATAATCTGGTTAGAGAACAGCTCTCCGTAGTTCTGACTGGAGAGGTACGGCTCGGTGGGCTCTGAGGAGTATAGCTGCAGCGCTTTGCGTATGCGCTCGCGCAGCACGTACAACGCGGGGTTAGCCTTCATAATCTTGGCCATTGCTTGCTGGATTAGCGGCTTGCAGCCCGGGAACCAGTTGCCGTAGGCGCTATAATAAAAAAAATACTTGTCAGGTGTCAGTGCTACAAAATTGTTATTATGTTCCCAAATTTAGATTTCATATTTTATTTTTTATAGCCTAAGCCGAATATAAATGTCTTGTTACTGTTTTTATTGATCATAAATTTGTAATATATTGACATTATATCTTTTCGCACAATACATATGACATAACATTTTCAATATTTCGTTGCTTTAGTGCAAATCCGGATCACACTAAAATGCCATAAGGCTATCTAATATACCTAGATTCGTTGTTAGATTTATATCAATTACCTGTGCAAGTTATAAGCCAGATCGATGGCAATCAACAGGCCGGTCGGCGAGGGGTATATGGACATGTTGTCTGTGGTGTAGTCGAGGAACTTGGCGCGGGCGTATCGCTCGACGTCGTGCGAGTCGTAGTCGCCCCAACGCAGCTGGATGTCTAGCCAGTACTTCTGAGTAGTTGTGTTGTCCATCGTGTCTCTGTAGAAGATAAACAATTTAGTACGGTTAGCTATAATATTATGGCATGGCAAAATAGACAAATGAACTGAATCTATATTAATTACTGAGAAAGTAGATACGAGATATTATAGTAGCTCCCACCAAGACGTGGAATCGCCATGTATTATATAAGATAGTAGTTTAAAATTACGCTCAAGTAACAGCAATAGTAGCAGCGTGGCTGCGCTATAGATTGCATTGCGCAGCCACGCTCTACAGCTTGTTATTCGGACACTGCTAATAAATTCTGCAATGTATGCGATTGAATAATGCTGCGTCGACGACTCTTCTAGAACTGACGCTTACAAATTGTAATTAGTTGTAGTATTACCGAATCCTTAACATTAAAGACTTGCGACTATTAACAATATTTTACTTACTTAGTATCA
Organism: Polyommatus icarus; assembly: GCA_937595015.1. Taxonomy (NCBI): domain Eukaryota; kingdom Metazoa; phylum Arthropoda; class Insecta; order Lepidoptera; family Lycaenidae; genus Polyommatus; species Polyommatus icarus. The sequence goes on along the minus strand of OW569333.1, from coordinate 5,786,450 downwards.
GCCAGTAGGGACGGCCGCGACACGTTCCACTTGTAAGCGGAGAACAGAAGAATATCCGCGCACGAAGAGTTCATCTTGTACGATTTACGAGGATGGATGGTCTCCTTCTGCACTGTCTCAATTTCCAGGGCGTCTAGTTCTTGATCAAACACCTATTGAAATTATAAAGTGTATCAGTACTTATTATTTGTGACATAAAAAACCACGAATATAAAGCTTCTTATAGTTTTGTTGCAACAGATATTACTCATGATGAGCCCAGCATAGCTAGCACGGTCTTCCCCAGTCGATTATTCAGAAGAAAGTAATGGCAGTTTCTTTCCCATGTCTACATATCTTTTTCCCGAGCATGGCGCCACCCATCGACTTGAGTTTCAATGGACAAAGACAAGAAACTTTTCCATAGCAACGGCTATTTTGACAGTTAGTTTCTTGACTCTTTTTTTTTTAAATATGGCACTTCGGCTATAAAACCATGGCCAGTGTCGTGTAAATGGCGGCAAATTCAAAAATACGAGTTGTAGCAACCCAATCTATAGTCGAAATTATAGTTTTGACCTACGAAATACGAATAATAAAACCTAAAGAAGTTTATTACTCGTAGTTTGTAGATCAAAAAATTCTGGCTATAGACAGGGTTGCTATACATCGATATTTTGAATTTGCCGCCATTTACTCGACACTAGCCACGATTTTATAGCCAAAGTGCCATATTAAAAAACAAAAAGAATCAAGAAACTAAATGTCAAAAGCGGATAAAAATGGTTGTCATGCTTAACATATTATAGATTTTCAAAAGCGGAAGAAATCGAGAGACTAAAGAAACTTTTTCTCCAATGTTTTTCCGGTAAAACTGTCAAAATTTAGTTTCTTTCGTTTGTCTGCGACGGTATGCTAGCTACGCAGGAGTCTTGTAGATCAGTGCTTAAAAGGGTAGGGCACATATTATTGTGATATGTTAAAAATGTGCAAATAATACTTTGAGTAAAGGACCAAGCATCCGTCTCAATAAAAAAAATCGGTTGTCTGTAAAGTCGGGTTCACTGACGATAGTTGAACGTGACAACTACCTTTGTTGAGATTTGTAAACTTAATAATATTTTATAAGTAAATTTAGTTCCGCGATTTCATAACAGATGTCGCTGTTAGGCCTCTAGATCGCTTACCCGACAACATTTGGTATATGTAATTCAATGGAATAAGTTTTCGTCTTTTCGCTGACACTCACTGGTTGTTTTATTTATTATTACGCCAGAGAGATTTGCGTCCCAGGGTAACCCTACAGAACGGATTGGACCAGTATTTAGCGTATGACGTCTTTACAGCTTTCCTAGTTTCCACTTGAGCATGCTCGGGCGAATGAGCCGCTCATTCATGCGAGTTCGAGCGTGCTCAGGCGTCTCCACTTGAGCGGATACTCAAGTGGATACTAGGCTTTATATTGGAACGCCTTCAGAGCGATCAGCGAGGTAACGCCGCATATTGCGTCATGTTTTTTCGTGCGCGCAGCCCATATCGAATTATAAGACGTTGTCACGTCAAAAAAACAATTACCTGACACAAGTCCATGACAATAGACTCGTGAACTTTCTGCCACAAGTGAGCTCTGAAGATTTGGATGAGAGAGATCTTCAGCGTGGGGATTTTGCCGTGCATGAAAATACCCGTCAAGTCCAGTTGTACCTGGGAAAATATAATATTTTATAGTACAAAATAATATTCTCGAAGTGCATATTCATTTGTAAGTAATTTCTATATACAAAAACCTTTAGACCCGTTATTATATTATCATGTATTCGTCGCTCACCTTTCGTGCTGCTGTATTTATACAAATGTCATGTAGCCTTCCCACATTAGCCAGTGATTGACGAATACAAGCGATTAAGAAAGTGTAGAGGGGCTAAGGCTTTGTCCACATTTGTACCATTTTCGCGTATCGGATCTCCGTCGCGTAGCATCGAAGCGTATCATGTTCGCTAGTGTGGACGCAAAATGATCGCCATCGTGATACACCCCGATCGCTATAAGCCGCGTATCTGACACGTTTCGTATAAAAATCGATAAAGGATAAGCTATGGTCAAAATAGGCATCCACACTTAGGATACGCATACTCGATACGATACGCCTGATACGACTAATTGATACAAATGTGGACAAAGCCTTATAATTTATATTATGTCCATACATTTGCCCATAATATCGACGTCGATTATTATTATACTTATTGTAGACAATTTCGATGGTTATCCATCTTTGGTCGCTCGCGTTTGGCGTCATTGTATTTTTTAAAAAATCTATTGCAGTCTGCAGAATCAACGCGAAGTGCTTGTATTGCCCAGGCAGTGTTTTATTTAAATCAAATGCTGGTTTACCTGGAAACCGACGTATACGTTGGCACGGTTGATGGTTGGTGACCACCAGAGGGTGAAACGACGATTGGGAATCTGGTTCAAACCGGATCGCTGGGCGTTAGTCAGCTTTTTGTACTTCATGGACTCTTCGAAACCTGACGCCTTTTCCCTATAAAGATCATTCATATATTAATAAACCATTATAAGTGCTAATTATAGTGCCACAATTCTAAATCACGCTATCGAAGATTTTAAAGCGCGTAACTTTATAAGTCTAAGTGACTTATAAAGTTACGCGCTTTAACAGAGCCAGCAGAGCCAGTTACAAAAAAATAACTTAAAATGCCTCTGTTGATAACACAATGTGGCATCTGCTTAACCAAGTAAGATTTACGGCACTTTGTTGGAAAGCATCATTGGCAACTTTGTTTTAAACATTTACCCCCAAACTGTTTTCACAAGTTTAGCGGTACTTAAACAATGCAGTCTCTGTAATGATTTAAGTTATGGTATATGTATACTTATTGACTAAACTTACCAGAACAAACCCTCCCAAGTAGGGAAGTATGTGCCCTTGAATAGCGTATGCTCGAGTATTCCCTCCACGCCGCCCAGGGCTTGTATCATGTCTGTACGGTAGTTGTTGAGGTTCCACAGCTTGCCGTCGTGACGTTGATGAGTCCACCAGAAGGGGTTTTGTTTCAAGACCTGCATGACACATTTTTATTTTACTACGAAGATTTGAGTATTAATAAAGAGCTCTTAAAACTGGCTGGCGAAGGACGAAGATCATCTTCAGTTTAGTTCATGAAGCAATACTATTGAACTTTTTTTTTTTTTTTTTTATTAATATCGTCCCCCTAACATTATAAGGGCTATTTATTTTCTATTTGTCTATAAACACAATTTGTCTAATAAGCCCATTAATTAAGTTCAATAATATAATTTGTACAATATGATGATATCCAATATAAAATATAATTAACACTAAATTCCAATATACAATAAAATGATTCCACTAAAATAAACAAATAAAATACCTACAATTAAAATGTCAAAATAGTAAAACAACGGCACAAATATTATAAAACAAAAAGAACGGAGACTATTCTAATATCACAGCTTAAAATTAGAACCTAATTGTTATTATCACACAAAATACTACTGTTACGTTTGTTCACTACACCCACGATCGTTCTGCAAAAAGCCAGGAAGATGTCCCGCTTTTTACCCCCCAGGATGGATGGCAGATTCTAACCTGTCATCGATGTGCCCAATTTCTGCTCAATATCGTATCTATTGCTAGCAAAAATTGGGCACTCGAGTAGCAGGTGAGGAACCGTCTCCTCAACTCCTGGCTGACACAGGCAGGACGGATCCTCCTTCAGCTTGAATCTGTTCAAGTAGAAGGCGAATCCGCCGTGACCGGTCAGAATCTGTGTGATGTGGTGTGTGATGTCTATTTTCTGTACTATTTTGTATGCAGCGGCAGCGCTTGGGAAAAAAAGCTTCGTGACTCCGGCCGTCCCTCCCACTTCGTATCTCCTGTTCCATTCCTCAATCGTATCCTCTCTCAAGATACGCTTGACGAATGAAACAGGACACAGATCGTAGTCAGGTTTCCTTCTCAATTTCAGCGCGGCCTCCTTGGCTAGTTCGTCAACCCTCTCATTCCCTCTCAACCCTGCGTGTGCCTTAATCCAAAACAAGGAGACCTCCCGCCCCTGCAATGCAGCTTTTCGGAGGTCCGCCCTTGTTAGCACTGCCAGAGGATGAGGGGAACTAAGGGTGACAGCCTGGAGAGCCGATCTGGAATCGCTAAGGATACCGACTTTTGCCATTCCACTTTTGCAGGCCATACTTACTGCTCTTTGGAGCGCTAGAAGTTCGGCCTGGTAGACGGTGCAATACGGTGACAAGGCAAGCTTGACGGCCTTTGTCTCGGCCTCACACTTCCATACGGAGAGTGCGGCTCCGACTCGACCCTCAATCTTGCTGCCGTCCGTATAGATCCTATGGATGTGGCTATCAACCACATCGGCATACGATTCCTCATCTACCATCCCGAACCTCAGCTCTACCTGCCCTGCCGGATGTGGGTCCTCAATCGCGGAAGCCATTCGTTCTATCTCCCTGTCTCCCAAAGCCGGGTATGACACTCCCTTCTTGATCTCATAAAGTCTCGAACTTTATTTAAAACACTGGAGGGTTTACATTTTAATCGAATAATTCGTTTGTCCAGCTAGCTATGCAACGCCGGTTTAAAATTACTCAGCGCATTTCAAAATACAAAACATTTTAGTGTATATGAGAAAAAATGTATTATTATGATAGTTTAGAGGAAAAGCAATCGAAAAATGTTAGTTTGACTTCACAAGATAGCTTATTATATTTTTAAATGTAGTTTAAAGATTTTAGGATTTTTTATTTGTCTTTGAACGCTCCGAAATATTTCCGCCATGCTATTGACGTCATTGGGATAGTAAATAAAAAATGACAACTGTGTCAACTGTCACAGTCCAATGTCTTATGCCAATTGATGCCTGTTTGTTTACTACCGCAATGACGTCATGAAGCGTTTTTGCAAAATACTCGCGAAATTATGTAAAAATAAAGTTTTTTATTTCATACTTAACGTGCGAAAAAAATATATATTTTATTTTTTAGCGTCATATTATCACTATAGAATTGTTTTTGGATACATTTCAAAAATTCGTGTAATACCCTATTGTCATTTTTACCTAAATAATATTTGGATAAAGATAAATAATGTTTTACCTGATATTGTTTAAATTCCGTACGAATACGCCATCCCTTGTCATATGCCAATGTATGTCTGTCTTTTTGGAACAGAGTATTGATCCTAGGGATACCTCTGTCCCAAGAGTCTTCTAGATCTTCCAGTGTAAGACGTCTGAAAGAAAAAAAAACACAATATTGAATGTGTGTGTGTGTGTGTGTGTGTAAATGTTATATTATATTTAACTGTATGTTTATTTCATTCAGATCAGATAGCGTATTATCAGACGGCCGCGTCTCGCGATCGGCGAGTGTCGGCCGCCCCCAGAGCACATGAGTCTCTGGTTTCAGGACCCCTACGCGATTCATCATTTCTGATTATTTAATAATTTTATCATTCATTATCCTCTCGAACTCGCGATGTCAAAGTTCTATTGAACCACCAATTCCCGAGTTCTATGAAGCCATTTAAAGCCGTTATAAGACGGCACCCAACCAACTCATTATTAAAAAATATTTTGATAGTAATCAGTCGAAAAAATTATTTGCATGAAATTAGATAACACACTATTTTGCACTTCATTTTTGTGTAATATCTAGATGACCTATAAACTGAGCTTCTGCATATCTTACTTTTAGTCCTTTGTGCGATTATTTTAAATTGTTATGATGTTTTTATTAGTTCACCTGTTCTGAGCATTAGCCTCCTGCCGTTTCAGCGCGTACTCGGCCCACACTCGCTGCGAGTCCACAAACTCGGCCTCCCAGGGTTGTATGTAGCGGTACAGATTGGGGATCAGCTGGTCCTCGTCGTGAGACATACCGGACCGGAAGTGAGTTATACCCACGTCGGTTTGCTTCGACCAACGGAGATCGGACTAGAGAAAAAAAAAATAATTAAAATGTCATTAGCATCAAACACGATTGGGCGAAAATGGGTTAAAGGTTAAAATACTAGAACATAATATTATTCAAATACTAGATGGCGTATAACACTTCGCTGTACAAAATAGCAGGTAACACACGGACAGCCACACTCTTACACTTATGATACAAAGTAGATCAGTACTTTTACTTTAGAGCAACAATTCAATATGCTTACATATCACAATGAAGCAATTTAATCAAGTTTTATAAAACATAATGTATACAATTATGACAGCAAACTTAATGTTGCTATCTTTGGTCCTATATAACTTACAAGAAAGACAGATCCTCTAATAACTTTTCTACTGTGCACATAACATTATATCGGTTTAATGAAAGATATATAGTCCGTCAAGAAAGTGAAGAAATTAAAAAGTGGCAACATCGTAGTGTCATCCCTTTCAAATCAGTCTAAGAAAAAAGGGTTGACACTACGATGTTGCCGCTTTTTAATTTCTTCACTTTCTTAACGGACCAGTGTCTTACCTGTGGAATGAGCACGTGGCCCATAGACAACATGCCGAGACCGCCCAACTCTTTGGGCGTGTAGAACACGACGGGCGGGAAACGGGAAGGCATTTTGGAGTTGAGACCGATCTTGATACGCGTCTGGATTTTGTTCTCGCACTTGACGAGTAGATCTAACAGCTCTTGAGTGTTGACTACAGCCTCACGGAAGTATGTCATTAAACCTAAATAATAACAAAGTATGGTCATGTGTTTATACCAAAAATAAATACATCGTGGATATTAAAGAAATATAAATAAGATATTCTCTGATTCAAAAGAAGTAACCTAGTAATTACATCTTTTACAGATATTAAATCAGTAGATGGGCGTCATCTACTGATTTAATATCTGTACAACTCCATTGCGCCAAAACTCGTTTATCACGAACGAACGAACGGAACCGTAGGTATATTTTTCCGGTATGAAAAGTATCCTATGTCCTTTTCAATTTACAATTGCAAAAAGCACACATGGCATTAATAAACGTTAAAACCATCTCAAACTAACCCTCCAATATCAAGTTACTAAAGTATAATTTACACAGAGCCAGTACTGGCTGCCAATAAGACTGGCAGCCAGTATTGGCTTGGCATATGCCGCGTGTGAACAGTTTTTCAAGCCAGGCCAAACTGTTCACACGCGGCATATGCCAAGCCAATACTGGCTGCCAGTCTTATTGGCAGTACTGGCTCTGTGTAAATTATACTTAACAAATCTTTATTACGACTTTTAGTTTTTACTATTTTGTTATTGTAGTTCAGAAGACATATTTTGTGCTCTTACCAATAAGCGCCGTGTTCCATTTATTAACGATCTTGGTGAAGGTAGTCGAACCGGACGCCATGAGAATCTGTCGCACGCGGTTATGGAAACGCGCTAGTGACTCGTCATCGACGCGTAAGAAGCATTGAGCTGTCCTCTCTTTGGTGACTTCGTTCTGGAGGTTCCATACACCGTCGCGATGAGAGAGCTCCTCATGTTGACTTCGGCACTAAAATGGAGGGAAAATGTGATATTGTGTAATAAAAATAGCGAGGTACTAAACATTTTTGGGACAATAACATCCTCATGTCCTTTCCTAAGAATGTTACATTTTATAAATTTTATTAAGCGTGACAGACAGTATGGTGAGAGAGTGTCGTTATCACAGACATAGATAAATATAGATACTGCATATTGTCGCTTCATTTGTATGAAAACGAGCGTGTCACTTTTTTTCTACCTACTGTGACGTACCGATGATAAGAAACGTGTCCATTATCTAGGCCAACATTTCTATTTGAATTTCTACAGCTCAATACGGCACTTTTAGGCATTTATAAAATTCCAATTGACGTCCGATTCCGATAGCAGACTAAAGAACAGACTTTCGAAAGACGAGTATTGCTCGTCGTTTGGGAACGCGATAATATGGCACGCGAAGTACATACACATGCGGTATCTAACTACATTGTAAAACATTTTTCATGGAATACATACTTTAGGTAAAATCCTGCATTCAAAGCCAGCCATGTTGAACAGAAGATTAGGATTGTCCTTTGAGTAAACAGATACGAAGCTGTTCTCCCATTGTATGGTCGTCACAGATCTCGGCAGGCGATTCTTGATGTCCCAGAACACAGCGCGGCCCCTAAAAACAAACAAATAAACGAATCCTTATAAAATTTCACATGGTTGTTTTCGGTTTTCACTGTTACTCTTGCAATCTAATATAAAAATTATTATTATAAGGGTTTTATTTTTTAACCGACTGTAATAAGGCTGTTTTCATCTTTTGTATATTTAATAATAATAATATCTAAGGACGCTTCACACCACGTCAGTCTGGCCCCATGGTAAGTACCTGAAGGACTTGTGTTACGGGTACCAGACAACGGAAATATATTTAATACTTTTATATGATAAACATATTTAATACACATCCATGACCCAGGAACTTTGAAAACTTTTTGATCCGTCGGCGGGATTCTAACCCGCGACCCCCGCCTTGAGCTACCAACGCGCTCACCACTGAGCCACAGAGGTCGTCATATTTGTTTTATATGTCTTTGTTTACATTGATTAGGTGGCTTTTACTTACAGATTAACGTCATGTTTCATGAGGCGCATACGGGCGTCTCGCGGCCAGCATTTCTTGTTGTTGTATCCTACAATGTTCTCGTTATTGGGATCCGGATGTTCAGTCAGGTAGCGCTGGATCAACTCACGAGCCTCTTCTGCCGTGAACCTATTGATATATTTTAAATACATTAAGATTATATGGTAAATTGTCACTTGAAAGTCTTTAATTCCGAAGCTAAATAATAGCAAAAGCTTATGTTACAAAATAATAACAGAAGACCTAAAGACTAGGCTAAAGACCGATATGATGTATGAAAAGAAAGTATTACATATTATGTATGTATATTTTGTAGGGATAATTCATGTTAGTTTTAAAATTGCAAGTCTATTATGGGCTTATTCAAGTAGTTTTACAAACGCTTAGTATGTATGATCAGTTTATCCAAAACTTATCGTCACTTATGGCCTGTTTCACCGCTTCCTGATAAGGTGCCCGATAGGGTTATTTGACAGATTTTCCATACTCCATCTGTCAAATTAAGTGGTGGATAGCCTTATCAGGAAGCGGTGAAACAGGCCCTTATGGCCTGTTTCACCGCTTCCAGATAAGGTGCCCGATAGGGTTATTTGACAGATTTTCCATACTCCATCTGTCAAATTAAGTGGTGGATAGCCTTATCAGGAAGCGGTGAAACAGGCCCTTAGTATACAACACTTTCAGATAAGCTATTCATCACTTATATTTAAGAAACCAACTTACCTGAAGAAAACATGTATGCGGTCCACGTAGCGACAGTACAGTCGTATCGGATGGGCAGTCTCGGTCGGCGCGTCTCGGAACGCGAGGAAATCGTTGGGCAGCTGCGGCGGACCCGCCATTTCGGATGCGCGCGCCAAACCGAGCACCAGCAGATCCAGCACTAGACCGTAGTACTGTACCACGAAGGACGCGAACTGAAGACCACGGACTATGCCGTACGAGTTTGTGTGATTCATGTCCTGAAAGATGTTTTAACATTAGGACATACATGAGCAGAACTCTATCTTATAGCTAATGTTAGTTGGAACAGGGGCCGTACCACGAAACCGTTTTGAGACTCCAACAATCGTACGAGAATGCTGCGTCCTACTCGGACAAACGGGAAATGACGTTGTTAGAGCAGGACGTAGCATTCTCATTCGATTGTTTGTTTGAGTCTCAAAACGGTTTTGTAGTAGGCCTACAGATTAGATAGCGTATTATCAGACGGCCGCGTCCCGCGATCGGCGAGTGTCGGCCGCCCCCAGAGCACATGAGCCTCTGGTTTCAGGACCCCTACGCGATTCATCATTTCTCATTGCCTTGATTGAATATTTATGTGTATTTTAATTGGAACTTTGTTACTTTTAAACTATCTATGTAATGAACAAAGACGACAGGACTAATTTATTCATGTTACTTGTCCAACAGACAGCAACTATTCCTTGGTTTTATCTTAATCTTCGTTATTTAACGAGTGAGAATATTATGTTTTACGAACAGCAACAACTATGTAAACGCTTTACCTTATAGTTGATAACGACGTTGTTCTTAGCCGTCATGTAGTCAGCAATATTGTGGTCCACTATGAGACGCAGCAGTCGATTGAGCAGTGTCAAGTCTATCTTCTCGTAGAGTTTCTCAAACTTGGACTCCAGGAGTACGTTACACTCGCCTTCACCGACCTCCCAAACGTCTTGTAAGTTGTTTATACCTGTAATAATTTTTTGTTAGTTGGGAAGTTAATATTATAGGAAAGCCACATTGCTCCATGGATGTGCGTTGCTAGTGATTTCTAGACTTAGTCAGACCTCACACTAGACTCTAGAGTCTAGCTAGACCATAATGCGGCTTCTATATCTTGAGTCATGACATGACTCATGATAGATAATAGCGAACATGTACGACATCTGAGATCGCCACGATCGGCGTCGATTGTTCGTAGTGTATATCAGTACTATAGTGTTGGTAAGCACCGCTTTTGCGTTCTGTGATTGTCCATCATGTACAGGGAGCGTAAAACAAAGCTTGCAAGACAGGATCGGCAATTTGTATGGGTATGAAGACAGATTTTTTTGAGTTCCCAGCATTGTTCTCATAGAAAAAGTTGTTCATTTTGACGAGCTCATTTGATGGTTTCAAGGATAACAGTGTTTACACTAACATCTTGTATAAATAATAAAATACACAAATTTCATACTCGAATCTTCCTTCTTCGTCTGAAGAAATTGCAAATCAACCAAAGTGAGGTTTGTAACAAGGGGATGAAACTTTCATCTGATCTCCTTAGCCACAACACACACTATGGGCAATTGCATATTCCACCGTATATTATCATCTTCCCTACAATTGTCTTTTATCACTGATGAAAGTAGTTACTTGTATCAACAATGTTCCTGCTCATAACAACTTTGCTTATACTCACCTTAAAAAAAGGTACTTATTTTCAATTTAAGAAACAATAATGTGCTTTCTGTCTCTCTCAGTCTCTTAACAACAATTTTCTGCGTATTCAATAGCTATTTTTTAAATTATTTCACCCTGTCAAATATAGAATAACAAGCATAATAATAATTAACATGGTCTACATACCTTGACACCACTTATACACGAGTAGCGGTGAGGGCTCTGTGTCAGCGGGCTTCACCCACGGCGGCAGCAGGCGGCGCTTGTCAGCTTCGTACCACAGGTACTGATCGAGGTAGGCGTCAGTGATCTTCTCTAGCGGTTCCACGTCGTATACGGGTACCAGATGAGAGTAGAGGTCCATAAATTCTATACCCACCTGTAGAATTTCATTTTTTAAGGACACAGAGTTTTGATATAGCACGTTTGATGATCGCATTTATATAAATGTCGGTGGTTGCACATATAAACGTCATCGGCACAAGACAATAATAATTATTGTGAAGAGGGGGCATCGTCTAGACTCTAGCCGATGTGTGAAGGCGACAAATGGAAAATACACATCGAGATTTTCTCTTATGCATAGATATCTTCTTCATCTTTCTTGAAGACAGAATGCTTTTAATGTTTAAGCAATACTTAATTACATATCTTATCAACAAACTAATATTACTTCTCTAACCAATGTTAAGTCTAAGCTATTTACAAAAAAAATGAAGACAAAAAATACCTCTCTAAAAGTCCTCTGCGTGAGCAAATGACGCTTAATCCTGGATAGAGCTTCGTGAGGATTATCGTACGCCTGTTCTATGAGTCCCAACTCCTCTCTCTGACTTTGGTTCAACCGTGACTTCACACTGTATGCCTCTTTCAACCGCTCCAGGGCAAGAATGAGAAGTTTCGTGTCGTGTTTGTATGAGAGAGGCGGGAACGGGATCGGAGCGAACCTTCTGGACTCCAGCCAGTGCACTGTTGTTGTGTAGATAGCCACAGCTTCTTCTGGCGAAATGTAGGGACCATCCTAAAAAGAAAAATAATGTATTGACTCGGACGACGAACGATGTTAGAGTATGTTATAAATTATAAAGATTATACATTACATAGACAGGACAGTGTCTAAGCTGTAAAGCAAGGCACAAAGCGTTATATATTTTCACAAGCTTTTGCTCGCGTTAAGAAGTATTTTTTGTATACAATCTTTCATCCCTTATTTTATTATCCATAGGGGAGAATTGATCAAAATCCTTTCTTAGCTGATGCCTACGTCATAGCAACTACCTGCATACCAAATTTCAGCCCGATCCGTCCAGTGGTTTGGGCTGTGCGTTGATAGATCACCATGTCAGTCAGTCACCTTTGAGTTTTATATATATAGATAGATAAGGTTTTGTGTCTTGTTTAGTCTTTTGTGAATCACAGGACTTAAGAATTCATAGGAACGAAAATAGTTCTCGGCATTTCCGCATCATTATTTCAGACTGCAAAGTCATTACAAAACAAAAGTCCTTAAAACTAGAGTGACAGAATTATGATGCCTACCTTTAGATAGTTATGCTGTCTCTCTTGCTCAGCCTTCAGGTACAACCGTGTGAGACGTCCCAAATTCTTCTTACACACAGTCTTGTCGACAGTCGCACCGCGTCGTATACGCTCGCGGTTGTAGTGAGCGGTATTCGTCCACCAATCCGCCTTCATCTTCACGTAACGGAGGATCATGTTCTCAATGGGTGTTGGTAGACCTGGAACCTATAACCAATGAATGGCTTTACAATATTTTATACAAGTTTTATAAAATGTCTTAATTGCATAAACTGTCATAAAAACATGCATAAAAGTCAACGAAAAGTAACGAATTATCTTGTTATGTAGCATTTTTATGTCTTACCAATTTAAGCAGCAGACATAATAAAAAGTGAAGTAAAAGCTACATGCAGCCTTCATCAATATTATATTATATTGATGTACCATCGAAGAAATTGATTCATAGGCAGTTAACGGACCTATGTCGTTACTCGTTTGGTTAAGTTATATCAATTCAACGTTGGTCGTAATCTGTCGGCTGGGCTGGGTTTGATATAACGCGGCCAACTTACGTAGTTCCGCCAACTGCAAATCAACTTCTATGATACAATTTCATTTTTACCTTCCACGGAATATTCGCCTTCCAGCACCTCCAGGCCTCGGACAGATGTTGCAGGATTGTCCTCGCCTTGTTCTGCTTGATACCTTCGGGCATCATATCGACGATGTCGTGCATGACGGACGCGCGCAGCTCAAGGTCGAAGTGGGACTCCACGCGCTGCTTGGTCACGGTCTTTGCCACACCTGTTTAAAAAACGTAAAGTTTTCTAAACAAATTACAAACAACAAACACAAAACGATAACGTAACAAAACTAAGCGATAATAGTTTAGGGGTGTATGTGTTCCTGACGTTAGTTCACTGTAAAAGTAGCAGCGCTGAAAGAATTTTGTACGGGAATATTCATGCCGCTGGGGCGCTTAACCATTCAAATCAGAAAAGAATTGTATAAATTGAGGGCAGTCAATCTACAAAATGATGAAATTTTGTCACTGATTTTCCTAATCTAAATATCTATTCAATACCTGATTAATTAAATATGTAAAATAAATAATGAATTCGTTTTTATTTAGTACTATTATATAGTAGACTAGTATAATAGGTATTAAATTGCACTGACCTTTAGAATGTCGTCCCTCGAACTGCCTGGACAGTAGATTGCCGAGCCAGCGCTCCAGTAATGGCGTAATCCCGCGCATGAAGAACTGCCACACGCGCCAGCCCGGAGCCCAGAAACCACAACCTGGGCCTTTGGAAACTGGACCCTGAAATAATGATCACATTAGAAATTGTTATAAAAAAGTAGATACAAAAAAATCGGCTTTTTAGTTTGGAGACACAATGTAAAGACAACCTGATTAAATGTTTTTACATTGTTGTAGAATACAGGCTTTATTTATTTACTTATTTTAGGCCCTTTCTGATAGTCCATAATAATAATATATGCCTAATTACATGATAAAACATAATATTACGCAAGACAAGAAGTAGTTTCCACCATTGAAAAAGATGTGAGGAATATAAATTAGAAATATATTTTTAGGTGTATTCTTCACTACATACAGTAATTAAAAATACAAACCGTATTAAATCTGTAGTAGATCAAATGTTTCAGATCCTTGCACATTCGAATCTGTCTCATCAGCTTGTACTTGTATCTATACATGCCCGTCAGTTGACCGACATGGGCGAATATGTATTGCAGACCGTCGGCCAGTTGGAACGAGTCTACGTTGTTCAGTCGGTATTGTACGTGCGAGTCCACAATGAGTTTGGTTAAACGCAGGATCTCACGACATAAATGGAATGCTGGAAAGGAAAATTAATTTTATTGATTTTAATTAACAAGAGACGAGTAAAGCAATAAAAAGAGATTACAAACAACATAGGCAAAGGATACTTACTAAAAATCTAAACAAATTCAGGAGCACAAAAAGAGGTCTAAAAGAGCTAAATCTACACAAAAGATGGATACAAAATCTAGACAGACAAGACAAAGAAACCACAAGCAGACAAGAAATTTAACAAGAGGCAACAAACTTCCTCCAACAACTGTACAAAAAAAGGGAAGAAAACTTAGAACTTCGAAGTGACGACGAACATAGAAGTGACATCACAGAAACAGAACAACAAGTAGATGCAAATGAAGTATTAGAACTGTTGAAAAATCTTAAAACAAACAAAAGTCCAGGCCCCGACGGCATTACCAACAAAGTCTTAAAACTTGGAGCTCCAGTGCTTCTTACCCATCTTACCGATCTGTTCAACTTAATATTGGAAACCGAGGTAGTACCTACCCAATAGTATACATCAGATATATTATGCTCTTACACAAAAAAGGTAATCCAAAGGACATCAACAACTATAGACCAATTAGCCTTCTAGCAAGTCTATACAAAGTGTTTTCATCTTTGATCTTAAATCGTATTTCAAAAACTATTGACAACGCACAACCTAAAGAACAAGCTGGCTTCAGTTCTGGCTTCAGTACCTTAGACCATATTCAAGCATTAGAATAAGTTATTGAAAAATACGAGGAATTTAACAAACCGCTGTATCTCGGGTTTGTAGATGACGCCCTAGCCCGTCAGTTCCTGTGCCTCCGGAACCTCCACTGTGCCCTGCCGAGCTTTCTTGTGTAGTATAGGCCCCTTGTCGGGTGAAGGCCTCCTCCATGTTCTTCCATTTCTCCCTGTCTTTAGCTGTCTTAAGCCAGTTTTTACCTGCTGTCTTTACTAGGTCATCGGCCCATCTTTCTTTTGGCCTGCCAACTCTTCTTTTTCCAGTAGGCTTCTCCCACTCAGTGGTTTCTATTGTCCATCTGTTATCGGTATACCTAGAAACATGTCCAGCCCACTGCCATTTTAGTTTTAGAGCTTTGCTTTACAGCAAGGCCTTTGATAGCATCAGCCATGCCTCAATATGGACCGCATTAAACAAGCTGAACATCAGCTCGAAATATATAAACATCATTAAACTCATATACAAAAACAGCACTAGCAGAGTAAGACTGGAAACGAATGGTGAACAAATCAGTATAGAGAGGGACGTGAGACAAGGCGACCCCCTATCACCGAAACTATTCATTGCTGTACTAGAAAATAGAAAATAAAAACATGGGTTTTGTCATCAACAAAGCAAAAGATAATAACAACCCAAAGAGCTATGGAAAGGAGTATCCTAAATATAAGGAAAATACAAAAAGTGAGAAGCGAAACAATTAGACAAAAAAACAAAACTAACAAATGCCCTAAAACAGGCTCTAAAACTAAAATGGCAGTGGGCTGGACATGTTTCTAGGTATACCGATAACAGATGGACAATAGAAACCACTGAGTGGGAGAAGCCTACTGGAAAAAGAAGAGTTGGCAGGCCAAAAGAAAGATGGGCCGATGACCTAGTAAAGACAGCAGGTAAAAACTGGCTTAAGACAGCTAAAGACAGGGAGAAATGGAAGAACATGGAGGAGGCCTTCACCCGACAAGGGGCCTATACTACACAAGAAAGCTCGGCAGGGCACAGTGGAGGTTCCGGAGGCACAGGAACTGACGGGCTAGGGCGTCAGGGTGACAGATTACCAAACCTGCCGCTTTACTCCCAGTGTCCGTCTGGGCTTGTGTTACCTCGAGTTTCAAAAATTAATAAGTAGCAAACATAAATGTAATTTTAAAACTTCACTGTAATCTATAGGAATAAAGGCATTTTTATTTATTTTATTTTATTAATTAACAATTGCAATTTTGAATGGGGAACAAAGCTGCATTTGTAGCATAACTTTTACAAATACAATGACTTGTCTCTGTGTGGCTTAAAATATAGTAGTATAATCCTGCATATTTAAAAGAAAATCACTGGCAGACTAAGAAAAGTAAACAAATTACTATAGTTAATAAATTAATATTGCGCAGATCTAGGTTAAAGTTAACCCCAGATTAAACATTATCTCTTTCGTAAAATATATAAAGAATGTAAGAGATATCAGATAACACACTATTTAACCCGGTATTACCTTTAATCCCTCAATCACCAATTCTAGGAAATCTTGTTGTCGCAGCCCATATGGGGCTTACGGGGCTTGAGGGATTAACCTGGATCTGCGCAAGTGGACCTAAGAGTGTAAAATAGTTTCAAACTTACCATTACCAAATCGCGACTTCTTACGCTCTTTAGTAGTCAACGTCTTCACAGGTTTCAGATTGAAGTTATAATCTAAATGCAGATAATTGAGATTTTTACGATGAATCAGTAGGTTGAGCATGTTGTATCCCTGCCTGCACACTTGCAGACCAGCTTCTACCCAATCAAGAGTAGTGGTTTGGAAGAACTTGGTCGACTTGAATGAGCGGAATAGATACCTGGAAAAAAACATCAATTATTTTGTTAATTGTACTCTGTCTGTGTTTGTTGACCAATATTTTTCACTAAGTACATGTCTATTTGAGTTGTGTACTGCGGATATAATTATATTTAAGTCAAAATAAAGTTAAATAATTCAGCATAAGTCGCGTACTGACCAAGCGAGCCGCCTCGCTGTCTCGCTCGAGCGTGCCGCGGGCAAGCCAAAAGTTGTCGGTCTTTAGTCGATGCTCAAAGGCGCCTCGAAACTAACACGTACTGACCGACCGAGCAAATGCGGGCGAAGTGGCCGCGGCGAGGCGGCTCGCTTGGTCAGTACGCAGCTATAGAGTTGTACAAAAATGTTATTACCTCTTCTTCTGTGGCTTAGGTGGTCTATGTTTCAGTGCGTTGAGTACATAATACTTCAGCAGCTTTTGATACGACACCCTGACTTTCACAGGTTGTCCAGGTGGGCAGTGCTCCTTATACCAGGTCTTCACGAGAGGCACGTCGATAGCACGACGACAACGACCTGTGAATACACAAATTAGTATAATTGTGTGAGAAAAACTATAAAAAAAATAATTTTAAATTAGATTATGATAATTGGGCCAATTTGATTCAAAGTTTAATCCTGTTTTTAAATATGCTGAGAGAAATAACTTAATATTTAAATTTTAATCCATAACTCTTACCATGTGACACACTGGTGTCAGTGTAAACATTAAAGTTAGGCCCACTGCGGCCTAACTTTAGGCTGTGTTTCCACTGAAGCGGAGTGGAGTTTAGCGGTGCCGAATTGACAATCACCATGCTTGAAATCTTCGCTCTGCTTCGCTGTCATTCCGCTGGTAAAACATGATTGGTCAATTCGGGCACCGCTAAGCTCCGCTCCGCTTCAGTGGAAACGCAGCCTTATTGATGCTAAAATGACACTGTCCTAGTATAATTTCTTCTAGTGAATCTCGATTTTTGTGTAAATAAAGACAAAATAATTACCTGATCTCATGTTGAAAGGTCGAGGCGCCCATAACAGAGCTATCCCGTTAGCTGTATTGTCCGTATACAAGGCAGTCTCCTGTAAGAATGGTGTAACTTCTTCCGGAAGCAAGAAGTCTTCTTCCTCTGGGACAGGTTCTAGAGATTTGACAGAGTGTCTGTGTGATATAGGATTGATGAGAGGATCAAAATAGAATGCTGGCAAGTCTGGATCCTCAGTTTTGATGTATACTACATTTGGAGTGTGATACCTGAAAAATAAAACTTATATTATAAGGTTAAAGGTTGTGAGCAGTGCCGTAAATAGTCTTTTTTGCGCCCTGTGCGAGCTTCTATAACTGCGCCCTTGTTTAGATTTATAGGTACTCAGAGCAATGCTTGTATAGGCCTCCCTGGTCTGGACTCTGGCCATTCTTGCGCCCCCCAGTCTGCGCCCTGTGCCTGGGCACCGGTGGCACCGCCCTATTTACTGCACTGGTTGTGAGTGTGCTACTTTTTATCCCAAAAAATACAATATTTCAGTGCATAAACCCTTATTAACCTATCAACTCCCAAGCGGTAGAATTTGACCGTGTCAACAATAGATTGTCAAGAATCCGCGATCAAATGATTAAAATTGAATGTAAAAAATTTTTTTAACTTACCATGACAACTGCACAAAATGTGGCAAGTTATTGTATAAGTACGGGAAAGCAATCCTATATTCAGTCCTAATTGGTTGACGGATTATAATTTTATTGATGTCATTGAATTCATTCCAATCTTCATCGCCAGCTGAGTTATCTTTAACCAGTGGCTCAAACTTTGGTCCTCCGGGTATTGCCATATTCAAGGCCTTAGCAGTGAAGAAGCTTTTAGAATCAAAAAGATAGAAATAGTTGTCATCTACAAGATCTGTCAATAGTTGGTTAGCAAGTCTGTACAAAGTTGCAATCTGTGGCAGACTTAAGTTCCACTTTCTGTATGTAGATCCGTTTACATGTTTTGTTCCCAAGAGTGGTTTATGATCATAAAACCAGGATGCGACTGCCCCATCTTCTTCTGGATCTAGTTCAATTTGAATTGGTTCAAGGGGCTCAACATCTAGGATATTGTCAGCATAATCAAGTGGAGGTTCTTCATCATCGAAGGGAGGGAATCTCATACGCTTGAAATGGCGACGATCTCTCTTCTCCCTCCTCATCATGATCCACATGGTACCCCATTGGGCTATGTACACTGGTTCTATAACCCATGGAATTTCATTCACAAATGTGATTGCTCCAGTGATGTGGTACAGAACCTTGACGTCCCTGATCTGTTCCCAGGGCATAGGCATGTTCTCCAGGAGTTTCATCACAGCATGAGGCATGTACTTCAAAGCTCCGAGATAAACTCTCTTGTCGTGCCTGTATTTACGACTCGTCATATCACCATGGTCTCGGATGATCTTGCGAATATGCTCAGGTGGCATATCCTCCTTTTGGGCATCAACAAAACCAAATTTGCGTTTTTCGGCGAAACGCTTTGACTGGAGTTGAAGCCATTTTTGAGCTGGGAACAAAGTGTTTATTATTAACAACAATAAAGTGATTTATAGAAACAATCTATATTACTTATCATAAAAATGATGTATGCAACAACAGCATTTTTCACTAATGCTTGAATGAAAAATTATATCAGTTGCAAATAGTATACCCAACTGGAAATAATTTCAGTTGTATACTTGGAACTGAAACCTTGGTTGTAGTATTTGGGCCTTTTGATATTTGAATCTGTAGAAACAGACTGGTAAAATACCACGTATGACGTACCTAACTAACGCAAAAAAAGCTTCGCATAAAGGACGTTTTGCAGGTTAGCCATGGAGTAAACAAATGAAAGTGCACAATTTAGCAAACAATATCAAAATACGGTTTATGTCTAGTTATGGCCATTACCTTTTTCCTTGATCTTTTCTTCGGGTATGTGGTGCGATTTGGGCGGTTGAGCCGGCGGGATCGGAGGCGCCGCCGCCGCGGCTGCGGCGTGAGCCTGCAATGCCGCCTGTTGTGCTGCGGCCAGTTGCTGCTGGGCCATCATCGTGGCCCAGGGGTTTGGCCCCAGCAGGTAAGGCGGCAGCGACATGGCTGCCTTTAGCCTCTGCTTCTCTATAAACGAAAACGTGTGGCTTTCACAATAAACGTAAAAAATACCCGTAGTAACAATTTCAGTATGTCAATATACTCAACTCACTTTTATAACACTGTAATTATTTGCACAACATTTGAACAAAAAGTATATTTCTTTTAGTTAGAAAACATAAAAACACGCAGTTTGCGATGAGCATCCAGCGGCCATTTGCTTTTTTTTATTTTTTTTTCATTATCTATGCCATGTTTTTGCGCATTGTCTATGATCTAATGGCTGTATGGGCAACGCTCCCTTTGCCTGTCTGGACCAGGACGAATTAAAAAAAAATGTCTATGCTCTATGATGCTCTACCACTGCTCTACAGCTCACAGCTCTACTTTCCGAAAAGTTTTGTGTTCGATAACTAGATGGCGCTACATATTCGAAAATTTTAAATTGTCACATGAAAACAAATAGGCAAACGAGCAGTTTCATAGCCTGATTTTAGGCGGACTTTGTATGTGAATCAAAGTAAGTACGCATCCGCTTTAATTATTGTGCTCGTGCTGCAGTTGTGTACATGATGTTGTCACAACTCACAACGGAGCGCAGGGTAAAAAATTCAAGCCAAATACCAATAATTATTACTATCCTCCGAAACGGTGGTTACAATAATAGTAATTATTGTAGCCTGTAAGTACATAAATTTTTATTCGTTTTACAGCTGTAGTCTGCTTTCTGAGGACGTGAGGATGTTGCAAGATGTATGTTGTTGACAAAATTTTAATTTAACTATTACAAAAGCTCAAGTATGATTCAAGGTAGGCTGTAGGCAGGTAGTATTCTCAAACCATTAAAATATTTTTATGTTTATTATCATACCAAATACATGCAATAATAATTATTAATCCCTAAAACCTATCGGTGGAGTCAGCAGGTCAAAGTCTACGTTGGTATCCTGCTGTAATTCACTATTGATTTCCTGTATAGTCTCTTTCATCAATTCTTCATCACTCTGATCAATCGTGTCTTCAATGATTTGAGTCAGTGCAACAGCAATATCACTTTCAGTATCGCTAATACTATTCTTGTCGGAATCATCCAATTCATCTATAACATTACTCTCGTTGTTATTAATTTGTGGTAATTCTTTTAAATTCACATCATTGCTTGATTTTTCAAAAATATTACTAGAACTCTTTTGTTTTGATACAATTCTACTATTCCTATTTATTGGACTTGTATTTAAATCTTCAATTATATATTTTAGATATTGTTCTTTTAAGTCCTTTGAATCAGAACTTTTTAGAATTTCATCGGTACCATTATTTAGATTTGTTTCTTTGATTGCTTCAATGTTTTGTAACAACTCGTTATTAGATTCGTCTATATCATTTGGAGGGTTTACATAAGCGTGAAGTAAATCTGTAGATGATTTGACAGAGGTATAGTTTTGATTATTATCATTATCTTCGTCATTAGGTTCTGGTGATAATATTGCAATTACATTGTCTACTGGAATAATTGGAGTTTTATCACTTTCAGTTGAGACTTCTGGTTTTGAAGAATCTTCAGTTTTTTCGAGTGTTGTTTTACTTTCCATTATGCTATTCTGCACTTGAATACTTTCTATTATTTGAGGGTTCTGATTTTTGAAATTGTTCAATATTTTTTTTATTTTTTCATCACTGTTATGATTTCGTCTATATTCTTTTTGTATATCAGCGTTTAGCTTGTATAGGACTTCATTGAAGTGTTGTATTGGTGTCCGGATTTCGGAAGGCTAAAAATGAAAATTATTGTTAATCATTAGTTTAAAATTATCTTTGTAAATTGTATCTATGAAATTCAGATTATGGTTCGGACCACGTTCGGACTACTAAGAATTTTGAAAGTTTGCTTGCACCAAAGACCTAAGTAACTGTAGACAGTTGACTGTTGTTACCATTATTTGTTACATTACCATATACACACTTGTGTCACTTTGTTAGTTCATAGCCAGTAATAATAATCATTTACAGAAGGCTAGCAAAATGTTTGCCTTATTTGCCAAACATTTGCCTTTGAAAAAAAAAACAAACGAACCGTTTCATTAGCTTCAATAAGTTCGGCCAATTCCTTAGCTAAGTCTACAGTGTGTTTGGGCAAATTAGTTTTAGCAGCTAGAGATAGTCCGTAGTTCTTGACTGTAGTGTCTCCTACTTCCAACTTATGTTCGTATATTAATTTCTTATCGACTCCTTCACTGGTTGTTACCTCTTCTTCTCTCACTGAAGTGTGGCGACTGCAAGAACATTAACCCTATTCAAATAAATCATCTACACTGTACGTACAGATGTTAAAGTTATACAATCTTTTGCCTTTGTTTGATCCGTTAAAAATTTTTTGACTGACAAGCACAAACGAAGACGACGAATTAGGTAAAAAAAAAAAGCTAAGTGAGCGGCTATTTATTTCACAGGTCATTAAAAGCAATGATTAAGTATAAATAGCTTACTTGACTACATTGCAATACAGATCCTGCAGTCTAGTGAGATAGAGGAAGTGTGTGGTGAAGAATGTGAAGGCATTGCTGAGTATCAGCTCCTCACAGATCGCCCAAGCGATACTCGTGCCTTCTTCTATGCTTGTGCCTCTGGAAAATATTTTGAGTGAAAATTTATTTGACACTTCGTGCACTTTGTCTGGGGTTACAAAATGTTAAACTCGTGTCAGGATATGTGACCTGATCGATAATTCGTAAGAAAAAGGAAGAGTATAACACGACGTCAGACAGTAATTACTAATACAACAACATAAGTACACAACATAAATCATAACATCCCTTTTTGGGTCCTTTAACGCACATAAAAATTTGCACGCACAATCCTTCATTCCTTCACTCGCATGCGAATATATTTTTATCTCGCTTGTAACGTACCTTTGCAAACTCAATAGCAATTTATTATTAAGTGCGAAAATAGCAAGTCTTATTTTGAGAGATTTAATAATTACTTAATTTTAATTTAATGTTCCTACGAAGGTTCCGAAATTTACCGTATTTAAAGCCTTATAAACTCATAATCTGAAAGCTACAAAGTTATAATAAAAATACAGCAATAATCTTCAGTATATCAACATTCATTTCCCCGTTTTAAATTTTCTATTTTTGTTTATTATACTCATGATATCAGCTTCCAAAGTAATACCAATTTATTAAAATTCAAGCATACATTCAGCATCTCCTTAGGATTTACAAATTACTTTTATTTGAAACTCACGCCAATAGATCGACAACATCATAAACTACATTTTCCCCGTTTTAAATTTTTTTAAGGCCAATTTTGAACTAAAATAAGTAAAAATAAAAGGGTTTTAGCGCGATCTCGGCAACGCGGCAAATGTATGGCCAAGGTCGTTTGCTCGGGGGACGGCCTTAAGATTAGTGCGTTCAGCGGCCGTTAACGTTATTGTCAACAACTCACCTACACAGTTCGTCTATTATAACGAGACTGGACGACGTAAGACCTTTTAGAATGTGCTGCATTTCTTTCATCTGTAAAATATAATGAAGACAGACATACAGACAGAGAGCGACGTATCATAATATATTACGTTACTGTATTCCACGCTTTGGGTATGGAACACTAAACTTTTTTAAAGAGTATTATTAAATATAAGTAAAGAATATAAATAATTCAATATCAGATATCGACGAAGTCTCAAGACACAGCAGATAGTCAGACTTTGTTAAATCTGTATGTGGTAGATTTTCTTCACTTTTTACACTTTGGGTACAATACTTTAATGTATTGTTAAAACATACTTCTATGACATAAGTAGAGGCGTTAAACTCGACGCTGTCATTGAAACCGATCCTCGAGAATATTCTGTCGCAGAGACGAAACACCGCGTTCGTGGCCGGGACGAAACATCCTAGCTGTAAGAAGATAAAGATTTCAAAACTTTAAAAACTTTTCATGCAAGAAGAAAAAAAGAATTGCTATTACTTATTATTATACTACTGCGATAGTAGCCCTATACATTTCAGAAAAATAAATTTCTCCTTTTGGAAGTCGGTTAAAACTATAGCTTGTTACGACAACGTAGCTAGTCTACGGACTAGCTACGTTTTACTACAAGCGTATTGCTACGTCGCGTCTACGTAAAATCGTAGACGCCTACGAGCGTAGACGGGCTACGAATTTTTTAACCGACTTCCAAAAAACGAGGAGGTTATATGTTCGGCTGTGGATATTTTTTTTTTATTTTTTTATTTTTTATTTTTGTATGTTCAACGATCACTCCGCCGTTTGTGAACCGATTTTCGAAATTTTTGTTTTGTTGTATTAGGTTTCACTCCAATTTGGTACCATGTTCACAAAAGTGGTGACCTGATGATGGGATCCAGGAGTAATCGAGGGAACTCCTCGAAATTTATATGGAAACATATGGTAATTTTAGTTTTATGTGAAGTGTACTAAGAATATGCTACCAAAAAGTCAAATATTGGGTCAAGGTATACCATGGTTTCGAAGATGCTGAGAGAACTCCTGACTCCTTATAGATACACGTTTGGGAGTTTCGGCGTTGTTTTAAGAACAGAAAGCATATTATACTACCACGCAATTAAAATTCATCATCATCATCATCATCATCATCGTCATCATCATCATTACCACGTCGTGTTAAGGTCACCAATGTCTCATGGCACAAAATAGGTAATAGTACAACTTACAAGGCATAGGTATGGATACAATAATAATAATTATGTACATAACAACACCAATTATTAATATAGGCTGTTTATACACGGCGGTCGGTGCGGCGTCGCCGCACGCCGCCGCGCGCCGCGCGGCGTGTGCGTAAACATCGCGGCATTGCGTCGTACCTATTCAAGTTCTAATGTCAGGTAATGCCGCGCTGCGAGCATTTTGAGTGTCATAATATGATTTTAAACTTTATCTTTATTAATGTAGTACAATATAGTATCGCTTGAGAAAGGCGCAGGCGGCCGCGAGGCCGGCTTTCCAAGTTTCTCATGCGATAGTACTATGTATTACAATAATGAAGGTAAAGATTAATATCATAATATTATTATGACACTGAAAATATACTCGCCGCGCCGCTGGGTGTGATTCGGCTCATCCTTCGATCGCGGATTCTTGGAAATCCATTGTTCTGGCGGCCGCTTTGGAGTTGAAGCGTTAAATTGTTAAATTACCTAGCACGCATAGGGTTGTGTTCACTTAGATTTTTTTAAATGTATTATTTAAATTTATCTACTTGATATTTGGGCCTTGGGGTATTACAAATTGTAATAAGATACGTAGAATAAACGCAGTAATTCGACGCGTAGGGTGGTATGGTCACTAAGTCACTACTCACTAGTTCACTACCACCGACGACCACTTATAAACTCGCGGACTATGACGGAGGTCATCTTGGAGGGTTAATTAATATTTCTAATAACAATACGAGATCAATAATTACCACTCAAAATGTTGACAATTCAAATTTCAATGCTCACTGCTCACACCAATGGTGACACATTTCTGATTTCACACAGCCAATACAACTATATAAAACTCCTACGTACAAGCGATACTGCGATTCAGGAGCACCTCAGCGAAACCTAATGAATACATCGTGTAACTAAAACTATATGAACAACAATCGGAGTTCGGACAAGCGATAGCGCCGACAGAGCGCCTCAATGACATATAGTGAAGACAATATAAAACTATTTTTTTTATACAATGTAAATTGGCACTAATTATAGTTTATCTACTAGGTAACTAAAAAGAGTGAAATTATTATTTTTAACAAAAAATTAAAACCGACTTCCAAGGTAAAACAATAATAACATTCTTATAATATGAACTAAAAACTAAAAAGTATTAAATAATTTTCCTCTCTAAATGTGCCTTTTTCCGAATTCAGCTAAACCTCAACTATTTCTGTACTCAACCTTCATAATTTTGAAGTCGGTGCCAGTTCCATAAGTTTCAAATTTTATATCAAAGAAAATATAAAGATTCCGCTATATCTGGTACCGACTTCAAAATGATGAAGGTTGAGTACAGAAATAGTTGAGGTTTAGCTGAATTCGGAAAAAGGCACATTTAGAGAGGAAAATTATTTAATACTTTTTAGTTTTTAGTTCATATTATAAGAATGTTATTATTGTTTTTACCTTGGAAGTCGGTTTTAATTTTTTGTTAAAAATAATAATTTCTTTGCTCTTTTATCTATTTTTGTTCAGTTTTATAAGTTTTATTAATAGTTGTTGATTGTTTAATGGATATTATAACAATTAATATTTATTTATGTTTTCCACATTAAGATTGTTTCAAATGTATGTCCTTGTTGGTGTGTTATAATTTATAACTTATAAATTATAATATTATTATTATGTAATGTTTGATACTGAGTAGTCGTAATGAAGCAATATGAACTTACTTGTGCCATTATCTGTTGTATTGCTACTTGCTTGATATAAATACTTTTACCTCCCATGTTAGGTCCAGTTATTATTGTAAAGTTGTATTCTGGACTTGCAAACTAAAAATGGAAAGTAAAAAATTTTTGACGTCACGTATAGATAAAACTCATGTTCACCCCAAAATAGTAAAGTTGGTCTAGTCTAAACGTATTCATTAGATTATTATTAAGCGCTTCAGCTACGCTTTTGAGGCTTTCGTCTCATGTGTGAACCTCCCGTGTAGTAAGGCCCAGCTAAGGCCCATACCTCACTAAGATGCCATGGCGACGTGGCCAGCGACGTTACCATGGCTACGTCCTGTGTCTCTACGTCGCCGCAAAGTAGTGTGTTTCTTGAATTCTATGCAGATTTAAAATAATACCCTGAAAAATATTGAATTATCTGAGGATATCACTAAAATCAGCGACTGATTGAGTGACGGAGCATGCAAAGATGTGCAAACAACTGGCAACATCGCCGGGCGCCGCATGCGGAGCGGTGGAATCTGGCTATGCTGGCAACTTGGTAGCGTCGCCAGTCGATCGCTAGGTGAGTTACCCGTCATAAATCTCAATAGAACTAGTTGGCGACGTCACTAGTCACGTCGCTATGGCGTCTCGGTGAGGTATGGCCCTAATGCTCAACATACGCTTGATAATATTATCATTAAGTACGTCTACAGTACAGTAGAAACTGTAAATTAAATAAATATAGTTAAAATAAACAATGTACAGCCGACAAGAGTCTGCTTACTATTTTTCACCGCAGAGGGTAAATACTAAATAGAGTGATTTTATATTGACTAGATTTTATAGTGTAAATTCGTCGGTTGCGCTAACTGTAGGGGTCCACAATCCACATGATCGTAGTCGGTTCGGGTTAGGTTAGCAGTTAGAGCATTTTAGCGACCTATCGGGTCGGATGCCCCCCCCCCCCCCCCCCCGTACCTCGCTACGTGAGGCATGCCCGTAACGCGCGTTGAAATAGTAGCGCGCGCTATGACACTTTTCTTTCAACGCGGGTGGATTATGACGCGCGTCACGGGCATGCCACACGTTCACTGTTGACAGCGCTATAAGGCATAGGCAGAGAAAAGGCACAATGTGGACAAAGCTAAAAAAAATAATCCTACTCACGATATCGTTAGGCACTGGCAGCACTTGGCTGTTGTAGTCGAGTAGCGGGTGCACGCTGTTCCGGACCTCCATGTAGTCGCTGAACTCCGGCCGGATGTATGAGCCGGCTGAACTGGCCTTGTGAAATGAAGTAGTGTTTTGTCTAACTGAGTTTAAAGGAGTTATAGTTCTTGCAATCTACGAGTGTGCGTCGCCTTTATTCGTAGTTGGTAATGCGAATAGACATTTTCGTTAGTGTGCGTACCCGACGGAGCAGTCAGTAGCGAGCGAGCCATGTACGCGTGCATAGATATGGTCACTCACACAACTAAGGACGCCGCGCACTCGTAGATTGCAAGAACTATAGCCTAGAACAAACCTACGTGTCAGTGACGGAGCGTCAAGTTGCGTCAAGTTGTCAAATGTGTTTTTTGTATACAAAACAGCGACAACTTGACAACTTGACGCAACTTGACGCTCCGTCACTGACGCGTAGGTTTAGCCTCAGATTTATGTTTGACGTACGTGTAATATGTGCGTTAAATGGATTTCAATTTTTCACAAGATTGTAATTTGTACCCGAAGCGAAGGAATTATTTAATTGGAGTGCTATAGACTCTAAATGCCTTTGCAGTCTAGAGTTAGACGTAATAAGCTTGTGGAGTATAAATATGGATTTATCCATCTATGGATAATGGATCTGTATAACATCGATCTTCCTTGGGAGAAAGTTTTACATGTAACCCAGTATTAATACCTATCCACAAACTCATAGTTGCATGAATATAATTTCGTTAATCACCTAACTTAAGTGGGGTTATCAGCGCAATACTGCACTCGGCACTATACTAATACGCATTTACAAATAAATTAAGTATACTTATCTTAGATGTTCAAAACATTCAATTGGTAATCTCAACTAAGCGTTTTTTCCCTAAATATTTACCATTTATAGGTATATATAATATGGAAAATTACACAATCGTTGCCCGTTGGCAATTGGCAGTGATCCTATTAATGGCATGTGATGACATGGCACTCAGAAACATGTTTTAATTGAATTTAATGTTATGTAGAGTTTCGCATGAAATACATTATTTCTAAACCTACATTAAATTAATGATAAGGACTAATTAAATTTGATGGTGGCAGTTAAAGTGTATATACTCTATAATACGAGTTAAATAAAGGTAACAAACTAACTTGTGCCAACGCCAACAGAATGTCCAACTCTGCAACATCTTCACAGAGCTTGTAGAGGCTCGGCATAAAAGGCCGTAGTTCTTTGAGGAGCGCTTCAATGATTCTAATAGCAGACAAATAAAAAAAAAAAGAAAATCGTTACAGTTTTTGAGTTCACACTTTTTTATATCTTTATTTAAATAAAGGGCTTTTGCTATAATATAATGATGCCATTATGGCATAATATGCATGCCTGCCCCATTGAAACATGAGTTCACATATAAAAGCTAACAAAGTTTTAGCTGCAGTGTGTTTGATAGAACGTAGTTAATTCGAAAGTTCTTATGACTCGTTTTCAACCCCCTAGGCTCTAACTTTCTTTCCAGTTTGATAACGTGTGCTATAAACAACCAGTATAATAATTAATAATATTTGAGAAATAAGGTTACCTACATGTTACTCATTTTCTGTATTTCGTTGAGGGACTCTTTTGCCTGGTGATCTAGCACTACTAGTTCTTCCGTCGTCATTGTCACACTCGCTCCAGTGAAAACTACCTAAAATATTATTCTTCACTGAATTTCTGTCCAAGCACATTTAAGAAAGTGCTTAAACTTTTTATTATTCGTATAGGCTTAAACTAAAATATAGTCGATCCGCCGCAAATTAACTATATAAGGTGCACTGGTTTAAGCTGAAAGCGTCTGGTTTCGACTTTAATATAATAGTTTCATAAATAATTGCTTTCTAAGACACCACTTTGTTCCTGTTTATTTGCGATGGATCGAAACTATCAGATAACTGGGTTGCCAAGGGCGGCTTTTTAGAGATGATTAGGAGAACTTTTTTAATTTACCTGTATGAAAATGGGTGGTAGATCTTCAACATTAAAATGGCGTCGCATCTTAGGCGCAATCGGCAATATGACATGGAAACCTTTCATAACGTTCTGGTTCAGTCGGAGCGGTAAGTCGTAAGTCTCGCTTAATTGCTCCACGATCTTCTGTATATCATCTATCAGCTCGGAATATGTTCTTCTAGCAACATCTAGAAGACCGTTTATTTCGGGCTTTATAGCGAAGCAGCGTTGAAGACTTCCCATGGTGCCTTTTTCTGGATGCGCGTCTTCTTGTATTACATTTCGAATTCTGTCTACTATTTCTTTGTAGTGGGGGTTTTCTAAGTCCTTTTAATGGAATAAAAATTACTTGGTTTTTTAAAGATAAGTAGTAGAATAAGCAAGTCTTATAGTTATTATAAATCAAGCTGCAGAAAAAATAAAGTTAGGCCTATACTAACGCGAGAATATTTAATTCAGTGATTTCTTTAGCTATTTTCAGTACTTACGTGATATTTTGGGCCTGTTTCTCATTTGCCCAAATGGGCAGTTATCTATACTAATCTAATATAATATATAAATCTCCTGTCACGATGTTTGTCCGCGATGGATTCCTAAACTACTTAACCGATTTTAATGTTTCTTTTTTTTAAATGTGTGCTTTTTTCCAACTTGAGAGATAGGATAGCTTAGATTATAGTCGCAATTTTATTTTATTCAAAATTATCTGTCTATAAAGAGCGACCATTGTTTATGCGACGCGGGTCACGGGATAGCGATGGACGTTGCCATGGTGACATACTTATTTAGTCACTAATTCAATAAAAAAAAAGACGGTTGGAGAGTAGTGTTTTGTGTCGAACTCGAACTCGAACTCGACTCGAACTCGGTTGTCTGTAAAGTCGGTTTACTGACGATAGTTGAACGTGACAACGTCATAGCCTTAAATGGAACGCCTCAGAGCGAGGTAACGCCGCATATTGCGTCATGTTTTTTCGTGCGCGCAGCCCATATCGAATTATAAGACGTTGTCACGTCAATAATACGGGCGATATACTTTATATAATATGGCAAAGAAACGTTTGCCGGGACAGCTAGTAATCTATACATAATATAATAAATCTCTAGAAATGTCAATTCTGTACATTAAAGATATTCAAAAAATGATAAGCGGAGGATGTCACAATATCGCTATACGAACCGAAAAGTTAGTAAGTTTTTTTGTCTGTCTGTCTGTCTGTCTGTCTGTATGTTTGTTCCAGCATCAAACAAAAACTAATGATCCGATTTGAATGCGGTTTTCGCAGATATATTTTCATTTTTAACATCTGGTGTATAAAATTTTTCCCCCCACCCCTCTTAAGGGACAAAAGAATGGGTAAGATTTTGTGTCAACTGATGAAACGTAGAAATACTTTAAATGGCAAAACAACGTTTGCCGGGACAGCTAGCATAAATATATAATATTATAAAGCGGAAGAGTTTATTTGTTTGTTTGAACGCGCTAATCTCAGGAACTACTGGTCCGATTTGAAAAATTCTTTCAGTGTTAGATAGTCCATTTATCGAGGAAGGCTATAGGCTATATTTTATCACGCTAAGACCAATTAAAGCGAAGAAATAGAGGAAAATTTGGAAAAATCGAGGAGAAATTATTTGAAAGGGCTTATTTGAACGCGCTAATCTCAGGAACTACTAGTCCAATTTTAAAAATTCTTTCAGTGTTAGATAGTCCAGTTATTGAAGAAGGCTATAGGCTATACTACGCTACGACTAATAGGAGCAAAGAAATAGAGGAAAATGTGGAAAAAACGGGGGAAATTATTTTAAAGGGCTTATTTCACGAACTACTGGAGAAATTTTTCTGTTATTTGGCACAGTTAAGAAGTAGACCACGTAAAGGATCATAGGCTATTTTTGTGGACTAATTTGTCTGTGAAATAGATATCTAATATACGGCGAAGCCGCGCGGAATGTCTAGTTGGTTATATGAACTTTTGTGTCTGTAATTATGTGTATGAAATAAACAAGGACAAAAATATACCCAGGATAAGCTATTCGTCACTTAATGTTTGACGATTTTGGAAGCAGTCCTTACAATTTTAATTTTCCTCAGCTTTCCACTTTCAACAGTTTTCAAAGCATCCCGGAGTTTTGGTACCAATTCCATAGTGGTCTTCAACAGAAGAGTTTGATGTAGCTGCGCTTCGCCGTATTTGTCAGCGTTCTGGTGTGGAGTCTCAATACAGAGGAGGAGAATTTTGTCTATATCCGTTAGTTTTCTTAATACATCCTATAAGGTTTGATATTTTACGAATATCATTCCAGTTATCATTGAAAAGGTTTCTTTCTACGAAATAATAGACGACGTGGTACTGGCAGAGCGAGTCAAAATTTATTAAGGTAGAAATGAGAAAAAAGAAGATTGTGATGTGATTGACTTAGATAGTCCAAATCAATTACATCATAATCTTTCTTTAGGCAAACAGAAGTAGTATTTAAGGCAAACAAAAAATGATATTTTTAAGTTAATAGGTTTTGTAAAAATAACACATAATAATATTATCTTCGACAGTCTAAGAAAATCTATTTCAAATCTTGGAGCATACTACAAGGTTCATTGCTTCAGCATCTGACCATACCTAAGAAGGTATAATACATAGTATATTTATCATACTAACTAGCTGTCATGTCCCGGTGAACTTTGTGTCACTTTAAAACCTTCCCTGGACTTCTACAAATATTTTAAGACTAAAATCAGCCCAATCCGTTCAGCCGTTTTTGAGTTTTAGCGTGACTAACACATTTGAAAATCCATTTTTATATATAAGATTACTATTGACTAAAGTATTGATCCCACCTTCAAAATTTTAGCAATCAAGTCATTACATCAATATCATTAATTACCTGCAAATCAACAATCAATCCCGTATCATTATCTATCAACTCCTGCACAGCATCTAGCCTAGCTTCTATGAGCTCTTTCTTGCATGATGGCTGTAGTATCGCCGCCCGTAGCGCCCTTATGCCACCTATAGTGTAAGTTGGGCCTAACACCCCTAGAAGACAGCAGGTATGACCCGCTGATGCTATCAGGGGCTGCACTAGTTCTAGTTGGGTTGCTGTTCCTACATCTAGGGGGATGTAAAATGTTGCAAGTAACTATAATATTCCAGAGGCATTTGATACGCTGGTCATAATATGTTAATTGTTGGGTACAAAGAGCTCATGATTCGTAATTCGAAAATTAACTTGATGTTTCAGAATTGCATAGTGGGATTTTTTAAGGAAATCATTTCAAAACGGAAATGCGATCTTCTAATGTCAATTCTGAAACATCAAGTTAATTTTCACCCATACGAATCATGAGCTCTTTGTACCCTGACCTGACCACCACATGGTGGTCATAAGTTTATATGATAAACTAGCTGTTGCCCGCGACTTTCATCCGCGTGGATTTCAGTTTATAGCGCGCGATGTTAACAAAATTGTTGTCAAAATAAAAAAAACCCTAGTACCCATTAAATCAAAACACCCAAAAACAGCTGTGCAGTGTGCACATAACTTATTTCATTTTTTAAAATTTAACTTTATCTATGCCAAATAAAGTATAATTTTAGCCCCCCAATTACACAACTTTATCCATAAACTATTTAGTATTTATCATTGATAGTTTTAAGGTTATGTCACTGCATAGATAAAGTTCTGAGTTATTTAATAACGTAACAAAGAAATAACAATCGAAAAAATCGAAAAATGTAATGTTAGATGATACCACCTCTTATAGAAAGACATTTGTGCAAGCGTCATAGCGATGTAGGGACGGCACGGCGCCATCTATTATGAATTTTTGGAACTAACTTAATTTGAACAAATTTACGCATTTTCACCCCCTTACAACTATTTTTTCCAGTTAAAAAGTAGCCTTTGTCCTTTCTCAGGCTTTAGACTATCTGTGTACAAAATTTCATTACAATCGGTTCGGTAGTTTTGGCGTGAAAGCGAGACAGACAGACAGACAGACAGATATACTTTCGCATTTATAATATTAGTATAGATTATAACAATATTTAATTCGTAGAAATTCAATAAGACAAAATATTTTGCGATCGATGATTTAAACTATATCATTAGACTTACGACTCATGGCATCCCGCATTAAAGCTGGACCGATGATAATGTAATTTGGCACTGATATCTAAAGCAATCCCATAGAAGTATATAGTCAACATACCGATAGTCATAGTATTTTCAGAGGAGTGGTATTCTATTTTCAATGAATCTCGGGCAAACACAACGCACTGGATATACTCTACGTATTTCAGTACCGCCGCTGCTGCCGTTAGAGCGTAGAACCTAGGAAATTGTGCTTATTTTAATGGATGTAAAATTTAATGGATGTAAAATGTCCAAAAAAACAGGCTAAATCTGTCTTATCAAAAAACTACATGGTAGAGCTAGATAAGGCCCACAACTCCGTTTCTTAGGAATTCTTTAGCCTGCATTTCCACTGAAGCGGAGCGGAGTTTAGCGGTGCCCGAATTGACTAATCGTGCTATTCCAGCGGAATGACAGCGAAGCGGAGCGAAGATTTCGAGCATGGTGATTGGTCAATTCGGCACTGCTAAGCTCCGCTCCGCTTCAGTGGAAACGCAGCCAATCGCGCGAAACCCGTACATTGTCTGCAACAAAATCTATCCATGTTCTCTTCCGTCTCTCAAAGGATCTCCATAACAAATTTGATTTTAATCGGTTCGCCATTCGAACGTCAAGAGTTAACGGATAAATAAACAAACTCACTTTCGCATAGTTGTAACAATACAAAGTGTTACCTGAACTTAGAGTATTAATAACAGTAGCCTGTACTCATGGGCGTCGGCCGGGGGGTGCCAGGTGGTGCGCTTGCACCCCTTGGGAATCTCGGGATCAACAGAAATTATTGAAATAAAAAGCATTTTGTAACCCTATTACCATGCCGCATGCCGTAAAAAGATAAATCGTAATGTTTCGGCACTAAATATATTCTGTTCACGTAAATAGACAGTCACTGTTGATCGTAAAAAGTAAAATGAAAATAAAACCAAGAATACATAGTAAAATCTGCACCCCTTGGAAATTATTTCTGCCGGCGCGGCGCCCATACCTGTACTATCAGAGAAGTTGATTCCTATGCAAATCGGGGACCTAAGTAATTTGGTTGCGTTACGTCAAACCCAGCCGACAGATCACAATTAACATTGAATTGACATATTCGACCAAATAACGTTGTTCTATCAATTGCATAGGAATCAACTTCTTCGATGGTACTTAGAGTAAATAAACAGAATTCAGAAGTACTAACTTGTGTATAACCTGATGGTAAACCGCGCTGTACTGCGGTATACATAAACTCTGTATGTTCAGTCGACCAGCGGTGTCGTTGAAGTGTCTCCTCTGTACCGCGGTCAGTGTGATTTGAGGGAACTGTTCTTTGATCAGCTTGTATAGTTGGTTGGGTTGGACGCCCTCGCAGAATGTGTGAGGGACTATTATCTGGTGGTAGATTGAGTGTCATTAAGGTGAAGAAGTGTGTATAAAATAATAATTAAATACTTACTGCAGAAGTTGTAATCATATCACATACAATTTTCGAGCAATATATCAAGTGAGCGTGTGAATTATGCCCCAGTCAGTCGTTAAGTTAGCGCACCCTTACAATACTTGCAAAATATTAATTGATTCCATAGTTAAAAAGTTAAGTAATGAACTTATTTTTAACACTATTGCATCATTAAAGCGAGTTGTGACATTATTATATTACTTTGACCCTTTGATTATGAGGTATTTTCCCGACTTGCTACCTTGGTTCTTCCCCTTGACGGTAAACTGTTAAGTAGAGAGTCTGCGGGATAGGCAGACGGAACTAAAATGTTAATATTATTGTAAGCTGTTTGTTGAATAAGGCATACTATTTAACTATTATTATAAAATCGAGGACTGTCGATCCTATATTTATGGTTACACAACTTTGTGCTTGAGAGTTGGGCTCACACACACATTTAATACAAAGTAGTTTACCGGCGATTACCATTACTCAAAGACGTTATACCCTTGCTTAAAGCTGCACATATACCTACCTCAATAGGATGGAACAGGTTGATCTTGGTGAGAGTGTGCGTGTAGAGCAGGGTATCACTGAACTGGCATAACACGAGGTGCGGGTGACGCAGGTCTACCGCCGCCATGCCTATCTCGCCCCGAGCCATGCCACGACCTTCTGATATGGCTGGGAATGATGAGGAGAATAATAAGAACCGTCGATGGGTTAGAGTCCAGAGTGCGCATTCCCATCCTGAAACCCGTTCAACTACAATAAGCCATAGGTTGGTATACAACCTATGGCTTATTGTAGTAACACCCGTACACGGTACAAGGAAGGAACAGGTTGATCTTAGTGACCAAAACCAGCGCAATGATCTGCATTTTTCTTTTGAGTCAGATCCGGAAATTAAGTGGTAAAAAAGGATTTTTTACCACCTAAAGAAAAAACAGGCCTTTAGTATTTTTTTAAAGAGAAAGCAGACCTTTGGCTTACAAGAAAAGTAAGAATGAAAAATATTTGGGTACCTAATATAACGCTTGGTTCTATGACCGAGGTGCTGGTAGACCGCAGAGACCGGGAATTGCTATGGCCACCTGTAAAAAAGTTTGTTAAAGTCCAAACGGCGAATCGAGGTACAAAACGTCGTCATAATCCATACTAATATTATAAATGCGAAAGTGTGTCTGTCTGTCTACTGGTATGGAGATACTTTGAGTCCCGGGAAAGGACATAGGATACTTTTTATCCCGGAAAAATGTACGGTTTCCGCGCGATAAACGAATTTTGGCGCAACGAAGTTGCGGGCATCATCTAGTATTATATAAATTATAAAAGGTCAAAAATTGTATGAAATTCAGTTTGTACCTAATCTCGTTACCATGGTAGGTACCTAATAATAGCTAAAAGCCGAGCTTTGTGAGGGCTCGTATCGTTTTTCTGCGTGGTAATAATCTTTAAGGCAGTTTTTTTCTATATTTTAATAGTAACCAAACCTTGACTGATCGATGATAACACATCTACATACAGGTAAATAAAAATCGGCCAAGTGCGAGTCGAACTCGCGCACGAAGGGTTCCGTACTGGTATAGAGCGAAAGTAGACAAAAATAATATGTGTTTTTGTATGGGAGCCCGCCTTAAATATTTACTATATTTTAATTTTATTATTAATTAATAATTACATATAAAAGTACAATTAATATAATTGAGGATTTTGTGAAAATTTTGTTCTCTTTGTCTGTTTGTCTGTGTGTCTGTTTGTCTGTTACCATTATTGATTACGAGAAAGGCCAAAAAATCAGATTTCTTGTATGGGAGCCCCCCTTAAATAATTAACTTTATTCTATTTTAGTATTTGTTGCTATAGCGGCAACAGATGTAATAAAATATAATATTATAATACAGGTATTGTAAAGATATAATAATATCTCAAATGGTAATAATGACTGTAAGACTTGTTATGGTGTTGTGAAAGTTAAATTTCAGTTTGATGGAATATTACCTAATATGTTTAAAAAATAACATTGAATTTGGATAAAAGTTACAAATTATTTAATACAAAGTTAATAATTATGTAAAAATGTTATAAAATTTTGAGTTATGTTGTATCCGGTGAAATTCGCCAACAAACTGTTATGCAGTTTGGCGATTTGTATTGTATAAGATAAATTGTACATTTATTTTGAATAAATGAAGAAAAAAAAAAGATATACACAATCTGTGAAAATTTCAGAACTCTAACTATAGCGGTTCTGGAGTTACAGCCTGGAGACTGACAGACAGACGGAAAGACATCGAAGTCTCAGTAATAGGGTCCCGTTTTTACCCTTTGGGTGCGGAACCCTAAGGGCCTAATCACAGCACAAATCAATAAGCGTGATAGTTTGTCCGTAAAGTGTACCACTACCTCAAACGTGTTCAGGTTGTGGGATATACTAGGGCTCGCTTCGCAATTACGTATTACCTATCTCGTAACTATTTAGGCGTAGGTTATCAGCGCGATTATATCGTACCGCGTAATATGAAAACGCTCTTAGCCGGCAGAAGAACCGGTTAAGAACAACGTTGTGTGCAAAAGTCAAAAGACTCGGTTAAGGAAAATACGATTTTAGGTATTCTTTTATCGATACAGTCACGTGTATTGTTATGTGTTGTATATTGTTTCATTAAAGTACGCCCACACTATGCAGTATCGCAATGTATCGAGGGGAGCGCAAAATTCTGCTCAAATCGCCTGAACATTCCCTGTTACCTGTATTTCAAATGCAGAGCATATAATGCCACTTAGACCCTATTCAACCAATGTCTGTTAGTGTTAACAGCTTGTTAAAATGACATGTCTTTTCTTTCATTCATATGAAAAACGAAAGAGTTAACCGTGATACTTATTCGAGCATTAACTTTAACAGTCGTTGGTGAAATTGGGCCTCAGTGTCACAAAATTCCGAAGTGTTCTCATGCACATAATGGGAATGCTGGGTATACTTAGGCCCAGATCGAAAAAAATGAGAAGCGGCAAAATTGCCCAGAGCGGCAAAAACTTAACCGTATCTTCCAACCTAGCCTCCATATTAGGCACCCACGGCCAATAACTCAATTTTGAGAATTTAACACTCCTTCCTACTTCAGGTTGTATAGGAAATATTCAAGTATTGCACTTAAATATCCCTCGACCCCCCCTTTCACCAAAAAAAAAAACTAGCTTATGAGTCGACATGGCTTATATAGTTTTCAGTATAATATATTATAATTTTTATACTTTATAGGGATTAGGGTGGCGAAAATGATCTTTGCCCGGAGCGGCTAATTAGCTAGATCAAGCCCTGCAGCTGCAGACTGCTGATGCTGTGGTCTCAAAATCTGTCCATGTGCTACGCTCCAGCCTCCACCCAGCACGATGCGGCCCGGCATTGTGTGCGCGAACCTCTGTTATCAAATTTGGAAGTCATGCAAGCCAATAGCCATTATAGTATAATAAACTGCTATCTATCACGTTTCATAACATTTAACACCTCAATGGCGAAGGGCCGCTCTTATCGCGGTTTCGCGGTGTTGATATCGCAGGGTGACTAATTATTATTGTACGATGCTCAGAGAGCGTTAGAGAGATCGAAAGAGTGGATAAGCAATATTTGAGTGACGAAACGCATAAATATAGGGTTGTAAAATAAGTATAGTAGTTTTACGCCCGTCTTACCGTGGTCATAGTAAAATGCGAAAGAGTAGAAACACCGACAGATGTGAGAGAAAAATTGACAGAATAGAATATCCCTTGCTGATCTGTCACTTTGTCTATTATATCTTTGAAAGAACCCCCTTTCGTTCTGGAGCTAAGAGTGGGTTGCACGAACTAACTTTAACTTTAGCTTTAGCTTTAACTTTGACAACAGTGCGAAATGTCAAATCTCCGGTTAAAGTTAAATATGGCGTCCAAACACCTGACATCTCATACGACATCTGTCAAATTTTCCGGTTAAAGTTAAAGTCAAAACTAAAGCTAAAGCTAAGGATGCCATATTTGACTTTAACTTTAGCTATAGCTTTAACTTTAACCACGCCTCTGGTGCAACGCAGCCTATGGATACAAGACTGCTACACTTTATTCTTTGTCCCTGTCTGAATAATTCCTTTACAATTCGTATCATGTGTGTTTAGGGCCTTAGACTAGGTATTGCCTTAATGAGCGAACTTTTTATTTACCTAAAAATGAAGGTTGAAATGTTATCTTGAATTTAAAAACATAAGAACGAAATGCCATTGGCTAGCAATATTTGTTTATTATAAAGGTGCGAGATACGTTTTAATTGGTCAATTTTAGGAGAGGTTGGCCTAAAATGTTTGCTATCATTTATATACTAGAGTCTGGTCGCTGAGTCGATAAAAATTGACCATAGACCCACCACTACTTGTCTATCATTCATTCTAACACCGCTGTCCCCAACCCGCGGCCCGCCCGCGCCGCGCCGGGACTTTATATTTTGTGGCCCGTGTGATGTTAAACAATTTTGAAATTTACGCTCACCGGCAAAATAACGTAAAGTCTACGTGATAGTCGTTAAATTTTTTCCAGTTTTAAATCGTTAATTTTGAAGAATGTTATTTTTTAGCCCTAAAAATTTTTTATTGCAGCCCGCGACACCAAGACCAAAACATGTTTGTGGCCCGCATGGTTGGGGACCACTGTTCTAATATAATATTGCAGTCTCTTTTCCATACCTTTGCCATGTTCCTGTGCGAAGGAGACAAGTAGCGATAGGTCAATGTACACCTTTCTACGTGCTCTGCGACGGGACTATAGTTTATAGTATGGCATAAAATTGAAGAAATTAAAAAGTGGCAACATCGTAGTGTCATCCCTTTCAAATCAATCTAAGAAAAAAGGGATGACACTACGATGTTGCCACTTTATAATTTCTTCACTTTTATGCCAGACTATAGTACCTATACAATGGCTGCATTACCTCGACTGCTGCTGCTAATGTACCGTAAAGCGGTAGGCCTGTTCTTTGGCGTGCTAAAACCATCCACGATGTCTGAATCGTTCGCCAATATTTTAGGCCTTGCGCCGCTCCACGATGAGTCTTGTCTTGAGCTTGAGTTGTTCAATGTTCTATTGACAATAAACAAAAGAAGTAAAATATTAGTAGGTGTAAATATTTAGCCGTTCCATAGTTAACCGAAAGTGATAATTTTAGATTTTAACATTTTAGATGTATTTTATCACTTTTTAACTTTTATTTTCTTGTATTTCTTTTATTTTTAACTTACCTTAATTGTTATTTTATGGGTCTATTGCCTGAAATAAACGATTAAGTATTTATTTATATTTATATTTTATAGCAGTTATCCATCTAGGTACATTCTAAAATGTACAGTTTTTGAGATTTTTGGCTGTTTATGTATTCACAAGCACATTTGTCTTTTGTGTGGCTGACCAATCAATAACGCTATTGAAAAGATAAACTCTTAGATGTACTTACTATTATTCTTTTAGATTTTTATTGGACTTCTTTAGAGTAATATTATAATATTAATAGTAAAATAATATTTTTCTAAGACAAGATGTTACCTACTTGCGTTTAACCGGAGGAGGTCCGGATGGTGGTCCCATAGACGATTTTCGTGATTTTGAACTAGATCTTTCGGCGCTAAAATCATATCTGGGACCCTTGTTCATTGACCGAAACGCATTATAAACGGTACCACCAGGTTTCATTGACAGTACTGAGGTACTTCGAACTCCTGAAAAGTAGGTAGTATACATTAATTATTTTACTTGGTTCAGACTACAGGTAAGTAGGTACTTACTTACTTAAGTACTTAATTTCTGTGTGGTAACTACTAACTAGTAATCATAGTAATAGAATATAATTTATTACCCTTGGTATTATCCTTGTGAATTAATTTAAATTTATTTTTCAAGCTGGTTTTGATAACTCGTTCTCGTTGAACAACATTCATTTTCTGTTTGAATAATTTATTTTTTTGTATTATAAAAACTTAACACTGTAGGAAATAGAGAGAGAAAAATATTTTCAAATTTAAATTCTAAGAATAATTTCAGAACAATATTTTTTTAAACATTAATGATGATTAAAATAGTAAAGGTGAGAAGGTAAGGGAAGCCTTTATTTATTTGAAATTTTATAATTTACAATATTTTATTGGAACCTACTTAAAATTAATAATTTCTGGTAAATATTATTGTATTACCGGTTTAGTACCGTACCTAAACTATAATACTGAATGTGATACCACTGTCTATATGTTACCTTTAGTTTTTAAAAAGTTTTAATGTCACAATTCACAAACGTCAAAGTCACAAATGACAAAACGTCAAATTCTGAATGAATTTTAGGTTAAAAAAACAATAATATTTATTTTAAGTGATTTTAATCATAACTCTATACTGTAAGTAATAAAAGATTAGGCGAAAATATTCGTAGAATCCCTATTGAATCATTCATGCGTACACACTTTTATATTCAATATGAACAAAGCAAAAATATTCCGTCAGACAAACATAACCCCATTGTATATTTAAATTTAATTTAACCTTGTTTAGTTGTGACCTCTAGTATATTTACCGCAAAAAAATTATTGTCAAGTCATGCAGTGTTAGATAACACTGCAAGAAGGTAACATAGGTAAGTGAACATTGCTTTTATCTTTTTCTTTGTAACAGCTGTTTGTAAAAAACATTATCTAGAGGGATTATCTTTATTTAGAATTATATTTCCCGCATACCTATAAATACAATAATCCGATCATAATAAACAAAATGAAGACACCAATATAGCAATAAAACAAATGTTTTAGGTGATGCCAATACTTACATATTAATTTTAATCGAATGGTCTGTTTCATCTCCTCAGTAACAATTTTGACTAGTTTAAACTGACCTGCGCTTACATTATCAATGTATTATTTGTTGTAACATAGAAATTTACCATTTTAAACCACTTGTAACTAGTATTTTATGTTGTTTCATAAAAGATAACTAGTGTAAATAGTTTATTTTACTTGTAATATTAAATTATAGTAATCATGGAATTGGGTTCACTTTAAAGTAATTCACCTATCAACTCCCAAGTGGTCAAATTTGACCAGGTAAACAATATATTTCCAAGAATCTGCGATCAAAGGATTAATAATAAAATAATAATTTTAAAATAATCACACAATGTTGTTCCATATCTGCCTTATCAAAACAGGTGATAACAATATTTCAATTACACACAAATTAATTTTGTTACTAATACTGTACGGTGAGCTACGCCATTATTTGGTATGCTATGTCTCTTGGATGACCTTGGAAAACTGAGAACCCTTTTTAGGGTTAACGTCACATGACCATGCAGCATGAGCATGATTATGTAGTGGTGATAACCTTCTCCGATAAAAACAATGATGTAAAAAATTATCATAACATTACTTATCTGGATAGATATTATTTAAATGACTTCAATTTCTTCTTTTATTACTAAAATAGCAATGTTTTGTTTATAGCCTCTAGTTACAATAATTTTTATATTATGGTGTTACAGAAAAATTATTAACGAAAATAAAATGTTAGATAAGAAAAAAACATCACCAACTGTTAGTAACAAGCAAGATATTAATATAGTGGCTTAAAATTTTGACTGACATGACTTTTTAAAGTTAAATGGGGTTAAGTTTATTCTTAAGATTTTTTTTAAGGAAATCCAGAATCTGTTTTTAT
This sequence comes from Polyommatus icarus, assembly GCA_937595015.1. Taxonomy (NCBI): domain Eukaryota; kingdom Metazoa; phylum Arthropoda; class Insecta; order Lepidoptera; family Lycaenidae; genus Polyommatus; species Polyommatus icarus. The sequence goes on along the minus strand of OW569333.1, from coordinate 5,743,527 downwards.
TACATGCCAATGTGGCTTATCAAGTTATATAATTATTTAATTTGAAAGAACCAAGAAACACTAAAAAGTAAAAATATGTTCCTAGTACTAGGTATACAATTATTATACATACCAAATATCTTGATAAAAAAATGAAACAATTTACTAAGCAGGCATATGCTAAACATTGAGTTAGCTGGTAAACTCAATAATTTATAGCTGCAGCATACCTGTTTAAACTTTAAATAAATAGAACTTGTGTAACACAATATAATATTTATGTTTATCAAACCACATACAGCCAAATAATTTATCTACTACTTAAAATATATTTTATTGTTTATAATTTATATTATTGACAATACTGTTTATAATAACTAATAAGCCTTTATCCGACTAACATCCTGACGATTTAAGTTAAATCATTGCATCATTAAACATCTAGTCTAGTCTTCTTCTTATATATAAAAATGGATTTTTAAATGTGTTAGTCGCGCTAAAACTCGAAAACGGCTGAACGGATTGGGCTGATTTTAGTCTTCAAATATTCGTAGAAGTCCAGGGAAGGTTTTAAAGTGACACGAAGTTCACCGGGACAGCTACTGACGTCACACTACACCCTGACATCACTGCGACCCATCAGGATCTATTGTGACTCCTTCGCACTAGAGTATCATCCCCAACCCAATACTGCTCATAAATTGAACGATATGGTGAGGTTGGTGCCACGAATTTCCTATGTGGATGAGTATTCGTGGCGACCAAGGTGCCCTGGAAAGTCGAGGAGAAGGTGAATAGGTGTTTCATCCTCCTCCTCACAGAATCTGCAAGTCGTTATGCTACAAATACCCATTCTGTTTAGGTGTTTGTTGAGCTCGCAGTGCCCAGTTTGGCTTCTGGTAAGGATTCTAAAAATCCTTTGTTTTGGTGTCAGGTTCTGTAAAATATCATAATATATATGTATACTCTATAACTGTGGAAGGTATTTCTGGTTGATTCTCCGCTATTTTACCAGATTTAACTGGATCTTGTAGTTCCTGATCAGCGATCATACAAGTCACTAGGCCCTTCTTCGTCATCAGACTCTGGTGGAAATAATTCGCTATCATTTGGGTGAATGACATATTATTATATTGTGCCAACTCTAACAGGCAAGGGTGCTGGACGAATTGATTCACCATTATTATCTTCGTCATCAGGAGATGACAATGTCAGAAATATTTCCGTCATCTAGCAATTATTGTAACGCCTCCGGTGACAACATAATGGTGTTATTTCCTCTGAAAATATAAATAAATAATATTATAATAAAATGCACACAGTTGAGTCCTGATGGGAACAATTGAGCACAAAAGTAAAAATCTAGATTACCAATATAAAATGATAGCAAAATAAACAAAAATTATGTTACACATAATCTATATAACATAAGATATATGCTCATTATTTTTCCAGACCATTTTTTGCACTAATTTATATTGTTTAGAAACAAAATAAAGAGCTTACCTGCACAGTTCAAATCACTCACGGGTACTGGTCGAAACTTTTTGAATTATTTTTAACAAAAAATTAAAACCGACTTCCAAGGTAAAAACAATAATAACATTAATATGAACTAAAAAGTATTAAATAATTTTTACTATCTAATAGTGCCTTTTTCCGAATTCGGCTAAACCTCAACTATTTCTGTACTCAATCTTCATTATTTTGAAGTCGGTACCAGATAGCTGAATCTTCAGTCCTCTGACAGAATATTTAAAATTTTTGGAACTGGCACCGACTTCAAAATTATGAAGATTGAGTACAGAAATAGTTGAGGTTTAGCCGAATTCGGAAAAAGGCACTATTAGATAGTAAAAATTATTTAATACTTTTTAGTTCATATTAATGTTATTATTGTTTTTACCTTGGAAGTCGGTTTTAATTTTTTGTTAAAAATAATAATAATTTCACTCTTTTTAGTTACACTAGTAGATAAATCTTCGCGTATATTTTACGTATCTTATTACAATTTGTTAAGAGTCACAACTCACACTCACAAAATAATATAATTTGTGCTAAGTAATTTAACAATTTTAATACTTCAAGCCCGAAGCGGTCACCGGCGATTGCGATAACAATAGAAAGGCTATTGTGTCTCGTTTTTCCACGATCGAAGGATCTATCAGATAAAAAATTGTACAAACTTGCATAGGATGTAGCGTAGCATAATATTTTTATATTATCATAATTATTGACAGCTGTTCTTGTTATCAAGAATTCAAATCGATAGGTACTTAGTGCACCATCTATCGATTAATAAGTATAACTAATTAAAAAGACACTTAATGACTTTGTTTTGTTTAAGTGCTCTTTTTAAAATAACTTTGTTTTAATTCTATTTGTCTATTAAAATTTTATAAAGTAGTAAAGTATTCGATCTGTATATAAAGTAGTTAGTAAAGTATTCGATATTCTGTCTTCTGGCGCTGGGCGGCGACGAAGACGCCGTGTATTAAAAACAAACAGGTGTTGTTAATTGTTATACAGTACATAATTATTATTATTAGTATATCCATACCTATGCCTTGTACTATTATCTATTCTGTGCCATGAGACATTGGTGGCCTTAACACGACGTGGTAATGATGATGATGATGACGATGATGATGATGATGATTATGATGATGAATATGAATTGCATAGTAGTTTATGCTTTCTGTTCTTAAAACAACGCCGAAACTCCCAAACGTGTATCTATAAGGAATCAGGAGTTCTCTCAGCATCATAGAAACCATGGTATACCTTGACCCAATATTTGACTTTTTGGTAGCGTATTCTTAGTACACTTCACATAAAACCAAAATCACCATATGTTTCCATATAAATTTCGAGGAGTTCCCTCGATTACTCATGGATCCCATCATCAGGTCACCACCTTTGTGAAAATGGGACCAAATTGGAGTGAAACCTAATACAACAAAACAAAAATTTCGAAAATCGGTTCACAAACGGCGGAGTAATCGTTGAACATACAAAAATAAAAAAATAAAAAAAAATATCCACAGCCGAACATATAACCTCCTCGTTTTTTGGAAGTCGGTTAAAAAAGCTAGAATTCGCTAAGAGATGCCGTCAGTAGTACTGAATTTGGTAGCGTATTTATGTGAACAAATGAATACAACAGTTTTGAAAAGAAAAGGTTGCGAGTTTTATATTTATTTTTCAATTTATATTATATGTCTACAATTGTGCACGCCAGTTCTGAAAGGGTTAAAATATTCGTAGAAGTCCAGGGAAGGTTTTAAAGTGACACGAAGTTCACCGGGACAGCTAGTCTTATATATAAAAATGGATTTTCAAATGTGTTAGTCGCGCTAAAACTCGAAAACGGCTGAACGGATTGGGCTGATTTTAGTCTTAAAATATTCGTAGAAGTCCAGGGAAGGTTTTAAAGTGACACGAAGTTCACCGGGACAGCTAGTAATCCATACTAATATTATAAATGCGAAAGTGTGTCTGTCTGTCTGTCTGTCTGTCTGTTACCTCTTCACGCCCAAGCCGCTGAACCGATTTTGCTGAAATTTGGCATGGAGATACCTTGAGTCCCGGGAAAGGACATAGGATACTTTTTATCCCGGAAAAATGTACGGTTCCCGCGCGATAAACGAATTTTGGCGCAACGGAGTTGCGGGCATCATCTAGTACATAATATTAATGACAAACTGTTAAAGGTGAAGGAAAAAGTAAAAGAAAATTGTGAATCTGCAATTATTAATGAAGTATTTCGTAACATCTCCATCACAAAATTTTGATGCAACTTAAATATTTTGATACATCCTATGGAAGAATTGCCCGCAAATCCATTGCGCAAAAACCCGCGTATTTGGTGGGAACAGTACATTAGTAGCTCCATACAGCCAAACTTTACATCTAAACTTTTTATATTTATATTATAAAGGTAAAGAGTTTGTTTGTTTGAACGCGCTAATGTCAGGAACTACTGGTTCGAATTGAAAAAAATATTTTTGTGTTGGATAAACCATATTTTATCGAGGAAGGCTTATTATATATACTAATCGAGGTTATATATCTAACATTACGCTGCGACCAATAGGAGCGAAGAAACAGGAAAATGTGGAAAAAAAATCAGGGAAAATTCGAGAAAATTCGAGAATTCGAAAACCTTTGAGAGGCAAAACTATTAAGTGAAGAGGCAGAACAGACAGACGGATACATTTTCACATTTATAATATTAATCCTTCAAGCCCCATAAGAGCACCGGTGATCGCGACAACAATAGAATACAATAGCATTTCCAAGAATCCCCGATCGAAGGATGAAGTAAGGAATTATTATCTTATATATAAAATTCTCGTGTCACAATGTTAGTCCACGAACTCCTCCGAAACGGCTTTACTGATTTTTACTACCGTACCTATTATGTATTCTGTGTTTTTACCAAATTTTATATGCATATTCAGTAGGTCTGAGAATCGGCTACTGGGTGCTTTATATATTGATAAGTGCATTTGTTGAATAAATAATAGTAAATTATTACAACTCGAGACTGAGGGCGACCATTGTTTATGCGACGGGATAGCGATAGACGTTGCTATGGTAACTTATTTATTTAGTCACTTCAAAAAAATAACATGGGTGAAATAGGTACTTTATATTATGGCAAAGCAACGTTTGCCGGGACAGCTAGTAATATATATAAATATATTAATATAGTTTCAACCAGAAGACATAGGTCAGCTTGGTCTTTTTAGATGACTTTCTTTTTCAACGCAGGAAGGAAATTCTACCAATGTAATAGTGGTTCAGTCATGGAGCCTGTAAGAGATGAATTATGCGCATCTGTGGCTCCCATTACCAACCTACTGGATTTTCCACTGATATGATTTGTGGCACAAATTTTTGAGACTTCTGTAAATATAGAAAATTCAATTTTTTCCTTAATACAGTTGAAATGTTGCAAAATTTGAATGCCATGCATAATAATTATTTTCAAACATCTCATCCAACTCTACACGTGACTAGGACGGCGACTGCGGACTTTTTCGCAATCGTCTTTGAGGATAGATTTCTACAATAATTTTAGAGTGCCGTGTGCATTCGACGCAATTTATTTCATAAATATTAAATATGCGTTCCTAGATAAGATATACATCTCGTAAACATTATATGCAAAGGGCTATAGGTCATATAAAGTACATTTGTCACTTTGAGAAGTTTTAAAAAGCTTTGAGAAGCCATGGGGCAGCATTGTGTCAAAGAAGTATTGAAATGTTTGGTGCATCAAAACTTGAACAGTATGTTATAGAACAGCTACTTTCTTACATTGGACTGCTCAAATATGTCTCCTGTTACTGACATAATTAACTACTAGGGCAACGAAAATGCGTGACCGGCTTCGGTTACCGATCACCGACCTATGACAACCTAGTAAACACCTAGGTATGCACTGTGCGTCCCTGGACGGCGAAACTAATTTTTGAATCAGTTACTTTTCCAAGGCAGTTATAACTCCCAGAATTGGCTATATTATGTCGCTGGTGCATTTTCACTGGTCGATAGGGCCGCATGCGGGGTGCGGGAGATTTCTAAAATGCATGCCACGACCAATCAAAATGTGCCATTAAGGTGAACGCAGATTTGGCCGCACCGCACGCACCGCAGTCGCCGCATTTCGAATTCTTCATATAAAGAATGTAGAAGTTGCGAAGACTGCGGTGCGGGTAGGTATGCGAGCTTGCCTATCTTCTTATATATAAAAATGGATTTTCAAATGTGTTAGTCGCGCTAAAACTCGAAATCCGCTGAACGGATTGGGCTGATTCTAGTCTTAAAATATTCGGAGAAGTCCAGGGAAGGTTCTAAAGTGACCTGTGACACGAAGTTCACCGGGACAGCTAGTAACTTCATATAAAGAATTCGAAATGCGGCGACTGCGGTGCGTGCGGTGCGGCCAAATCTGCGTTCACCTTTAGTTGTCATAGACTCCCCGTGCTCAATACTGTATACCGCACGAGTTAACGACTAATGAAAATGCGCCCTTATTTCATATAATATATCAGTTATATATAATATATCTGCGATAATCCGGCATGGGGCGAGAACTCTGATTATTATATTCTAGTCCAGGGATTCCCCGTTCCCGCATAGGTACGCAGTACGCTTATCGGGGCTCACCCAAAATAATTAATCAGAATTATGATAAACTTATTAAAGAAAGTATAACGGTAGCAATTAACATTGATTGAACTGACGTAAAATACATTAGCAAAATACCTGGATCTTGGGCACCAGAGAGTTGGTAGAACGAGAATCCATGTTATGGAAAGAGTGCGTTGGCGTTCGTATTTGAGAAATTTTATAGCTTAGAGGAGTTTTACAACTTGCAAATATAAGCCTTATACTATAAGCAGGTTCTAAAATTCCTTGAAAACGGGTAAAATACTTAACAACGCTGAAATACTTAAGAGTTTATGGTTTTAGATCTTCGGGCTGAGGACATACCAATATTCTTATTCAATCATATTGCGCAATATTACTCAATTTCACTACTAAGTAGTATCTACCACCTATCTACTCAGGAGAACTCAGAATTAACCAGCCTATTCCAGCCTATGCCAGTCTATTATTGAGGAAGCAAGGATTGGTGGTGACTGGTGACATGGTGATGTCGATGAAATTCCACAAAAGAATGGAAACATCGAGTTCCTTGTAGGATTCCCTCCAGATTCCAGAAAGTGTTATTTAAAAGCTTATATTAAAATTATGTTTTTGGGGCTGAAGATATTACATTTTTAGTCACCTCCGTAATCTAATAACCCCGCGTTCCATTTGATGTTAAAAACGATCAATACGCTCAAAATAGGAGGCATTTTTAGCGTTTTGATCGTTTTTAAAATCAAATGGAACGCGGGGTAAAAGATTATCATGGTGATATAAACGAAATAAGTAATTTCGGACCTCATTAAAATACAGAGTGACATAAGTTAAAGACTTTAAGTTTCTATTACTACTTAATCAAATTTGCTTATAACTTTAAAGAAGAAAACTTAAGGACGAGGCTAACCTATATTATGTTACCCAAGAAACATAATATTAGATGATAGATCCATGGACCATAATTATTATGTGAGTGAGCCATCTGTGCTAGTGCCTAGTACACTGTACAAAGGATAGAGTGTACAGTACACTCTATCCATTGTCCCTTTTCTAGTATTTAAAAGGGACAATCTAGATTCGGGGAATTTCGGGGATTCACTTCGAAGCCAGATAAAAAGTGATGACAAGAATTTTCTCAGATCTTTTTTCAAAAATTTATTTTTGTTTCATTTAGAAATGTTTTAATTTTATCATATTAAACGTTAAATATAATAGAAATGTTTTAATTTTCGAAATGGCGACATTAAAACCTTTAAATTTTGTGGTTGCTCAAATCTTGAACGCAAGCTTCATCATTAGCAGTTAATCTACGATTAAGCATTGCGATTAATAAACTTAATATTTTTCTTTTTTAAATTTTGCAACTTTGTCAAATCATAAAGCAATATTAAAATTAATGTTTTTTATTTTTATGAAACTTATCACATTCATTAGCGAATTGCGTTCACCGATAAGGTGATTTTGCACTCAACGCAATTTGAAAAACAAGTCTTTCCACAAACATTCCATACTCTTCTATCGCGTGTGAGCGAGACGGGTGCTGGTTCGTCGCCCCTACTGCGAAACTGTCTTGTGTCTGAGCATAGTCTTTCAATGGAGACGGCGACGTGACGTCATTCATAGTACGTAGCTCTCAGAGAGAAGTGTTGTAGCTCGTATCGCTCTCTTATCTTGAGGTAGTTCGAATATAAGGCGATAGCAATGGCCTGTGTACGTTGTTATGATAATTCACTCGTCGGAGGCGTGTTCGCTGTAGTTTCCGGTCAAGTGGGTTTCATTTAATCTTAATCTTCTAAAGATAAAGAATTATCTTTCGATCGAGTTTTTGTCAAGAAATCATCCGAAATGGCTTTATACAGGTATTTTTGAAACTACTGCATGTTATGATAGTAATTAAAAGTGGTTAAACTAATAAAAATAATTATTTTGCCAGAAGCTTCTGCAAATGGCAATGTTGCAAAAAATAAATAAGCGTGTCGTGTTTATGCATAAATGTTTGTATGGAATAAAAGCTACTTCTTTTCAAGATATTGTTAAAATTTTTTAAGCGATGTTAATGATACATATACCTACTACGTAAATACTTTTTCGACAAAAAGAACTGTCAGTGTAGCACTTGTTTTTTACCTCTTCAAGTCAAAAGAAAGTTCTAGTCCATACATCCATTTAAGCTTGTATTGGAATACTTTCCCTTTGATTACTTACTTTTTTTAAGAGAACATATTTTTCTTACCAAGCAACGAAAATCGATGCCTTAGCTGATACTTAAGATTTAAAAGTATTTTTTTTTGATAAGAACAAAAATATATCTAATATTCATATTGGGTCATACTTATTTTAAAAAGTCTTATTGTAATGAAAAGTGTTATTATAATAATTTAATCTTTGTTGTAAATGGATTAATTATATCAATAAGCATAAGCATAACTACAGAACACTTGTTTAACATCGTTCATATCATAAGGACAATTGATTGAATCGATTGTGATTCTATGACGAATGCAGAATTGCGGTCAACAGCTCCTATAAATAAGTGAAATAACCTTGCTGGTTATTATTCCAATGAAAAACAACCTGTTGTGTAACGAGTGGCCAGTTCGTGGCGTGGTTTCGCAGCGAAAACCAGTTTTCAGGACACGTTTTGCCCAAAGGCCGAAACCCGAAAACAGAGGTGTGTGTGTAAATATAGTGTGGAAAATTACGGAATCCGCGTAAAAAAACAAAATATGTAGTTTTATTATGCCTACTGCTACCAATAATAAAAACTAGCCTACTGCCAAAAATGTTGTTGACTCCTACATGTCCGTCTTTTTTGTATTCATTTATGCGGTGTTTATGCGAATGTAAAGACGTTTATCGCAAAGAAAATTACTAATTAGTGGAACGTTAAATTAATATTATTTTATAATTATAAATACGTACTTAATATAAATTCAATTTCTCCAGAAAAATCATCAATATCATTTTCAAACAAATTAAATCGTACTTACTTCGTTTTGCTGAGGAGACATTGGCCTAAAACATTATCGCTTACAATACAATGGCCGATACCTATTTATGTCAATAATTATTATTTATTGACACTATTTGTGTATTATGCCAATGTAAATTAGCTTAATTTAACGACATTTCACATAAATCAACGATTGTTTATTTAAAGATATTTAATCGTCGTTTATGTTTGGTAGATTTGGCCCTAAAAACAATTTCCGAAATAGTGCGTTTTAAACGACCTTTTTACGTTTTAATTAATTTTAAAATATTTCACCTATTTTCAATTATATTAACCGGTTAAAATGAAAAATATTTATATTACATTATCCTTCGTTTTGGCGGGGGCAACCTTTGTGAGGTGAAGCAGAATTTTTACTTTATTATGTTAAAAAACATTTAAACAGTTATAAGACATTCTTACCACACCTTTTTTCCAATTTTCAACTTAATTATTAAAAAATCCGCGTAATCCCCTACCATTTCTCATCGTATGTCTTTACAGTTTGAAGAACAATCTCCAGTACGCGACCCTGAAGACACTGTCCCTGGTGTCCATTAGCGTGATGTCACCACAGGAGAGCGTACAGGAAGTGTTCAGGACCTCTGACTGCGTCTGCTTCGATGTGGACTCCACCGTCATTCGGGATGAGGGCATCGACGAACTGGCCAGATTCTGCGGAAAGGGGGATGAGGTGAAACGATTGTAAGTATGAGTTTGTTGGTTTCGTAGGGTATAAGGTGTCAGAGTATAAAGATGCGAGGAAAGAAACTTTTAGCGAGAATATAAGCTTTCCTCCTAAACATGGAGAGAAGACAGATGCTACTACACGCTTCTACGAAATATTATACAATATTAAAATCTAATTCAAATCAGCCTAGCCAAAATGGACGAACGGACTCACTTATTCACTTGTGCTATTGATTCTGCTAATCATCTTAAAATAGCTATTAGCGTGGTATGTTGTACAATTACTTTGTCTCATAGTGATTTGCTAATTGAGTCATAGAAGCGTTTGATGAGTAATGACTTGCTTGATCCCTGCTCCCACGAGATTGTTACTTAACAAGTTGACCCTAAAACCAATAGAGTTGTGAGAGTATTATTATTATCTACACATGTATTATTAGCTTCTTAGGTTCTCGCGTAATTTTAGCAAAATAAATATTAACCTATCAACCTCCATAAAGACACCGGCGACCGCGATAACAATAGAATAACAATAGATTTCCAAGAATACGCAATCGAAGGATTAATCCGTCGATCACCAATTCCTGGAAATCTTTTGTTATCGCGGCCCATATGGGCCTTACGGGGCTTGATGGGTTAAAAAGAGAAACGTAGTAAGTTTACGACCTTAAAAACTTTAAAAACACAGCAGGCGTACTTTGAATTTTAGTATGCGTACGCTATTTTGTGCTCGCAACAACATATAGAACTGCATAATAATTATGTACATTCGTTTTATTTTTTTAAGTTACACCTACATCACTTTAAATTAGTATTAGCAACAGGATTTTAGTTGCTATGTCAGATTAGGTATAGATACCAGACTATGGTAATAATTATTATGTAATGTTGTTGTCATATGATGTGCCTTGATGACAAATAATAGGTGTGGTTTGTTTACATTTATGTATACAGCTGCCTGTTCAATGACATTTAAAGAAATTCGGACATGTAAATTTTATTTACTAGTTTAGCTTTGAATATTATTATCTAATAGCATTAGCGATTCTACGTTATCTAATCTGTTTACTTGACAACCGATTAGAACAGGGTATAAGGGTCGTGTTGTATATTATTATTGCGCAAGAGCTCACACTTGGATTAAAAAAATGCTTAAAACCAGATTCACATATTAAAGTTAGGTTAAGTTTGTTGGTAGTTTTTGATAAAATATATAAAACTCCTAGATGACGCCCGGAACTCCGTTGAGTTTCCGGGATAAAAAGTATGTCCTTTTCCAGGACTCAGTGTCTCCATACCAATTTCAGCAAAATTAGTTCAGCGGTTCGGGCATGAAGAGGGCATTTATAATACGTATTACATAGGGATGACGTTTGATTATTTTTTTAAATTCTTTGAATCTTTACGCACTTTGCAATAAGGAACAAAAAAATCATATTCAAAATATGTATGTGTAACTTCTTTCAGAACGGCAGAAGCAATGGGCGGCACTATGACGTTTCAAGAGGCATTGAAGAAGAGACTAGACATTATTAGGCCAAGCGTTAGTCAAATTAGAGAGTTCCTAGAAAAGTTCCCAATACATCTTACACCAAGAGTAAAGTAAGTATTTTTTTGTAGTTAAAAGTATTTTTGTCGTGCTAATTCATTAAATCCCATTCGCACAGACTTGAGTAAAGTCATTCCCGTTATATGGCTTTTAAATTAATTATGAAAAACGAGAGAAATAATATTCTATTTAACCCCGGTTTAACTTAAACCCGGTGGAAGTGGGCCTAAGGGGGGTATTAGATTATCATTTATATTGGATAATGTAATAAAGATAAATGATTCATTTCTTCCTTGATCATAGATTTTCGACGTTTGCTGAGAAATTGGATCCAATACGGTCATAGAAATTGGTGTTGCCAGTTATTTAATATAAAAAAGAGTTTTTGATTCCTTGTTCGTTAATATGTTTCAAATAATGTAATGTAATTATTTTTCTAATTATATACTTGAATAATCTTGCTGAAATAACATAAAACAAGCCATGTTAAAAATGACGATGTCTTTTGACAAATCGAATTCTCTGAGATCTAGTAACACTAATGTCAATACCTGTCAGCGTTAGCGCTCCCCATTGGCTATTGAAACCACATATTATGACGTAAAATAGGATCAATGTTAAATGATAATGTAATATGCAGATATTATGATCAAATGATCATTTTTATTGAATCCTATATAATATGATCCTATAAATGATCCAATATAAATGATAATGTAATACCCCCCTTATACAAGATATTCCATTGACATAAGAAAATTCATAAAATGAAAGCAGTGTTGCCGCTTTTGAATATTTTATTTATTTATTTGCGTCAATGGTTAATTTATAGCAATGGTACTGTTAAGGAAAATGTAAATGAGTCTGTCCTTATCATGTTTTTCCTTATATTATTGTGTTGTCAAGGGATATCCCCTTCAAGTTGTTAGTCGAAACTATTGAAGGTTACATATAAATAACAAGTTAGTAATATTGTTACCACCAGGATAATGAATATAAAATTTTTTTAACGTAGACTTATAATAAACAAACTTATCCTGTTAGTAATAAAAATATTAACTTATTGTACTCGTATAATATGCTATATAGTGTAAAAAAGACAACTTTGTTTATCACTAATATTATACTTTATAGTCATGTGCAGTAGCAATACTGTTTAATCCTTTGATCGGGGATTCTTTGAAATGCTATTGTATTCTATTGTTGTCGCGATCACCGGTGCTCTTATGGGGCTTGAAGGATTAAAGTTACCAGTTACATAAAAAATGTACATTTTGTTTTTTTTTGCAGACAATTGGTCCACGCGTTACAAGAGAGAGGCGTAGCAGTCTACCTCGTGTCGGGAGGCTTCAGGAGTTTGATAGAGCCAGTCGCTGAGATCCTGGGAGTGCCAAAGAGCCACATTTATGCTAATAGACTCAAATTCTACTTTAATGGTAAGTGGCGTCTCAATATAAATTTAAGTACGTAATTAAAAGATTGGGCTCCGCTTGGAGTTAAAAAAAAACTGTTTCGCTCAATGATTACTAAAAAAAGTCGCAGTTTTAGAGGGATCAAACCCAGCTTGATAGTCGTTTAGAAGAAACAACATCATAAGATTTTAAAAAATTGATTACACAATTTTGTTTTAACTTCGGATTTAACAATATTATTGTTCCTAAAAGATATATTTTTTAATTAGAACTACCGGAATTAAATAGAAGGTAATACGCAAATAAAACAAAGTTAATAGGCATTGTTTTGATCGCGTGCTCAAAATTTTCAATGTCTACCTTGAAAATATTTTTGGCAGGCTGATCTAATGTTTTTTTCGCTAATCTATCTCGCTATCAATTTTCATTATCGTTATCACACCGGAGGATGTAAACAAGTACGCAGTACGCAAACGACCTCAAAACAATTGTTTTCACTGTACATGCGTCACCAGTCACCGCACCACAAATAAAAACAAGATATTTATGTACTTGTAAAAAATTACAAACAAGTTCATAGTGTATTTTCCTTGTAATGCCTTGTCAATTTTCCTTATGAGAGTTTTGTATTTAAAGGAGTCTATGCTTAAATGCATTCTTACTTATTAAATTAATTCTTACATCCGAATAATCAATAATCACGCCTGATTTCGAAAAATATTATTAGGTTGAGGCCATTATATTATATTATAAGTCTATGATAAAAACATTGTAAAAACTTTTTAAGTTTTCTGTAAAAACTTTTTAGTTTCATAAAAAGGAGAGAAAAAAAAACAACGATTCATTATTTTTTACTTATGGCAATACTCTAGAAAACTGTCAAATTAAATTTTTTTTTTCTTTCCTTTCACATTGGCCTTAGCAATAAGGAGTTTGTGTATGATGAAATATGCTCGCATTATGTTGATAAACAGTGGCACGCCTCCGGGGAATGAGGTCGTGTCTTATCGCATGCACGACATGAGTTCACTCGATTTATGAAGATCGCACAAGACCCGCTGACATGTTGCGATGACCCCATATTTTTTGTGCCAGATTTTTCCATTACTTTAATTAAGTATTTTATCTAAATATCGAGGTATATTTTTAGCTTTTTGAGATTGGTTTTAAGTATCATCGATGAGTGGCAGTCTTCCACAGTGCGTTTTTCGCGTAACTTTCTGCCGCGCACTGTAAAACTCTGGAACGAACTGTCACCAGCAGTATTTCCGGACCTATACGACCTGCTAACCTTCAAGAAAAGAGCGTATTCCCTCTTAAAAGGCCGGCAACGCACCTGTAGCTCTTCTGATGTTGCGAGTGTCCATGGGCGACGATAGTTGCTTACCATCAGGTGACCCGTTTGCTCGTTTGCCCCCTTATTTAATAAAAAAAAATCATCATGAAATTTTGTGCCAGAAATCATTGGTTGCTAGGATTTAGGAAAAGGCATGGCAGTTCATAAGGAAAAAAGTTTAAATTGCTTCTGCTCTCTTCTGCTGTCTGCAGCGCATTGTTACGAGTAAGATAACTGACTTTTTGCGTTGTTTTCTTCTTTTGCGTCTAACTAATATAAAGTTATAACTTAACTAAGCATAATTTTCAGTCGGTCAATCTCAATCAGTATAATATCATCTCCCTGTTGCCAATCCTCATAATATTTAAATCTTCAAGGGTCATAAATAGCATACTGGAGAAGAATTAATATAAGTTTAAATAGAAAACCGGTGGTAGGCAATAATATGTAGTTCAACGTTCTGAAAACATTTGATTCAAATTTATTCAGAAATAAAACAATTTTTATTTATTTTATTTAAAAACTATATTAAAAAATTTCATTATATTTTAAAAGCTTTTATTTAACTTGCTCTGCATGTATATAAAGTATGTACGTTCGGGTGTGGAACTCAATTTTGAAGTAGAGATATTTTTTTTACTTCGGTAACAAGGAAAGGTAAATTATTACGGTTTCCTAGAAATGTCATTGCCAGCTATCTGTTGTTCAGAGATTTTTATCAGGGTTTTAATATTATTTTTCATACTGTGCGGTTGGAAACAAAGATACATGAAGGTCCTATCATGGTCCTATCATAGATTAGGCTATCTGATTATGATAAGGTTGTTTGCTGGGGGTATTTACGACTTACATGATACGTGACAAACATGATATTTATTTTATCTTTGTACTTATTACATATTATTGTATTATATTCTGGCATCCTTTGTCTACAAAAAAGAAACTGCTATTTCGTACAACACGCCATACCTAATGCGCCCTAATATTTTTGAGTAAGTAGTTGATTTTCTTTTTTTAAAATGTTTCTCATTTGTCTACATCTCTGTACCTATCTATTTAATCGCTTCATATTATGATACCTACTACGAAAATAGCTTCTATGTTATTAACACGAGTGAATCTCTAGAATAGAAAGCTAAAAACAGATGTCAGCTTATCTATGTCGTCAGCCCCCAGCGGACTGTCATCTGACCCCTCATTCACGCGGGCGGTGCGTGACATGAAATGTCAACAAATGACGAGTACATGGCACGCCCTCTTTAGAGGTCCCTGGGGTTTTTCATAGAGATTGTGAATTAGAAGAGAGATTATGATATGTGATATATGGCATAATATCATGACTCATGACAACATATTAGATATTATGATGAGTATGTGGTACGTCCCCTTTAGGGGTATCATGGGGTTTTTCATAGAGATCATAGAATAGGGAGATAATAAATATTTATCGTAATTCCTGATCAAATTAAATATTATATAAAATTAATTTGGTTTTCTGTTGATGTTACACGAAATTTAGTTGCGCCAAGGTTTGTTTATCGCACGAGAGCCCTGAATTTTTTTGTTATTTTCCTGTGACTCGAAATAATCTGCAAAGTCAATCGGTTTAGTGGTTTATAGCTGAAGGGGTAACAGACAGACAGATATTATGCAGATTTTTTACTATAATTACTTAATTTAATTTTTTTTCTGAGTTATCACTATTAATACTTGCTGACGCAATATTGGTAAATATTACATTTGTAATTTACTGGAATTTTTGTTCATGGAAATAATTAAACTTGTCTTCTTTTCTAATAGACCTTTTAGATAGGTAATTCTACTTTAAAAGTAGATAATACAACGATATGATGTAATACTAGTTTGTTTCCATAATACACTTGTTATCAATCGAAATTGAACTCTACGTAAACCGTGTGTGACTTAATTTTGTCAGTTACCTTTTTGCGTACACAACGCACGTCAACGTAAAAGCGCGTACGAAAATCGTGGTGTTGCCATAGACTATAAATACGGCGTAGACATGACATTGAATCAACATTCTGTATTTTTTTACTGTGAAGTGTAGGTTTGAATAGTATAAGTTTTGATATTATCGAGTAAAAATGTTTTTTTAAACGGTTTCTTTAGGTTGCATTTTTATAATATAGGTAGCTGATGTAAATATTGTCATAATCTAAATTTATTTCTGTGCGACCAATGACACTTCACGTTATCAAAGTTTATTTTATATACCTAATTTAAATCATATCTTACAGTTCACACAGAACTAAACTATTATGAGTATGTGGTTCATGGGAATGCCCATGCTTGTTGTTAGTAACAAGATTATGACTAATTAAAATAATGCGTTATCATTATTATCCGTTTTAAATAAATGAATTGTAATGAAAATAATGACAAAGCATTAAAATATTATTTTTGCTAAGTCTGACAGTGCTTATAAAAGCGAAAGCAATTAAATTCGATAGCTAATTTAACTTAAGGACACTTTGTGCAAACTACAGGTTACAAAATTAAGGTTAGGAATCCTTAACAGCTATAAATTATAACAGACGGGGAGTTTAGGAATTAGGACACTTTGCCCAATTTGCCCATTATGACGTCATGTCTATAATATTATGAGGACGTAAGTTGGTAGTATCAATGCCGCAGCCAAGTGGTTTAAATAGCTGTTCAATCAAACAGCTAGCCATTTGACTGAACAACGCCATTCAATCACACGTCTAGCTTTTTAATTGAATATTTAAGTTGCTCAAAACGTTCAACACTACAGCTGATTCAAAAATTCAGTTTTTTTTGCCGTTTGATTTAATTAGTTCAGCGCTCACCACCGCGGCGCTAGGTGCGTTTATTATTTCAAGATAATAATTTTCGGAAAGAAAGAACTAAATACTTATACGTAAATCTCCCAAGAAATTACAAAAAAATCCTATTCTCTCAAATTACACAATTAACTAATGGTCACCTTAGTTAATTTGCCATTTAACCAGATGGCTAAGCGTCGTCTAGCTGTAGTGTTGAACGTTGCAGCCGACAAGTCGGCTAAACGACGTATAGCCGTGTGATTGAATGGCGTTGTTCAGTCAAAGGGCTATTTTAACCAGTGGGCTGCGACATCAATATAAAAAGTAGATAAAAACAGGCCTAACAATGTGCTATCAGAGAAGTTGATTCCTAGGCAGATGGCGGATCTAAGTGATTTGGTCGCGTTAAGTCAAACTCATCCGACCGATTACAGCTAGCATTGAATTGACATAAGCCGACCAAACGACATAGGTCTGTCAACTGCCAAGCAATACATTTCCTCGGGTATACTGTATACAAAATGTCATTAAAATCGGTTGAGACGTTTGCGCACAAACACTGTGACACGAGAATTCTATATATTAGATAGTTATAATTTATAATAATACTAACTTATTTTATTACAGGCGAGTACGCGGGCTTCGACGAGAACGAGCCCACATCGCGGTCAGGCGGCAAGGGGCTGGTGATCAGGCGGCTGAAGGAGGCGCATGGCTACCAGCGGCTCGTCATGGTAGGAGACGGCGCCACCGACGCCGAGGCCTGCCCGCCCGCTGACGGCTTCATTGGTGAGCTTCTAGAAAACTCTAGACGTATGGCGCATTTTCACTGGTCGATAGGGCCCGCATGCGGGGTGCGGGATATTTCTGAAACGCATGCCAGGACCAATGACAATGCGCCATTAGTAGTCAATTAGTTGTCATAGACTCCCCGCATGCTTTATACCGTACGAGTTAACGACTGCATTTTCATTAGTCGTTATCTCGTGCGGTATACAGCATACGGGGAGTCTATGACAACTAATGGCGCATTTTGATTGGTCGAGGCATGCGTTTCAGAAATCTCCCGCACCCCGCATGCGGGCCCTATCGACCAGTGAACATGCGCCACAAAATGCGCCCGTATTCTGGAACCTTTGACACGAGTACTAATACAATTTTGAATAGCTGCTTAACGTCTTCATAGTCAAGTTCTTTGAAACTTCTCGAATTACTCACAAAGCTTCTAGAACCTTTTTGAAAGTCTCTTGTTTGCGAATGAGCAAGGTGGCGGTGACAACTGTAGTCACAAAATACATGTCGCCATAGCGATGGTGCAGAGGATTAGAAAGAGGACGACAAAAGACGTAGTGCTGCTATACTTAGGTCTCCCAGGATCTGATGATAATTTTGATACCAGATTTTCAAAAAATATCCTTGCTCATTGGATAAAATTTTATATTTGCATGTTTCATACAGAATCAGCCGCTATAAGGAAAAAAAAGGATCAAGATGTTTTATTCTAAGTACTTACCCCGGAATTGCTAGAGTCAATTTCTTTTCTCAATTTTTGCCATCAGATCTTGGTAGACCTATCATAAATTTAATTTTCCTCTAGTAATTAGTTAAAAAACGTGGGTGTGGTAAGGTAAGAAGTAAGAACCTCCCGGCTCCCACGAAAACAAGTCTCATTTTATCACTTTGATATTAAAATTGAACGGTTACTTACTTTAAAACTTACCCTTTTTTCAGGTTTTGGCGGTAATGTAGTACGTGAAGAGGTTAAGAAGATGGCGACATGGTACGTCACCGACTTCCAGGACCTCATCGACTCTCTTGCCATTCAGACAGCTAAATAATATAAAGGAAAAATACTGAACCAAAACCTTATTCACGATGCAAAAGACTCGGATTCGATAACTTGCATACGCGACAGCCAATAAACACTCGCCGCGCCTAGCGTTGACCAATGACAGCCCGGTAAGTTTCCGTATCCGAGTCGAACGGGAATTTTAAATCACCCCGCTGAACTGCTTTAAAAACTTTTGACATTGGACATTGACAGCTTTGAAAATGGAACAATTTTGAAATGTTGCCATACTTTAAAATTACACGTGGTATATTACCTAACGTTAAAAATAAAGAAAACATATTTACCATAGTATCTCGACTAAAAGAATTAAATGTATTCTTTGCATTTAATTGTTTAGTACAGAAAATCGTTATTATTAATTTGATAAGTCTATTTAATGTTAAGATTATAAAACCTGTATATTTATGTTATGTTTAGAATGTATGTGCATTTGTTGTGATTTCGAATGTGATGGTACTTCAAGTACAAACTTTGTTAGTATTAGAACCCGGACTAAGTCTGAAATACATAGATTTGAAATTAAATTATTTTCTGAAAATTAATATTAGTAATTGAATGATTTTCGTAAATTAATTATTCAATTATTATAAAGTTAGTGTCTCGAAATATTCTCTAGGAAGTATATTTTTGAAATTGAGTGTAGAGATAATGCTTAAAAGTTTGACATCTAAAGTAAAATACATACACCCTTTTTTCCCTTGTCGTAGTTGAGTAAAGAAACTGTTAAGTTGCTTACAAACAAATAAAATTGTTCTTTAAACTCACAATTATTACATTTTACAATAGTTGGTTTCGGTTGTTATAATGTTAAGATATTTACCAAGTTTTAATTATTTTAAGGCAAAAAATATTATGAAAAAATTTAGATTTCTCTGTTAATTTAAAATTGCTGGTATGATTTTTTTGTTTATATTATCAAACATGGCTGTGTACTTCTTAAGAATAATAGACTAGTTTGTAAGACCTTATTTTTATAATAAATGCTTTTAATATGGAATAGTTTTTTTCTATTTAACCACCTGATAAAACTTGGTACATTTCTAGAAAACGTAAATCTAGTAAAATATAACATTTTTTGGTGTAACATTAGGGCCCTAGCCCACAGCGCCATTTTATAGCGATGCGGTAGCGATACTATCGCGCGTTTGTGCAAAATAGTACAGTAAATGAAGGCAAAAATCGGGTGCAACCTCCGATTTCGTTGAACCTCCATCGATTTGGATGAAAATTTGGGATTAAGTACATTAAGCCCTCAACTTTACAAGTGACATACGCTAGTATTTTATATTAGTAGTATTACGTAGGTTACTGGGTAACACCACAGTAAAGTTGGACATATCCTTATGGGCCGGCCCATAAGGAATCCATGAGGATTCTCCCGCCCTCCCCGTGGAAAAAAAAGACATACACTAGTATTGCGCTTTTTTTATTTTAGGGGTGAAATCCACCCCTTTTGTTGAAAATAGAAAAAATGCAGATTAAACCATTCTGGCTCAACTAATTGGGTTTAATTCGATAAAACCGACTTCCAAGGTAAAAACAATAATAACATTAATATGAACTAAAAAGTATTAAATATTTTTTACTATCTAATAGTGCCTTTTTCCGAATTCGGCTAAACCTCAACTATTTCTGTACTCAATCTTCATTATTTTGAAGTCGGTACCAGATAGCTGAATCTTCAGTCCTCTGACAGAATATTTAAAATTTTTGGAACTGGCACCGACTTCAAAATTATGAAGATTGAGTACAGAAATAGTTGAGGTTTAGCCGAATTCGGAAAAAGGCACTATTAGATAGTAAAAATTATTTAATACTTTTTAGTTCATATTAATGTTATTATTGTTTTTACCTTGGAAGTCGGTTTTAATTTTTTGTTAAAAATAATAATAATTTCACTCTTTTTAGTTACACTAGTAGATAAATCTTCGCGTATATTTTACGTATCTTATTACAATTTGTTAAGAGTCACAACTCACACTCACAAAATAATATAATATTATCAGTGAAGTGAACATATCGTGCTAAGTAATTTAACAATTTTAATACTTCAAGCCTGAAGCGGTCACCGGCGATTGCGATAACAATAGAAAGGCTATTGTGTCTCGTTTTTCCACGATCGAAGGATCTATCAGATAAAAAATTGTACAAACTTGCATAGGATGTAGCGTAGCATAATATTTAATATTATCATAATTATTGACAGCTGTTCTTGTTATCAAGAATTCAAATCGATAGGTACTTAGTGCACCATCTATCGATTAATAACTAATTAAAAAGACACTTAATGACTTTGTTTTGTTTAAATGCTCTTTTTAAAATAACTTTATTTTAATTCTATTTGTCTATTAAAATTTTATAAAGTAGTAAAGTATTCGATCTGTATATAAAGTAGTTACAGTACCCGGCGATAAATATTGCACATCGACCTTTGGAAAGTGACAGTCGGCTAATTTCGGTTTTGTAGAGCGTTATCTCTTACGCACGAAATACAAAAAGTCCGGTATATATTAGGAGCTGTTAAAACAATTATGGTTTGCTTCTTTTGACAATTTTATTGTTCTTTGTATAAAATACACCTAATTTTCTATAAGTTATGGCTTTAGGTTCGGGTAAAATAAAATAAAAGAGGGTGTTCAAATTTATTTTACGTATTTAAAATTCTTTTGGAAAATTACAGCGGTAGCAAATTAAGGGGTGTTAACAACTCTAGATATATATTCTGAACTGGACGCGACTGCACTCTATTGAATTTGAACAACGACTGACATAATGTCAAATAGGTGTGTGCTACAAAGATAACGCTCTATGAAACCGAAATTAGCCGAATGTCTCTTTCCAAAGGTCGATGTGCAATATTTATTGCCGCGTATTGTAGTAAAGTATTCTATATTCTGTCTTCTCCCGCCACGCGCCGCGCGGCAGCTTTGGGCGGCGACGCCGACCGCCGTGTATTAAAAACAAACAGGTGTTGTTAATTGTTATACAGTACATAATTATTATTATAAATATATCCATACCTATGCCTTGTACTATTATCTATTCTGTGCCATGAGACATTGGTGGCCTTCACACGACGTGGTAATGATGATGATGACGATGATGATTATGATGATGAATATGAATTGCATAGTAGTTTATGCTTTCTGTTCTTAAAACAACGCCGAAACTCCCAAACGTGTACTCTCAAACGATTAACTCTATAAGGAATCAGGAGTTCTCTCAGCATCATCGAAACCATGGTATACCTTGACCCAATATTTGACTTTTTGGTAGCGTATTCTTAGTACATTTCACATAAAACCAAAATCACCATATGTTTCCATATAAATTTTGAGGAGTTCACTCGATTACTCATGGATCCCATCATCAGGTCACCACCTTTGTGAAAATGGGACCAAATTGGAGTGAAACCTAATACAACAAAACAAAAATTTCGAAAATCGGTTCACAAACGGCGGAGTAATCGTTGAACATACAAAAATAAAAATAAAAAAATATCCACAGCCGAACATATAACCTCCTCGTTTTTTGGAAGTCGGTTAATAAAATAAATGTTTTAATGTTATTTTCATGATATTTTATGATTATTTAATTAATTTTTCAACCCTTATGGCAACCATCCCTTTAATCGTGAAAAACACTTTTTGTATTTCTGAACTTTAAAATCGCATATTTACATTGTACAAACTGTTTGTTTAATATTTATGATATAATTTTTGGATAAGACTGAAATATAAACCCCTTAAAGTAGCCCTTTATTGCGGAATCACGCTAAAAATAGGGTTCAAAAACTTAATAGGTTTATGGTTTTGAACCCAATTTTTTCAGTTTATTCACTTAGTATTAATTCCTTATTAAGTTTTTTTTGCGAAATTTTTTCAACCCTGTAAACTACCCAATGTCTGAAAAATAAGCTTTAAGTTTTTAAGTTTTTTTATCAGCATTAATGAGATCGAATATTTTTTTCTTAGTTAAGATAAATTTTATTAAGATATTTCAAACATTGATATTATTTAGTCCAAAATATTCAAACACTATAAAAATATTCAAACGATTTCAAACTACCCTCTGTGCAAAAAATTGACGCAAAGGCTGAATCTGCTAGACTGAAATATTTAATAGACGCACATCTTTATAAAAAGCCTCTCTCTAATCGAGTCGACATTTATCGTTTTGTTAACTTTCTGAATATTATTGAAAATTAACGTATATTTAGTAAGGACTATATTATGACGCCTGCAATCGCGCTGGAACCGTACATTTTTCGGGATAAAAAGTAGGTATGCTATGTCCATATCCATTCCCAAGACTCTAAAGTATTTTCATACTAAATTTCAGAAAAATCGGTTGAACCGTTTGGGTGTTAAGTAAGAGATAGACAAAAACACTTTAGCATTTATAATATTAGTATATATGTACCTATTGACAGGTTTTCCTGCAATATTTGTATCCTAAATCTCTGCTTCAAAATTGTTTAAGAAAAAATATTTTTGTTTTATCACAATAGGTCTGTTAATTTTAAAGTTATCGAGTTTATTTATGGACCATTTTAAAGGTAATTTAAAGAGTTTTAAGATCAACTTGAACAATACTTTTTAAAGCCCTCGGTTTAAAAAAAAATAGGGTTAAAAGGTCCCGATTTCATGGTTCGTGCAGTAAATGTTAGGCTTTAAAAGTCTCTATCTTCGTTGTTTTTCATCCTATAAAAATCGAAAGATTTTCTTAAAAAGTGGACACCAATTTCGTTCTTTATAATTTTTACGAAGGTTCAATATTTTTGAAGTTATGTTCAAAACAAAATGATATTTACGAAAATTTGAATTATTTCGATTTTACTAAATCATTCTGTTTTTCAAAACTAAGCATTCTAAACCAAGAAAATTTTTTGAGGTCATTTCTTATGCTAAAATAAAGAAAATGCTTTAGGTATAACCATAAATTTGAATTATTGTAGAAATGGTCAACGTTTTATTTTTCGATTTTTCCAAAAAAATTTGAAAGTGTCATCTTATTTTTATCATAACTTGTTCAATTTTGATGCTTTTAAATTTTTACAATGCTTATTAGAAAGGTATTTATAAGTAATTTAAAAAGTTTAAAGGAAGTACATGTCATAAAATGCATCGGTTTACCGTTATTTAAGTTTGAATGCTTAGACTTAGGTACTCGTCGAAAGAAAATATATAATATACAATCACCTATATTTCACTTTGGATGAATATAGGAAGGCATTTTAGAACAGATGTTAATTTGTTTTTTTATTGGCTTTAATTTTGGTATTACACATTTTTCGTAAAAACCTATAGTTTCTTAGTTAATTATGAAAAACCGCGTTAAGACAAGTATTTTTCTCACGCAAAAACATGATTTTTGATCTTTAATAACTCCGAAAGTATTGATTTATTCAAAAAACTTTACATTACAAAATTTGCTTAGAATTTGTGTGTCTATTGGTTCTTGGGGTTATTTTTATTAAAAAAAATCACCCTCGAGAAAGGTTGGCATCCACCCCCAGGGCCAAAGCGCAAGTTGGCACTATGTCACTTTTGTTTCTTAGGGTATCCGTCACCTACTTACCAATTTTCATGAAAATCGATGGAGGTTAAACAAAATCGGAGGTGAAAACCTTCACTGCCTCCACTAAAAGTAATTTGGTAACGGTAGAAAAATGCCCAAAAACTCCCTCCGTTTTCTCTCCGCTACCGCCCGGCGTTTGCATCGCTACTGTAGCTCGTTGCAAAATGCGAAAAAATGTGACTAACAAACATTAGTAGTTGAGAACAAAAAGTCGCCATATGCTAGGGCCCTTAGAGCTTATACTTTATAGGCACGCTTAAAATAATTTATTGTTTCTTTATTATATTGATTGCTCGTTATTTTTATCAGGAGCAATTGGGCAAGCAAATTCTAGTTGTCGAAACATTTCTTCGTAATTATTTATATATAAAAGAAAATGTATGATTTTTTAAATTCTTTATGTGTTTAAAGGGGGTTTTGGAAAATGAATTTTTGTACAGAGCTTTTAAATCGCACTTAGTAAATTTAATGGCAACTGTACGAATGTCGGTCTAGATTTTTACAAGGCGCAGGATTTGGTTATAAGGGTAGTTTAAAGTTTTAAACAACATGGAAGTATGATATCTTAATTTATGATTGTCCTTAATTTAAGTACTAGTTACTAGTTAGTAATAGTTGTTAATTGTCATAACACTAACTGCCGTCTGCCGCAATATTGAACTTAACAAGAACTAATAGACCTGGATCCCAAAAGCGTAAGACATAACTTACTTTCTGATGGATGAAACCATAGGTTCTTGGTAGTGCCTCGTGTACTTAGAATACCTGCGAATTTGTGTAGCTCTAAGTGTGACACCTAGTCAGGTACCAGGTACCAAAGTGGACAAAAAATGAGTCTTACTGTAGGTCTTACTTTACTTATTTTCTGATGGCTAATATTTATATATAATTAGTAGATTATTGTTCTGAACTAGTATCATATAGTGTAAGACACTTTTCAATGACCAAAACTATTATCAGACGTTTTAAAAATAACTTTGTTGCTATTTTTTTTCAAACACGCATTTGGCCGGTTTTTTTACTTATCTTAGTTCAAAATTGTCCGAAAAAAATTAAAACGGGGAATATGTAGTTTATGATACTGTCGATCTATTGGCGTGAGTTTCAAATAAAAGTAATTTGTAAATCCTAAGGATGCTGAATGTATGTTTGAATTTTAATAAATTGGTTTTACTTTGGAAGCTGATATCATGAGTACCTATAATAAACAAAAATAGAAAATTTAAAACGGTGAAAGGAATGTTGATATACTGAAGATTATTGCTGTATTTTTATTATAACTTTGTAGCTTTCAAATTATGAGTTTATAAGGCTTGAAATACGGTACATTACGGTATCTCCGTAAGGAACGCCATTAACATTTTACATAACTACATTTACAGAAATATTAGCCAGGCAATTTTAGACATAGGATTTTCGGATACCTGCCGATTCTCGCCGCGATTATACGGATGAATACAAAATTTAATTTCAAGCGGCTTTGTGTTATTTGTTTTGTTTGGCTGAAACCAGCAAAGATTCAGTAATCTGCAATTTTTATTGTGCAAATAAATACTATTTACCTACTTACTAGATGCCGCCCGCAACTTCGTTTATCGCACAGGAACCGTACATTTTTCCGGGATAAAAGTATTCTATGTCCTTTCCCGGGACTCAAAATATCTACATTCTACATACTTACACAATTTCAACAAAACCGGTTCAGCGATTTGGGCGTGAAGAGGTAATCAGACGGACAGACACAGTTTCGCATTTATACCTAACTAGCTGTCCCGGTGAACTTCGTGTCACTTTAAAACCTTCCCTGGACTTTTACGAATATTTTAAGACTAAAATCAGCCCAATCCGTTCAGCCGTTTTCGAGTTTTAGCGCGACTAACACATTTGAAAATCCATTTTTATATATATGAGATGAGATATTACTTATTAGTAAAGTATGGATTTGACATTTCAGTTAAAAGAGAAGCGTGTGGAAATTTGTTAAGGGCCCCCAAACAATAATGGGCCATTGATACGGCAGATACGGCGGTAGCTATACGCCCCTGATAACATATTTATGCCTCGCCTGGTCGCACCTCGTTTCAATGTGACATAGAAAGTGTCACGATATTCCACAAAGTCCACAGCACCTGCGCAATAATCGAAGTCAGATGTCAACCAATTTAGATGTAACGATTATTTTGCACTTCGACTAGTTGAAACAGCCCCGCCTGCCTATTACCGCGCCTGTTATTATGAGAGTAAATCTTAGATAATATCTGACCTCGGGCCCTTAGCAGCCCTGTAGGAGCCGGAACCAACAGCACATCATAATAACCCTATTATAATCAATTGATTGCTTCGTTTAAGCTTAATTAAACCGACTGAAAATAAAAATAAAAAATGTAGTTTTTGGTTGTTTGCGGTTCGCGGTTTTCTTTCAAAATAATTTCAGGAGATGTTCAACACGTGTTTATTAATTTAAGGGCCAAAGCACATAACAGCAACATATCAACACATATAAATAGCGGCACCTCCTGATTCTGGCGGCGCGGCGTTGAACCGAAATGGTTGTGTTTCGGCAAAAGAAAAGCTCTATAATATAATCTACAAATATCATAAGAGTATGACGTATATTTCCACATGTAACAAACTTTGTACTGTTTTTGAGATAATGTATTTAATTCTATAATATCTTGTTGCAAAAAAGTCTTAATTGATTATACGGCTGATTCACGGCTTTCACGCTGTTTTTACTCCTTTATTCTCTTACCACGTAAAAAGTCGTAAGAGACCACATATAAATATATCTATCTGTATCTCTACAGTCTGACGGAAGCATGCGGCTATAAGGAGCTGTGAACTGACACATCGAACTTTCAACTCTAAAAATATATCTGAGTTGACCCCGCGCGACGCGAGCGCAGTCGCGCCGACTTCTGAAAGGTCACACGACGCTGAAAATGTCCTACTATTGTATGATTATATTATGTGAAATTAAAAAAAGTGATCAATATACTATGTGAAATTAGTGCAGTGAACTGTGTAATATAGTGTTGTGCTTGTGAGGTGAAAAGGTCATAGAAATATAAAAAATATTCCAGTTTCCTGAATGGGTTTTACATAATATAAATATTAGGTTTGTTTTAGTTCGAATTACTGCATAATATTTTAAATGTGTCAGCGTTTTTGGTAATATATCTTCTATCTAGTGAATTGAACAAAATTTAACGCCGCAAAAATGAAGTAGTTATTATATTTTGAGTTCGTTGAAAACTTAAGCACATAGGTTTCTGACTCTATCTACTCTATGACAATAAAGCTTTTTTGTTTTTGCAAATTACCGTACATAATTGAAACTTAATAATATCTACTATGTATCTAGTAATAAGTAGGTAAACTCACTTAAAAGTTCAATATATTCAGGATAAAATAAAAACGAAATAATGAAGTTAATTATAATTCATTAACTATGTAATATTTTCATGTTTCTGTAATGTGTACTCGCTAATTCATTATCGAATTTGGTTCTTCTGATTGGAGTATCTACGTATTTATCTTCATTCAGAACTTTATCTCTATCATTGAGAAGAAACTCTATGTTTATCACATCATCTTGCGCCTTATTAAACGTTAGTTTTATAGAGTTATCGAAATCTGTCTGAATTTCGTTTTGGTTGTTAGGTTTAACATTTCTGTAATCTTGTGTTGTTTCTTCATTTTCATCTCTATTTTGTATCATGTTAGGTGCAAAATGGATTGCTCTATACGTTATTTCAGTTGTTTCTTCTTTTATTAAAGCTACTCTTCTGTAATACTTAGGTAAATAATCTTTATATTGTATGTTACTGTTAGTTCCTTGCTTTTGATCGTTATTTGGGCAAGTCTTACAGTATTCTTCGCAGGAAATGTCACTGCATCTATCACAAGTACACGTCACATATTCATCAGAATCACTTTCTTCTTCAGAAGATTCTTTTGATCGTGGAGTTAATGTTGTAGTTTGGAAGAATGTGTTGTAACTGTAAGGCACGATTTCGTACATAACAGATGGATATTCGTTCGCTCTATTTTCGATTACCAATAGCAACATACAAAATATTATCTGAAACAAAATTATTGGTTTGATTTATTGGCATAATTAAAGTCCTCATTTATTTATGAATAACACAAAAAAATTAACTTTTGATGATGCCCGCAACTTCATTGCGCCAAAATTTGTTTATCGCGTGGGAACCGTACATTTTCCGGGTTAAAAAGTTTGCTATGTCCTTTCCTGGGACTCAGGGTATCGCCATACCAAATTTCAGCAAAACCAATTCAGCGTTTTGGGCGTCGAAGGGTTACAAACAAACGGACTGTCTTATTATATTAGTATAAGATGTTTAATCAACGCACATTATGTACTCGTAATAATCTTATTTTCATTACAATGATAAATTACTTTATTATTATATTATCAAAATCAATTAAAATCATACCATTTTAGAATTTCCTTTACTTTTTTAGACTATTTCTTCGTAAACATCTCAACGACAACACTAAACGATTGGCGTATGTAAGACTAACAATGCTTGTAGCTTATGTTTTTTTTTGCATCAACTATGTAAACTGCGACGCACTCGGCACTACGGTCTACGATAGACGGTAAACTTCGACTAAATGACTCGAGCCGAAGGAAATCGGCAGAATTAAAAGTAGTTTTTGATAAAAAATAAATACTTAGTGAACATAATTATTTATTGATTAAAATCTGATCAGTAGTTTACGAGCAACCGTGGAACAAACAAATAAATACATTCCTCATAAATACAGCTTCAATGAGTGAGAATTTATAATATGAAAAACGATCATTGCCAAGCACTGTCACCAACAACTGTGCTGTATAACTGCCATAAACATGACCCTTTTCATCGTAGTCGGGTAAATTAGGTAAATCCATTATTGTTTAAACAGTTTTGGGAACTGTCTGTGTGGTGTGTTTGGCGATGTTCCACGCGTGTATTTCAGTGGTCGAGGTCGTGACCCGGCCCCCGCGACGTTCTGCCAATTCACACCGGTCACACTATCCACTCTAACTTCTCTGTTACAACATAATTTTAATGCTGCAGGGCTCTGTACTCATGAGCCTCTAGGCCTAGGCTGCTCAACCTTTTTTACAGTGGGGCCAAACGATGGATTCCGACATTTATAACGGGCCATTAACTTAGGCTTAATTTAAAATTTAATATAATACCAATCAAACTTCAATGGGTTACATCAATGGGTTATATAATATATTAGCATAAATTTATTTTTTGATATTAATAAGATTTTTGCAGTTGTATGTCTTTTAACAATTTATTTATGTTGGGTGATAAATCTGATGTTGACAGTAGCAACAAGTCAGAAATATGTTGCTCAGTTAAGGGACCGGGTACCCTTGGAATTTTTCATACAAACGTAATTCCAAAATCATTTTCTCATACGAAAATATTTAACATGTTTGAGTTATTTTTCAGTTTAAGATGACACACACACAGAAATTTACTTAAAAATATTTAAACAAAAATTTTTTTTTTGTTTTAATTTTTTTGTAGTATAGTTACTACTAAATATTTAAACACTTAAAATAGAGTAAAACACTAAAAAATATATAAATAAATAGTAAATTTACTACAAAATATTTTAATACAAAAAAACTATTTTTTAGAGTTTAAATATTTGTAGTAAATTTACTATTTATTTATATATTTTTTAGTGTTTTACTCTATTTTTAGTGTTTAAATATTTAGTAGTAAATATACTACAAAAAAAATTAAAACAAAAAAAATAAAATTATTTAAATATTTTGAAGTAAATTTTTGTGTAGGAACCTAGGTAATGACTATCTTAAACTGAAAAATAACTCAAACATGTTAAATATTTTCGTATGAGAAAATGATTTTGGAATTATGTTTGTATGAGAAATTCCAAGGGTACCCGGCCTCTTAATGATGTGCGGTAAGTATTTATTTTAAACATAATTAAGGCCTGAAAACACTTTCTCTAACCTCCCTGCGGAAAGCGTCAACTTTCTTCCCGCTGCGCTTACCGATGTTGCCGTTTTCCACCTCCGTCGATGAGAAAAATAGTATACGCACCACGGGCAGTAAATAAGACAGCCTCAGATCACATGTAATTGTTGGCCGAGGCGAAGCCGAGGTCAACAAACATTTCTTATTTTTTTGCCCTTGGTGCGTAATGTACTATTTTGCAGAGATTATAATATTGATGGAAAACTACATAAACACTGTAACGCTAGATCAGTTATTGCAGGAAAGTCTTCTTTTGGTACCAATTTCCAGACATCTGCTAAATCTTCTGAAGAATTTTGAGGTTTCGACGACACTTTTACGACAAAAAGGGTTTTCAATGATTGATGATTTTGCAGTTCAACGAGTTCTAACTGAATATTGGCAGGGTAACTAACTATGTCAGTCAAACTGATTAGGCGGGATTTGTCAGATATTCAAAACTTCCTTGTGCGGGCCATTTAAAATTCTTTCGCGGGCCATAATGTGGCCCGCGGGCCTGGGGTTGAGCAGCTTTGCTCTAGGCCATTCGTCAGCTATGTTATCGTAACTTTATCTAGGTAGTATTATTATGTACCCTCAAAAAATATAGGGCTACATTAATTCGTCGTACTTAAAACAACATTGTTGTGAACCGCGGAAATATAATTATTCTAAAAACTTATTGATGGTGATTGGATTGCACCGATGGTATCCCGCGGAAACCGCAGATTTCCTTACTATAAAGCTCCTTTTCTGTGGGCTTTTTTATGTTTGAAATAATTTGTCCAAATCGACTCTTTACTTTCACTCCTCCGAAACGGCTTAACTGATTTTTACCAGATTTTATATGCATATTCAGTAGGTCTAAGAATCGGCTATTGGGTACTTTATATATTGATAAGTGCATTTGTTGAATAAATGACAGTAAATTATTACAACGAGACTGACGGCGACCATTGTTTGTGTGACGGGTTGGCGATCGACGTTGCCATGGTGACATACTTATTTTAGTCACTTCAATAAAATAATATAGGCGAAATACATAGAGTTATTATGTACTACCTGCTAATATTATGTCATATTATCATAAGGCAAAGCAACGTTTGCCGGGATAGCTAGTAAGTATAGATGAATATTAGTTTTGGCTTTAGGTGTGCTGAGGGCGGGCGGTCAGGGCGGGTAGGGCGGGCCGGGCGGCGGGTCACGACCTCGCGCGCCCGAATTAGCCCGTGACGACACGGCGCGGCTGCCAGCGCCGCTTGCCGTAACCCCACCGCGAATAGACAAAACCGTATTCAATATTATAGTCGTGAGACGTATGACAAAGAAATGAAATTCATGTTCCATTTCAATGATTTGAGGTGAAGCCAGACGATCGTAATTTTGTGAGTCGTGAGTCGCAGAATTTCGGTCGCGTAAATTATTTTTCATACAAATCATGAGTTTCATGAATCACAAAATGACGCTCGTGCGAATGCAGAATGAATTTTCTATGAAACTGAATGCAGCAGAATTTCTGCCAACCGAAATTCACCGAAATCACGACTCACAAAATTACGCTCGTTTGGCTTCACCCTTACATACCGTATAGTGTAGACCACAGGAAAGACCATGTGTTACTTTTTAATGGGGAAAAATGTACGATTTCTAAGTAACCAATCATTAACTAATAATTTCTATAGCGGAATAACTACAAAACTATTAAAAAGAGAGCGTGTTCTCTCTTTAAAGGCTGGCAACCCACCTGCAACTTTTCTGATGTTGCGACTTGCGAGTGTCCATGGGCGACGTAAGTTGCTTTCCACCAGGTTACCCCTTTGCTCGTTAGCCCCCTAATTTTATATGTATATGAAAAAAAGCTAAAGAAAAAAGATAAAACAGCTTTTTCTCTAGCACCGAATAGTTAGGTTCAAAAAATACCTTCTATTCCATAGTACCAGCGCATACAAATTACATTCTATACCGTGTTAAAGGGCGTTTACATGTCAGCGAGATTTCCACGTTTATCACGGCGTATCGTGTACACTGTACAGTCACAGTTCGCTATCGCTGATAGCTTATCAGCTGACCCGCGATACCTGTGGACGGATTTGTGCGTTCTAGGTAGAGGTGAACGCAGAACTGGCCGTAAATGCCGCAGTATTTGCGTTCAAATGCGAATTCGAATTAAAAACACAATGAGTTGCGCTCCGGGATTGCCGGCAGATGTGAAAACGAATCAGCAGGAGCAAAGAAAGAGGGATTTTACTTCCTCTTCTATACTGCGCCGGTGATCTATTTATTTTGTACTAGCGACCCGCCCCGGCGTCGCACGGGTATAAAATAAAATGATTAAAATCGATAGCCTTAAATAACATAAACCTTGCTCCAGTAGTTCGCGAGATAAGCCCTTTCAAATAATTTCCTCCTTTTTTCCACATTCTCCTGTTAGTCTTAGCGTGATTAAATATAGCCTATATATAGCCTTCCTCAATAAATGGGCTACATAACACTGAATTTTTTTTTTTCAAATCGGACCAGTAGTTCCTGAGATCAGTGCGTTCAAGTTAGCCCTTTCAAATAATCTTCCCCGTTTTTTTCCACATTTTTCTCTATTTCTTCGCTCCTATTAGTCTTAGCGTGATAAAATATAGGCTATAGCCTTCCTCGACAAATAGTAGGCTATCTAACACTGAAAGAATCTACAAAATCCGTTGCGTAGTTTTAAAGATTAAAGGGAACAAAGGGACATGAGGGAAAAAAAGCGACTTTGTTTTATAATATGTATAATTGTATTGATAGATTACAAATTATTTGACTCATCCCAAAAAAAAAATGCACAACGCCACTAAGAATTTTTTCCTTAATTTTTTTTTTAACTTTGTTGGGATGGTTGGGTACGTGGAGATTAATTTCAGAAAAGAGCTACTAAAATATGTCCTTATAGTAGTACTAATGAAAGTAATGAGAGGGCATACAGTTTACTCTATTATATTTACAAGAGTAGAGCCGCTTAAATAAACTGGTTTTACTGTGTTAGAATTCCTTAGTTTGTTTTCTACCACCTGAAACGACCAATAGATTGTGGTGCGGCCCGGCTAGATCTGCCTTCACCTTAACCCAACATACCCTGTAAGGTGACCGCGACAACAATAGAATACAATAGCATTTCCAAGAATCAAAGGTGAAACGAATATGCGCAATTTGAATTACGTTGATAGCGTCATGTTTTACCCGACTCCGAAAGGAGGGGAAATCTGTGTTTGTCTGTCAATATTAATTTGTTACATTGTTACCTCTAAACAACAGATAATAATAATTAAAGAGATAGCGGAAAACAAGCTATACTTATACCAACTCACTAATAAAAATTACACTTTGAATGCGATATATTATCTAGGATGTAATTAAGTTCTTATTTAAATATTTTATTTATTTTATTTATTATAATATCTCCTTGTATCATAATTCATAGTACATTTTACAGTAACTATTTTTCTATCTCCCTCTTTGGACAGCATGTCAATCACGCGGTTTTCCCTTTCTTTAGGCGTGTGACATAAGGTTGTGAACTTTACAGTATACATTAACCAGTTAAAAATAAAACACTGAATGCCCTTTATTTAAAACCTCCTTTTGTGAAATACATTTTGCTATAATACTTTTCTATCTCGCTCTTTATTCCACAACATGTCAATCGCGCGGTTTTCCGATTGTTCAGTCGTGTGACATAAGGTTAAGAGCCTGCTATCGGCTGTTATCAGCATGTGCCCCATTTGTTCATTTGACCTGACACTTAGTTATCAGTGGTACGTCGCGATAAACATACCTGTGTTACCTTTACGCTTTTTGAAAAAATATTATAATTATTGTAATGTGCCAGTGTTAAGAAAGTGTTAATATTTGGTATAAGTGACTAACTTGTTGTTTCCTGTTTATTTGATAGTGTAGTTTAGTTTGTGTTTTTTGTCTTCGTTTTTCATATAAAATAGTGTAGTTATAATGACAGGCGTTTTGAAAAGTAATTACTTGTTTAGCAAACAATATTTTTAAGCGGGGGTTTCCCAAATCAAATATTAAGTACTTGGCTAATCAGTTGATATCAGACGGCTCACTCGTGTGAAGGTAAATTTGAATGAATTCTTTATTTTCTTTGAATTCATTCAGCACTGATATTTAGACGCGTGACGCGTCACTTGCAGTGAATGATGACGAATGAAGAAGAAAAAAATGAACAGCTTAATCATAATTAATTTTATGTCTATGTCTCTATATTTCTAGATACATCGCTTATTGCATAGGATATGTTACTTAAATGATTAAGCTCAAAAGTATAAATTATAGATAGATCTAGATGTATAAAATGACAAATAAAAGAATTAAGCACCTTTTTGCCATAATTTGCCAAAATTACTAAATGTTTATTCTGTATATCGTGCCTTTTCTTTTATAAATACCAAGAAAGAGAGTGATGGCATGTTAGTTTTAATTGACGATTAAATACTTTGTTTCAGTTCATTTTCATTGAAATATAAAGAAAACTTAAATTTCATCAAATTAATGTGCCATTGCAGCCGCCAAAGATTTTTTTACATTGAGATCAAAAACATTTGAAACGTAGTATAGTCTAGTTTAGGCGCAAGTAGAAAATAACATGTTTTTCCACCTTTGTCCAACAACGAGCTATTGATAAGTGTCAACTGTCAACGTACTATAGTCTGTCTTATGTCTACTTCCCCGTACTAGACGCCGAATCACAAGATAAAGTATCAAGATTACTTCATTTATTTAAATATTTAAAAAGGAATTCCTTGAAGGTTATAACGTTTGTTGAACTATGCCGTAGGCGTAGGGTATGAATGTAAGTAATTCTTTTTTTTCTCATAAGTTTTATGAAACCGAGTAAGAATATTAAAAAAAATCCTATAGCCATCTTTAGTTTCAATTGCGCATTCATTATCATAATTATATTAAGTATCATGGTGACAATCATGGACGATGTGAAGAGGTACTATCAGAGAAGTTGATTCATAGGTAGATTGTACTCGTAGATCTACGTAAACTGTTTGCGTGAGGTTTGCGTTATGTCAAACCCATCCGAGAGATCATAACTAATCTACTCAATATTAAATTACAGTTCGACAAGGCTTTAATGAATATGTCAGTCAATGACGTCAATGGGCGCTGCTGGCAAAGGCGAACTGTCAAAAATGTTGTTTCATACATTTTTGTATGATAGAAGCGTTAGTTCCTTTTATCACCACGTTCATATACAGCCTTGTCGAACTGTACAGATAATTCAACCACATGACGTAGGCCCGTCAACAGCTGCCTATGAATCAATTTCTTCGATGGTACTATCAGAGAAGTTCATTCATATCATTTCATAGGTAGTTTGTGGATATACGTAAATTGTTTGCGTTATGTCTGTCAACAGATCTCGACTATTAAAATTGACATTAGGTACTCGACCAAATGACATTGGCCCTAGGCTAGGAATTCCCACTGTATTCTTTTGTTCTCACGATTACCGGTGCTCGCGCGGGGCCTGAAGGATTAATAAATTTTTTCGATGGTACATTTAGATTTTAGACTATTTTCAATTTTGAAATTAAAACTGGTTCGTAAAAGGTGGTAAAAGGTTCAGTGCTATATCTTTACGACATATTGTTATAAAGGAAGTGTCCCTTCATGGTCATGAGAAATAGTAGTTTATCTATTGATTAACAATAATCAGATTTGCCACTCGTACGATAAGTGCGTAGTTTTAAAGATTAAAGGGAACAAAGGGACATGAGGGAAAAAAAGCGACTTTGTTTTATAATATGTATAATTGTATTGATAGATTACAAATTATTTGACTCATCCCAAAAAAAAAATGCACAACGCCACTAAGAATTTTTTCCTTAATTTTTTTTTTAACTTTGTTGGGATGGTTGGGTACGTGGAGATTAATTTCAGAAAAGAGCTACTAAAATATGTCCTTATAGTAGTACTAATGAAAGTAATGAGAGGGCATACAGTTTACTCTATTATATTTACAAGAGTAGAGCCGCTTAAATAAACTGGTTTTACTGTGTTAGAATTCCTTAGTTTGTTTTCTACCACCTGAAACGACCAATAGATTGTGGTGCGGCCCGGCTAGATCTGCCTTCACCTTAACCCAACATACCCTGTAAGGTGACCGCGACAACAATAGAATACAATAGCATTTCCAAGAATCAAAGGTGAAACGAATATGCGCAATTTGAATTACGTTGATAGCGTCATGTTTTACCCGACTCCGAAAGGAGGGGAAATCTGTGTTTGTCTGTCAATATTAATTTGTTACATTGTTACCTCTAAACAACAGATAATAATAATTAAAGAGATAGCGGAAAACAAGCTATACTTATACCAACTCACTAATAAAAATTACACTTTGAATGCGATATATTATCTAGGATGTAATTAAGTTCTTATTTAAATATTTTATTTATTTTATTTATTATAATATCTCCTTGTATCATAATTCATAGTACATTTTACAGTAACTATTTTTCTATCTCCCTCTTTGGACAGCATGTCAATCACGCGGTTTTCCCTTTCTTTAGGCGTGTGACATAAGGTTGTGAACTTTACAGTATACATTAACCAGTTAAAAATAAAACACTGAATGCCCTTTATTTAAAACCTCCTTTTGTGAAATACATTTTGCTATAATACTTTTCTATCTCGCTCTTTATTCCACAACATGTCAATCGCGCGGTTTTCCGATTGTTCAGTCGTGTGACATAAGGTTAAGAGCCTGCTATCGGCTGTTATCAGCATGTGCCCCATTTGTTCATTTGACCTGACACTTAGTTATCAGTGGTACGTCGCGATAAACATACCTGTGTTACCTTTACGCTTTTTGAAAAAATATTATAATTATTGTAATGTGCCAGTGTTAAGAAAGTGTTAATATTTGGTATAAGTGACTAACTTGTTGTTTCCTGTTTATTTGATAGTGTAGTTTAGTTTGTGTTTTTTGTCTTCGTTTTTCATATAAAATAGTGTAGTTATAATGACAGGCGTTTTGAAAAGTAATTACTTGTTTAGCAAACAATATTTTTAAGCGGGGGTTTCCCAAATCAAATATTAAGTACTTGGCTAATCAGTTGATATCAGACGGCTCACTCGTGTGAAGGTAAATTTGAATGAATTCTTTATTTTCTTTGAATTCATTCAGCACTGATATTTAGACGCGTGACGCGTCACTTGCAGTGAATGATGACGAATGAAGAAGAAAAAAATGAACAGCTTAATCATAATTAATTTTATGTCTATGTCTCTATATTTCTAGATACATCGCTTATTGCATAGGATATGTTACTTAAATGATTAAGCTCAAAAGTATAAATTATAGATAGATCTAGATGTATAAAATGACAAATAAAAGAATTAAGCACCTTTTTGCCATAATTTGCCAAAATTACTAAATGTTTATTCTGTATATCGTGCCTTTTCTTTTATAAATACCAAGAAAGAGAGTGATGGCATGTTAGTTTTAATTGACGATTAAATACTTTGTTTCAGTTCATTTTCATTGAAATATAAAGAAAACTTAAATTTCATCAAATTAATGTGCCATTGCAGCCGCCAAAGATTTTTTTACATTGAGATCAAAAACATTTGAAACGTAGTATAGTCTAGTTTAGGCGCAAGTAGAAAATAACATGTTTTTCCACCTTTGTCCAACAACGAGCTATTGATAAGTGTCAACTGTCAACGTACTATAGTCTGTCTTATGTCTACTTCCCCGTACTAGACGCCGAATCACAAGATAAAGTATCAAGATTACTTCATTTATTTAAATATTTAAAAAGGAATTCCTTGAAGGTTATAACGTTTGTTGAACTATGCCGTAGGCGTAGGGTATGAATGTAAGTAATTCTTTTTTTTCTCATAAGTTTTATGAAACCGAGTAAGAATATTAAAAAAAATCCTATAGCCATCTTTAGTTTCAATTGCGCATTCATTATCATAATTATATTAAGTATCATGGTGACAATCATGGACGATGTGAAGAGGTACTATCAGAGAAGTTGATTCATAGGTAGATTGTACTCGTAGATCTACGTAAACTGTTTGCGTGAGGTTTGCGTTATGTCAAACCCATCCGAGAGATCATAACTAATCTACTCAATATTAAATTACAGTTCGACAAGGCTTTAATGAATATGTCAGTCAATGACGTCAATGGGCGCTGCTGGCAAAGGCGAACTGTCAAAAATGTTGTTTCATACATTTTTGTATGATAGAAGCGTTAGTTCCTTTTATCACCACGTTCATATACAGCCTTGTCGAACTGTACAGATAATTCAACCACATGACGTAGGCCCGTCAACAGCTGCCTATGAATCAATTTCTTCGATGGTACTATCAGAGAAGTTCATTCATATCATTTCATAGGTAGTTTGTGGATATACGTAAATTGTTTGCGTTATGTCTGTCAACAGATCTCGACTATTAAAATTGACATTAGGTACTCGACCAAATGACATTGGCCCTAGGCTAGGAATTCCCACTGTATTCTTTTGTTCTCACGATTACCGGTGCTCGCGCGGGGCCTGAAGGATTAATAAATTTTTTCGATGGTACATTTAGATTTTAGACTATTTTCAATTTTGAAATTAAAACTGGTTCGTAAAAGGTGGTAAAAGGTTCAGTGCTATATCTTTACGACATATTGTTATAAAGGAAGTGTCCCTTCATGGTCATGAGAAATAGTAGTTTATCTATTGATTAACAATAATCAGATTTGCCACTCGTACGATAAGTGCTCGTTGCGTCGCGGTCGTATCACTTCTGTGATATATATATATTTACTTACTAAAGTCCAAAGTCATGTTGTGAAAAATTATAAAATCTCCTACTGCCGCACTTACAGACAAATAATTACTTAACTGTAATTAAATGAAGATTTTGACATTAAGCCGTATATATTATCCGTTAACTCTGCATTAATCCTTCGATCGCAGATTCTTGGAAATACTATTTTATTCCATTGTTGTCGTGATCACCGGTGCTCTTACTTGAAGGATTAAATTGAAGTTTAATCATCATTAAATGTCTCTGCGTGCAGCAGTTAAAAACTAAAACATTGACGCTCCACAATATTATAACTATTTAAGGTTAGCTGTTTTTTTTCTCATATTTTACGTTTTCTTTCAAGTTGGTTGCGTTATGTGAAATCAACGGTTGTTGTTTGTTGGCTGGGTTTTGATAAAATGCAACCAAATTACGAATCTGCCTGCAAAACAACTTGTCTGACATAATGTTGACTTTTTGTTCAATTAATGGGTGATATAATAAGTTTTTTTTTTTTCCTTCTTTTTTGGCAACTTGACACAAAAGATGTGTATTTTGTGCCACAGACAAGGTAAAAAGGTAAGGAATATGGCGGGAAAACCATATTCCTCCTATTATATTTTTCATCATCGTTTTCATGTATCGTCATGTCTAAAGTCTAGTCAAAGTCTAAGTAAAAGTCAATACAGTCAAGAAGTCAAGTCGGTCGATTCAGTAAAGTGGTAGACGCTTTACTGAAACTTTCGATGGAGTTTTGGAGGGAACACAAAATAGCACGTTTCTGGATATTACATCACTTTCCTACACTTCTGCATGAACACGAATATCTAATGCTTAATATTCTACTAATATTACACATTAAAAACCCAGCTAACACAATTTTAGGAAAATAATATAAAAACACAACAGCACTGTTTCACATGCCCGCCAAAACTCCCATATAATAAGTTTCTATTTACTCAGATCGAAATAACTTTTTCTTTTTCTTCTTTTTTGGCAACTTGACACAAAGGATGTGTATGTTGTACCACAGACAAGGTAAAAAGGTAAGGAATATGGCGGGAAAACCATATTCCTCCTATTATATTTTTCATCATCGTTTTCATGTATCGTCAGGTCTAAAGTCTAGTCAAAGTCTAAATAAAAATCAATACAGTCAAGGAGTCAAGTCGGTCAATTCAGTAAAGTGGTAGACGCTTTACTGAAACTTTCGATGGAGTTTTGGAGGGAACACAAAATAGCACGTTTCTGGATATTACATCACTTTCCTACACTTGTGCATGAACACGAATATCTAATGGTTAATATTCTACCATTATTACACATTAAAAACCCAGCTAACACAATTTTAGGAAAATAATATAAAAACACAACAGCACACTTTAATATTCCCGGCAAAACATCCAGATCGAAATAAATACAATCGTAGTTCAGTTCTTTTTCTTCTTTAAAAATGGCCTCCCTTGAGGAATAGCCAATGTCAGTAAATTGGTGACATAAAAAGAGAGACTATTGTCGATGGTGAAAACTTTGCACTATAGGTACCTAGTGGCGTTTGTGAAAGTACAAGGTAAAAAAAAAACATTAAAAAACCAGATACTCGTGATTCGTGAATCAGTTTCCTTATTAAAAAAATAAAATTAAACAACGAAAACAATATTGTAACACCCACACATTTATGAGGGTAGTTTAAAAAAACATGTCAAGAGCAACCTAATGCTTACGTTTTCATTCAATTTCAATTTTCAAACTTCAATGGGTTACATCAATGGGTTATATAATATATTAGCATAAATTTATTTTTTGATATTAATAAGATTTTTGCAGTTGTATGTCTTTTAACAATTTATTTATGTTGGGTGATAAATCTGATGTTGACAGTAGCAACAAGTCAGAAATATGTTGCTCAGTTAAGGGACCGGGTACCCTTGGAATTTTTCATACAAACGTAATTCCAAAATCATTTTCTCATACGAAAATATTTAACATGTTTGAGTTATTTTTCAGTTTAAGATGACACACACACAGAAATTTACTTAAAAATATTTAAACAAAAATTTTTTTTTTGTTTTAATTTTTTTGTAGTATAGTTACTACTAAATATTTAAACACTTAAAATAGAGTAAAACACTAAAAAATATATAAATAAATAGTAAATTTACTACAAAATATTTTAATACAAAAAAACTATTTTTTAGAGTTTAAATATTTGTAGTAAATTTACTATTTATTTATATATTTTTTAGTGTTTTACTCTATTTTTAGTGTTTAAATATTTAGTAGTAAATATACTACAAAAAAAATTAAAACAAAAAAAATAAAATTATTTAAATATTTTGAAGTAAATTTTTGTGTAGGAACCTAGGTAATGACTATCTTAAACTGAAAAATAACTCAAACATGTTAAATATTTTCGTATGAGAAAATGATTTTGGAATTATGTTTGTATGAGAAATTCCAAGGGTACCCGGCCTCTTAATGATGTGCGGTAAGTATTTATTTTAAACATAATTAAGGCCTGAAAACACTTTCTCTAACCTCCCTGCGGAAAGCGTCAACTTTCTTCCCGCTGCGCTTACCGATGTTGCCGTTTTCCACCTCCGTCGATGAGAAAAATAGTATACGCACCACGGGCAGTAAATAAGACAGCCTCAGATCACATGTAATTGTTGGCCGAGGCGAAGCCGAGGTCAACAAACATTTCTTATTTTTTTGCCCTTGGTGCGTAATGTACTATTTTGCAGAGATTATAATATTGATGGAAAACTACATAAACAC
Source organism: Polyommatus icarus (assembly GCA_937595015.1). NCBI lineage: Eukaryota > Metazoa > Arthropoda > Insecta > Lepidoptera > Lycaenidae > Polyommatus > Polyommatus icarus. The sequence continues at coordinate 5,701,568 of OW569333.1, read as the reverse complement.
TGTAACGCTAGATCAGTTATTGCAGGAAAGTCTTCTTTTGGTACCAATTTCCAGACATCTGCTAAATCTTCTGAAGAATTTTGAGGTTTCGACGACACTTTTACGACAAAAAGGGTTTTCAATGATTGATGATTTTGCAGTTCAACGAGTTCTAACTGAATATTGGCAGGGTAACTAACTATGTCAGTCAAACTGATTAGGCGGGATTTGTCAGATATTCAAAACTTCCTTGTGCGGGCCATTTAAAATTCTTTCGCGGGCCATAATGTGGCCCGCGGGCCTGGGGTTGAGCAGCTTTGCTCTAGGCCATTCGTCAGCTATGTTATCGTAACTTTATCTAGGTAGTATTATTATGTACCCTCAAAAAATATAGGGCTACATTAATTCGTCGTACTTAAAACAACATTGTTGTGAACCGCGGAAATATAATTATTCTAAAAACTTATTGATGGTGATTGGATTGCACCGATGGTATCCCGCGGAAACCGCAGATTTCCTTACTATAAAGCTCCTTTTCTGTGGGCTTTTTTATGTTTGAAATAATTTGTCCAAATCGACTCTTTACTTTCACTCCTCCGAAACGGCTTAACTGATTTTTACCAGATTTTATATGCATATTCAGTAGGTCTAAGAATCGGCTATTGGGTACTTTATATATTGATAAGTGCATTTGTTGAATAAATGACAGTAAATTATTACAACGAGACTGACGGCGACCATTGTTTGTGTGACGGGTTGGCGATCGACGTTGCCATGGTGACATACTTATTTTAGTCACTTCAATAAAATAATATAGGCGAAATACATAGAGTTATTATGTACTACCTGCTAATATTATGTCATATTATCATAAGGCAAAGCAACGTTTGCCGGGATAGCTAGTAAGTATAGATGAATATTAGTTTTGGCTTTAGGTGTGCTGAGGGCGGGCGGTCAGGGCGGGTAGGGCGGGCCGGGCGGCGGGTCACGACCTCGCGCGCCCGAATTAGCCCGTGACGACACGGCGCGGCTGCCAGCGCCGCTTGCCGTAACCCCACCGCGAATAGACAAAACCGTATTCAATATTATAGTCGTGAGACGTATGACAAAGAAATGAAATTCATGTTCCATTTCAATGATTTGAGGTGAAGCCAGACGATCGTAATTTTGTGAGTCGTGAGTCGCAGAATTTCGGTCGCGTAAATTATTTTTCATACAAATCATGAGTTTCATGAATCACAAAATGACGCTCGTGCGAATGCAGAATGAATTTTCTATGAAACTGAATGCAGCAGAATTTCTGCCAACCGAAATTCACCGAAATCACGACTCACAAAATTACGCTCGTTTGGCTTCACCCTTACATACCGTATAGTGTAGACCACAGGAAAGACCATGTGTTACTTTTTAATGGGGAAAAATGTACGATTTCTAAGTAACCAATCATTAACTAATAATTTCTATAGCGGAATAACTACAAAACTATTAAAAAGAGAGCGTGTTCTCTCTTTAAAGGCTGGCAACCCACCTGCAACTTTTCTGATGTTGCGACTTGCGAGTGTCCATGGGCGACGTAAGTTGCTTTCCACCAGGTTACCCCTTTGCTCGTTAGCCCCCTAATTTTATATGTATATGAAAAAAAGCTAAAGAAAAAAGATAAAACAGCTTTTTCTCTAGCACCGAATAGTTAGGTTCAAAAAATACCTTCTATTCCATAGTACCAGCGCATACAAATTACATTCTATACCGTGTTAAAGGGCGTTTACATGTCAGCGAGATTTCCACGTTTATCACGGCGTATCGTGTACACTGTACAGTCACAGTTCGCTATCGCTGATAGCTTATCAGCTGACCCGCGATACCTGTGGACGGATTTGTGCGTTCTAGGTAGAGGTGAACGCAGAACTGGCCGTAAATGCCGCAGTATTTGCGTTCAAATGCGAATTCGAATTAAAAACACAATGAGTTGCGCTCCGGGATTGCCGGCAGATGTGAAAACGAATCAGCAGGAGCAAAGAAAGAGGGATTTTACTTCCTCTTCTATACTGCGCCGGTGCTCTATTTATTTTGTACTAGCGACCCGCCCCGGCGTCGCACGGGTATAAAATAAAATGATTAAAATCGATAGCCTTAAATAACATAAACCTTGCTCCAGTAGTTCGCGAGATAAGCCCTTTCAAATAATTTCCTCCTTTTTTCCACATTCTCCTGTTAGTCTTAGCGTGATTAAATATAGCCTATATATAGCCTTCCTCAATAAATGGGCTACATAACACTGAATTTTTTTTTTTCAAATCGGACCAGTAGTTCCTGAGATCAGTGCGTTCAAGTTAGCCCTTTCAAATAATCTTCCCCGTTTTTTTCCACATTTTTCTCTATTTCTTCGCTCCTATTAGTCTTAGCGTGATAAAATATAGGCTATAGCCTTCCTCGACAAATAGTAGGCTATCTAACACTGAAAGAATCTACAAAATCCGTTGCGTAGTTTTAAAGATTAAAGGGAACAAAGGGACATGAGGGAAAAAAAGCGACTTTGTTTTATAATATGTATAATTGTATTGATAGATTACAAATTATTTGACTCATCCCAAAAAAAAAATGCACAACGCCACTAAGAATTTTTTCCTTAATTTTTTTTTTAACTTTGTTGGGATGGTTGGGTACGTGGAGATTAATTTCAGAAAAGAGCTACTAAAATATGTCCTTATAGTAGTACTAATGAAAGTAATGAGAGGGCATACAGTTTACTCTATTATATTTACAAGAGTAGAGCCGCTTAAATAAACTGGTTTTACTGTGTTAGAATTCCTTAGTTTGTTTTCTACCACCTGAAACGACCAATAGATTGTGGTGCGGCCCGGCTAGATCTGCCTTCACCTTAACCCAACATACCCTGTAAGGTGACCGCGACAACAATAGAATACAATAGCATTTCCAAGAATCAAAGGTGAAACGAATATGCGCAATTTGAATTACGTTGATAGCGTCATGTTTTACCCGACTCCGAAAGGAGGGGAAATCTGTGTTTGTCTGTCAATATTAATTTGTTACATTGTTACCTCTAAACAACAGATAATAATAATTAAAGAGATAGCGGAAAACAAGCTATACTTATACCAACTCACTAATAAAAATTACACTTTGAATGCGATATATTATCTAGGATGTAATTAAGTTCTTATTTAAATATTTTATTTATTTTATTTATTATAATATCTCCTTGTATCATAATTCATAGTACATTTTACAGTAACTATTTTTCTATCTCCCTCTTTGGACAGCATGTCAATCACGCGGTTTTCCCTTTCTTTAGGCGTGTGACATAAGGTTGTGAACTTTACAGTATACATTAACCAGTTAAAAATAAAACACTGAATGCCCTTTATTTAAAACCTCCTTTTGTGAAATACATTTTGCTATAATACTTTTCTATCTCGCTCTTTATTCCACAACATGTCAATCGCGCGGTTTTCCGATTGTTCAGTCGTGTGACATAAGGTTAAGAGCCTGCTATCGGCTGTTATCAGCATGTGCCCCATTTGTTCATTTGACCTGACACTTAGTTATCAGTGGTACGTCGCGATAAACATACCTGTGTTACCTTTACGCTTTTTGAAAAAATATTATAATTATTGTAATGTGCCAGTGTTAAGAAAGTGTTAATATTTGGTATAAGTGACTAACTTGTTGTTTCCTGTTTATTTGATAGTGTAGTTTAGTTTGTGTTTTTTGTCTTCGTTTTTCATATAAAATAGTGTAGTTATAATGACAGGCGTTTTGAAAAGTAATTACTTGTTTAGCAAACAATATTTTTAAGCGGGGGTTTCCCAAATCAAATATTAAGTACTTGGCTAATCAGTTGATATCAGACGGCTCACTCGTGTGAAGGTAAATTTGAATGAATTCTTTATTTTCTTTGAATTCATTCAGCACTGATATTTAGACGCGTGACGCGTCACTTGCAGTGAATGATGACGAATGAAGAAGAAAAAAATGAACAGCTTAATCATAATTAATTTTATGTCTATGTCTCTATATTTCTAGATACATCGCTTATTGCATAGGATATGTTACTTAAATGATTAAGCTCAAAAGTATAAATTATAGATAGATCTAGATGTATAAAATGACAAATAAAAGAATTAAGCACCTTTTTGCCATAATTTGCCAAAATTACTAAATGTTTATTCTGTATATCGTGCCTTTTCTTTTATAAATACCAAGAAAGAGAGTGATGGCATGTTAGTTTTAATTGACGATTAAATACTTTGTTTCAGTTCATTTTCATTGAAATATAAAGAAAACTTAAATTTCATCAAATTAATGTGCCATTGCAGCCGCCAAAGATTTTTTTACATTGAGATCAAAAACATTTGAAACGTAGTATAGTCTAGTTTAGGCGCAAGTAGAAAATAACATGTTTTTCCACCTTTGTCCAACAACGAGCTATTGATAAGTGTCAACTGTCAACGTACTATAGTCTGTCTTATGTCTACTTCCCCGTACTAGACGCCGAATCACAAGATAAAGTATCAAGATTACTTCATTTATTTAAATATTTAAAAAGGAATTCCTTGAAGGTTATAACGTTTGTTGAACTATGCCGTAGGCGTAGGGTATGAATGTAAGTAATTCTTTTTTTTCTCATAAGTTTTATGAAACCGAGTAAGAATATTAAAAAAAATCCTATAGCCATCTTTAGTTTCAATTGCGCATTCATTATCATAATTATATTAAGTATCATGGTGACAATCATGGACGATGTGAAGAGGTACTATCAGAGAAGTTGATTCATAGGTAGATTGTACTCGTAGATCTACGTAAACTGTTTGCGTGAGGTTTGCGTTATGTCAAACCCATCCGAGAGATCATAACTAATCTACTCAATATTAAATTACAGTTCGACAAGGCTTTAATGAATATGTCAGTCAATGACGTCAATGGGCGCTGCTGGCAAAGGCGAACTGTCAAAAATGTTGTTTCATACATTTTTGTATGATAGAAGCGTTAGTTCCTTTTATCACCACGTTCATATACAGCCTTGTCGAACTGTACAGATAATTCAACCACATGACGTAGGCCCGTCAACAGCTGCCTATGAATCAATTTCTTCGATGGTACTATCAGAGAAGTTCATTCATATCATTTCATAGGTAGTTTGTGGATATACGTAAATTGTTTGCGTTATGTCTGTCAACAGATCTCGACTATTAAAATTGACATTAGGTACTCGACCAAATGACATTGGCCCTAGGCTAGGAATTCCCACTGTATTCTTTTGTTCTCACGATTACCGGTGCTCGCGCGGGGCCTGAAGGATTAATAAATTTTTTCGATGGTACATTTAGATTTTAGACTATTTTCAATTTTGAAATTAAAACTGGTTCGTAAAAGGTGGTAAAAGGTTCAGTGCTATATCTTTACGACATATTGTTATAAAGGAAGTGTCCCTTCATGGTCATGAGAAATAGTAGTTTATCTATTGATTAACAATAATCAGATTTGCCACTCGTACGATAAGTGCTCGTTGCGTCGCGGTCGTATCACTTCTGTGATATATATATATTTACTTACTAAAGTCCAAAGTCATGTTGTGAAAAATTATAAAATCTCCTACTGCCGCACTTACAGACAAATAATTACTTAACTGTAATTAAATGAAGATTTTGACATTAAGCCGTATATATTATCCGTTAACTCTGCATTAATCCTTCGATCGCAGATTCTTGGAAATACTATTTTATTCCATTGTTGTCGTGATCACCGGTGCTCTTACTTGAAGGATTAAATTGAAGTTTAATCATCATTAAATGTCTCTGCGTGCAGCAGTTAAAAACTAAAACATTGACGCTCCACAATATTATAACTATTTAAGGTTAGCTGTTTTTTTTCTCATATTTTACGTTTTCTTTCAAGTTGGTTGCGTTATGTGAAATCAACGGTTGTTGTTTGTTGGCTGGGTTTTGATAAAATGCAACCAAATTACGAATCTGCCTGCAAAACAACTTGTCTGACATAATGTTGACTTTTTGTTCAATTAATGGGTGATATAATAAGTTTTTTTTTTTTCCTTCTTTTTTGGCAACTTGACACAAAAGATGTGTATTTTGTGCCACAGACAAGGTAAAAAGGTAAGGAATATGGCGGGAAAACCATATTCCTCCTATTATATTTTTCATCATCGTTTTCATGTATCGTCATGTCTAAAGTCTAGTCAAAGTCTAAGTAAAAGTCAATACAGTCAAGAAGTCAAGTCGGTCGATTCAGTAAAGTGGTAGACGCTTTACTGAAACTTTCGATGGAGTTTTGGAGGGAACACAAAATAGCACGTTTCTGGATATTACATCACTTTCCTACACTTCTGCATGAACACGAATATCTAATGCTTAATATTCTACTAATATTACACATTAAAAACCCAGCTAACACAATTTTAGGAAAATAATATAAAAACACAACAGCACTGTTTCACATGCCCGCCAAAACTCCCATATAATAAGTTTCTATTTACTCAGATCGAAATAACTTTTTCTTTTTCTTCTTTTTTGGCAACTTGACACAAAGGATGTGTATGTTGTACCACAGACAAGGTAAAAAGGTAAGGAATATGGCGGGAAAACCATATTCCTCCTATTATATTTTTCATCATCGTTTTCATGTATCGTCAGGTCTAAAGTCTAGTCAAAGTCTAAATAAAAATCAATACAGTCAAGGAGTCAAGTCGGTCAATTCAGTAAAGTGGTAGACGCTTTACTGAAACTTTCGATGGAGTTTTGGAGGGAACACAAAATAGCACGTTTCTGGATATTACATCACTTTCCTACACTTGTGCATGAACACGAATATCTAATGGTTAATATTCTACCAATATTACACATTAAAAACCCAGCTAACACAATTTTAGGAAAATAATATAAAAACACAACAGCACACTTTAATATTCCCGGCAAAACATCCAGATCGAAATAAATACAATCGTAGTTCAGTTCTTTTTCTTCTTTAAAAATGGCCTCCCTTGAGGAATAGCCAATGTCAGTAAATTGGTGACATAAAAAGAGAGACTATTGTCGATGGTGAAAACTTTGCACTATAGGTACCTAGTGGCGTTTGTGAAAGTACAAGGTAAAAAAAAAACATTAAAAAACCAGATACTCGTGATTCGTGAATCAGTTTCCTTATTAAAAAAATAAAATTAAACAACGAAAACAATATTGTAACACCCACACATTTATGAGGGTAGTTTAAAAAAACATGTCAAGAGCAACCTAATGCTTACGTTTTCATTCAATTTTCTTTTCAAATAATTACAGCAATAAAATCTAATAAAAAAACTGGATATTAAGTGAAGTTAAGTGAATTTAATAGATAAATAAACTAAACAAAAGAATATAACAGTGAGTTTTGGATGCAGTGCAGTGACTGAAATATGGATAACGAAAAATTTTCAGACTCTGAATCTAATCATTCTGATAAACTAATTGTGGAGTGTAAGGAGGAGAAATATGATGATGGGAAAGCTGGCATCAGAGAAGGACGACTCACTACCATCATCGAGCAGCTGAGGTGCCAGAATAAAATAAAAGGTAAGTGCCCTTTGTGATCTGCTTATTTTTGGAGTGTGGTTCATAAGTCTTGACTCCAAGACTCACTCGAGGTTGCGGGTTCGATTCCTGCTTTGGGAAAGTATTGTTTCCACGTTTAGTAAGGTTACCTCCTTACCATTATGATCTGCTTATCTGAGTTTTAGCATAGACTAAGGAAAATATACGTTTTAGAACGTATTGATTTGTAGGTTGTGTGTGAAATTTCCGAGTTGGAAAAATGTTTCCAGATTTGGTTGCGAGTGAGCCGATTTGCCAGTACACTTGCCAAATCAAAAGAGTCATCAGAAAACACGCGACCGCAATATCAAAACCCCGGGAAAATTAAACATTCGACCTCGTAATAACTCGCATAGACCTGAAAATTGGTATAGACGTTAAATACATCATTACAAATAAAACCTCAAAAGTCCCCGGGGATCCTCCTTGTGCAAAAAATTTTATTCAAGGTCAAAGGTATGAAAATGAGGTTTTTCCTGTTTTTTCCCAAACTGTACATTTTATCACAAAAACAGGTAAGGCACGAGTGTAGATCATAGAATTCTCTACAAAAAATATTCAGTGATTTTTTTCATACGACTTACCATTCCTTATGAATGGCGGGCTTAATGTTTGGGAAAATCCCATGTGATTTATGGGACTCTACTCTACTCTACTCTAATATAATGGGACTCTATGCTTTATATATTATAAAGCTTAAGAATTTGTGGAACTACTGCTTTGAATTGAGGAATTCGTTTTTTGTTGGATAGTCTTATTTATCGAGGAAGATTTGAGCTATATAACATCGCGTTGCCACCAAGAGGAGCAAAGGAACAGAGGAAAATTGGGAAAAACGGGGAAAATTATTTGAAGGAGCTTATCTTACAAACGGCTGAAGCAATTTTTATGTTATTTAGCACAGATATAGAATAGGCCACATGGAGGGATATAGGCTATTTTGTTTTTCAGGAAAATTTACGGTTTCCGTGTAATTTATAATTAACGCGGGCGGAGCCACGCCTAACATCTAGTACTACATACTAGATGTTAGGCGTGGCTCCGCCCGCGTTAGGGTTGTTTGAAAAAATGAAATGTTCTCGGCCTGATACACTTCTGAGTGACTTGCAAGCGTACTGTTGCTCTTTGAGACTCGAAAAGTTTAGATTTTGTAACGGTAATAAGTCAGACAGAAGTATGTTTGGCTGTGAACAGCCCTCGTATGCTGTAGTACAAGAAGTTCCGCTCCGCCCTGTTAATTATATATTTCACAGAAACCGTACCTTTTCCCGAAAAACAAAATGGCCCGTGTCCTTCCTCGTGGTCTACTTTATATCTGTGCCAAATAACATAAAATATGCTTCAGCCGTTTGTGAGATAAGCTCTTTCAAATAATTTTCCCCATTTTCCTCTGTTTCTTTGCTCCTATTGGTGTCGACGTGATGTTATATAGCTCAAATCTTTCTCGATAAATAAGACTATCCAACAAAAAACGAATTCCTCAATTCAAAGCAGTAGTCCACAAATTCTTTAGCTTTAATAATAGATATAATTTTCCCAAACTTTAAGCCCGCCATTTATAAAGAAAGGTTAGTCGTATGAAAAAGTGTCTGAATATTTTTTGTAGAGAATTCTATGATCTACACTCTTGCCCTACTTACTTTTTAACCGACTTCCAAAAAACGAGGAGGTTAAATGTTCGGCTGTGGATATTTTTTTTTTTATTTTTTTATTTTATTTTTTTTTTATTTTTGTATGTTCAACGATTACTCCGCCGTTTGTGAACCGATTTTCGAAATTTTTGCTTTGTTGTATTAGGTTTCACTCCAATTTGGTACCATGTTCACAAAAGTGGTGACCTGATGATAGGATCCATGAGTAATCGAGGGAACTCCTCGAAATTTATATGGAAACATATGGTGATTTTGGTTTTATGTGAAGTGTACTAAGAATATGCTACCAAAAAGTCAAATATTGGGTCAAGGTATACCATGGTTTCGAAGATGCTGAGAGAACTCCTGACTCCTTATAGATACACGTTTGGGAGTTTCGGCGTTGTTTTAAGAACAGAAAGCATATGCTACTATGCAATTAATATTCATCATCATAATCATAATCATCATCATCGTCATCATCATCATTACCACGTCGTGTTAAAGTCACCAATGTCTCATGGCACAGAATAGATAGTAGTACAAGGCATAGGTATGGATATACTAACTCGTAATAATAATTTTCTATTGTTACATAACAACACCTGTTTGTTTAATACACGGCGGTCGGCGATACAGAGGCGACGGTGTCGCGCGGGCGGCGCGTGGCGGCAGATGACAGATCGAATATTTTACTACTTTATATTATACAGATCGAATACTTTACTAACTACTGTTCACTTCACTGATAATATATTATTTTGTGAGTGTGAGTTGTGACTCTTAATGTAAAGAAAAGACGTCATACGCCTAAAACTGTTCTTATGGTTCTGTAGGGTTACCCTGGGACGTTAATCTCTCTGGCGTAATATCAATTAAGACAACCAGTGAGTGTGAACGAGAAGAAAAGTTTATTGTAGCGAATTAGTTATATCAAATTCTATCGAGTAAGCGATACCGCGATGCAAAAGCTTAACAACGACATCTGTTGTTGAATTGCGGAACTAAATTTTCTTAGAAAATAAAAAATTTACAAATCTCAACACTTAACAAATTGTAATAAATTACGTAAAATATACGCGAAGGTTTACGTACTAGTGTAACTAAAAAGAGTGAAATTATTATTATTTTTAACAAAAAATTAAAACCGACTTCCAAGGTAAAAACAATAATAACATTAATATGAACTAAAAAGTATTAAATAATTTTTACTATCTAATAGTGCCTTTTTCCGAATTCGGCTAAACCTCAACTATTTCTGTACTCAATCTTCATAATTTTGAAGTCGGTGCCAGTTCCAAAAGTTTCTAATATTCTGTCAGAGGACTGAAGATTCAGCTATCTGCCGGGCTAGCATACGGACCAGTAGAAATATAAAAGTATGGACAAACTGTGGAGATAAACTTAAGGTGCCGTTCCGATCTTTTTTCGTTCCGAAAAATTCAATTAAAATGCCACATTATGACAGACTATAGTCCTAAAATTAAAATAATATCCTACATTATGACCATATACTATAGTCTGCCATAAAGTGGCATTTTCATTGAATTTTTGTCGGTCGCGATTAGCCGCGGTAAAGATCGGAACGGCACCCTAAGTTTATGTCCACAGTTTGTCCATACTTTCGCATTTCTAGGGGTGGCCGTGCTAGCCCGGCTGGTACCGACTTCAAAATAATGAAGATTGAGTACAGAAATAGTTGAGGTTTAAGCGCATCACACACGGTGAAGATAATATAATATTTTATCTTAAGATGCCCAAATATAAAATATTATAGTATCTTAAGCTATCACACACGGCTAAGATACGATAATATTAAAAATATGTTCATTTCCTTACGAGTCTGCGTTGGTGCCACACATATTCCTTGTTAGAGTTCTATATACAGGGTGATTGACTATGAGTGATAACTAATAACTGATACTGTCTTACTTCTTGATTTGTTAGACAGCTTCTCAGACGATGATTCTGATATAGAATGTGAAATGCAGATCGCAGTAGCACATTCCAAATGGAGAATTATTTGGATAGAGCCTCACATAAAAAAGAGAAAAACCTGCGGCGAATTTAACCTTTAGGGTCTACACAGACGAACTGCATTTCAACTGCAATCCAACTGCAAATTGCAGTTTGAATGCAGTTGACACGACTGCAATATAACTGCAAACCAAACACGCAGTCGGATTGCAGTTCAGTTGCTGTCGGCGTGCAGTCGTGTGAACTGTTTGGTTTGCAGTTCTATTGTAGTCGCATTGCAGTCGTGTCAACTGCATTCAAACTGCACTTGAACTGCAATTTACAGTTGGATTACAGTTGAAATGCAGTCCGTCTGTGTAGACCCATATCAATATCTGTCAACGAAGAAGTTTCAGGAGTATTTTAGAAATTCAAGAGAAACATTAATTTCGATTCATGAGCTTTTTAAGCAATAATAATAATAAAGCTATAAATTATAAGTCAATTTTATTTAAAATTATCCGAAATGTTACTTTTTCCATCAAAATGTTACTTTTCGAATGAGAGTAGGTATGTAACTTTCTAACATACAGCACTGGCACACACCTCATCTACTGGTGCGTCCGATCACCGATGAGCCCGCTGCTCGACACAAAATCACCCTGTACCTATACATAAAGATATATTTCGCATCTTAAGATAACATATTAAGATACGAAATATATATTTCGTATCTTAAGATAAAATATTAAGGTACGAAATATATATTTCCATATCTTAAGATACAAAATATAAAATATAAATTAACTTCGTCGTGTGTGATGGTTCATAGGATTTGTATGGTGAGCGATAATTTAAAATATGCTCTAAGATAATATATATTTTATATTATCTTCACCGTCTGTGATGCGCTTTAGCCGAATTCGGAAAAAGGCACTATTAGATAGTAAAAATTATTTAATACTTTTTAGTTCATATTAATGTTATTATTGTTTTTACCTTGGAAGTCGGTTTTAATTTTTTGTTAAAAATAATAATGTGATAAAATGTACAGTTTGGAAAAAAAACAGGAAAAACCTCATTATCATACCTTTGACCTTGAATAAATTTTTTTGCACAAGGAGGATCCCCGGGGACTTTTGAGGTTTTATTTATAATGATGTATTTAACGTCTCCACCAATTTTCAGCTCTATGCGAGTTATTCCGAGGTTAAGATTTTTTTGCGTCTAATTAGACCGGACTACAAACTCAAACTCAAACTCAATTTTTTTTATTCAGAATAAATTTTTGCAAATATTTTCTGAAAGTCTACATGATGCCTACCAAAGGGTATGCATTGACTGTATGACTATTCAAACCAATAGCTACCACTCTAAAACGTACGTAAAAATTTACGAACTATCTAAGAAGTTGATTCTCTTAGCGGACCTACGTAATTTGGTCGTACTCATAACTATGTCAAAGCTAGCCGAAAGGTCACACACACACACACACACACACACATTGACTTGACGTAACCCGACCGAATGACGTAGGGCCATCATCTGCTTATTAATTAATTTCTTCGATGGTACATCTGGCTTGAAGCTATGTTTGTATAATATCATGAATTCCTCTAAGGGGTGATGGGACGGCCATTCCTTCCGTTCCATCCAGTGGAGACCATAAAACTGTACCTAGACTTTATTGAAACTCTCTAACCTTAAAAAGTGTTTAGCAGTCCCGTTATACATTTGTCACTGGGGTTGAGCAAAGGTTAGGTGATCTGATAACGTATCTGCCATCACCGCTATTGTTCGCCGCTCATTGTGATCTCTAATTGCGCAGGCGCAGGCGCGTGCCTTTGTCTCCTATCTGCAATAGACGTATCTGCAAAAGGTGTATCTTCTTTCTGTTTTGTTTTCAATTGCAATTCTTAATCGTTTTTACGAAATCCTAATGTTAACAGTCACTTAGTCAGGGAGCCCTAGGACACATTTTTTTATTACTAACAAGCTAGGTTTTTGTAAGTAGCTTCATTTTGATAAGACAAACAATTTTTTTATCTGCGAAAAATCTTGAAAGTGGTAGCTAACAGAGATAGAAAGGATTTCGTACTTTTATTTGATGGTCTTAAAATATGCATTGTTCTATTATAGCATAACTATTAATCTACCAATATACAAAAATCAGCTGGTTAGGGTTCCGTTTTAGGGTACCGTAGTCAACCAAGTTTTGTTGATTACAGAACCCTAAAACGGAACCCTTACCAGCAGATTTTTTTTTGTATATTGGTAGGTTAATTATAGTTATACAATTTAAGAGTAACGTTGTCCTACAAATAGAACTATCAATATTTTAGGGCCATCAAATCAAAGTCTGAAATCCTTTCTATCTCTGTTAGCTACCACTTTCAATATTTTTCGCAGATAAAAAAGTTTTTTGTCTTATCAAAATGAAGCTACCTACAAAAATTAGCTTGTTAGTAATTTAAAAAAATGTTCTAAGGCTCCCTCACTATAAGTACCTTATATTATAAAAGTGCCTTAGTAGTAACCATAGAGGAAAATAATACACTAGTAACATTCAAGAAGAGAGCGTATTCCTTCTTTAAAGGCTGGCAACGCGCCTGCAGTTCTTCTGATGTTGCGAGTGTCCATCAAATTAGAATACTCAACAGCACAGACAACAAGTTTATCAATTGAGTTAGAAAGTTTATTGTTTAAGCCCCATAACATGAGACGGTTTTTAAATTAAAAATATAAAATCACAGTAAGTACAAACAAAGAAACGATTTTCGAGTAAAAGACCATAATATTCTAAAATTATAACCAACATTCTAAAGCTTGTGCCACATCTTATATTTTCTAGTCTACGTTATTTACTTATTCTGTACTCTAGTAAGTTCCTGTCAGGTAGATTTATGGCGTGTTAGAGGTGCCCATTGTAATAATAGCTATCACGACTTGTAAAGTTAATTTCATTGTTGTGTAAATTAATGATAATTTGGTCTAAGGTAGAGCATTAGAGTAAAGGTGAGCGAGATATGAAAATTGAATTCTGTTATAATTAGACCACTATTTGCTTTTGAGATTTATCTTATTTAAAAATTCTTTGAGGAAATGCTTTCTAGGTGAATTCTTTACGAACTCTGTTCAAATTTAAATGCCTGTATAAATATTAATTATTAATTCTTTGTTCTAACATTGAGTAAGGAGTTTTTATCTGTTGAAGAATCTTGGGACTGGTCATTGGTCAAGCACAATCCAAGGGGAGAGTTCACATAAGAGATAACCCTCTTAAAGTGTAAGTGATTACTATGTGAATCTTTATGTGACTCCCCAAAACAGGCTGTGACCTGCTAGGGTAGTTTTTAACTAGTTATAATATAAAATGTCATTAGGTACACTATAACGAATCTCTGCTCGAATGGCGAGCATACATAAGGGAAAAAATTTAAATTCCTCGCAGCTGGAATCTAGATTATACTATCTAAATAAACCCAAACCATTTTTTCCATCTGGGTCTTTAGAATTTAAAGTCCTACTAAAATAGACCGCTTCGTTAGGCCTTAAATAACGGGCTGATTGAGGTGACATTACAAACATCTTAATCAACACACGCCGGCGATAAAGTCGGCCAGTTAATGAATGTATAAATCTGCCTCCGACCCCGCTTCCGACCGATAGTCGTATCGTGCAAAATACGGCCTCGAGAGTTGCGTGTCTCTTAATTGTTATCTAAGCACCGGCTGATTAAAAAGTTAGCGGTTTGTCTATGGACCGCGTTGACAGGTATTTGAAAATGGAAAATGTCTGGCTGACGTTTTATACGGATTTTCATGCATAAAATAGCTGGATTTTCAATGATGTTTTAAGAAAAAGTTTAGATCAATGATGTACCTTTTTAGGGTTCCGTAGTTAACAAGGAACCCTTATAGTTTCGGTCTGTCCGTCCGTCTGTCTGTCCGTCTGTCTGCCTGTCAGCGGTTTTGCTCAGAGACTATAGGACCTACAAAGCTGTGATATGGCATGAATGCACATAATATTAATAATGGCGACAAAATGGTACATGAAATCTTAAAAAATATTTTTTTTTATATTTATTTCCATACACATTAAGTGGGGATGAAAATTTTTTTCGCGTCCAGCCCATTTTGTGAGGTGTCGTCGGATAGGGTTTTTAAAAATATTATGAGTATTCATAGATCATTTTCCGATTTAGGGATCCATTTATAAAATATTAAGTTTTAAAGTGAAAAAAATCGTTAGAATCCAGTGTCCCCCCCTTCTACCAGCTAAACGGTTGCTTCTGGAAATGTGAAAAATTCACTGGAGTAGGAAATATGCTGAATTTAAAAGGGAAACAATCACGGTTACGAAGACTTCATAAGTTTTTGAGTTATAGTCGATCAACTAAAAAAATATATTCGGCGAAGTATAGGGGAACTTTTCGTTCAAATTTCTTTGAAAGTAACTGAGATGATGTTGTTAGTAGTGTAAAACACGTTATAAATGTATATTCATTGACCATACCAAAAATTAAAAAAAACTAGCGGCACTACGGAACCCTATATTGCGCGTGGCCCGACACGTACTTGGCCGGTTTTCATTTTTTATAATAGAATATCATAGGTTTAGATAGTAATTTATAAAAATGTAATCATCAACTTCTAATATTTTACTTAGTAAACTATTCCAACATTTTAGTTAGCAAAATGCTGAAAATGCTGAATAGCAAAAATTATTAATAGAAAAGTTTGTAAAATTATGTTTAATTGAAAGACTGCTTACCGTGCTGTAGGTACATTTTTATTGAATTATATACGCATTGTAATCAAATTTAATTAAATCTTATTTCAATTATAGTTCTTGCAATCTAAGAGTGCGCGTCGCCCTTAGTTGTGTGAGTGACCATATCTATACACGCTTACATGGCTCGCTCGCTACTGACTGTTCCGTCGGGTACGCACACTAACGAAAATGTCTATTCACATTTCCAACTACAAATAAAGGCGACGCGAACTCTTAGATTGCAAGAACTATAACAGAAGTAAAGGAAGTAAAGTAAAGGAAACTTTATCCGTACCGTTAAGTAAAAGTAGCTAACAGAACTCTCCGATACCATTTGTCATTAAAAGTTCAATACTATAAAATAATAGCAAACACAAATTTTATCATGGCGAACATTAATTAAAAACAATGAAGTAAGTTATACTCCTGCGGTCCAGCACGCCAGGATTTTCATTCAATAAGATATCGTACTCCATTGTGATAAAGTGTAAAATGTGTTTTCAGTAATTAGGAGTTTCTATTGGTAGTAAATAAGTTGAGCGCGCAAGCTCAGTGATGTATAGATGGCGCGGCCGGCAATAATATCTGCGGTGTAACGATGACATAGGTCATACAAGTGTAATAGACGGATATGTTTGTAGTAAATAGTTATATTTATATTTTAAAAGGAATAAATCACAAGAAATAAATGATGTTTTTTTTGCATATTCATTAAAAAATTATAACAAAGGCACCAAGAATTTTAACGCGAAATGTGTAAGTTTCACTCACTCTGTTCTTCTTTATAGATAAATTGTTATATTTACTTGAATCTTCAGTTTTTGTATATGTTGTAAATGAAAATCATATAATATCATTTCTGTATTATTTTAGTTCGTGTATTATTTACTTTCAAGTTAATACAAACTTACTAGACTTATGTGACTGCGCTTGATGGTTAGATCATAAGCTAGAATACCTACAATAAAGTCTCTGAGAGTTCGCTATCAAATAGTCAAAATTATCCACCCTACTTTAAATGTGTAGGTACTCAAGTCTCTCAGAGTTTACTACCAAGTAGGCTCAACATCCACTCTATTTTAAACGCTTACTCTATGTGGAGGTCGCGTGCGCACGCGCCGTTAGTGGCGGGAATTTATAATGATGGATGGTCTCCCCGCTCGCTGCGAGCTCCGAGCTCCGGTTACAGGTCGAGCCCCGCCTTCTGTAATCGTGAAGATTAAACTGCAAATATCGATCAGCATCAGCGATGACCATCTTTAACGGCCTGTTTCACTATTTCCTGATAAGTACCGGATAGGCTATCCACAACTTATCTGACGGATGAAGTAGGGAGTATCCGATATCAGCTGTCAAGAAGTTATGTATAGCCTATCTGACACTTATTAGAAAGTGGTGAAACAGCCTCTATGAGTCCTAATTTAAGTGTTGAGTCATAGGAAAGGACATAGCTCTTATAAGTCCTATCCTGGTACTATAAAGTATAAAGTGCTGAAATACGTTGTTAGCTAAACAGCTAAACAGTCTTAACAGAACTCTGGCGTACCTACTTAAGTAATTAGTTAGTTCGGTCGTACTATATCGTGCGCAAGATTGACAGAATATTATTATCATGCTTCATGAGTAATTAGCTAAACCTAACCAAAAAATTTAGATCCTCCATCTACATTTTCGCCTAAACTATTCAATCGATTTTGATAAATTTTGGTATGGAGATACTTTGAGTCTCGGGAAAGGACAAGTGACACTTTATGTCCCGGAAAATGTACGGTTCCCACACAATACATTTTTATGATTTTCGCCTAAACTATTCAATCTATTTTATGAAATTTGGCAAGAAGATACTAATTTTAATTAATTGTTTTCTCAATTATACCAATTCGAATTCAATAATCATCGTTAAGATAGGACAACGTCTGTCGGGTCAGCTAGTCTTCTTATAATTATTTTGCTTATCAATGTAGAAGAAAAGAGTGACATTATTTGAAGTTAATTCTACGAGTTTCTCTTAATAATATTTCTCTACCGAAGTATAATAATAATTATTATGCCTAATGTTTCCGCCAATGTTGCATAGTGATTTTGTCTATTACTTTTACCTTTAGTTCCGGCTAGTTAAGAGCCCGTACTCTCTTTTCTACTGCTCTCTTCACACTCACGCCCATCTTTCATATGCCAGGTGAAAAAGGACGATCGCCGAGTTAGCGGGCAGTTATAGGTATTCTGTTTTTTAAAGGGTTTTTTATATGAAAGTGGTAAAAAGTAATTCCAACATTGTATAGACGACTTTCTCAACAGTACATTGTATTTTTTTCATACCGTTAAGACGTCAATACAATCCATAAAAGGTGATATTCTAAACCTTTTACAGCAAAAATCACAAAACTGTCGCGGGTTTGAGTTGGATTATTTAAATATACTTAAAAAAAATAAAAAAATCTAGCTCCAACATTAGATTATAATTGAAATAATCTTACATGTTGTGCATTAAAAATTATAGAAATACAGTATTTTAACTGTTAAATCACGTCTGTTGAATGAGCGAAATCGGCAAAATTTCGTATACGGACTCTTAAACAGATTTTAATGGGACTTTCGCAGGCAAATAATTTTCAGTGGTAGCATGCTAGTTCGAGATATTTACCTAAAGATTGTGTTTCCTGACTACTAACAATCAGGAGTTTCTATTGGCAGTAAAAGGGACGGTAATGATTTAGGTAGTCTAGGTAGGTGCCCTCGTAGCTGCTAAACATAGTCCGATTTTAACCGACGTCAAAAAGGAGGTTGTTAATTATTAGACCCGTATGTATGTAATTTTGGAACTATCTAGTTTTTGTGAGATAAATCATTTTTAGAACATGTAATTGTATTCGTGTTTTATCGAATACCGAGCTAAGCTCGATCAAATAGCTAGTTAAATTTATTAAATTAAATTACTTCTTAACCATATTATTATTGTGAACTCAACATTAATAGTTGTAGCACATCTGAGCTACAGACTGTTGTAGCATTTTTTGTGCGACATTTTTTGACAACAACGTTTCTTTAGTATAAATTGCAATAGGTAATATTACGTTAAAGTTCATAGAAGAGGGTAATAGCTCCCACGCCGGTTTCGGTGACGGTGGCCGGCCTGGCTGGCTGCCGCCCATAGGCCATACTGCCTGTAGCGGTACCCAAAATTCGCCTAACATTCCTGCATCGCGCTATCGAAGTTTTCTGAGCGCGTCGGTATATATGTCGCAGTCATCTAGATGCTAGATCAATCTGCGATTCGATTGAATGACTAGCGCATTCATTGAATGACACCATTCAATTGAATGACTCGGCCGAACGTCAATTGAACGATCGTCCCTCAACGTTCAACTAGTTAGCGATTTGTAGCATAGCATTTTGAAGATAGCGGACATGAAATTAGTCAGGTAATTGAACGTTTTTAATTTTCTTCCTATTGCGGCGTTACTAGTCACTAAAACAAATATGGCGTCAAACAGCTCGCACAGCTGATAGCACTGTGTTGATATTTATCGATTACATTTGTCATTAAAGTGTTTTATTTGTAATAACTAATAAAATAATATGAAAGCGTAGATTTACCTATAACTACCCCGTCAATGGCTACTTGAAAAAAATATATCATCACATTTAACGACTTCGCTATATGACTTTTAGTCAAGACGTTAAACGATACAGTCATCGTTGAACGTCTTGACGAATTGTCCTTTAGTCATTCAATTGAATGGTGTCATTCAATGAATGCGCTAGTCATTCGATGAGCCCAACCATACACCAGATGACTGCGACATATATACGACAACTGAAATGTATCACGTGGGCACAGTATAGCTATTGCTATACTGTGACGTGGGCTTCGGCCTGACCGAGCATAAGGCTGCATTTCCACTGAAGCGGAGCGGAGCTTAGCGGAGTCCGAATTGACCAATCAATTTGATGACAGCGAAACGGAGCGAATATTTCGAACATGGTGATTGTCCAATTTGGCACCGCTAAACTCCGCGCCGCTCCAAACCGCTTCAGTAGAAACGCAGCCTAACACCGCGCTCGGTCGGAAGATCTTCCTTTAGCGTCTCCACGTTTGTGTGGGAATAAGCTGCCTATACATAAATCCAGAACTAGTCCTATTTGTAGACTGGAACCTTAAAATTAAGAAACTAATACGTCATTCTAAATTAAATTTCTAACGAGTTTCGCACTTTTCTATTACATGACGCACTCTTGTGAATCGGGGCACATCAATTAAAGTTAATCATCTTCGTTATCACGGACCAGATATTACTTATATCGACCCTACCGACTATTCAGACCGTAAGAAAAGCGTCTATTAAAATCATAAACTTGATTACCAGATAGTAAAACAAACCTTTGATAAACATCATTATGTTTTACAGTCAGCGAATTATAAAACAGTATATAACTGAGTAGAGTAAAAGCTTAATAATTTGTTAATTATCACAAGTAAAACATTAACTAAACAGTATGATCGTTAAAATGCGTAAACTACGATAACATGCGTAATTTTTGTCTATTAAACAGTTAAGATGCTACTAAAAGTTTACGTTTCGGACAAGTAAGAGATAAGGAAAAACGTATAAATTGTAATTTCTCTTTTTCGTAATATAATTGTGGATAGGCATGAAATTGAGAGGCAAAAAAAGAGAGAAAACTTGAAAGTATTAGTTGATAGTCAAATTCACCTAAAGAAAATGTCAAAACTTTTAAGGGTCATTTAACAGAAATTTCTCCTCTTCATATGTAATACATGAGTAAAAACAAAACAATGCTACATATACAATCGCGAACACTTTGCAGAAGACAAACAAGCATTTTAAGCGTAAGCTTATCGTGATAGCGAAATGTATCAGAGTGGCTTCAGACAATAGAATTTGCCAGCTATCTTAGTATTGTTCGTAGTTACGGTCGCGAGCCCCATGTACGGTGGACCATAGATACGGTTCACCCCTTCTGAACCTTATTGTTGAGGAATAAAGTCGAGAAATAACAAATCTGTCTTCCGTACAGTCTCTGAGATATGGCTAAAAGATGGTAATAATGATATCTTTGACCCCATCGCTTTTAAAAGCGAAACAAATGAGTGATTGTTTAGATAATGTTTCGTCAACGCGTGCCCTGGTAATTTAAAAAATGTACGGAAAGTTTACACACGCACGACCATTCTATGGTCCATCTAATTTTCATCTAAGAGTTGCTAAACTCTTTGTTATTTTTATCCCTGACTATTTTGGTGGGTTGGCGGAGCTACGTTGTTTGGTAGAATTATTATATGTCCAGTCAATAGATAATAAATAATATTGACCGAATGTCACAGGTCATCTGCCTTTGAACCAATATCTCTGATAGTAAATAAAGCTAGAGAATAGGAGCATCATGATTTGGTATTCAAACTTGTGCCACAATATTGCATCTCACTTCGAAGTCTTCAAAGTACGGCTGTATGCAATACCTGAAATCAATATTCTGATTCGCAAACCGAGTGAGATGCTCGGTGGTAAGATATCTCCCTTGGCGTCCACCACTCCCACAATATTATAATAACATAAAGTCAAAATTACATCCATCCATACATCTCGCAAAAAACTAGACCTTTGCATCCGTTGTGGATGATTTGTGAGAACCACTCCTCAAATACTGTAGTGCCTGGGACAATATTTAAATGTCCGTATGATTGTCCAAGCACATACGACATTCTCGCAACATAGTCGGCCTAGTCTAGAGGAAAGAACTAGTTAATACGTTTGGGGCCAACTAAGTGCGGGTTTCCTCACGATGTTTTCCTTCGCCGTATGAGCGTCCGTATTATGTACTTGAGATCAGAAAATGTCTCATTGGTGCACGCCTCCACCCGGGATCGAACCTGCACCCTCTACGAGTGCGAACCAAAGGTCTACCCATTAGACCACGGACGCTCTCGCAAAACCGTGGCTCCAATTACCGCGTATATAGACCGAAAGATAATGATGTGCGAGAAAATGATTAGAATGTATAATTGAGACCTTTATGCGCTTGTTAAGAGCAGTGCGTATTGCTACATTCTTGTATGCTTGGTCGGTGGCCGCTCAGGTGCATCTGGTTTTTATTGCCAGATGGTGTACGGGCACTACGGTAAAATCCATCTAATATTATAAATGCGAAAGTGTGTCTGTCTGTCTGTCTGTTACCTCTTTATGCTTAAACCGCTGAACCGATATTGCTGAAATTTGGCATGGAGATACATTGAGTCCCGGGAAAGGACATAATATGATACGTTTGATCCCCGAAAAATGTACGGTTCCTGCATGATAAACGAATGTTGGCACAATTGAGTTGCGGGCATCATCTTGTACTGAATAAATAAAGAGTACTTAAGAAAAATAATAATTGAAATCTACCATTTGGTCCCGTTGGCGGTGCAAAAATTTTCGTAGAGGAAAAGAGTTAAACGCGCGCTTTGCCATTTCAGACCCTGTATTTATATTTAAGTACTACTTAAAATAAGTTTTATAAGTCAAAATATGTTTTAAATATTTCGTTCCTTATTAATTATCATGAAAAATTCTGCTTAATACCTCTAATAAATTTAACGGTACAATTTCATTTCAACATGTATTTACGGTACAACATCATATTAGTTTCACAATAATCCTTCTATACTTATAATATTTTATACACTTAAAAATCACATATTAATAACCAGATAAAAAAATCGGTTGTCTGTAAAGTTGGCCTACTGACGATAGTTGAACGTGACAACGTCATAGCCATAAATGGAACGCCTCAGAGCGATCAGCGAGGTAACGCCGTATATTGCGTCATGTTTTTTCGTGCGCGCAGCCCATATCGAATTATAAGACGTTATCACGTCAAAAAGATATTTACTTTTCCGCGACTCAAAGCATCTCTATTCTCTATACTAATTCTCTTCATATTATGATAAAATCAAAATCAGTTCATCTGTTTAATCTTGAACATATAACAGACAGACCGACACTAACTTTATAATATTAGTATACCCAGTAGTGCACGTTGGTGCAATTATTAATTGCTGATCTCGGCGATGCCGGGTCAGGCCAACGAGAGCGTGGCGAGCATGCGCTTGCGCCGCAAAAATTTGCACACCGTAATTACGCTTATGAAACTTCCGGGTTGCTTTTTATCTGAAACCAATTAGTGGTTATTAAGTGAAGATATTGCTAATAACGAGGATAGGTTATCTACGATTACGAGGAAATTGTTATTGGAAAAGTGTATGTTATAATAGGTACTAGTAACTTCAAACAAACAAACAAACAATTAATATACTTTATTGTGCACAAATATAAGAGTGAAATTTACATTAAGTAATATGTACCTACACAAGGGCGGCCTTATTAAGTACTTGAAAGCTATTTCTTCCAGGCAACCCTTCAACAAATTTTATAGAGATGATGAATTTACAGGAAAGTAAATATAATAAAAGTAGTGTCATAGAAAATAGAGAAAATAATTAATTTAATTTTCACTGTTTGTTGTTGATGTAGGATGTTTATTGCTAATAATGTGTGTGGTCAATGGAGAATATGGAAGATCTAGCTATTATGTTGATATACCTACTCAGTTACTCACATAACACATTGCTAATAAGTGTTACATATATACAATACTAGATAGCGCCCGCAACTGTACTGTACATACATACGTACGTACAATATATGTGAACCGTACATATTTCCGGTATAAAAAGTATCCTATGTCCTTTCTCGGGACACAAAGTATTTCCATGCCAAATTTCAGCAAAACCCTGTTTAGCGGTTTGAGCGTGAAGAAATAACAGACAGACAGACAAACGAACAGACAAACAGACAAAATTTCACATTTATACATTAGTATGGATGGATTATAATTTATATTTTATAAAATACTATAATGTTCCCTGACATGAAGACACCGATGATGACGCCCGCAACTTTCTTGTACCAAAATTCGTTTAGCGCATAAGTATCCTAAAATAAAGTGAATTATCTTATGGGCGTTCCGTCCGGAGATTTCGTAATTGACCGTATTTAAAACCTTATAAACTCATAATCTGAAAGCTACAAAGTTATAATAAAAATACAAGAATAATCTTCAGTATATCAACATTCCTTTTGTCGTTTTAAATTTTCTATTTTTGTTTCTTATACTCATGATATCAGCTTCCAAAGTAATACCAATTTGTTAAAATTCAAGCATACATTCAGCATCTCCTCAGGATTTACAAATTACTTTTATTTGAAACTCACGCCAATAGATCGACAATATCAAAAACTACATATTTGCCGTTTTAAATTTTTTTTAGGACAATTTTGAACTAAGATAAGTAAAAATAATAGGGTTTTGGCGCGATCTCGGCAACGCGGCAAATGTATGGCCAAGGTCGTTTGCTCGGGGGACGGCCTTAATTTCTATCGTTGATGAAGGAGGATTAAATACTTTGCTAGTAAGTGTCGTTGATGTAGTATACACATTGCTAACAATGTGAGTGTCGTCGATGTAGGATATACATTGCTACCGGCCGGCACGCGGCTAATATTTTATCTGGGCGGTCTTCATTGCGCCCGTCCGAGACACGTCCGTTATAGTGATGGGATTGTAATTGTTGAGTCGATACTTTTTTTATACTTAATTAAGAATGTGTGCTGATGCTACTATGAGAAACCTGGTCTGTTAATATATATAATATTTTGGTTTCAAAATGACAAGGGTGTACTAATTTTCTGAAAGTCATAAAATGTAAAATGATAAAATAAATGTGATAAAGTGTCTACTGTCCAACCTAATAATATTATAAGTAGTTATTTTCAATGATTCATCGTTGCTTTCATTTATTAAATCGCTATTATCCATTTAACTTCATCACGATAACTTTTGTACAAGTAATTAATATGAGTACTTACATAATAATTAGAGATGTGCCGACTAGTCGCCGACTAGTCGGTAAAGCCGACTATGCGGCCACTTTTGTAGTCGGCGACTAGTCGGCGAATAGTCGGCAAAAAGCGCCGACTAGTCGGCTTTTTTCTTTTTTAAAATTATTAAAATTACATTAAAGAAAAACCTTGATTAATATATTTATAATGTGTACATAATATCACACTCAGTCAGTGTTTACACATTTTAAAATTAAATGAAGTGTTTCTGAAATTACTTGCTAGTAAAGAAATTATTTTTGTAATTAATATAGGTAATTTTAACATAATATGGTCGCCGTCAGTCTCAAATTGTAATAGATTACAATTATTTATTCAACAAATTGTACTTATCAATATAAATAAAAACCGGCCAAGTGCGTGTCGGGCCACGCGCAATATAGGGTTCCGTAGTATCGTAATACTACGATACTACGGAATACCGTTGTATCGCTAGGTTTTTTTTTTAATTTTTGTGTGGTCAATGAATGTACATTTATAACGTGTTTTACACTACTAACAACATCATCTCAGTTACTTTCAAAGGTATTTGAACAAAAAGTTCCTACTTCGCCGAAAACATTTTTTTTTAGTTGATCGACTATTACTCAATAACTTATGAATTCTTCTTAACCGTGATAGTCTTCCTTTTAAATTCAGCATATTTCCTACTCCCGTGAATTTTTTCACATTTCCAGAAGCAACCGTTTAGCTGGTAGAATGGACTCTAACGATTTTTTCCACTTTAAAATTTAATATTTCACAAACGGATCCCTAAATGTTCCCTAATGATCCAAAAATGATCTATGAATATTCATAATAGTTTTAAAAAACCTATCCAATGACACCCCACACGATGGGGTGGACACGAAAAAAAATTTTCATCCCCGCTTTATTTGTATGGATGGTACCATATAAAAAATTTTTTTTAAAGATTTTATGTACCATTTGGTTGCCATTATTATTATGTGCATACATGCCAAATTACAGCTTTATCGGTCCTATAGCCTCTGAGCAAAACCGTGGACAGACAGACAGACGGACAGACAGACAGACGGACAGACAGACGGACGGACAGACCGAAACTATAAGGGTTCCTTGTTGACTACGAAACCCTAAAAGTAGCCAGTGGTCAATTCTCAGACCTACTGAATACGCATATAAAATTTGGTAAAGGTTTCGGAAGAGACAGGAGTACGGTATAGTTCTTGCAATCTACGAGTGCGCGTCGCCCTTAGTTGTGTGAGTGACCATATCTATACACGCGTACATGGCTCGCTCGCTACTGACTGCTCCGTCGGGTACGCACACTAACGAAAATGTCTATTCACATTTCCAACTACAAATAAAGGTGACGCGCACTCGTAGATTGCAAGAACTATAACTAACATTGTGACACGAGAATTTTATATATAAGATTTTATACTGACTTCACGGAAACGCGGTCGAATAGGATAAAAAGTATCCTATGTCTGTCTCCTGGTTCTCAGCTACCTCTCCACCAATTTTCAGCCAAATCGGTTCATCCGTTTTTGAGTTATAAGTAGTGTAACTAACACTACTTTCTTTTATATAATACTAGCTGACCCGACAGACGTTGTCCTGTCTTAACGATGATTATTTAATTCGAATTGGTACGTCTATAATCAATAAAAAAGTGTGTAAGTATATTTTTGAGTGCCATCGTGCACTCATCCCAAACTATCCCGAAAATCATAAAAGTAAACTTTTCAGTACAGTTCCCGCATAATAAATTATGCTGGAACTGTACATTTTTCGGGACAAAAAGTATCCCTTGTCCTTTCCCAAGACTCAAAGTATCTCCATACCAAATTTCATCAAAATAGATTGAATAGTTTAGGCGAAAATCATAAAAGTTTATTGTGCGGGAACCGTAGGAACATTTTCCGGGAAAGAAAGTGTCCCTTGTCCTTTCCCGAGACTCAATATCGATAAAATCGAGATTTCATGTACATGAAATATTTAATGAAAACCATCAACTGTATCATAGAAACAAAATAAAGTAATGTACGCGAAATAAACATACGGTCTACTAAACACGATTCGAAACGTTTGCAGGCGGCAACTGGAAACTTCTGAAACCATGATCGGCTTGGCCGACTAGTCGGCCGATTAGTCGGCTTCTTTGCAGCCGACTAGTCGGCTAGTCGGCTAGTCGGCCAAAGTCATGATCGGCACATCACTAATAATAATTTTTAGATGTTAATACGTTTCGCACTTAAGCGTGAAACATTTTCCATAACTAAAATCTAGCGGCTTCTGTAAAACTTAAGAAGGTTCCATGCTTATATACTTTTCAGATTGTAAAGATATAATTTAAGACCCAGTTAATATCAATTATAACAATATAATATAATCAAATTATACTATTATACTTATCACCAACAGTTTACTAAAAATATCCATAAAATATCAATAATAATCGATTCGTTTCCAACACTAGAACGCGAGTGAAAGAGGCGTGCGCGGGTTGCTCTCATTAATCTTTCATTTCTACGTTATATTATTAGAGGAACGGGTTCGCACGGATGCTGCGTCCCGAGGTGGGACTCGCGGGGAAGGGGAAGGGAGGAGGGGGGGCCTGAACCCGATTGAACCCTCGGTAGCACCTGCCGTGTCCGGTCGGGGTTTACTCCTTTTCTATGTAAGGCCCATTGCAACTAATGAACAGGTCTTTCCGAGAACTTAAGAAAATGTGTTTTCTTTGTAATTACGGAGTATCTTAGTGTTTTACTGCATAAATAGAACCGGATAATATTGCAAATTGTTCTAAGTCTAAAAGATGTGATTTGAGTTACATAATTATAATGAAACTATAGATTTTCATTGCAATCAGAAAACACATTTTTTTACTTATTTGATGTAAAAAGAGGATATTGTTTTTCAAATGACCTGAAAAGGAAAAAAATGTCTTTGCACCTTAATCTAAGCGTATTTCTTAGTTGTTGATATATTAAAGACATAAAATATAAAGTTGCGCAGAGAGTCCGAATACCGATATGATACGCGATTAAAATATTATAGCGATACAAAATTTAAAACGCTGCTTGGAATAAAAAATTCAAGTTGTGTCGTTTCGTTTTCCCCTCGTCATTTTGCAGTGTAAATCGACCCTAAATCATCTCTAGAACCATCACAACAATCAGCTTCATAAAGAACTCCGCATTATCGTACATTATGGTCACATTATGAATTTCGTCCGGCTGGTCGTAAGTCGCGTTTGAAATATCTGAGATCGCTTATAAAATAATAAATATCGCTTATCACAAACAGGCTCTTTGTTTCCATTCAAGTGTCCGGATGTCCAGCCGACTGGCCCGCTGGATAGCAAGTGATTATGAAAATTACAACTTATATAATTTGTACGAATAATTTGTAGGCGATTAATCTTGTGCTTGCTACCTGAGATGTAATCTGTGACTACATTATTTTGTAGTGTAGAGTTTGAGACGCATTTGCTAATACGAAATATTCATATCTAGTAGGATCTAGACATAATTCAATGTATTTATATTAATCTATTAGTAGGTTTTAAAATTAGAACAAATGTCTTGTAAATGAGATCACATGGAAGAGCTGTTTATGCCACTACCGCCCATTTGTTGTCATCTAAATGTTGTATTTGGCCGAGTTACGAATTTTCGCAATTATATGAGATGATTTTGCATCCGTGTTTAAGCTGAAATGAAGGTAGGACGATGTAGGAGGAGGATGAGGTATAAGGTCCTTATAACAGGCCAAAATGTCTTCAACGAATATTAAATTATGTTAGTCGAAAATATATAATATCCATTGTGGCTTTAATACCATTCTGAAAATCTATGATCTTGACAGGCATTCAGAGAATGTTCATTATAAAATTAGCTAATTTAGGGGATTAATCGTATAATAAGTGGCGATAGACCGCTGTCTATCAACACCGTATATCAGCGTTCTGTCTGACACGTTTGTGAATTCGTGAACATTGATCATAGTTTAAACAGCCGTTGACGACACTTGCGGTAACTATAGTAGCTGTGATAAAGATTTTGAGTTCTCTGTACAATGTAGAACTATTCCTACCGCTGTTTATTCAAAGGGCATGACGTGTGTATAAATCATTGGCTAACGCTATCTGCTGATTTATGCTGCTGGCGGGCGGCGGGTTCCGTCGCGAGAATTAACTCCAATTGTTGACCGCTGGTCAATAGTCAAGTGCACACGGTGGGTATGAGCGCTGAATATCGAGGACTTTTGAAGAAGACTGAAGAAGGTTAATAATTAAGAACGGTAAAAAGTATTAAAAATATTTACATATTTGGCTGTTTATTTTTAGGTCGTCTTCACACTTGTAATTTTTTAAATACTTTTTGCCCACAACAAAGTACAGCTGTGTAGTAAAGTAAAAAGTAAAGTACAAAGTGCTCTGCATTTTCTTGCAGCCAACCTTTGGGTGATCTAGAAACAAGATGAGGTAGATGCAACGTTATTCTTATAGGCTTCACAGTATTGCACTGAGTTTTATAATATAAAGAGTATTTAGATCTTACTTCTTCATAAGCTTCATGGCTTATACAAGTCCTAATATTCAGTTTTATCTCTGTTTTATGCTAACTCTATCTAGATATAATATCTATATCTATCTTAATATCTATACATATTATAAAACAAAGTCGTTTTTTCCCTCATGTCCCTTTGTTCCCTTTAATCTTTAAAACTATGCAACGGATTTTGATGATTTTTTCAGTATTAGATAGCCCATTTATCGAGGAAGGCTATAGGCTATATTTTATCACGCTAATAGGAGCGAAGAAATAGAGGAAAACCTGAAAAAAACGAGGAAAATTATTTGAGAGGGCTAACTTGAACGCGCTAATCTCAGGAACTACTGGTCCCATTTGAAAAATTCTTTCAGTGTTAGATAGCCTATTTATTGAGGAAGGCTATAAGCTTTATTTTATCACGCTAAGACCAATAGGAGAATGTGGAAAAAACGGGAGAAATTATTTGAAAGGGCTTATCTCGCGAACTACTGGAGCATTTTTTATGTTATTTGGCACAGGTAAGAAGTAGACCACGTGAAGGATCATAGGCTATCGATTTTTATCATTTTTTCAGTGGCTACATATTTTATACCCGTGCGACGCCGGGGCGGATCGCTAGTATACTATAATTTATAAAGACCAATAAAGCTAAGTGCTAGAGCGGAGATCACGATTTGGATTACTTAGGTACCGTTGGGCTGACGACTTAAAAAGTGGGTAACAGCGGATGAATGAAATCAAAGAACGGGAATGGTTCACGTTGAAAGTTGCCAGCAGTAGCCGATAAGAGACTGATGATGATGATGATGATTTTATACCCTGTCCACGTAGATCATGTATAATGGCGACCGTACACGGTGAATCGGGCACCAATTACCGGGTGTGAAGGGTGCTCGATAATTGAATGCATGGCTCGCGGCGCTCAATACGACCATGATCCATCGGTTCCTAGACCTGGATACTAGTTATATAGTGTATACGCTTCGAGAAGTCAGGAAAATATATATCAGAAGAGACCAATGATGCGTATATCGTGTTCAAAGTTCAAAATTGAAAATGTTAAGGGACCGTGCAAGAACTTCAGGTGGCAGGCGGCAGCACTTGTCTAGTAAATATTTTCAGGTTTGAGAGGCTAGTAGGTACGAGATATATTTTATACAAGAGAACTTGAAAAAACTATAATTATTATAGGCGGTAGAACTAGCGATGTGCCGTTCCCGAGAACGTTCTCCCACCTGAGAATATTCCCAGCAGCGTTCTCGGCAACGTTCTCCTAAGTGAGAATGGTTGAGAATCATTATTATAAAATGGAAAAAACTAGCCTTTGTTCAGTCTAATAGTATAAAATAAAGTCAACAGATAATTTTGTATAGAACAATACACTCTATTTGCAGTAAAAGACTATATTCTCAGTGTTGGAAAGAATTCTCGAGAATATTCTCAGGAAGTCTCGAGAATATTCTCGGAAATATTCTCAGCTTTATCGCATCTCTAACCAATTGCATTTTTTTCTTTTGAACTAAGTTAAATAATGGACGCCAACCGTCCATCGTCTGTTCGTTTACTTGACATTAAAATTATATACTTTTTGGATAAAAATAAAATTGTTAAAATAAATAAAAAATCGCGATTAACTCAGTTTATTTAAACAAGAAATAAAATTCAGAAATATTGAATGAGAAAACAGTGAAATCTTTAACAATTAACATCAGAGCCCCTAGCCAAGACATTTTATTTAGCGCTTTTTATAGGATTGCCGATGAAAATGTATGAATCCATACATTTTGATCGGCGATCCTATTAAAAAGCGATAAATAAAACTTCTTGGCCAGGGGCGCTGATTAATTATTATAAAAAAAACTTTCGTAATAGTGATAACTCAAAATAAATCAACAACTTTCTAGAGATAAATTCGACGAATCATATTATATACGCACAAGAAATACCTAATGCTAAACTATCTCAAGAGGATCTTCAAGAACGAAAGGTTCTTCTTGAATATCCTGAAACTCATCAAAATCAAATTCAAGCATAGATTTATCATGTTCAAATTTACTTTCGTGGTTTGCTGAAGTCGCGGACGATTGATCTGTAGAAAATGATTGATGTGTGTGTATTTGTATCTTATTTGAGGACTTAGGAGATGTATTCATGAGCTTCCAATTATTATGTGCCACATAACATAGTTTACCGGCACGATCAGTCTTTAGTTTATTTCTTTTCTATGTATGTATATTAGAAAATGTCGAGAAACTTCTTTCCACGGTCCGTATGCGGACCGCGAAAGGTCGAATCTCGGACCGCGAAATATTGTAATGTATTTTAAACCAAGTCATCTGGTTTAATCTGCGATTCGATCGAATGACTAGCGCATTCATTGAATGACACCATTCAATTGAATGACTAAAGGACAACTCGTCAAGACGTTGACTGTAACGTTTAACGTCTTGACTAAAAGTCATATAGCGAAGTCGTTAATTATGTTAGTCGTCGTTTTTTTTCAAGTAGTCGTTGACGGTGTAGTTATAGGTAAATTCCACGCTTTCATATTATTTTATTAGTTACTAGCGACCCGCCCCGGCGTCGCACGGGTATAAAATTATATATAGCCACTGAAAAAAATGATTAAAATCTATAGCCTATGATCCTTCACGTGGTCTACTTCTTATCTGTGCCAAATAACATAAAAATTGCTCCAGTAGTTCGCAAGATAAACCCTTTCAAATAATTTCCCTCGTTTTTTTTCACATTCTCCTATAAGTCTTAGCGTGATTAAATATAGCTTATAGCATTCTTCAATAAATGGGCTATCTAATACTGAAATAATTTTTCAAATCGTACCAGTAGTTCCTGAGATTAGCGCGTTCGAGTTAGCCCTTTCAAATAATTTTCCCCATTTTTTCCACATTTTCATTTACTTCTTTGCTCCATTTAGTCTTAGCGTGATAAAATATAGCCTTTCTCGGTAAATGGGCTATCTAACACTGAAATAATCATCAAAGTCCGTTGCGTAGTTTTAAAGATTAAAGGGAACAAAGGGACTTGAGGGAAAAAAGCGAAATTTGTTTTATAATAAGTAAAGATTACAAATAATGCACTATAATGTGAGTAAATGTAATCGATAAAATATCAACACAGTGCTATCAGCTGTGCGAGCTGTTTGACGCCATATTTGTTTTAGTGACTAGTAGCGCCGCACTAGGAAGAAAATGAAATACGTTCGATTACCTGACTGATTTCATGTCCGCTATCTTCAAACCGCTATGCCTACAAATCGCTAACTAGTTAAATGTTGAGGGACGATCGTACAATCGACGTTCGGCCGAGTCATTCAAATGAATGGTGTCATTCAATGAATGCGCTAGTCATTCAATCGAATCGCAGATTGAACCAGATGACTGAGACAAATACATAGATAAAGTATATTATGATACTTTTTTTAATTCAAATAATATTTTTAAGCTACATAGGACAATTAGTGGGTTTTTTTCTGGACCTCGTTACCCACAGTTTTCGGATCCCACCTAAAATTACTTGCCGACCCCTGCTACAGACAATTATTAGGTATACATAATATAATATCACCGATAAATATACAAAACCATGTAATTGTAAACTTCATTTATTTTGTTGAGAACGTTGAGAATATTCCCGGGAGCATTCTCGATTCTCGAGAATATTCTCACTGAGAATATTGCCGGCAACGAGAGCGTTCTCAGCGGCACATCACTAGGTAGAACACAATATCAAGGTGGAAGATTGGAGCAATGGCAATGATGAAAGAAGGCACGAGGATGAAATATATCATATTGTTGATTTGTAGGCTCTACATTTTGGCGTTCTATGAAAATCTGTTTTTTTTTGTTTTAAATGCTAATTTAATTACTATCGTAGACATGGAATCGATTTTTTTCTTATATACATTATAAGCTACCACATATTAAATATTAAATAAAGCACTCATCACTTCATAAATAATGCGTATTAAATAAAGAAACAGCCATTCTGTATGCGCACGCGCCGAGCTTGAAGTAAAAAATATTACACATAGCATAGCATAGCATTCTAACCTTTAACTACACACAAAAAGCCAAGATCAATGCGCATGATTTCCATTTAATAAACATTATTATTTTATTGCTACTGTTACTGACAGTAACGTTAAGGTTGAATGGGGTCGCCATTTCTTAAATGCCACAGATTTATATTATTAAACAACCTTTTAAAACGCTGTCAACGAAATAACTGATTTGATAAGTAATTGCGTTGGAGTTAATATAATTTTGCACTTGATACTACGAGTAATTAATACTACTGTTTCATATTTTGATGACTTGTTAAGAGGGGTTTTAGGCGGGTTAGGAATAAATAAGGATATTATTATCGAAATTTATTCCTAACCTTATTATGACAACCAACTAAAACAAATCTTGAAAACACGACGTACCTACTTATATAATCTAGGTAAGGTTAGAGTTTAATCTTAAGTATTTTGAGATAGAAATCTGCTCTCAAAACCTTTAAGAAAAGTAAGACCTAAGTTATTGATAATAATTAGGTAGACTAGCTGACCCAGCTAGCTGCTTAGACATAAATAATAATAAACACACCGGCAAAATTAGCGGAACATAACAAAATTTCGATTTTTTTTAATATTGTTCAATTTTTTTTATATAATTGTTTATTTATTTATTTATTGATTATTAAAAAATCAATTTTATATAAACTTAGGGCATAAAAACGTGAAATTTAGAAAAAAATCGGCAAAAATCGAAGATTAAGACAATCTTTGAAATTTCAGTAGTAAGTTTTTTAAGTTAAATTTTCCATTTTTATTAAAGAAATGCCATGTTAAAAGAGTGTCATGGCCTTCTATGGATCTCAAGAGGGCCTGGATACGCCATTCCATGCTTGCATTTTGATTGTCAATCATTCCCTGTGGGATATTCTCCTACTCCTCCAGTAGCGCCAACTCGAGCTCCTGGACACATTTTGGACCTTTTATTTTAAACTCGTACCGTTCACCCATTGATGTGCCACACGTCTTCAATCGGATCCACATCCGTAGACCGTGCTTGTCTCTCCACCCGGGCTACACCAGCAACATTTTGGTAATAATGCTCAATTTTTTACTGTATGGACGCGCATAAAATTGAAGTTACTACCTAAAACTTTGTAAAAGACACACCATACAGTTCCAGGATGTCTGTGCTATAGCACCGTGCTGTCAAAGTACCATCATCAATAATCATCAGCTCCGTGCGGGCTCCAAATCATGTGCCACCCCAAACCATTACGAAGTCTGCATCATAGGCCACTGTTTCCGTTAAGTTTGATGGCCAATAGCGTTCTTTACGATTTATCCACATTATTTGTCGCCTGTCAACAAAATATACATAGAATTTGCTCCCATCACTGTACAGCACAAGATTTCACTTACTTGTCTAATTTTGATGTTCACGCGCAAATCTTAGCCTGGTTCTTCGGTGTCCTGTCTCAAGTTTTGGTGCCCTTGCTGGCACTTATGAGTTTAATTTAACTTCTTTAAGTCTTCTTCTTACTGTACAATCACTTACACATACATCTCGGACCTGTTCCGACAGGTTTCGTGTCTGCATAGCAGTTTGAGGTCGATTTCTTAAGGTTTGTTTCCTTACAAAACGGTCATCCTCAACCATTGTCACCTGATATCTGCCTTGTTCTCGTCTCCGAACGTAAGATCCAGTCTCTCTGTAGCGTTGAAAGTTACAATAGACCACGGAAGCCGACACACCTAAGGCCTGACTGACCGAACGGTAGGTGTGACCTTTCTCTATCGTTGTTACAGCTCTAGCTGTCGTAGATGCTGGAAAATCACTAATTTTGTATCTAAGCAATATGTTCTTCTAAAAACCAAACAATCAAATGAGCTTAGCATACCTTGCACCCCGCTAAAACGCCATTCTTATCAGGAACACTTACATCGTCAATAATCGAAAAACACTTATTAGGGCATAATTGCTATAAAAACCTGTCATCTTGCCAGTTTTGTTCAATATTTTATTTCTTAAATGAGCTTAGAAACTATAAAAAAGGACTTCACACAGCCCGACCCACTTGAGTTCAAGTTGTGGCCCTTTTTACCTATGTTCTGCTAATTTTGCCGGTGTGTGTATATACTTACTTACGTTAATATGGATATAAAAATATATTATATTAGGCGATCCTCAGGCCTAGAACACACAAATTTTACCAAAATCTGTCAAGTCCTTTCGCCGAAGTTTGCCAACAAATTCCACGACACGACAATCATAATATTATTAGATTTTTAGGCTATGGACTTGTTAAGGCCAATACGAGCCAAATACCAAAGGCTATATATACGTGAGCCCTTTGCGATCTAAGTATTCTACAATTTACTACAGAAACGAACGACAAGTAGCCCCTATAATTGACTCTCGACAAGTGAGCGGTGACCCTAAGTCGCGTGCGCGGCGCGTGCCTCCTAATGATACCTTCACCTTTACAATTTAGTTCACTTGTGACCTTTAAGCCGTCGACGTAGAGCTGATATCTGTAGATCCAGAGGTAAATTAACTATGAATACAGCCAGCAGAGTGTGTCGCCGGGTCAACGGTTCTCGCACTAGTGTGTGCCGGTGGCTTTACGTGCTTTTTATTTAATTAGATATATAATTTTCTAGAATACTTTATATTGAAGTTCTAATGGCGAATCAAGGCAGAAAGTTCATAAAAATATCAAAATTTATATAAAATTCTATACCTCATTATGTTGGTTAACGGTAGCATGTGTTAGACTCTATCATGGACGTACGAAATTTCGTTTGAACTTATAAAGGATGTATATAATTATATATACATCCTTCTTCCTCATGAGCTTTTGTGGTTAGACATAAGACTCAATATTACGAACTACTTGGTATAATTTTAGGTATTAACTATGATTGATGAGTCTAGACTCTAGTGTACTCCCAACTTTCTAGAGCAGAAGATTGCCAGTTTCACTTATTAATTTAATAATGTATCACTTACTGATCTACTCTTTAAATCCCCTACTAAGTTTTTGGCACAAGTTGTACAATTTACGAATAAGAAGTTACATAATTATGAATCAAAACTTTAAATTATTTTTAAAGTAAAGCTTTTTACTATTTTTGAGCAACATTTAATTCGCAATATTCCTAACACTTGTATCGTTTAAGGCGGGAGCAGTGCTACATATTTGAATGCTTCTTTTCACTTCTATCAACAGAAGTGTCAGTTTTTCTATCCTCTTTTTATTACGAACAAACATACAAACATTCATCATACATGTGTGGAGTACATTGTTTGGCTTATGATTACCGGTTGACAAACACATCGCGGACGCAGCGACCCGCGTCGCTTCCTTTACTTGCGCACTCGAGTAATGACAGCATGCGACAGTGTGTAACTGACTTAAATTATATTTTTTCAATGAACGTTTAAGGCCAAGACTTATGGATAGCGGTGTTATGTTCTTCATGTTTGATATGTACCTACTTTGCAGGTAAAAAAGTCAATGCAATGTACTTGCGCAGCTCCATAGATCTGTTTTAATATGTCTTCAGATCGTAAATTAAATTAGAACCTTAGAAATTAGAACCCCTTATTTTGGGTAACTTTGAATTGCGGTTTAACTTTAAACAATACAATAATGTATTGTTCAAAGTTAAACTGTACCTATTTTGAATAATTTATTAATTAAACTTTTTAATACTTTTAACATCAACTTGATATACAAAATTAGATCTAGACAGATATGTAAATCTCTACCTAGAGTCTGGGACAAAATGCGAACTTAAGACAGGTAATTACTTGTTTGGCCTTTTTTTAGGTCACATACGCCAAATTTATTCTAGTTTAAGTAGAAAGTTATCTTAATTTGTATCTCTCAATCTATTTTTAACCTAAGTTGAGTCCAGTTACGTGCGTCAGAACTAAGAAGTAACGGACGAAAACAAACGGATGTGTAATAAATTATT
Organism: Polyommatus icarus; assembly: GCA_937595015.1. NCBI lineage: Eukaryota > Metazoa > Arthropoda > Insecta > Lepidoptera > Lycaenidae > Polyommatus > Polyommatus icarus. Next base: position 5,664,140 of record OW569333.1, on the reverse strand, counting down.
GTTACATATTGTAAAAAATAATGATTGTGCTTTACATTAATATAATGGAACTTGCAAAATATAGTTTAATTAAGTCATAAAGTAGCTAATAGTAGGTATGTTTGCTCTCGGTTGAATAATATGAATGAGTTGTTAGTAAGTTTTATCATGTAACTTTGTTATCAAATTCATTTATTGCTCAGAAATGCTTAGAAATGTCTTTTCCTGGAACGAAAAACATCTTCAAAATCGATACCCATACAATATGTGACACCCATCAAAATCGGTGGTAGTTTAACCGTGAGCTACAACTAGACAAACTTACTTTCATATAAGTTATAAAGTTTAAGGATTTTTCATTTTGACAATAGTGATTTAAACATGTTCAATTCAAAAATTAAAATATAAATTACGCATATTTCAACTTAGCCTTTCTCGAATCTTTACTTTCTGTAAGTAGATATAAAAACTTAATAAATCGTTAAGCATCCATTTTTAACTCTAACACAACCATTAAGTTAAAGACGCCATTAACAGTTAATTTGATAAACTCTATTTTCTATCCGTAAACAATCAGCTTTTCTCCACATGTGTGCACGGCCTTACAAATCACAATTTTACACAGAATTGATCCGTCAGCGACTCATACGCAATTTTCTTTCACCGTTTATCTACAATGACGTATGTACAGTTCGTAACTGTTAGGAAATTTTTACTTTTATGCGCACGCAATTTTCGCATCAGACGCGCGTTTTTAGGGGCCTTTTTTGTGTGTATATTTTTAATACTTAGTGTACCGTATTAAGATATTTTGGTACTGGTCTTATAAGAATTAGATGTCATTAGAGTCATCACCGCCACTTCATTTTACGCACTATATCTATTACTTAGAGCCACTTTCTATATTTCTTAGTGACGTTAGTTCTACTAACATTATGTGACAGAAAATTACTTTTATATCAGATTTAATCTTATTAATTTGTATCTTTACCGTGAAATTGGTTTTGTGCGCTGTAGTTAAATATAAATATAGTCATTACATTTTCTTTGCAAAAGTAGCGCAGGACTCGATACCTACCTAATTATATTATTTTAAACATTATAAGCTATCTACCAAATTATATAGATGGGTGATCTAGGAAACGTTGTTTCGCCTTTACGAATACACTACAAAAGTGAGAATCTCAAAGAAAGATCCTACGAACGAGGAGTTATCACTTTAGATAACATTTTCAGAACTTCCGACTTTTATTTTACGAAAATATTGACTATATTGTTTTGGTTTCTATATTCAATCGTGAATATACTTTGACATAATCACCAATACGCTGATGATAATGTATGTAGCCATGCAGCGTTAAAAGCCAGCAATTGAATAAGTCAAGTGCGGCGGCGGTGGAGTCAAGCAGACGTTTAATGCAATTGGCCCGGTAATACGCATGTTCATATATCACACAGTGCGGGGTTCCATTGTAGTCAACGACGATACCTTTTATTGCCGGGAAAAAAATGTCAGGCTAAAACCTTACCTAAGCCCTCGACGCATTGTGATCAGTGACGGATTAAGACTACTTGATGCCCTAAGCAATCCATGCCTGTGTCTCTATATTTTTTTAACTTAGTATTTGTGTACAGTCCTACAACTATCTTTTGAGACGTAGCCAAAACTAGAATCTAGAAATAATATAGTCATCTCGTGAGTCTACTTAAGGCAGTTGTTTCCAAACGAAATCATCATTTAAAGTATCCAAGAAATATTAACATGTTATAATAATAGTCGTAGATAGAAGATAATAATATGTCACTGATTCCTTTTATGCGACAGCTGTTTTGCATGCACTCTTGACAAGGTCATCCAAGTGCTTCTTGATCCTTGGAGGTCTGTAAATTTAAATTTCGAACGTTCTGTTATGCCGTGAGTGTATGGAGCTAGTTCCTGTCGTGAGAATGTCGAGGCGGTGTATTCGCAGCGCGGACACATGATAATTGTGTATTTGCCGATATTATTGTCTTGTTAACGTACTCACCCACTAAGACTTCCCTAGGGAGACTTACTGTTATGGCATATATGCAGATTTTCCGTATATAGCGTACTCGTAAATTTTAGACTCTAGGAATACCGGGGTAATTGGAATAAAACATTTTGATCCTTTTTTCCTTATAGCGGCTTATTTTGTGTGTGAAACATGCAAATATATAATATTATTCAATGATCCTTGGATATTTCTTGAAAATCTGCCATCAAAATTTGCCATCAGATCCTGGTGGACCTATAACTGCGTTTTTAAAATTTTTACCTGTTTAAGTACAAATTTTGTTTAGTACAAGAATGATGTTATAAAAATATCTGATCGTGGCTTACAGTACCTACACATACTCTTCAAACGTAACATAGTTGGGTAATACTACCTATAAAACGTTATTTTTAATGTTAAAACGTTATTTTAGGTCAATTCACAAAGATACAATTTTTAGAACAAGGAATCAAAACAATTTCCGGGAGTTACGGCCAAAGTAAAGGTAAAACAGCTGCAGAAGTAGAAATACATTTTCACCCAAAATGAGAGGAGAAAATTATTACCTCTCTGCAGTGCCGGCGACTTAATCTACCTCTATCTTACGAATTCTCGATGAGGTCTGAATGAGATATTACCATTTTCACCCATTCAAAAAAGAACACAACACTGCCAACTAGTTTCGTTTAGTCGCTTCAAAAATCAAAGGCCGGTAGCGCCAGCACTTTTTGGTCAAACATTAATCATGATCTTAACAATACAAAACGAGGCGTGTTAGATTAGGCTATAAGTTCCCGCCGACCCGCGTCATGGGAGAGCGAGCCCCATGGGACCATAAACCACGGACAATCAACATAAATACAGTCCTCACTGTCTTACTACTGCTTAATATTGTACTGTGTATGTTGCAAATAGACTTAGAACCTAAGGTTTATTATGTACTAGCTGTTGCCCGCGACTTCGTCCGCTTTAACATAGTATAATAACAAAGATGGATAGTTTTCCCCTTTTTGTGGTTCCTTACCTTATACAAAGGGTAAAAACGGGACTATTTAAGGAAACGTCAAACGCAAACGTCAATTAACTTTCATGTTTCTAATTCAAGAAATGACGGACTTTCATTGAAACTTTTTACCCCAATTTCATCCCCTTGGGGGTAGAATTACCAGAAACGCTTAAATACGTATCCATTCATTTTTAATCAGTAGCCCAAAAATAAAGTTTCATATTTCTAACTCAAGAAATGACTGACTTTCATTCAAACTTTCAACCCCTATTTCACCCCCTTCGGGGTAAAATTTTCGAAATTCCTTCCTTAGTCTTGTCTACTTAATAAAACAAACCTACTCACCAAATTTCGTAGCTGTAACTTTAACAGTTTTTGCTCAGCGATGATGAATCAGCCAGTCAGTCAGTCAGGACATGTAATTTTATAAATTTAGTATAGATTAAAGATAATCAAAAAAGAGAAAACGCTGATTTTTTAACGCATAAAACGTTCTTTTGGTGGTCTTTAGTTGGCCTCGCATTTCCACAGATCTTAACATTATAATTAATAATATTATTAACACCGTGATCAATTTTTATTTGATTTAACAAAGTTTTTTTAAACTTCATAATAATATGTTATTTAATATTATGTTCTACGCCTGCTCTTTTTGACAAGTCCTAACTAGGCTTTGAACTTAGTTGTTGTGCTTAAATGTTAATATAGAGCCTAAATTTTTCCTCAAGGTTCAGTAATTCCAGTCCGAAAATCTTATTTTTTGCGTGTGAAAAATCAAATCGTGTCAATCAATTGCAGCCACTAAAACGATTTAGAACTTATGATTTGTCATGGACATCGACATACACTGCCGCATTAATTATAAACTTCTTTTAAATCATGATATGAGCATACACCATAAAGTTTTGCCTCCACACAAGAATTTTGAACCGTAAAATTTCGTTCGAAACTTGTAATTTTAAATTACCCAAGTGTGCAATAAAGAAATAGGTAATTGTAAGCACTATGGCACCGGACCATAGGGCACACTCCCGTATAATTACCTCAATGTCCCCTGACTTATCAAATCATAGGTTACTGTGACTTACTTCCTTTGGAACCACGACGCTTATTACAAGGCACTAAAGCCTAGTTTCCCGTACCGTCTTGTTAGGTGGTTGGCAATAATGATATCCTACGGTTTCTGCGACACGCTCCGATGCACAAAGGTAATGTTGAGAACAATTTGGAAAATATTTATTAACAATCGTTAATATCTCTATTTAGTTATTGCGACACACTTGTAAGTAGGTAACATCAGAGAATTTGATCTAAAAGCAGAAGATTTATGTAATTTCGCCGGATTGTATCAAGCGCAGGCGACATAAAAATAGCACATCTACTAATGATACTTTGGAAATGTAGGGTCCCTGTTCTGTACTTATAAGAGCCGAGCTACGGGCAACATCTTGCAAATTATTACTTCGCTCTCCTTTTTAGAGTTCAGTACCCAAAGAGTAAAAACGGGACAATATTACAAAGACTTCGATGTCTGTCCGTCTGTCCGTCTGTCTGTCACCAGGCTGTAACTCAAGAACCGCTATAGCTAGACTTCTGAAATTTTCACAGATTGTGTATAATATATTCTATTGCTGCTATAACAACAAACACCAAAAATAAAATAATTTAATATTTAAGGGGGGCTTCCGTACAACAAACGTGATTTTTTACTATTTTTTGCTCATAATCAATAACGGCAACACATAAGCAATTGAAATGTTCACAAAATACTTAATTGTATTTGTACTACAATCATTAATAATAAAATTTTAATAAATAAAATAATTAGGGGGCTCCCATACAAAAAATACAATTTTTAGTCTATTTTTGCTCTGTAGTGGTACGAAACCCTTCGTGCGCGAGTACAACTCGTACTTGGCCGTTTTTTACATTTATGTTTTTGGTGTGATCTAATTATCGCTAGCGCTCTGGCCGATATGTATTAACCTAGCCTATAATACTTATTAAAAAGTATTATTTAATGCTTGTGATTCTGTAATCTACACAGTTTACAGCAGTAACCTGGACACAGTGTTGCGAACGTACAACTGGCAACGTTGTAAGATACAAACGAAATAGGTTCAGTCGACTTCTAGATGGTACTAGTATAACAAAACTTTCACAAATGCTCTGCGACTCGCTAGTAAACATAATAATATCTAATATGTAGTAAACTATCAGAGATCAGCTTCTCTATAACCTATATCATAGATGACTGACCTACGGGATTTGGCTGAATAACCGGATCAAACAACGAAAGTCTGCCATTAATATTTCTGATGGTACTCCTGGCTACAGAACTTGCAGTAAATAGAAAAAAACCGGCCAAGTGCGAGTTGGACTCGCCCATGAAGGGTTCCGCAGCAGCAATAAGGTTAATTTCTATGAAATTAAAAGGTTTTTGAGTTATTTTTATATTTCAGTTGATTTAATGAAAGTTGAAAATATAAGGTTTACTATTTATGACGTATAAAAAAAACTACTTGCTAGATCTCGTTCAAACCAATTTTCGTTGGTAGTTATTATAGTAATGTACATCATATATTTTTTTAGAATTATTTTGCCCCTACTTTAGAAGTTAGAGGGGGGGGGCACACATTTTACAACTTTGGAAGAGTTTCTCTCGCAAACTATTCAGGTTAGAAAAAAATTATATTAGAAACCTCAATATGATTTTTAAAGACCTATCCATAGATACCCCACACGCATAGGTTAGATGATTTTTTTTTGTTTCAGTTGTACCTATGGGGACCCCTAAAATTTTTAATATTTTTTCCATTTTTGTATCAAAATCTTAATGCGGTTCACAGACTACATCTACTTACCAAGTTTCAATAGTATAGCTCTTATAGTTTCGGAGAAAAGTGGCTGTGACATACGGACGGACAGACAGACAGACAGACAGACAGACATGACGAATCTATAAGGGTTCCGTTTTTTGCCATTTGGCTACGGAACCCTAAAAAGCGTAATTACGAATGTTAGCTGAAATCAACAGTTTTTCCTTAGTTTTTATTGTACTAGTTTTTTATTGTAGTTTAACTTTAGTGTTTATTATATTAGTTTATTGTATTTAATATAAAGCATTTAGTTTTCGTATGTTGTGTAAATAAAGCAACAAAAAATTGGTCTTCTCATAGGCGTGGCTGTTGGCTCAATGAAAATAAAAATAAATTAAAGGCGAAAAAGATGGTTAAAAGAATTTTTGATGCACAAAAAATTATCAAACATGAACTTGTGTGAACTACTTGGAACCAGCACACTTTAGAAATTACCTACAAATGGATGCCAGATCTTTAAAATTACAAAAAATTATATTCTAATTATTTTTTTTGCATTTTTAATTTTAGGGTTCCGTACCCAAAGGGTAAAAACGGGACCCTATTACTAAGACTTCGATGTCTGTCCGTCCGTCCGTCCGTCCGTCCGTCCGTCCGTCCGTCTGTCTCCAGGCCGCTCAAGGTAACTCAAGAACCGCTATAGCTAAACTTCTGAAATTTTCACAGATTGTGGATTTCAGTTGCCGCTATAACAACAAATACTAAAAACAAAATAAAATCAATATTTAAGGGTGGCTCCCGTACAACAAACATGATTTTTTCTGCCTTTTTTTGCTCTATATCAGTAATGGCAACAGGTAGGCACATGATATTTTCACGAAGGCCCTTATTGTATGTCTAAGTTAATAATTAATAATAATATTAAAATAAAATAAAAATTTAAGGGGGGCTCCCATACAAAAAACACAATTTTGGCCTATTTTTGCTCTATAACGGTACGGAACCCTTCATGCGCGAGTCCAACTCGCACTTGGCCGATTTTTATTTCTAAATCGCTTCCTAACTAGGATGCTAAATGATTTAGTCAGTCAGAAGCCACACTTTTACGATTTAGTACACTAATTAGGATCCTAACTTTCTAAATGCTATTTCACTTGACTAAATTTAGTTACTGAATCATTTAGACGTCTTAATTTAGTAAGGTGGAATAAGGGCTTTAGTCTACAAAGTCTCGAAATCCAATAAATCACTACATCACACTTTCTACTCATCTCCACGTGAAGGATCTCTAAAGCCGGCTGTACACTCTCGCCGAGACACAGCGAGGCGGCCCGAGTGCGAGAGTGTAAATTGTAAATGGGTGCGCTCGCCTCGTCTCGCCTGTCTCGGACCCTCTCGGTCGGTTGTCGATATTTTGCACCCGAGACAAAGGGTCTCGCGAGGAAAACGAGCGCACTACTGTACACTCTCGCTTCTTTCAGTACTAGCCCCGCCGTTGGACAGTGTAGAACAGAAAAATAACAATAATAAACGTCATTATTAGTCATTATCTTTGAGAAATAAAATGATATATGATTATAAATCTTTGGATTACAATGATATCTTTCGATGCATGGTGAATGGTGAATGGTCGTTTTCGTCCATCTTCTCTGAGTTCTTAACTGCGATTGAACTAAGCGAGAATGTACATGATCGCACTCGGGCAAGAGGCTCTCGCACGAGACTCTCGCCCGAGAGCTCTCGGCGAGAGTGTACAGCGGGCATAAAGATGAATCTAAGTCAAGCGAAACTAACATATTGACTTCTGTGTGGTTACGAGAAAATCGCCGCAAAAAAACGGAACGGAAACACCCATCGTAACGCCGAGCCCCCGCCATACGAGACCGTAATTATTAACCTCACCGGATAGTCTGCAAAAACTCGAACACACATACAGCCTACCTAAGAACGGACATTAGAGGAAACATACACGCTATTTCCATCTCTATTTCTGTGAGGATAAAGTAAATATTCCCGTCAAAGAATATACGTTTTGTCTACGAAAGTATTCGCTTCTACGCGACCGACTAATAACTGGCACGAGCCAAACATTAATATGATGTGAAAAGAAATTGATTGCAGTTCTATGCGCACGCTGTATCATTATGCGACTACCGGGTAGAAGTAATTTAATATTGCCTTTATTATTGTGATACAATATTTATGTACAGGTTCACAAATTGCCTAAGACTTAGGTTTGAAAGTTTTATAGTAAAAGCACATTCATAAACTACGTAACTATAGTCTTCTTAATAGAGTATCGCCTGCATTATAAAACCATCATATTATTATGTCATCATTTTACTTGCTAGAAACTTAAAATCTACTATTTTTGTAAGATTTTGACAATACTGGGTGCAATCGGTGCAATTTCACTTTTCATGACAAAAAATAGGGTAAAAAATTTAGTTTGTTATTATTTTTAGCAATATTCTGCGAAATAAACTTCCACCTTTAAGTAAATGAGTGAGTGCACGCATAGGCATGCGTACAGCACCTCCCTCCTCCCATACTGCCTATGCGTACACTCGCATGCAAGAACTTGCAAACACCACCACCACACAAGCAATAATGTTGGCAAATCCGTGCAAGGCCCCTCACCACCATGCAGGTTGAAAACCTCGACGCGCGTTTCGCTCCAACACCGGAGCATCCTCAGGACTTGACGGACGTTGTTCGTAGAGTCCACATCCTGAGGATGCTCCGGTGTTGGAGCGAAACGCGCGTCGAGGTTTTCAACCTGCATGGTGGTGAGGGGCCTTGCACGGATTTGCCAACATTATTGCTTGTGTGGTGGTGGTGTTTGCAAGTTCTTGCATGCGAGTGTACGCATAGGCAGTGTGGGAGGAGGGAGGTGCTGTACGCATGCCTATGCGTGCACTCACTCATTTACTTAAAGGTGGAAGTTTATTTCGCGGAATATTGCTAAAAATAATAACAAACTAAATTTTAAGCTATGGATTTCCGCAAAGTAACGCCTGATTCCATTAACTATTTAAAAAATAGGGTGGACAGCGGATTTACTGATTAGCCATTAGTCAAATAGATCCAAGTTGGCCAATGATTAGCAAAAGCAGGCGAAGTGTTAACTGCAGCAATAAGCAGTTTCTAAAGTACTTAAGCTAAATGTCCACCCAATTTGTTGTCATTTTCTGATTTATATGGGCAAGTGCCCCAGCGTCACGAGTTTTCCCATACAAAAGTGAAAAAAATTGCTTTTTCAGCGCTGCAACTTTTACAGAGAACTCTATACACGGGACTCATACTCACCCTAAAGTATTATCACTTAGTTTTGTTACACCCTGTATATGCCCCAACGTGAAGAGGGTCTTTAAAACTGTATTAATCCTAACAGTAAAGACCAGGAAGGTAAAAACACACTTATTCAAATCACGGACGGATAGACAATTAAATGCAAAGTAGCATTAATAATGTGATGCCTGGTGAAGTGTGAAAAGTTTTTGTTGTGTCCCTTCACATACAGAAGTGATTTCATTTGTAACTTTTTCCGTGTATACTGAGGAATGCGAAATTAAGCTAAGACTTAGATATTAAGCTAATTGGTTAGACTGAAATCAACCAATATTAAAAAAATATTTTAAGTTTTTATTTAACTCCTTTTGTCGTGCGATCTGTCCATAAGACATCGAGCTGGATTTTATGTAATAAGACAACAACTCATATTCATCATCATCATATTTATTATTATTCAAATCGGACCAGTAGTTCCTGAGATTAGCGCGTTCAAACAAACAAACAAACTCTTCAGAATTATAATATTAGTATAGATGTTCATCCAACAATGAAATTTACGTTTTCGTACGGTTCAATGAGTTAATAATAATGCTAAATATTTTAACATTACAGAGGTAAGGTTTTCGTGCGTAGTGTTTTTCATAAAATTTCCATAATCTCGATTTCCTCTAGGAAATGCGTTTCCTTTAGACTCTAATACGGCATTCTCCTATAATACTTAAAACAATATTAGCTTAGCTCTAGAGAAACTGCTATATCATTAGGTAGAAAGTTAGAAAAAAAAATGAATTAATAACCTTTGATTATGTATAATAATATAATAATTACTGGTCGCGATAGTGAGAGGCTAATAATTGATACTGCTCAAGAAAGTTCGAACGTGCTCGGAGGGATATCTATCGGTTTTTGGCGGGAAACTAATAGCTACCAGAATTATTGTAGTTATATAGCGCTGAAATAGTTGTTTTTAGGGTACCGTACCCAAAGGGTAAAAAAACGGGACCCTATTACTGAGACTTCGATGTCTGTTCGTCTGTCCGTCTGTCTCTAGGCTGTAACTCAAGAACGGCAATAGCTAGAGAGTTAAAATTTTCACAGATATAACAATAAATACTAAAAACAAAATACATTTCATATTTAATGGGGGCTCCAATACAACAAACGTGATTTTTCAAGCATTTTTTGCTCTGTCGATGATGACAACAGGTAGGCACTTAAAATGTACACAAAATACTCAGCTATATTAATAATTTAATCATAAAATAAAAAAAATATTGAGTTCCATACAATAATTCAATTTTTTACTTTTTTTGTTCTTTAATGGTACGGAACCCTTCGTGCGCGAGTCTGACTCACACTTGACCGATTATTTTGATTGTATTTACTTGAAACTTTATGATAAGCCAAGAACCAGCGACACTCGACAGCCAGACTTTCGTCATTTTATAATAGACTAGCTGTCCCGGTAAACTTCGTGTCACTTTTAAACCTTCCCTGGACTTCTACAAATATTTTAAGACTAAAATCAGCTTAATCCGTTCAGCCGTTTTCAGTTTTAGCAAGACTAACACATTTGAAAATCCATTTTTATATATAAAATGAAAGTTTTACTGTATACGACCCATATAGTAGTAAGTACGACCCGCAACTATAGAATTTCAGTCACGGTTACTTTAGAAGGTATCCAGTTATAAAGATCTACATAACATTAGATAGAATATGTAAGTACATCATATATTTTGATTAGAACATTATAGATACAACCTCTAAAATGCTCTAAGTAATGTATTTTGCATCCTCCTCTACATCTGCTGTATTCAATTATTGCGTTGCAGTATAATTATTAATTTAAGTTTAATGCATTATATTTAATGTTATAAATAAATATAACAAGCGCATCAAACCCAATAAGGCAGGCTGAAAGTAGTAGTTTGTTTAACCATAACGTTTTATTAGTTTAAAGCTCATGAGATATATACTTTATTTTTAATTTTATACTTCCTTATGTTGTGGGGTTATTAATCTAATATTTTAACTATTAGGCTGTTTACACACAGGTGGATAGCGCGCTCAGTGACAGAGGCGCGAATCAAAACGTAAATTTTCGTATTTGACTTAGATTTTTAGTTACGGAAAATAAATTTGGATTCAATTTTAAATGTAAGTATCGTCTTTATTTTATTCTTCTCTTCTTTGTCCCTCTTATAAATTGATTTTTGAAGTTTGTTTTACGCAGGGTATGATATCTGATACGGTATGCTATCGCGCGTAAAAGCAAACCACATGTCGTTTTTATATGAATTCGTACGGTATCTAGACCGAGCGCATTATTCACCAAATTTATGAAATATAATGATTTTGATAAGAATAATTTAAAAAATAAAATTTACTGGCCACTTGAGACAACATCATAAAATCTAATAGTAATCCTTCCTTACCTCTACAAAATTTCAACAATTTATATTCATAACAATTACCAAAGTTATCCAGCTAAATTATAAAATTTCGTAGTTTTAACAAAACCCTAAAAATATTAGTAATGACGACCTCTGTGGCTCTGTGGTGAGCGCGTTGGTGCTCAAGCCGGGGGTCGCGGGTTCGAATCCCGCCGACGGAACAAAAAGTTTTCTAAGTTCTTGGGTCTGGATGTGTATTAAATATGTGTATGATATAATAAAAATCTTAAATATATGTATAGTATAAAAGTATTAAATACATTTCCGTTGTCTGGTACCCGTAACACAAGTCCTACAGGCACTTAGCACAGGGCCAGACTGACGTGGTGTGAAGCGTCCATAGATATTATTATTATTATTATTATTAGTGGACCACGCACTCCTCCAAAATTCTAAACGCGCGTAGACTTGTTTTACGTATACAACTAGCCTTATTTTAACAACTTGACAAGAACTACTATTACGGTCTTATGATTATTTATTATTGTCTAATCGGTTGGCTTATTAAATATGCAATATAAAAGATAGTGCAATCATTCTTGTTATAACTGCAATTACAAGAGAATTGTTAATTACTATCAATTAGTTAGAATCGTTGATTAGAAAACTGATGTTTTATCTAAGCAGCAAGAACTAAGATTTATTAACAAGAATTGCTTCCATACTAATATAAAATGGCTGTCCCATTTTATCTAAACTCTTGAACGGATTTCGATTCATATAGAGATACTTTGAAGGTGCCGGGAAATGACGTAAAATGGTTTTAATCCTCATTCGATTCGATATAAAACTTTCTTGCTGTCTCAAAAAAAAAGTACAAATTCAAGAAGAAAATATAAAAAAACAGAATCATTTAGCTTTACTTACCGTTGTGTACCTAAATCTTAGCAACTTTAAAGTTTTTCAGCTCACGCAGAAGAAGTTGAAAGTTAAAATAAAAGAACTAAATAACTAGATAACTCCTATAAATCCGCGTTGCGCCAAAATTCGTTTATCGCGCGGAAACCGTACACTTTTCATTAATGGATTAAAAGTATCCTATGTCCTTTCCCGGGACTCAAAGTAACGCCATACCAAATTTCAGCAAAATCGGTTGTGGGAAAAAAGTGGTTTGAGACAAACATACAGACAGACACATTGTCGCTTTTTAACCGACTTCCAAAAAGGAGGAGGTTATATGTTATAATATCAGTATGTCTTAATATTAAAACTTAACGTGTCAATAATATTATGATTAGTGTAGTGATCGTGTACGAATGTGTGAGCCGTCACAACACGTGAGATGTTAATCATCACAATCATCACAATCACCACATTGATGACCAGTTAAATCAATTTCGAGCGATCGTTGCCGCCGGCCGCCGGGTAGAGATAGCAAAAACTGTACTAATGTTATACTACGATTGGTTTTGAGTATTCAACTAAAGGTTATTTTGTGTAAAGCATTATGAGGCTTTAAATTGGCCTATATTGAAAATAATGTAGGCAATCACTTCAACTTATAGAGGTGCATATTTGTCCATATTTGCCCATAATCGACGTCGATTGTTCATACAGCATAACCACTAACCAGCGCAATCATGATTTTTCATCATGATTCATGGTCTAAGGTGAAGCGCTTAACACATTGATTAAATGGCACAGTATAATTGAAATGTATAGTGTAATGCAGCTTTCAGTAAGAGTTACAATCTTATTACAAGTTTTTGAAATACTTTGAATTGAAAACCCAAAGTTATAATTATAGCGCATCCATTCTCAAAGACCGACCACTATTTCGCCGACCTTTGGTCGAATTAGGAGTCGAAAGCATTCCAGGGATTGTGTTAACTAGTTTTGACGCTGACTGTATATGGCCGGCCTCCGCTAATGGCCATAGCCGACGATAAATATTCATCGCGGCAAAAACATGCGGTGCGCACGCGCCGACGCCAGACATCGCGCTTTCTTTACATTCAGCCACTAAAAGAGTTCGATTGAATGAGGTTCTTGAAAAGTCCCTGTAAACTCGTCTCTCTAGTTTTTAGAGTTGTCTAAATACATTCTAATGTGTTTATACTTTATACATTGTTTCCTAATTCGTAAACTAATAATATTAATAAGAAATTACAGTTTGACAGTTCTAAAAAAATAATGAACGAATGTTTATCATCTATGATTCTATGCATTATGTTTTTAACACTCAAAGTTTTCAATTTAAATTAATTATTCAGGACTTATTTCGGACATTTCAGAAGTTTTAGACTGTTGCATAGTAATAATATCTTCTTAGAAACACAAACCTATAAATTGTCACCATTCATTTTAATTTAAATAAGATCGAAATGGTCATGATGTTTTATATTGGCTAATGCAAACGCATAGATGTTTAACTAGATTTTCACTATTATTTTTGCCTAAGAACGAACGTACATTAAATTACAGTATTGGATTTCGTCAAAGTCTTCTCCATACGAAAATTAAACTACCACCTCCTTGCTTCGTATCTCGTAGTGCTCTCTCCGCGCTCTCGATCGCCTCAGGTCAGCGCTAGAAAAAGTCAGGCCGATACGCCCGCTGTGCGCGCCTGTACCTGACGACCACTGTACCGTAGCGTAGAGAAGTTATTAGAGTTTGTACTGTTAACAGCCTGTTAAAGATTAATTAAAGTAATTGCTATACTCAGTAGTCAGCCTGCTCACACTTTTACGACTGTAACATTATTTTTATAACTAAATTGTGGTATAATTGAATGTACCAGCAGGAGTAACAGTAATGTTATTATGGAAATTCGTAATATTTTAGCATAGGGAAATTGAATATTCAAGTTTAGCATTTTGACTGGTCAGTAAAATTGCCGTTCTATTCCCTATAATTTAACACAAATTCGAAATGCCAACAAACTAGCTATCATTGAATATTGAACCCGAACTCATACGAAAACACCTAATCTATTCAAGTGGCTAGCCGCGGGGGTCGTGACTCCAGCGAAAGGGACGCAGATATACGTAAAACAAAGGACAAAAGGGGACAGACGCACCGCCGATGTTGGGGTCAAAAGGTGACCGATATGTCATAACCCGTTGTAACGAGACGGCGATATCGACTCCTCGAGGTGACAGAAAGGGATGGACATAACAATGACGTCGGGGGTTAAGTGTCAAACGAAGTGTCGCGGCCTGTGCGAGAGGGATAAGGATAGATTTTTATCGTTAACAAGTGGAAGATAGACGTAAGGAGGTCAAAAGACGAGCGGCGACAACCCTGACCTCCCCAGCGGAGCGCAGGGCCGTACTCACAATAAAATGTCTAAAATATTCCCTGGGAATACAAAGCGAATCGTTTCTGCCTTTCGATACCCTGTTTTTACAATAGTTATAGTTTCCTTCTGCCGTTAAAATAACTGAGTATTGTTTTACTGGAGCGTGTTTGTCGAATTTAAATGTGACGGTTGTCAATTTATCCCGCGTTTTATTGCGCGCCATTTTGTCGTGGTAGCGCCATTTTGTTGCGGCTTATTATTTTGTTGCAAATTCAAATTACACTGAACTCGATATAAAATAATGATGTAGCGTTTAATTCGGTTTAAAGTTTTCATTTTGTGACTGGAATTAAACAGCACAATACATTGTTACGGAATATTATTATTAAATGTCATATTTTGTAGGACAACTCTCAATATATTTAATTTAGTACGGGTTATTACGACTGGTTAGAAATTAAATTACATTTTGACCATGTTCAAACTTTACGTTGTGTCGTTATAGTAGCCGAGGCCGTTAAAGTAGGATATAAATTTATAAATGTGACATGTCTTTTCTTAATTGTTTTGGTTGACGAAGTGTCCATAAAATTAGACTTTCAAGTCGTCAAATTCGATGTGCCTATTGCTTCAATGAAGCATGTACGCTCATAATTGAAATAAATCAAGATTTTATTATACTTAAATATCATAGTTCAATCTGACTTTTGACATAAAACTACTTTTAAACTGGTATTAGGTTCTGTAAATTAGGTTCTGTAAAAAGGTAAAAATTTTTAGAGTAGCAGGGTAAAAAATAATTGATTTCAGTTAAAAATAATTTATTTTCCGTGTAGCTAACGCTACGCGCTTGTCTGTAACGATGAAACCGAAGTAAATGCTACGCACGTGCTTATAACTTGTAGATGAAACCGTACCAATTGAA
The DNA here is from genome assembly GCA_937595015.1 of Polyommatus icarus. NCBI lineage: Eukaryota > Metazoa > Arthropoda > Insecta > Lepidoptera > Lycaenidae > Polyommatus > Polyommatus icarus. Next base: position 5,648,405 of record OW569333.1, on the reverse strand, counting down.
ATGAAACACCAAATGAGATGAAACCGTAGCAAATGCTAAGCACGTGCTGGTAACTTGTGCACAAGACCGTACAAAATTATTCGCACTGCTTGCAACTTGTAGAAGAAACCGTAGAAAATAAAAACTTGAGAGGTGTAAAGGGACACTCGGATGGAACGAAGTCCAGTTTATTATTTCTTATGTACTATTAGAGAAGTTGATTCCTATGCAAATGGGGGATCTACGTAGTTTGGTCGCATTACGTCAAACTCAGCCGAAAGATCACAATTAATATTGAATTGACATAATCGACCAAATGACGTTGGTCTCTCAACTGCATAGGAATCAACTTCAAAAAGTCGCTATACCACACTATTCAATGCGAGTGAGAGAGAGAGAGACAGAGAGAGAAACATGCTACCGCGTGTCGTGTCGTGTCAAAACTGTCGTTACAACTTTTCGTCTTAATTTTTTCCGTCTAGCCCTCATTTCGCAACTCGCTATAAGGAACTTCGTTCCAATACTACGTACTTGCTTGTAACTTACAGAAGAAACCATAGCAAATACTACACACTTGCTTGAAACTTGAAAAAACCGTAACAAACGCTACGCATTTACTTGTAGCTTGTCAACGCAACCGTGCTAAGCTCTACACACTTGTTTGTAACTTGTAGATGAAACCGTAGCAAAGGCACTTGCTTGTAACTTTTCTATGAAACCGTAACAAATGCTACGGACTTGCTTGTAAGTTGTAAGTTGTAACTCGTAGACGAAACCGTAGCAAATTCAACATTCTGGTTTCTAATTGGTTTTGGTTGCTTGTGACTTGTATGTTGTCGACAATCCTTAGCAAAATGTAAAGTGGTGAGACAGTGCTCTCCAACAATAAAATTGACGGAGAGCACTGTCTCCTACTGTCTCGCCACTCTTCTCGGTTACATCTACCGAGTAGAGTGGCGCATCAGCCTTAAGTGTCTAAACACACTATGGCGAAGTTCCGCGGCGGAATTTCCGCATGATTCCGCCTGCAATGTAATTTAAATTACCGATGACACACTATGCCGAAATTTCGTCGCATCATATTGTATGTGTTTGACATTGCTGACGTAATCATGCGGAATTTCCGCCGCGGAACTTCGGCATGGTGTGTTTAGACACTAAGATTCGGGCATATCCAGGTCTCCAGGCATGTATTTGATTTTAATTATTACAATGACGTAACAAATACGTCCCTGATCTTTGGTGCACTAATGAATCGGGACCGGCGGTATAATTAAACAGTTCGCGACTATCGGCTTTGGGGCGTACTTCGGTATAGTGTCATAAAGAATTTTTATATAGTGTCACTTTGGTGTTCATTTTTTATAGTGTCTATTTGATGACCTTTATAGAGTCGGTTCAGAGTACAATTTTTTGTGTCTATTTGGTGTACGCCAGTGTGTTAAATATACAATTATTGTTTTACGTTTGTCAAAATAAATATTAGTAACTATTTAAGAAAATAAGAAAAGTTGCCAGTGTTATTTTGGCAATTTTAAGCCTGTGGCAGATTGGCAAAGAGAAATGACCTTTAGTGATAGTTTAGCAAAAGTTAGTGCTTGTTAATGATGGTTTGGCAAAGAGTTTAGTGCTTACTAGTGATAATGGACATAAAGTAGAGCTTACTCACTAGCAAGTAGAATAAAGTGTTCAGTGTCAGACCTCAAACATTTTCTGAGCGAGTACTGGTGACAAAAAAGGTTTAAGAAACCTGTAGTTAAAGAGTAATTAGTCAATTAGTTTTGTTCGAGTTTGCTATGTGATGATGTTCACTTCAGAATACCATTTCTCTAGCAAGTTACTGGAATTATTGACTAAAGGTAATTATTTTATTTTTAATTGACCGAAGAACCGTAGATTTGTATTGTTTTAAATGGAAAAAATAAACGCCCTGATGCATAATCTACAAAAAATGCTTAAGAATTTTAGTGTGTAAAATATTTATAACTTACTTATTTTTGCTAATAGGCTGTCATGGTTATTTTCTTGGAATATTGCTAGATATTCCACAATGTAAAGCCTGATTAATTTTAACTTTTAAAAACTTTTAATAGGTCTTATTAATACGTTATTTAAAATTATTGTAATACTAGATTACGCCCGCTACTCCGTTGCACTGAAATTCGTTAGTATTATAACGAATTTCAGTGCAACGGAGGACGGATGATAATCAGTTCAGCGGTTTTAACGTGAAGAAGGTAGAGACAGGCACAGTTTCGCATTTATATTATTAGTATACGTTAATATAGATATGGATTCATAGCATAATATTTTTTGTTGTCACCAGGTAGCAGTCGACGGGATGGCTCCTTCGCCTCAACTAACGGTAAGTTATTTTAACTTGCAACAGAAATTTTAAATAAAAGGCCAAATGTTAGGGGTTAAAGTGTTAGTGGTGAAATGTTACGAACGTCACAATATTTAAATAACAAATCGATGTTTGTTGACTAATAAAAAATTTAGAAGTGCGAAATAAAAATAACGCTGGGATTAATATAATAATGATAATTAAGTTTTTAAACAAGAAAACTATATTTTGCAAGTAAGATAGTAAGTAGTGTGAGTTTACTGTTAAACCATTTTCACAGATTTCGTTGATTATGAAGAAGCTACAACTTCTATCACTCCACATCTCGCTTTCGTTTGCCGTACTGTTACGTTACGTTCTGCCGTATGTATCTGCTACTCTTGCTACTATTCTTCGTTTTTAATTTTGTTCGTTGTGGGTACCAAGATTATAGTAATTATGGACTGGCATTTTACTTGAATTTTTATCGGTCTCTGTCTGCTAATGCTATCTTAAAGAACTTAGTCAGCATATCAATAATTCGGCACAAGTAGCAATGACTAATTAAATAACAACGCTCTTTCGCAAGCACCGCTATACTCGTATTTTGAAATTATCTATATCTGTTCGGGGAATGAGCGAAATCACAGTTTCGCTATCGCCATCGCGATATCAAAACGGAACAATAACGCTGCCGGCGTATTATTTTGCCTTCATTTATTTACAAGCTTATAAAATGGCCGCTCGGACTCGTGACACCACAATGAAACCTTTCACCCACTTACCGCTACCTGTTGCGTGCCTAAATGATCTAGATCTCTCTTATTTGCAATCAGTGCCCCGATCCTGCTTTGAAACAGCTTCGATCGAGCTTTGATCGAACTTTGATCCAGTTTGGATATAACAGCAATTAATTAAATATAGGTACTAATGTTATCTTAAATATTATGTCTCGAATAAACGTTACTGATTTTTGAACGAACGCATGCAGCTTGGACATTAGTCATTACTCATTACAAATAGAAAGAGCGTTTGGTAGTTAGTGTAGGAACGGCATATTTAACTATATCAACATTACTATATTATTTTTCCGATGTTATTTTTATGACAGTGCGTCATGATGATAATGCTTCCATTCTTTATCATCATGACGCACTGTCATAAAAATCCAAGGTAAAGTAGAACGTGAAATTTGTTCAAAGCTCGCGTTTTTTAATTAACCGAGAAAGTGTGGCAAAGGTTATGCGAGTTTTGGTTTTTTTATTACACTATCGATTTGCACGTTTTATTGCGTTTGAAACTGTATATTATGTTACTGTTACTTGTGAACTTTAAACCTATATTTGTGACATTATTTTCGCCAGTAAAATAATCTCTACAACTTTTAGATTATGTATTTGATTTCGACCTGCCTTGTATATTATGTTTTTAGGGTTCCGTACCCAAAGGGTAAAAACGGGACCCTATAACTAAGACTTTTCTGTCCGTCTGTCTGTCTGTCCGTCTATAAGCTATAAGAGTTGAAATTTTCACGGATTATGTATTTCTGTTGCCGCTATAACAATAAAATACTAAAAACCTACGAATAATAAAAACTATATTATTCGTAGCTAAAAACAAAATAAATCAAATATTTAAGGGGGCTCTGATAAAACAAACTTGATTTTTTGGCTTTTTTGGCATAATGGCTACACGTAGGCACTTGAAATATTCACAAAATACTTAGTGATATAAGTACTTTAATTATTAATAATCACATTTAAAAAAAACATTTAAGGGGAGCTCTCATATAAAAATACATTTTTTTTTGCCTATTTTTGCTCTTAAATAGTACGGAACCCTCCGTGCGCGAGTCCAACTCGCACATGGGCCATGGCCAATTACGTTTAATCCCGCTGACAAGATTATAAACATTCAAATTATTGAAATGTAAAGAACAACAATAACGAAATCATTTATTTCAATATCTTGACGCTAAAGTATTTTAAAACAAAAAAAAAAAAACAATTCCTATAGCACACAATAAAAAATAAACATTCTAAATTCAAATAATATCGAAATTTGAAATAGTTCTAACCTGATTACGGTGTCAGGTTAAAATTATTTCCTTATTGGGCTCGGGGCGGCAGTAGCGAGTATCGTAGCCCGTTAGATCTTTCGCGGGTCATGTCATATTTGATATAAACCACAGATTACTTTATCTTTCAACTTTATCTTGCCCTGTTCTGGACCACTTGCAGGCGAGATAAGGAATATTTGAACCTTAATAGTACCACCGAATACTTGTACTTGTCTGCTTTTAGTGTATGTGGGTTAGGAAAACAGTAAAGTAACACATTTACAAATGAGATACATAATATTTTTAACTACATGTGTGCGCGTGGCCTAAATTATTAGTAATGCAGATTTTGATTTTTTAAATAGTTATCACTACGTTTGTTTCTTATTTAGATAAGATTTTTGTGTTTTTTCAATAGCAAAATAATTCTGAAGACTTAGATAACTTGCACAAATACTAGAAAAAAAGTTTTTAAATATTTATGAAATACCAACTAACAAACATACAATCAAAATAACAAGCACCTCTCTTGCCTTCTAACGCTCTTTGACTCACCGATCCTCTATAATCCTATCAAAAAACTAACCAATAAAACGCCAAGATAGCCGCAAAAGGCTAGTGGTGTCCCCGTGGGCGTCGGGGCCAATAAATCCCATTGGGGCCAGTGATAGGCATCATCACACCTAGAGTAAATCCCATTAGTACTGTAGGGTTAACTATGCCCAAAAGTAGTATGAGATATGCTACAATTTGTATGGAGCGGGCTGAGCCGGTTGCGATCAAGATAGCTCGCCTGCCGGGGCAAAACTGCTGTGATCTTATCAGGACATAGATGTGATATATAATATAGATCATTTTCATATTATTCTCACTAGTATAATAGGGGAGTTGACAACTTTTTAAAAATAGTTTTAAGCGCTTCAGTTGTTTACAATAATACCTGTAGATTAATATTTTATTCATTATTGTGCCCTAGAATGAGTTAAAAATTAATACTGAATTCAAAATATATCACAAGACCGCGGCATTATGGTCACGTGATCACATGTGACGTCATCGTTCATGAAACAAAACAAGCGTAGACAGAGCAAAAGTGAGTAAGTGTTTAACCTAACAACTGTCAATTTTGTTTGACACTGAACGATGACGTCACTGCTTCAGATTGGCGTTTCCGATCACGTGACTTACAGTTAATAAATCCAATTTTTTTCTATGTAAAATAAAATAAATCAATAATTATTTTTTCATTATTTGTATTGTTGTAGAGTTTTTATCAATAAATCTATAAAATTTAATAATTGTTTATTAGCATACTGTCAATAATCCGGGAGCGATTGTAAAATTTATGTTGTCCACACCGTCGGTGAACCAAGATCCGGTCATCGGGTGGAAACTTCTTACCTACGTGGTACTCACTCAGTGGTTTAAGCATCAAGAGATAATAGACAGACAGATAGAAAGATAAACAAAATATGTATTTTTGCTTTCTAATTATAAGTATGGATTCGAATGTGACTTTGTCTGTAAACTCTACGTGATATTTTATCATTTAACTGATTTTGATGGGTTTATTACTGGTATATTTTCTGGGACTGAAAAGTCACAGAAAATAACAAATATAATGCTAGTTTCTACAGCTTAAAATGTATGGTTCCTCACGATAAATAGTAAATTCTGATTCGGTGGAAGATAAAACTGTGCTACGATAAAAGCTTGCGCGTACGTTATGCGCTACGTAACGACTCTACTCATGAATTTCGGAAACAATATAATATCATAGTTTTTTTCTATAATACATTTATTATTGACTACTGAGTTTTATTACTAACTCTATACAATTTTCTGCACCTTAATACTTAAAAGCTCAAAAAATTACCTAAATGTCGCAATAAAGTAATATCAATGGCCAACATTTTGGCCGAAATATCTTTGAATCGTCGATTCCACTATCCCTTAAGTCCAGGGTTTTTAATCAATGCGTTCTACCGGTAATGACTTACGGAGCTGAAACGTGGACACTCACCGGAGGACTAGTTCAGAAGTTTAAGGTTGCTCAGCGGGCTATGGAAAGAGCTATGTTGGGAGTATCTCTGGTGGACAAAATTCCTAATATAGTCATTCGCCAGAGAACTAAAGTCACCGACATCGCTCATAGAATTAGCACGCTGAAGTGGAAGTGGGCTGGGCATGTCTGCAGACGGGAAGACGGTAGATGGAGCAGACAAGTGTTAGAGTGGAGACCACGCATGGGCAAACTTAGTGTAGGACGTCCCGCAGCAAGGTGGACCGACGATTTAAAGAAAGTGGCTGGCAGCGGATGGATGAGGGCTGCCCAAGATCGGGATTGGGGGAGGCCTACGTTCAGCAGTGGACGGCAATAGGCTGATCATGATGATGATGATGATGATGATGAACATTTTTAAATAACAATGTCATCTTTTTTATTAAACAATTATTGTTATTTAAAAACCTTTTATTTTAGTAACAATGTCAATTTTGTGCATTTTACAATATCATTGCTTATCTAGCGTTGAATATCGATGTGGTCTTTATAGTTACACGGGTGTAGGCATACTGACGATTGATGGACCAATAGAAACAATGAGATGAGGTACTATAATGGTCCTTAGCCTCAAACGCCGGTCATAATAACCCGGTCGGACCACTAAATAAGACCAACCCTATTTACACGTGAACGCTATTCAATGTTAGTGTTTTCAAACTGTTTCTTACTATGACCCCTTGGGTACCCAAAATTGACCCTAACTAAAATTAAATTGACAAACTTGACTGTGGTGGTGGGCTGCCGATTCCAATTTTGAGTGGCTCGTATAAAAATGTATCGTGTAACGACCTCTGTGGCTCAGTTGGTGGGCTGTTGGTAGCTCAAGCCGGAAGTCGCGGGTTCGAATCCCGCCAACGGAACAAAAAGTTTTCAAAGTTCCTGGGTCATGAATGTGTATTAACTACGTATGATATAATAAAAATCTTAAATATATATGTGTAGTATAAAAGTATTAAATATATGTCCGTTGTCTGGTACCCGTAACATAAGTCCTTCAGGTAGGCACTTACCACGGGGCCAGACAGAAGCGTCCATAGATATTATTATTAATTTATTATTATATATCGCCTTGTAAAGTTATCGCCAGTATGAACTAACCTTTGTTCGTTGTTTGAATAACCTGATTCTTTCTATTTTGGGAAAACTTTTTAGTATAACATTCTTAATATTTACATTCCACTTTTATTGTTTTCATTTTAACATACAATATTATTGTCTTAGCCAAGGAAGTTTCCAACTAGAGTTTCCTCAGGGGGTCTCTACACACACGTTGAGAAACACTGCCCATTGTATGAAATTGTGCACGCTTCACGCTACCAGAGTAGCTCCAAGTGAGAACTTTATGTATATCGCAGTAGTAGATAATCAGGCATTATCTTTCAGAAACTTTATACTGTGCGTATAAAGTTTAAACGTCCAATATTGATTATTGTTACTCATAGGCTTATTAACCTGCTTCTGACGAAGAAGAAATACAGAAATGGCATTGTGATAAAGTTTTTTTTAATCTAAATTTGATCCTTCCTGCCTAGCATACGCCAACGAGATATCTCACTCTACATGTTTCTCGATGTTTGATGTTTGTATCTTCATTTCTTTTGACCCTAGCATGACAAACATTTTTTCTCGCGTAGATCTATCATCGAAATAACACATTTTCATAGAGTTTTGTCGAGATAATGTCGAGATTTTGACATTATGAGACGAGTAGTTTTTAATTATCTCGAGAGTGAGATATCTCGTTGACGTATGTTAGGCAGGCTGATTAAGCATTAATTCGTTCGTTTTTTGACGCCGATGCTATTCTTATAACATTCAAAAGAAAGTACTGAAAAGTTAATTATTATCCGTGTGTCAAATAAAGAGATATATTAGGAGCGTCATCCAATTAAAATATAACGTTTAACTTAATCGCACCTAAAATATGTCGCAAAAATTGCAGTAAAAAGCAGCTGACGCCATGTTTGTTTAACAATTTTTTAATGATGTTTGTTTATGGTACCACGTCACGTATCGATAATGTCGGTTTTTCGGTGCGTTTTAATTCGATGTATAAATTATATTATATCGTTATATTATATATTATAGCCTTTCCCCGAAGTGCGGAGGCGAGCGGCCGGACCGGTTCCGCACAGCCTCATTTAAACTGTAGCACATTCCATACGGAAACCTTTATTTATAGTCTGGACAGTAAGGGTTATTTACGTTGGTAAATGATAATAATTATTGATCTATAGTATATACACGATACACGGACAGAAGGACCCAAATAGAAGGGTTTGTAACCAGTACCATTAAGATAATGGTCTATGTATAGACCATTTTTGGAATATTTCGAGTATACACGAAATATTCCAAAAGTTACTGCATCATTCTAATATATTAATACCTAAAATATCATATCTGACTGCATATTTAAGCATTAGTAAACTTGTGGACATACAAGTACAATCAGGTTTCTCCTGCAATATAAATCCAAATATCATTATCAGATGAGTTAGAAGCAAGGGACAGACACTTGATTTGCTAAATGGAGGCCAAAAGTGTGGCCAGCTAAATGGCCCGACTTCGAAGTTATTTGGAACATAATCTACAGTTACTTTTATTTCATAAATATCATTGCAAATTATAGCACATCCTATCCTAAAATTCGAAAAAAAAAACATAAATACCCAAGTCCAAAAGGTCATCTCACTAGCCCGCACTATGAATACGCACCGCGTAAGTGCAGGCTCTTTTATCCCCGCCGCCTCGGAGCGCGCAGCTCGTCATATACGTGTTTGTATCAATAATCCGCCGGACACAGGTTAAAACACTGATTAACCTGCACTGGATAGCTTCCAAGTATTATCCTTCCACGTTGGCCTATGAGGGAGCAAAAGTTCGTGACATATGACTGTTTGACACGACAAAGAGCCTACAGGTAGTTTCCTCATTCTTTCAGGTTAAGTCACATAGGTCATAGTGTTACATGCGACTTTATAAACCGGCGAGCGACGCACTAAGAAAACTTTAATAGCGCGATGCATAGTATTATGGCACTAGTTGTACCGCTACAGATACGAAGCTCCGCCTTGTCTGCCACAAGTGTTAAATAGGAAAGTGTCGGAAAATTCTTATTGTCAGTTCTTGAAAACACGAGTCAACTAAGGGTTGATTCAGACCGCAGCGTGACGCGTAGACGCATTCCTATTATATGGATTTGACAGATTCGCAAGACGTCTCACGCAATGGGGATTGTCCATTTTTTTTAAATTTTGCTCGTTACAAAAACATTTCGAGGAATAAGGTCAGTGATCGTTTTTCTGTATATAAACGAAAAAAATACCCATTAGTTACTTTTATTTTTGAACAAATATGTTTAACCTTAGTTTGACCTTCAATGGCGTTAAATTAGCAATAAATTCGACCAACATTACGTTTCGAACTTTTGGTAAGCTTCTCGTAACAGCTTTCACATAATGATAACTTGCTTTTGACGAACCAGCCATTATAAATAAGATTGAAAGGAAAAAAAAAACATATTGCAGAGGTCAATTGGCCGCCGATGATGACGTCAGAGCGAAACTTTAAAAATTTATTGAGAAAAAACTAGCCAATGAATTTCAAAATTATTTAATTTATATTCTTAAAATACCCTATTTTAACGAAAAAAAATATAAAAAGTACATGTGATTTTTTTTGGACAATGCCCATTACAAATTTATGCCGCACCGCACCTCGCCTCGCCTCGTCGCGTTGCCGTCTAAATTGACCCTAAGCCGGGCCTGTCCCTTAGCAGTAAATGAACATTCGGAAACTCTTATAATAATAATATAATAATATCTATGGACGCACACCACGTCAGTCTGGCCCCGTGCTAAGTACCAGAAGGACTTGTTTTACGGGTACCAGACAACGGAAATATATTTAATACTTTTTTATATTATACATTATTAAGATTTTTATTATATCATACATATATTTAATACACATCCAGACCCGGGAACATTGAAAACTATATTTTGTTCCGTCGGCGGGATTCGAACCCGCGACCCCCGGCTTGAGCTGCTACACACTCAACCAATTGAGCCACAGAGGTCGTCAAATGAAAAATACTTATCAATATAGTAGCCTTATCCAGTGCTTATAAATCATTGTAAAATACTTAAAATCTTTGCGAAACGCAGTAATGAACTTATTTAATCCATGGCCGAATTCGGCCTGACGTGGCGGTATAAAGGTGCTTATTAATGTCCGCCGATAGCAGGCTGCAGCCTGAACCACATCGGTAGCCATTTGCGAGATAACGAATAATGGACTCATTTAAAAACGTATCAAAAGTAAGCTTCCTTCAAAAATATGGTCAAAGTACGCGTAAAGTACATAAGCTCGGAATTTACAGCTGTTGAAGACGTAAGAAAGTACTATATGGAAGAAATTACAAGTAATTCATAGACGGCAGACCTACGTCATTTCGTCAAATAATGTAAATTTAACCTTATCTAAGTATAACATTGTATATATTTTATAAATAATTTATTAGACCTTAACACGATGTATTCGCCTATTACACTTGAACAAGGTTACAAAGAAATATTTATAAACAATACTTTTTATGCCTAACTTTTAACCTTTGCCCTTTAATTTTCCAAATAATGATGTTGATAGTTCTCAACATCATTATTTGGGAAATTAAAGGTTAGTAGTGTAAGTCTTTTAGTACTACTACTACTAGTAAGGTTAGTAGAGTAAAGGTTAGTCCTGTAGTTACAGGAGACTTCCAAAAATGACAACCACGCTGTATCTCTTACAGTTTAAATACCAATCATTATACCGCGAATTTAAAACCAGCCAATTTATTGTAATGAGTACGAGAGCAAATGAAAACAGGAACCTTATTTATTACGAGCACTTTAAAAACTGTAGCAAAACATTTCCTTAATTATCTGTAAGGTCAATATTTTGAGCCGATCGGGTTTCGCCTGTCCGTCAGGTTTCGTTTCTCACAATTAAAAGTGGATTTTATCAAAATAAGACCAAGTCAGGGGTCTCGGACTAATTAAAGTCTGTATAAAATTAAAAAACCTAACTGTTTCATGTACGCAGTGTCACAGTCACAACTTAACCAATGTCTCAAGCACAAAATACCTTTATATCATTAGAACTTTTTAACATTAAAAAGAAAACACTATTGGCAGTAGCACCGACGATTCTCTCTCTGTCTTACGAATTTTGTTCAAGTCACATGACCTGACGCGATAAACTCGCTTTTTATCCATAGAGAAAACTTGCACGGCGACGCTAAAGAAGCATCATCTAGAAAATTTGTCTTTTAAGAAGCTTTTAATGCTGTTGTGTTCAATTTGTAATTTCAATATATTTAATCCCACTAAAAACAGAAATGTAAAAATGCTGAGCCAAGTTCCATACAAACATTATATTTCTTGTCTATGGACTTCGCCGTAAAAAGGATGGATTTCATTTCGTCAGTCATTTTTCATAAAGTTGTTGAACATTTTAATTCTGATGAAAACTAGCCAAGTAAAATCTAATCTAGTTTAAGATCTCACATAATTTAAATAACATCAATTGTTATAGACATTCAATAAAGCAAAGAAATAGACTCTATTATTTGTTCACAATGTTATTTGGTTCCTATACGTACTTATTTCGATTTTCTATGGAAATTGGCACTCATTTAGATCTCCATCCTTTTTACGGCGAAGTCCATAGACAAGAAATATAATGTTTGTATGGAACTTGGCTCAGCATTTTTACATTTATGTTTTTGGTGGGATATGACTACTTTTTGTAAAGTAAACTTTCCGAGCAAGGGTAGACACCTTCATCTTCCCAGTTTAAACATTCACAATATTCGACTATATTCAATGGCAATTCGAAACCTTAATGTGTCGTTTCACCACTTCCCGACAAGTGTCGGCTATGCTATCCGCAACTTATCTGGCAGATACTTCATCTATCAGATAAGTTGTGGATAGCCTATCTGAAACTTATCAGGAAGTGGGGAAACAGCCCCTAAGCCTTGTTGAGACGTGAGTATCAGACGAATAAAACAAAGAAAATCCAAGCGAATGGAAAATGCAGTGTACAACTTACTATGCGGAAGTTAAGTAGCTATTATTATAGCTGTCTAACAGACAGACAGACAAACGGACGAACGGACAGACAAACGGACAGACATAATATTGAAATAATTCTATGTCTATTCTCGGGACTCAAACTATAACTCCATACCAAAGAACAATCGGTGCAATCAGTTTAGGCGTGAAGACGTAACAGACAGACAGACACACTTCATAAAGTCACCTTCTATTCATTTCAAGTTTTTCAATTCACAAATAAATGTCTACGGGGAGCTCCCATACAATAAACGTGATTTTTTGGCCGTTTTTGCTCTAAATCAATAATGGCAGCCGAAAGGTACTTGAAATGTTCACAAAATCCTTAATTATATTTCTTCTTTCATAACAAATAATAAAAGTAAAATAAAAATTTTCGCTCTGTACGACTCGCACTTGACCAATTTTTTTTGTTTTCGGATTTTACCCTACGGTTACATACAATTATCGAGCTGGATTCCAAATTTCAGCCTTCTAGGTCATCTGGAAGTGGGTTAGAATTTTGATTTATAGGTCAGTCAGTCAGTGATAAAAATTTAGATTTTCGGACTTTAATATCTCAACAACCGTTTAAGCTGTGATTATGAAATTTAAAGTATATATTTATCTCGCAAGTCTCATTATATGAGCTAAATTTGAAACGTTTATGTGAAATAGTTTCTGAATTAAGAGGGGGTCAAAAGTAGCTGCAAATGGTTCGTGTAATATTATACACGGTGCGGCTCGCCATTCTTATGCTGGAACTCGGCTTGACACTCTACCGCGTGTCTAGATCAAATAACTTAATTTCTTGGTGACATGAAAAGTCGCTCGTAAAGAGCTTTAAAGTTTAAAGGTGAAAATGTAAAAAATATATTGTGGAAAATAAATAACTTTATTCGTACAGCCAATATAGAAACTAGTGTTAAAATAAACTAGCAAACTTTAACCGTAGCACTATCACTCTATACAATTGTTGACCGTAAATTATATCTGCCGATATCAGTCGGGTAATCTATTCGTTGTTATAATAGTACCAGTTATCTGCCGTCATGATAACATTCAGCGTTCACTTCTTGTTAGAGGTAATCAAATTTCATAGACGGACGGTTCTCTGTATCGCGATGCTGGTTAGATGCAAAATGTTGCAAAAAATAAAATATATTTTATTTTAGAAAATAAGAGTCATAAATCGATATAAATGTAACAAGACTTGTTTACGTCAATTAAACGTAACAAATACTTAGTAGATGTTACGTTTAATTGACGTAAATTAAGTTTATAAAGATTAACAAACTTACAAGGTTTGTATGGTCTTTCTACAATGTAGCGGAATTAGTTCTAAATGTCACTATGCACCAACAGACCTAGTCTATGATTGGAATGTTCAAAAGATTAACATTTTTTTGTTACTAAAAACTGCTAAAATTTTTGGGGAAGATATTGTGACCAAAAGTAGAGACATACAAATAGTTTTTTGGCAGTATGATTATCTTGCGATGCGACAGGCAAAAAGTTTCCAAAGTCGCTATCAAATAGATATTGACACAACGATCAGCAACAGTAGCATCGTTTATTATAACAAAATGCATCATACTGATAGTATCAAGCGTAGCAAATGCTTGTCCATAAAATATAACATTTAATTTCTAGTCCTTCCGACAGCTCCACCTACCGGGCGTAGACTCGCTACTTTATTTGCGTTCGTCCGCGCTCGTAATTTCGACAAAGCGGCGATTTGTTGACAGCTAGCCAGTCGCCTACTCGACCATTCAACATTATTTTACCTTGAATTTCTAGAGAATAACCCTTATGTAGTTAGGATAAGATCCTGGTGGAGGTAGAATGTATCTGCAGCCCCCCACGCGTTGGTGATACGAGATAATTGTAAGATAACGGCGCACATGAAATATAGGCTTAGGTAAGAAGATGAGGTAACTTAGGGAAATTGCGTTCCGATTTGTGAATACATTAGTGCAAATATTTACAGAATTTTCTTGGCTATTAGTCAGTGGAAACCAAAAGGAACAAAAGAACAAAACATTGTAATATTCTGTTCTATAACGTAGCGGAGTTACGAAGTACGATTCTAAGCTAATGAATCGCCTTATTTTCAATTTTGACATGGACATAAATTATTATGTGTTCAAAAATATAACAAAGATTTTAATATCACTAATCACAGCAAAATATACGGTTTTATCACGATGTAATTTTTGTAAATATAGTTTTGGTAAATGCTGCGATTTCTGTGCATTCGTTGCACTGAAATCACATTTTCGAATGAGATTTTCGCAGAGTTTCGAACAACACTTTTTAAGCAAACTTTTTCTATACTATACCAAGTGAATGATAGCGGTAGCGGTCATTGACTCCCTGTCAAAAAAACTTGTCATTTTCTTTATAAGCCGCGATTAACAATGGACTAGGAACATCTGACACTTCATTGTCAATCGCGGTTTATATAGAAAATTACAAGTTTTTGACAGGGTGCCAATGACCGCTACCGCTATGTTTCGCCACAGTATAGCAATATGAATATTATATTATTGCTATACTGTGGTTTCGCCGAGTACAGTATAGAAGCGTTAATTTTAACGCTTTTTTCTAAATTTACCTTCCTACAGTGTTGCCAACTGCTGTGGGTCTTCATTATTATGTGCCCTTAAACTGGCAACACTAAAGTAATCCACATAACAAGTTGCTATTATCTAATAACGGCAGATGCCACATTCTGCAATGGAACACAAGTTAATACACATTTTTCACACCTACAGTATTAGCAGCTATACAGTTGTGGATCTTAATCAACCTTAGAGTGGCAACACTACAATAATCCATAATATTATTATCTACAAGTTAATAATATCTAATACGTCTGATGCAACACTCTGCAATGGAACACTAGCTAAATACAAAATTTTCTCATCCATCTTAGAAATTTACCTTTCTACAGTGTTACCAACTATATAGCAGGATCTTAATTAATTACCCTTAGACTGGCAACACTAAAGTAGAACTAAAGTTATCTAAATTACAAGTTGCTATCTATCTATCTATACTTATAAAATTACATGTCCTGACTGACTGACTAATTCATCATCGCTGAGCAAAAACTGTTAAAGTTACAGCCACGAAATTTGGTGAGTAGGGTTGTTTTATTATGTAGACACCCACTAAGGAAGGAATTTTAAAAATTTTACTCCGAAGGGGGTAAAATAGGGGTTGAAAGTTTCAATGAAAGTCCATTATTTCTTGAGTTAGAAATATGAAATTTTATGTTTGGGCTACTGATTAAAAATAATTGGATACGTGTTTAAGCGTTTTTGGAAATTCTACCCCCAAGGGGGTGAAATAGGGGTTGAAAGTTTAAATAAAATTCCGTCATTTATTAAGTTAGAAACATGAAAGTTTATTTTTGGACTGCTAATTAAAAATGAATGGATAGGTATTTAAGCGTTTTTGGTAATTCTACCCCCAAGGGGGTCAAATTGGGGTAGAAAGTTTCAATGAAGGTTTCATTTCTTGAGTTAGAAACATGAAAGTTTATTGACGTTAGCGTTTGACGTTTGCTTAAATAGGGTCCCGTTTTTACCCTTTGTATAAGGAACCACAAAAAGGGGAAAACTATCCATCTTTGTTATTATACTATGTTAACGCGGACGAAGTCGCGGGCAACAGCTAGTCATTTAATAACGGGCCGATGCAAGTCAACACTCTGCGATGGAACACTAGCTAAATACAAATTTTTCACACCCATCTTAAAAATTTACCTTTCTACAGTGTTGCCAACTATACAGCAGGGTCTTAATTAATGACCATAGACTGGCAACACTAAAGTAATCCACATTACAAGTTGCTATCATCTAATAACGGGCCGATGGTCACTCCACTTTCCTCTTGGCCAGGTCACGTGAAAGTCGGATTGTAAACAATGAATTGCCTGCAATCCTAACTGTCCGCAGATTGTTCTAGCTTTATATTATATCCCACCAAAAACATACCTGTTAAAATAGGGCCTAGTTCCTATAGGCTAACTGTTGGTCTAAAAAAAGAGTTGAAATCCAATCCAATGCCAAGTTCAGATGCACTTCATCGATCATAATCATCTTCATCAACAGCCTGATCCATAATACTTCTAATTTGAACTTGGCAGGTTATTTAAATTCTATTAATATTATCTAATTATATAATTAATCAAGTGTAACGCATAGCACAAAAACCTGCCAAGTTCAAATTTAGAAGTATTATGGATCAGGCTGTTGATGAAGATGATTATGATCGATGAAGTGCATCTGAACTTGGCATTGGATTGGATTTCAACTCTTTTTTTAGACCAACAGTTAGCCTATAGGAACTAGGCCCTATTTTAACAGGTATGTTTTTGGTGGGATTTCAATACTTTTTTCAAGAAATCCTACCTATGTTTTCTTTTTGTGCTACGCCCGATATAAACAATACTTTCAATAGATGCCTCATTATATCACTGGTATATAAGAATTTTTATCTAAAGTTCATAGATGAACTGACTCACGCTTGACGATTTCTTAAATTTCTTAATTTATCGTAACACATACATAATAATATAACACACGACCTGTGTGCTAAATTTCATAACGCTAGGACATTTGGAAGTAGCCTCTAAAGTTCGTAGATCGGCCGACTCACGCTTGACCGATTTCTAAAATTTCTTAATTTTTTGTTAATCTACATTTAACACATGACCTGTGTGCCAAATTTCATAACGCTATGACATTAAAGTTTGTATGGGCTGTAGATAGGCCGACTCACGCTTGACCGATTTCTAAAATTTCTTATTTTTTTTAATCTACATATAACACACGACCTGAGTGCCAAATTTCATAACGCTAGGACAATTGGAAGTGGCCTCTGAAGTTCGTAGATGAACCGACTCACGCTTGACCATTTTCTACAATTTCTTAATTTTTCGTTAATCTACATATAACACACGACCTGTGTGCCAAATTTCATAACGCTAGGACAATTGGAAGTGGCCTAGAGGTTTTGATTACCGGTCAGTGAGTGAGTGAGTGAATGAGTGAGTGAATAAGTGAGTCAGTGCCAAAATAAGCTATTTTTACAAGGACATATCTCAGGATCTACTGAAGCTATATCTATGAAATAGGGTATACTGCTTAAGTACTCGTAAATAATTACGTAGGTATAATTTTATCTTTGCACTCGCAATAGACACTGAGCTACAGGGGGGTCAAAAGTACGTCGAAACGGTTCGTGTAAATAGTGCACGGCATGCGCGCGGCCTGCTGGAACTAGGCTTGCGCACTTCCGTGCGCTTTGATTCCCTTTAATATGTTGCGGGATTTAGGATATTCAAGCTGCTGTTCAGGTTTTAAATTGGTTTACCGAAGAAATTCATATTAATAAACATAATTTATATCTTTGCTTTGATACATAGTACGAAACTTTCGGAAACGTGTAAGTTTTTTTTATCTAGAGACTTTATGGATGAAAGTATGGTCTTGCAACTTAGTTACCAAAAAAATTCAAGGTAAAGTTATATTCTGTTTTTTATTATAATTATTTAGTATCAGTGAGGATTATTAGGTAAAGCATTATTGTCACAGAAAAACATTAAGATAACATTAAAACTGGCAATAAAAAAGGAATTCATCTTTCTTTCAATCAGATGCAATTTCCTTTTAAAATCGTCATCAGTGTGAAGAAATCTATAGGTTTCTATTTTGTATTCACAACCCGGCAAGGGTTTTTTTTTCAATTTCTTTTAATATTTTTTATATTCTGTCAGACGTCTGGGCGATTTAAAAACTCTCTATTTTTTAATAGAATTCCTTAGGGAGATCGCACACGTCACACTTTTTGTGTGATCAAGTCTGCGGCTTACATACAATCTGATGGCGCGCGCCATGCGGACTGTATGTAAGCCGCAGACTCGATCACACAAAAAGTGTGACGTGTGCGATCTCCCTTAAAGAATAGGACGACCTCTGTGGTTAGAGTGTGTGGCAGCTCAAGCCGGAGGTCGCGGGTTCGAATCCCGCCGACGGAACAAAAAGTTTTTCAATGTTCCTGGGTCATGGATGTGTATTAAATATGTGTATGGTTTAATAAAAATCTTGAATATATGTATAGTATATAAGTATTAAATATATGTCCGTTGTCTGGTACCTGTAACACAAGTCCTTCAGGTACTTAGCACGGGGCCAGACTGACGTGGTGTGAAGCGTACATAGATATTATTATTATTATTTCTTGCAATCGTAAGACAAAATATATTAACATGTACCTACTTATAAATTGAACTGTATATTTAAAATTTTACAAGCCACCTTTTGAAATCATCTTCAAGTTTCGATGAAAAGATTACTCTGACAGGTCTAACTAGTGTTGTGCTATCGGTAATTAGAATCGGTAGCGGCGTCGGTATCGATACATCGATACAGGAAGGGCCGCATCGGGATATTGTCGGCATGTTATAAGATATTGTGATAAACTAATAAGCATGTTTATTGTTTAACACGGTGTAAGAGCGGTACATCTTTTATCTTGGCCTGTTGGTTTAATTAAAAATACAACAAAACACATTCGCATTAATTTAAAATTCCCGAACCGGTGGTAGGCATCATGTAGACTTTCAGAAAATATTTGCAAAAATTTATTCTGAATAAAAAAATTTGAGTTTGAGTTTGAGTTTCTAGCTTTTCCTGTGATTTCGCCCACGTGAAATTTTAAGTGCAGAAACAAAATTTGACCCCCTATTTAGCAGTGAGTGCCTTTGCTTCGTTTCATCTATCAGTCAGTTTTCGTTTTATATTAATAGAAGGTGGCGAGGCTTTGCCAGACAGTGCTAATATAACTTTAGGCTGCTAATTATAATAATTATTAATAGAAGATACAAATAAGAAATGCATGACTTATTGAGTTATGAATTATTTAATTAGCATATTTTGCAAAACGCCTCCGTTTCGTCATGATGCAATTATTTAAGGATATGTCGTAATCCATATAAAATATTTTATTAATTATGAAGTAAACCATGACATTGCTCAGCAAACATTCACACCATACTTGAGTGACGGCGGCGCCAAGGTTTTTAAATAAAAATAATTGGCATCGATTGTCAAATATCGATAATGTTTTTACATCATTATAACGATTTAAGTCGTATATTTAAAGTTTACACGATATAAAAACTATCCCAGATACTTTTCCGACACTGAAAGCAAATAAATTTCATTAAAATCGAATCAGAAGCTTAATGAAGACAGTAGCAATAGACAGACAGAAAGAGAGAAAAATGGACACATTTTCTTATTTGCAAATATCACTGACCTCCATTATACAAGCACGCTGGACGTATGATACCCTTTGAAATGACAGCTGTTTTTGTGCCTATTTGAAACGGAATCAGCGCCCCCAAAATCGGGGGAAGAGAACTAAATCTGACGTAAACATTTAAGTCGCCATATTGGCGTTGATAGCAGTAGTGGGAGTACTTGGAACTAATACCCGGTTCTTCTCGCCGGGTTAGTTCCCGAACCGGTGGTAGGCATCATGTAGACTTTCAGAAAATATTTGCAAAAATTTATTCTGAATAAAAAAATTTGAGTTTGAGTTTGAGTTTTGAATACTAGTTTCTACCACCGTAGTGATTATGTTCTCTTTGGTTTCTACAATCAAAAGCGATTGAGCGGCTATTTGCAAGATACGTCAGATTTAGTTCTCTTCACCCGATTTTGGGGGCGCTGATTCCACTTCAAATAGGCGCAAAAAACCGCTAGGTATCATCAGCTATCCAGCGCGCTTGTATAATGGAGCTCAGTGGTGAATATAGTGTAAAGGTGCAAAATGTAAATTATTGTTTGTGTCAAATGGAAATAATATTATGCTCAAAATGATTTTACTAGACTATTTTGAAATTGTTAAGTGAAAGTTCTCATAAATTACAGAATATGATTTGATTCGCAGTTAATATTCAATATAATATACCGTAATATCGAGTATGATATACGTTATTATTATTTATGTGTAAAATTATGCATATTTCATTAAAAACCGATGCGGTCATATCGTCTAGTATCAATTTGAATTTACATAAGTGTCGCTACGCTTTCATGTTGATTCCTTATGTTCTGTAAATTCGATCTTAAACTCTATTTATCTATTTTATGCAGTATAAATACAGATTCGTTTATTCTTTGATTCAGTTCCGATTTCAATCGAATATTATAACAAGTACTTATATAATAAGTTGTCTTGCAATTTTTGATTGAAAAGTACCTATTTACAGTGACAATAATTATATCACTGTAAGGGGTAATAGCATTTTTGAAAAAAGAATTTGGACGAAAATATTTTAAACAAGATGGCGCCCGCAACTCCCTAAAGTATCTTTATACCTTTTGGCAAAATTGGTTCAGCAGTTTGGGCGTTAAGAAGTTGATTCAACAGACAGACGGACAGACAAACTTTTGCATTTATAATATTAATATGGACACATGGTAGTAATAATTGTAATTATAGTATAAGGTGATAGCTTTTTTGATCCCCTAAATCTTTTCCTAAATCTAAATCCTTAATGTTTGTAGTCGAAAAGGAAATGCAAACGAAGGCTCAATGTATCATACAGTATTATGTAACATAGCAGAACGGTTGCGTGCACAATGAAAGTACTGTGGACGTTGTTCAATAAAATTGGCGGCTAAAAGCTTCCGTGATCTTATATAGTGTAATTACTGGACTTACTACTACAACACGCGACTTACAGCTTAAATATACAGTGCCAATATACTTAGTGGACCAGTGGTTTAGAGCGCGTTAGATACGGAGGTCGCGGGCCTTAGCGGCCCCGTATAAAAATTTGTTTGAAGGCTGTTAGGAAGGGTTGCTTGTTTACTTTGTCATATTTGTAAAAAAAGTTTTTTTTTGTTTTTTTGCTTACACGGCCCTGTGGTAAAAATATTAATTCAAGATAGTAAACATTTGACTGCAAAACTATCTAAATAAGATCGCAATGTATATTTCGAAAGATAATATAATAAAATACTTTGTGCTTTAATAAACAGTTGGTGAAATAATTGATAAGAGACTAAGATCAGTAGGTATATAAAATTGGCTCGTGCCGGTATCGTTGTATTAAAATCACATTTATCACAGCTAGAACTGCATCGGGAGCGCTAAAATGACGCAGAAGTAATTATAATGCTATTATACAATGTAACCAAACTATGTGATAATACTTTAGGATACGTGTCCCTTGTATAGTCTATCCCTGTCAGTCCCTGAGTCGCTGTGAAAGTAGCAGTGCTGAAAGAGTAACTTTTTTCAAACTTTTATATGGACAAAGTCCTGACGCTACTGCGCGTTTGCCCATACAAAATTAAAAAAAGACGGTTGGAGAGTATTGTTTTGTGTCGAACTCGAACTCGAACTCGACTCGAACTCGAACTCGACTCGAACTCGACTCGAAGTCGATTCGAACTCGACTCGAACACGACTCGAACTCGACTCGAACTCGGTTGTCTGTAAAGTCGGTTTACTGACGATAGTTGACAACGTCATAGCCTTAAATGGAACGCCTCAGAGCGAGGTAACGCCGCATATTGCGTCATGTTTTTTCGTGCGCGCAGCCCATATCGAATTATAAGACGTTGTCACGTCAAAAAATTGCTCTTTCAGCGCTGCCACTTTCACAGTAAACTCTATATAAGGGGCACATACACAACTTAAAATATTATCACTTTTGTACATTTTAATACACCGAGTAGAAAAAAGTTTTTCAACTCGTAGCAATGTCGTAGACGCGCTACGCGGCAGCTACGAGTTTTTTTTGTTGTAAAATTTGTTAAAAAAGTAAACTAAGTTATGTATTTTAGTGCTTTTATGTTATTATATTAAGGGATCATTAGGATGGTATTCATTATTAATTGAGTAGGAATATCAGACATAATTTTTTGGAATGTAAGTAGGTACGATAAAAAGGGTAATGAATAAATTAGTAGAGTTAGGGCCTGTTTCACCGCTTCCTGATAAAGAGCCAAATAGGCTATTTGACAGATAATGCAAAAAATTCTGTTCCACACGTGTCTGATAAGCCAATCAAGCAGATAAAATCATTGATATCCTATCAGCCCGATCATGTGGCTGTTAAAGGTTTTATTTGTCAGATAACAAAACTTTTTTTGAGATCGCGAAAATATTTCCAGCCTGTTATATTTTTGCCAGTTTTCGTAATGATGCAGTTCAGTGTTGTGTGAACTTTCTTCAAGTTATTATAATATTATAATGATATTTTGAATATACATGGATCTTTTAGAGATTTTAGAAGACGAATTAGACGATTTTTAGGGTTCCGCACCCAAAAGCCAAAGGGTAAAAACTAAGGGAGACTGAGATTATTATTATTATTATTACTGCGACTTCGTCAACGATATTCTATGTTACTAACGTACCTAAGAAACTCATTAGACGTAGTTGTCTGTCTGTATGTCTTTATCTGTCTAGTCAAGTGTGAGTCCGACTCGCGCACAAGTGGTTCCGTAAAAGTAGGCCATAAATTGTGTTTTTTGTATGGGAGCCCCCCTTAATTTTTTATTTTATTTTAATATTATTATTAAAAGAACACATATAATTAAACTAGCTTTTGCCCGCGGCTTCGCTCTTATTAAGAAGTATTATTATATACAATCTTTTATCCCCTACTTTATCCCCTTAGGGGTAGAATTAATAAAAATCCTTTATTAGCGGATGCCTACGCCATATCATCTACCTGCATGCCAAATTTCAGCCCGATCCATCCATCCAGTGGTATGGGCTGTGGCCTGTGCGTTGATAGATCACCATGTCAGTCACCTTTGAGTTTTATATTATATAGGTAAGTATAGATATTTTGTGAAAAATTCAAGTACCTACCTGTTGCCATTATTGATATAGAGCAAAAAGGACAAAAAAATCATGTTTGTTGTATGGGAGCCTCCATAAATATTAATTTATATTGTTTTTAGTAGGTATTTGTTGTTATAGCGGCAACAGATATACATAATCTGAGAAAATATCATATCTCTAGGTTATACCGTTCTTGAGTTACAGCCTGGAGATAGACAGACAGACAGACAGACAGACAGACAGGCAGGCAGGCAGACAGACAGACGGAATAGTTATGTGGCACCCGGGTGCCGCTTGGGAGTTGATGAGTTTAAGGGTTAATGGCATTTAAGTTTTATTATGTATCAAAATAATGTTTGTGTTTCAAAATAGAATGTGTCAGTCAATTTAAGAGAGAAATAAAAGTATTAATGCAAAAAGTATATATATTATTATCCTTCAATATTCAATCACCGTTACAATTGAAATATTTAAAATTAAGTTTTAAAACTACTTTTTATTTTCTTATTCACATTATAAAACTATCAGAGTTAATTGAAATGGAGGAGGAAGAAAAGCTATTAAAATTTCTTACTTCTCCATTTCAAGTTACTCTTTTTTATAACGCATTTCCATCTTCAGCATCAGCTGTTTCTTAATTTTTTTCCTGGAGTTCTTTTTCAAGAAGGGTTTTTTGTAGTTTTACAAATTCTAACTTTTCTTCGGCTAATTTATCAAAGGATCTATTTGCTTTGGGTTTACCTGTAAGGAAATACATATTTTTAATACGCAAGTATTTCATAACAAATACTTAAATAATGATATCCTGCAAACTTCAGCTAGGGAGGCAAATCTGCCCAAGATCAACATCAACCAGCTGCACTGAACACAAATACTGGTAGGTAGGTTATAAGACTGGTAGGTGGTGAACTTTTAAAAGTTATCAGAAATAATAATTATTATGTCACAAAAATGTTGTTACACTGGGTGGTTGAACTTGTAACCTCTGGGTTATGACTTATGAGTTATGAGTCATTACTAATTTCACAGATTATGATATTTGAGATTTGAATAAAACTGAGTAAATGTAAATGTTCTAAAGTCCACTGTGGACTGTGTGGTTTTCACTTATTAATCCTTCGATCGGGGATTCTTGGATTGATCTATTGTATTGATAGATGATTGATGGATCTATTGTATTCTATTGTTGTCACGGTCACCGGTGTCCTTATGGGGCTTGAAGGATTAAAGATTTATTCAGTATCAGGAAAACTTACACAGAGCAGGATGTTTTTTTGATCTGTAGCACATCAATCGTGGGTATCACACACATAATAGATTTTCATTTGTTATGCAACAGCCGGCTACCGCTTGGGCAAAGGTTCCACAACAACAGCTATGTCCACTTGGCAAGAAGTACTAGCCACAATAATATCTATTCTGGAATCTGGAAACAAACAACATAATTATGTACTTATAAATTTACATTATGTTTTTTTATTAAGGATTTTATCTAATGAAAATAATATTTACCATCAGATAAATCAGATAATACAGATTACAGAGAGCTTATTCAAATACAGGTATCAACAGCTGTCTAATCTCCAACTAAAGACTGAACCTGAACTGCATGAGACAGAGCACAGCATGCTGGAGAGATTGGAGACACAAATCCATCTTCTTAGTCGTTTCCTTAACATTTCCTCTATTCGACTTAACCTTAATCTTTAGACATGTATCACTAGTTCAATAGAACTTCCTTGAGGATTCTTTGATTGTCTTAACTGTCTGTTTCCAACGAAATCGTGTTTTATTATAGTACCTAGTATACTATGAAGTATGAAGTATCCTCAATCCCCATGGGAAAATTTACACTTCTCTCGCGATTCTCTCCGTTGTCCAATATAGCGTCTCGTATATAAACATTTTTTTGTCTATATTCTATAAGACGTAATACAAATCACAAATTATAAGGTATTATTCAAGAAACTACGTATAGAAGAACATAGAACACTGAAATATTTTCAAATGTCTTTAAACTTGAAAGGTGACACCTACGATTCGTTTTACGTATTTCATATTCCTTGCATATTAATTATTAATTAAGTTGTTGAATCAAAACATTTTGACTCTTTTGAAACAAATCTGTAAAACTATTGTAAAACTTTAGTAAGTCCATAAATACATACGTCAACTCTATTTTTGTTGGTGTTTTTTTCTAATATATATAAGTGAAATTATGAAACTATTGTACTTTTCAATAAAGGTTGGGTTAAAATGGAACGTACTACGGAAATTGCGACGTTGCCACTCCGACTGTCAAATAAGGTTAGAAATAATTATCTGGCGCGTAATTTAACAGAGACGTACGTGGTGGAACCAAAAAATACATCAGGCGGATTTATATGGCAGATATTTTTATGTGGTAAATAGATAATGGGAGCTTTATCAGGAAGCGGTGAAACAGGCCCTTAATAGTGTACTCGTTTTTTACTACTAAAAAAAGAAAAATACAGTTTTTAATTTTTAATTATTTAAAGCCTGTGTGTTAGATTTTAAGCAAGTAAAATTACTTTATTTAACACAATATCTTTCCAAATGGAAACATGAACCCCTAAAATCTACAGACATCATTATCCTACTCACGATGCTTATCTATTCTATAACTGCCATTAAATACTAAAACTCTAAACCTACTGCATTTTAGAGCATTTAAGATAATTGGCGATGGATAGGATAGTAAATAACATTGAGCGTAATTTTAATGGCGCGGGTGCGCACGCGCCGCGCTGGCCGCCATCACTATCTAGTGCCGTAGATCGCGGAAAAGCGCGCCAACCTTCAACGACCTTCGCTCCCGACCATAGACAAACACACCTGACATAACTCACAACATACTAGTAAAAGGAATTGAGACTTTAAGCGGAGAGAATAGGGTTGGAAATGGAATGAAGGGAGAAACATTATAGACATAACTCCAATGTACTTGTAAAAGGAATTCAAACTCTATGTGTGGGTAATATGGTTGGAATCACAATGAGTGGGGAATTTAATCATATCCTTAGAATAAATTTCCGAACGACCTGCAGTGCTACAAACATGCTCTGTTTAAATTAAGGTTCATATTTTATAAATAGTTTATGCCCGCAGCTTTGTATGTTTCAACTAACGGTAGTATTTGTTTTTGATTGGAAGTCTAATGTTATTCTATAATGTTTATTATTCTCAATCATTTGTTTGTAAGTGTTTGTCCATTAATTACGTGAGGTATTCTAGGGGGAGGAGGTCAAGCTAAATCTTTCCTAATCTCACTTGCGGGGGAGAGAGGGTCGTAATAAATATCACGTATTTTTTCCCAGCAAAAAATTGTATAAAATTGTGTGAAAAATTATTTCTAGAATATCCACAAATCTGAAGATCATCGTTCAATAATCAGTTATTTTATATTGAATTTATTTCCTAATCGGAAACGATTTTTGCATATAAATTATTATAACAACAAAAAATTGGGAGTCCCACTACGGCACAAACGGGATGACTAAACTTAATAATTGCCACGGTCTCATAGAAAATGATATAAAATAATCAATACTTGTTCATATAGCTAAGGTTCTTATGAATTTTTGATCCTCCTCTGATTCTTCGAATCGAATTTTCGAACCTCTTAACTGAAAAGTTAGGACACAACACTTCTTACGAAGTTTTCACTGTAAAGAACTCATTTCATTATTATAATTACTGCTGTACAACTTCTAAGTCAACAAACGACCTTAAACATAGCTTTAGATATTGTACACTGTCACTACAAGCTGGGTGTAAAATTCAAACAATTATGACATTGTTTATGATATCGAAGTGGTCGGTTGCCACTTGTTTGTTAATTACTTTTAGAATGTTGTAACAATGAATATAATTTCAATTGAAATTGTATTTTGAACGTTAATTAAATTTATTAGTGAATATTTGGAGCTTGAAATTCGAGTGATAAGTTTTCTCGTAGTTTTGTTACCTTTAGTGTCGCGGAGTTGATAATAGTGAGTAATCAACAAAACTTAGTTGACTACTGTACCCTAAAACGGAACCCTAACCAGCAGATTATTTATACATTTGTAGGTTAATAGTTATATAATTTAAGAGTAACATTGTCCTACAATCCATATTTTAGGATCATCAAATCAAAGTATGAAATCCTTTCTATCTCTGTTAGTTACCACTTTCGAGATTTTTCGAAAATAAAATGTTGTTTGTCTTATTAAAATGTAGCTACTCACAAAAAGCTAGCTTGTTAGTAATCACAAAAAAAAATGTTCTAGGGCTTGCGTACTATAAAATTTTAGGTTACAAAAGGGAAATTAACTGATTTTACAATAATTTTTACGCCTTAGGTCCTAGGCATCGACGTTAATCATTACGAATCTGTAACAACTCATATTATTTTCAAATCGATTCAGTATTGTGGCACTAAGATACTATCTGCCAAAATCATGAACCACCTCACCTTAAAACTTACAAAATCATTTTCTCAGAACTGCAACAGCCTGTACAACCTCGAAGCATCGATATATTATAACAGTGTGTAATTACAAAGAATGCATCATCCGTTATCGGCGCAGGCGGTATCATCACGACGCTGGGTCTATCTATATTTATCTATATCGACCTCGCTTCCTGCTGATTTAGTGGTAGCCGCACTGCAGTTATTACTGGTTCTGTACATTAACACGTCCAGAGGGAGCTAACTATAACGTTGTTTGTACAGAGTGTGCGAGTTTTGTTGCGAATAATATTTTCGTAAAAATCTTCTGTCGCATCGTTTTTTCAATCAGTCCTCATCATCAATATTTTTATTGGGTGTAAAGAATTTAAGACATTCGAAATTAAGAGCACGTATTATAGGTTCATTTTACGTGTCTACGTGGACTAACACTGCGCAGTTTGAAAAACGAAAGAAGACGGAATTTTTCTTATTAAACAATAATAATTTATTATGATAACTATTTTAAATATTTCATATCATTTTAATACTTCATTAATAATGATTTGCTCATAAAGGCTTAAAAGTAGATTTTTTTTAAATGATTCTAAAGATAATAAGCACTGATTAAACTGTTTTCTTTAGTATCCAGTTCCACCACGCTAATTTTTAAAATTTAATAGTATCAAAAGTCAAAACTGTCCAAATTACCAACAATCTGTAAGCATAGCACTAATTTTGCACCTGCAAATCGTGACACCTAGCTCTAATACTACCAACTACTATCTAACAAGAACAATAGCACATGTGCAATAAATTATAATTTTTGATTGTGCAACTGGTGTCCGATGCAGATAGCCGCGTTAGGAGCGCGACCGGCGACCGGCGACTGTCGCATCGCCCGCGCACCTATTGTGCTCGAACACGGCTCTAATTGCGAGCCTGAATAAATTAAAACGAGAATGTTATCGTATACGGCGTACGACACGGAGTTACGAAGTGTGTGGTGAATTTTATGTAGAATAACGAAAAACTACGATTGCTAAAATATAATATGTTTACAATAATAAATGATTGCAAACGATACGTCTCTACGTTTAACGACGTAATAAGATTGATCTCTTCATCGCCGTTATACCCGAATTGCATTGTACGGTGTACCTCTGTGCGATACATATTAATTATTATGTTAACAGTCAACGCTCCGCACTGTAGCTCAATTTGCGTATCTCAAACCTGAAGAAAGGATTCATATGTCATACGCATTAAAAACGCGCCTAGACGGCTCCTTTCGGCTTCGCCAGATAAGCTCATTACAGTCAATTAAAAGGAATAATGAAAGTTTAGACAAATAAAATTTAGATCGTCGATTGTGGTGACAACAATTTTTGATCATATAATGCCCCAAAGTGAAGTACTTTAGGTAGAGATGGCCACTGATTGACAAAAAGCGTGTTCCTTTCAACACAAAACAAGGCTCTTTTCTATTTTACTACAAAATACAATGCGTTGTTTCGTAGCTCCATGTCTTGTGCATGGGTTATAGCTATCTCATGGTAGTTGGTTAATTGAAACGCGTGTAAATAGTTCTCGGGGTTGTGCAACTAATGCCTGATGTAACTTCATGAGTGCGTGCTGAAGAATTAACAACATTACTAAAACGTCAATAATAATAACGACATAATTGAATATTTTATTTCTCTTCTAGGTCAAAGGGCCAATCTGCCTATTTTTTAAAACATAATAATTAAATTAAAAATCATTATTTTTCAACTGGACTGGATTTTAACGGTCCATATTATTATAGGCTACCTATCATTATTTTATAGCAATAATATTGTATAGTACCAAATGTTAAGTAATACCAAATATATTGTATAATTCCAAAAATTATAATAGTAGTAGGTATATTGCAAAAAGAAAATGTAAATTATTTAAAAAAAATGACTATTTAGAAATGTAAATATTGTGTTACTTAATAATGACATTAGAAATAAAAACTAAGATGTTATATACAAAAAAATTTAAACCATGAATGTAATGTATAATATTGTTGTAAAATAATCATAATATAAATACTTAAATAAAAATATCTGTAACGCTATGCAAACTATCATAGTATTGTATCTAGATATTATTGTAATGTAATGTAAATGTAAATTAATCTTTTTTAAGGAATTAATAAAGGCTTATTATATATTATATATTATTATTATTATAGGCTAACATAGGGTAAATGACTAGTAGATTGGACAGTACTAGTCATTGGAAAAATCACAAAAACATCATATTTATTAAGGTTGCTTTAAAAACTGACTGTTTTTCTTTAAAAACAGGCGTTCTTTTACTTTAAAAACAGGAAATTTTTAAGCAACATTAATAAATATGGTGTTTTTGTGCTTTTCCCAATGATTGGTACTGACTACTGTCCAATATACTAGTCATTTACCTTACATAATATTTTTATACATAGGATTAAAACTGTCACTAAACAAGTATTACCTAAAAATATAAACCGAATGGAATCCGGATTCTCATTTTAAATAAATTTTACGGACCCTGTAACTGTTTTCTTTCATTTTAAGTTTACCAAAGTTTCCTGAATACGTTTACAGCGACCGAAACTTATAAGATTTAAATAAATTCTTATTATTTACTTATAGCCTCTAGGAGGCTGATTTCGATTTTATTTTTAACGTCAAAATAAATAAGTAACCGGTCAAAAACGACATAATTAAATATGTTTCACCTTGCACATAGGGCCTACTCTATCGTTACCACTACGACTTACTTTTTAGTAAGAACTAAGAATGAAAAATGTATGTCGTGAACGTATTATATAATTACATGCTATTGTCATACAAAATGTATGAATGACATACACGTCGGGAACAAAGCATCCGAAATGAAACGTGGAGGACTTTTCGTGCTCGATAATCAATCTAGTCTCGCATCTGATTAGGTGCAAATTACTATACAAATAGATCAGTCACGACCACAATACTACTCATACAGAATATCATACAAACCTGTTACCCTATAATCAATAATATACCTTAACAAGTTAGAGTAGGACTCAATTTTGTCTGGTCGAAAACGTATAAACAATATTTCGTTTCCACTAGAATGGTTTCCATAAAAGGTTCTACTCAGTTGTTAGCGTTTAAATGATTAGGGCTTTTAAAACCTACACGGTAAGGTTTTATAATGGCTGGCAGGTGATTTGTGTTTATCACCTTCTCGCTCCGTAACGACGACAATATCTTACTACACTTGCGTCAAGGTGACACGCCATGCTAATGTCTATTGTAGTGCTAAAACTCCATGACCTTAGGCGGTATAAAGTTCACTAATGTGAGGATGGCACGACCGCACACACACAGACGTTCATACACACATGACACACGTACACAATTACACACACTGCCACACATTCATACATGTCGCGAGTTCTGAAGGAGTT
Organism: Polyommatus icarus; assembly: GCA_937595015.1. NCBI lineage: Eukaryota > Metazoa > Arthropoda > Insecta > Lepidoptera > Lycaenidae > Polyommatus > Polyommatus icarus. The sequence continues at coordinate 5,617,075 of OW569333.1, read as the reverse complement.
TTCAGTTAGCATTGATACTAGGAAGTATTTTTCGTGCATCTGTAGATTTGTTATTCAAATAGTGATAAATTATCGCATATAATGTTTAATTTATGATTCTATTATATTTTTAGGTTCCTTTTTCACTAAAACAAGACAAAAGGAGGCACAAATGCACCTAAAATTGATATCATCAAATAGCGTGACGCTTGACATTTAAATTTTTATAGATATTACACGTCTCGTCTCGTTTCATGATTTATTATAGCTATTTATATTCACACTACTTACATGTGACATAGTACAGGAGATAATAATATATTTTCTAAGGAAACCCGAGTCGTCTAGTTTCTTAATGAGTTTGTAAAGCTGTTAGAAATTTGCTACGTTATCACCTTATGTAGTCAACAGTCACGCGATGCGGCGGCGACCGGTTGAGTTCTTTGCCATAAAAAAACATAAAATGTCACTGTATCAGCATATTAAAAGGTTTAGGTCTTCTTAATGTTTCTTATGACTAGACTTACTACTGCATTCAGAGACGAATAATTTAATTAAGTACTTAACTGAAATTAAATGTAGATTTTGACATGAGCCCCATACATCTGACCTACTCTTCATTTAATTGAATTATTTTAATCATCATTAAATATGTCTAAGTGCGTTCGTTAGAGGGATAGTAATTTTCCAGATAGCTAATTCTATTAAAGACAATTAAGTGATTTGATCATGAAAAGGTAACAGACAGATAAAGACTCTTTAGTCTATTGCACTATAGTTAAAAAAACAACGTAGTGAATTTACTTACAAGTAGAGTCTTGGAACTGACTCTCCATACTTTACTCCATATTTTCTATAACAAGTGTAAATTATTCAACGCAAAGTGTATTATTAAGATCGCATAGAAATTTCTATTATGTCATGTTCTGTACAACTTTACTACTACCTTTACTATAGTATGTTCGCGGAGGATAAAATATAGTCACAAGGCTGACTGTTTTTTCACTTATACTTATAGTTGCTACTTTTGCTATTTTTATTACAGTGAAAAAAAAAACATAGCTTGAGTCAACGTAGGAAGTTCTAAGTGAAAAGTTTGATAGTAGAGTAACAAAGAGTTTGAAAGTCTTTTTATGGGCATTGGCCTACCATTACATCTCCTATGTCACCATTTACAGCGCTATTCACCCACGATAAGCGAAGAATAAGAGAAGTAGGAAGTATTCTAATTTTCTTTCGAAGGCTCGTAAAATGTAGTAAAGACAACAAGTATTATCGTATACGTATATTACACAAGCCTAAAAGAACAAAACTGATATGCGCGGGGGCAACCGGTACACACACACGCATGTGACCGAACGCGTAAATGAGATCACACACACATAAACGCGTTTGTTTGTTTTGTAGTATACTTATCTCAGTACGTTCACGTGAATTTAAAATTTTGCATTGGAAATGAAAAAAGCGATACGTTCTAAAATAGAAGATTAGGTAACTAGATACTAGAAACAGAAATAAGTAAGCTAATTTCTATGTATTCGATGACCGGGCTTTGATATTAGAATGAAAAATCACACTTAGTGTAAGGCATTAAACTAAGTGTGATTTCTAATTTCTATTATTATATTTATTCAACATACTCGTACAAAATATGGCACCGGACCTCTCCATCAGGATAATATTATTATTGTATTCGATACAACGTTTGCTAGATTAGCTAGTAAGTAATAAATGAGTAATTTAAAAAGTATGAGGATATAGGTTCTATAGAATCAAGCTAACAAACGAAGCCGCGGGCGCTTACAAGTGTTGCAATGCGTAAAATGGTGCACACACACAGACGCGCGAGGTCGGCTCGCGAATCATGTTTCGCGATACATCTGAATTTCACATATTCTTTCAGGCACACAAAGTTAATCGCAAAACAACGTTTGTCAGCAGACCTTATAATAAAGTATAAGAGAGCAAATAGGCCCTATAGAATTCAGCTATTGAGCAGAGCCGCGGGCGCCTACAAATGTCGCAATGCGCGAAATGGTGCACGCAAACAGGCAAGCGGGGTCGTCACACAGCTGCATTTCACCTATTCTTTTAGGCCTTTACTCTGGCTAAATGACAATACAATATTTGTCGGGTCAGCATAAGAAAATCTCTAGGTCCTATAGAACTTAGCTACCAATCGACCAAAGCCGCGGGCGCCCACAAGTGTTGCAATGCGCGAAATGATGCACGCACACAGGCGCGCGGGGTCGTCACACAGCTGCATTTCACATTTTCTTTTAGGCCTCTACTCTGGCTAAATGACAAAACAATATTTGTCGGATCAGCATAAGAAAATCTCTAGGTCCTATAGAACTCAGCTATCAATCGACCAAAGCCGCGGGCGCCCACAAGTGTTGCAATGCGCGAAATGGTGCACGCACACAGGCGCGCGGGGTCGTCACACAGCTGCATTTCACCTGTTCCGCGCCGAACTCGGTGCCGCGCAGACGCAGCGCACGGCAATACGGCCCGCGCCAAGTGTCCCCGCGAGTGTTATTGTTGTTATCAAGCTGTTTCTATCGGACAAATTGAGGAGCGTGACGGCGGAGGAGTGTGTTTGGAAGTACCTGAAAGGTGAGGATTTACAGGCACTCGATAGAATTTAGTTTGGAAAAATATAAAAAAAAGCGAATTGAAAGAAAAATACTTGTTTCACACACAATTTTAAGTGAAAAATAAATGAAGAAAACGGTTTTTAACAGTGTGTGGAAATACCTTAAAGGTGAGATTTTCAGGTGCAATTTTTGCAAATTGAAAAGAAGGGCGCTCTTTCTACAGAAAATAAGTAGTTATAAATAGTATTAGCTATATTTTTCAGTGTGTGGAAATAGCTGAAATGTAAGAATTTTCTTCTGAAAATTACACCACCTAACAAGTGCATATCCTTATGCACTTGTTAGGTGGTGTCATTTTTTTGCAAATTGAAAAGAAGGGCGCCCTTTCTACAGAAAATAAGTAGTCTTAAATAGAAAAAATTATATTTTAAAGGCTTGCACTTGATGGTTTTTTTTTAAATTAGTCATTACTCATTACGCTATAAGTACTAATAGCGAAGTTGAAGGTAGGCAATTTTTTTAAACGTTTAAACGTTTAATTTGCAATTTTGAAGTAATCAAAATCAAAATATTTATTTCTAAATAGATTAACAAAGTTAACACTTTTAGAACGTCTACATGAGACCTACCACGGTTTCGGGAAACCCTAATAAGCACATTGTGAAATTATAGTCTGAACTAATTAAAAACTTTAAAATCTTAAATGTAGAGTTCACATAACTTTGATTTCAACAGAGCTCTATGTAAAGTCTTGAACCTAAATTCTTAAAATATTAAGATTTGTTAGACTTAAGTGTCTAAACACACCATGCTGAAGCTCCGCGGCGGAAATTCGGTATGATTAGTGATTACGTCAGCAATGTCAAACGCATACAATATAACGCGACGGAATTTTGGCATGGTGTGTCATCGATAATCTATATATATAAAAGAAAGTGGTGTTAGTTACACTACTTATAACTCAAGAACGGATAAACCGATTTGGCTGAAAATTGGTGGACAGGTAGCTTAGAACCAGGAAAAGGACATAGGATACATTTTGTCCCGGAAAAATGTACGGTTACTGCACAATATACATTTATGATTTGCGCGTAAAATATTCAATCGATGTTTATGAATTTTGGTATGGAGATACTTTGACTCTCGGGAAAGGACAAGGGATACTTTTAGTCCCGGAAAATGTACGGTTCCTGCACAATAAACTTTTATGATTTTCGCTTAAACTATTTATATCTATTTTGATTAAATTTGGCATGAAGATACTAATTTTAATCTATTGTTTTCTTAATTATACCAATTATTATTCGAATTAATTAATCATCGTTAAGACAGGACAACGTCTGTCGGGTCAGCTAGTTTAAAATACATTGCAGGCGGAATCATGCGGAACTTCCGCCGCAGAACTTCGGCATTGTGTGTTAGACACTAGAACAGTAAAGTATCTATTATAATTATTTATCAGTCTTAACATCAGCTTAGTGAAATTCAAAAATTACAAGAACAGAAGATTACAAATGGGATTTGACAAAAGGCATCACTTTAAGTACTAAGTTATTTGAGTTGGATTAAGTATGTAAGAACTCATACATTTTTTGTAATTTCAATAGTCAAATTTCAAAATTAGCGAAAGTATCTTGGCTAAGGGCCTAAGGGCCAGGCCACAACGTTACGTTGCGGCGTCGCATCGCAAAAAACTACATCGCTTTTCTATGGTTGTTTTTGCAATACGACACTGCAGTGTTGTGGCCTGGCCCTAAGCTATAAGGCCGTGTTCAGACCAAACTGACTATACATCGCTGATTGTGAGCAGGCTCACTGTGAGCCCCAGTTTGAACATGAAAATCATACAAAATATACGATATCGAATGTCCGCGCCTACGCCTAGTGTAATGGCGTATTGTGCGTTAGGTGTGAACGAAAAAATGAATATGTATGGAAATACAATAAACTGCGTAACGCTTGCTAAATACTCAGTTTGGTATGAACACGGTCTAAATTATGATCCAAATGATAAGATCAGTGCCCTGACGGAAGGACACAGTTTACGTATCAATTATTGTCAATTCGAAAATGATTCATTGATCAGATCAGTCCGACGCTGATGTAATACCTGGACGAATCAATCAAACGTAATAAAAGGTATTACTTTCAGTTTATAAGTGCTCATTTATGTTGCAAATAAATGTTTTATGATTCAAGGAATTAGCAAAACTTTACTGTAATTGTTTGACCTAAAAGAAAAACTTAGGGCCTGTTTCACTTCTTATCAGAAAGTGGTGAAACAGGCCCTTAATAGGTACTTTGTAGACACCTCATTATTGTTTTATTTTTTATTTTACAGACGTAAAAAAATAAGGCGATATCTCATAAGTTAGGGTGTATAATGTAGGTATATTATACACCCCTGTCCTTAAAGATATAGGATTTACTGTGAAAGTGGCGGGCGTAAAAGAGTTACTTTTCTTTTCAATTATTGTGTTCGAATGTTGTTGAAGCATTACACAATAAAGTAACGTTTAAAAAATTAAAAGTAACTCTGTCGGCGCTACTTTTACAGTGAAGTGTGAACTCTAGATAAGGGATCTCATTCATTCATTCATAAGAGACACTTACACGTCCTAAAATATCTTCATTTTATTTTGTTACACCCTGTATAGAGCAAAAAAATCGCAAATTATTTTTGACAATAACTTGTTATTTTTTATAAAAAATAATTTAAAATGAATAAATAATGTGAATGAGGTTCACCTTGCCCTGTACGAACAATATGAAAGTGTGCCCTCGCCGAGACTCGAACCCGCGACCTCACACGACCTGAAAAACATTCTACCGAAAATAACACCAAATAAAACGTGTAAAATATCAAAATTCTTTACGTAAGTTAACGGTACTTACGTAAAGTATTTATATGATCAACGCATAGGCTAAACCTTTTTAACTGTATAATATTTCGCACACAAACAAACAAACAAATATACTTTATTGTGCACAAAAAATACAAAAATCCTTTAATAAAAACAACAATTATTGATAAATCAGACGATGTACATAAAGGCGGCCTTATTACTTTGAAGCAATTTCTTCCAGGCAACCTTTAACATTCTTAACAGTGATACATCTAGGAAAAGGGTGATGTGCAAAAATATAGTACACATGTTCCTCTCATATTGTGAGCATCCTCTAAACTACTAAGTCTAAATAATGGTGAAAGTTTGTTAATAAAGCAACTTAAGAAACATTAGCTAGTTAAAAATAATGATAATTATAATACAGAATATTAGATGACCCGGTAAACTTCGTATCATGTCCTTCATAATTTTAAAGTTCGCTCCTAATTTAGACCTTCCCCGATTTCAAGAATACTTCAAGACTTAAATTAGCCAAAACTTTCAGCCGTTTTTATTACAAGGTTAACAAAATTTGAAATTCATTTTTATTAACATAGATTATCTTACCACGTATCTCAGTTATTTCTAACACAGAATATTTTTACTATCAGTTAAATATTAACTTTTTCTCCACATGCTATACAAGTTACAAGGTAATAAGACATAACCGCTATCTATTACCGATAATTAACCTGTAATAGAGGATATTACCAACCTAACAACACGACGTAATTGACACTTGTAGCTATTTAATTATTTTAATGTTGGTATCACTTTCATTCGGAAGTGGTGTTTTGTGACTTTTTTCCGTCCTATAATTTTGTCATCTGTATCAGTTTAGATCGATTGACCGAATAAAACTAATATTAATCTTTAAACTTTAAACAGATAAAAAATGTTAGCTTACTATTTGGCGCGTCCTTACTAAATTATAAAAAAATATCCACAGCCGAACATATAACCTCCTCGTTTTTTGGAAGTCGGTTAAATATGTGAAAGTGTGTCTTGATTTTGTTGAAATTTGGTATGCAGATGCTTTGAGTCCCGGAAATGGACCAAAATATTTTGTGTATGGTTCCCGCGTGATATATAAACCAATTTTGGCACAACTGAGCTGCGGGCGTCATCTAGTAATAAAGAGTTCACTGTAAAAGTAGCAGTGCTGGAAATGTAACTTTTTAAATTTAGTATGGGCAAACTTATAACTCTGAAGCGCTTATCTATACAGATTACAAAAAAAATGCTCTTTCAGCGCTGAGTACATTCACAGTAAACTCTATTATATACTTACCCAAAATTACTTTGTTTTGTAATAGCCTATATGCAATCATCACATCCAGTTCAAATAAATTATCACCTCCTTCTCATTGATTAATTACTTGTCCAGGAAATAATGACTCCATAGCAAAAACTGGACAAAACCAAAGGGAAAAGCTAGTTAATTTAAGCCCACTGCGACCGACATCGCGCGCCTTATATGACACGATTATTATTCAAGAATGCGCCACTACCATATTCAAGTCTGTCCCATGGCATTGACGAGTAATACTCTATTTTTGTGTAGGTTAAACCTTTCTATACTTTGACAATCATTCATGGTCTCTCATGAATGGAATTTGTTTTTTGTTTAATTATCGTGACCCAGTGTGATTACCATGGTAATGGCAGAGTAAACAGTATGATAGAGTATGCCGACTTAGAACTGATGTAAAAAAAATTAAGTTTGACGTATTATGACAAAAGTCGTCGCTGAGTTTTGGCGGGCATGTGAAAGGGTGCTGTTGTGTTTTTATATTATTTTCCTAAAATTGTGTTAGCTGGGTTTTTAATGTGTAATATTGGTAGAATATTAACCATTAGATATTCGTGTTCATGCACAAGTGTAGGAAAGTGATGTAATATCCAGAAACGTGCTATTTTGTGTTCCCTCCAAAACTCCATCGAAAGTTTCAGTAAAGCGTCTACCACTTTACTGAATCGACCGACTTGACTCCTTGACTGTATGGACTTTTACTTAGACTTTGACTAGACTTTAGACCTGACGATACATGAAAACGACGATGAAAATTATAATAGGAGGAATATGGTTTTCCCGCCATATTCCTTACCTTTTTACCTTGTCTGTGGCACAACATACACATCCTTTGTGTCAAGTTGCCAAAAAAGAAGAAAAAGAAAGAAAAGTAGGTCGTTACCTACAAATTTAGTTGTTGTTTATATTTTGGCACATGCAAAGAAAACTGTCAGAATTCAATTTCAAAATCGTATTTTTAAAAATAAATTATACCAGCCAGCGCGCCAGCCTTTAACTTATAGGTATTGAAACTCGACGAATTTGATTTGTCTATTGTGGTAATGGTTAGTACCTACCATGGTAGGTACTATCAGAGAAGTTGATTCCTAGGCAGACCTTCTTAGTTTGGTCGCGCTACGTCAAAAACATTAATTATTAACATGATCTGACCAAATGACGTTGGTCTGTCAAATGCCTAGGAATCAATTTCCTCGATGGTACATGGACGAATTGAGTTAAATATTTTTTCCAATGCCAATAGCCACATTAGAAATGTTTTATGGGAATTTACAGTTAAGGCCGTCCCCCGAGCAAACGACCTTGGCCATACATTTGCCGCGTTGCCGAGATCGCACCAAAACCCTATTATTTTTACTTATCTTAGTTCAAAATTGACCTAAAAAAAATTTTTAACGGCGAATATGTAGTTTATGATATTGTCGATCTATTGGCGTGTGTTTCAAATAAAAGTAATTTGTAAATGCTAAGGAGATGCTGAATGTATGCTCGAATTTTAACAAATTGGTATTACTTTGGAAGCTGATATCATGAGTATAATAAACAAAAATAGAAAATTTAATACGGCGAAAGGAGTGTTGATATACTGAAGATTATTGCTGTATTTTTATTATAACTTTGTAGCTTTCAGATTATAAGTTTATAAGGTTTTAAATACGGTCAATTACGAAATCTCCAGACGGAACGCCCTTAAGGCATCGCAACTCGCAAGCGCCTCGTCACTTAGCAACGCAGTATGTAATAAAATATATTAACATTTTGATTTTGATTAAATTAAAATAATTTGACAATTGCATGGCAATTATTTTAATTTATTTTTAGTAAACAAAGATTTTCATCAATTAATTTAATTTAGATTGACATTCGTAGCCATAGCTTTATCAGATATTGTTAGATCGTTACTGTCATAATTTTTAAGCAAAGCTATTTCTAAGACGTATAATGAATACACAGCTGTAAATTTCTGCTAGGTTTAGTTTTAGTAGGCTTTAGTACGATGCGGTTACATAGCAGTAAATTACTGCTATAAAAAGAGCTAAAACTGTATCTTCCTCAAATATAAAATCTTATAGGAAATCTGCAGAATGTTGAACTCATCTACTTATTATGTACAGCAGGAGGGCAATAAACAAAGCGTTTGAGTGTATACTTGTATCACAATGTAAATATTATATACAGTACACCAACTTCATACTCGACTGCCAGAATCACTAAGTTAGATTTAGGCAATTCTTATGTTATTTTGTTCTTCAGAATAACATAAGAATTGCATAACAAAGGAATGTAATGTTTAAAGCTTATCCCTGTGTTAAGTAAGTTTGTTCTATAGTCTATACTCTATAGCAGGGTTTCTCAAACTTTCGACTCCACGAACCCCTGGTAAAGTTTCCACGTGACACCGAACCCCTTACTAAGTAATGAAATCAAAATAAGGTTATTTGAATAAAAGTTACCTAACACACAAAATGGCAAAAGAGTGCCACGCGTGCTTGTCAGTTATCAAGACACCATTACGATCTCGTAGCGAACCCCCTGCCGTCGAATGGCGAACCCCTAGGGGTTCGCGTACTCCACTTTGAGAAACCCTGCTCTATAGTATCCACTATCGCAGTTATTTTCTTCGGTCTACAAGGTTGACTGCGGATTTGCATCGTGAGGATGCCGCACTCTCTCACTCGATGGATAGCCATCTGTTAATATAGCTTTCACCCGGTGTCTTTTTCTACCTGAGAATAGGCTCACTGGAGAGGAACCATGGCCAAGTATTTTGGCCCCTCTACATGGGAAAAATGGCAGTAACTCTACTGTATATATTTACACTATGGTAGTAGTGTCAGGCGGGAAGGTCGAGCATTGTCAGTCGGCGCACGGAGTCGCGGCATCCGCATAACCTTACACGACATGTGCACTCTGCCACAGACGCACATATACTATGTACGGACTTGTACTGACCAAGCAGTACGCATATATACGATTGACGATCTCTGTGGCTCAATTGGTGGCGCGTTGGCAGCGCAAGCCGCGGGTCGCGGGTTTGAATCCCGCCGACGGAACAAAAATTTTTGAATGTTCCTGGGTCTTGGATGTGTGTTAAATATATTATGTATAATATAATAAAAATCTTAAATATAAAATGTATAATATAAAAGTACTTATTAAATATATTTCCGTTGTCTGGTACCTGTAACACAAGTCCTCCAGGTACTTAATAGCACGGGGCCAGACTGACGTGGTGTGAAGCGTCCATAGATAATATTATTATTATTAATATATCTGCTTGGGCAGTACGACTGCGTCAGCAGGAAGTAGGCTTTGTATGCCCGAAGAAATTGATTCCTAGGCAGTAATAGACAGACCTATATCGTTTGGTCGGCTTATGTCAATCCAATGTTAGATGTGATCTGTCAGATGAGTTTGACGTAACGCGACCAAATTACTTAGGTCCGCCAACTGCCTAGGAATCAACTTCTCTGATAGTATATATTTGAAAACAGAGTCTTTTCCTTTTTACAAGTTGTACAAGTTTTGTAAAAAACTCCTTTTTTCGACCTGGCTAAATATAGAACTTTAAGGGCCTGTTTCACCGCTTCCTGATAAGGCTATCCACCACTTAATTTGACAGATGGAGTATGGAAAATCTGTCAAATAACCCTATCGGGCACCTTATCAGGAAGCGGTGAAACAGGCCATAAAACTTTCGCGTTGCATTATATTTGATATTTATTATTCGGGAGTCTGGACTTAACGCGACTTATATTCTAGTAGTGATGCTACTACAATCTACATACTTTTTTATGTAAAAGTATGTAGTAGCATTACTACTAGACTATAAGTCGCGTTAAGTCCCGAATAATAAGTATCTAGCTAAATACTGCCTACTTCCAAAGCTGGGTTACACCGAAACGTGACAAGTCACAACATAGGTTATAATAGCATGAATATTAGGATTTTTTGTAAGAACAACTAATTTATATTTCCTATATCTTTTTTTTCGTCGCATAGTCGTGTCTCGTTTGAGCGGTGTGAACGGACCCTAAACGCCACAACAATATTACAGTTCATAGTTACCTACATCACGTAGAGTACAAGGTGGGCACGTAACAGGAAGAGCTCGACGTAAATGACCTGTCGACCTGACGGACACAAGGTGACCCATAAATTTGGATTCAGTAGTTTTAGCTAGTCTTCATTCATTACTGAGGTACCATCGAAGATATTGATTCCTAGGCAGTTGACGGGCCTACGTCATTTGGTCGGCTTACGTCAATTCAATGTTAGCTGTGATCGCCAAATAAAATTCAAAATGTTGTATGCATCAGGTATTTAATATAATAATTATTATTCTCTTTTTGAGCGTCAAATTGTGATGCCTATACCTATAAAATACCTATAAAATAATGAACTAGACCTATAAAAATGGAATATATAACATTTTGGTTGATTTTCGTTTTCAATCGTCTTATACTTGAAGTAATGTATCTTAATACATTAAAAATGTTTTGATCTTAATGTATTAGAAATCCGTTTGCTATCAGCCTTTTGCCATCTGAGGTTCAACTTAGAGTATTCAACTAGAACTCTCCAATCAAACAATAACGAACTTTTGTTATGATAAGAGAAGTTGATTAAGCAGATGAAGGACCTACGTAATTTGATCGCACTATATCAAACCCAGCCGACAGATTACGAATTACATGAAATTGACATATTCCGGTGAAATAAACAATAGACAAATCTTTATTTCGCTCAAGTAGAATTTTACACGTTAGGTATCTTAAACAAGCACTAGGATTCCCTGTGTCGTGGAGAGCAAATAACGTAGGTAGGGATAAGGGATATTGCTATACTGTGACGTAGGTCTGTCAGTTGTGTAAGAATAAATTTCTCGATGGTACATCAACACCGACATTATAAAAATGGAAATGCGGTTCCGATAAAAAGCGATGAAGCTGGTCAAAGATGAAATAAAAAGTGAGTAATTCGAGATGGGTTTTTTGCTGGTCGTTCCACGCCAGTCCACGCCAGGGGCGGCGGGTCGCGACCGGCGAGAGACTGCACTACGTGAGAGATCGCTGGGAACGACCAATGAGGTGGTAAAACAGACGATTCGCTAATCCCGTGTTGAAAACTGGGTTTTTGTGCGATAGAAAATCCGCCATTTTGTTATAAGACAATTCGCTAATCTCATGTTGAAAAATGGGTTTTAGTGTAATTTTTAAAATAAAAAATCGACTATGTTGTTATAAATAACTCTCAAGTTTATACGTATACTGCAGTTATTCTAAAAAAATAAAATAAAATCTTGCTTTCAGTGATAAGCCAAATTTGCGCTAATTCATTGTTGTCATCAAATTTCTTGCTTCTTCGTAAAATCAGGGAAAGAAAATATTATATTCAATCACTATTCCATGATAAACTTTCATCTGGTGCTTATAGGCCTAGGAGAATGTACACAACACAAGTACTATAAGTTTAACACTGTGAACTTGGTCCCATAGCCGTAAATTTCAACGAATTCAAAAGCAATAACCATTATAGTGATACTCAGGCCTCAGAGGGCAAAGTGTACTTTGGGAAGATTATGATAAAGATTATGCTCATATGTGATGTGATTTGCTACGAGTGTGAATGACGATGCAATTTCACTGTAAACGCCAAGTTCAAAGTGTCAATATCTCTGTGATCGATTGCTAGATGTTAGTACATAATATAAATATTGATGACAAATCTTCAAATAATATTCAGCAATAACAGAATATTAAACACGTAATCGTTAATGTTTGTACTTAAATATGCCACGCCAGTTATAGCTAGTAGTTTGAAAAACTCTCTTCTCTTTTATAAATTACAAAAATAAGAGGTTTATGATTATGGGACTATAACACGTATGACACGTAAAAATGAAGTTAATCATTAGGTAGAAGAAATCAGGTACAGTATAATATGACTGACATAGCGTTTAATGTTAATCCATGATTAACTTAAACCTAAATTCGAGCAGTTGGACCTAAAAGTCAGTTAATATTGCAACTTCACTTTTAAAATTGAACTTTTTTTATCTCACAAGAAGATAGTTACTGTGGTGTTGTGGCCTGTTCTAATTTTGAATGGTATATTATGTAAAATGCATTGTAACACCTCATCTTTTTGCAATGTGATAGACTGGCGTACCTACTACGTAAATATGTATATGTCGTCATATATTGACTTTATTTTAATGAAGATTTCGACATAAGCTCGTTTCTTTGAGGGGGTTGTTACACCACACCATGATAAGAGGCTAGCCACAACTTATATGACAGATACTAAATCTCTTAATCTCGCGGTAAAACGGGTCACAGCTGATGCTGATGAACACAGCATTCAGATCGTGCGACATTACCATACCGATGGCTGCGCTTACGCATAACCTGACAGTTGTTTAATGTGACGCCGGGAGCACATCCCTCAGTGTCCGGGCCTCATGGATCATGTATTAGTGGTTCCCAGGGTTCGTGTGAATGTCAATGAGCAACCTGAATCACATTCTAGGGATCAGCAAAGTGTCAGAGATTTCGTGACATTTCTAAGTGTTAGCCACAGATATTGAATATAATTACATACAAATACGGATTCTTATTCTTCGTAATTAGCACTTTTCATACTGGGCCTGAAGAAAAAAAGAAAGCAATAAAATAACATGTTAGCCGCTGATTTTGAATATAAATGATCTTGGATATCCATAATATAACGAACAAATGTGATATGTCTCTCTTGTGTCGGGTCTTGGTTACAAATGACCCGTCGCGTTTGTATTGAATTGACAGATTTCGTCTTGCAAATCTGTCAAATCCGTACAAAAAAAATGCATCTACGCGTCGCATTGAGTTCTGAATTGACCCTAAGCACTGATAAGTTTTTTGTTTGGTTAGGACACATTTAAAGTCACGATAAAAACGACGTAGGATCGTTTTTCCTCAGGGAAAATTTATTAAATTGCTGAATTTTTTCGATAAAGTAAAAAAAAAAAATATATGCCACTGAAGCCTAAAATTGATAAAAAAATATAAGCAAATACTTAATTGGAAGTCTTAAAATAAAAAATAGTGCAAAATAAATAGAGTAACCTTGTTAACAATGTACAAAAACGATGCCTCGGCATCTCTGTATAATTAAATTTATTTCTTAAACACAAGGTCGATTTGTGAGTAAGATGAGCTCTAGGTGATCAAAGGCATGACTAATAAATAACTAGGTTACCTGCAGCTAATAAATCTGCAGCTAATTTTAACAATAGATTTTGTGCCTTGTATATTAATCAATTTAGATTTCAGCTTAATAGATCTTTTGTTAGGACCCTATTAAGGTTATAATTCAATTACGTAGGACATAACTAATATTATAATGTGTTAAGTAGGTTAACTACTTACATCCGTTCTTTTATAAATGGGTACATGGGGTATTTAGATGACATTTGGTATTGAGATGCTTTGAGTTCAGGGAAAGGATAAGTTTTAAAACGGCAAATAATATTAGGTATACTCACGTGATAAATGAATTTTTGCGCAACCATGTATTTGTCAATATCTAGTGATATACATTACAGTATTTTAAGGTTGGTCATATTTTAGGGTCATGCATAAGAAAACAAAATTTAAGGTACACAATTTACCTTAAAGTCTTTAAAACTATTATTATAACAGCACTTCCATTGCCCTTTTTTAAACGAATAGATTTATAATAAAAGTATGAATCAGTTAATATAATTTGTATCACCCAAGTACTAAGAGTCTAATTTCCGAAGTAATTTTTTTTTCACCAGAACCAATCGCTATGGCACGTCTGGTCCAGTTTATACAATGGCGGTTTTTACTCACATTTTTCCAATGGAAGTATGAGAGGGGGGGGGAGGGGGGGGGGGCACGTAGCAGGTGTAATTCCATTCAGTTGAATGTACCATCGAGGAAATTGATTCCTATGCAGTTAACGGACCTACATCATTTGGTCGGCTGTGATCGGTCGGATGGGTTCGACTTAACGCGACCAAATTACTTAGATCTGCCTAGGAATAAACTTGTCTGATAGTACTATCAGAGAACTTAATTCATGGGCAGTTTGGAGACCTATGTTATTTGGTCGGGTTGTGTCAAGTCAACGTTGTGATCTGTCGGCTGGGCTTGACAATTGACATACCGCGACCAAATTACGAAGCTCGAAGGTCTGTCATTTGCATGTGAATCAATTTCTCTATTCACATTTTTACGCGTTGTAATAATCATTATGTTGCAAGATATAAATTTCAGCTATAGAATTTTAAGACTATAATAGTTGACGCAATTTCATGATTTGTTCTGTCTTTAAATTGTCGAGTCTTAAATTGACGCTAGCTTGTAGAAGTTTAAAAAAGTATTTTATACTTAGTTAAGACTTTAGAAATTAGAAGCTTTATTACATTATAAGATGGCGCGCTATTCACTTTAGAAAGCTATAAACTTTTTCAGATTGCAATTATCGCTCTCTCATCTTTATTATATTTTTTGCGATGGCTTAAAGTATATAATTTATTTTATATTTTACATAAATATATACCTACTTCTTAATGTAAAAAAATGAGGTAAGATCAAAATAACTAGTGACTAAAATATATGATACAAAAAAGTGTTATGTACTCGTGGCTTTACTATAAGAGTCCTTTAAATATTATTTAACTTTAATTTAATGAGGAGTTTGAGCACGACAAAATTTACATTTAATGGTGGGTTCCTCAACAACTAAATAACTCTAAAACCCCGTCCAACTATATCCACAGTCAAGCTTGAGGCATGCATTGAACTTCCAATATTTCCAAAATGACCATAAAAACTGACACGATTCAGTTTTTGTGCGAGTCAAGTGCGGGTCACGATTGCGTCAGGTGGAATGTGTCATTGTGCACTCTCATCTTTGGTCACACTCCAATCGATTCCTATAGAAACTCTTTTTCCAGAAAAATGTCAACAAAAACTATCTAGTTTTTGTGTCAGGTCGTGCGTCAGGTGGAATGCTGGATTGGTCGCGGGCACAGGTGACGTCACGGTGTCAGGTTGTCGGCGTCACGACGTCGCCGGGAGCGTCACGGTGACAGGTCAGCGTCACGACGGTTGAGACCGTCACGACCACTAATCGATTACACGGTTCAAGGTTGCTAGAGAAAATTCTAAGTAAATGAAAGGAAAAAAAGGAAAATATTTTCCTTATAATCGATAGAAAGTATAATTATTACAGTATAAATAATATACAGTAGAAAAACTTCATACAAGAACAAGACAGCACGACTTAGCGCAAGTCGCAACGTATATTACGTATTATTAGCGTAATTTTAGGTAACTCGAAGTAGCAGAAGAATAAAGAAGAGCGATTTCCACAAAAACTTGTGTCTCTGTTGAACAAATTTAATTGACACGGCTTAGTTTATCTACTTTATGAAATCTTTACTGTGGTTACATTCGCTATATTTTATAACGTGGTAATAATAATTACTTCTTGTATTACTATACTAAGTAATAATTATTGTTTATTTAGATATTAAGTAGCAAGTGTATATTCTAATTAAGCCATAATATTTTAACGATCTATATAACGAAGCGATTCACAATATCTGCAAGTTTATATGCAATAGAAATATTATATTAGTTTGAGAAACCACTATAAATATTAATTATTCGTTTGGTAGTATATACATGTTGTGAAAATATAGTATGTTCGTTACAGTATGAAGACTAAGAACTTATTCTTATATCTGGTAGTGTTGCAGTAGGTTCTATGGTACCCACAACTCTGCCTTAAGCGGGGGGAGTGGAGCATCATGGGGTTACACATACCCCTGGCCGATCCGGGATGCGTAAAGCATTTCCCCATTTAAAAAGACTATACTTATTTATAAAGTTTCTGTGGGAGTCATTATTGACTCACTTGAAGTGAGGGCTGAACAACATGGAGTTTTAGTGGGTTGACTATGCCTGGGTAGTCTGGGTACAAGAGAAGCTCAGTTTGCTCTTAATGTATTGGTCCAAAAGTGCAGAGACATGCAACAAGATGTGTAACTTTGTTTCGTTGATTATGAAAAGGCATTTGACCGAGTCAATCACGAGATCCTCATTGAACTTCTTCATGACATTGGACTGTATGGCAAAGATATACAAATTATTAGCAATCTCTATTGGAACCAAACAGCAACTGTTAGAGTAGATGGTGAGAATACTGATCCCATAACTGTAGAATGTGGTGTTCGACAGGGGTGTCCCCTTTCCTCGGACTTGTTCAATATATACTCTGAATCAATAACAAGCAGAGCTCTTGAAGATATTGAAGACGGTGTCATCATAAATGGTGTTCTCATCAATAACATTCGATACGCTGACGATACGGTTCTTATTGCAACATCAGAGGAAGATCTTCAGCGTATCATCACTAGACTAGCGAAAGAATCCCATAACGCAGGTTTGAGGATGAACGCTTCAAAAACCAAAATACTGACTATAGCTAATAACCCTCAAAACACAATAATTAAAGTGGACAACACCTTGCTGACGAGAGTGGATAAGTACAAATACTTGGGTTCCTGGGTAACAGAAAGCTGGGAATTAGAGACTGAGATCCGTGCCCGTATAGAGATAGCGAGGGCAACATTCATGAAAATGAACAAAATACTCAAAAGCCGCTCTCTCTCTGTTGAGTTACGAACCAGGGTGCTCAAGTGTTATGTTTGGCCGCAAGTCCTTTACGGTTGTGAAGCTTGGACTATGAAAGAAGACT
Source organism: Polyommatus icarus (assembly GCA_937595015.1). Lineage (NCBI taxonomy): Eukaryota > Metazoa > Arthropoda > Insecta > Lepidoptera > Lycaenidae > Polyommatus > Polyommatus icarus. The sequence goes on along the minus strand of OW569333.1, from coordinate 5,599,526 downwards.
TAAGAAAGAAATTGGAAGCATTTGAGATGTGGACATACCGGCAAATGCTGCGGATAAAATGGACGGACAAAGTTACAAACGCAGAAGTACTCAAACGTATGCGTAAAAAAGTGGAACTTGTTCGTACCATCAAGCAAAGAAAAGTGGCGTATCTGGGCCATATCTTCAGGAACAAACAGTACAAGCTTCTTCAAACCATAATGATGGGAAAGATTGCCGGGAAACGAAAACCAGGGAGACGCAAAACATCTTGGCTGAGGAATGTCCGAGAATGGACAGGGATAAAGTCTGCTGAAGAACTTTTCAGACTCGCTTTGGACAAGGAAAAGTTTCGGAGCATGACTGCCAACCTTCAGTGATTGGAGAGGCACTAGAAGAAGAAGAAGGGTAGTCAAGTAATACGCCAGAGATATAGTAAAAAGTTCACATTGACTTGTAGCGCATACAACGATGTATAATATTATGTTGAACGAATGTAATTGACACTACAGTTTAACGTTACTTTTATAATTATAACCTAAATAAACAATAATTCTTGTATTCATTATTAGTTTTATATTATTAAAAGTTCTCTCAAAACTAACAAAACTAAGTTAAATCACAAATCACAATCGTAAAAAAATAATCAGACAAACTGGTGCAAATAACCGGTAATTTTGCATATCAGAGATACAGTAATATCGGTAGCTGAGACCTCCCACTTCCGAGCAATTATTTCCTGGACCAGTTATGTCACTTGATACACAATCTTCAAATGTTTCCTTTTTTTCACCGCTTGGATTTCGTGCGCTCGAACTGGTTCGAAGTAAACGCGTGATTCAGAATGCTCTGTATCAATCAAGTAGGTTTAATCTGGGTTAAAGTTAACCCTGGGTTCATGTTAATTCTCTCACTCCTCGTATTTATGAAACGGGGTAAAAATTACTCCGATTAACTAAAGTGAACCTTTCTCAAAATTATTTTATTTGTTACTAGATGACGCCCGCAACTTCGTTGCGCCAAACTCGTTTATCGCGGCGGAACCGTACATTTTTCCGTGATTAAAAGTGTCCTATGTCCTTTCCCGGGACTCAAAGTATCTCCATGTCTTTATTTTCTGCCGCGCACTGTAAAACTCTGGAACGAACTGTCACCAGCAGTACTCGTATTTCCGGACCTATACGACCTGCAAACCTTCAAGAAAAGAGCGTATTCCCTCTTAAAAGGCCGGCAACGCACCTGCAGCTCTTCTGATGTTGCAAGTGTCCATGGGCGACCGTAGTTGCTTACCATCAGGTGACCCGGCTGCTCGTTTGCCCCCTTATTTAATTAAAAAAAAAACAAAAAAAAAATGCCAAATTTCAGCAAATTTGGTTCAGCGGTTTGGGCGTGAAGAGGTAACAGACAGACAGACACTTTTGCATTTATAATATTAGTATGAATTTCTTAATACAGCAATAATTACTAATTAGTTCTGTAATAAAGATACAATTTTTTCAATTAATAAGTTGTAAGACACGTATGTGGTTGGTATTTTGACTTCGACTTCATAATATATTTAGACAGTAAAAATAGTATTTACAGGCATAAAATAATTGTATTAAAAAATTCAAAAGTAAATTCCTAATACCACTCCATAGTACAGAACAACTTCCTAAATCGTATCCCTGTGCCATGATAGGTACTATCAGAGAAGTTGATTCCTATGCAGATGGGGGACCTACGTAGTTTGGTCGCATTACGTCAAACCCAGCCGACAGATCACAATTAACATTGAATAGACATATTCGTCCAAATAACGTTGGTCTATCAATTGCATAGGAATCAATTTCCTCGATGGTACATGGAGTTTTGCCCCAACCCGGGGCACCCATGATGGGTTACCCCTGGGTTAAAAAAAAAAGGTACATGGAGTTTAACCACAATGTATTCAACACCTGTCTAGTGTTAACAGCAAGCGAAATTAGAACGAAAGCAAAGTGATTGGCGGAACCGCGCGCGCGAAGGTTAAAGTGTCCAAAAATGGTCGGTCAAACTGCAGGGCGTTGCGTCAGTACCGAGGTCCAATAACAAAATTACTCACCAATTAATTTAAACTGGAGCAGTTTTTCGAGAAATTATGGGTCTCCTTCCTCTCGGATTCAAAGGTTGATCGTGCGACCTTAATTATTAATTTCTGCAACGTTTTTAGTTTCACAACTGGTCCGGGACCTAATTTGTCATGTACAGATTATCTAGCATGTACAGGACCGGTTATTAGACCCTTATTTACCCTTCGAGATTAATTAAATATGCAAAAGTGGATATTGTTGTTATAGTAAAACAACGTACCATGCCGAATGTTTTAAAGCAATTCTAGGGCGAATGTTTAAATTCGGCGATACTTTGTGTCGGCAAAAAAACCCGATAGATACTTGGTGGCCTGATTCTATACTGCCATTACACAGGTCAAAACTACAATAATAAGGGAATAGGCACTTAGTATCGTAATTTCACATACAGCTCTTACACATCGAATGCGTGTCGCAAGTGTTACTTAATTGGTCTATTACGGCCGCACAATAGAATTGGGCGGCCCCCGTGAAATTGCACTTTTTACTTTCGCCTCTCAACGTGTGTATGTCTAAGTGATTTCTGATAGACGAGAAAATAAGGAAAAGTGATAGTGTTAACATATTTTCTAACACTCAGAGGTACACTACACTTTGATCTTAGCCAAAAGGCCCCACTCAGAGACTTAATCATTATTTTACTTTGATTTGATCATTACTTTGACAGAAAGTTTATGGAGTTTATTACATCTAATCTTAATTTAATTAATCCTTTGATCGCGGATTCTTGGAAATGCTATTGTATTCTATTGTTGTCTCGATCACCGGTGCTCTTATGGGGCTTGAAGGATTAATGCTAGTAAAATTAAATTTCTTAAAGTGTAGCTGATAAGTAAGTTATTCACTTAAATATTATTTAATATATAGGTACCTAGTTATTAGATGTTGTGAGTTGTCTGCATAACGTCGTAGTTTCTTTGTCTTTTGGAAGGATTACATAAGAAAAAATCCTATGTAATCCTTCCCGGGGATTCTAAGCACCTACATAACTAAACTTTCCCAAAATTGTTGAGCGTCTAAAATGCGACAAACAGACACGCTCATTCATTTGTCATGATGGTGCTTACCATAAAAATGAAATAAATAAAATATATTTTTATTCAAAACAGGCAGGTATCATCTGTAATATCATGAATACACTTTTTGAACGTCGTAGAAAGATGCCTTCCACCGCTTCGGGAACTAATCCGGCGAGAAGAACCGGCGTAAGAAATTCGCACGGGGCCATAATATTTTACCAAAAAGATGGAAATTTATCTTTTCAAAATAAAATGATGATGTTGTATGAATACGTGACCTCTTCGTGTTGGTTATTTACCTAACACGGGTCACATCGGGGTCACGCGTGTACCGAAGTGTTAGCGTTGCACAAAAATGCGTGTCGCGACTCGCGGGCCGACGAACCGTATGCGCGTTCCCTGAAGTGATGCATTATACATACCGCGACCCGGCCCGAACTCGCGTGACCCTAGACTGGGTCATGTCCTGATTATCCTTAGCAACTCATTGCTTCTAATTTCTTAACTAAATGAAAGTGTGTCTGTCTGTCTGTCTGTCTGTTATTTCTTCACGCCCAAACCGCTGAACCGATATTGCTGAAATTTGGTATGAAGATACTTTGAGTTCCGAGAAAGGACATAGGATACTTTTTATCCCGGAAAAATGTACGGTTCTTGCGCGATAAACGAATTTTGGCGCAACGAAGTTGCGGGCGTCATCTAATATTGGCACAGAATATATATTAGTGGTATTGGATAAATATTGAAAATTCTTTTTATCATTTTTGTTCTGTATTATATCTTCTGAAGAAATTCCAATCAAGGTTAGTAGGATATTAAAGGTTCTGTTTCAATATGATTACTAAGAAAGCTTTTGAATGACGAATAAAGCATCCCGAAAGGAAAACCCTTTTGCGCGATCGACCTCCAAATAAAACGAAAACTTTTGGGCGTCCCAACTCCCAAGTCCCTAACTCCATAACTCACAGTGACAGTGACGCCTCATTTACGTCAACTGTCACTACAATGGCGGGCGACCCGACCAGGGCCGGTTCCACAATGGTTCTAATTGACGTTTAATCGCGATCGCGGTAACGAAGGCTGAGCGAATATGATGGCGAAATGCCCATGCAGATACATGACAGTCGGTGGGAGGGCCCCGCTAATTGGCCGTGTGATTTTATGGTTAAACTGGTTGCACGCTTTTTAAACGTTCCATCTCGTTATGTTCGTCTATTACCTATAAGATTAGGTAGAGGTACCCTGCAAACAACGTGGTTGTGTTCTGATGTAGCGGTGTTTTTGGTTATACGGATATAATATTATGAGTATCACAGTAAATCTATTTAGAATTTAGATGTAAGTTAGATACTGGTAGTTTATATCAGCAACTATTTCCATATTTTAGCGACCAGCAACATAATATTAAAACCTTTAATCATTATTTTATAAACAAAAAAATCATAATCTTCTTCTCTACAAAATCTTCTGTAGATTTTAAATCAATTTACAAATAAAGTCATTAGTTATATACATTTGATGATCGACGAAGAAGGTGGTGCATCGCTAAGTGACAGTATTTCCGAAGCCTTATGCAAAATACCTTACATTTTTTATTTGTAACTTCACAGTTACTTTCAAATGAAGTTTAAATTCCCTGATCATGATGATGCCATTGTTTAATACAAACGCACATTTCTTGTAATGTCGGGCGGATTAGTATGCATCCTACATAATAATCGTATGTGTTAGATATTCGTGGAGGGTAGAGTGAAAACGTCACATTCCACAGGTCGCCGGCTCTCTGTAGCGCGTACTAAGCAGCCGTGCGACCTTACTCATTTGCTTATTTATCCGCCATCTTGAAAAATCTTGACCATCATCACTATCAAGCTAAGAGGATATTGTTTATCAATGACTGACGTTATATAGTAGAAATCTACATTTTCACAAAGTCGTAAGAAAAGTTAAGCAAAGATCTGTGTGATCACTGTGACCGAAGCTTAAGTTTCGCCTTTTGTTTCAGCCATTTCGGCCAAAATAATCATGTCACTTTAGGTTCTTTTAAGCCATTTCGGCCATAATATTCATCTACTTTTGGTTTTTGTTAACATAATTCAAGCACAAACATTTTGTTTTCTAAGAGGATAATCTGTAATTGGCACTTAAAAGTTGTTACGGTTACTAAGGTAGAGGCTCTAGAGCTTACCTTAGCATAGGAAGTAGGAACTTCCGCTCAGAAAGTTTTATTATACAGAAAGGTTTTCATAGGAAATAGTAAATACTAATAGCATAGCCCAGACCACGGTAAACCAATGAAAAATAAAATTACTAAAAATAATCGGCCAAGTGCGAGTCGGACTCGCGCGCGAAGGGTTCCGTACCATTATAGAGCAAAATCAGGCCAAAAATTGTGTTTTTTGTATGAGAGCCACCCTTAGTTTTTTACTTTATTTTAATATTATTATTAAATATTAAAGAAAACATTGTTGCCATTATTGATATAGAGCAAAAAAGCCAAAAAAAAAATCACGTTTCTTGTATGGGAGCCCACCTTAAATATTAATTTTCTTTTGTTTTTAGTATTTGTTGTTATAGCGGCAACAGATATACATAATCTCTGAAAACTTCAACTCTCTAGCTATTACCGTTATTGAGTTACAGCCTGGAGACAGGCGGACAGACAGACAGACAGACAGACAGACAGACAGACATACAGACAGACAGACAGACAGACAGACAGACAGACAGACAGACAGACAGACAGACAGACAGACAAACAGACGGACAGACAACGAAGTCTTAGTAATAGGGTCCCGTTTTTACTCTTTGGGTACGGAACCCTAAAAAAGACGGGTTGCACTCCGGGAGTGCCAGCAGAAGTGAAAATTTGATTATTAACGTTGTGCATAATTTTTTAACCCATTTTTTATGAAAATCGATTAAAAAAAACTATCGTTTTGATTAATTAATCGAAACCCGTAAAATCGATTAAAAATATCGACAATCGAAAAATCATTTCCCCGACTGTACATTTCTGCTAAACAACTCATTTCCCCGACAATACATTTCTGCTTAGCACAATTTCCCCGAATGTACATTTCTGCTAAACAACTCATTTCTCCGACTGTACATTTCTGCTTAGCTCAATTTCCCCGACTGTACATTTCTGCTAAACAACTCATTTCCCGACTGTTTATTTCGTTCGAGTTCGAGTTCGACACAAAACACTACTCTCCAACCGTCTTACGCGTTTTCTATGGTTTTTCGATCAACACGAAAATCTGACGCGAGTTTCACATCATCACACCCCACAAAAGTGCTCAACGCCGCTAAAGAAGTTTTCACTTCAAAAACACCTCAGTTTTGCAAAAACATTCAGCATGCTTGTATGGATGTTCTACTTTCAACCTACAAAGGTCTACGCGCGGTATAGCTTACAACAAATTCCTGCTACAACCATATTCATGCAATCATTCAATACAGTCAATAACTATTAAGAAAACTGTAAAAACAATACGTCTATAAAGAGCGATTAACATCGCTGTGGGTAAGGCATCCGTTTCTATTACGTTCTCGTGAAAACTCATAACTTTTCTTTGGAATTAAAATGGCGAGAGAAAGCGTTCCAATCACCAGCAGGATATTACCTATTACCCTGTCAATTCCAATACATACTTTAATTACGGAGTTCCAATATTTATGTCAGCGGTGTACGGTGAGCAGAAGTGATTTTCAAATGGCTCGTGAATTTTGCAGCGTTATATTATAACTTTATGTACTTTATTTTTTTATTGTTTTTACTTAACAATCTAACTGATATTGCAAATGCAAATTTATTTTGTATAGAAACAGTTGGGAGAGAACATTGGATAATCCCAGAAAAAAATTACGGTTCCGTCGCAACGACAACTTTTATAGGAACAAATTTCTACGGAATTTTAAAACACTTTGGTTGATTTTAAGGCTGTTTTTCCTGCTTCCTTTTTTCCCCATGCATATGTGACCTAAAGGAGCTTGCCAACTGTACGGTATTAGTAGGTAATTACGTGCGGAGCGCGCGTGACAAATGACGGCTGCGCGGTAGCACCTTTGTGTCGTGACCTTGCCGTGACCCCGCACTCCGCTGCGCCCACTCACACGCTTATGGCATTTGTTAGTTTTTCATTTTTTATTTGCTTTTAGTCATCAAAGTATTTTTTTTTGTGCAGCCATTATTATTGGTAAAGTTAGGCTTGGGAAATGTGGAGCTCTTAATTCATATACGGCCTCACGAAAAGCGAGCATGCACCTATTGAGAGTGTCCAATGTCCGTTAAATTCTAGATTCTAGTAGATGGACAAATGTAGATGGTATTTACATTCGTCTAAGATTTCCCATAATCTTCGACGATTGTCTACATTATAGCTTCGTAATCATGTTAATCTAACACGTCCTAAACTTTACTTAGATTACGACTTTTTAACTGATTTAAAATATGATTTCTAGCAAACGCATTACCATACCTAAATTGTGTAAAGATTTTTATATCGCATAAAGGATTTCCTGTAAAATATGCTTTTGAGTAATGGTGACGAGAGAGCATTGACCGTCACTTATTTATGTAAGAAAAAAATCAATTTGTTTTGGGGTGAAACTCATGTGCAAGGTCCTTAAGGTCCACTCACATGTAACATGGCTGTTATTAATAACAGTGACAAATAGCCATGTCAGAGTTTTAATAAATGATTATCTCACGTTATTATGTTTTGTGGTGCAATTTGCTTTGTTTGATTTACTTAGTACTTTTTGTGCACGTTTTTCTAGTAGCTTCTTAATCGCTATTCTTGGAACAAGTGAATCATCTGACTTATGACTTTTGACTTGTCAATTTAAATCTGAAAAAGTACTTTAAATGCCACATAAAATGCTGTGGCTTCACGAGTATGATTATTTTTACTGGTGATCGGTGCAATCTTTGACGAAATATAATTTAACAGTCCTACATTAATCTCGCGCGTACCCTATATAAAAAACTAATGCTAACTTGTTAATTGTCATTGATATACAAACTGTCACTTTATAGACAACTTATCTATGATATAATATTATAAAAAAAACTTACCATACAACGCGAACAATCATTCGAGTCATCATGTCATCGAAATGCCACAAGATCTTTGTTAGTCTGTAATTATTTCAACAGTTAATTCGTTGTAAAATTAACAAAATTATTAGGTATTTACTAGGCGTGTCACGAGCAGGTCATGCGTATTTCCTTAAATCGTGTTCTTTCAACATCGGACAATAGAGGTGTGTCGAGTCGCCGCGACCTCCGCTCTGTGACATACCACGCAATGTACTACCAGAGAAGTTGGTTCATAGGCAGACGGCGAACAAACTTATTTTGGTCGCGTTATATCAAACTCTTACGACTTATATTCAGTTGACATAATCCAACCACATGACGAAGGTCCGTCAACTGCCTATGAATCAATTTCTTCGATGGTACCTTAGGGCCTACGCCCTACGCACAGTACGTCACACTAACGACTCATCGATGATTTGTCATTGCTTTATAATATTAGTAGCAATCAATATGGCTTCCTTTAGAGTTTAGACTATTTGAATATTGTATCATGTTTATGATTAGTACGCTTTTACGGGAAAACTAGTCTTGACCTATCATCATGAAATAACATGGGTATAAAAAGTAACAGTATGAAAAAATGTTCTCAAAAATATGAAAAAATCAATACATTACTCAACATTTCCCACTTATGGTACGAATAAGCAGTGTTTTGTATTTGAAATTTGAATGATATTTCAGAAAAATATCTTGATAACAAGAAGCCTGTAGAATAACGATATAAATTTATTAGACTTTAAAAAATGTATGAAAATTAAATGACAATTTTTTGTCATTTAATTGTAAAGTAGCCCGCAAACGATCAAACTTCAAACACTATAAACACGTCAAACACATAGTATAATCCAAATTTTCTTCAAACACGTCAAACACGTAGTTTGTACGTGTTTGACGTGTTTGATGTTTGATCGTTTGCGGGCTACTTAAAATATGTTTATTTTACATAGAATCGAACTCTCGCGTGACCTGTAGCAATCAATCGAAGCCTACAGAATCCAGGATTAACATAATCAAAGCCAACAAGTTGATCAGGTCTGAGGCGTTATGAGGTTCATATTCCGACCTTGCGCCCACACTGAAGGCTGTACGTCTATTGTGCGTTTTAGGAAGTCTATTCATTATCTTAAAAGCCGCATATGTATTATTTATAGTACATAAATTATGGTAAAGTGCGTCAAGTATGTAGTGTAACAAAATGATGTCGAACAAATGAAAAAAGGTTTTCTATTCTATATGGGATGTCAGACAAGTCAAGTGAATCAGTTTAATCAATTCAAAATTCACAAAATGACTTATGTCATGCGGCTTAAATAGCAAGGGATTTCAACATAATATTATTTTGCTACAAAAACTGATATAATAGAGCTGAAAAACACAATAAATTATATAATATTATATAGATAGGTATTCCAGTAATGTGATTTAAAAACCTTCTTAAAGAATTTTTCTTTAGAGAATTTAAAAACGCAGCTGCGATCTAAAGTTACAATGAACAAGTTCCTTTACACTGCACCATATTTTTGTACGCATGCTAATTGTCATTGCGCAACATAGGCGGTTTCGGTAACCTGTGTAACAAGTGACATAATACAGCCTATTGTGGTACAAAAGTAGCCTATGTATCAAAGATAACAATAAGACATACCTACTGAATTTAAAAACTCTTGGAGTTTCTCTAGAGTCTAGCCCCTAGGCTGTTAGAAAATCCTAAAAGAATTGTCCTACTTGTCAAGAGTTGACTTTTTTACAAATAATTTACAAGGCTTCATCTAAATTAAAGAAAGAGGAGCATATTCACTATTAACCCATCAAGCCCCATAAAGATACCGGTGACTGCGACAACAATAGAATTGCAATAGATTTCCAAGAATCCACGATCGAAGGATTAAATTCTATGTTTATCTTAAGTATGGTTCCCTCAACCTGAATGTATAAATCTTGTGATCATCTAATATTCAACTATCCGTTAAATAGCCAAATATATTATTACTAGATGACGCTCGCAACTCCGTTGCGCCAAAATTCGTTTATCGCGCGGGAACCGTACATTTTTCCAGGATAAAAACTATCCTATGTCCTTTCTCGGGACTGGAAATTTCAGCAAAATCGGTTCAGCGGTTCGAGCGTGAAGAGGTAACAGACAGACAGACAGACACACTTTCGCAATTATAATATTGATATGGATTAGTATGGATATAACTGCAATGTTTTCACGCACGCACAGGCATATTATAGCTGTCTATGCTTCTGAAAACAAAAAGATTTGCTCGACGTTGGACAATGTTTATGTGAAAATTGTAATACCACGTGTGCAACATATTATCGAATTTTAGTCGGATTGTTTATTGTATGTGTTAGTAGCGCCCTTTGGTCCGATCTTTGCGTAATATTCCCTATTCTGAAAATAGAACGTTCAGAAGGTAGCGTATGTCGATCACAATACAAGTACCAATAACAATTACTTTTTTCAATAGCTACGTGACACGTTCAACAGTTCTTATCAAATGACCTCTTTCCCAGCACACTTCTGAAAGGCAGTAAGTGAAGCATATTTAGGAAAATGCACTCAAAATCGTAGTTCATAAGGTTGATTTTACATTTTTATTTCGCGTCTCAAATGCGTAGTTATCGGCGTGACATGCATTGAAAGTCATTTTGGTTGAACTGTAGCAGGTACTGTAGTTAATTGTTTTATAACACAGTATTTGACAACCTTATGCTGACATGGTAAAAGTTTGCCCTGGGCCTATATGGACCTATGGTAGGGCCGGGCTGGGCTGGGCTTATATAGAGTTAGAGAAATAGAGGCTGATGTGTAGTGTGTGCGCAAAACACAAGGACAATTTCAGTTTACTACTGGCATTATTCATTGGGATAGATAAACTGATACGACCGCGAAATGATCAGGATCTAGCCAATTTGTTACGACACAGATCAACTTTGTTGTTAGACATCCTGCATCGTCCTTTATCCTAACGAAATCGAATCCAATCCACACCAAATCAAGAGTGAAGCTTTTAAGTATTAGACCACCAGAAGGCTTTAGATGGGAACAGTAGTTATGACTAATAATGGAATACTGAAATAATACATTACTGCACATGGTGCGTATACTATTTTTCTCATCGACGGAGGCGAAAACGGCAACATCGGTAAGCGCAGCGGGAAGAAAGTTGACGCTTTCCGCCCGGAGGTGAGAAAAAAATATTTCATTCTTTTCGATTATTATATCCTTCAAAATAAGACTCCCTTTTTCCATTCAAAAGATTTTATATTAACTTATCAATAACATTACAATATAACTGCAAAATCTCAATCCTTATCGGCATATCTACCAATTCTATCATAAAGTACAGTCAAGTACACCTTCGGACATAACCCGCCCTCTCTCGATACAGATAAAGCCAAATAGCTTAATACCGATCCACGCGAAAAGGTTTTCGTAAAAACATGAATTTATATAGCGGTATTAGCATTTACAATGGACGTCATATCAACACTCGTTGAAATGCGAAATGACGTGTGGTACAAAAATTACGATATTTTTTTACTTGGTTTTGTTTTTCTCCAACTTGGCCGAAGCTAAAAGAAAGGGTTATGTTTTTACAGTGTATTTACGATCGTAGCAGATTGAAATAATTAGAAGAGAAACAGTATCATAAAATTGGAATACTAAAAAATACAGTAACCAATGTGCACAGTCGGCCATGTCCCGTAGTCGAAAGAGTTCTAAAGACTTTTTTTTGGATAAAAACTATTTGGTTGGATAGTATTCTACCGTTCCTCAATCTGAAATGACCTAAATCAAATTTGTTTATTTTAGGAATTTGGTCACAATAAAACACTTTTATTCGCGTTCTCAGATTTCGCTGTCGCTTATGACATAGACCATACATCCCTTGCCACGCGTGGGGCACTGTGGGCGTCCGAATAAACATGTCGGAATAACGAGCGGCGGTCGTAAAGTGCGCCTATCGGTGGTCGTGGGCCAACGTCTTCATTGTTCCAATACCATAACTACTAGATTAGGACACAATGAAAGCATATTTCGTATTGTGCTGGGTCCGGTTGATTTATTATAATTAACCGGATGCAGATCAGGCACAAGCTAAATATCGCTAAGCAGTATTTCTGTCCATAATACCATCCTTACTAATACAATAAATGTGAAAGAGTGTCTGACTGTCTGTCTGTTACCTCTGCAAGCCCAAACGTATGTAATATGTAGTTTTCCTTTGTTCGCAAAAAACAAAATTCTGGGTTTCACATATTTTAAGACATTTTAGTGTGAAGGCAATTTTATAAAACATTGGTTAAAATAGGTCAAGTAGGAAATTTGTTGATGTACGTTATAAAATATAATAGTGTGTAGTAATTATAACGTTTTTGAAATGTAACAAAAATGTTTTATACATTCTTTCATCTTTAACTTTCGCCGATTTGTTTTGCATGTAGTGAATAATTTCCATCACATAAACACTAAATAGTTACCTACCTTTAAAAAAAACATTGAAATATTTATGAAGATTTAGAGTTGAATATATTATCAAATATATATCTTAGTGTAAATGTTCAGTTACCGTATTACCTTAAGGTCGAGGCCTTACCGTAATCTTCAGACGACAGTACATTTCATCAAGACAATACTGAAACAATAGTGACCGGCAGATTGACCGATTGCAGATACCAGGACTTATACCTGACACCCCCCATAAATTCAGCGAGCTGGTACCTGTTATTGAAGATAGCTTATCTCCTTACTTATTGCCCGTATAAACCGATCAGCCTTAGAAAGTGATTGCAGGGTACTGTTAGTCCCATTTATGTTGACATACCTTGATCTTTATCGTTCTATCTAGATTCTAGATTTTTAGCTGCGTTTGGGAGTTTTGATAAATAATGATTAGTTCATAGGTTTGAACGTAACAACAGAAAAGTGTCATATTGTTGCTCGGAATTTTGTACCGAAACATAATACAAAATTATAAAGCCACAAGTATTTTCCCGGTCGTTTTTTTTTTACTTTTTCTTCTGATAATTCATTCATATCTATCACAGCGTGAAGCCCAAAGCCTCCTTCGATAAATAGGCTAACCAACACATTTTTTTTGATTTTAACCACTACTGATATTAGTGTGTTCCAACAAACAAACTGTTTAACTCTATTATATAATATTACTTTACAGGTAACAAATAAAACGTAACGTAACTCTTTCAGCGCTACTATTTTTACAATGAACTAACTCTACATTTGAACACATACACACTTAAAAGTATTATATTATCACTTAGCTTTGTTACGTGAAATGTATAAGAGATTTTATCTGAACAAATACGATGAGTGAAATTTAATTATAGTATAGAGTACGGTGTTGATTGTGTCGGGTGAAGGTCGCGGTAATGGCCACCATTGACATATTTACGGCATTACATAAAGGCGATGCAGGCGGTGCATCTCGCCGCCAGTGTGGGACAAGCAAAAGGCTGAAGCGTGTAAAATATGTTCTATTAGATATTTTATGAGATGTTGCCCGCAACCTCAGTCTTATGAGAATCTCACATTTTTGGGAACCTGAAATCTAATTTTGTATAGCGTGAAGAGGTTACAGACAAAAAGACACAAAGAGGCACTTTTGCTTGTATAATATTAATGGACGTTATTCTCGTGACCATAAAATATAACCTATGACTAAAATCTTTTTGTTAAACAATAATAATTTAATATTTTTTATTGTTTCAGGTAATTGATAGTTCATATTTCCTGATTGTGACGACGAAGTTAATAAGTAAGTTACAAAAAAGGTTTTTTGGATTATTTTAAAACATCGTGATTTGTAATAAGCAGTGCTTTTTTTACAAAATCATACTATGTTTCATGCTGAAATAGTTTTACTAGCATCTTGTCACTTGTACCACGTACATAATTAGTGCTTACAACGTGACCTTCGCCGCCGGTAGGTTATGCAGTATCTTCTGTTAACACGATCATAAAATTATGCTTTCTGGCCGACTCAGGGCCATGGCAGTCTATTCGTATATTTTTTAATATAGATACGTCAAAGCATTATAATAATTGCAGCATTATTTGATCAGAATAGATCATTGGAAGTTATACTTGAAAGCTTACTCATACTTTGTAACACATAATATCAAATTGTAACAAAAATCAAGAGAATATGTAATCTATAAGATCCCAAATTATAATAGACTAGATCAGTATTTCCCAAAGTGTGGGTCGCGACCCACTGGTGGGTCGCGGGTAGATTTTGGGTGGGCCCTAAAACTATAGGACGATTAGCGTACTTACGTACGTTTCTTAATTGAAATGGGTGTGGTGACGAGCTTTAGAAAAGGCCCAAGTCCAGCAGTGAACGTCAGAATTAACAGGTAAATACTGCGGCAGCAACATACCGCTGCTTTTTTTTTACACAAGGTGGGCCGCGAACATTCAACTTTCTTGTAGATGGGTCGCGGTCCCGACAAGTTTGGGAAACACTGGACTAGATAATGCCCGCAACTCCGTTGTGCCAAAATTCGTTTATCGCGCGGGAACCGTACATGTTTCCGGGATAAAAAGTATCATATTATGTCCTTTCTTGGGACTCAAAGTATCTCCATGCAAAATTTCAGCAAGATCGGTTCAGCGGTTTGAGCGGAAAGAGATAACAGACAGACAGACACACTTTCGCATTTATAATATTAGTATGAATATATTTTAAGAATTTATTTCTTATCGCGTCTAAGCCAAACTAAGAATCTTTGTTTTTCGTAATTATTTTCAATATTATACCTAATCATAAAATTCCTACGGTCTTACCACAAAAGATTTAAACATCTGTTGAACAGTTGTTTTGAGACAATTTTGTATGGAACTTTTCTCTAATCAACTGTTCAACGGGTGTTTAAATATTTTGTAGTAAGACCCCTAATGTCTTACTCGTTAAACTCTTGTTACTTGTACCATCTTCAACCTTTGACCTTTATCGTTGGATGCCAGCAATTAACACAGCCATAAAACGTCACTTTATGTCCATATGTGTAAGGATGTAAACAACTTTCCCCGCGCGCGGCGGTCACTTGTACCACACGCGTGACCTTCGACTATGTACCTCGATTCTACTCGATGCAATATTAATGCAGCTTCATTCCTCGTTCGATCCAGTCCGCATTACGTTTGAAACGGCAAAAACTTATTTTTCACGTAAAATAATAACTTTAAATGTTCCTTTGACATTTCATCAGAAATAGCTGTTGTTTAATACTGATTGAACTGGGGCCTTACCATGAGCTCTTATAGCAGTATTATTTTAATATTACTTTTGAATTTCGCATAAACAAACATGATCTCTATTTATATAAACATAGCTATGTTTTTTGTTTGTGCGAAATCTGAAAGTAATATTAAAGTAATACTGCTTTATGATGTCATGGTATTTTTGTGTTGTGTTGTGTGTTGTGTTTGTGTTGTGAATTTTTTGTCAGGAGGTTCCCTTAAACTAAACAGCGCAGCGTTTATGACAGCCTCTTAAATTAAAAAAATAACAACTTAACAATTATTTAACAATTTTGTTGATTGGTTTATATGTTCACGTTGGCTTATTGAAAACGTTGTTTAATATTCAACTAACTCTTGTCAAAAATATTACCTTAAAAAACCTGACATGAGATTTCATTTGACAAAATTGAACATGGAACTAAGCTGCTTCAATGTTGCATAATTTATCAGAATTAGGGTATTTCTTACTGCATATACCTCTATAAAACTATTAACGTTTATAGTTTCCGTAGGACAATAATTTCTTTGATTTTCTACTTGTATCCGATGGGTTTTAACATTTGCTAATGTAAGAAATTGTTAACTATCCAAAATCTCTATAGATATTCATGTACCCATACACAGAATATTATTTTCAAAATTATATTTTGAATTTCTAACATATTGAGTAGTATATTTTAACCCTTCTTTTATTCACAATTTTACAAATATAATATCCATTTCTTTATTTTCTATTATCAAAAATATTTCCACCATGCTTATCCATTGTCATGATAGTCGGACTTGCTTAGGATCTTAGGGTTTTATTAACTTTTAATAATAACAGCAATTATGAGTAACGATTAATTAATAGTTGAATGTTGGATGTATGCCACGTGTTAGTGACGTTATCGGACATAATGTTGGCTTTTGCATTTCATAAATTATAAGAGGTCAGCATAATGACATCAGAATCGCATTGCCAAGAAGGATCTTAGGATTCTACTAATTGAGTTTAGGTGTTATAATATAAAGAAGGTCCGCAATGAAATCTTCTTCTTCAAGACATGCCTTTATCAGTGAGCTTTCTATCATTCTTCTCTTTCTTCCACTGCTACACTCTCTACAGGACAAAAATATTATCTCAATGCTTGTATAGATTAACTTTCCCTTCCAAGAATGTTCTCATGAAACAAACTCAAACTCATACTCAATTTTTTTTTATTCAGAATATTTTTTTTTCAAATATTCTCTGAACGTCGGGACTACACTGGTGCCTACTACCGGTTCGGGGACTACCCCGGCGAGAAGAACCGTATTTAAATCTAACAATTCAGCGTATTAAGGACTCTATTGCTTTCAATTTTTTTTTGAAATGCGCTATCTTAAAGAGCATAATAATTGAAGACGTGAGTGGAAGAATCGAACAAGTAACATTTTGTAACATTCGGACAATAAATATTTTTATCCCTAATTATTTTAATAAAACTTGTAACTTATCTACTTCATAACCTAGTTAATGTATCTGGCTACACATATAATCCATAGTTTTTCTATTTCAAATATTTTTTCCGGCCCCAAAGCCTCCATTTAAGCAATAAAACGGGAAGATTTTTCATGTTAATAATCTTATTCTTCCACTCACGTCTTGAATTATGTTCTGTTGTAATCCTAGAGGAAGTCTCATTAAGAAAAAATCTAGATAGGTATAAGCCAATCTAAATACGGATAACAAACATTATTTAGATTGGTATACCTACCTATCTAGATAATTTTTGCTCTCCGTATCAATTTTTTGTAACGCTAATAACTATCTATACAATTATTTAAGTTTTTTTAATGTGCCTCAATTCTTATTATATTCAACCGTGTTCAGTTTATCACGTCTCCGCAACTGAAGCTTTGTCTCGGCAGGCTCACTCGCAATTTACATAAGAAAGGCTGCCGATTTAGTTCGGGGCCGCTAAAATGTAGCGCAGGATTACATAATACTTCTTAGAATATCATTAAGTTTACTCATCATCATCATATTATCATATCAGCCTTTACTCGTTCACTGCTGGACATAGGCCTCTCTTAATGAACGCTAAGATGACCGATCTCCTGCTACTCGCATCCAACATGGGCCCGCAACTAAACGGAGATCATCGTCCCACCTAAATGGAGGTCGACATACACCCCGATTTCCCAGCCTTGGTCTCCATTCCATTCCATTCATTAAGTTTACTACTTCTTTGAAATCTACTGAGATACGCACGAAGAATAATATGATTTTTCGTGTGTATGTAAAAAAAAATTCTTCTAAAAATATCAATATATTTTTAGAAAAAAAATTTCCGAAACTTCGACCAATCAGTTTTCCATACTCTACGTTCACAGCTGATTCTTTTCTTCGGAAATATGACCAGAACTTTGTAACAGTAATTCGGTTACGATCACACAGTGCTAAAATTTTAGGTCATGCTTTGTTGAAAGTCTAGTTATATATATATTTGTTCTCTGGAATTGTTTCTACTCCTCCTATTTTCTTCTGATTGATTTCGTTGCGGGTCCCAAGATATCTTTTGCATGTCCCTCGGGCTCCCTAAGATCATATCAAAGGGTTTTCGTGGTTGGATACCGCTGTCGATCCTGGTGACACAGGAGATACAGTGCAAGTGGTGGGAATGTGTGGTGGGCCAAAGCCCGATTAAATAAAAAAAAATCTATATCTGTTGCCACCGTCAACAAGTTTAAAATAAAATACAATCGTTTTAGAAATATTTTACCAACGAGTCCTTTGTATCATTGATTTTCATTGATAAAAATGACTACTTGAATAAAAACTTGAAGTCAAAAGTTTTAACGGACTTCTGCAGCATTTTAGGGCCACGCGTGTCTCTTTGCGGCTCTTTGTCCATATGCTAATGTATGGCCGGTCAGCGCGGTGACCTGAAGGACGTTTGTAGGACACCCACTTGTGTCCCACCATAAGTAGGACAAGTCGTGATTTGGATTAAAAGATCATTACTACTTAGTACTTATGTCCTACCGAAATAAGTCTTCTTGTTAGAAAATATGTAGGAAAAGTGATAAGAGAGACTTTGAAAGATCCAACAATTTATTTTAAGTTAATTAAGTATGATCCCTTTATTAGTAGCATTATATTTATCGCTTCCTCAGCCTTAAGAATCGGCAATCACTAATTGAGACCATATCAAAAATGTACCTACGATCCACGCGCAAAAAAGGTTTTAAGCTCAACAAAGTTGTGGGCAATATTATAGTAGTCGTCAAAAAATTATAAATGCAAGTCATGTTTCAAGTATGTACTCAGCGTTGAAGGACGCTAGTGGTCATACTCCAAGTGGGTCGCGACAGGTCAGCTATGTGACCGGCTGTCGTAACATAATGCTCGATTTCCTTATTGTTACCACCATTAGGTCGCTGTTAGACCATTAGTGCTGTAACAGGACCAAAGTATGGAAAATTGGACATTTTAGTGCTTATTTGGTCCATTGTTATGAATTTGCATAGGTTCGATTAAAATGAGTATTACTTACAGAATACAGATAAAAAATCATGATGACGTCATGAAAATACTACTACAATTGACAGTAGTCTACGCATGCGTAGAATAGCATACATAAATTTTTGACCCCCCTTCCTCCTTTATAATATCTCTTACATCATTTTACAGGCGTTATAGCTATTCAATATTTTGCACTTGTATATTTACTTACAATACTTACAATACTTTGCATACGTCAGTGAATTAAAATTTAGTTACGTTAGAAAATTTGTTGACGAACCAGATAAATAAACAACAATCATGATAATTATTGTAACTCATTAGACGCCGTGATTAACTAAATTAGATTAAAAATTCAAGGTTGGGCTGACTTTGAGGATCATTATAGAATTTTCCTATAACAGATTACACAGTCAAGGAGTTTGTTACAATGGTTCAGTTCATGACTGCACGAGATGTACCCGTCATAACCTAGTTAAGACAAAAGGCATCGCCCGTCGGAACCTTGGCCCGGCCTTCGCGCCTCCTTGCTCTACAAAGATGCATACAATTAGCAGGTTCTAATGAGTTTTCACTTGTGTATGATAGAGAATGCGATTTGTATGCTTATTACACAATGAATTTTCAGTTTATGCGTGTTTGTGTGTGTAATCCAAACCAAAAATAACATAAACATAGTAAGTATAACATTATGGCCTACTTTGCATTTATTTTTTTTATAGTTTTGTGTTTAACACGTTCAGACCGGGACCTCATGAACTGGTACTCGTATCCAAACGGGGCAAATCTTCATATGGCCACCGGTGGTACATCACCGCCCCATAAACCGAAAGACCTGCCGGGCGGGGTGGACACGGCCAACGATTATGCACGAATTATGCATTCTCTCTCTTTCTTACGATCTAATAATCCTATAATAGGTCAATTATTTTGTCTCATCACTCATCACGCGTGGATGTATCAGATCAGATGGCTTCGTACTATACCAGCCTTAAAAAAACCCTAAACCGCAAACTTCACATCGAGATTGTTTGTGGCACTGTACCATCAATGTCTTTATAATTTTTTTCATGTTTGATTTAGTTATCCTATAAATAAACATTGTCTTAATGTGATTCAGCAGAAATAATTTGCTTTTCACAATACAATTTTTCAATCCTTTTTTTTTTTTACTTCCCGAAACAATATCCATCTCCTGAGCTACACTATGAATCTTTGTCGATTTTACAGGGCGGGAACGGTAATTGCAATACTCTCTTTCAAGGCGGCACAAATTTCTTAGTACATTAAAAGACAGGTGTGACGTGGCCACCGGTGGTACACCCCGCCCTGTCAGCGAGTACTCCGTGCTCCACCGGTGGTACACCCCGGTCTGAACGTGTTAAATTGAAATTTTTGCGTTCATAGCGTGAATCGTATTCACTTCAGATTCTTTAATTGGCGTTATAATTTTATGAATTTTGTGTAGCACTATTTTTTATTATACTTACTACCCGCTTACTAATAAAGATTTTAACACAGCATCTAACGTTTTAGCCTTTATTGACTCTCTACTAGCACATTAGAAAAGTCACAATATGACAGACAATAAAAATAGTCATACGCCGTGCTGCGTTTTTTTTTAGTAAAAGGATACGAGTACTTAGTATTTAACCCGTGCACGATCATGTAAACCACTTCACAGCATTTATGAAACAATGAGATCGACAATCATTAATCACAGAGCGTTCCGTGTTATCATTAATTGGGACATATCATTAAAGCGAGCGACTGATATATCTATCATTAAATAATGAGAGCGACATTAGTTATATCGCAACATCAACTCAACTCAACAAGGTAATTAATTAATTAACTTGTGAAAGTGGTCTAACTTTGGCTAACTTTTGTTTGTATGGACGTTATAAAATATCATACATGAACTGTAAAAGTAAGAAAACATGTTATACTTATAAAGATCAATCGTTGATAAATGTTTATTTTGTATAAAATTCGCATGTCTTGCTGTTTGTTGCCAAATCGCTCGGAAGATAAAAGAGCTGGAACAATTTTGTTAAAAATTTGTGTGCTTAGTGGGGTAGGTCTCCGAATCGACCAACACCTATTTTTCACATTCGAAATAATGTTGTAACGGACCAAACAGCGTTAGATCCTGTGTAGCGCCGTCAAAGTTTTTATTAATCTAGTAAAGTCCAAAGTTTGTCTGAAAGTTCTAAATTATCCATGGGCATTGGGCGGTCATGGGCCTGAAATGACCCATGAAACACATAAGCATTATTTCAGTTATATAGGAAGATACATTTTTACGATTACCTAAACGTATAATATTTCCACGGAAACTGTGTACTTTTCCTCTTTAAAAAAACCTATATAATAATATGATTTTCCCTCGTCAAAATCAGTCTAAACTATAATGGTCAGTCTTGAAACCTAGTTCATATAAATCCGAGTATCATCATAATTTACTGCTTGACAAGATTCGCTCGTGAGATCATTATTAAGCAAATGGTCGCGGGTTCGATGTCGGTGGGGTCCGCGGGGACCGAGTGGGGTCCGTGGGGTCTGGCGGACCACCGCTTTGATTTGCCGCTTACCTTCGACCCCATCATCAATTACATTAATGATTTACTTCCCAGTGCACTTGATAAATGACTCAATACATTCTCTAATGATGTATCTACGAGTATCTTATTATATCTATGCTTTTCGCTAGCGACTTAATATAATACTCAACATGTTTCGTTAGATACTTATTTAGGAAAAAGTTTTTAACGTAGGAATTGTTCTTAAAATAGCATTATTTAAGAAATTACAGTTTATATTAATTCAAGCAGTAAATTGCAAGTTCGCTTGTCACCTTAACTATATTTTTACTCTAATTTAAAAACTACTTTCTTTGCGTTGTTTGAAGTAAGATTAGTGATTAGTGATTACTTACTTCTTGTGTAAGCTTTTAAATGCTTATATTTAACTTCCAATAATTAATGTTACAATGTAAAGCACTGTAAATAATAAATACGAGTCCTATAAAGGTATTTAAGCGAATATATCGTAGACGGAAGTAATTAAAGTAACGAAAGACATTGCGACGAAACACTGGTCCGACAAGCCCGGCCCTACGTCTTATAACTCAATTAGAGTCAACTACATAACTGTACCGACTATAGCAGCTATCCCCAAATCACGGTCCGCGGGCCGCATGTGGTCCGCCGGGACTTTATCTGTGGCCCGCGTGATGCTAAACCATATTTTTGACATTCACGCCCACCGGCAAAATAATGTAGAGTCGTCGTGAAAGACGTGAAATTTTTTCCATTTTTAAATCGTTTGTTTTGAAGAACGTTATTTTTTAACCCTATTTTTTTTTGTTGCGGACCTTGACACCAAGACCAAGACATGTTTGTGGCCCTTATAAAAAAAAGGTTGGGGACCACGGGACTATAGCCTTGCAGAAACATGCTCTTATTCGCTAGGCTATTTAAGTAAAATATAATCGCATAAAATTCTATCGATGCTCTATTGTTTTCTGTCATCGTCCAAACTGGGGCACCTACCGCGCTCTATTCGATACCACCGTTATCGATTCCATCGAATTAACGATTATGTTGTAACATGGCCGACGATTGTTATATTAATCGTTACAACTGAATGCGGTTGTAATCGTAGCTGTCAAATTTCTGTGGACTGTTGGATTATGAAAGTAATGTAGAATATTATTATTATTATTATTATGTGACGGGCTATTGGTGACGGCCTGACGGGCTTAACTTATTTGAAAGTTTATTTCACATTTGTTAAGTTCAATGAAAATAAAGTGAAGGTCAAAGACAAGTTATTGAGATTAATTATCATGAATTGTAGGTTATTAAAAAGTTTGACTATTATAAACCGAAAGAAAATAATATTCTAATTCTGAAAAAAGTGTTTCATAGCTGAACCACAGGCTGAACTTAGAGCTTCAAGTGTCTGATATAAAGTTCACACGTAGACAGTAGACGAGAGAAGCCTCGACGTAATCTCTATACGTTTTATACATAAAAAATACGTGTGGCGTTGCATAGCATTTTTTATCACATTATGCAATTTTAATTAGCATACGTCTAGTCGCACGCACACAAACACCGTGCCGAAGTCTGGCAATGAAGCACCGCTGTGCCGGCTAGAGTGGAGTGTGTTAGAGATTTTTCGTTACTGAATTTCTTGATTCCATCGCCACGTAAAACCCGCTAGAAAAGGTATGCATTAGCTTAAAAAACTGTTGCGGGGCAAAAGTTTACCAATAAATCCAACAAATAGTTAGAGTTACAATTACCCAAATCAGATCGCGGTGTGGGTCTCGCTCACGACCCGAGAGCCGAGTCACCGTCACGGTGACGCGGGTGGCGTGCCGCCGGCGCGGCGGCGTAATTGGCACCGCTTTCTACACATACGGGGTGGTGCACTTCAGTCTTCTAAATTGGCCAATGATTGGTGAAACTGGAGTTGATACGGCCAATATTCGTCTTGATATAGTAGAAGTAGTGCAAAGTACAAACTATCCCACGATGACAGTTCTTTCATCTAATATATAAAATTCTCGTGTCACGGTGTGAGTAATTGAACTGCTCTGAAACGGCTCGACCGATTTTTGTGAATCTTAGAAACAAAATTTTCTTATATTGATAATTGCATTTGTTGAATAAATAATAGTAAATTATTACAACTCGAGATTGACGGCGACCATTGTTTGTGCGACGGGATAGCGATGGACGTTGCCATGGTGACATACATATTTATTTACTTAGTCATTTTAATAAAATAATATGGACGAAATACTTTATATATAGCAAAACAATGTTTGCTGGAACAGCTAGTAACATAATAATATTATTATTATTGGCACCTTACATTTTTTAAATAACTTTTTGTAGTATGAATTGTAAAAGTGCCAATGAAAGATATTAGGTATGCTGCTGATTCATTAAAGACTTACAATACCCGGCAATAAATATTGCACATCGACCTTTGGAAAGAGACAATCGGCTAATTTCGGTTTCATAGAGCGTTATCTTTGTAGCACACACCTATTTGACATTATGTCAGTCGTTGTCCAAATTCAATGGAGTGCAGTCGCGTTCAGGTCAAAATATATATCTAGAGTTGTTAACACCCCTAAATTTGCTACAGCTGTAATTTTCCAAAAAAATTAAAATATACGTAAACATAATTTGAACACGCTTTTTATTTTATTTTACCTGAACCTAAATCCATAATTTAAAGAAAACTTGGTGTATTTTATACAAAGAATAATAAAATTTTCAAAAGAAGCAAACCATAATAATTATAGTTTTTTTTAACAGCTCCTAATATATACCGGACTTTTTGTATTTCGTGCGTAAGAGATAACGCTCTACAAAACCGAAATTAGCCGATTGTCACTTTCCAAAGGTCGATGTGCAATATTTATCGCCGGGTACTGTAACTGATAATTTTAATTGCAATTACTCTTTATTTTTGCTAATTAACTACCTACCATATTATGTTTGAGTTATAATTATTTTTAGAATCTTCAATTTAACCAAACTACGGAAACCAACTTTCAAGAGTCAACATATGGACTCAAATGAAATTTAACTTACTCCCAGTATGTCCAATTATATAATTATATCTTCATTTTCAAAACAAGAATACATAAATAGAAGAAAGAGCAATGAACGTTGCTGCCAGCTCTGGATGATACAACTATATCGCATTATGACCTGAATTAAAGTTAACTACGAGTATAATATCGTCTCTGATTGACCCTTCAATGCTAATCTCAACGTATGTGATTGACTCTTCAGTGCTAATCTCAACGTATGTGATTGGCCCTTCATTGCTAATCTCAACGTATGTGATTGACTCTTCAGTGTTAATCTCAACGTCTCTGATTGTCTCCTTAGATCACGTGTCGTCTGTCACGGTGTGTTGAGGGAAAGTCGTGAGTGCCGTGACGGCCGAAACTCCGTCTCGCGTGCGGGACCTAATGGCCGGGGAAAAAACGCCGCAATTGCCCGCGATTGATGAGTGCAACCGAGTTTGCGGCGCACGACACCTGCTGCGGCTGCGCAGACGAGCTACTGATAAAAATAAGAGCGGATTTGTCGCTATAATCGTAGTGATAAAGGAGATACGAGCCTCGATGATATCACGGATACATACCAAGTGTTGAATACAATCAACATTAAATAGTTTTGTAGAAGTAGTTAAAAGTTACAAACGTTACATAAAAAATAAAAATAAAAAAAGATATTTCCCGATGATCAGCATATGAGAAATATAATCGACAATCATAATTATTTGGACGATATGAAATTTCAATAAAATCATACTGTACATTACCCATTTTGGCCCTACAATAAGGATGATGACAAGGTCAAAGATTAGCAAATTTTGTTATTAAAATAAATAAATCACGGTAAAAAATAAGTGTTCCCAAAATTTCAGCATTTGTATTTTTTTTTTGTTATGCGCCTTCAAAGTTGGATAATCAAGTCAAATTTTTTTTCTATTAAATTTCTTAATATTTGTTTACCATTCGAAAACTTAGGCAATTAAAAGCAACTTTTATTATAAACCACTTTCATAAACGTAATATTTAATATACCTATCGAACAAAATTCTCTCCCGATCCGTACAAACTACGAAAGAGTGACGTCAGTCTTTCGTAGCACTTTGTATGGAGCGTTTCGGGCGGGTCTATTTTATGAGATGTTTGAATTGTCATATCTTGGTGAATTTTTAAGCTATCAGAGTCATTCTTTCAGCGATGTTTCTATTTTTTAAGGGTCTTTCATTTACCAATAAGAAAAAAGAATAGTCATCAAGCCTATTGTGCCTATTACATCTACATCAAACTAATTTATTTTCGCATTAGTTTCTTTATGTCCATCGCTCGTCTGCACAGACCGACTGCACCTTGCGGTGTCAGTCGTCGACCAGCTCACGCCACAACGGGGCTAGGAATTTGTTGATTCAGCCGCAGATTACACTGATTTACTCCACAATTGTAAGTCAAGTAGTAGCAGCTGCGCCTGCGCTGATTTATGTTCGAGTTGGTTTGTCACTTACGCTTGTCACGGTGCTAACAATTATTTTTGCGATTCATATTTGTATTATAAGTGGAATATAATGAGTAATATGGCGCATGTAGTGTTTTTTACAATGCGTATTTCGTGCATATTTTTGAAGTTTGATAGTTCCGTATCCAAAATAACAGACTCTTATAACATAAATGAAAATAGCATCTACACCAATTTAACATCGAATTTAAATCAAGCCATCTTAAAAGCAATTTCGACGATATTTTTCACATTGTCACAAATGAATCTGTCAGAACACTCCGTATTTTTTGCGTTGTTTTGTAAAATAGTGTAATAACCTCCGAAAATGTGAACTGAACCGTGGCGCATCGATTTAACGGCCTGACCGCAGACTCCGCACCCACAACGCTAAAAACAAGATTGAGAAAGAAAATAGAACAGATAAAAAATACGTTTTTTGCGATGTCACCAAAGTGACCGAAAAAGACGTGACTTGGGTATTCTTTTGGTAATAATGAGGTAGGTATTTATTGTTTTGTACAATCGCGATTCGCGACGTATTATACTTGTTTTTAATAGAGTAGTAGTACGCGCGTAAAAGGTACGAGTAGTACGTGCGTAACATTGCATTATTTTGCTACTTACTTTCATCCCCCATATAATTTTAGACAACTTCGACCAATTCGTTGGTCATATGTTTATTCAAAATAAGAAAGCACAGAATTTTATACTAATTTTGACATTTTATGATATGAAGTTTCGTACCTTTACAAGTTTACACTGTTCGAGCTTTAGGATCAGTTCAGACCGCAATGCGACGCGTAAATGCATTTCTAAATTTATACTGAATTGACAGATTTCAATCGCGTGACATCTTGCAAATCTGTCAAGTCCATATTAATTTAGAAATGCATCTACGCGTCTCGCTGCAGTCTGAATTAACCCTTAGTGCTATTAATAGTCAAATAGTCAACTTTGAACTCTAAGGGCCTGTTTCACCGGTTCCTGATAAGGAGTCAAATAGGCTATTTGACAGATAATGCAAAAAATTCTGTTCCACACGTGTCTGATAAGCCAATCAAGCAGATAAAATCATTGATATCCTATCAGCCCGATCATGCGGCTGTTAAAGGTTTTATTTGTCAGATAACAAAACTTTTTTTTTTGAGATCGCGAAAATATTTCCAGCCTGCAGCCATCCTGCAGCCTATTATATTTTTGCCAGTTATCGTAATGATGCAGTTCAGACTTCAGTGTTGTGTGAACTTTCTTCAAGTTAATATAATATTATAATGATATTTTGAATAAACATGGATCTTTTAGAGATTTTAAAAGATGAATTAGATGATTTTTAGGGTTCCGCAACCAAAAGCCAAAGGGTAAAAACGGGACCCTACTACTGAGACTTCGTCAACGATATTCTATGTTACTAACGTAAGAAACTGATTGGACGTCGTTGTCTGTCTGTATGTCTTTATCTGTCTAGCCAAGTGTGAGTCCGACTCGCGCACAAAGGGTTCCGTAAAAGTAGGCCATAAATTGTGTTTTTTGTATGGGAATGGCCCCCCTTAATTTTTTATTTTATTTTAATATTATTATTAAAATAACACATATAATTAAACTAGCTTTTGCCCGCGTCTTCGCTCTCATTAAGAAGTATAATTATATATACAATATTTTATCCCCTTAGGGGTAGAATTAATAAAAATCCTTTATTAGCGGATGCCTACGTCATATCATCTACCTGCATGCCAAATTTCAGCCCGATCCGTCCAGTTGTACAGGCTGTGCGTTGATAGATCACCGTGTCAGTCAGTCACCTTTGAGTTTTATATATATAGATATTTTGTGAAAAATTCAAGTACCTACCTGTTGCCATTATTTATATATAGCAAAAAGGCCAAAAAATCATGTTTGTTGTATGGGAGCCCTCCATACATATTAATTTTATATTGTTATAGCGGCAAGAGATATACATCATCTGAGAAAATATCATATCTCTAGCTTTTATCGTTCTTGAGTTACAGCCTGGAGATAGACAGACAGACAGACAGACAGACAGGCAGGCAGGCAGGCAGGCAGACAGACAGGCAGGCAGGCAGGCAGACAGACAGGCAGACAGACGGAATAGCCGGGTGCCGCTTGGGAGTTGATGAGCTGGGTTAATGGCATTTAAGTTTTATTATGTAACAAAATAATGTTTGTGTTTTAAAAATAGAATGTGTCAATAAATTTAAGAGAGAAATAAAAGTATTAATGCAAAAAGTATATATTATTATCCTTCAATATTCAATCACCGTTACGATTGAAATATTTAAAATTAAGTTTTATAATTACTACTTTTTATTTTCTTATTCACATTTTAAAACTAACAGAGTTAACACTAAACTGAAATGGAGGAGGAAGAAAAGCTATTAAAATAAGTATAATATAAAATATTTGAATAGCCTTTCTTCCTTCTCCATTTCAAGTTATCTACTCTTTTTTATAACGCATTTCCATCTTCAACATCAGCTGTTTCTTAAAAAAAATTCCTGGAGTTCTTCCTCAAGAGGGGTTTTTTGTAGCTTTACAAATTCGAACTTTTCTTCGTCTAATTTATCAAAAGATCTTTTTGCTTCGGGTTTACCTGTAAGGAAATACATATTTTTAATATGCAAGTATTTCATAACAAATACTTAAATAATGATATCCTGCAAACTTCAGCTAGGGAGGCAAATCTGCCCAAGATCAACATCAACCAGCTGCACTGAACACAAATACTGGTAGGTAGGTTATAAGACTGGTAGGTGATCAACTTTTAAAAGTCAGATCAGATACAATAATAATTATGTCACAAAAATGTTAAGTACACTGGGTGGTTGAACTTATTACCTTTGGGTTATGAGTTATGACTTATGAGTCATTACTAATTTCACAGATTATGATGTTTGAGATTTTAATAATACTGAGTAAATGTAAATGTTCTAAAAGTCCACTGTGGACTCGTGGAAATGCTATTGTATTCTATTGTTGTCGCGGTCACCGGTGTCCTTATGGGGCTTGAAGGATTAAATATTTATTCAGTATCAGGAAAACTTACACAGAGCAGGATGTTTTTTTGATCAGTAGCACCTCAATCGTGGGTATCACAGACATAATAGATTTTCATTTGTTATGCAACAGCCGGATGCCGCGCTTGAGTCAAGGTTCCACAACAACTATATCATCTTGGCAAGAAGTACTAGCCACAATAATATCTATTCTGGAATCTGGAAACAAACAACATATGTACTTATAAATTTACATTATGTTTTTTTATTAAGGATTTTATCTAATGAAAATATTTACCATTCACTGTATCACTAGCTGTCATTGGGATCAGATAATACAGATTACAGTGAGTTTATTCAAACATAGGTATCAACAGCTGTCTAATCTACAACTAAAGACTGAACTGCATCATGCATGAGACAGAGCACAGCATGCTGGAGATTGGAGACACAAATCCATCTTCTTAGTCTTTTCCTTATCACTTCCTTTATTCGACTTAACCTCAATCTTTAGACATGTATCACTAGTTCAATAGAACTTCCTTGAGGCTTCTTTGACTGTCTTAACTGTCTGTTTCCAACTCAGACCAAAGAAACAAGGCTTCCAACGAAATCGTGTTTTTATTATAGTACCTAGGATACTATATCCTCAATCCCCATGGGAAAATTTACACTTCTCTCGCGATTCTTTCCGTTGTCTAATATAGCGTCTCATATATAAACATTTTTTAGTCTACATTCTATAATACAAATCACAAAATATTAGGTAAATTATTCAAGAAACTACTTAGAAGAACATAGAACCATAGAACACTGAAATATTTTCAAATGTCTTGAAAGGTGTCACCTACGATTCGTTTTACGTATTTCATATTCCTTGCATATTAAATATGTGTGTTGTTGAATCAAAACCTTTTGACTCTTTTAAAACAAATCTTATGTAAAACTTTAGTAAATCCATCAATACATACGTCAATTCTATTTTTGTTGCTGTTTTTTTCTAATATATTTATGTGAAATTATGAAACTATTGTACTTTTCAATATAAGGAATTCAATAAAATGGAACGTACGACGGAAATTGCGACGTTGCCACTCCGACTGTCAAATAAGGTTAGAGTTAATTATCTGGCGCGTAATTTAACAGAGACGTACGTGGTGAAACCAAAAAAATACATCAGTTGGATTTACATGGCAGATATTTTTATGTGGTAAATAGATAATGGGAGCTTTATCAGGAAGCGGTGAAACAGGCCCTAATTAATGCATTAGCAATTTTAAGCTGCGTCAAAAAAGTTGATCTGTCATTTTTCAATTTAAATTAGGAACGTGGATTCTAGAATAAATCGTGTACAGAGGTTGCATATCGTATTCACAAACGCTCAATCAAACGGTAGCTAACGAGGCCTGCTATCTGCGCGGTGGGTGGCCGACAGGTGCGGTACTTCCGCGCTGTCAACGGGGTGGACTGTGGGATGACAGTTTTCCTCTGATTTTGCATATTTTTAATAAGCTGATGCATATTTTTTGCTTTTCTTTTTGACAGCACGTCTTGCACGTTTGTAATATAAAATTGCTAAAAACAAAGACTCAGAATATACCAGGTATATTTATCATAATATTTTTATACAAGAAAAAGTTATGCCAATAAAGTCAATGTCATACTTCAAAATATGTAAAAGCCTATAGAGGTTATGTAAGAATCCACTTCGGTACTGTTTCCAAAATAGCCTCTCTTTTCACTTGACTGGGAATCACCTGGGAATAAAAATATGAATCACATTAAATTTCTAAGACTATTAACACTACTAAAAACATTTGAGTCCAAAACACGGGTACAATTTTAACCCATTAAAGACATTTAACCTGGAGAATTACATCAATTTGTTGCCTTAAACAGTTAGTGCTGAGTGATCGAACAAATTGACCATTTCACGGCTCCGAATAAAATGGAGGCAGTTCTCACCTCGTAAATTATTTATATGGTTTCTGGTTTCCCTGGATTTGGAATTTGTTGTGAAATATAAACGTAGAGCTTTTTAGGTAATACTCATAATATTTGAATACAGAACGATTCAGATGGAATGTATATACCGATTTCTGGAGGGAATATTAAGATGGTTTTTGTCGAGACAAAATAAACAGTTTTCCATTTTTCCTACAATATACTAGTGTATTATTATTATTCTGATCCTTGTCTTAAAATATGCAGTATATTCATGTTTCTAGCTCGACAATAAATCTACTTACATGTAGCGCCGTGTCTTCCAGTGCTAGCTCTATACCAGGGGTCACCAAATGGCGGACCGCGGTTCGCATCCGGACCGTCGATCCATTGTGTGCGGACCTTAAGCATGTTCGAAGATGAACTTTCTTAAAAATAAATTTCGTTTTCGACATACTGATGAACATGTACCAACAAAAATTGACATTTTTCTCATTGATACAAACAAATCATTGTAATTTCCGTTATATTTTGTTTAATAATATATTTTTTTTAATGTATGGCACGCGAAGGTAATTTTATTTCTTAAAACGGACCCCGAGCGAAACTAATTATTATTGGTGACCCCTGCTCTATACTCTACAGCCCCCACGCGCCGTGTCTTCATATCTGTAGCTCTACTTACTATTCTAGTGTCTTTCAGTTCCTACATTTCCAGTCTTAGCTCTACAGTCTACAGTCTACACTAACCCCACGCGCCATGTCTTCACATATCTAGCTCTACACAATCCCACGCGCCGTGTCTTTTAGTTTCTAGCTCTACAATAGCACCCTGTCTTCCAGACCTTAGTTCTACAATAACTTAAGGCCTGTAGGCCTACTACAGATCAGTTTTGAGACTCAAATAATCGGACGAAAATGCCGCGTCCTACTCTAACAAACGTGAATTAATGACGTTAATTAGAGCAGGTGCGGCATTCTCGTCTGATTGTTTGAGTCTCAAAACAGTTTCGTAGTAGGCCTACTGATTACACCTACCGAGAAGAGTGGCTAGACAGTGTCCTTGGCCAATGGCCATGGTATTTAAATATTATATTGACCTATCACTCGGTAATGTATTTATACATACCGAGTATTCGGCCGAGGGAATAGTCTCGCTACTCTGCTTAGTAGGTGTAACCAGGGCCTTAGCGCCGTGTCTTTCAGTCTCTAGCTCTACAGTAGCACCTTGTCTTCCAGCCCCTGGCTCTACACTAACCCCACTTAGCATGGTGCATCGACAACATCGCACAATCCCACCTCGTCACCCGTTGTTGAGTTACGGCCGGGGCAAATCTGTTTAATATTAATACACCCGTGGGCCAGCGAATCTACATACCGAGCCTTCAATACCTGAGCTATGTAGATTTCGAGCCTTTTTATGTTGATCTTATACGTGTGAGGACCAAGTTCGTTTTATTGCAGTAACTTGGTTTGGTTCGTTTGATTGCAGTAACTTGGTAGTTACCGCCAGAATCCTGCATTACGCTATAAAAGTTTTTTTTAAACGGCTGTTTATATACGACAGCTGTAATCAATGTAGCTTCGGCTTGACTGAGCATACTATACCTCTCTCGATTGGAAGATTTTCTTTGTGTCATCTATTCCTATATTGGTGACCCCAACAGAACGCGATGACTACGACCATAAATAGACACGACGTACAAACGTTTTATCGATATCGATAAACAAAAATAATTTACAACAATAAAATGTGTTATCGGTATCAGAAATATAATAAATAAAAACCATTTGTTAGAACTTGGAAATAAACGGGCTACCGCATACAATTATGCAAAGTTATGACAATTTCTCAAGTTTTGCATTAACTTACTGTACTAAAATAACTGGAACAAATGGACCCTAGGCCATCGGGGCTCATTTTAATTCGACCTTAATACTAAATTATTAATACAGCCCTGTCGGAACTTGTACGGCATTACCATAACATCTATTGATAGTGCTGCAAATTTCAATAAGTTTATGCAAATCTGAACGGTATTTATACAGTGGTACGTGTCAAAATTGTTCGAATTGTTTTCGATCAGCGGGCGTGGTACGATTTAGTTATTTATCTACCTTATCATTAGGTAGGCAAATAACTAAATCTAGCCATGTTACGACCTTCCAAGGCTGTAGGCGCTGTAGCTACTGAGTCACGTATTAGAATATTGTAACCAGAAATTAGTTAACCACGCGGGAACTGTACATTTTTCAGGGGTAAAAATATATAATATGAATATCTTTTCCAGAGAATCAAAGTATTTCCCTTCTAAATATAATTCAAATCACTACAACGGTTAGACAGACATACCCACTTCCAAAACGATTGTAATGTTAGTATCGAAAACAATCAAACAGTCAATGATAGGGGAACGGAATGAAAAAAATGTTAGTATGGACATGGATGTCCGTTAATTAATAAAACAAAAATAAAATAAACCAGTTTGGTGTCACAGAAACCCACACCAAGCTTGACCTTTGAACACGCTATGAACCTAGCTGCGAATACTGTGAAACCCAAAAAACACGAAACTCTATACGTCGAAGCCATATCGAATACCCTCGTGACCTCCGCTGATCTCGTTCCCAGAAAATACGGATGTGTTTTTATTTTTAAAAAGGCTGCGGTTTTAACAAAGTGACAGCTCTGCTTTTTTTCTTTTTTTTTAAGGCGAGACTTAAACTTGCTGTTTACGATATTGGAGCGAGTTTATTGCTTTTTAAACATCGCTTCTGGATTGCGCTACTTACTTATCTGATGGAGATAACTGGAGTATGTAATTATGAAACTACGTACAAAAATTGAATTTTTGCGGTAGGTACTTATTTTAGCGAAGATAATTAATAATATTGTAAACAAAATACACTGATACATTCGTGTTGTAAATTAGTAGATTAATCAGTTTTACATTCTTGCCATGGCCATTCATGCGATTTGCAAGGTGTGCGCTGTCGTCAGACAAGACCTGAAAACAAAATTAAAATAATTACTTATACCTATTAACTTTCTTACATTTTTATAATCGTAATTCCGCCTTATAAGTATAAGTTATTGCGAAAATAAAATTTAATTTTTCAAAACGATAAATTTTAATTTCTTAAAATTTTATCGACACATTAATTCGTTAATGGCACAACACTCACACACGCAACAAAGTACACGAAAACTGGATCAGAGTTTAATAAAGAAATTATCGAGCCAGTAACGAGCAGAACGTGTATCGATAAAACATTTATATGTATATCGACTTTTATATCCCTACGATAGTTGTAAATTCGACATAATATGGCCCCACTTAAGGCTTTATTAAGATGTCTGTTTGTCGCGGGACTATTATTTTATATAGGGTTGGCCGTAAATAATTATAAATTTACTATACATATTTTTATAGAATTTAGTAGGACGAAGGAAGAGAAGAAACTTAATTCTTCTTTACTACCAAAGGGCTTTCTACGTTACTATTAGTTGTTAGTTTTAAAATTGTTAACTTACAGAGTTGCAACATACTGAATATTAAATTTCACTATTTTTATAAAATACCTACTTACCACCCTTTTTTAACTATGTTAAATTAAATATGATTTTCTTACTCCCTTAATTTTTTAATCAATTACCTATCATGTATAAGATAAAAATATATTTTTTTTCTATGTGTTGGCACCCCTACTGAGCGAAACAATGTTGCGTTATATTACCACAATTTATAAGGTTCCTAGCCAACAAGACAATGCAAGCATTACGCGGAAAATAGAATTTTTAATTTGGGTTTTTCTTTAAGTTATTATTTGATATACGCCTTATTTCAATTCGATTGAAACAATAGCTTTGTCCACGCTGTGCCTTTTTCTGCTCATCAAGGGCATGCGTTATAGTGCAGTCAACAGCGAACGTGAGGCATGCCCGCGACGCATGCATGAGTAATCTTTGTTGCCGTGTTTGTCTTATATGTTTTAAAATTAATTCGGCAGACAATAACAGTCACATATTTTATACAATGTTATTAAAATACCCGAGTTTTGAAATATTATAAAATAAAAATATCGATAAGTTAAACTTATATGGTACAACACTAAAACCAATTATAAATTGTAGGCAGTTTTCGCATGGCGCTATATGTTAATATTACGGTCATAATTATTTATGACAACGTGGTAAATTGAGCCTTAAGATTACGGTAATAAGGACATTATAATCCGAGATTGTTATCATAGTGTAAAGTATTTAGTTCGACCCAATCCAGATTCTTGGTCAGATTAGGATATTGATTTGCAGCTTGCTTTAGATATTTAAGTAGATAAATTCTCAAATACTTTTAAGACAAATTATTAGCAGGATATGAGTCTACTTTTATAAAATAACCTATGTAAAATGCGAAGCTAATTTTGATTGCGCTTTGCTTTTTTTCTTATGATTATGGAAAGATATTTAAAAATTCGTTATCTAAATACTATAAAATAGGGGACCAAAGTTTGTGATCCATACTATACATATATTTTACATTATAATTGCGAAAGTGCCTGTCTGTCTGTCTGTTACCTCTCACAGTTAAACCGCTGAACTGATTTTGCTGAAATTTGGCATGGAGACACTTTGAGTCCTGGAAAAGGACATAGGATACTTTTTATCCCGAAAAAATGTACGGTTCCTGCGCGATAAACGAATTTAGGCTCAACGGAGTTGCGGGCGCCATCTAGTTAATCATAATTATGCCAGGAAGACTATCTTACGCAAGCAAATCCGTAGTTTTTTTATACCCAGTTTTTGACTTTCTTGTACTATCGTTTTGATATATTTTCTTACGTCTTGGTTTATAAATTGCGAATACATTATGTATGCTTTTATAAGGAGTAGATTGGCGTCCACGGAATGTTAAGCTAGCATCACACGTTGACAGTATCAAATAAAGATGCATTCACACTGCGCCTGTCGAATCGCTAACGAGGTCTGTCGTCACGGGCACCCTGCGCGTGCGCACCTAATCGGCCATGTCTAACGTACACAAATCGCCAGTACATACGTAATTTGCTCGGCACGTGTGTGCCGGGTTTAACGACTTTCGCTTATAATAACTGTGTTTATTGCATTAAGCCTTGAGGCTTTGTCTTCGAAAGGTATTTTAGACTAATTTTTTTACCTTTTGATGGTACTGAAATTACGCATCCATTTTTAGATATGGAAAGTACGTACTTAAATCTTAATTTTCATTCACACAAAATCACGGCATGCAAAACTTCAAAGATTTTAGTAATATATTAGACTATCTGTCCTGGTGAACTTCGTGTCACTTTAAAACATTCCCTGGGCTTCTACGCTATATTTTAAGACAAAAATCAGCCCAATCCGTTCAGCCGTTTTTGAGTCTTAGCACGACTAACACATTTGAAAATCCATTTTTATACATAAGAGACTATAATAATATACCTTTTCAGCAGTGAACGTTTTCTATCATTTTTCTTTATCCTCGACCATTAAACTAAATGATCATTGTATCTGCATATTATTATCATTATCGTTACGTTGTCTCCAGATCATTTTAACACAATAATAATGATATTTAGGGGCGATGATCTTCTAGTTTATCCTACATGGTAAGCGTGGTAAGAGACATAGCGCTTGGAGTTTGGACACGGCTGTTCTCTAACGAGCGCATTAGCTTGCGTTCCGCTTCTGATGAGCTGCTACTAAATAGCTTACATTTATGAAAAACAAATGCGCTATTTTGGTGTTGTTTGAATTTAATGTTTAAATATTTCAAAACTTACGTACATTAATAGGCAAATTTTTCCGTATTTCAAATGTCAAACATGTCCAAAATATACTAAAATGTTAGTACCTTATCTAAATCCTAATCCTTTTACCTCGATATTTTTTGTCAATATTAAATTTGTTAGTTGTAATGGGCGTCTATAATATTAAGTTCTTTTATTAATTGAATGTTAATAATTTTGAGCTTTCCACTTTGAAGTCTTTTTAGGGTTCCGTAGTCAACAAGGAACCCTTATAGTTTTGGTCTGTCCGTCCGTCTGTCTGTCTGTCCGCGGTTTTACTCAGAGACTATAGGACCTACAAAGCTGTAATTTGGCATGAATACACATATTAATGATGGCAACAAAACGGTATATGAAATCGTAATTTTTTTTTTTTTATGGTAAAACACACATCAAGCGGGGATGAATATTTTTTTTCACGCCCACCCCATCGTGTGGGGTGTCGTTGAATAGGTTTTTTAAAAATATTGCGAGTATTCATAGATCATTTTCCGATTTAGGGATTCGTTTGTGAAATATTAAGTTTTAAAGTGGAAAAAATCGTTAGAGTCCAGTGTCCCCCCCTTCTACTAGCTAAACGGTTGGTTCTGGAAATGTGAAAAAATTCACGGGGGTAGAAAATATGCTGAATTTAAAAGGAAAACTATCACGGCTAAGAAGACTTCATAAGTTATTGAGTAATAGTCGATCAACTAAAAAAAAAATGTATTCGGTGAAGTATAAAGGAAATTTTCATTCAAATTCCTTTGAAAGTAACTGAGATGATGTTGTTACTAGTGTAAAACACGCTATAAATGTACGTTCATTGACCATAAAAAAATTTCAAAAACTAGCGGTACTACGGAACCCTATATTGCGCGTGGCCCGACACGCACTTGGCCGGTTTTTTTATACATCAAATTACGCTTTCAGGAACGTGCATTTTATGATCTTTTTTAGTAATAGGTATTGAAATGATTGAAACTTTTTTATTTCTAGTAGATTCCTAGCAGTATGAAGTCAATTAAATAAAAAATATTACATACTAAGACGCCTAGGTCGGCCGAAGTGTTTTTTCCAGTCAGAGATTTTCTGCGATAGGAAAAGCAGGCCAGGTACACTTGGAATTTCTCATACATATACGTAATTCCAAAATCATTTTCTCATATGAAAATATTTAACATGTTTGAGTTGTTTTTCAGATTAAAATAGTAATTACCTAGGTGCTTTCCTGCACAAAAATTTACTTCAAAATATTTAAACACAAAAAATTTTTTTTTGCTTTAAAATTTTTTTTTTTAGTAAATTTACTACTAAATATTTAAACACTAAAAAATAGAGTAATACACTAAAAAATATATAAATAAATAGTAAATTTACTACAAAATATTTAAACTCTAAAAAATATTTTTTAGTATTTAAATAATATTTTGTAGTAAATTTACTATTTATTTATATATTTTTTAGTGTTTTATTCTATTTTTTAGTGTTTGGAATTACGTATGTATGAGAAATTCCAAGTGTACCCGGCCCCTTAAAGTCTTATTACAATTCATATTACATTCCGCAAAGTCTCAGAATGGTATAAATTTACCCTACATAATATAGACCGTTCATATAACATAAGGCTGTTATTAGCTGGTAGGTACATTAGGCGGTTATATAGCTGGTAGCTAAATAAAGCCTTATTGTCAGCCTCAGGCGCGTCCACGTTGGGTAACGAGTGTTGTTTTTGATAATTATCTGTATTGAGCCTCTAGCTCTCTCCGTAACACACAATATAATATACAGTAGCGTAACTCAGCCGAGTCTAATTAATTATATCACATAAATGTGTCCAATACAGACATGAGCATCTCAATTCTGCTATTTTAATGCATTGTATCAATGCAACAATCATTTTTGTTTGATTATTTTCTATTTGAATAACAAAAGGACTAACATAAAATACTAAATGAATTTTATCATTAAAATTATAAAAATGTTTGATAGAAAACGGATGGATCGAAAAAGGGAAAAAAAGGCAGCAAAAGTTGCGTTAACTACTAGAATCAGCGGTATATTTTGTAGTTTTAAAATTGCTCTATAAAGATATCTAGATTAATGCCTGCGCGTATGTGTCTGCCCTGGGCAGCTTTGTACAGTTTGTCTACTATATTATATAATTATACTGTGGCAACGATTGCGGACAATTTTCCTTAGCAATTGTCGATTATGATATAAGTAACCTCGTTTTTTCGACACCAGGTGGCATTGTTTTATTGTTTGTTCTGTGGTTTCTATTATTAGCCGATATAATGATGATGAGGACGTGATTAAGATCACGTTGGAAATGATAGTTGATTGAGATATTCTTTGTATTTTAGGAATAAAATAATAAAAGTCAAGTGACGTACGAAAAGGTCAAAAAATAAAGGTCGTCAATAGGCTAATCAATTAGATATACAGTCGACTCGGCTAAACAGTCTTACAATAAGTTCTGATAAGTGATAAGGCGCGTAGTGACCAAGCGAGCCGCCTCGCGAGGCAGCCTCGCGCAGCAGTTGCTCGGTCGGTCAGTACGTGTTAGTGCGCTGCAAACGTACCGAGGCGCCTCTGAGCATCGACAAAAACCGACAACTCTCGGCTCGGGCCACGGCACGCTCGAGCGAGGCAGCGAGGCTGCTCGCTTGGTCAGTCCGCGGCTATATAGTTTTGATGCAGTATAATAAACGTACAACGTGCGTAAAACCTACAAATATATACAAAGACTAACTTTCCCGGTGAACTTCGTGTCACTTTAAAACCTTTCCTGGACTTCTACGAATATTAAAATTTAGTTTGTTATTATTTTTAGCAATATTTCGCGGAATATTGCTAAAAGTAATAATAAACTAAATTTTAAGCTATGGATTTCTGCAAAGTAACGCCTGATTCCATTAACTATTTCTACGAATATTTGAAGACTAAAATCAGCCCAATCCGTTCAGCCGTTTACGAGTTTTAGCGCGACTAACACATTTGAAAATCCATTTTTATATATAAGAAGACTAGCTGTCCCGGTGAACTTCGTGTCACTTTAAAACCTTCCCTGGACTTCTACGAATATTTTAAGACTAAAATCAGCCCAATCCGTTCAGCTGTTTTCGAGTTTTAGCCGACTAATACATTTGAAAATCCATTTTTATATATTATTAGCTGTCCCGGTGAACTTCGTGTGACAGGTCACTTTAAAACCTTCCCTGGACTTCTACGAATATTTTAAGACTAAAATCAGCCCAATCCGTTCAGCCGTTTTTGAGTTTTAGCGCGACTAACACATTTGAAAATCCATTTTTATATATAAGAAGATAGCAAGAAAAGAATATGGGCGAATAGTCTATAGACGACCCCAAATTACATAATAAAAACCTACATCAAAGATCAGACCCGTTCTGAATACTGAAAGCTCAAA
Organism: Polyommatus icarus; assembly: GCA_937595015.1. Lineage (NCBI taxonomy): Eukaryota > Metazoa > Arthropoda > Insecta > Lepidoptera > Lycaenidae > Polyommatus > Polyommatus icarus. Next base: position 5,559,284 of record OW569333.1, on the reverse strand, counting down.
AATTTAGTCTTTATTTTGTTGTATACGAAAATAACAATTTGCTGCTTAGTAGGATCCAGACTGCATTGAAGTTGTATTAATGTTGAGATAAAGTAAAAGCGTTGTATCAAACCTAAGTATGTATATTGTGTTACAATGAAATAATAATTAATAATTAATTTTATGTTTTTTTTTTTTAGGTAAAAACCTTTATTCTCTTGTAATGGCTGAAGCTGGTTCTCCGTTTTAGGGAAGCCTTAGCCTGTACCATAGTTAGAAAGTTAAAAGACGACCTTTGATGGTAAGTAAAACTAATAATAACATGATAGGAACTCCTAGGAGCCCTACGCTTGCGCCACTGATAACATCTTTGATACATTAGCTTCGTATCAAAGGAATGTATGACTTTATAAAAATTAAAGAATAGCAACAACTTTTACTAAATGATAAATTCGTAGGTTTATTCTCATTTTTATCGTGTTTTGTTTCACTCGCACGTCGTATGTATTTTTCACATTTTACTTAGGAGTTAGATCCTTACCAATTTGAGTTGAAAACTCAGACCAAATAAAAAGTCTTTTCCTCACCTCCGGGCGGAAAACGTATTTTTTTCCCCCGCTGCGCTTACCGACGTTGCCGTTTTCCGCCTCCGCAGATGAGAAAAATAGTATATGCACCATTGGCAGTACATAAGAAAGCCTGAGATCACGTGTTTGTTGGCCAAGGCGAGGTGGTACATGACGTGATCTGAGACATTTCTTATTTATTTGGTCTGAGGTTGAAAATGTATCAGAATAATGGCTCACAGTTTCTTTACAATGTAGAAAGTGCAATTGTATATTTAAATAGACCGTTAGTGTAAATTGAGTTCAATTAATAGCGAAATGGTGTAAAATTAATTGGCGGCCAGATAACATGCAAATCGCCCTGCGCCGACCGTTCACAATTGTAGTACCTCCGTCAGAACCTTTATTGCAACGGTTTAAAGATCAATCTTGTATCAACTGGAGTAACATAGCTAAACGCACTAATCCCTTGGCTTTCCGCCTGTCGGCTCTCTGACGTATTAATCTCATTTTAACACCCTTATAAATGCGAAAGTTGCCCTGTTACGTTATCACACTGAAACTACTGAACTGATACAAAATCTTATAGAACAATTTAAAAAAAATCTCTAAATGTAGCTTTTTTATTATAATCGTGCAGTGCAAAAAAACTTCATATAGTATATTGACACTGTAACTTAACCACGAATTGTAATTTGTCACTTAAACCTGCTTTTAAACGCTTGCATTCGACAATTTTGGCGGAGGAATCAGAACAAAATTAAAATAATTAGACATATTATGTGAGTCATCTCAACCGCCATAATGCTTGCAATGCGTTATGTCAAATTCTATACCATTTTGTTTCTAACTTCGCAATTAAAAATATCAATTTCTAGATGTCTAACCACCTAGTTCTGCTTTATAAAATTATATTTACTATTAAACACGCTACCTTTTTGTAACTATCATAATCATGACATAAAGGCAACATAGTCCAAGCTGTCGACAAAAAACGTCAACAAAAACAATTAGTTTTAACGTGTCATATCATTTTGAACCGCAATCAAAATATTTTAGAACCACTAGCACTTATACGCTCTGACAATTACCACCTGCTAAGCGTGGACATAACGATAACTTATATAGTAAGAAGAATAGCGTATATGACTTTTGTTATAGTCCCTTCACGCCAAGTACTATGAAGAGAATCATTATAATTTTTCTGATGATTTGCTTCGACCGAAAACAACTACACATAGGACACTCGACACGCCCGCAACTCCGTTGCGCCAAAATTAGTTTATCGCGCCAGAAACGTACATTTTCTGGGATAAAAACTATCCTATGTCCTTTCCCGGGACTGAAGGTATCTCCATACCAAATTTCAGTAAAATCAGTTCTGCGGCTTAAGCGAGAAGAGGTAACAGACAGACCGACGGACAGACAGATAGACACACTTTCGCATTTATAATTAGTATGGATTATTCAAATTCACTAAATGAGGGGTGTAAAATATGTGATCAGTACAAACAATAGATATTTATTTTGTCATTACGATGGCAAGTCTTTTTAAACATGTGTATTATGGGACAGGATATGAGATGTATGTATAGTACATTTATGTCATTTAACATTATATACACTACACAGTTATTAAATCTGTATTTTTCTATAATCAAAAGTAGTTAAAAGTTTTAAGAGTTGTTATAATACTTCGATCGTGGGCATTCTAGACACAATACATTTTCAATTGTTATGAGGCACCTGGGTGCCGCTTGGGAGTTGATGGATTAAACTGGCTTATAAATACTGCATAATAATTATTAATTACAAAGGTTTCCTACTAATATTATATAACACTAGCTGTCCGGCAAACGTTGTTTTTTTGACGTGATAACGATATAATTATAATTCGATATGGGGTGCGCGCCCGAAAAACATGACAGTTCATGCGGCGTTACCTCGCTGACAGCTCTGAGGCGTTCCATTTACACTTTCAAGTCTTTCAACAACCGTAAGGCCCACCTGGGCCGCGCTCTTTTGTTTCGATTATATTACGTATTTCGATGACTTAGAGAATACTTTTGTATGATGAAGTTTGGTTAGTTATAACTTATGAACTTTGATACATTGACCACACTCTAAATGAAAAATAAATAAACAATCTGTGAGCTATTAGTATTATTTCGGCTATTTAAAATTGTGCTCTATTTCCTACGTGTCAATGTATGACTTGTGCTTTGTTCTGCGTTTTGTATTGCGAATAGTTTATTTTACTCATTATAAATATTTTTAGACAATCATTTGAAAGAAATACATCGAAATAACATTAGGTTACAGTCGAAAAAGTTTGTTACTATTTATAGAGATTCGGAAGCGAGGGTTAAGGGGCTAAGGATAGTTGAACGTGACAACGTCATACGTTGTCACGTTGAACTATCATCAGTAAACCGACTTTACAGACAACCGATTTTTTTGAAGTGACTAAATAAGTATGTCACCATGGCAACGTCCATCGCTATCCCGTCGCACAAACATTAATGGTCGCCGTCAGTCTCGAGTTGTAATAATTAACTATTATTTATTCAACAAATGCACCTACCAATATAAAAAGTAGCCAGTAGCCGATTCTCAGACCTACTGAATATGCATAATATAAAATTTGGTATATTATACATATAAGATTAAATATCAAGTTATTCTTTGCTCTGGTACTAATAATATTATGACCTCAGGTCGCTTGTTGAGTGTACCATCCTTTTCCGAGTTTATCTGAAATTAATTTTCATTTAATCCCCGTATGAACGGGGCCTTATTAATGGCGCTATAACAGTTTGCACATAGTAAATGTTTTCAATTAAACGCGCTTGTTTATGTGGCGGTGTGCACGCGGCTTTATCGGTGCAATATGTTCAGTGGTTACAGTAATTGTTGGCCGGTAAGTGCTCGTATTGTTGTGTTATGATAGCTTATGTGAAATGGTTGTAGAATTCATTTCATATTGGAACCATCGTAATATCTTCGTCAAAACAAAACTCCTTGTACTATCAGAGAAGTTGATTCCTAGGCAGATGTCGAACCTAAGTAATTTGGTCGCGTTAAGTCAAACCCTTCAGACCGATCACAGCTAACATTAAATTGACATAAGCCGACCAATTGACGTAGGTCCGTCAACTGCCTAAGAATCAATTTCCTCGATGGTACAAAACAAAATACTCTATCAAAACAGAGTTCTCTTCAATTCTGTATAAAAAAGATAAAAAAATTATAAGATCCCTTTATTTTCTTAAAAAGGACCTAAAATATTATAGTTCTTATAAATTTTATAATTTTAACGACACAAAAACAAGGATTTAGTTAGTTTTGTATGGTTCTTACTTATTTCATTATTATTGGCACCATATAAAATTAGTTAAAATAATTAGGCTACGCAGCTTCTTCACATTAAAAAATTGTATTCACAGCCGCACAAGTTCAAAACACATAACGGTGTTGCGGCACCGCACCGCCGAAAATGGCGGTAAAATCATTCTGATCTCATATAAAAATACTAAAGAACTCCGTTAATTTTTGCGTTGCGGTGCCGTCGTAACGCAGAAATTAACGGAGAACTTGCAAGTCGCAAAACGGTTATGTGTTTGATCTTATAGAACTGTACAAAAATTAGTTGTAACACTTAAAAGTATAACTTACTTAAATTAAGACAAATAACACAAAATATATTGTACAAGTCACATAATATTTAGTTACCTAATCTGAGTGACATTTTTCCACGGCCATAAAAAGCTTTATCCTGATTGACCTTTACTAATTACACTTTCAAATCTAACATTACCTTAATCAGTCGTAAGGCAAACCAGTGACATTTCATAAAAATATTCTAATTGTAGCAGCAATGAGCTACAGTACAACACATCACACAGTAGTCTAACTCAGGCAAGTCCTTGAAATGAACTTGCTGAACGTAGAGACAATTTTATCCTTTATAAAAAGCGAGAGTGCATTATTTTGATACTATGATTTATCTAAAATTATAGCAATACAAAATCGATCTATTAAATTGATCTCATATGAAGTTGCTTTACTGTATAACATTTCTATTGTATCAATAGTATTACATTTTGACCATGTGCGAGTAATTGAGGATATTAACTGTAATAATACGTAAAGGAAACATTTTGTTTCAAAATATCGAGTAATATACTTTGAATTATGATTTCAAAATAACTGTTAATTTTATAGATAAAAGGAAACACATATTACATATTATTAATTGTTAAATTATCTACTAGATATTTTACGTAACTTTTTTTTAAAAAACATAAATTCTTAGGTAAAAACTATCCTGGGTCCTATGCCTGGAATTAAAGTGTCTCTACATAAAATTCGATCGAAATCGTTACTGTACTTAAAGGTACAGGACAGATCGATGCAATGTTTCTTTTACAATAATAGTATAAATATATGACTCTAAAAGTTTTTGCTAAGCCTAAATTACTGAACACATTTCCTTAATTTAGGTCTTTGTATGAACGCAAGGAAAAAATTATTAAATCATAGAAAAGATTTCAACGCGCAGCGCGTCACCCCTAATTATTATAAAATCAAACAGCTAACAGTACTTCTGATTGCAACGGATTACATAAAATTTATTTTACGACAAAAGACTGTGATACGCTACAATAATTATTATGAATAACGGTTTTATTAATACATTTTTTATTTACTTTCAATTTAAAATTGAAATTTAAAAATCCCTACACTGAAAACCAGATAAGTACTAAATACTTTTTATTGCAACTGGTTACAATATTATATACACAAATTTTTTCTGATACATTACACCTATAAAATTTAACCATTATATTATTTATTTGTGCATTAAAAAAGTTTAAATGCTAACTTCTCTACACTGAAGTAATGTAAAGACCAGAGGTCAAACCTCTCTATAAAGCTTAACTTTAAACTCTCCAACAGTGCAGTAATTATCAAAATATTTAGACGCACGCGGTGGGCGGGAGTAGGAGTGGTGGGGGGAGGGCAACGCACCTGCGGTAGCGGTGGGTACCACGGTGGTACCATGCCGGGTACGCCGGGTACCGCGGTGGGTACGCGACGGGTACTAAAAATACGTTATTAACGCGACTTCTTTTATTTTTATACACGATCGCCCCGAGCTAAAGGTTAAGACAGGGATGGATTCCACTCAGAGTTCACTTTTTATGTATGAAATTATTAATTAAATATCTCTTTTAATAAGGTAGGTAAACGCAGTAGAGTAATCAGTATGATTTTCTATAATATCAGTATTAACAAAAAATTTAACTGTTTGCCTAAGCATTAGAATAGAGAAATACGTGTTTTTACAGCGCTCAATCAATATTCTGTAGATAACATCAATGGCATGTTCTGCCTGCCTAGTATACGCCAGCGAGATATCTCTCTCTACATGTTTCTCGATGTTTGATAGTTTGTATATTCATATCTATTGACCCTAGCATGACAAACATTTTTTCTCGTGTAGATCTATCATCCAAGAACACATTTTTATAGTGTTTTGTCGAGAGAGTGTCGAGATTTTGACATTATTTGACGAGTAGTTTTTAATTATCTCGAGAGTGAGATACGAGATATATCTCGTGGGCGTATGCTAGGCAGGCTGGTAATTATATTAATACAGATTCTTACTGAACCATTGCAGGCTGCAGCATTGCATTCAAAGTTCAAACTTTTTATTTTTTACTAATATTATGGCCTTATGATCCTTATCAAGTAGCATCAGTTAAACTTTAAGCTTGCATTCCAATGTTTCAATTCATCTAAGGGCTACAACTACTTATGCATAATATTAATTTAATTTATAGTCTACCAATACAATTATTATTAAGCTTTTATGTCCCTCACTTCTCCGGATGATTTTTTTTTTGGCTTTTTTATATAGGCTTTTAGCACTCAGTGATAATGTCAGCCCAACTTAAGTTATATTTGGAAAGAAAACTAATGTGTTTAATAACGCAACACAGAGTCCGTGCCTGGCCCATCTTTCGGCATCTGGCCGGTCGGAGGCTGCGATCTTCGATAGCCCGGTCACTGTCCCCGAACGCACACCACCACACTACGCCACTACCGCTGGTGCGCTCCACTTGGTGCTCTATATAAAAATTATGTAAAAAAAAGGAATCAAATTTATGGTTTTGAAATAAATAATAAATAGAAAGACTAAATAATCAGCGAGAGCGAAGTGAGCCCAAGTATATCCCACATTCTGAGCACTTTTGTGGTACACTAAAGCGGGAAAACTATCATGCCTATGTATTTGTACTGTATCATAGTAATTTTTATTTATATGTAGATGTGTTATCATCGGTCAGTCAAGTTTTGGTTGCTACTAAAATATAAAAAACTGCATTAAAGATTATTACCACGCAGAAAAACGACGCGAGCCCTCACAAAGCTCGGTTTTTAGCTAGTATTATATTATAATTATGGTAATCTGAAAGTAATAAAGTATAGATTTGAGTTTGCTATACTTACATTATATTTTGAATGTAAAAAATGCGACCTATCGTGTTGACTAATTTAAGTAAACAAGTTTTAGGTTAGTTCTACTACTGTTTTCATTACAAAACAGGAATATGTAGTGATAAAAATATATTATTATTTATATCAAAATATTCCGGTCCAGAACGCAGTGGAATAAACCCCGGCCACTAGTTACAGATCAGGTCGTGCGACAGCAACTGGAGCGGTTTTCGTCTCGTAATAATTATTGATTACAACCCACTTGCCTCTTAGACTTTACCGTAGAAACGAGCTAGATATATTAATCTATACTTTTAATATTATAAATGCGAAAGCGTGTCCGTCTGTCTGTTACCTCTTCACGCCCTAACCGATGAACCGATTTCGCTGAAACTTGGTATGCCGATACTTTGAGTCCCGGGACATAGGATACTTTTTATGCCAAAAAATGTACGGTTCTCGCGTGATAAACAAATTTAGGCGCAAGAAAGTAGCGGGTGTCATCTAGTATTTACTATTTTCATTTCAGTAAATATACTGATTAATCAATTAAAAAGAAGGTCAAACGTTAATTGAACCTTCTTTTAAATTAAGATCTTCGAGCTTGGAGGAAGGTTCAACTTTTTTTTTTTTCAAAATGGTGGACAGTAGGCTGGTCAATGCCAGGCTTATTAATACCACCTCTTTTGAGATTTCCAGCATAGTATTCATATATTAGTGACATTGCACTGATTTCTCTAAGAACAAGTCTTTGACCTTTTCAAATTAATAATTTTAATTCAGGCCAAAAACCTTTGCTTGACCGCAACCAGAACTGTCAAACACAAGACAAATACCTGCAAAGAGGTCATAAAAAACTGGTATTTGTTCCCAAACCAACTCCACGTTATCTATATAAACAAATCACTATTTTATTAGAAAGAATTATTAATATATCTTTTACGACTTGAATAATTAAACTTCTTTATTTATACCTTATGTTCTCGATATTAATATATATTAACTCGTGGATAAGATATATAAAAGTTATGACCGGTTCATTCAAAGGTTCAGATTCCGTAGTAAAACGAAATCTTGGTTTATTTATGCGTACCCTTATCACGGCAGTAAACCACATGAAAATCGATACAGTTTTTAAATTTACGATTTGTTTACACCTATATAACTTATCAAGGTCTTTTTCGATACAGATATCGACAGCGTGACACATACGGAATTTTGATCGCACAAAAAGTCGCGGGTGCCGGGCGCGTGGGCGCGAATGTGTCGACCGCTTGACACAATAAATTGTCAAATGACATTCTATTGTCGAGGGGACACTGGGCTGACAGTAATCGATATTCTGTTATACAGGCTGATCTTTGTTATATACTTGTTGGAGCAGATTCATTGGTACTTGATAACGAATATAAATGGAACAGAATTCATGTACGTACGTTAAGGGCGTTCCCTACGGCGAATCCGTAATATACCGTATTTAGAACCTTATAAACTCATAATTTGAAAGCTACAGAGTTATAATAAAAATACAGCTCAAAAATCTTCAGTATCTCAACATTCCTTTCCATATATTGAATTTTCTATTTTCGCTTATTGCACTCATGATATCAGCTTCCAAAGTAAAGCCAATTTATTAAAATTCAAGTATACATTCAGCATCTCCTTAGTATTTACAAATTACTTTTATTTGAAACACACGCCAATAGATCGACAATATCATAAACTACGGTACATATTCCCAGTTTTAATTTTTTTAGGACAATTTTGAACTAAGATAAGTAAAAAAAATAGGGTTTTAGTGCGATCTCGTTAACGCGGCAAATGTATGGCCAAAGTTGTTTGCTCGGGGGACGGCCTTAAGTATGTTAAGATTGTTGATATTTGAAATTATTACACTCTACAATATAAAAATACAGTGATGTTACACTGTATTAATACCAGCGAATCTCTGTCTTTAAGTTTTAAAATCTTGAGGACTTTTCTATTGGGATATAGAGTATATCCCAATTTTAAAACTAGACGAAGGCCTGATAATGATGATTACCAGTCAGCATCGTAATATCGCAGGTGGTCGTATTAATAATTATTGCATGTATTAACATAATTTTTAAGGTCATTGCTACCAGGTTATTTTTTTAATTCAACAATATTTCAACTAATCAACGGCAAACATTTTGAAACGCTTAATTAATGGAAGGTTAGATTTGTTTAATTGCTTTCGACTTCTGGTTTAAGAGGTGTAAATTAAATCAATGTAATATTTTATTCTAGATTTTTAATATAATTATTAACATAGTCTATTTTTTATAGTTTCAATAAAAAGCTGTTCTATTTAGGGTTAAAACTAGACGTTTTGTCGTTTGCGTAGCTCCGCCCGTATGAAGAATAATTCCTCGGGGACTATAAATTTCCTTACGAAATAAGTACGCTTGTCCTTCCCTGTCCTTTAATCTACATCTGTGCAAAATTACACAAAAATCGATCTAATTCTTCATGAGATTAGCGCGTACATACAAACTCTTCGACTTTATAATATTATAGATTACTTTTTCTTCAGACATCTAAAGCGCAGGCTTTACCGCACCGACCACGAAAACCCCAAACATGTTCAAGCCCTCACCCTTCCTAGTACTTGTAGTGGTCGTCACCTGACACTGCACACGATGTCGATATGATCTTATTGCAGCACAACTATGCACTTGTGTGACCCGTTACAACATTTATTTCAGACTACACTTTGATCCTGTTTGGAGTAGAATTTTGAATTTCGAGTCTACATCGTAAGTGAAATAGATGTGCGAAGTTTCTATTAAGTGGTTTTGGTTTGTGCTTTGGTCTATTTCTGAATTACCTTTGATTTTATACATAATGTAGATTAATTTATTTTTAAATAAGTACATCACTGAAATGTCAAGAGCAAAATCTAAACCACCTCCTTTTCTCAGAGTTGACTAAACACCTACGTCCCACTCTCCTTTTTAAACTGACTTTCGCTACCGTATCGAAGCATGGCGGATCAGATAAAGACAACAATTACTAATGAAAGTCACTTACACGGATCTAATTGGATCAGTGACATTCATGTGGACTGGTTATATCTATCATATGACAGCCCACAATAATTTGATGCCGGCTGTAATGTCAAAAGTCGCGTAAATGTCAGCCAACACCTCTGCACTCGCTTCCGTGTCCCTTCACTTTTACAATGACATATTTTTAGGGACCGGCAGCCTTGGTCGGGGAAGCCCCTGTCCCTTTTGATACGAATTTGTATCGTACGGAACTGTTTTGTCTGCTTAAAAGATAATTTAACTATGCCTCACTTGGGTGAAGAAAATCTTTAATTTTGGCTTATCTTTGGTGCGTTATTTTGGTTAACCTACCCTACGTATTATATTCACGGCATGGCAACAAGACCAAAAATACAGATGATTAGTATCAACCGTAATTTATAAAACGTCCGATTCCGACGCTAACTGAACAGGAAGTGACGATTTCATAAATTAAAGTGGGTAGTTTTAATTTTGCGACAAACCATAGGGCTGTCATTTCTTTTTATTTTTTGACAAACATTTGAACATTATCATTTATCAATCCTTACAGTCAAAATTGCCATTTTCTTTACTTCAGGGTTGCCATTTTATATATTTATTTGCTCAATGTAGTTAGCAACCCTAAGGTTCGGTAAGCGTGGGCGGACTGCGCAGGAGATAGCGGTGTGCGTTATTTATTCGATACTTCAACTTCTATTCGTATCGATAACTATGTTTAACGAATATATACGAGGACGTTTAATTCCTTGTGATAGAATTACTGTGACTTTAAAGGCATTAGAAACTGATTTGAGCGTTTTATCGATTTACGTGATGTCACTCTTGGTTGTTTATGATCCTTCTCGTAAGTTTTGAAACCATTTTTTTAGTCTTAGTGTTGCTATAATTCGAAATAATAATATTATTTATTTTTAAACATTCATGTCCTATGAACTGCTAGTTTAAATCAAAATATGGCAATTCTTTTTTATTAGCTGAAATCACGCGTTTTGCAGTTGATGCTATACGGCAGACTGTTTTCATAACATGAAGTAATGCGGATGAAATCATAAGATACATGAACCATTTCTCGAGTTTATATCTGTGTAAGTACCTTTTCTAATTAAACATTACAAAGTACGTATCAGTGATATATTATAATGTTATAGTTTTATTACGCACTTAAATACTTTGATTACTTAATGCCAATCGATGCCGTTATTAATGTCGAGCAATTAAACGACTTTAGAGCGAGGCCACACAGCTTCGGTGCGTTGCGGTAAGTAATCGCAGCAGCAATTTTACATGCATATTTTATGATCTGACGCATTGATGCGTTGCATTATCAAATACGATACTTTGACGTAACGGCAGACCGGAGATGAATAGGGAAAACGATGTGTTGCACTGTTACCGTCTTGTGGTGTGATGTGATGCCAAAAGCGCAACGCAGCTATGTGGCATACAATGCGTTATTCCAACGGAACGACATACGCAACGCACCGCTACAGTATTGCTTCAATCTCAATGTTCGTTATCTACCCCCCGGGTTAGCTGAAGCTATTAGTAAGTGACATTATCGAGGTAGACTTCCTTGAGACTTACACAAGGTACGTGATAAAAACTACAAAATAAATTAAATTAGAGTAATTTCATGTAATCATGAGACCTTAATACTTAAATACCAAACAAATTATTTAACGTTTTGAAATGGAAACTGACTTTACATTTCGGGTTTGATGAGTTAAATAAATAAATAAATAGTCCACAAAAGGGTTAAGTAGGTAATAGCCTGCTTATACGAATACATGCTTTTCTTGCATGCCAAATACAGTTCTAAGTTTCAGATTATAAAAGATTACTAACATTATTCACATCCGATTCCCACTTTCGCTTATGCGACATAGATAATTGTCTAGGATCTAAATCTAGGAATAGCGGATTTGAATTACAAAACGTCCGCTAGGTCTTTGCTTTATAGCATCTAGAAATGTCCCAAGTTTTGTGATATGGCAATAAATTGAAATTTAAAATCCTGTTATTAATATTTCCAATAGCTCCAGCCAGATTGATTAGGTTTAATGATCAGTCACTAATTGCAGTGTCTGCATAAATTATTTATTGATTTCTAGGCCGCTTTTGCAAATATTTTCATAATTTTCATATTATATAAGTCGGCAGTTATGCGGGTAGTTCGTAACAAGTTATCCGTCTTGCTGTCAAGGATCTTGCCCCACGTTGGGCGCCAATGTAAATCGTTTCTAAAAGTTGCAATAATAATATTAATTTATTTCAAAATTTAATTATATAGCAGACATGAGTGTGTCTACCTTAAAATATTTTTACTTGTAAGTGAGATTTTATTTCAGCAGTTTCTGCACTAATTTCACAATACTTCTGTATAAATGTCAAAATACTATACAATATAAGTAACATAGCTCATCAGATTTTCTAAAATTATCTCGACTGTGCCATCCAGTAAACAGACATCCATGTTGCACCGCCGGCCGGTGGCGCGGTGGGCGTCGACACAGTGATTTACGTTCGGAGCTCTCAATGAAACAAGTATTAGACGCTACACCGAAACGCGGATCTAAAGCAAATTGAGCACTGGATAAACCCGTTTTTATCAATACTCGCGAGTTATAGCGCATTCAAATAGTCTTCGTTATGGATCGGCGCGATTATCTAGCGTTAAAAGCCTTCCCGGTTTTCCAATCAACCTGTATCGATCAGTTGTAGATCACACACAATCTTACTTTACGAGTACTAGTACAACTTTTATTTGATTTACTATCAGAGAACTGGATTCATAGGCAGTTAACAGACTTACGTTATTTGGTTGGGTTATTTAAAATCAATGTCAGCCGTGATAGCTATGTCTCTTGACATAACTCGACCGAATTATGTAGATGTGTCGTCTGCCCGCCTTAAAATATCATAAAGTACAACAAAATAAACAAAATGTTAAAAATGCCTTATCATTCGTTTACATCAAACATGAGGTAATAATAATAATTAACCGCGGTGGGGTACCACCTGGTGGTTAATCGATTTACATTAATTTAATTTATTTCAATTTGAATATGTTTAGATACAGTGACCTCCGGGCTCTGGCGACGAAAGTCGAAAACATATTTTAAGATTGAGGAACGAGGAATCTTCCTCTATCTGTAGAAATGTTAGATTATCTAATCTTTCTCCAGCTCTTGAAGAAATTGTAATAAGAATATTATACATAGCTATCGAAGGCTTACTTACGAGTACCAAGATTCTACACCAAAGGTGGCCAACCTTTTCGACACTTGGGCCAAAATTCGGAAGTAGAATTTTATCCCGGGCCGCACTACCAAATTTTATGTATACTCGTAGTGGAATAAAAATCAAAATCAGATACTAATTTATCCTATTAGAACATAGTTAGAGCTTTTATTTTAAAAGTACATATGTGGTAATTTTAGTATTAACTTTTTTTACTTTAACGATGTGCTCGGCTCCGCGGGCCATAAGGTAACAGACGGCGGACCGCTTGTTGGCCACCCTTGTTCTACACAATAGGACACAAGATAAATGTACTTATTTCTAAATATTATGTAAACCTGTTACATTTTAAAAACTCTCTTTGTACATTCTTTCCCGGGACAAAAATATCTACATACCTTTCGTCATACCTACTAGGTTTAGCGATTTAAGCGTAAAGAGGTAGCACAGATACAGTCACATTTATAATATTAAATATGGATTATCAGTAAACTGTGAATATTGACACATTAATCTGGGCGAGGTATTCATATTAATTATGCATCGAATCGTCTGGGAATTTGAACCTGTGACCCACAAGTGACATGAGATATTTCCAAACGCAGATTCCGATACAGATCAGTGCGTCCATTGCTTAACGTTTAGATTTCAATTTAATTAATTTAAATTTAAATTATAATACTGTTGGGCAGCTATAATGCTACTATTTTTATGTAAGTAATGTAAGTATTAATAAAAAAAGAATAATAGAATGGTAATTCCTCTCTCTTGATCCTAGGTTCGTCTGAGCTTTGGAGGCTAAAATTTTAATGAGCTCTGGCAGCTATAATGCTAATGTTAGATTACATGCACAATAAAGAATAACAACACCTCTGATGATCCTTATTTTGTCAAAAAGGAGAGAAAGGGAGTCTTTGGAGTTTTCCTTAAGTTAGGAAATTACATCAGGTCATCAGATTTTATTACAGCTACTGAAATGAAATGAAAAGAGCAAGAACATTTTTATGATGATGCTGATGATGATGATGATAATGAAGATGATCAAAATGATGTTGATGATGATGATGGTGATTATGATGATATGCAGCGTAGTGTTGCGCCACGCGCATGCGGCACTGTAACAATTTGCTATCGACAGCGGAGACATCAAACACGGTGAAAGGCTGGTACCGATCTGGAGCGCTCTTGTACCGCCAGATTTATTTGCATACCTTGAGGAACTATTTTCCTTCACCTTTACGGTTTTGAAAGTGTGAACTTTTCGTGACGCGAGCAGAGAAAAATTGTCCTTGAAACAAGCGGACTTAAGTGATTGCGTTTATAAGAACGTTTTCCGCGGCCCTGTTGATAGGTAATGAACGCAATATCTTTCGGAGACGCTGTACTTTTGACGTGACAACGTCTTATAATTCGATGGGGCCGGCTGCGCGCACGAAAAAACATGACGCAATATGCGGCGTTACCTCGCTCTGAGGCGTCGTTGTCACGTTCAACTATCGTCAGTAAACCGACTTTACAGACAACCGAGTTCGAGTCGAGTTCGAGTCGATAAGTAACACTCATACACATTTACTTTATAATATTACTGCCATTGAAAAAAAAAACTTTTAGAGTTTTCCAATAAAAACTAGGTAGGACATACGCCTATTCTTTTACAAAAGCATCATTAGAGTGCGGTGTAATAGCACCAAATAACACAATATCAGATCACGGTGACACGAAGACACTACCAGTTCGCCTACAGACCCATTGTTCGCCAGTTCGGGAGACATTCCGACATACCTATGTGTGGTACAACGCTGCTATGTATAACTTTAGTTTTATTTGGTATACTATTAACATTTGAGTTAAGGTAGAACATAGATAGATTTTTTTTCATACCAAGTTAAAACTAAAGTGGTATAAAAAGAGCAATACAAGAAAGGTAGGTAGAAACAAATAGGTGATCTCACTGCTAACAATGGTTTCTATCAGTTAAACAGTGCAACCCGATTTTTTCTGTAGACTTCATTAAATGACACGTGCTAGTCGAATCTAAAGATTTTGACAAAGAACTCAATCAAATAAAAGGATTTTTCAATGCTATGAATGCTATGTTACAATCGAAATATCATGCCTTTTACACTATTAGTTAAGTACTTACACGATATTTATTCGTCAACTATAAAATTCATACGTGGGCTGTTGTAACACGCAAACCACTGAACACATTGTCACATTGTTCTCACGGGTCCCAAAACTGACCTCTAATTGGTTAGATGGTATCGCCGTTTCGTAACCGTCAAAATGTCGTCCCCGAAATAAAAACGTCACTGACATTTCGGATGTTAATCCGGCGGGAAAGTGATCGGCTTGGACCAGACATCTGGGGCCTTATTTTGATACTTCGAATCCCATTTCGATCGGGGGGATAACTGCCTTAAGGAGTTCACACACGGTGGCTATAATGTAGAGATGTGTACGATAGATCTAAGATTATAGTACGATACATTAAGGGGTGTGGCGAATGATAATGATGAAGGAGGCGTGTTCTGTTGAGGGTCACCAATGTGGGATATGCGTGGCGGCCACAAAGGAAGATATTTCGACCGAGCGAGGTGGTATGCTCGGTCAGGCCGGGCCGGAGCCCACGTGATACGTTTCAGCTGTCGTATATACTGACGCGCGCAGAAAACTTCGATAGCGCGATGCAGGAATGTTAGGCGAATTGTGGGTACCGCCACAGGGGTACGTGGATCTGCTCTCTGGGGGCGGCGCGGTGGAGCGCCCGGGCATACCCACTAAAACCCCGACGTGTTCCTGCAGAGCCACAGGATACGCGGAATACACAACCGTGACTCTGCCAGCGATTCAGTTGTAAGTAAAACAACCAGACGATATTCGAGGAATGAGAATACGTCTCTAGTAGTCGCGTAATATCGATGGATCTTAATCCCTGGCTCTTTGATCAATGCAACTTTATGCTGTCTCCCGCTTTGTTTGGGTAAGGAATTCGAAGATTTGCCACATTTATTTAATTTCTCCACGTAAATCATAATATGATTTCCATCCATATAAAACAGTTTATGTAGTTGTTTACTAGTCCTAGCTTACAAGAGTTGTAGTGGTAGAAGATTTTATTGTTAACGTAACTAGCGGGGTAAATAATCATGAAAGAGGAATGAGAAAAACTTAAAAAAGCAGTAGAAACAGAGCTCTGTCTATTATTCTCTTTTACTCGTAATATAATATGGCTATTGAGTTTATACAACAAGAGTGTGAAAAAGCCTCTGTCAATAGCCGAATTTCCCTGTCATCCCCAGTCCCGACTATAGCCTAACCAATATTGATGCTCATGTTAATCCGATAAACATCATGTCTACTCCCATCAATGCCATTATACTTTCTAAATAAAATATAAATAACAAATGAAGACGTTGTCACAATACATCAATGATACGGCAGATGACATCGACGTAATCCCCCACGTGTGGGACTTTATTGGAGACCGGTTGGCTTACAGTTCACTTACTGTAGTCTAGTTGTGTTAGGATTGAAGAGCGTCCTTAGCTTCGACCAACGTTTAAAGATACTTTTAATCCTGGAAAAGGACATGAGATTTTATGATTTTTGCACGATAAAATATTTAAAGAACTTAGTTAAGAAACAGCTGATTTTTTAAATCATTTACTACTTAGTATGTTGTGGTAGTACCACTACTGCAACTACACCTAAACCAATTTTTTATCATGGCCTCATTTTTTGCTTAAACAAGTCGTGCATATAAGACTTTTTTATTATTGAAATTGTTTATACCAAAGCATTAAAATTCATCTTAATCTAGTTACTGTCAATTACGCCTCATGGCTTTATTATAGTATACAATTGCACCCAATATATAACGCGTAATATAAACTGTCTTGTTCATGCTACATTGCAACGCTTGCGCTGGTATTTCGGATTAAAGAAGACCAGTTAGATAGCGCGATTCACGTTAGGACGTGCCATTACTCACGCGTCTATCTCGCTATCGACAGTCGATACATCATTGTGACCTTAGCTTCTGTGGGCGTCGGCCATTCATATACTTTTTTTTTTAATTTTTATTAATGATCACAATGTTTGTGCGAAATAACTGGACTTTTGCTATTGTTTTAGCAGAGATGTCACAAATACACAGTGATGAATAGACACACAAGTACAATATGAAACTATGTTTTGCAAGAAGCTTCCAATTAATCATAAGCCGAATGACTACGATATAATAATTATTATATTAAAACCGTATTTACATTTATTATATTATTGCTAGCTCAATTTCTATGAACTTTTAAGCTAGCATAACTATAACAAGATAGTAAAATTTGGATTCCAAAACCCTTGCCGAAAAGCCGATGCTTCCATTTACCCTGTGTCACTCTAGCAGACGAAATGAATGTATGATAATATCACTTACATGTGACACTCGAAAACATAACTCCTTCTACCGCAGTCGAATTGCTATGATGTAATAATAAATTTCCTGCCAAAACGCTATTGTTTGTATGAAAGGCATCTGCAGTATAAACATGTTTGTCTTGGTGACATCACTTCGTCTGATATGTCAAAACAGTGTCGCAATCGAAACACGATCTATAGAAGCAATACATCATAGTGATATAGATCATAGGCTACAAGACAGGCTATTAAAAGGTCACATACTGTGTACAAAACTCAAGGTTTTCATAACTCTTTGTATGTACATACAAGTTTTAATTAATCCGAGTGATTAAAATCAACTTTCCCGAGTTGTATGTTTCTTTACGTTCTTTACAATAAACTCTTATATACAAACTAGCTGACCCGGCAAACGTTGTTTTGCCATATAAATAATTTTTGGTATGAAAAATAGATGTTGGCCGATTCTCAGACGTACTGAATATGCATATAAAATTTCATAAAGATCGGTCAAGCCGTTTCGGAGGAGTACGGTAACTAACATTGTGACAGGGAAATTTTATATATAAGATAATCTACCAAATTTTTGTAAATAAGAGTGATGTTCAGTATGAAAATTGTATGGCAGTTACGAAAAATTAATGAAATAATATTTCGCCAATGAAAGGAAAACGCTATATCCAAGTTTGATCCAGCCGTTTTAGAGTAGTTTGGCAATAATCACCGCGATATGATAGCATAATTATAATGCTATCATGTCGCAGTGCAAGCATAGCATAAGTTAGTTGCATCGCTCTTGAGGACTGCTTTTTTATCAGTTTTATTCTACAAGAAGCAGAAAAGAAACCAAACTATGTAAGGTAGCGGCGCCTCCAAGAAGAGTATTGTTAACATGTTTTTTAATTCTCAATTGGAAGTGAACATTCAGGAGGTTACAACAAAACAATTGAACAAATGCTAGCACAATGGACGATTTGATCGCACCGAGACTACTACGATGACCATACGTTTTGTATAGCGAGGACAAAGTAAAAATTTTACCCACCAGAATGATCATACAACCTGAGAAATAGGAAGTAAAAATTTATTACGAAAAAAATGCATATCCCGTATTTCTTATTCACCTACTTTACTCAACATATTACGTTGTTGATGTGTAGTGGTTGTCTGTTAAGTTACTTTTATAACGTAGACGAGGTCCAAAATTTATTTAATATTTTTATTCACGGTGTTAGCTGTTCTTTTTATTAATTATAAAGAGTAAGTAATAACAGTTAATTATCAAGAGCATGTTAGATTTTTGACCGACTCTCCAAGCGTGTAGGTTTTTTTTGGTACCACAGTAAATAAAGTGTCAAAATTAGTACGTACGTAGGCCACACTATAAGTTTTGCGTAACTTGAAAAAACGACATGTTATAACCAAAATATTATGTTTATTGCTTTTCAAAGTACTCTCTTTTACATTCTAAACATTATTTTATGCGATCGAACCATTTTTTTAAACAGGAGGATCACAGATCTGAAGACATGTATTCTACGCGCTGATTGAATGCTATCACTGCCTCTTCGGAGTTGGTAAAAGTGAAACCTCTCACTAAATCTTTAATTTTGAAGAAAATACAGAAATCACAAGGTGCTAGGTTGGGGCTTAACGCAGAATGGGTCACGAGTTGTGCTTTTTCGGAATCTAAAAATTACTTTGTTTTGTTGGCCGTGTGTGAACAGACGTTGTAGGAGGATGCGGCTGTGTTCCCCTGGTTTGCCGCTAGATGGCTCTGTGTGTCCGTAACAATATAATACATATTTCAAAAAAGTAAAAAACCAAATTATCAACTTATGGGGCAAACGAGCAAACGGGTCACCTGATGGAAAGCAACTTCCGTCGCCCATGGACACTCGCAGCATCAGAAGAGCTGCAGGTGCGTTGCCGGCCTTTTAAGGGGTAATAGGGGAGGGTAGGGAAGGAAATAGGAAAGGGTAGGGAAGGGAAAAGGGTAGGGGATTGGGCCTCCTGTAAACTCACTCACTCGGCGAAACACAGCGCAAGCACTGTTTCACGCCAGTTTTCTGTGAGGACGTGGTATTTCTCCGGTCGAGCCGGCCCATTCGTGCCGAAGCATGGCTCTCCCACGTCAAAAGATTAATAGAAGTATTGCAAAGCAGTAGATATTTTTTATATATTCTTTTAATAAATAATGAAGGAGTAAAGTGGTTTCATTCAACGATTTGGAGGTGATTTGGTTTTTTATTTCTTTATTATGTGATACCGATAGAAAAAATATGGCAAAACCACGTTACGTATCATATCATGTAGATTACTAATTATTTTTTTCAGATATAATTTCTCTGTTAATGCCGATGAAAAGTGGTTTCATCTGCACGCTTTTTTCGCGAGTGGAGCCTTAACAGTAGTCACTTGTTTTCGTTAACGGCAGTTGAAAGCCGCCCTTCACGAAATTCGTCATGTAAAGAAACTCGACCTCTTTCAATTTCAACATACCATCTCCTCACGGTGCTCATACAAGGTGCTTCTGTCCCAAAAGCATTATGAAGACGAGCAGCATAGTCTTGCGGAGAGAGAGAACTTTTAAAATCATAAAAAATCTTCGCTCTAAAATCTTTTCGACTTAATTCCAATTTCGTTGCGTACGTAGAACTTTGATGTGTGATAAAAAATAATTGACCAATGATTTCCCGCCATTTTTTTTTTATATTGCTAAGAAGATTACAAGGTTTAAAAAAATATAACATTCATAACTCAAATAGTTCCGATTAGCTAGAAGTGCAAAACTTTTAGTGTGCCCCATGTATAATCTAGTTACGATATCTTCACATAACTCGTTACATTTACAACACAAACCTGTGTAATATCTCATTTCCTTAAATTGAACATTTAATGTTAAGCAATTACCAAATAAAAAATAGTGTAAAGGTTACAACATATACTGTCAATATTAATATGTTATTTTTGTTATATAGCCCGTAATAACTGTAATCAGAGTCAATCGGTGATCGATATAGTAATTACCGCGTTAGACAGGTTTCACCTGATTAATAACAAGTGACATTAGCCGTATGACGGAGCCTAAGGTCTAGCGTTCACACAAGACACGACAATAATAATTATTCAGTATTGCCTATATTATTAGACAAATCTTATTAGGGCTCGTGCTTATTGAGACACGACTGACTTAAGAATTTTATTTACTGCTACACATGCGAATGTTACACGATTATACGAAAAATATTTTGTGTTCCAGTCGTCTTAAAACGTGTCTCAAGTTAGCTTTCAGCGTTAGCTTTGAGGCTGTTTCTTTGAGATATTTTTGTTTCGGTATTCGCAACTTCATATTACTCAACAACTGTTCAGTCGTAGGCGAGCGATAACCCTTACTATTGCCCGGTTAGAGTAAGGCTTCAGCTTTATGATCCTTATATCGTTGGCATACAGACTAACAGGTAAAATAATAAACATACTTTATGACACTAACGCGCTGTTTCCTCGTGTCACTATAATTATAAATTTAATTATTCTGTTCATTATGTTATACGAGTCATAAGTTGTATTATGACTTATGTGTTCGTAAAATTTTACGCCTTAATTATTTTGATAAAAATAAACAAAAATATTTGACACGAATCACGATGTTTTGGAAAAAAAATGTAACATTAACAGGCATTTTAATACTTAGAATTGAATGTGTACCACTTTTAGGTATACATAATGGACAATGTTATTTACCGACAGTTGCTTTTTAAACGTTCTTGACAGAAATATATAATTCCCAAAATCTGACCTTCTTATACTTAACAAAACCCTGGTCACCCTACCGGCTTACTGCGAAATGCTGCGTCTATTGTAGAGAGCATTCGAAGAAAGATTAATTTATTGGAGATTATTGAATACAGGATAATGATACGGATAATACTAGTATTGGCTTTACATTTAACATGAAATAACTACATACACGAATAGCAGCGTTCATCTTATAGGTAACCTAGTCTTTAGAAAGAAAAATAACTATTATAAATTATTATAATAATTTAATGTAGATGTCAGATATAATACAAGTGTTTTATAAAACAGATTATTTAAGTTAAACTGTTCGAGAACTTATAGGGTGTTTTTTTTATTCGGCTCCATTGCCTGTTTCTAACCAGTAAAATAAACAGGACAAGAGGACAGGAGGAATAAATACCACGTTTAAATCTCTTCCATCTCGTAGGTCTCACATGGCTGAGACCTAGAGAAATTGTACACGAAAAGCTAACAAAAAATCGTCTGCAGACCACCATTGTGTTTGGCTCCAACTAATTGATCCTTCACCGCAGCTTAACAAAAGACGATTAGTTCAAACACAATATTGGTAGTTGTCTAAGCCGTTTTTACCTGGTTATACCGTTACTGGCCAATTTACCTGTAGCTTAATCTTTTTGGTTTAACACGCTAAAGGTTAAGCTATTTTCTTAATAACCCAGCAACAAACAAAGCTGAAATATTAAGACACTATGACTAGATGATGCCCGCAACTCCGTTGCGCCAAAATTTGTTTATCGCGCGGGAACCGTACATTTTTCCGGGACAAAATTTATCCTATGTCCTTTCCCGGGACTCAAGGTATCTCCATGCCAAATTTCAGCAAAATCAGTTCAGCGGTTTGGGCGTGAAGAGGTAACAGGCAGACAGACAGACAGACACACTTTCAAATTTACAATATTAGTATGGGAGTATGGATATTGAGCTTAATAGTAAAATTACACACAATTTTTTATAGGTATCCTAATAAGGGTGGACAATTTTTATAAAAAGGGTTTTGTAAAATTACCTACTTAAAAAAAATTCAAACTAAACTTCACGCTCAGGATTTTGTGAAATTCTAAATGACCCGGTCAACTTCATATCAATTCCCTTCTAATACAAACCTTCCCTGGTCTTCCACGACTATTTTAAGACTAAAATGAGCCAAATCTGTTCAGCCGTTCTCCAGTATTAGCGAAACTAACAAAATTTAAAATTCATTTTTATTTACACATAAGGTAAAATTTTATATATTATATTAGTCAACGTCATATTATGACCCTTGTACTGTGACCTCGCCGAACAAATCTCAATAATTGCTGACGAATGACTCCACTAGGTATAAAACGTGTGTGTTTTCGATAAGTCCCGGGTTCGACGTCCGTTTGACATTTGACATGTGAATGTCAAGGTGCGAACGCAAGAGTGTCTATATTTGTATTCTTCGATGGCAACAATTTAAAATTTGTTTACTTATTTGTACCTAAAAAGTACCCTATAGATAAAAAGTATTCACACTTATAGTGTTATTATGGATGGCTAGATTGGTTTTTTCTATGACACAAGTGATGTAAGTATGACTATATTTTGACCTTTTTCTGCAGTTTCCTTTAGGAATAGCTGAGAAAAGTCGCATCACTTTTAACTCTTCCTCAATGTTTAAATCTAAAATCTAAAATATTTCCATATTAAACGAATAAATATGATGTCTGCAATTATAATACTTTTTACATTTTATCTCTCGTAAGCCTCACTTCTTTTCCGTGTACTCGAGGACTTGTAAAGGGTAAAGAAATAAAAGCAAATTGTTCGTAAGGTCATCTAGTTGTTACATTTTAAGTACTCTTTGATTTCCGACTGACATTCAGCTCTTTGTGTCATAAAGTATGTAATATATCGTTTACATCGGATAAAAATATATTTTTTTTCATCGGATAAAATCGGATAAAAACATATAATATTATTATATAATTTATGAGCTATGGGTTTAATTTTAGGTTCAGGTCTTATTGCTTATATTTCCGCGTTTTGTTTTTTTTAGTCAAATAACCTCGACCCCGGATAAAATATCAATGAGATCAAGATCCGTAGCAAATACTTCTTAAATCTATTTAGATTCCATAAAAAAATATTCAAATTTATTGGGTTACAAAAGCGACAAGGCGTTTCCGATTTAAGAAATAAATGGTTGAGTCACTTTGCCGCTAACGCGTATGCCAATGTGTAAAATTAAAAAGGTAAACTTTGGATTCCATTTTCAAAACCTACACCTTTATTCCTTGTAGACTTTAGAATGAAGTTGGTATTAAGAAGTGGAAGACAATTTTTGTGAAACAATGAAATATTATGTCGTCCTTGAATTCTTAGAGTCTTCAGTAACTTTTACCTCATAATTTATAAGCATTAGGTGTTAGCATTTTATATCACTTAGTTGTCACAACTCACAATTACTACGAGTACTTTCGTTTGCATATCCACCATTAACATTAAAAGTGATAAATAAAAGCAACTAAACACAAAGAATTGCCTTAGGACGCATTTTCATTAGTCGTTAACTCGTACGGTATACAGCATGCGGGGAGTCTATGACAACTAATTGACAACTAACGGCGCATTATCATTGCGTTTCAGAAATCTCCCGCACCCCGCATGCGGGCCCTATCGACCAGTGAAAATGCGCCATTATAGCTGTCGCCCGCACACAAAATCCCCGTAAAAGACATTTACCTTATAAAAGACACCCTCTTCTATAAGATTTGAAGGTTCAAATGGTAGCTAAATAAGCTAATATTATGGCATATCTAATCACTACCTAACTCTACTGCAACTCGGAATGTTGGCGCGTGGTGCGGCACGTGGGCCGCGACATTTGCCCCGCGACGCCAAGACACATGATTCACACTTCCTACAGAAGAAAACCCCATGTTTTTGTGGAAAATGCCGTTAAAGCAATGTATGAGCTGACCTCGGAAGTGTATAATTCCAGCATATAATATAGATTCATGTTAAGACAATGAGGTAAATCGTAAACTATGAGTTCAAGGGCCTCCGCCGCCCAGCTAAGTCAAGTCAAAAATAGACGATAACGCGAAATAATTCATAATTTTATTAATTTTTGGTTGGTATCCCTGATAATCCTACGATAAAGGTTTATTATACAATTTAGGTGTTGGTACTACGAACTGACAGTTAAAATGTTGTAGCCCTAAGTAGTTTCAGCCAAGCAGGGCAATCGCGATAAATTTATTCAACTGAAACGCAAGTGAAACTCGGACGTTGATCGACTTTTGGAACGATTCGGTATCGCGCTAACGTTTTGACAGCTAGTTGAGACGTTACTGAACCTCAGCCCGAGCGCAAACGCTGTCAAAACAAAAAGTTGATACAATGCAACTTCTACTCGCACGTTTCTGAAACTTTTCTTATTTTGGTGTATTAAATTGACAAAAATCGATGGAAAAATATAACAAAGGCTATAATTAAATTATAATTTAAGCTTATGTTTTACTTTAAAGCTGTAAAATAACATGCTACGGACTATGTTTTGTTATTTGAGTTTGTTAAAAAGTGAATTGAATTTTGACATTACTACTTTACGTAAATGTTTTATGCGCCACATAAAACTTTTGTCACAAGTCACAACTCACACTATGTGTCACTATTCAACACTTATATGCCGTTTGTAAAATATAGTAAAACAATATTAAGAATTCATATACGTAAATTAAAAACTCCAAGTAATAATCATTCACATCATTGATCATAACTACCAAGTACCAAAACAACTTCACTCGTGTCATATTTATCCATATGTAAATGAACAATTTATCAATTGACCAATTAACGCATCGGAAAAAATTTGTTCATATTTAAGCCAATCAAAATTAAATCAGAAGGGCGCTGATTGGTCCGCTGCATTGTCTGTCTAAAGGTAAAACGTTGCGCTTCGTTCGAGTTCCATCTAAGGTTGAGTTACGGTTGGAACGTTAGCACGATACTGAAATTTGCTCAGACGCAGCGGAACCGAACCGTAACTGAACCAAAACCAAAGCAAATGTGAACCTGAATTGGAACGTTTAAAAATAACGCGATTGCCCTGCAGGGCCCCATAAGCTCACGGTCCGGCACTGATTATCTCAACAAAGCTATGAGATGATACTTTAGGGTGTGTACGTGTTTCTTGTAGAGTTCGCTGTGAAGGTAGCAGCTCTGAAAGACCAATTTTTTTCACTTTTGTATGGGCAAGCACCCCAGCGTCACGAGTTTAAAGAAATCGTAAACTATCTTGATATAGGTATCTTTATCTTTAAACTGCTACTTTCACAGTGAACTCCCTACAAGGAACACGAACACACTCTAAATTATTATCACTCAGTTTTGTTACGTCCTGCAGATTATTTTTGCCTTTCAAGACTAATAAATAATAATATTGTTATGTCCGTGAAACTCCCAAAAGAATTAACAAATTTTGATTAAGTATTACAAAAGCTGACGAGTTATAAGTTAATTGAAATGATTATAATTTTTAGTTATAATCATTAATTATTATTTAACACCATTAGCTCACCCATAATATAATATTTGGCAGTTATATTTAAAATTAAATGAAACGCTGATATTTTTTATTTTCGTTCATCTTTATGCTAACCAGTAGTCGAACGGTTTACTACAAGAAAGATTTATTACATCCTGACCGTTACCTTTGCGTAACTTCCCAATAATTTGATACCTTCGTTGCACTAATTTAATCAGTTTCATAACAGTGAAATACAGAAGCACTTAGTACGGTAGCGACCTTACATAAATTGCCCGTGTGTCGTACTAAGTGTAGGGGAAAGGGGTTATCACACGGGCGCGCAGACTGTGCCGAACACCGGGTCACTCGATGACCACGAGTCGACCTTTACTTATCAGCTAATGGATTTATTACATTACATTAAATCTCTAAAACTGGTCACGAACTTCGTCCGGTCTGGTTTTTTCGTCGATAAAAAAGGTATTAAATAGAATGATACAAAATAAATGCGATGCCCGTATTATGTAGATCTGTGTTGCTAGCATTATATTGTCAGTTTTTATGTGTAACCACTTTTTATATACTTTAGCATCAATGCTCGTAAGAAGCTCATTTATAGACAGACAAAATCTAGTTTTTTTTAGTTCTTTTTTTCTTATTCTGGTAACTTGACTGGCACCTATACAATTTTGTTTCTGTATCGCCCAAAGGTTGACTGGTAGATAATGCCATTAGGCATTAAGTCCACCTTTGTACTTGTATGTGCATAAAGTTTTTAATAAATAAATAAATAAAATCTTTTGGAGCTCGGTGACTTTTGGAACTGCTGCTGCCTTGTAAAGGATACAACTCACACACACAAAATAATGTCATCTAAGTGCCACAAATCCTTCTAAGATTGTAGGTAAAACCCAAATTACCGTTATTCTTAGTTGAATAATTCAGGAGTATTCCTTTTCCAAATCCAATATAAGGCCGCTGTCAATTATTTTATTAGTGAAGGAAACGTACCGGATTCTTAACCTTTAGTGTTGCCATATACAAATTATTAATGTTTTAACAAAAGGAAACCGATAATTGCGGTAATAGATATTATGTAACGAATCGGTAAATAGATTTACCGGTCAAACGATTGTTCACACATTAATGTCGCAATTAAA
The DNA here is from genome assembly GCA_937595015.1 of Polyommatus icarus. NCBI lineage: Eukaryota > Metazoa > Arthropoda > Insecta > Lepidoptera > Lycaenidae > Polyommatus > Polyommatus icarus. The sequence continues at coordinate 5,532,049 of OW569333.1, read as the reverse complement.
TCCGCTATGCTAAACCGAAGGTCGAGTGGCGAGGGAAAATGACATTTAGTTTTTATTTTATTTGGGAAAGAGCTTCGGGGTAGCTTGGTGTTTTGCCAATGAATATTAAAGACGTTATATATTTTTTTCTAATAAATTGTATCTTTGTTGCAGGTAAATGATTACATGGAATGTATAGCTGCGGCATCGAAAACGGCGCGTTTTGGTAATCAATACAAGAAAATTTTGTAATTGTGTATATTTTTGTCAGAGAAAATGTCAGGTCACACCAAAAAACATTACTCTTACATTAATCTACTCTATATAATACTTTTATGCAATTAGGCCACACCAAATAGCGCCTCGTTTCGTCTCGTTTCCGATCCTAACTTATTTGTTACACTGTTTCCACTAGATACGTAAAAATTATAAATTGTCTGAACGAAAAAATCAATTGATACATTCTATGGACTTATCAAGTTATCACATAGACTTCTATTATGTTTACATCGTTGTAAAACAGAGTAAGCAAGTAAATTGACGAGATATCATAAAATAGTATAGCAACTTTTCTTCCGGCGTCAGTAGGGGAAGCCGAGCGGTCAAACTAGTCGCATTCCCGACCGCGCCCAGCCTACGTCCTTCTCAATGCTAATCTGTAAGGGCCTGGCCCTTTAGCCAAGATTATGTTTATGTTATAGTTTCTTTAAAGAATCGCTGATGTATGGATTTGACATAAGCGTTCGTTAATATGAAGTTGACTTTCGACTCGTCTAATGTCAATTCCTTACATTTTGATTGGCGATTCTTTATGGAAGCGATAACGGAAACGTCTTGGCTACAGGCTTTGTTCGCACTGTCGGTTGACTGGAGCTTTTTTACATTTTGGATATTTCTGAAACAATTATTTATCTCAATATTTATTAATTATTATTGAAATATAACGACATAAAAATATTGTTTTAGGAAAATACTTAATGCCTGTTAACATTTTCTATCGAGATTTGAAGTTCTAATCAACATTAAAGTTGACTTAAATGTTCCTTGTTTACGTAGTACTTATATTACTACGTTTAACTAATTCCTACGTTTGCGTAGTTATAAGCAACATTTAAGTCTTATGCTCAAAATTTGTAAAATGCCTTGCATCGGCACAGTGGGTTGTCGGCATGAAAATAATTAGGGTTGTGCATCGAAATACTATGGAAGGGTAGCTGAGTAAAAAAAGTATCGTGAAATTGAAAATGGTTGTTATACAATTTTCGTTGCAATATAATACTCCCAACTAAAACTAAAACCAACTAAAACTCCCACTGTCACCGGTTTCGGTGACAGTGGCCAGTTTTATTGAAACCAAGCCAGGTACGCAGGAGTAATTTTATAGTGCCCAAGTGCGTGCGCAGTACACAAGAGCACTCTCTTTTCCTTTACTCTCATAACCCAGTGGGACGGACGATCGACACGACTGGCGCGAGATCAGGCGCAGGACCGACTTTTTACATGCCCATCCGACGCATGGATCAGATGATCCATGCATCGGATGTATGTCGGAGTGTATGATGTCCTAACCAAACTTAGAAATAACATGTTTCCAACGCGGGAATCGAACCCCCGAACTACGACTCAAGAGCGATGCTCTAGACCACTGGACCACGGAGGCGTTCGTTTCGTTGCCATAGCTACGTGCTTGTTATATAATAACTGGAGTCATATTCGTTCCAAAGTATGATAGTTATCATTCTATATTACGGTATTTCAATGGGATTGTCACACGAAATCGCAGCAGCTATCGATGTAATGACAGAAGACATATCGTCACATCGTGCTGGGTGCGGCCCACGCCGCGGCCTTCTCAATGCTGGTCTAGTTATCACGTAGATCCAGCGGTCGGCAACACGCGGCCCGCGAACGTCACTTGCGGCCCGTGAATGTTTTGTGAATAAGTTATGTGTATCAAAAGTGTTTTCTAATACTTGGCAGTATTACTAATTATCGCCACGTAAAACGTACCTAGCGGTTTGTGTCATTTTTCATTTTTTTTCATTATGTGTAGGTATATTGAGCTTCTAGGGCTAATACGAGTATGAGGTCTGCGGCCCGCCTTTAGTTTGTTTTGCCACCTTGTGGCCCTTGCCTGCCAAATGGTTGCCGACTGCTGACGTAGATTACTGTACATAGATTATGTATAGCAAAGCACACTTGGTGACACGCACTTGGCCGGTTTTGTAATGTCTATAGGTGAAAAGTAGCTGTTGGAGTTTTTGGGCCTGTTTCACCACTTCCGCCCCATAACTTGACAAATGAAGTATGGAGAATCTGTCAAAAAAGTTGTGGATAGCCTATCCAGCACTTTATCAGGAAGTGGTGAAACAGACTCTTAATCTATTTTTCCTTTAAAACCCAATTATATATTTAGGAAGTATTTTATGCACTTCAAATTAAATGAAAAGATAGAAATAACTTGCTATTTGTATACGTGACCTCGTCGATAAATCGTACGTGCCACGGGTTTCGTATGAAACAGGTGAAATGAAGCAACAGAGTTACTTCCGAAAAAAAAAACTGATAATATTATAATAAATGACATAGGTCTACGTCATATTTTATTAAGTAGGTATAATTCATATTTTGATAATGTTTTCGTAGGACAATGGTCACATATCTTATTCAGGTAATAGATAAACTGCGAATAGTAAATAAGCTGTACCCTCGCCGGCTTCATGGTCAACGACATCTAACGGGGAACCTGTTGACAGTATGTATCATTAATATAAAATACTCGAAACCAGTGGTTTTCAACTTTTAAAGTTTGAGCTTCTTAAAGAAAGGGTTATACTCCAGGAGTGCCTAAAGAAGTGTAAACGAAACAACAACAATTCACATCTAAGATTTTTGTCGTGCAGCAGAAAGAGATAAAGAACCTGGCAACAACCGTCACCACGCTACTACAGCTCCTAGTAGGTGCTAGTAGTAGGAGCCAATACAGACTACTCTCCTTCCATCTTACTCATAATCAGTCAAATCACGTGCTCTGATTCCCTGAAGTGAGTTTATCCATCCAAATAAGGGCACAACTCCCAAAAGAAATTTTTTAATTCAACAATTCTAACAAAAATCAAAGTTCGAAATAAAATAAATAATAATAATTATAGTTTTTCGACAACTAGTCGGCCAATATCACAGATCGCCAATATCGATAAATCACGGTTAGAGAATGGCGGCTTGTATCAGATTTGAATTTTAATAATTCGTCAATATTGGCGGCTACTGTGTTACTCGACCCGCCATGTTGAGTGGGCGTTGTACAGGGTGATGGGAAATTGACTTTAAGACTGCAGCATTTAAAAATTACGTAGTTTTTTATTCTTTTCTAGATGACGACCGCAACTACATTATTTGTTGTGAAAGTACAGTTTAATTTTTCGCAACAAAAATATCCTTTATGTATAAGGACGTAGCGAAGACATAAATCCACTTGAAAGGTCAAAGGACTCTCAAAGTATCTTCATATTAAATTAAATATAAATCGGTTTAGCCGTTTGAGTAGGAAGAGGTTACAGACAGACTGACACGCTATTGCATTTATAATTTAAGTATAGATTTCGAAACTTTATCAAACATGACAAATTCCGACATTAACTTAGATCTAGCTTAGTAGTTTATTAATTAATTATTAACATAATTAATTATTTATTCCCGTGGTGCTTTCCCTTTAGTTCTTTGACTTTCGGTCATTGCAACTTTGTGCTGTCTCCCGCTTTTTATGGGGAGGGAAAAATTGTATATTTCCTACGCCTCCTATCTTCTTCTGATTAAATTCGTTGCGGGTCCCAAGACAGCTTTAGCATGTCCCTCGGGCTCCCTGAGATCATATCAAAGGGTTTTCGTGGTTGAATACCGCTGTCGATCCTGGCGACACAGGAGATACAGTGGTGGGAATGTGTGGTGGGCCATAGCCCCATAACACAACAAACATGACAAATGACAATGTCGCTTCATTGGACTTGCCTCTATCTAGTCATAATATAATTTTAAGACAAGTTTTTATGCATAATATAAATCTACTACAAATCCTACTAAAATGTATTTTTAAATGAAAACAATAAAACAAATTCTATAGCTAATATAAAAAGTGTATTGCATGCATCTAATGACTGTACTGTTATTTACTAAAGTAAAGAAAGTGAACAAAAAATGGCCAATATAATGTAAAATTGATTACGCAGCCTTATTCAGGTCGTGTCAAAGGAACCTTCGTATTTTAAAAATTATTTGCATAAGAACAATATACAGAAAGCAGCTGTTAATTTAATTAGCTTTCTACTTTTCTTTTCGATTTTTCGTGTGAAAATGATTATTCCAACATGACACACGTCAAGTTAAATGAGTTATATTTCCTCAAACATGAATATAATGAAGGCAGTAAACAAAATATTATATATAACTAATAACTATGCTATCCCGGTGAACTTCGTGTCACTTTAAAACCTTCCCTGGACTTCTACGAATGTTTTAAGACTATAATCAGCCCAATCCATTCAGCCAATTTTGAGTTTTAGCGCGACTTACACATTTGAAAATCCATTTTTATATGTAAGAAAGATATAATTAGATAAACCGGTGAACTTCGTGTCACTTTCCTTCTAAAAGCCTTAATAGAAACCTTCCCTGGACGTCTACGAATAGTAATTCAAGACTTAAATTACTCAGCGGCTCTCAAGATTAAGGGAGACTAACAAAATTTAACTGGTGTTGTTCAAAATTTAACCACAGAACTATTGAAATTCGATTTTATTTGTTATTAAAATTAAACACAGTTTTTAAATTAAATTAGAACATCCTTTAAATTTTATTCCACAGTCTAAACTTATAGACTCCTCTCAAACAAAAAAGGTATGGAATATTTTTAAGGTAACTAAATTATGCACCTAGGGGTCATAAGTTATGGTGTAACATAATATGTGTCGTTAATAAAGAGTTTTAACGTGTTTTTTTGTAAATTAGAAACTTCTTTAACCTAACGAATGTGACACTCACACCGCCATTATTATTTATTTATTGCGGTGTCAGGTCAAATGAAATTTGAGATATCGATTAGGAATTATTATAAACTTACAGATATACATATTTTGGTACACTTATGTGAGTTTTTCATAATACAAATTGTTGTGATAAAGATTGTTCACCAATTACAAAGTTACCCGCAACTGTATTGCACTTTAATTTGTAGTTATATTGCTAGAAAACTGTACCTTTCTGCGAAAGAAACTTATTAATAATTTATTTTTATAATGCAACACTGTAGCCTTGGGTTGTCGGTTCTGCGCCTGACATTTTGGATCCACAGAATATCAGGGACTGTGGTATAGCTATAGTAGTTTTACCTGAGTGGACTCCACTTCAGTGACTTGAGCTTTACACCTCCTACCTTCCCATGATACTCTTGCTAACTAAGTTTTTCACCTGCTTGTTACCTGTTACTTATTTCTTTGTTTGTTGTTCTTTTTAGTTAGGCTAGTTACATTTCATACTGTTTGGTATTTTCATGTCAACTTCATTTTAACTGTGTGTTAACGTTTTATATTGTAATGTAGCGTGGTGTAATGCCCAAAGTTCTGGAATAAAATATTATGTGTAATATGTCTATATCCGGGACTTTTTACATCAAATTTTATCAGGTTGCAGTAGCAGAGGTAACAAATCTTTAAGTAAAATACATCTGTTCCAAAAAGTTTGCTTTTATTTGTAGAAATTACTTATTAACTTTTAATGTTTTAAGATTTTTATTATCAATGCACAAAATATAATATCAAATTATACATTTTCATGCTACAAATATAATACGCAATAAAAATTACTTAAGGTCATTTGTATGTAATTAACATAAAATATTATACTTTTGGACAATCAACTTTGTTCTTATTAGTTATATATTCTTTTTGGATATTTATATTAGTACCATTAAATTACGTCATAATTTTTAATACATTACTGGAGCATTTAGAAAATTTTATTATTTATTAATAATCTAGCTGTCCCGGTGAACTTCGTATAACTTTAAAACCTTCCCTGGACTTCTACTAACATTTTAAGACTAAAATCAGCCCAATCCGTTCAGCCGTTTTCGAGTTTTAGCGCGACTAACACATTTGAAAATCCATTTATATGTATATAGAAGTTAAACAGACAAAATGTGTGAAATATGGATTCAATAAGAAAATGTTATTCCTCTTTTTTGGATATCGGTTAAAAAGGGTGAACTGTGAAGTAACCCGCTACCTGTAAACTGGCGCGGGCGGCGCGGCGGGCCGGAGGTCGCTCAGTGCGCGGGCGCTCCCCGACCGAGGCGGGCGTACACTTGTTACACTTGTTGCACCTTACACTTGTTACCCCCGTTACACTTGTTCATGTGAAGTGAAGTGTACTGTGAAAATGTACATAGACGTGGATGTGTTTTGCCAGGGGAATGGGAATATGGCGCTCGAGAGGGTGACGAGGTACCAGCAGATCGAAAGTGAGTAACTTGCAAGAAGCGAGTGTTTTTTTTTTGTTTTTACCTTAGCATGATAAAGAATGAAAAGAATATGGATTTGGACTAGAAAATAGTTATTATATTTAAAACAGATAAAGTAGGAATCTATTTTATCTGTCAGTTTTTAACTGAGGTTATAAGTATATTTTTATTACATAGTCCCTAACGCTTAGGCCTTAGAAATTAAAATTTATATACAAATTTCCTTTGTAATTAATTGTATTATGAATTTTACTCACGATGAACAATCATAATAGATACCTGTAAATTTTAATTTACATAAGGACAATACATGTTTTCACTTTTGTTTGTTTTTATTTTACTGTAATAATAAAATTAAGTACCGTACTTTTCACTTACTACAACTACTTTTAAATTCTTAATGGATTAAAAGTTGCTGGCACTGGCTAGACTACCTAAACTAAAACCTCTAGATTGTAAGACAATCGGCGGGTTTTTACTACGTTGGTCAAATAACATATTAATTCATATCAAAACATAAGGCTAAGTTTAAAATGAATTTGAATTTAAATATAAAAGAAAACAATGAATAAATAATGATTACTTTATAAATTATAATATAACCTATGTACATAATATTTTCTTGTGACTTTGATAACATGATCCGTTGTATTAATATTTTAACTATCTAAACAAAATTATTATTGCTATTATCCTCTAGAAAACAATTGATAAAATTAGTCTTAATCTATTTAATGACTATTTAAGCTCGTTAAAGCTTGGAATGATAGAATAAAGCTCAGCGGGACCGGGGAGCTTTATGGTCGTTGATGTCTTTTCTATAGGAGTACTTTTACGGCACTTTCGATTGGGGATAAAAGTACTATTACTTAAAATAAAAGATTCCATGAGTTAACAATAACACTTCACTATTTTCTTACAACTAAATACAAACTACTTTCATATTGCATTGTCATTATGTGACCACTGACCGATATGGTCTCACCTATGGGCATGCAAAAAGTCGTCGTCTGTCGATTGTCTCACTGGGCTACTAATTAAGTAACGAAGATAGTATTCTTCTGTATTGCGTACACCCTACGACACTATAAACTCAATCATGCTTAGCTGGCTTTTAATCAAACCGGCTACCGTCACCCAAACTGGTTTGGGAGGCATCATAATATTATTATTTGTGAAAACAAATAGACACGGCTCGGTCACCCTTTATTTACCTCAATATGAACCTCTGACTCAGTAAGGTCGGCCAAAGGTCACTCGCCTTGTAATTACTTCATTACCTACTGTATGTACTTGTTATAACACAAAAGAATATAATTCATATCGTAAGGACGTATGAAAACAATATTTTTTACAATAATAATAATTAATTAATTATAATTTTTATAAATATTTTACTAGATTTTAACAGATTAATGACACTTCATTTGTTGAAATTTGTTTGACGATCCGTTTTATGCATAATATGAATATGTGCCTAGAGGAAACAATAATCACCTTCCATCATCGACCCGTTTGCTCGTTTAGAGGCCTAAGGCTGCCTTCACACTAGCGTTTGTCCAGCGTAGGCGTTCGATGAACGTATGCGCAGCGCAGACACGGACGCCGCGACAACGCGGCGCGTGCGTCGCGTTGTCGCCGCTTCTCTACTGGAACAATCAGTACGCTGCGCTAACGCCGCATTCTGATTGTTCCTGAAGAAATTGTGTAACGTCTGCGCCGCGCTAGCGCAGCGTTTAATTAATTCTGCAGAGGAAACGTTACGACAACGCGACGCACGCGCCGCGTTGTCGCGGCTCTGCGCTGCGCATACGTTCATCGAAATTCGAACGCCTACGCTGGACAAACGCTAGTGTGAAGGCAGCCGGCAAGTTTAGTTGCTCTGGAATATCGTTAATGTGTATAATTTAACTCTTCCACTGCTAACCCGCTGTATTTGACCATTTAATGGTTATTTGTGACCACATCGTCAAACCAAATGTCGCTACTAACAGTTAAGTACTACTATTAAGAAGATTTAGCTTGTAGTGTACAATATTTATTCAGTTTTAGTTCTTATTATAAAGGAAACCAGCAATTAATTTCACAAAAACCGCGCTTTAAAGAAATACAACTTCATACAAATTTGGCTACGTTGCAATTTATAAAATCACGTTTAGATCAACATATTTAATTAAACGAACTAGGTGTAAATGTTCAATAGTAACAGATGCTTAAACAAGGGTACAAAATGTGTATGCTAGCAGGGCTTTTTTTTTTTTTTTTTTATTTTTTTTTTTTTTGATGTCGCAGGGGAAACCCATCATGGGTGCCCCGGGTTGGGTGACCCGGGGGTATGTGAGACTCCTACTCACTAAAACCACCTGCGGTTCGCCTTCAGCCGTATAAGGAGGGATATCCCGGATCTAACAAGCACGGGACAAGCTAGCATAACAACAGTAGACATGGGAAAGAATCGACATACTGACAGATTGACAGATTTTATCAACAAAATGGCGGATTTCTATTGTCCAACTGTCACTTTGTCTTGTTTAACTGTCACTTTGTCTATTCTTCCAAAGAAAGAAACCGTTTTTATGGTGACTATGCTACGCATGCAAGAACAATATCACGCGGGCAAAGCCAGACAAGAGCTAGTACTGAATACAGAACTATAACTCTCCAGGTTTCCTAACTCCCAACACTGGATTATGTTGCCATCCCACGTTTCCATTTCTAGTAATTTCTTAATGTATAGGCCGGCCCGAGTGAGTCACAACAAACCTTTGAATATTGGCCATATTTGGCGTTAAAGTCCTGTTACGAATGCCATTGTTGGGACGTTCAAGTGGTCACAAAAAATGGTTTTCACAGGTAAACGGTCATTTTGGTCCCTCGGCCATTTAAGTGCAAAGGTAAAGGACGCGGGGTGCGGGGGGTTAATCTCTAAACAATGGTGTAGGTTGGTACTTTCGGCCATTGTCATTTTTAACCGACTTCGAAATGGAGATTAATATCATTTTGTCGGGATTTGTTTCAATTATAATGTTACTAGCTGATCTGGCAATATGTTATTTTGAGTATGAAAAATAAATATATTATTGATTCTTGGAGCTACCCGATAAGCACACAATATCGTATCAAAATTGTTTCACCGAGTTTTATGCATTATATTGTCTGTAAAAATATGTTGTTTTATACCCAATATTTTTTCATTACCCTAAAGGATGTACCAAATAATTATAATTAGTGTGCCAAAAATAATAAATATAAAAAATAATAAAAATTAACACCTATCTAATATTATCTCTTTCGAATTTCTAATGTTTTTTACCTTAATCTACCTTTATTAATCCTTAGATCGCGGATTCTTGGAAATGCTATTGTATTATATTGTTGTCGCGATCATCGGTGCTCTTATGGGGCTTGAAAGATTAATCTGTTGTAGTATATTATATTAGCAATAAAATATCAATATAATATATGTACTAACGACATATTAAGTTGATAATATACAGTATGTAACAAAAATAAGTGATAAAACTTTAGGGTGTGTACGTGTTCCTTGTAGTGAGTTTACTGTGAAAGTAGCAGCTCTGAAAGACGACATTTTTTTTTTCACTGTTGTATGGGCAATGGCCCGAGCGTCACGAGTTTCCCCATACAAAAGTAAAAAAAAAATTTGGTCTTTCAGCGCTGCTACTTTCACAGTGAACTCTCTACAAGGAACATGTACACACCCTAAACTATTATCACTTATTTTTGTTTCACCCTGTACCTACAACAATATTATAAGAGAGATTTTAATAAATATCTCGCGAAAAGAGTTGTTTATGTCGAATATAATAATACTAACAAGTAATGGCATATTATATTACACTTTAGAGGTTAAGGTACTATCTGTAGAATGCTATTTATACTTTAATAGCTCTTAAAATTCTTTAAAAGTTCAAATATCAAAACAATATTTAATGACAATCGTACAAAATCGCAGACAAAGATATATTATTTTAAGATAACTTAAAAGTAGTTGTTTAAGGAAGAATTTGACAGAAAATATATAAAGATAATGTTAAATTAAAACCCTAAATAACTACTTAAGTAATCATTAAAATATGTATCAGAGTGTGGCTGTTACTTACACCTATTTAATAGTTGGAGATACATTCTCGAATGATTTGAAAATAATAGAACATTCAATAGCTAGCCAAAGGTACTGGTCACATAACAAATATATCAATCGTCTTTTTTGCCGACCGTACCCACCAACAACAATTAAAAACAAGCGCCCCTATCCATTCAAGTCCACGAAATGGACAAAGGGTCGAAAATTATATTGCATTGTAGATCACTCTTATGTCCTTAGCATAAGGACTTCTTTATAAGTAAAAAATACTCCAAACATACTTTACAACCAACAACAATATAAATAGTATACAGTAGACCACGTTCATGCTAAATCGAATGTTTACAAGCAGGTGCAAGATGCATGCACAGAACGTGATTTCAGGTAACTTTAAGTAGAAATGTGGCATCACGTCGCACGCGCATAAAACTTATTTGAATAGCTAGTCATATTTCGATGATTTAATCTACTGTATGATAATATACTGTGGTCAGTGGTACAACCTTACGACACGAATTGAAATTTCGCTTACCCAAAATTCCGGGAAAGGTAACATACCTGTCCCGAAAAACTGACTTGTTCTTAGACCAGGAAACAGGGACAATGCGGTTCCGCTTTGTCACACATAATTGAAGTGTTCAAATGCGCATGAGTTCGTATTTTGAATGTAGAAGAATTCAAAAGCGCGTGCTTTTTTGAAATTTCCTATGTACTTCAACCACAACTTTTACTGCAAATAACGTAGGCAATTAAAAAACTACCGTTTAAATATGTACTGTATCAATTTCACGTCTAAGAAGAGCCTACTTAAATGTGACAAACAGTCTTACGACATCTTAGGGTATGAAAATAAATTAAATTCAATACAAGATACAAAGTAGCTTGACACCTTGTTTCATATAATTTCGTTAGATAATAGTGCCTACTTAATTTCTGCGTATTTTCATACTCGTAAAAAAATGACTGTCTTTTCTCATTTAGAAAAAAACTTAGCCTCAGGTGTGTCTGATTTTACTCTGATATTACCAGGTGCTAGACAACTCGTAAATTTAAATATTAACACCTTCTAATACTTAGAAAGCTGTGTCATAAACAGTATCAAAACCAATATGCAATAAAGTACGCGCTATGCCAGGAGGGCATAATATTGCTGGGGCTTAGAAAACTATCGCACCTAGAAAATCTAAATTAAATCTAAACCTTATTTTAATTAATATTTATATGAATTAACAAAAAATTACAACCGACTTCCAAGGTAAAAACAATAAGTAATGAAGCTAGTATGTACAGAAATAGTTGAGATTTAGACAAATTCTGAAAGAGGCACTATTACAGAATTAGAATTATTTAATACTTTTCAGTTCATATTATTATTACTTATTGTTTTTACCTTGGAAGTCGGTTTTAATTTTTTGTTAAAAATAATAATTTCACTCTTTTTAGTTATTTACCGGTAAACATATAAACATATATGATTTAGGTATGAAACTATCACAATAACTATGCTCAGGCAGTTATCAAAAAAGTTTTATGCTATGTCTCATAAGCCATGTGCCATACCCTACTATTAACAGGTCTGTATATTTATATATAAATATACATACCTGTTAATCTAATACGCACTTTTGTCACACAACTGTCATAAAAATGGCTACTATAACACCTCGTTATTTATTACTTACTAGATGATGCCCGCAAAGAGTAATCGTTGAACATACACAAATAAAAATATATCCACAGCCGAACATATAACCAACTCCTTTTTTTGGAAGTCGGTTAAAAATACGCCCCTCAAACGCACAGTGGAATTTATTCAAATGCTAACCCACTCAATTTAAAATTTTTATTAAATAAATAAATCTATGATATTAATATTAAAATTAATATATAGGTAGACTAGCGACCCGGCGTCGCACGGGTATAAAATATATTATATCCACTGAAAAAATGATTAATATCTATAGCCTATAAGATCCTTCACGTGGTCTACTTCTTATCTGTGCCAAATAACATAAAAATTGCCTGAGTTATTCGCAAGATAAGCACTTTCAAATAATTTCCCCCGTTTTTTCCACATTCTCTTATTAGTCTTAGCATGATAAAATATAGCCTATAGCCTTCCTCAATAAATGGGCTATCTAAGACTGAAATAATTTTTCAAATCGGACCAGTAGTTCCTGAGATTAGCACGTTCAGGTTTATAGCGCTTTCAAATAATTTTCCCTGTTTTTTCCACATTTTCCTCTATTTCTTCGCTCCTATTAGTCTTAGCGTGATAAAATATAGCCTTCCTCGATAAATGGGCTTTCAGTTCTAACACTGAAAGAATCATCAAAATCCGTTGCATAGTTTTAAAGATTAAAGGTAAATTAAAACCGACTTCCAAGGTAAAAACAATAATATCATCCTTGTAATATGAACTAAAAAGTATTAAATCATTTTTCCTATCTAATAGTTAGTGCCTTTTCCGAATTCGGCTAAACCTCAACTATTTCTGTACTCAATCTTCATTATTTTGAAGTCGGTACCAGATAGCTGAATCTTCAGTTCTCTGAAAGAATATTTGAAACTTTTGTAACTGGCACGGTAGGTATAGGCTCGCCATCTAAAATCACTCAAACTTTATTTATTCTTATTATCAACTCGTACCAGATTTTGTTGTTTATTTACTTTTGTCTACCTCAAGAAGAGCTTATTCCGTTCTTTGTTTAATTTGGAATACATTGCAGACATTGGAGTACACTATGTATCCAAATATTGATAAAGAAAAGAATCGTGTTTTAGGACACTTTAAGGAGTATTTATTTCAATATTTCCAACGCAATGAACATAAATTAGTAACGAACATCGTCGAATGTTCTCGGAAAATGGCGGATGAAGCATCGGTAAACAATTCCAAATGTCAGAGGTCGGGACGATGAATCAGCTGACCCCGCGACCTTTCCCCACGACCCCCCGTGACCCCGAACCTGACTTCGACCTAGACCTTGACCTCTCATCCGTTGCAAACAGATAATCGAATAAATTATGACCGGTTCCAACGAAGATGAGAATTTTTGCATCAAATTAAACAAGTTTGACGAGACGCTGTTTATTGGTGAAAATGTAAATATGCTGTAATCATAATAAATTTTATTTTATTTATATCATAATTTTTATCGAATATAGAATAAACAATGTTGCTAAATTCTAAAAACTCGATTCTTTAATTCTATTTTGAGGATAAATAACTTTAAGATTTATATCTATCAGTTTTTGGTGAGGAAAGTTACGCCTTACGAACAAAGTATTGGCCTTTTATATTTTCATAGTATAAAGGAATGTTACGTTATAGCATAGACTGTTATAGCTATTATCTTATACTATCTATAGTGCCTAGAAAGATCTTGTAGTGAAATGTTATTAGTTTACTATGTGAAAAAAATGAACTAGACACTTGCTTCTATAGACTTTACTTAAAACGTCCAAGTAAGTCTAGTCAACTTCTGCGTTCTATAATCTTGCTATTTTCTTGGCCTTTAATGTAAAAATCTTATAGAATTGAAGATGTTTAGGGCAGACGCTATTTTAACTATCGACATTTCATCAAACATGGTGCGTTAACCAGCTAACTAGTTCAGAGCCCGTTCGTAAAGTTTGTACTCGTGGGCCCAAATATTGATCTACGTTCTTCATGACCTCTCAACGACCCCGAGTGGTCCGGCACCACAGTATAAATATATATAGTAGACCATACTGTACTCGCTAGTAGAGAGAGATGCTTAGCGAGATTTCAGAGCATCTAATGTGTGTTTGAAATCTGAATTATTTGTCGATTCCCTCCGTCAGGACCTATTAGTTTGATATTGACAAAGGTATCAATTTTTGCCACTAGGAGCTCTCGTTCATTGGTTAATACCAATTTAAATTACGATGTGAAGTAACAAAAACTCATAGTTTCTTACTCAGCACTCTTGGAGTAGCAATGCAGTATCTTGCATTATACTCTCCAAGTTACGTCGCTAGCGTAACTTGGAGTTTCATTCAAGGACGACTGAATCACTCTACTGTATTCTCCTATGGCAGTAAGTGGTCTCAGAGGCCAGGGAGAGTAGTCCCGTATACAAGTGGTCGCGTGTTTTGTTAACTAAAGTGTTTGTAAAGTCCAGTTGATGATGTTTGGAACAATGATAATCAAGTTACGTTCGGTAGAAGGAAAATAGGATTGTTTTTGTAGGTTGTTTATCTTGTTATCTTGTATATCAAAGTCAAGAGTTTTAATGTTAATAAACCGAAACAATGTCGCTGTAATCTGTATTACACGTCTTAAATTATTGACCTAAACATTATGATGTTACAGGAAACTAATAAGACTCCAGTCTCCCCACAAAAACTGTGCTCTGTATTTAAAATGTCAAAATTGTAAAACGATCATTGCGGACAGAAAATAAACAACATGATTGTTGAATTTGGATAGAAACAAATTTTCATAGTGTTTCGTAATTTATACATTAATATATTAAATTTTAACATATTATGTATATAGCTACTATTTTTATTTACGTTTAAGTATTTTTTAAAGCATTCCTTAAAAAACTCAAACCTGACATAGACTACCAAAACATTACCTTTCTTATGGCTTCATCTTCGATATTCAAAAAATAGACTAAACTGGCCTTCTAAGAATCCCCATCAATATTAGTTAATAGACAAACTATTGAACTCTTGGTTGTCGCAGGTGGTTGCTGGGTAAACAAGCCGTGTTTACCCAGACCCGGGCGTGGGTGGGTACAGGTGAGACCCTGAAGTAGCTTCGGACTCCGTAGCTGTTCATAGCTACAGATATATTATTATGTAAATTAAAAAAAAAGAGATTCGAAAATTATGAAATTTCGTTTCCAATTTAATTTTTTTAGGGGCTTATTAAGGCTTAAGAGTTTAAGAAAATGTTTAAAGACAGATGCACTTTTATAACAGATCTACAATTACAATAAATTACTCAAACATATGGAAAAAATTAAAATAAAGTATCTTCAATAATATATTTAATACAAAACTTGAAATCTTAAAAAACAAAAACATTCGAATTTTAAAAGAACGCCAAACGTAATTCATGACCAAAACATTCAAACTGGTCACTAAGGAAGAAGTAAAAAAAAACATTCGAATTTGAAATAAGAATGTGTTGGGGGTCAGCTGGTACGCCCACGGCTGGTCGCGTGTCGCTCGACAAACACGCGTGTTGATTTTTCTATTAAGGCCCGAGTGTTTGCGATACGCACTCGGCGGAAGTCCAATAACGCATCCAAAATAAATATGGTAATGAGCACAGCGAGTGATCCTTATGACGACGACATAAAAGTCTGTCGCAGGTATAACAATTGTGAACGATGTAGGCTGCTAGAATATTATTAACGTGTGCTGCTCTTTAAGCTCTTTAAGCTTGATGTTGGGAAACAACTAAAAGCAGTAAGTATACTTTTAAATTGGGATGTTACGTTAACCACATTAATATCACTTAAGTCAAAGAAAGTATTCTTTATTTTGTCCTAAGGCTCAAAATTGATTGATTACAGAATTAAATGGATTTTTAATCAAATCCATTTAATTTTGTAATCATAACCGTGTAAGAAAAGTCCCAGACGCGACAGGCTTACATAAAAAAATATGAAAAATTCTCTCCTTTAAAAAGCACCATAATATTCCTGATTGCTGTCCGCACTCCGCAGTCAACGTCTTCCTTTGTATTATACGTCCATAATCAACTCGTCATCTTGACCTTACAATCAATAGAAGACCTTGGGGTCACTCCAGAAACACATCCATGCCCTTTTCTTAGAAAGGGCCTACACCTGCGAGATTTAGGTGTGAATTCTTGCGTAATGTTAACTGAGTGTAAGCTGGCTTATAATATCTAAATATTCAATAACTTTGAAGTGTAAATTAATATTTATGATGCCTTCATTGCTAACGTATAACGTATCAGCCATAGAAATATTATTTATCTACCGTATTCTGCTACAGAATATCATCTTACATTAATAGAGTAAAGTTTAAAATACCAAGATTGAATTTAACTTTTTCAATAAACTAGAAATTTTATAATAACCCTTAACTGGTATCGGGGGCCAAAAATTACCCCAGGCGTTTGATTTTTTTACGATATCTTTGCTATTTAAACATGTACGCTCTTGTGCTTCCGTGTAATCTCGTTATGTCGGATAGTAAGGCGGGTGACGGAAGTGCATCGTTCTGCTGTTAGTGGAAGCTAGGATACATACACTGCTGGGGTCAATTATTATTTTTAACAAAAAATTAAAACCGACTTCCAAGGTAAAAACAATAATAACATTAATATGAACTAAAAAGTATTAAATAATTTTTACTATCTAATAGTGCCTTTTTCCGAATTCGGCTAAACCTCAACTATTTCTGTACTCAATCTTCATAATTTTGAAGTCGGTGCCAGTTCAAAAAATTTTAAATATTCTGTCAGAGGACTGAAGATTCAGCTATCTGGTACCGACTTCAAAATAATGAAGATTGAGTACAGAAATAGTTATATCGAGAATTTGAAACACATGTAAGCTTTTATAAGATAAGTACTCCACATCTGATTCAGAAATCACCCAGAAGACTATGATAACAGTCTGCGACGTTAAACAGTTTACTACCGTAAGGAGTAAAGATCAGTCAGTTATTCTAGTAAAATTATATTAGGTATAGATTAGGAATCTTACAATTGTTGATGCTAGGAAGATGTAGCAAATATAGCAAATGCTTACTATTTTATATGTAAAGAAATTTTTTTGAAAATCGCTTATAAATAGTAAAATGTTATGAGCAGATTTTGATCTCTGGTTTAGCCCTGTCATTTTTTTATTTTTAGTTGATATCAAAAGAAGTTTGTGTGTTTTATAATTTAAATTATATAAGAAGACAAGATAAGAAAAGAAAAACAAGATAGGTTTATGGTTGGTTCAATATGTTAAAGGACTCCTAAAGTAACAGTCGTCTAAATAAGATAAAAAACATGGATCTTTTTTATATAAGGAAAAATATATCATTCAATAATGTTATTGATCTTTAAAACTAAAATGTATTTAGGTGAAAAGATGTATTAAAATATACTTATCTAAATAATTTGAAAAAAAGTTATTTTGATATTTTTTCATGCTTCATTGCAGTGGGGTCACTTTTTACCCCCGATACCAGTTACGTTGCCTTTTTTAGCGATACCAGCTAAGGGATAATTATATTTTTCCAGAGTGCTTTCCTCTCTGGCTTTAGAGTTTAGCGTTCAGATTCTTTTCGTAGCCTCTTTAGATTTTTATACATTTTATTTGATCACAAAAGTGTTAAATTAAATGTGCGTTACTTAAATTAAGTATAGTGATCCCGCTCTTACTTAAATTAGGACATATATTAGAACATTCACATACCTAGACAAGCAGATCTAGTAGATAAACGCAAGTCAAATATTTTATTAGCAGGGGATTCG
Organism: Polyommatus icarus; assembly: GCA_937595015.1. NCBI lineage: Eukaryota > Metazoa > Arthropoda > Insecta > Lepidoptera > Lycaenidae > Polyommatus > Polyommatus icarus. The sequence continues at coordinate 5,513,971 of OW569333.1, read as the reverse complement.
TAGATAACTATAGTGTTATTTCTATGATTATTAACATAGTGTCAATAGCTGTCAATCGCAAGCCCTCGCCTGACCGCGGACGTGATCGGCGGCCACCATCCGGGTCGCCGCCAACGGTACATTGTTAACGTGCACCTTACGACACATGTTAGGCGCTGGCGCGTCACCTTTGAGTTGTATACGCCATGAAGCCCACGTGATCCTATACAATTTGAACATTTTAGTGCCCAAGTGTGCGCAATACATTTCTTATATTAGACCATATTTTCTTTGTGGGGGTGTGTCCGAAAAACATAACTAAAACATTTTATCGTGCCCACGTAATGCGCATTATAATACAAAAACCCTTGGTCTTCCATAACTCTCGTAACCAACAAATCTAGGGTTGTATAAGCCGGCAAGACTGTCGAGATATCAGGCGCTGTACTTTTAACATGCCTGCATGCATGTTAGGTTAGGTCATTGTATGATGACAATATAATAATCCTATATTCACCTAACCAAAAGACCATAATATTTCCATCGGGAGCCGAACCTATAAGGCTGCGTCCCCATCAGACACGACGCGGCGCCGGCACCGTGTTACGGCACGACGCCGCCACCGTGATACGGTACGGCGCCGCACCGTGTCACGGTGCCGCGTACGGTGCGTCCCTATTCAGTCGATATTTGGGCTCGAACGAGATAGCTTGTCTGCATATTGATCGCGAAAGAATTATTCTCTTGTTGTTACTAAAACGAAGATTGAAAAAGAAACAGAAACAGAGGAAATTTTGGGTAAATTCGTATTACAAATTACTTACAAACTTAATAATTAAGGGGGCTCCCGTACAAAAAACATAATTTTTTGGTTATTTTTCTCTATAATAATGGTACGGAACCCTTCGTGCGCGAGCCTAAGTCGCACTTGGCCGATTTTTATGTGTTCCAAATAAGTGCCTCGTTTAAGTTTGGACAAAATTTTTGTTCGCAAGTTTCACCCAGAATAGGGGCGCGCGTTGCACCGTACGCGGCACCTTGTTACGGTACGGCGCCGTACCGTGTCACGGTGGCGGCGTCATGCCGTAACACGGTGACGGAGCCGTGCCGTGTCTGATGGGGACGCAGCCTAACGGCGAATAAAGAGCTGCACTCTAAGCAATGGGTCATACAAGCGCTTAAAGCTACAAAGATTTCAATTTTATGTATTTTAACACAGCCTAGCTCCTCTAACTTGCGCCTCAAAGGTCCGCGAATGTCAGGAGGTGCGTACACAATGTATACAAAGCTATACTAAAACAAGCCGGCAGTGTGGCCGCGGGTTAATGACATGCCGACAGTGTGTCCGCAGGCTAATTGATTGTACGGAACCGTTTTATTGACGTTCAGCCCGCTTCTCTTGACCCTTTACGTGAAAATATGTGTGTAACTGACTTAAGTAAATAGACATGAATATAGGCATTAGTAAGATAGTAAAGGTACAGAGAATAATGACACTTGTTGACAAGATCTTAGGAGTTACTTGCATAAAAGCCTTCTTGACCCGCCAGCCAATACATAATATTGAAATGTGAATGTTATTATATTAATATCATAAACTACTACTCAAATCCAACTAACTAAATCCAAGCAATGCCATATTTGTCAAAAAAATTTAAAACCTTAGCAGGCCACGATAAAAAATATTACGAGTATTGCCACCATGATTGCATAGCTCATAGGAACCATGACATATGCAATCATAGACGAAGATGTACTATCAGATAAGTTGATTCCTAGGTAGATGAGGGACCTACGTAGTTTGATCGCGTTACGTCAAACTCTGCCGACATATCACGATCAACATTGAATTGACATAATTCGACCAAATGACAACTGCCTAGGAATCAACTTCTCTGATAGTACATGATCATCATAGCTTGTATTTTTATTAGCGATGACAGGATTCCTCATATTATAACACACCGTATTATACGCATTAACCATGTTCGCGGCTTACGCAGTAACCTTTTTAGTGGCTAACTGTCGGGCTTCCTTCATTATCATGCCTGCTTCGATTTCGGCGGCGGAAGGCATTGCTCATCGCCGCCATGACACCTCTGATTTCCTGCGTCTTTTCTCACAGACTGTGAGATAAACTGTTTCCAAACGGAGGAAGGAAGTTGTGTTTATTGCATCGCGATTTTCGGGTCAGTTTTTAATGGGTGTGTTCTAGGTCGTGGTTAGAAATCATTAAGGTAAAATCGATTCTCATGTTGGTTGCTAATCGATTTTAGCCCATCAATAGAATTTCAATTAAGAGCTTTTATATTTTTAATTTTTGCCGATTTTTCGATTGCAAAGCTATGTTATTAAGGAGATTAAAAAGATGATTTCTGTAAATCAGTTGTACTAAGAGTGTTCAGTGATTCGCAAATTACACCAAGATAATCTTTGCAGCACAAAATAGATACTTCTACGTATAATGTCAATGAATCAAACGGCCACCACCACAACATGCTTCGTTACTACATATTTTATCTCTTTGCAACAAGCCCAGGTAGCTAAGATTAGCAAAAATAGGATATTGGGTAACATGGCATTTAGTTTTTGCACGTACGCGTGTTGTAACGCAAAGAAATGCAAAAACCAGGCCACAGACGTGTGATAATTATCTCAGGTACGAAAACATTCATTACCCCGCTATCTACACCATCGCTTGATCAGTTGACAGTTGACACTAGAATTTTGTGCAAGAATTACCTTAAAAAAGACTTAGACTTACTACTTTTGAGTTTCTTAAATTGACTTTTGTCAAACAACTCTTCCTCCAATCTTTGATACATTGGAAAAGCAACTTGCGTTAGCCTAGAGTAAACATTTTCATTAATAAGGAGGCAAGGGTTATTAAATTGACAAGTTAAAATAATTCAAAACTTCAAGAGAATCTGCACCAAAAGTAATATTTAAAAATAGAATTCACGTGTGATTTTTTATTCATAAATCATTCGCAATTTAAAATTCCAACCTCTGAGGTCACAGCATTTCGCGCCTTACCTAATATAGCTGTAGTGTTTTTATCGTACAGATAAATTCATCTCCGCCAACGTAGTCGGTATGACATTTCTATTGTGGAGATATGTCGCGCCGTCAAATTGTAATAATTTTCCCATAACATAGATTACGGTGTGTGGGCCATCTATATCGACGTGAATAATGGAACACCACACTTAACAAGATACAATAGATTTAGAAGGTGCCATGACCATTTTATGTGCTAATAAAACGATAGAGTTGTTTTTGTTATTTTTATCTAAATCCGAAGGGGCCTTTAGCTTAAGTACATTATAGTATATTAGTTTTGTGAAGGCCGTTTACATTGGCTATGATGAATAACCATGATAGCCATGATTGCGTAGCTGTCTACGGTATGCACGAATCAAGATCATGGGTAACTAAGATGCTTATTTTTCACCATCGTGATCATCTGTATTGGTCATCATCGGGTAACAAAGAGAGACCGCGTAATATTTTGTTTGTATTTATGTACATGATTGCATTTCTTTGAAACGCTAAAACCATATATTCATAGATTATGTCGCCAAATACAGATTATTCAAATTTAGAACACATTTAACTTTTTTTCGAAACCAGGACGTGCAGACATGTCAGGTGGAGCTAGTACAGTTGGCTGCGGCGCTCACACCTCGGCCATTAATCTCGGAGATGGCACGCTCAGATTGTATGTGTATCGTGGTCGCCCAGGGCTGCCATTACAATGAAATTCTATTGAGATTTATACAAAGTTAACACGAAAGTTCATCGTTATAATCTTACTTGTCGTAGTAAGACAAAATAATTGATGCCCATGCTATGCCCTGAATTTTCCATTTCTGATTTTTGTGACTTACATCAAAAACTTTACCTTTCAATAATTCTAGTGAAAAGACTAATTTAGAAGTTGACTAAACTTCAAAATCCGGGGCATCAGATTTCTATGGACTACTTCTAAACACCAACGGTTGAAACTTGAAGGGTCCCGTCTAAATTTGACTGTTAAAAGGAAAAGAAAAGAATCCTTTGTTCTGTAAATCCAACTACGATGCTACAAACAAATAAAAGAAATGTTATGCAAATCTCGCAACCGCCAGCCCTGGCGACGACCCCTCAAACGCGCCGCTGTCAGATGTATCTGCCGCGGATGCCGCGCAGGTCAGCGTTTTGTAACTTTTTACGATACGCGTAACGCGCCAAGAATACAACATTCTGCCTGACCAAACGGGTTTCTTTTCCTGAGGAGGCACGTTTAAGGCTTCTTTAAGGTATATTGATGTGAAACATTTAATACTCGTAAAGCAATTTGATTTTACCAAGCTAACAGCAAACTATAGATTTAATTTTGTGTCATTGACTTGTTTAATAGTTGGCTCATAGGCAGATGGAGGAGCTAAGCAGTTTAGTCGCGTTATGTCAAACCAGGCTGAAAGTTCGTAGAAATGAAGTTAGTCCAACAACTGCCTATGAATCAATTTCTTCGATGGTACATTATAGTCCTGCAACTTTGTAATATCCACAGCACAGACATAGATCAAGATAGATACCGCATGCGTATGTACTTCGCGTGCCATATCGCGTTCCCAAACGACGAGCAATGCTCGTCTTTTGAAAGTCTGTTCCTTAGTCTGCTATCGGAATCGGACGTCAATCGGAATTTTAAAAATGCCTAAATGCCTAAAAGTGCCGTATTGAGCTATAGAAATTCAAATATAAACGTTAGCCTTGATAATGGACACGTTTCTTATCATCGGTACGTCACAGTGATAGCAAAAAAGTGACACGCTCGTTTTCATACAAATGAAGCGACATGCGGTGTCTACCTTGATCTATGTCTGTGGTCCACGGACTATCATGACCTAACCTATTCTAACCTATCTTTGTGTTGTTCCAGGCGAGAGCGGCGGGGGTGGTGTGTCGGGTCTGTGCGCGCGCGATGCGGCGTCGCCGGCGCAGATGCTGCCGCCGGCGCCCGCGCCGCCCGCCACGGTCAAGACCGAGCGCTCCAGTCCACATGACTCCACCGCTTCTAGGTAAATTCGCTGATCTATTTGCACATCTATAACTTAAGACCACCAGATAAGGCATCTGCATTTATTAGTAAGATTGACTGGGTGCGTTTCATTACTACGTTACGAGGATTTTTTGAGAAGCAATACAATCGATTCCTTTGCCTGACCTCGCTTAGCGCAATGGATCTTATATTCATCCTTGCAACGCGTTTCTTGCAACGCAGCTCTTATGAAATTGCAGCCTAAATTCTTTTGCTGGCAAACGCTGAAAAAGCGGCAAAACTCGATAGAAATATAACATAGAACAATGTCGTTTGATAATATGTGAAACAGCAGATCTGCCAGCCGTTTTCTCACATTTGTTCAGGCAAATTATATACTTCCTTAGCACATTACTTCACGAGTTGAATGCTGCTGTTTCACAAATTGACTTCTGCCAGCCCTTTTCTTACGATTCCTTTGCTCAAAACCTCTCATATCTTCCTTGATCCTTCTTGTTTCTCAAATCCCCTCATATTTTCTTCTTGTTGCTCAAACCCCCTCGTCCGCAGGTCTCGCAGCGTGACGCCATCGACGTCGTCGCACCCCAGCACCACGCCGGAGCGCGTCAGCCCGGCCGCCCCCCCGCCGAGACACTACTCGGAGATCATGCGCACCCTCGCCGCCAGATACAACACCGGCCCCAACGAGTGAGTATTATTAAAGACATGAGTGGAAGAACGAGATAACTATCATTTTATGTAATATCAGGACAATAATTGCTGATTTTTGAAGCGTAGTTCCTTATCTCGGGTTGCGAAAGGGGGCTGGACGGAAAAAATTAAGACCAAAATAATATGTTGTAACTTGTAACGATACTAACGACCCTTTTTGCTATATATGCAGTTGTAAGCCGTGCGGCGTGCGCGTGTTTCTCTGTCTGTCCCCCTCTCTCTCTCATAGAAAGCAACTTCATTCCATCCGGATGTCCTCTCAAGTTTTTTTCCTTATAATTTAAACAAAACTTGTAACTTATCTACTTCATCATCTGGCTAATCTATCTGGCTATAGATGACATTAACTTTTTTTATTTTAAATAATTTTCCCGGCCCTAGAGCCCCACTTTATGTAAAAAACTGCAATATCTTTACTGTTACTTACCTGCTTCTGTCACTCATGTTAGCAGTTGGTAGCAACTAGGAGGCTCCCTGCCATCATTAAAAAAATCGGATCATTTTATTATCATACAAACGTAACCAAAGTGACAGAAAATAACCAGTAACTGAGGTTACTTGTTTTTCTGTCAGCAAAAGATCAACACCATTGTCAGCTTAAAACCAAACCAATTTACCCAACGATTCTGGGTGGTCTATTCTCGGAATCAATAATCTGAGATCTTTTCCTTATTTTTTAGTCCACCTAAATTTCCTTTTTAAAGAACATTTTTAGTATTTAATCTGCTAAGCAAGCATTTTTCCCAAATTATTATTAGTTACATTGCATATTCAGAGCTAAAATGATCACACATTAATTACCAGCGGTTTTTCAATTGGAAATTCCAAATTCAAACTTTGATCCTGTCATTCACACGGAGCTGCGACATTCACAGCGACACGCGACCCGAGGGTCAGCGACCGATGCCCAAATCGATTTGCATATTAATCGATTCGATAACTCGAGTCGACTCGACAAATTTACATGATTCGTGAGAACCAGTGCTGCGCTTATGTTATATTAATGAATTGCTCATCTCGCGCGGTCGCCGACCTGTCGATTTTAATTAGTGAGTCGGAGAGTTGTCGCGCAGGTTGTCGCGGGTTGCCGGGGTCAAGTACATCTGACGTCACATTCCATTTTCAATTTAAATTCTTTATTTGATGTTCCATTTTCGAGTCCCTAACTGCCGCACTCAGAGTGGAACATTATTTAGTTAAATGTAATTAATTCAAAATTTTGACATAAGCCCCATACTTTATCTGTCAAACTCTTCATTAAATTGGAGCTAAATCATAATTAAATGTCTCTGAGTACGGCGGTAAGCTTGTTTATTTAACTAAGCCAACAGGCTTAGTTAAATAAACATAAAAGTCGATTATATTTAGTTAATGAATGTTTATTAGGCAGCTATTAGATGTTTAATATTCTATATTATATTTTGATATTGGCGTACAAACAACTTTTAAGCATCATCCCCGGTCCCCCGTTATTTAAAAGACATTAGCCATTAAATCTCTTGAATTCTAAGCACCCAATAGCTATATCCACTATCCAGTCATTAATATTTCCTCTATTTTTATATCCTGTTTGGAATAATGTTTTATTTGACTACTGAGAATGCAAAAAGTGTTTAACTGACACCTTGAAAACATGCAAAATTATAATATGACTTTTATTTAATCCTTCGATCGCGGATTCTTGGAAATCTATTGTTATTATATTATTTTCGCGGTCGCCGGTGTACTTATGGGGCTTGATGGGTTAATGTGGAAGGCATAAATATTCTATAAAAAACTATAGACTAAGAAAATCTAAAATACTGTTATAACTTATTTACTAATTATTATTATAGTCCACTCTCTTCAATGTCTGCCTTGATCATCTACTATCAGAACGTACGGGGCCTCCGTACGAAAACAAACGGCTTTAAAAACTCACTGGAACTGTCTAATTACGACATAGTCTTCCGAATGTTTTGATAAATTAATTTTCTTTATTTCAACTTCCTGTTCTAAACAAACTTTATAGTTCCAAATTAAAAACTCTCCTATTCACACAATATTCTACTCTATTGTATCTTCCACTTATCCCACTAAAGACCATATTCCCTTGCAGCTTCTTCCACCGCAACGGTTTTGGTGCGCCGCCCGCGGACGTGGGCTCGGCGCCGCTGGGCGGGCTGTTCGCTAAGCTTGCGGTACAGCAGGGCACACACATACCCGCCTTCCCAGCTACCGTCGATATGACCTCTACTAAGGTAAGGGCCAGATCGAGATTCGAAAACAAATATCTATATATAACTAGCTGTCCCGGCAAACGTTTCTTTGCCATATTATAAAGTATATCGCCCGTATTATTTTATTGAAGTGACTAAATAAAGTATGTCACCATGGCAACGTCCATCGCTATCATGGTCGTCGTTTTTCTCGAGTTGTAATAATTTACTATTATTTATTCAACAAATGCACTTATCAATATGTATAATAAGTACCGAGTAGCCGATTCTCAGACTTACTGAATATGCATATAAAATTTGGTAAAAATCAGTAAAGCCGTTTCGGAGGAGTTCGTGGACTAACATTGTGAAACGAGAATTTTATATATAAGATTATATATAAAACTCAAAGGTGACTGACTGACATGGTGATCTATCAACGCACAGCCCAAACCACTGGACAGATCGAGCTGAAATTTGGCATGCAGTAGATGTTATGACGTAGGCATTCCACTAAGAAAGGATTTTGATAAATTCCAACCCCAAGGGGTCAAAATAGGGGATGAAAGTTTGTATATAAAAATACTTCTTAACGCGAGCGAAGCGGCGGGCAAAAGCTCGTCTATAAATAAAAGGTAAAAGCTCTAATGTTAATGTTTTTCACGAATTGTTTAGCTTGTTTTTTGATCTTTGTTTTCCTTTTATAAAATGTAAAAAAACTAATAAAAAGAGCAATATATAATAAACTTCCTGAGGATATAAATTTAAGGATTTGAAATTAATAAATTTTAAAACTCAAATAACAAAGTGGCTGTTAGAAAAGTCTTTTTATAAACTTGACGAATACATGAAATATGTTGAAGAGATGAAATAGATTATATTATTTTAATTATTAACAATGACATTATTATTTTAATTTTTTTACCAAGATTAATTATTATTCGACAATTTATTATTTTATCTTTTACATATTTCTTTTATAATTTAATTTTATATCAATATTTACAGTAATTTTATTATAATAATCTATTTATAAGTTAATTTTATATTTTAATAAATTGCACGCCATTGTAATGGTAAGAATGTACTGGAACTTTTATATTATAAGACCATGATCATAATATGTACTACATTCTGGCAATAAAGGAATTTGAATTTGAATTTGAATTTAATGCTAGACACGGACGGGAACTAATAGATGACACTTACGAAAAAATATACTTACATACAAATATACTTACATACAAATATACTTACATACAAATATACTTACATACAAATACTTCAACAAACATACAAATAGTTAGTAAAACTTATACTTTTTTGCGTTGTCATAAGTCTTAATTAATTATTATCGTCCGTTATAAAACAACAAAATTCTAATTTCAGTGCCAATGATTGTTAAATTGAAACATATCGTGTGTTATTTATCTCATTCTTTATTTTCATTAGAAAGGAGACATGTTATAATGTGTTTAGATTTTGGACTAACATCTAAAATTATTAGGAATAACATTGAAAAATATAAATGTCACGTTAATGATTTAATATTTTTAGTGCGTAATATTTTGGGAAAAGCGTTTTATTCTAAGAGATGTTTGTGTAATTGGGAGAATATCTGAAATTACGTAAACCACCGAAAGCCGTGTGTTACAGTTAACAAACTCCGTTAACTTCGAGATAACCGAGAACAGTTAATTTTTAATCTAAAATGTAATATTTACAAAGACTTGTTAAATATGTTATGGTTCTTTAACTTTATTTCTGACCTATATGGTGACTTGACTTATTACAGTATTTATGTAATCATAAGTCATAATAGTGTAGACTTACCTATGAGTGCTAAGATAATGAATATTCTAGGTTACCTAGGCAGCCAAAAAACATGTTCAATGACACATATTATTACATCATTACAAAATAAAATAATGACCCTGTTATTTGTAATGGGTTAGTATAAAGGTTTTTTGGCGCGTTGAATTAAGGCCGTCCCCCGAGCAAACGACCTTGGCCATACATTTGCCGCGTTGCCGAGATCGCGCCAAAACCCTATTATTTTTACTTATCTGAGTTCAAAATTGTCCTAAAAAAAATTTAAAACGGCAAATATGTAGTTTATGATATTGTCGATCTATTGGCGTGAGTTTCAAATAAAAGTTATTGAGATGCTGAATGTATGCTTGAATTTTAACAAATTGGTATTGCTTTGGAAGCTGATATCATGAGTATAAGAAACAAAAATAGAAAATTTAAAACGACAAAAGGAATGTTGATATACTGAAGATTATTTCTGTATTTTTATTATAATTTTGTAGCTTTCAGATTAAGAGTTTATAAGGTTTTAAATACGGTCAATTACGGAATCTCCGGACGGAACGCCCTTAACTAATAATCCTTAACATTAAAGTATTTGAAACAGCTTTTTACACACATAATGTCATTAATTTGCATGATGCATTATAACGTTTCAGTTCATCAGTGACAGCATTTTCATCCTTGTCCCCTTGAAAATATCCTTTAAATTGATGCATGTCGTGACTTAAACTAGACTATTTCAATCGACTATTTCAAGTCGGTTGTCTACTTTATAAAGTAGAAACTAAATCACTATAACTGTCGAACAGCGGTCTCGTGACTTTCCGTTAACCTTTAATTATTTGATAAGTTATCAACGACCACCCAGACAGTTACCAGATTATCGGGATCGAAATTCTACGTAAATGGTAGCGAATCATCGTGAATGACTGTATTAAGGGACAGGTGCAGTCTAATAACCTAGCTATAAAAGCTGATTACTAGTTGGAACTTTTAATATAAAGTTAAAATTGCCACAAACAACATTACTTCATTTTCAGGGACCTTATTATAGTCATTGTTCAAAACAGATGAGTGTTTGTTAATTCTCCATTGATCAATGATCATCTTATTAAAAAATCAACAGGATTATTTTTGCTCTTTCTTCTCAAATCAAGAAACAAGCTGATCTAATTTTAACAAACGAGCAATTAAAAAAATGTCGCTATTATCTCTAATCGGATACATATAGGTGCACCAAGTAATAAAGTATACCTTAGATTTATACGTCCGCAGATAAGTTTCTAAAAATTAAAAAATCTTTAATAATTTCCTTTTTATATTCATAATGCCCCTTGTTGGGTCACGCTCAGGTGGTCGTTTCATAAGTGTTTCTTGAAATTTATGAGTAATTAGTAATTCCGTGCTCAGTGACCTTCTCGCCTGCGCCCGCGCATAGTTCACGGCTATCTTCATCTACATTTATGATTTTAATGAACATTAGTCGAGGCAGCCTACCGAGCTTCCGTTTACACCTGGAGGGGGAAATTTTGACGAATTATGATGTTATTATGGGTTTTGTGGACCTTTTTAAAATAATAAAAGCACATACTATTGTAACTCCCCTATACACAATAATAATATATTATATCATTATCTTAATACTGCCTACAGTACAGGTATATTATATTATCATTCTTGTACATTTTAATAATCTGTGACAATATAACGTCAACATACAACGTATTATCCGCAAAATATAAAGTTATTTCAACTTCGTTCCGTCAGTGTGCGGCGACCCTTAAATTAGGTGAAGATAGCAATGATTGTTGTAAGTAGGCACGCGCGCGATCATACCCGTACCTGCCCGCTCGCGAACATGGGGCACAGAGATATAAAGGTTCTAGATATGTCTACGTTATGTTTTTTTATGGAGCCTCTCTACTTTGATCCATGATACGCTATGATTGCCCATATATAGGCAGTTTTGTAATTATTGTGGTGGCAATCATACTTATCCGTCATGGTCCAACGCGGAAAGGGATCCTTTAGAATCTTTAGATGAACATTTGGAAAAAAAATATCTAGTTTAACATCAAAATATAATTAATGCATTTCGCACATTATAAAACTACACGGTATACACGATAGCGCGGAAGTAGACTATGTTTAGATAAAAAATACACTTAAAAGAAAACAATGTTATACTTTGTAATTAAATTGTTTTTATTGTTTTTAACATTTTCAACTTTAACGGAGTTTAATTTTTCTGCTCTGTATAGTATATTATACTATAAATGTACTGTTAGCACGCCGGGTGATCTCCGGGCACATCCATGTGCATAGATCAGTGGCGCGCCCAGCGAACCGTCTCCGAGGAACTAACTGGAGCTGCACTAATTGGTCGAGGCACGCGCCGCGCGCGCCGCTTCATAGTGATGGGATGTGAAATCGAACACCGTTCGAATTTCAATTTTTTTTCCTAAAACGGCCAGCATCACGCGAAAACTGCAGCTGCACTTTCTAAATTCGAAATATAATTTTCGAACTAGAACCGTACTTTCTAATCTCCGAGCCATTTTTCATCCCGTTTAGCACCGCCTGATTTGTTGCCCCGCTTTGTTTCCTCGCCAGTAAATATTTTGCGAATTTATTTTCACTGAGAACGGGAGCGGTTGTAAATCGTGAGATTAATGGCCGGGCTCGAAGTGTGACTTTACGTGTTTAGGTATTCCTCGCACACGGCAGTCGGCACACGCCGCGCCGCCCGGTTCGCTAGTCTCTACTTTATTGCGAATAAAACTAAACGTGGCACTTTCAAACAACCTAATTGGATAATAAGATCCGGCCTATAATTACTGTAATACTTGCCTTCGCTGGCAGCTCTGCCCACATAAATACGCGAGAACACTATACATTCTATCATAAATTCTAGCATAAAATGTCATAAATTCCCAAACTTTCATATAATTTGTGACAGTAATTATAATTGTGTCTAATTTTAACATTTTACATTCGTATCAAAATTATTATTATCGAAAAGACCTTTGCCCCTCACTAGTGACCTGCTGAAATATTTGGTAAGCGCAGCTTCTTCGAAACTGAAAACCCAGACTCGTAACTTGTTATTTGCTTTACTTTATCAGCGAGATCTCTTATGCTTTCTTAACACGTTCGTAGCTAATAAGGAAGAAACGGAGCTAATTACGCAATTGTAGAAATAATTTACCACAAAACCGTGAAAATAGTTATATTAAAGAAATGTTGAAAAGCAAAAAGCCGAGATCGTGAAGCATAAAATACATAATTAAACGACCGCTCGTAAAACATGCGCACGCGTCTAATAAAGATATTTTGCGTACTCATTGGATAATGAACTCTTTGCCTTACGAATAAGAATTGAATTTGAGTGGTTGGATGTAGAAAAAAGGTAGATTTGACCCGCGAGGGAGCATGACGACTTGAAGTATGATGAATGCGAGCTCATTTGGAGCTGCTTCTTAACACACGTTCCTCGATGACGATTGCCATTCAGACCTTTATTGTTATGACATGTAATGCCACCGTGGTAGCATGGTTTAAAAATAAAGAGCTGTCTCACTTAAACTAAATAGATGAACGTAGATTTTGTTCTTTAAACTTCTTAACCCTGTCTACGACAAAGTTATAGAATAAGTAAAGATTTGGCAGCCTAAACTCTAAACTACTGAGAAGAAGAAAATAGGCTACAATTCACTCTACCAGGTTATAATTTGTAACACCTTTAATTGGATTTTATTCAACTTTTACCTACTAAAATAACACCTGTATAAGGTAACACCTGAAATCAATGTATAAAAAACTAAATGGAGCTTTTCATTAGTTTAGGCCTTAGGGACGACATAAAAAACTCTATTACATTTGCCGATATCATCATCATCGTTCTTCTTCCACCAGACGTTGCTGGCTCTATCGCGAGTCGCGTGCGGTCGGTCGCGGCGCAAGCGCATCAAACGCAACGTGTCCGACCACAGCCCGCTCGACCTGTCCACGGCCGGGGACGTGAAGCGGGCGCGGTACAGCCCCAGCAGCGAGGGGGAAGAGAGGGTGTCTAATGGAGGTAAGAGAAACTAACCTTTTTGATTGTTTGGTGAAGAGTTGAGCAACCCTTTCTTACCGCAACTTAGCAAGACATGTTAGCAACCTTTCCAGAAATTTTAGCAGGGTTTACCTACCTTTCTTGCAGTTGAATGGAATAGTTCAGAATTGCCTTAATCAACTTGTAATGATAACTTTGTACTTATGCAAGATCAACTTTTTTAGGAAGAGCAAAGTATATTTTGTTACGATCCTGGGTAACCCGTTTACGCCTAAACCGCTCAACCAAATTTTATGAAGTTTGGTATGAAGATACTTTCAGTCCCCGAAAAAGATGTAGAGTATTTTCATCCACAAAAGATACGGGCTTAATTTCGTCCCTGTCTATATACTAAATAATATAAATAAATAAATAATATAGGGTTATATTTCCAGAATCAAGTGAGACGCGCGAGTGTTTATGCGCGGAGGCGCGCGCGCGGCTGTCGGCGATGTCGGTCGACGAAGTCGTCGAGTTCGTCGCCTCCATCGACATCTGTGCGGAGTACGCCACGGTGAGTACATTATAGACGAAGAGTTGCTTTATACGTCACGATACGATTTATCGCAACGATATGTTTATCGTAACGATAAGTCTTAGCGCTATACCTTACTGTATATTATATCAATCACAAAAGATATTTAGTGAGGCTTGATAGGTATTTCTAAAGTCTGAGCATAATAGAGTCTCATTCATCATTAATCATTGTTTATCAAAATCATTAAGAGCGGCAAATAATAAATGAGTAAAGAAGTAGTATTTTTATATTAGCAAAACCTTAAACTCCTTATAAATATTATGTATTTGTAAACAAACCGTTGCCCAGTAATAGAAGACATAAGCAAACAACTACGCACTTAGCTTTAACTAAGTTCAAGAAATGAACCTGGTTAAATATAGCATCAAATAAGAAATGAAATTAAAACCTAATCAGTCGTAATATATTAGTTCGAGTGAAAGGGAAGTTACCAACAAACGATAGTTAGTTTACTTTATTAGTTAACAGTAAACCATTAATTACACATCCGCGATACCATTACTAACCGCAGTTAATTTTATTTTATAGTGAAGTTCGTAAACATGGGTGAATAAATTACGTCTTAATTAACAGCACAATTGGAATAATTATTTCGATATCAAATCATTAATTGAGTATTCAAAATTATTATGTACAAAAAACACAGAGACAAAGTCGAACAAGATGTACAAGAACTCAAAGAAGTAAAAAAAAAATTATAGAGCTCTTTTCTTTAAGACTTGTTTATTTTAAAATGTTCTCAATTTTAATCCGACGATATAAAAATAAGGAAAAAAATATTATTCTACAAACTGGGACTTTTTTGAATACCTCATCAACCTAGGGTTGTCCTGTCAACACAAGAACGTAATAATTACAATCCTTGTTACTCGCATTAAAAAACAAGGTTATTGGTTTTCCAATAAAGTGAAATTTAACTCAAATTCGCGCAATTGGGCCTCAGTAAATCGGCCAAGTTAGCTCCAAGCGATTATATTTATGAAGTGCTACACAGTTTACTGGTCGGCAGGAGTAAGAGGCAGTAAACTGCGAAATGTATGGACAGGCCCGCTACGTTTTATGATTCGGGCCAGTTGGCGCCAAAAGTTTGTGAAATTATCGCGTATTTTATTGTTCTTTATTGTACGATTTTAATAAATATTGTAATTGAGGTTTTGCCCAGAAGTGGGACCCCTAGGGTCATAATGGTAATGTCTTTTTAAATATTATATGGTATAACAGCTGAGATAGATTTTTCATAGTGACATATTGATTTCTTCTTGAAAGATATATATATATATATTCGAGTTTCGCCATTCGAGTACACGCAGAAAATTAAATTGTAAATAGTACTTAAATACTAACGATCTTACTACGAAAGAATTAAACACCAGTTGAACAGTTGATTAGAAAAAAAAATCAGCACAAAATGATATCAAAACAACTGTTCAACAGATATTTAATCTTTTGTAGTAAGACTGTAAACATTTATGAATACATATAAAGTTAACAAAACATCAGCTGTGTCGCAGTGTAATAGTACGTTTAGAGTATTGCAATCTCCGATGCCGATATTACCCCATTTAGATGCAGCACACGTAGGAACTAAGCCGACAATGCATGATTTAGTGCGAGTAAAAGTCGCCGCAACTGGGACAGATGATTTTCATGAATCTATCGCAGATATGATAAACGCTTAGGCAATACAGGAACGACACAATAACTCGTAATGGTGTACATTGCGTAATGCGTGCCGGGTCTGTGGGAAAATGCGAGGATTTTAAATTTAAATAATATTTGTATCGGCATTGCAACACGCGTCGCGATTGTCACACAGCTGCGTAATACAACGAACTATTTGATGTAAGCGGTTCGATTTCTCATTATATTTTATCGCTTAAGTGGAAGCCTAACAAATCCTAATTTATTTCGTCGTAATAACCACAATAACCTGAATCACTAAATTTACGAAATTTACAAGTGGTACAAATAATACCTAATATTATTATGTCTTTTCATTTTAAGGTTTTTAGCGGCCACGGAAGTAAAAGTTAATTTCTATATAGCTTGACATTTTAATTGCAATATTAAAGTTGTTAAGCCCATATTTAGCAAAAAACACGTCGTTATTATAAAAAAACCATTCAATTTCACTCGGTCTAACTCAGTTATTAAAACTAAAAACATGTTGAACTGTTCGACTTAACATAAAATGTCCATAACCATACATCACCTTTTTATAATATTTGTTATAGTAATAATTATTATAATAGAAATGTTTGTGAGTTGCGTGGTATTAAAATTAATTTCTAGTCTATAAACGACCGTATGAATAAAAAAAAATATATGTTTTAAATTTCGAACACAAAAAAAGTATTTTAAAATAGTGCACTGTGCAAGACTAGCAACTGACATTTATATGCCTATAATTCAAGCATTATTCAAAAGTGTTCAAATAAAACGCCAGTCGTAAGGGATTACGTGAAATAGATCGGCAGATAAATATTATTGGCGTGACAATATTGATGTTAATAATACAATTCGGAATTTATTGCGTCATACGGATGCTCGGCGAATGTTCAGTAAGTAATGTAATTCGTGTTGTCCGAACGCGCCGGCCGTGTGTCCCGGTAGCGATCGGGTTACGCGTGATTTATCTGTGTGTCGCGCCATGGTTGCCAGTTGCCACGTTTAGGCTTAGGCCTTTTTGGTTGCTTATCCGAACAAAATGCTGGCCTTTTTTAGGTTTCCTAAATACGGTCGACTGCGTACAGCTGATACTTATCGGAATTTTCTCACATTAACAGCTTATTAGATTATTAAATTAGGGGGCAAACGAGCAAACGGATCACCTGATGGTAAGCAACTACCGTTGCCCATGGACACTCGCATCATCAGAAGAGCTGCAGGCGCGTTGCCGGCCTTTTAAGAGGGAATACGATCGATCTTTTAAGAAGGAATTAGATGGATATTTGCACAAAATCACACAGACACTTAGAATTACATGCAGTATGATCATTCGATATGACAATATTTATAATTTACGAACATTTTGGCCTTTATTACAATATTACAAGTATTTACTAGCTCATATATCTCCAAAGTGTTAAAAACACTCCCGAAACTGTACGGGCTAATTTTTCTCTTTAACTGGCAACCCTACTCCGGGTCCATAATTAATCGACCTGGGCTAATTATTTCAGCTAACTAAATGTTATGATTAATGTAGGCTACCGGCTTTCCTTTAATGGAAATTGGTGAATGCTAATTAATAGCTTTTACTGCGCTAATGGTGCTTCTAATTACTAAACAGTAATGGTCCTAGCTAAAATTAATCTTATGAAATTGTTTGGTTAACTATTATAATAGTAAAGTAATAACTGAAGGCGTAATAAGATGAAGCGGATAAATAATACTTTAAGACATAAGGGCAATTATTCATTTTTTCCCTTATAATTTAAAAAACATTGTAACTTACCTCCTTTATCATCTAGCTATATGTCTGGCTACGTACACATTAAATCCATACATTTTCGATTTGAAATCATTTTTCCTGTTCCTAAAGCAATTATTTTGCACGCCACTTATTAGGCTGAATGTTGGATCCATTTGTGTAATATTGTAAGACCTTTTTGTAAAACATTTATGCAGTAAAATATAAATAATTCTATTTATTCTATTCTAAGCCTCTATTTATGCAAAAATTGCTTTTTTAAATTGTTGGTTACCTTCTTTATCCACTCACGTCTTAAATTATTATTAGTAAACAAATAATTATTAGTTTACTAATTGACGTTCATTAAGAGAGGCCTATGTCCAGCAGTGGACGAATATAGGCTGATATGATGATGAAACAAATAATTATTAGTTTACTATTAATAGACAATTATATTAATGATGTTAGGTCTGAAGAGATGTCTCTGCAATCTGCATAATATAGGTACGAAAAAGTGGCCAACATTTTTATATTATGTAAAATAATAATTAAACTAATAACTGGTAAGGGTGATCTTATAAAGTTTTAAAGCTTTAATAAACATAAATGCTTAATAATCTGCAATTAATGAAGTCAATTGCATAATATTTTGACAGTAAATTATAATTTATTATATTCATAATTAAATATATTATATCAATGTAAATAACGAAAATGAATTAATTTCTTACGCTAATAAGCTCAAAAGTCAATCAAAAAGTGTTTTCAGAACTAAGCGTGTACTATTTAAAAGAAAAAACGTCCTAGTATTGCTTCCTTTCAGAAGATCTTAATCTAGAAGACATCTTGCTTACGAATGGTATCCTATCCCATGTGTTTCGCGAAGGTAAATTTATATCTCTGTGGTAGCTAAAACGAAGTATTTCTATTAGATGTAGTCCATATTCTATTCTACTCTAGATGCATATCAACATTTAGAATCTAGATCTAGATATGATTCAAGAATCTGGATTCTAGGTTCTAGACGTTTGTGTGATCGTCCCAGTTTCGACTAATCCTGATTGCGTATTGTCACCCGTACTCCCGCGCTGTCGTGCGCTGTCGGGCGCTCTCGCGTGCTCTCGTGACACTCGGTGAGGCAACGCATGACTCATATAAATTATGCGGTGCATGTTTTGTACAAAATATATAAATTAGCATGCAATATTAGATGGTGGTACAGTTGGCTAAAGAAACCCTTGAAAGAAATACTGTACGGGGGAACAAGAAACATTAAAAAAAAACCTTCAATGAGTAGAGTTAAAAAGATTTAAAACGTCAAAACAAGGGTGCGACAAAATTACATTTTTTATTGCGTCATAATTAATAATTGTTTTATACTATTTGGTAATTTTTGTAGCTATAAAACCAAATATTACGAGCAAAATGTAATTTTTTTTCTCGTCGTAGCAGTGCTACGAGACCTCTACGAACTTTTAAAGAAGACGTTGGCACCGTCAAAAACTTTTCAAACAGTTCTTATGGTGCTCCCAGACAGAAGTTATACATATAACGTTGGATAACATTTTTGTCTAACATTTTTTAACAAATTACATATTACAAAAGTCACGTTTATTTTTTGACATGTTGTAGCGTATGTTACACGATGTTATAAAATGTTATCGTGTTACACAATGTTTTATAACGTTATATAACTTCTGTCTGGGAGCACCTTAAAATATTTTCTAGGAATGTACTATCAGAGAAGTTGATTGCTAGGCAGATGGCGGACCTAAATAATTTAGTTGCGTTATGTCAATCCCATCCGACCGATCACAGCTAACATTAAATTGACATAAGCCGAAACAAACGACAATGGTACATAGTATAATCACAATTCAAAATATATATTATGTAGATGACTGTACATTCGTGCAGAAAACGCCAAGGCCGTGGAATTTGGAGATGCAACGGCTAATCTGCGGATAAGTTTCAATTAATATATTAGTCGTAACGACGCGCGCCGCACGACATCACGACTGCAACACGACATCTAACACGACGCTCCTGATATATCACTGTAAAAATGTAATTAAATTGTACACCGATAGTTAATAATCATATAAGTAGTTGATATAAAATTAATCCATATGCTCACTCTGTATTTTTTTAACTATGCTCAACTTGCTATAAGGTGTCCTATAATAGGTACGTTTACCTATTTGTGATCTCCTCTGTAACACTTGCCTTCTCCATTGCATCGACTGTCTGTCCTTCTGCAGTAATAGGCGCTCCTATTCCACTGCAATGTAGTAATTCTATGAGCAAAGTCAATAATATTAGATGCAAAATATCGTGACTACTCATAATAATTATGTAATGAAGGAATTAAGAATTCCAGTGTAGTTAATAATGATACTGGCAGTTAGCACACATTAAAGAATTACAAAAAACTGCTTAAGAACTAATTTGACCTATCGCCAACATGACAATCAGGGGCTATTACCGCGTGGGCTAATTATATGGGACATACAACGACTCTATAAAGGCAAGACCACACTAGGCGACACTGTGCTGTAGCAGAGCGAAACTACACTTCACGTTCCATCGCACTGACATTTTGTGTCGCACGTAGCGCTTCTGCCACTCCAAAGAGCACAAAAGCGTTACCGAAATCAATAACGAAGCTTATTTAGAACTCAAAGTTCGTTTAGAAGCGTACAAGGGTGTCAGAATAAGATTCCCAAATCATAAAGGTGATTAACCAGTCATAATAAAGCTGAAGCAAGCTGAGACAGCCAAGGCACTTTCATACGATTACTCGTAATATTTGGAAGTGTCGCATAGTGTGGTACTACCTTAACGAGGAATTGCACAATTTTGACATTTGAGTCAACAATGCAGTCGTGATCGGCCCGGGGTGATGATGGTCAGTCATGAGCGTGATGTGATTGATCAGTTTAATTTATTGTTTATTGTTGAACATTGTTTGTTTATTGTTACCGCAATAAAACATAAATGTTGTCATCTTTATTCTGTTGGCCATGGTGTAAAACTATGATTGAGCAGCTGTATAAAGCACAATTTGTTGTTATCGATCGTAGACGAAAATGTGACTCTACACATTCATTTACTACATTTAACGACAATCATGGTAACTTATTATGGCCCTACGTAGAGAGGGGTCTATTGTGACCATCCAACGTTAGCCTATGTAGGTAACTACGATTGCCGCTTTGATTGATTAACCACCTTTTATAACTCATTCGACGTCGTTAACGGGAAACCATAGACGATATTTTTTTTTTAATTTTTATACAATTTATATTGTTACTAGCTGTTGCCCGCGACTTCGTCCACGTGGACTTCAGTTTGTAGCGCGCGATGTCAACAAAATTGGTGTCAAATTAAGATTTTATAAAAAAACCCTAGTGCCCATTAAATCAAAACACCCAAAAACAGCTGTGCAGTGTGCATTTATATATTTTTTGCCAAATAAAGTATATTTAGCCCCCCAATTACACAACTTTACCCATAAACTATTTATCATTGATAGATTTAAGGTTACGTCACTACATAGATAAAGTACTGAGTTATTTAATAACGTAGCATAGAAATAACAATCGAAAAAATCGAAAATTTTGATGTAAGATGATACCACCTCTTATAGAAAGACATTTGAGCAAGCGTCATCGCGATGTAGGAGACGCACGGCGCCATCTAATATGAATTTTTGGAACTAACTTAATTTGAACAAATTTACGCATTTTCACCCCCTTACAACTATTTTTTCCAGTTAAAAAGTAGCCTATGTCCTTTCTCATGCTTTAGACTATATTCTGTGTACAAAATGTCATTACAATCGGATCGGTAGTTTTGGCGTGAAAGCGAGACAGAGAGACAGAGATACTTTCGCATTTATAATATTAGTATTGATTCATCAGTCATCACCTGTATATTCAGGACCAACGTAGAAAGGCCGCAAAGTGTAAACAACTAATCTTTGACATTGCAGGTGACAGCTTACGAATTGACAATTACGAAATGACATTTCAAGATGGCGGATTGACGGTGCGATTAGATTTCAGCGACTAATTACGACCGGTCGACATGAGTACAGTTGTAGCGGTGACGAAAGCCGACACCTGTGTAACAATATTGACCAGTATGCTAATGGTGACTTGAAAAATCATTATCTCTTTTCACGGGTGTCATTGTCGAATTTCGTCATGTCCTTTGAGGTTAGGATTGTGAAATCCTGAAGTATAATGCAGTAGAATCTTAATCAACCTTACATACATCTTATTCCAGGTTTCTGAGGGTTTTGACTGAAGTTTATCTATTTACCTCGACTTGACGACCTCTGTGGCTCAGTGGTAAGCGCGTCGGATGCTCAAGCCGGGGGTCGCGTGTTCGAATCCCGCCGACGGAACAAAAAGTTTTTCAATGTTCCCGGGTCTGGATGTATATTAAATATGTGTATGATATAATAAACATCTTAAATATATGTATAGTATAAAAGTATTAAATATATTTCCGTTGTCTGATACCTGTAACACAAGTCCTTTAGGTACTTAGCACGGGGCCAGACTGACGTGGTGTGAAGCGTCCATAGATTAAAAAAAACAAGGTTCATTACTATCCAATAATAAAAGGATTATCCACCCCGGTTTACAAAATTGACGTTAGCCAATCAAAACCGCTGGAGTAGATAAAATTTTGTCAAAAACCCGACTAGTTCTCAAATAATATCTTTCGTTTTCAAAAAAATGCGTCCTATTATTGAACCATATATTTAATCAAGTGCATTTGCCTTATTCAAAATCCTTTTCAGCAAAATGATCACGTCGTACGCTCAACGAAATTTATATCTAACGAGCATCTAACATACTCCTCTAATTAAACTCGGCTGTGTTAGCTCTAATGTCTTAAATCAGCAGTTTATTGGCAGTAACGAGGCAGTCGTTATGTTGACAGTTTACAGACAGTCGGTATATAGACGTCGCCTCTGACCGTACATCACCCGTCAGTATAACACGTGCTGCTGATGGGTTGTGTAACGTACTGTCAATATAAATTATATGTAGACAAATTTATTGAAGGTAGTTTGGTACAGTCCTCTGATTGCGTAATAGTCCGAAAGCTATTGGAATAAAAAATGTTTTCATTTGTGGTCCACAGTATTTTGTGACAAATTATATAAATTCATTAATGGAGTATTGCTTATTTAACGTCCGAAATGCAAATAAAAAATAGCGACACATAATATTTGGTGTCGCTATTTTTTGTATAAATAAATTAATATTATGTGTCTGTATCATAAGTGTTGATAATCGGATCAATTATAATCATGAAAAACTTATATATTTTGTTTGTGCATCCTGAAGAATATCCATAAGAACACCATATCCTATGAAATGTACTCCAAAACCATTTGCTGTGTGTACACCATTCAACAGAATAACCGTATTTGTGCACCCTGTACCCTATTAAATGGCCGTGGTGGATTTATGTCCCGAACGGGAGTAATTTAGCCAGCTACATTTAATTTAGCGGAGCGGGTATTCAAATAGAGACGTCCAGATGGAAGATAGCGGCGATGGTATCGGGCCTCGTTTGTGCCAATACGCTGTTTATGGAATGTTTTATCTCAATCGACATGTTACTTTTAATTGATATGTTGCTATTGAAATCTATTTTTGAATTGTGGATGTTTTAGGTGTATGTTAAACGCCCGGTGTTGTGTCGATTTTAGATTCTTTCTATCTCTAAAATTGCATCTTAGTAAACGTCAATCAACAACTGTATCATAATTGTAAACAAATTGATTAGAACAGCTATGTAGTTTTATGTGTATGGTGATTGGTGGTGTTGTGTGCCATTTTTATTTTAGGTTTCCATTTCTAATATTTTTTATTACATTTAAATGAACATCAATTATAAAGTGTTCTTACTTTGTTGTTAACGGCACCAGATCAAAATAATAATATTATATCGACCATTTTATTGCAAGAATGTCTAACTTATTTGCTCTACCAAGCTAACTCTACATAACATTTTTAGCGTAGAAATCAAAGGGTAATGACATATTATATAGAATCATTGGCGTCTCAAACCGCCATCATCTAAAATGTTTCAGCCATCTTGTGATCACGTAGCTGAGCCCTCGTACTTCATTTCATAGAAAATTGTCCCTGATTGCATAATACTCGTATACATATTGCGATTACACGCTCCAACTGTAATGGCTACTAATCCACACTTTGATCTATCGATCTGCGGAGAATTGTTTGTGATGGTTGTCTGAATTTATACGAATGTTGTTGATGCAAAAGTTAAGGAGTTACCCGAGCAGCGTATTGATTATTGTGGATATCTTTTAATCAAAATGTATAACTCAGAATGCAGTTGGTTATTTGGTCAGAATATGTCTTGTCAATATTAATTGTTGTGGTCTGTCTGCTGGACTTGACATAACTCCACTAAATTACGTAGCTGCGCCATTTATTATATTCGCCAATAAATTTCTCTGACAGTACATAATATAGGACGGAGTAAATCTCCATTCAACCTTATTTCAATACGAACATACATTCCGTACGATCTATATCGATCGGTATAAATCGCGGGTGTATTACAACATTACGCTGGCCACAATCGCACGCGTGCTCTAATGGGCTATCGGCGGGGAGACCATAATGATGGCAATACCAGTTTGCGATTGCGACCTTTCCTAGGAATGTCAACGTTGAAAGTACTGGTGCGGGCAATCCGGCCTTTACACCTCGGCAATAAAGCACACAATCCTGCAACTGGAGCGACCGTAATAATTGCCGTACGTCTCATTTCCTCGTCCAGTTTTTACAGTTCGTCAAAGGCTTGTCTTTTATTAGCTGTGATTTTTTTTTATTTTGCTCGGGGCAAAAGTAGTCACAGAGCTAGTCAAAACTGGTAGTTGATACTTGATAACATCTGTGTTTTATTACATTTCGTCGTCAGGTCATGTCAGGTGATGTCAGTCAGGTGTGGACAAGCGTGTTACGTGTTTTACGACCTGTAATACTGATGGTAATTCACATGTAAACACTATAATGTATGCAACATTATATTATTTAGAAAGGTATTAATGGTAAAAATTTTTTGATTTGAATGTAGCGCTGTTTTTAACTAACTAGGGCAAAGCAGCTATAATGGTTCGATTTTCACAAGAGACGTGTTTTCATAATAACAAATGAATAAAACTGAGTAACAAAAAAGGGTTATAGTTTTTTTAATTATTTAAACATTCATGCTTATAACATAATACGCGTATATTTTGTAGAACTTTGTATGCACATACTAAAATATTTATGTACTTACTTTCAATTCTGTTCTAAAAATTAGAATCAAGATATTTATAATATTAATAGAACCAGATAAAAGATAAGAAATTAAACAAATACATAAAGGATCGCTACTGAATATTACATTATTATAATAGATGGAAGTAATATTTAATGCATCGAGATTATTATATCTGCGCTACGCCATGACAGCGCTATCGGTCGAGTACTTGCTCCACTTGCTGGACCAACTGAATTCGAATCAACTGGGAGCTTTGGTTATGCTAATATTTAGATACTACCATCAATTCTCGAACCTATAATTGTTTTTTTATAAAATTGAAATTTGATTTATTTTTCTTCGCTTTAATCGACTTTTATCTTGAATTATTATTTAATTCTCAACAATAAATACGTGAGATTTTTACGAATTGAAGAACAATAATTATGTTTTATGCAAAGCGAAGATAGGCGAATTTCATCAAATTAATTATTGTACAATTTTAAACTATTTTTAATTTTTTACTGCTGGTGTACCGAAAGTCAGTTTGATCGTTACGACTGAATGATTTCAGTCGAATTATCAGTTTACTGGACCATCGTTATCGCATCTTAATTAAATATCGGGAGCCGTAAGCTTTAATTACGTAATACCGACGAACGTTGATAAGGTATCTCGACAGGTGATCGCGAGGTGAGTTCGAGTCGCCGATAGGCCTTTGAATAATGACCGCTCTCGAGATAAACTCGTTCGGCCGACAGATGTCACTGTACCGCGACAAATGATAGCGGTCGTTAGAATTCTCGTATTCATATTAGGTTTATCATACGCTCGGTCGAACATGTTTGTATTTCCTAACCTAATACGATACCTGAAGTGGTCGCTCCAAATAGATTTCGCTAGGTTTAATATGCGCCGGACAGCGCTAGTGCGGTGTAGCCAGCTTATCTTATGTGACGTTTACACGGGGCAACTTGTACACTTCGATCTTATTAATACAAACGTCAAATGTATCTAATTTGCTCGTTAACAGCCTAGATAAAAGATAATTTCTGTAATATCTTATATATAAAATTCTTGTGTCAAATCGTTAGTCCGCGAACTCCTCCGAAACGGCTTTACTGATTTTTACCAAATTTTATATGCATATTCAGTAGGTCTGAGAATCGGATACTGGGTACTTTATATTATATTGATAAGTGCATTTGTTGAATAAATAATAGTAAATGATTACAACCTGAGACTGACGGCGACCATTGTTTGTGCGACGGGATAGCGATCGACGTTGCCATGGCGACATACTTATTTAGTCACTTCAATAAAATAATATGACTCTTCAAATAAGTACTGCTCGGTGCTAATGGTCTCAAATCTAAATAATTATTTAAAGTGACTACATAGACGAAAGTGTAAGGTAGGATATGCAATATGTATGCAATTTAATTGTGCAAATTGATCACATTATGTATTCAGTGTTTAAGAAACAGTTACCAATTCTAACACTGAATATTTTTTATAAACAGCTCTACAAACCTATTATGAATATATTAGCAACTAGTTGAATCCCGCAACTCGACGTTGCGCTTGTTTATCGGGTGGAAACCGTAAATCTTTCCGTGACAAAAACTTTCCTATGTCCTTTCCCATCTAATATAGTATCTCCATATAAAATTACATTTAAACGTTAAGACGTTACAGACAGACAGACTTTCGGATTAAACATTAGTAAAGATTTAACTACTAAGTGCCGTAAGCCGACTCGTGCCGTGTTATTTCCACAAAATGATAAATGATAATGTGTACAGAGAAACTGGGGTTAGCATCGTAGCCGGATTCCACGGAAGTGTCAACTGTCACAGTAATGCCCGAACTGTCACTTCAAAGAAGTGGCACAAAGCAGATTAGCGAATTGCGTAATTGTACTTGTTTTGTTCGTACAAGATAGAGCCACCGTAAACTTTACTGACGAATACATACTATATAATAGTATACTATAATATTTATTATGATGAAAGCAAAAGTGTTTTTCAGTGTATCACCTCTTTATGCTAATAAGCATAAAGAGGTAATAAACTGAAAAACATAATATACAATATAATAATATTAACATCATATCATCCAGATAGACCAATATAATAATATTGGCCTATCAGTACCAATTTAGTGACGTTATGTCGGCCTTTTAAGTCCTGGAAGAGGGACGAAGATAGTTCTATAACTATATAACCTGTACAACTTTTGTAACAATAACTATTATTATATGTTATTGTTACAAAAATTGTACAGGTTATATTGAACAAGCGAGTTGTTGCATAAAAAAGTTAGGGACAACAAACACAGTTTAACTGAATACGAAACAGTTGATACGGAAAACATATCACAGCGAAATCCTTCCTTGCGGCTTGTAATAAAATATTTTCTTGAATCTCTATAGCGGTTTTGTCGTCAATTTCAAGCAAAGACAAGACTGGTGTTACCAGAGATTTATAATATAACTTTGATTACACCCGCTACCTTTTATTACTCGGGAAATGATAGATCCGCAAAATATAGTATTGTGGCTATTTCGCCACGGATGTCGAAAGTGGTCCTTTCACTTAGGGCTGGTTTACACGTATTAAGTAGATTAAGTAGTTAACTAAATTTTAACTAAATTTTAAGTTACTTATTGCATGTAAACACACAATTTAGTAGTAAGTAGCAAGTTAAAATTTAGTTGAGTACTAAACAAGGAAATTATAATTTTGACTATTTTCTGTTAGGTTGGCAGGCGGGGCTTGTCACTTGACACATTTCCGGCAGGCACTTCAAATTAAGTTAAAATTTAGTTACTACTTATCTACTTAATACGTGTAAACCAGCCATTAGGGAGAGCTATAAGTTACAGCGAGGCTACGGGCCCAGCTCGCCAAATAACTGTCATTCGACACTGACAGATTCAAACGTTTTGTTCTACATTCAAATTATTGACTTCGACTCTGTGGGTGGCGAGATTGCAAGCTGCATAACGTTATTTTATCTATTTGGGTATAAATTACGTACAGCGTAACCATAATGTGTAGAAAGTAATATAGGTCTACCAGAATCTGATTGCAATTTTTGACAGAAAATTTTCAAAAAATATCCTTGATCATTGGATAAATTTCTATATTTGCATGTTTAACACACAGAATCAGCCGCTATAAGAAAAAAAGGATAAAATGTTTTATTCCAATTACCCAGGTATTGCTAGAGTTAATTTATTTTCTCACTTTTGCCATCAGATTCTGGTAGACCTATACCTGCATTTGATTTTTTTTTTTCAAATTTTATTACCACACTTAAAGCCAAAATGTAACGGCTACCCTCATTTTGGTCAAGCTGTAATGTTCAGCCGTAACTGTAACATCTGATAGAAATTTTTACAGGAACATTTTTCAACACAACAAACATTCGCGGACCGCGACAGTAAAGAAATTTTATCGGTCAAAAAAATTGTACTTATTAAAAAAATATAATATCAAGTTTTGATGTCAAAAACGCTACAAAAGTCTTTTACTGCTCCTTTTGTACGACCTTAAAAGAAATAAACGGTCAACATCAATTTAGAGAAACTTTCTACTTTACTGCCTTTTCGGTTGTATTTCGAAATAGTCTTTAAGCCAATTTCAAGTACATCATTATAAACATTGACTCCGCTGAACTCGCATTCCTTGGAATCTAGATCGTTATAAAAATAGACTTCCTAGTACGTATGTATAACCCGTTTTAGTTAGTTAGGTTCAGGGCTGTCAGCCTGCCGGATACAGATTCAGGGTTGTGTGCATCGCAAAATAAGAAAGTCTGCGGCTTATTACAGTGTTTCATTGTTATTTTTTAAGTATTTATTCAAATATTTTACAACATTATGTCCTTATCCTAAAAAACATATTATGCCATATTATTATACTCAAGGTTTTCAGATAGACACTTTTGAATTTATAATATTAGTATGAATTTAATTTGCAGGCATCATCCTATGTAGCCCGTAATTTGTTTCACCGAAATTCATTATCGCGGGATAACCTTTGACTTTTCAGGAACAAAATCTATCCTACACATTTCCGGGACTAAAAGTGGGGTACTTTTAGTCAATACATTGAATTATGGGCTTTTAGTCCCAGTTTAGCAGTTTTACACAGGCAAACAGACATACTATGATGTTTGTTAGATTAGTACGAATTATATATTTTGTGATGATTTCCACCGCTTTCCGAATATGTAAATGCTACCTAATTTTGCCATACTTTTTATGATTGACTAATTTCGTACCTACCAACCTTTTTCCCAAGTTCTTCCCAAAATGTTTTGACTTTTTTGTTTTTTGGCAACCCTAGTTAGTAGGTAGTTAGCAGTAAGCGCGCCGTTATAGGTTGCTGGCGTTTATTGGGCGCTAATCTGAGATCTGCGCGTGCGCCCGCCAGCGCGCAGCCTGAATGAATCAATACCGCCTGATTCTTTAAATTGATCGTCATTGTCATTATCATCATCATGAGTGTCATGTTTTTCATGATATAAAAAGAATTTTTCTAGCGTTTTTCCCTAGAAGGTTTTGTTAGTAAAAGTTTGTTGCATTTAATTTTAGGCTATTTTTCACCATTTCTTTTTATTTGTTCTTTCATTTATAAAGTTACCTGTTAAACTCATAGACTATAGTCCTTTGCATATATTTCTAAAGTTTATAGTGCGTGCTCTGAAATATGCGTCTTTCTTTAAGAAAACTAGCAAATGAATTCAACGTATGCCCTGTCCCTTACCTGTTCATTTATCTTACTTAATTTAGTTTTAAACGAGCATAGCGTAAATACTCCAGTGAGTGTAGTACTCGTAAATCAAAACATATTTAAAATACCGATACATGTGATAGTATCTGTAAAGGATATCACTATATCTTCGGTGAAATACGCTGGCGACGTTTTGTTTTATTACTTCCCGTGTGAAAATATTTTTTAAGAAAAGTCTTGCTAAGTGGCCTAGCACTAAATACTTGAAATAGCCTTTGGCAAGTGCTAAAAATACTATCTAACTACCTATTGGTTATCCATAACAAGTACTTAGGAAAATATATTTATATCGATAAGTTTTCATTATCATTCAGTGGAAAATTTAAGGAAAAAATAAATAATATAGCTACTTGTTGACACAAAATTTTATTTTTTAAGTTACAAATATCGACAAAGTTCCTACAAATTTATCTAAGTATCATTTACAGGTTAAATAGGTATGTGCTTAACTTTCTATTGATATCGACTCATTAGAGCACTCGCCGTCATGGCGGTCACCGAACAAATCGACACATTCGATTGCACAATACCTGATTTTATCGTCCCGTACAACATAATTAACTTCCTTCATTAAGTTCTAGTTTTAATTGGCATCTGTTGTCTCGAGTTAATAAACTATCGTAGTTTAGCGTTTTAGTATGTATAAATTATGTCATCTATAACGTCGGCTACTGGAGTGTAAATAATAGCATTGAATCCAATTGAAATAACAGACTTTACCACTGTTATTTATCGATATCAAGTTGTCTTTAATCGCACGTCTCTATTCGACGAAATTATAGTCTGTGGTGTTGTTTTTTTTTTTTTAATTTTAATAACTTTACTTTTTGATGTTTTTATTTTCGAAATATGTAGTAAACATTTTTCCTTGTAATGCCAGTATCGAGATTATGCATGTATGAGTCAGAGATCGTAAACTTCGGTGCAAAAGATCATCGTTCGCGTTTGTGTCGCGGGTGCGGAGGTCGGCCAAAGGTTGCACACTTGACCTTACCTGACTTGCGATGTTGTTGGTTCATCATCAGCAACATCCTTCTCACCTTTTGATGTTACACTTTTACTTGTCACTTGTCCCATTATATTATTATAGAAAGCATTGTCGTTTCATTTCTGTTCCATATGCTATATATATCTTTAATATTGTGCAACGGATTTTAATCTGGTTTCAATAAAAAAAATTATTTATGAGAAAAATTAAAGGTGATTTCTAATTGCACCCGCACGTAGCTGGGGACGATAATATATTCACAAATATGAAATAAGTCACAAAATAATCAAATTTCTTTTAATAACACCACTACCCGACTAATATTAGTTAATTAACGGAATATGGAGCACTTTTTACCGCTGACCGAAATAACGAAGAGCCTCGGGCCTTAGTGAAAGTGTCGTTAGATGTAATTCGAGAGTCATTTGAGGCAATCGCCACGTGAGACGCGCGTGATGTCAATATTATTGTAATGATTCTATTAGTGGTTTGTTTTAGCTATTGTGTTATAGTAGCGTTTTCCTTGTGCACTTTCGTAAGGGTTTATTGGTTATGTTGCCCGCAAAGTTGCAATTTCGTTTATCCATTTTCTTTCGTTGCATCTTCATTCTTAGCACAAATATTCTTATTTCAGTTTAGCAGTTTAATCTTGAAAAGAAAAACACACAAAAAACAAACTAATAGACACACACTTTCGGTTTTATTGTATTAGTATGAAGAATAGATATCGTTGAGTAAGTACGAGTTTTTTTTAAGATAGTGGACTCACATGCACTTCGCAGCCCTTATTACTAGATACCTCCCTAGACTAAGGAAAATACTCTCTAGTAGTTGAAGCTTATTAAGTCACCGATCAGACTTTACACCCTGCATAGCTTTTAAACAGTAACGACGATTTATTACTCCATAAATCATCGCAAGACATTCCTATAACCAGATCGAGTTAAAAAACCGCAGACAATGTATAAATACGATCTAGTTTGTCTGGTCGCGTGGGCGCTCCGTGGGCCGGCAATGCGTCGAACTTGCGTCGCCGGTTCCGATTTATTTTGCTTCCGATTGAACTCTTATTGCCTCTACATAGAGATCAGAAACGTATGTTAACCAAATAATGGTATACAATAACTCATCGTAGGAGTCGTGGCCCGAAATAGAAAGGTCGGGCAAATGTCAAGTATGCTGCCCCCTGGCGGCTAATTATCGCGTTACCACAGATAAACAATCGACAAATTGTAGTCTATTACACGCCGCCATAGGCTCTCGTTATCATAGACTAAATTGTTTTTTTTTTTTGTCTTGAATAAGTCTCTAGTTTACAACAAAACTCAAGCTTACTATAGAACAGACAAAGTTAAAAACAGTATATTGTTGTGTACAAACGTATGTTATTGGTATCTGTAAGCCATGGCTTTGACTGCCTGAGGAGTGAAGACAAATAAAATATATTTTGTGGTGATAAAATATAAAATAGCTTAAATATGCAATTTTATTTTAAACGTTAGATAATCGGTATGCACGGTCCATTTTTTATATCTTCTAAATTACCTTTTATCTTAACGTCTAGACTTAATCCTATAAGCTTAAGTGGGGATTAAAAATAGTGCATCTTATAATGAATACTGGGTGTTGGTTATGCCACAGTTTAAATGTAATTCAGTAGTGTCAGCTGTTTTTTTTTAAATTAAACACGCGTAACACATTGACAAGATTGATGCGCATGCGACTGAAATATTATGCTCATTGAAGTTATCTGGATTCACGATTATGACATGTGCATACGTGATTTGGGCCTCCCCCCTTGGTCCATTATGAATTAAACAAGCAATTTCGCGTTCATCAAGTATATAGAAGAAAATCTTTGTTTTCAAGCCATCTTTGTTTTCAAATACAAATATCTTTATTTCAGACTACTATGGTTAGTTAATATCAAAAAACATAACTTAAAATTAAATATTATCTAAAAACTAAATCTAAATCAAAATCATGCACTCAATCTGAACTAAGTGCGGATGTAACCTGGAGGTCTGCTTTCGAATTCGTTCATTAGTTCCTCAATATGGGTGCATGCGGATCATCTGCTACAATCCTCAGGATGCTGCTGTCACTTCCCTTTATGCGATTTATGAGAGATGCAGCTTTTTTGCGCATGAGTGCCCGGAATCCGTTCGTTCTTGCTTGCGCAAATATCTCAGATGCACTACAAAACCGGGGAAGTTTCAGCATCATCCTGAAGATATTATTGTATTGGATGCGGAGGGTGTTTAGGGATGCTTTGGTATAGCTGATCCATAGGCCGCCCGTGTACAGATTCTGACAGAACGTTTTGAAGAGTGTGATCTTAACTTCGTCGGTACAACGGGCGAACCTGCGGGCCAGCATATTACCTCGAACCGCCAAAGCCCTCCGCTCCCGTTCAATATCTAGATCGTCTTTAAGGTCGTCGGTGAGTATATGCCCGAGGTATTTAAATTGGAATACTCTGTTCAGCTCCTTTCCGCCGAGGCATATTGGAATCCATACCGGATTTGGCATATTTACCAACGGCCTTAAAGATCATAATTTCGCTTTTATTCACATTGTACGCCAGGCCGTGCGAATCAGCGTATCTCTCACACACCTTCAACATCTCCTGAATTCCTCTCGCAGTGGGACTCAGCAATACCATGTCGTCCGCATAGCTAATGTTGTTAACGCTTACACCACCAACCTTGCATCCGACACGCATATTGCTGAGCTCCACTATGAGATCATTCACGTACTGCAGATTGAATAGCTTAGGAGACGATAATCCTCCCTGTCTCACACCGCAGTTCAATCTGTACGCCCTAGAGAGTTTGTTGGTCCATTTTCGATGCTCCACGATCGTCATTGATTGAGTATGTCCATAGCTTCGCAATCGTGGTAGCAATCTTAATAAACAAAGAGGTTTTACTCGCCCAAGTTCCCGAACCGGTAGTAGGACAATTAAAACTGAATTATTTTTTATTTGTTTAAAATCACAAAGCCCAATGTTGCCTCTATACGTTGTTTAACATTTTTTAATGTAAAGATGGACTACTGTATATAATTCTTCCTACAGTTTCGCTTTAACCGCCCGCGGCCGGCCGCCATTCCTGTAATTATCTTCAAACATCCTGCGTCAGATGACAGGATGGCCGCTTCTTTTTGCAGAATTATTATAAGTGCTACCCAGTAACTACTGGTCAGTTTCAATGTAGTAGGCTTTTGCTGCATAGATTTTTAACCGACTACAATGAAGGTAATAGTACATTACGCACCTAGGGCAGGAAAATAAGAAATGTCTCAGATCACATGTAATTATTGGCCGAGGCGAAAGCTTAAACTACTGAGTCGATTTTAATATATCACTCTGGACTCTTATAACATAGGCTTGAAATTTCATTATTATTATTTATTGTTATGCGTGTAGAAAAAAATGCAGTAAATAACTTCCCTTTCTAAGCGCAAGAAGACCATTTTGTTTCGAACGCGTTATTCACACATGTCGATCATATAATTTCGTGTATATAATTTGCGTGTGCGTCTTGACTCTTGTGTGTGTGTGTGTGTGTGTA
The DNA here is from genome assembly GCA_937595015.1 of Polyommatus icarus. Classification (NCBI taxonomy): domain Eukaryota; kingdom Metazoa; phylum Arthropoda; class Insecta; order Lepidoptera; family Lycaenidae; genus Polyommatus; species Polyommatus icarus. The sequence goes on along the minus strand of OW569333.1, from coordinate 5,479,505 downwards.
AGTGTGTATGACAGGTGTGCGTCAGGCCGCGATTATGCAAAGTGTTACGTGTTTTTGTGGTCTTTGTTTTGACATTCCGCTGGTAATTGGTGGTTGTTTGAACATTTTGTATCCAAACACTGAAGCATCTCGCGCTGTTTGTAAACCGACAGACGCCGCTGATGTCACTGCTGAAACAAGGGGTTTCAGTTTTGAGGTTATGTTTGAGTTTATGTTAATTTTGACAGTTCTTATTGACAGTTTTCAAAACCACAAAAATACCAAGTAATTTTGAAGGGATATCAGCTATATTTTACTGGTAAGTATACAAAGTATCTTAATACTGACATGAAAATCGGTTTACTGAATGATTACTGATTACAGAAGGAGCAGAAAGACCTATAGAGTATAGACTATAGACACTATTACAATATTTATGATACAATTTATAAATAATATGAATTTCAGTAGTCATACAAACAATCTTGTTGAAAATACTTGTTCCCAATTTTAATTAGTAATAATATTTACTATCAATTATGTACCCAATTTAAAATGTAATTTAATATCTAATACCCAAATCCAGTTACCAGAACTTTCGACAATAAACAAACAAGTCGTGAAACGGCAACTAATCTCGAAATTATAAAGAGCCAATCACCGGCGGGCGGCTCAAAAGAGTTCGATAGAGATATGAAGCGGCAGCTATCTGCGATAATCTATTTTGTGTAACCTCACGACCCGCGACTAGGGTTGGCAAATACGAGAAAAAAACTAAATTGCTTTGTAAAAATACATTCGCCTGTTTCGATTGCGAGTTTAGATGTCAAATTTGTATGAGATTTGACTTAACGTATTACTTATAGCGCCATGACACTTAGCGATAGCAAAGCACTCATTTATAGTCTATTCTCGTTTATACTGATACAACCGGAGAAACATAACGATTTATTGATTACTAAACTTAAATACAACAAAGAATTTTAACAGAAAATGTACGTAGTTCAAGTCAAAATGTTCAATAAATTAACGTTGTGTAATAAATAAATCTCTTTGTATGCGTTTCCATCAAATGTTCAGAGCTTAATTAGCTCTATACTTTGACAACGTCACAACTTACCACAACGGATAGAAAGCAATTGACGTTATCAAACTTACTTTACATACGTTTTTACTGGCATAAAGCTTATATTAAATACACAAGTGCTTTTGCTTAGGTACGATTGAATAAACTGTCAAAAACAACAACAAAACCGGTCAAGTGCGTGTCGGGCCACGCGCAATATACGGTTCCGTAGTACAGCAAGTTTAAGATAATTTTTATGGTCAATGAACGAACATTTAAAGCGTGTTTTACACTACTAACAACATCATCTCAGTAACTTTCAAAGGAATTTGAACGAAAAGGTCTTTTATACTTCGCCGAATACATTTTTTTTAGTTAATCAACTATTACTCAATAACTTATGAAGTCTTCTTAGCCGTGATAGTTTTCCTTTTAAATTCAGCATATTTCCTACTCCCGTGAATTTTTTGACATTTCCAGAACCAACCGTTTAGCTGGTAGAAGGGGGGGACACTGGACTCTAACGATTTTTTCCACTTTAAAACTTAATATTTCATAAACGGATCCCTAAATCGGAAAATGATATATGAATACTCGCAATATTTTTAAGAAACCTATTCAACGACACCCCACACGATGGGGTGGGCGCGAAAAAAAAAATTCATCCCCGCTTGATGTGTAGGGGAGGTACCATAAAAAAAAATTACGATTTCATGTACCATTTTGTTGACATCACTAATATGTGTATTCATGCTAAATTACAGCTTTGTAGGTCCTATAGTCTCTGAGTAAAACCGCGGACAGACAGACAGACAGACAGACAGACAGACAGACAGACGGACAGACGGACAGACGGACGGACAGACCGAAACTATAAGGGTTCCTTGTTGACTACGGAACCCTTAAAACGGACATGTATTTCCCAATTTGTTAATTACCTGATTATCTATACAGAGACAGCCCTGCACCATCGATATAACATAATTAAAGTGAGATTGGCCTACTGCTGCCCGGATATGATGGCTTTTGTTTGCTTGTTTTTGATTTGAAATTGTTTACGTGACGGTCTGAGTGACCGCAACTCTAAGTGGTGTTCTCGTAAGTGTTATACTACTCCAATGTGATTGAACTAGAACATATAGTGTAGGTCTTAGTTAAACCATCTTGTTTTATGTTATCATTTATTTCCAAATCCATACTAGTATTATAAATGCGAAAGTGTGTCTGTCTGTTTGTTACCACTTCACGCTCAAACCGCTGAACCGATTTTGCTGAAATTTGGCATGTAGATTTTTTGAGTCCCGGGAAAGGACACGGGATACTTTTTTATCCTGGAAAATGTACGGTTCCCGCGAGATAAACGAATTTTTGACTAGACTAGACTAGATGATGCCCGCAACTCTGTGACGTCTTGCAGCGTGTGTAGAAACCAAATCTCATGATAGACTAACACACAAACTCTTAAACTTAGAGCAAGAAACTTGAAATTTTGTACACGAGTTCCTCTTATAATATTACCTAAGCATCCACATTAAACAAACTTTTTAAATTCCACCCCAAGGGTTTTTACATCGGGTACTAAAAATTGTATGCCATTATAACACGCGAAGAAGAAAAAGCTAGTTACAGACACCTTATCTACAACTTTTACTTTAAAAAAAAACCCGCGAACCTCTAACCTCGATACCGCAACAATCAGAAACCGCTCTGATAATGTTATCCAGTAATCGGACTTCCACCTCATTTACCGTCCGACAACACAAAGCGGCCGATAGGATCGGACAGGGCCGATTTACAGGCCGTTTCGCCCATAAATGGTGATTTGTATTATCTCCGCACTGTCAAGTAACGATCTCCAAATACTTGCTAGTTCTAATATATTTTAAGTTAACAACAGCCATACTGATATTTTACATCTAAAAATCAGTTACATTGCTAAAATTTTTCGCAGGGAATTGCTTCAAGTCTAGGGGATAGAATGGATTTTTTATTTTTACGCTATTACTAGAAATATTATAAATTTCACAGTTATATCATATATGGCGTTATAAAATTCCATCTTGTAACGAAGCAAAATTGAGTGCTGAAATCGTACAACTTTTTAGGGTTCCGTAAGGGTAAAAACGGGACCCTGACGGGACGGGATTCATGAGACTTCGATGTCCGTCTGTCCGTCTGTCTGTCTCCAGGCTAATCCTAAAAATAATATTTGAGGCGGGCTCCCATACAAGAAACGTGATTTTTTTGGCCTTTTTTGCTCGTAATCAATAATGATTAGAGGTAGGCATTTGAAACTTTCACGAAGGCCTTAAATATACTCGTAATTGTACTATAATAATTAATAATAATATTTAAATAAAATAAAAAATTAAGGGGGGCTTCCATACAAAAAACACAATTTTGGGCCTATTTTTGCTCTATAACGGTACGGAACCCTTCGTGTGCGAGTCCGACTCGCACTTGGCCGATTATTTAGAAATTACTCTACACTACAGTTCTATCAACACCAACCGTCCTACTATTAAAAGGACCAAGACTTGTCATCTTTCTAACAAATGATAGCAATTCCAAAGTAGCATTTACACTGTACAAACAAAACAATAAATAAAAGATACACAGTGAAGAGATACAAGTGGATTGTAATGCAATGTTATTACAGCGTAAGACAAGGGTTGAGATAATTCAAAGCACGCTCATGCATATTCAATACGCAGACAAAGAACAAACAGACAAACACATGCTTGTCGTAGCGCCGCCATGAGATACTGCCTACCTACGGTGGCCAAACATACCTTTTAAACGGGGATAACGTTTAGAAATAAGTTCAGAATGAACGATTGAAACTTTCTCTAGATTTATATGATTTTTTGACAAAACGATTTTGATAGGATTTATTAAGACAAAAACCTTAGAAACGAGGCACATAATAAATATTCAAAGTTTTGGAAGTACATAATTATAGCTATTTTAGCTAATCCTTAGCCTTCCATCAATAAATAATATTTCCATATTACTAAGATTTTTGACATAACGATTTTGGTAGGATGTAGAAGGACAAAAAACTTAGATTATAGGCATAATAATATATTCAAAGTTTTGGAAGTATAGCTAAAAAAAGGTAATCCTTAATTTCCCACCAATAAAATATTCATATGATTTCCATAATACTATAATATGTCTCCTAACTTGAGTCCATATAGAATATTGTAAAAATATGGATCCCATAAAAACGAATCGACTAAACAGTTAGCCGCTAATGCATTAGCCTATAATCATAAAATCCTGTGTTGTCCGGCGTATCGCGGCAGTGTGGCCACCCCGGCCATATACGGCGGCTATCGGATGAAAGCCCCCGCTAATAACGTACGCAATCTATACCGCTTATAGTGACCATGCTCTTAATAAAGATAGACTATCTACTAATAATTTTGCTGATAACGTGATGTAAGGTTGTATCTCCAATCTTCACGTTGGCCAATGATGGATGCAAGCAAGTACGTTTTGAGGATATTTTCGTCTATGATCGACGTAGTTTGTGTATGCTTATAGGTTCACAAACCAAATCATGGTAATCCATCATGGCATAACGTGAAAGAAGAGGAGGATTCATGTAAATTTTAAGCGATAACCGATTTATCATAAAATAATAATTAAAAGTTGTAATAAGAGTCTTTACTCGTGAATAAAGTTTTCACGTGTAACTTACAACTACAAATAACTTTAACGCCTCCGTGGTTCAGTGGTTCAGAGCTCAGCTCTTGATTCGGAGGTCGTGGGTTCGATTCCCGTGTTGGAAACATGTTATTTCCAAGTTTGGTTAGGATAATGCAGGCTGATCACCTGATTGTCTGACAAGTAAGATGATCCATGCATCGGATGGGCATGTAAAAAGTCGGTCCTGCGCCTGATCTCTCGCCAGTCGTGTCGGTCTGCCGTCCCACTGGGTTATGAGAGTAAAGGAATAGAGAGTGCTCTTGTGTACTGCGCACACACTTGGGCACTATAAAATTACTCCTGCGTAGCTGGCCTGGTTTCAATGAAACCGGCCACCGTCACCGAAACCGGTGTGGGAGCTATTATTATACTTTAACCTATAATAATAATTTATACTTAGATACATTAAAAATGGCTTACTTTTTAATGGAAGAGCAAGTTTTAGAGAGGTGAAAATGTTTATCGATAAAAAACATCGACACTATCACGACGAGAGCGCTCCATAAAACGGTGAACAAAACGCGGAAGAGTTGTATATTGTTAACCAAACCGCTATCTGTGTTAATCTAACATCATATAACACCCGCTCACTAATGGGAATATCGGATCGCTTACAACAACAACAGAGTATAAACAACAAAACAACAGTGAGTATAAACAACGGCTTACAGCGGTGCGTAAATGGTAAATTACTCATTTTGCTTAGCCAATCTTACCTTTGGCAGGATTTGCGTAACAACTGAATCATGCCGTCCCTAGTAGGTACTTATAAGTAGTGAGACAATTTAGGCAACGTTGCGTATTCTCTTAATCATATTTAGAAATGTATCTCAGTAATAATAATTATTTTCAATTAACTAGAATAATGTTTTCAACAAACCAAAAAATATATTACAGTGTGAAACGTTTTTTAACATCTGTGTCTTTTTATGAATTAAGTATTTTTATTTTTTTTGTGTGTAATTTACTACTTAAATTTATTATTATCTATGGACGCTTCACACCACGTCAGTTTGGCCCCGTGCTAAAGTACTTAAAGGACTTGAGTTACAGGTACCAGAAAACGGAAATATATTTAATTTAATACTTTTATACTATACATATATTTAAGATTTTTATTATATCATACACATATTTAATACACATTCAGACCCGAGAACATTGAAAACTTTTTGCTCCGTCGGCGGGATTCGAACCCGCGACCCCCCGGCTACCAACGCGCTCACCACTGAGCCACAGAGGTCGTCTACGTACGTTGTATTAACCGTACAATAAGTACATAAGCAATGAAATAAATATACCGTAAATATTTATATTTGCGGTATATCTGCGTGTTTCATGTTTATGTAAATTAAATGTATTTTTAGAAAAAAAAACTACTATGATAGGTACCGTAAACCATTCACTTATAAATAAAAAGCGTATTTACACTAAATTAAGTTTACAAAACAAAATGTTAAAGTGTCCGTGACGGGTGTTTTGCGCTCGTTATAATGTTATTAATACTAATTTGACAATTTAGCTCTCATTTAATACACCAGTCGTTAACAAGTGAAATTCTTGCAAAATAGGGTCGTGCCATTATATCGATAACTCAGTTGTTGGGTAACGTGGTAAACTTTCTAGGGAATTTCAATACCAGTACCAGAATTCCAAAGAAAGAAAAACAAAGAGAGAGAATCGATTATGTTGCTTGACAGTTCATCTTCATACTCGTACATACGTGAATCAGAATTATCTGTTGCAACAAGTCAAAAAATTCTGAATTGAAGCTAATTTCTAAGAAAAATCTATAGTTTGTTATTCTATTCTTGCAACTACATAACGAGCATAAGGAAATAAGAAATTATCTTAATCCTTCAAGCCCCATACGAGCACCGGTGATCGCGACAACAAGAGAATACAATAACATTTCCAAGAATCCCCGATCGAAGGATTAATATTACTTTTAAAATGAGTATAATGAAATACTGCAGCATTATTTTTACCTTATCTTCACTAGTATCAAGTGTTTTGAGGTACAGTGGCTGATATAGATCGCGCGTGACATCATTCCCCCCCGCCTCCCCCCTGCGCGAGGTAGAGGCACGCGACTGCCGCTCTCTATCGACTTCCTAAGTCGATAAACTAGTGATGTGCCTTAATTGACCGTCACTTTACAAAGTACAGAGCTGTTTACATCTAAGCTGAAGAAAATAGAGCCTTATGTAGTTGGCTTAAGAATATTTAGTTAAAACGTAATATCGTAAAACTTTTAGTATCTAGTATACGTAAAAGTGTTATTGGAGGCGACGTTTAGTATGTTACAGTATGATAGAAGAGTGTAAATGTTGTGGTACCATGAAAGAAATTGATTCATAGGCAGGTGGCGGAGTAACTAACTGAATACATAATGTATTACATTTAGTCAGGTTATGTCGTTGACCTTTTTTAGTTGGTTTTGACTTCTTTTAAACAGTATTTTTAATAAGTGAAAATCAAAGAATAGTATTTTTTACTTTGATCGGCAGAAGTTGTTTTATTTTAGTAAGTTAGACACTTTAAAGTAAAAAAAAAAATATTCATTGTTAATATTTTTAACAATAAATACTTTAGGAAAAACTTTAGAAGTAAAAAATGTAAGAAAATAGAAGCACAATCACTGTCGGGTCAGTAACAAGCGGCACGAGCCGATACTATCGCCGAGATTGAGCACGCCGCCCGCCGCCCGCCGCCCGCCGCCCGCGAACATGTTAAGCTGTAAAAATGTACGGTTTTCTATAGAGAAATTATTACATAGTAAGCTGTCAAATCGAGTAAACTACTTCAGACAATACGGGTATGTGTAATGTGTAATTTTGGCAGATTTTTATGCATCGCTAGTCAGGCGCGACTTTTGGTTTAATTTATATGTGCACTGACCCTAAAAGTTACTTAATTTATTCTTAAATAAGAAGTATGACTTCAAATTACTTATTTTTTTTTTATTTACAGTAAAAATCGCATGCCTGTATTAAAATAATTGTATGAATAAATATATTAATGTGTTTGAATTGTCAAATACTTCAATAAAAGACATCAACGCGCACGCATCGGACACTCGAAAGCATTTTTGTTTATTGTAGAGTGTAGACGAATACTTTTAAACAGGCATTAAATGTACTGTTCCTACCAGAAAATGAAGTTTAAATATGCATTTTAATACTAGTAACATTAACGGCTACGGCACTATAACGCAATTCTTCGACAACTTATAATGTTGAAATTCGGTTGCATACTTATTATAGTTATATCTTGTACCGTGACACAGTATAATAATGTTGTCACTTGTCTATGTTTTGTACGTGCAAAATGAAATCCAATGTAAACCGTACATTTTAGCGTAATAAGCTCCATTAAAAAGCTCCGTGTTATCGTGTAATTCTACTCTATAATATTTTTGGCTAAATCATTAAAAACTGCAAATTGAATATAATATCGATTTTGATCGAGATTTTTTCGTTTATTTATTGGTTACTAGGATTGATAGTAATAAAATTAAATAGCTTATTGTTTTAAAAATCGCGAAGTATTTTCTTTTTATTACATTTCTGTATTCAACGTTATAAGCTTTTTAAAATAAGTTTTAAGCTTCTTACTATGTAAGTAAATTATCTCTAATTCTCTGCTTCACAATAACTATAACCTCAAGCAATTAACCACCTGTTGCCGACCTCCACTAACCTCAGTTCAATTTAACCGTGGTGAAATCAATTATAACCAACGCGCCTGCGCGCCTGCATATCTTTGTTATAGTACACTTCTACACCCGACATGATATTACAGATGCTAAAGGCCACCTGCCTATGAATCAATTTCTTTCATGGTACCACAACGTTTATACTCTTCTATCATACTGTAACATATTTGAATTAATACTTATTTTATTTATACAATATAGAGTTCGACAGTATATCAAAATCTTCATTAAATTAAAGTTATCATCAAATCTCTCTTAGTGCCGTTACAGTTAAATCTGAAACAGAAGGGTGCGTCCACATTTGTATCATTTGCGAGATTAAGTCCGACAGACGCACAAACTTTAAGTACGCGGGTTTTAAGTCCGCGAACTTACTCGGCTCGCGTCGGTGACAGACGCACAAACTTTAAGTACGCGGGTTTTAAGTCCGCGAACTTACTCGGCTCGCGTCGGTGACAGACGCACAAACTTTAAGTACGCGGGTTTTAAGTCCGCGAACTTACTCGGCTCGCGTCGGTGACAGACGCACAAACTTTAAGTATACGCGGGTTTTAAGTCCGCGAACTTACTCGGCTCGCGTCGGTGACAGACGCACAAACTTTAAGTACGCGGGTTTTAAGTCCGCGAACTTACTCGGCTCGCGTCGGTGACAGACGCACAAACTTTAAGTACGCGGGTTTTAAGTCCGCGAACTTACTCGGCTCGCGTCGGTGACAGACGCACAAACTTTAAGTATACGCGGGTTTTAAGTCCGCGAACTTACTCGGCTCGCGTCGGTGACAGACGCACAAACTTTAAGTACGCGGGTTTTAAGTCCGCGAACTTACTCGGCTCGCGTCGGTGACAGACGCACAAACTTTAAGTACGCGGGTTTTAAGTCCGCGAACTTACTCGGCTCGCGTCGGTGACAGACGCACAAACTTTAAGTACGCGGGTTTTAAGTCCGCGAACTTACTCGGCTCGCGTCGGTGACAGACGAGTACACTGGGTAACCATATCGTCGACGGAAGAAGCTTCGTCTTATTTAGGAATTATATCATATTACGTTTTAAATAATAGGAAAAAACGAAATCGAAAAGTTTGGGTGAAAAACTGGCTTACAAAAAGGGAATGTTTATCACACGTAAATTTAGTAAGAGAGTTACGTGGTGAGAAGGAAGACTTCCATAGCAAGAGAGATGAAACATAAAATAAATTGAGATTTTGTTGATTATTAAAGATTTAAAATTAAAAAACGTTTATTTGACTGGAAAATGTTAGCATAATTTTTAGCACTAATTACAGTACATTTTAACCGTAGTTTAGCAAATTTTTTATTAGTCGTGTTGGCAACACTGCCTGACGGCTCGCGGCTCGCAACTCGCGGCTTGCAGTGCTGCCAGTCGTACGAGCTACGAGTAAAATTCCAAGACCGCGAACTTGCGCGGCAATCTTTAAATACGCGAACTTTAGGTGACAGACAGGCGAGTAAAATCGTCGAGCCGGAAGTCCGCGTACTTACTCGCGTGTGTGTCACCCCTTGGAGATCTGATCGCAGATCTTATCGCGCAAATGATACAAATGTGGACGCACCGTAAGGTATACCCTATACCTATTATACGTTTGTTTTTAAATAACGCAAGATCGATAGCTAGTCTAGCTATTTATCTATATTATTTGCTATATTACTAGCTATGCTATATTACTAGCAATATGATAAAGCACCCCCATACATGTAAACTGCTGATTCGATTAAAATGAAATTTTGCAAATAGTCATTTTGGGCTTATTGGACACTGGTTAGTTCTGATTGCGCTAAAATTAATGGTCATACGCAAAAAACTCCTTCATCATGTGGGCAACATGTAGTTCTACTATAAAGTAATTATTTATATATAACATATAGTATTATAGTCATATAACAGCTTCTATTGAGTGGAGCTACAATGGAGTGATCTTTTTGGGCGTGGAAAAAGTGTTGCGAAATTTTATAAAGCCTCTGATGTATAGTGTTTAGAATAAAATAGATAATTTTATTTTCAAGAATTAAAGTTGGTATTTGTACACTTACTTGCTATAAAAATAAATGAGGAGTTTATTTGTTTGTTTCTTTGAAAGAGCTAACTCATGGTCTATAGTAGTTCGAATTGAAATATATATTTTTTGTGTTAAATGCTACAAATAATAAATAGTTTTTATTATTCGTAGGTTAGATAGTCAATTTTTTAATGGAAGTCTTTAGAGTATAGGTTATACAGCATTACTCTGCCACCAACAGGAGCGAAGAATCAGTCGAAAATGTGTAAAAAAATATCTATTGACCCAAACGAAGTTACTGGCAACGGCTTGTTTAAAGATAAGCCTTTACTTTGTTGTAATTATAATTAAAAAGTTTCTTCAACTATTCCTAACTCTATATAGAGTTTTCATGTTTTTGTACCAAGCTCAATAGAATGTGAATCACGGCCTTTAGAGGTCACACAACTGTCGGTTACTGGGCGGGCTCGCTCGTGCGCGCTCGTGGGCGCTCGGCGTAGGCCCCGCCCTCCCGCTATATCCATCCCGCTCACACCCATTGTTATAAATCTCCCGTCTTGCTCCGCCACGTACACACCCACCGCATTTTCCGATTATCACGAGCTTTTTGCGCCCGTTCGATTTTTAAATCAAATGATGTAATTGGTTAGGTCAGATTGTGATAATGAAATTTTATAATGCGTTACACTTTTTACCTTTAGCAGTTAGCTTATTATTGTATGAGCGTGTAATGATGTCAGCTTTTATCATTTACTTCTACAATACTAAGGGCCTGTTTCACCACTTTCTGATAAAGTGCCGAATAGGCTATTCACAGCTTTTTTGACAGATTCTCCATACTTCATCTGTCAAGTTAAGTGGTAGCCTATTAGGATTCAGGAAGTGATAAAACAGGCCCTAAGTATAATTTTTACAGTCAGTGAAATTTATTCTTAAGCGTACATTTTTTACTCGTACCTACTAGACCTACATTATTTAATCGTGTCATGTCTAGTCCAGCCGACAGATCATGACTAACATTAACTTAATATAATCTGAGTCCAGGACAAATAATGTAGGTACGCCATAATTATTTCTTATTGTACACAATGATATGAACAGAATATTAAGTGTCTACTCCTTTATTGAGATAAGTGTGAGCACTAAAATGTAAGGAGCAAGGATCATTAAATCTGAGCAGTTAAAGGCATCTAGTTTACTATTGCTTTAAATAACTATACTTACTTCAAATCAATTACTCCTGCAATAATATAAAATTAAGAAACAATTGTTCACACTAGATGTTGCATGTCCCAGTTATCTCAACTAGAACTTGAGCCATGTCGAATGCAACAAAACCACAACGGAAAGTAAAAGTAACATCGAATGTGTTTCAGCACACGCCGTACATAATTTCACTAATGGCTTAAAAAGTGGAGCTGCATTCCAACCAAATTCTCTTTTTGTAATATGCCTCAGGAAATTTGAATTTCCGTTACAGATTAAACATTTATTACTAGGTGTTGCTATGTCATTTTGTGAAGTTTATAATATTAGTTCATCGTTCGGGAACCGTACGCTTTTACGGAACTTAAAATTGACCTATCAAAATATTTGCTTCAGTCCAAAGACTTATATTTAAATAGAAGTACATTTGCTGCAGTCACTTACGGTAATGGGTAATGTTATACATAACATTAAGCCTAGGTATATTCCAATATAAAACCCAGTATACTGGGCAATACTCGCGACGTCTAGAATCAACGCAATACTGTTAATTCTTACTAGCCAATATATTGTTTTTTTTTCAGACCTTAGGCGTTATACAGATTATCTAACTTTGGTGCCTAAACTAGCGACACTGCAATTTCACCAAGTAGACACCATCATCTACGTCATATACCGTAATTACTTTTTGCTGACCACTCCAAGCATTATAATTTTAAATTTACTATATGACGCCCGCAACTCCGTTGCGTCAAAACTCGTTTATCGCGAGAGGATTGTACGTTTTTTTTCAGGATAAAAAGTATCCTTTCCCGGGACTCAAAGTATCTTCATACCAAATTTCAGCAAAATCGGTTCAGCGGTTTGGGCGTGAAGAGGTAACAGACAGACAGACAGACAGACGGACGGGCAGATACACTTTCGCATTTATAATTTAAGTATGGATACCTATACCTGACCAGATGAATATAATTATTCCACTCTAAGCCTAAACACCGCACTCCCGACTTAATGGCGGTCTGCTGGCGATAGTGACGTTAAATATTATCATCGATGTCGATATTCATTACTGTAATTGTTACCTCCCAGTGACAGACGGTCATTAGCTCCAAATTACTTTAAACGACCGCCATTTATGCATTAATGTTACTTATTGAAAATGGACTTGTATTTTGGCAGTATATTTGACTACTGAACCAATATTGATGGATGTAGAGATAAGTACGGGAAAAAGATATAGAATGGTTAGTATTCTGCAAAATAGTCGTTCACGCGTTTTGAACCCGTGCTACGAAGTTGCGAACTTGTTTTTTTATTTTTGTTTTTTTTTCTTAAATTATCATGTCAAAAAAGTCATCTCGTAAAATCTTGAATAAGCATATTCTATGATTTATCGCTGTGTGGGGATAAGCGTATCATGGTGGCCGCAAAGGAAGATCTCGGTCTGGCTGGAGCCCACGTGATTGATTTCAGCTGTCGCCTAATTGTACCGACGCGCCTAGAAAACTTCGATAGCGCGATGCAGGAATGTTAGGCTAATTGTGGGTACCGCCACAGCTGCATAGATTTGATTGTAATTCAGAATGTCCAATTGAATATTAATATTATTATATTTCAGCAGCGAATTTAGGAATCAATATATAATTTATGGAGACATAAAGCATCGCGAGTCTCTTTTTCAATACTTAGCGACGCGTTATATTGATCTTCAGTCTTCACTGTCGAAGTCAAATGTATGTTGTCTAAGTAGTATCGATCACGGCAGACCGACGCCCACCGCGCACCTGCCTCGACCGGGCCCATTATCGGCGCATCACTAGCCGGGAGCAAAGGTTCCGTAGAGGGCGCAGGCATCAATTTGCGCGGTAGCCGCCGCGGGCGCCGGCCGCCCCGTCATTAGCCCTCCCGCCCCCCGCACCGCCCCGTAACCCGCCCGCAGTGTGGCCAATCTCAGAAAAAAATTACCGTTGAAAGCTTAGAGCATAATATAATGCTCTAAGATTGAAAGAATAGTAACAGTAGCTGATTTTGTTATACTAAAATCACCTTTTACTACAATTTACAAACTACTAATAAAAAACAAATATCGTAGGGAAAATGACTAGTAACTGGGCAGTACCAGTCATTGGACAAAGCACAGAAACACAATATTTATTAAGGTTGCTTTAAAACTGCCTGTTTTTAAAGCAGTTGCACAAAAGGTTTAAAGTTTCTTCAATTGTTTCAAATTTTTTAATTAACTTCTTTTGGTAGTTGTCCGTGGTTTTAAATTATTCAGCTATTTCGGGCATAGATTGTACCTAAAGCTTCTGTAATGTTTTTAATCAATAACTTTAATTCAATAAAATGGCACATCAACTGGTATTCTTTTTCGATTCCAAATAGAACTCTGTTAAAAGTTCAAACCAAACAAAAGACACAATATCTCTAATACCATCGAGAAAATTGATTCCTAGCCAGTTGACGGAACTGCCGCCTACGTCATGTGGTTGGCTTAAGACAATTCAATGAAATGTGATCGGTCGGATGGGTTTGACTTAACGGTGCGTCCACATTTGTATCATTTGCGCGATCAGATCTCCGTCGCGATCATCGCGCCGTATCAAGTATGCGTGTCATAGTGTGGACGCCTATTAGATCATTCTGCCGATCATGCGAGTATTTGATACGGCATGTATTAGATACGCGGTTAATAGCGATCGGGGCGTATCATGATACGTGTTGCGTATCTCGCCAGTTTTCGGTAGCTTTCTTGATCTAGGGATTGTAGGAACTTACTTTATCTGTTTCTAATTAAAAGAGCCAAATGCATTATGTAAAATACAGATATTTTATTTACGAAGAGCACACGATATCATATATGGTTCCTAAGCAACCAACAAATCCTAGCTTATTTTTCAGTGTCAAATATACATCAAATTATTTGAATTGCGTTCGAATATAGAATACACAACACACTCCGGGGGAGCGCAAAAATAGCAAACTAATCAACATCTTGAAACCAATCAATAGACTTTAACAAAAAATAAATATTAATTCTAAACTCTTTTTATCACTTAAGTCTAACTAAATAAAATCCTAGGACTCCTGTCTTATAATCCTGACAGAATCTTACAAATTTTTCTCTTCGTTCTAAAATTAGCTTTTTCGACATTTGGCAAAACCTTAATATAAACCTTAAACCTTTCGTGCCCAATACGCAACACACTCCCGGGGGAGACAACAGGTGCGTAATATATAAGCATATCCTATAATAAAACAATAATCATCAAAACCTATTTCAAAAATGCTTCATAAAAATAAACAAAATCAATAAACAATAATAAAATAAGCTTTGTCTAACAAAATTTTAAAATAATAAAAACTCCCGGTGACACTGCTGGTAATTTTCGCCGGTAAATTTGTCATGACCTTCTTCGCCCTGAGTCCTGCAAGATGACGTCTCGTACTTTATCGTCCAGTCTTGCCGGTTCAGCCAGCTTCCGACTACAAATCGGCATCTTCTACATTTAAATTATTACCGATTTCATGCGTGGTCCTAAAAGTAGTCTTGTTTGAGACCTCAGTTTCTTCTATTATAATAATAACCTCAATCTCATCTTGTATCGTACTTTTCTAATATTGTTCCACACACGGTCGCCTCTTTTGGTCACGACAGCTCAATAGCTTTTGCTTCTGCTACCAGGCACGCTGCGGTCGGGACGGTTGCTTCATCTGTGGATTCATCTTTTCATAATTCTCCTTAGTGAGCGGGTAATTCTCCACAAGTTGTCGGGCCTTAGTACCTTCTTTCATTGCCTGTGTTAGGTACTAGAACTTTGTCTCTATGTCCAGGCTGGAGTCTTCATGGATCTTCTTATTTACCCCAAAAAGCGAGCCACGTCTTGGGGTGATCGTCAAATTTCCTTATCTCCAGCTTGGGAAGTTTGAGGTTGCTAAGTCTTTCTGAAATTGGACTCTTTTACCTGTTTTGCTGGCACTCTCCGTATCTGATCTCTCTCCCTGATAAGCCTTTCCATTCTTGCAAGTTATGAAGATGTCACGGTCGCCAGTTGTTGCACAGTAATCGAACAGTCACCTTACAGTCTTGAAATGGGGCTTCTGAAAGGCGTCTTGGAATTTTACATAACTGTCCTGTCACGGTCGCCAGTTGTTGCGTATCTCGCCAGTTTTCGGTAGCTTTCTTGATCTAGGGATTGTAGGAACTTACTTTATCTGTTTCTAATTAAAAGAGCCAAATGCATTATGTAAAATACAGATATTTTATTTACGAAGAGCACACGATATCATATATGGTTCCTAAGCAACCAACAAATCCTAGCTTATTTTTCAGTGTCAAATATACATCAAATTATTTGAATTGCGTTCGAATATAGAATACACAACAATACGCGTATCATTTTGACACGACGCGATGATACGCGACGAAGATCTGATCGGAGATCTGATCGCGCAAATGATACAAATGTGGACGCACCGTAACACGACCAAATTACTTAGGTCTGCCGTCTGCCTAGGAATCAACTTCTCTAAAAGTCGTAACTAGTATTTAGGATGACAAAACATCTATTCTCCTATTTTATGGTAAATATGTTTCTAAGGAAAAAAGACGTGATCTACCAAAACATCAAATCAGAAAAAATAAATCGTAGGGCTGGCAACACTGCCGCCCGCGACCTCCAGGGAGCATACTTTGAACTTTTTGCTCCACAACCTGTTCGCTGCCGCTCGGGCGCAATTTAAACATCAGTTCACGGCCGCGGGCGCTGCTAACTACACCCACACGGGTTGTTTATTACAAAAATGCCTTATAGATTACAATTACTGGTGAAGTCCAGAGATTGGATTCGCTAGATACGTCAGTCAGCTTTTACGAGAGTCAGTGAGCAACATTTTCTTGCTGATTTCAGCGTTATTTTCCAAGTTTTAAGGCTTTGAATTTTGAGCTCTAAAACCGGAAACTCTGAAAATAAGACACATTTTCATGTTTGTATATCACAAAGTCTTAAACGCCAAAAGCATATTGAATACGTGAAAAAACACAAAAACATTTCTAATTTTGCCCTGTAATTATCATAAAATTCTCGAATACGGCACGGGCTTAAATATAGATCAGTCGGCAAAAGATTCCTGCAATTATACAATTTCCGATATCATTCCCGACCCGGGGCGAGCACAGACGTAACCCCTATTAGGCTAAATATGCCCCCAAACTACAACGCTAATCGTTCTAACCTTGTAGCAATTATTGTGGTTTTTATTTCATTTTAGGATCTTAAAATCGTTGGGTCAAATTCCGAGAAGATATTTAAATGCTTACCTCAAATTAAATATCATAATTAGTACTATTATTATAATGAAAGGTATGTTTGCTTGTATTTCCTGTTTCCATCCTAGAAAAATTTACAGTTGTCATGAAATTTAGACGCAAGAAAATTGCGATCATCACCTTAAAATGTTATAAAAATGATGAGCTGAAAATTAAAATAAGAACCTAGAGCAGTCGATCTATACATAGTTTGATACATCTGTAAACTGCCTATAAACTACATACTCCAGTAAGTACTACGTTAGTGCAATTTAAAATTGTCCCAAGCGAAATGCCCCTCGGAGTAAATTATAGCGCGACCGACGAGATGGCTCCGCAAATTGACCCGTCCTTCACGTAACCGGGCGCCGCTAAATAATTCCGTTCCCATGAGCTAGCTACCAGCCATCTCGCTTTAATTATTCATAGACTTTTTTCATCCCATCACTTTTTACCGCTCGAAGGCTGCCCGCTCACTTCTCGGAGCGATAATAATAAAAATAAAAAAAAATAAAAATAATTGAGCCGGCCGCTGCGGCGCAATTTAAAAAAGGAATACGTCAGATGACACGGATCGAACTCCGGGCAAATGTCGCGCGGTAAAAAGTGGTCAAGCGTGAAGATGGTCCGGGCGGGGCGGCGCGGGGTCGGCGCGGACGGGGTGAGGGGGGGGGGCGAGGGGGGGACAGGACGTCACGTAGGCGGCGCGGTTTTTGTCAACGTTCCCGCTGAGATGACAGGTCGTCGGACGCTGCGCCGATCGCTATCGATTCGTCTTGATACTTGCCCCTCGTCTCGCCTATTTCGTCAAATATTTTTATGTTGTCGTTTCATGTTCCATTCATTATAATGTTCTGTTTGTTTTTTCACGGCCCCAATTTGTTTTATTGCTTCTTAAGATAAGCCGAAGTGAATGTACTCGTAAAATTAAACGATGACAGCTGTTGTTTTACTGAAAATTAAATTAGGATCGGGTCGATTAAACGAAAAGAATTGCTTCCCTCGACAATTTTATACGACGCGACGTACGAACTTAAAACAAGTAAAATATGCAATAAAATATTGTAAAACTACATTTATCTACTAGCCTTACTGGTCACGACTCACGACTCACTAAGAGATTTTCAATACTTCCTTCTACCAATCAAATATTAAAATAAGGACACGAATAATATTTAAATGATTTAAAATTCAGCACCTTAAAAGCAATATTACATAGTTGCAAAAGCACTTTAAAAAGCATTTTAAAAGCAATATAATATATAGATAAATAGTAGCGACTAGCGAGTATCAAGAGACGTCAATCGCGGTAGAGTGCGTGACACGGCGACAGGTGCGCGCTGGCTCGCCACAGGGTTTATTAAATTAACTCAGATTTATTACTGGGAACCTAGAAAATTATTGTTATAGTGCAGAACTTATAGTTGTATATTGATCTAAAAGTAAAGTAGACAAAACTGATAAAAAGTAAGCTAAATTAGGTATCCATGAGCAATACAAATTAAGATGCTATAACTGCTGCAATATCGGCAATTGCAGCGTTAGCCATATTATGTATAACAAAAATGCAAAAGTTTCCTTGAGAGAGGTACTTGCACACTTTTCAAATTAATTTCACTTATTATTCGCCGATATGTTAGGAAACCAAATCATTTAGCATTACCATTCATCTGTTTCTCTCTTATATTACATATTATATCCTCATATAAGCCCAGCTGAATACTGATTTAGTAAATGATCAAAGATTTTAACCTATTTTTTTTTCTTTTTTCCCAGAATTTCCGCGAGCAGCGAATAGATGGTTCCGGTCTGCCACTACTCACAGAGGAGCATCTCACGGGCATGCTGCAGATGAAGCTTGGGCCAGCGCTCAAGCTGCGAGCGGCCGTCGCCAAGAAGATAGAACCCTGTGCCCAGTGCACAGCCCCCACCACACCTAGAACCAACGGCACCTTCAAACCAGAACCCAGAAGTAACACCACGAGCCCAAGCTAGGCTGTGCTGTGTTTGGACTAATACCTGTGACTAGATTTAGCAAAAACCTGAGAGTTCCAGTTTTATATGGCGTAATGAGTGAAAAATATTCGCGTGTATAAGAAAAATGTGGTATTAGTATCGCATTAAAATATCAGCTTAAAGTCTTGCATCTGATATGTGTGGGAAAATATTTGAAGTGCACCTGTTGAAACCTTTCGATGCAAGAATTTAGTGCCGATACTTGAAGTGTTTTCATCCTAACTCGATGAATATTTGAAATTGGTATTTTCTCGATATTCGATGAATACGATGTCGATACTTTTGCTTACTATCATTAGAATATTCTAGCAAATTAAAGCAGTATTTGTCATGGGTCCATCGTTTTCCCGTTTAATGATTTTGCATTTAATGATTTAAGTTAAGTAATGTAAATAATCATACCGTCCAAATATTATTATTTCGTCTAAGTTGTATATACTGGGAGACGTGTATATTATAGACGTATGGTATCAAATAGGTACTGCTATATACGTCTGACAGGGTCCTATACTTGTTTGTATATAACGTTTGCAGCCGTAGGGTTAAATGTAGCATTTATTTATATCACACCTGAATAAAGCTCATTATTAATACAGAACTGTTTGTTGTGATAATAATGATTTCATACAATTCGCGATCTATGTGTACAATTAGGAAAAAATCCCTGGATTATTAATTTTTTGTTTGAAAGTAGCAATGCTATTTCCATCCAACTCACTTAGGCTCATCTACATGGATCGGGGCTAAAGGGCTATCCCTGGGTGACATCATGATATGGGTTTAATTTGTTTTCTATTGAATAACGTATTTTTAATTCAGCATTTTTTTCTGATTGTGCATATATAATATTATTATATTGTAAAACGTGTATTTACTATTACAAGGTTCATTAATCGATATATCACAATAAATAATCACATAATTATTGTAAAAAAATTAACCAATATTATTTGCATAATATTTTATATATGAGTTATAATCAACGGTGGTTAACATAATAGGAATATACTCTCGGACGCTTTTGGCGAACGTATTCTTCGTCGAACATGTTGATAGAATTCATCAGACACTCATCTTAAATTCTTTCGGTTATTGCTTTATTTGTAGCATCAAAGAAATTGTTTCATAGCTAGAGGACAGACCTATGTCATTTGGTCAGGTTATGTCAACTTAATGGAGGCACCTTACATGGCTATTTGTATTTGCGTATTTGATGTATTCGCCACAAAATCACCATGTATAGACGGTATGTTTGCCAAAGTATTGGCCTTTTGCTTTGACAAATATTACCAATAACCACATACACGTATCCGTACCTTTGTCCGTATCGTCCGTCCGTACCGTATCAAAGGAGTCTAATAGGCAAGTAAACAAAAACAAGTTAACGTTTGGTATTTGACGTCCATGTGTGGAAGGCCATATTTGCCTTTATTTGCTTGTTTGTGTATACGTCAATAGTTTTGCCAAATGCAACAAATAGCCAATAGCAAATACAAATAGCCATGTGAAGTGCCTCCATAATACTGTTAGGCTTGATTTATCGGCTACGTTTGACATAATGCAACCAAATTACGTAGATCCACCATCTGCCTATGAATGAACTTCTCTGATAGTAAATTCGTTGTGAACGACTATGTTCTTATTTTAAAAACCAGCATCTAACATAACCGTCCGAAAGTAAGTTCTTACGTCTTACGGGTTCCGTTTTCTCCTTTTGAGGTACGGAACTCTAGATAGAGAAATTCAAGCACTCGTTGGTTGTCTGTGGTAATCTCCTTAATTGCCAAAATATTGTAAATCACATGTATAATTCCCCCTTTATAATAAGTCTGATAACTTAAAGACGAAGTCGTAACAGGTTATTATTATTCGCAGGTGTATCTATAAAGAAAAACTAAATCGATTTTCATAAAATTTTACCTCTATTATGAGATACTTAAATTCGAATACCTATGCCCTATAGCCTATATTATAGTTAAAGTATTGATTTATAATCACTCGCTCTTAAACCAATGAGTACTTTCGTTGATAAAAAGTGAATTGTTCTGGTCGATACTTCGAAGTAATCATTGTGATTTCTTCTGATCGGTTGCCGAAACATCCGGCACTCGGCAGAGATAACTACTTAGGGTCTACACAGACGGACCGCATTTCAACTGCAATCCAACCGCAAATTGCAGTTCATGTGCAGTTTGAATGCAGTTGACACGACTGTAATACGACTGCAATAGAACTGCAAACCAAACAGTTTAAACGCCTGCACGCCGACTGCAACTGAACTGCAATCCGACTGCGCGTTTGATTTGCAGTTCTATTGCAGTCGTATTGCAGTCGTGTCAACTGCATTCAAACTGCACTTGAACTGCAATTTGCGGTTGGATTGCAGTTGAAATGCGGTCCGTCTGTTAGACCCTTAGAAGCAGGTAATACAGTGGATATGTTTCTGGTAAAGCCTCCTACATTTTATTTTTTTAAAAAGGGATCGGATAAATTTAAACGAAAGTTTCTTTAGAAAAAATTGGCACGTATTAGGTGAATTGATCATGATGAGTTATATCTACGAAAAGTATTCGCATAATCTTAAAAAACTTAGTTACGTGGTTGTTATTTAAGTGAAAAAACAAACGTTTTTGTTTACTGTATGCTGGTGTTGTCTTTAGGATGAAAACATTGCAGTAATATTATATCCTAGTGATTTTTTTTTTTGTTAATTAGTGATACTATCTGAGGAAGTCACAAGTAATGTACTTAAATATTTTCTACTAAGCGAACTGAATAACCTGTTACGACGCTAGAGAATATTCGTAGCGAAATGTAAATAACTTACTGTGAGATAAGGTGCTATTGTTACAAGTAATCTGTCTTCGATTGTCTTCCTAAATACAAATTAAGTATTACTGAGTCTAGAATCTAGATTATATTGTAAATAAGCGTTGTACTTCAAAAATCGATTGTTTATATTTTAAATTTTATTCGAGAACGATTGAGAATTGTAATTTTAAAGGCACCTATGTACGTAAAATTCCTAAATTTTCTATGGAACATAATGTGTTTTATGCTTAGAATTTGCTGACTTTTGTAGGTTGCTATGTTATATTCCATAGAAATAGTAGGAATTGTTCCCAGTAATAAGATGGCTTATTAGAAACGAGGTTGTTCTTAGTTCTTTTTAGTCATTTGTTAGTTCGAAAATAAGTACTTAGTTGTTTTAAGGCGTAGGTTGTAATTTTTTAATAAATGTGAATTGTGACTAAGTATTTATGTAAAGAATAAACGAAAGTTCATTTTAAAATTGTTTTATTATTTAAAATTATCACAAGTTATAAAATACTTAACCTACTATTTACAAACTATAAAATAATAGGCAAGATTCAAATCAAGGGCTATCAGCCAAACTTTTGGTGTCGCTGAATTCAAAATAAATACTTTTTTTGTTAATTCTCACTGTGTTTTTTTTTTGTTTTTTTACCGACACTGAAAATCTTGCAGAATCTGTGACAGATTAATATCTTATACTTTACACCTAGTTTCTGCTGATAACTCAAAGCGCTTAATTATTTAATACAAATAAGAAGTATAATATATAATATCACTTAATAATAATATCACTTTTCGCTTTCGTATTCTCCCTTCTTGGCTATCAACTCAAAGTTTCTCTCCTGGTGATGTCGTTTCTTGGCCTGGTACTCCATAGCCTCTATGGTGGTGTAGCCGGAAAAACCCAGAATGAGTAGCAGCAGCAAAATGTATAGCCTGGTCAAGAAATAGAAACGAATTTATGTATATTGCTATTCAATACAATCAGGCGCTATAAAAACAATAGCCCCTTAAAAAATTGAAAGCAATATCACATAAGCAAAATCGAAAACTATAATAATACACTACAAGAGAAATTGATTATTAAGCAAATGAAGGACCTACGTAATTTGATCGGGTTGTTTCAAGCCCTGTCAACATAACGATAATCATTGAGTTGATATATTATTATCTTGAACTTTAGGTAGGTCCGCATAGCTACTTATAAATCCATTTCTGTACTTAACTTAAACAGAAAGAGTTTTCTTATATTTCTCTCTACTATCAAAAAGAAGAAAATGGTTCGTAATTTCTTCTTTTCGATAGTAGACGGAGACTTATATAGATAAGAATAATAAAATAAATACCTTGTCCTAACGCAAAGGTACGGGGCGGAGGCATATGAGAGAACGCTGCCAGTCGCTTCCCAGAGCCTGAAGTTGGAGTACGCCGCCTCCTCGTCACCAGGGAACAGAATACCAGAAAGAGCTAGAATCATAAAGAAATTAAAAGTGATAAACATGAAGTTAACTAAAAATTCCCCTGCAGGGATGATCTCAAATGTTTTGCAAATCATGAATAAAAATTAGTGTAAAAGTCCTCAATCTATTTCGCATCCATGTATGTAATGTATCCCAAGAGTAATTGCGATAAAGTACTTTGCCTGTAGCCTAATTTTTAATGGAAAGCTTAGCTTAGCTTCTTTATGATAGTTAACATACTAAATACTGAATTTTATGAATTTGCGTTCAGTAGTCTTTGCGTGAAGATCGTACAATCCTCAAACTTAATTTACATAATAGTAGTCCATTTACCATTGACTTGCACAAGCCACACGGCGTCAGCGGCGCCCCAGATGGCAGCGAGCAGGTAGAACATGAACCACTGTTCCGCGCTCGGCCGCCACAGCAGCAGCGCGGATAACAGGCATAGGTTGAGGAGCTGAGGAGGCACAATAATAATTAATTAGTGAATATTTAGTGTAATAGAAATAATAATACCGTAGTCAAAACAATAGCTTGTGATACGGAACTTGATTGAAAAAGTGAGTTTCAACATAAAGTTTTGAGTAAGTTCTGAAATGATTATACAACTGCGCCATGATATAAACGCCTACTTACGTCGATAGCAAAGTTTTAAATCTTGGTAATAAATAGATTGGACTTTGGTTACAATAAAGTTATGTCAGAAAATATTTTAAATGCGTTTACATCGGTGTATATGCATACTGACCTCAAGTGTGGAGAAACTCATTAGAAATAGCACTACACTTACCAAAGCAGTCAGCATGACAGGGTAGCGACCTGTCACTTTGACGACCACTCCCGCTATGGGTGCTGCTAAGGCGTTGAAAACTCCGAAGCAGATCATCACAAAACCGATGTTGGGTATGCCGTACGCGCATCCGACGAACGCCTGGAAGATAAAGATTTCTTTAAAAACTTTGAGTTTGAATGTTGCCTGCACTTCTTACTCAGGAGCTGATTATTTAATTTTTAAAAAGAACAAAATATTATTTTTACGAATTTTTATGAACCTCCTGATATTTAGGAGGAACAACAGAAAAAAACATTTTTAAAACAGCAATAATCCTTCCTTTGGGCTTCGTCACAGTCGTAAGGACAAGGATGCTTTAATGGCCAAGTTTATATAAAAGTTAGATTCAACTAACCTGAGTAAAATCAGCAGCCATAAAGGCTTGCTCAGCTCCGATGTAGCCTATAACAGGCAGTAGCAGCAATTGGTATTTGTGTCTCAGCTGCTTTAAAGTCACAGCCAGCAGACGTAACCCTGACTTGCCGTGGGCAATTGGCTGTCTGCCTGAATTGTACCTGGAATCATCATGACTTGGTCAAATCTATATGTTTACATAAATTTTAATGATGTACGTCTTTAGTCAAGCATTCATAAGCTAGCTGCCAATTTTATGTTAGGCATGCATATTAATTAAAAAAACGCCTAATTACTTCAATCATATAGTCAACGATTATTATTGGAGTCAGGGACTAAAACAATGATATGATGAATGATGATATTGTATTTGCTATAAGGATTAATTCCCAGTCTCTTGCTACTGTTAAGTGGCCCCAATAATACCTGCTAAGCGAATCAACTCCGAAGGCGACAAGGAACACCGCCGAGGCCATACACGCCAAGTAGATGCCTGCTATCAGCTGAATCTTCATGGCAGATGGAGGCTCTAAATTCGCATTGTCCTGTAAACAACAAACATTTCATATTAAACATTTTGGCGTTGACGCTTTACATGTGTGTAAAGAAGCGTTCAGATTTTTTGAATCTTTCTTACATTGACGTTTCCAAGGTTCTGTTTTTGCCATTGTAACGTCTTAAAATAACTCCTGCAGGGGATGGTTTGCTACATTAGGTAGCTGCCGTCACGTCCATCGAGCTGCTTGCCACTTCGCCGATGGACGAGGACAGGACTGTACTTACATGGGCGTCGCTGCCGCTGCAGAAGTTGACCCCGCAGGCGGCGGTGAGGTCTCGGGGCTCCGGCTTCAGCTCGGGCGGGGTGAAGTTCCTGATGAGCGCCGCCGCCGTCACGTCCATCGAGCTGCTTGCCGCTTCGCCGATGGACGAGGACAGGACTGTACTTACATGGGCGTCGCTGCCGCTGCAGAAGTTGACCCCGCAGGCGGCGGTGAGGTCTCGGGGCTCCCGCTTCAGCTCGGGCGGGGTGAAGTTCCTGATGAGCGCCGCCGCCGTCACGTCCATCGAGCTGCTTGCCGCTTCGCCGATGGACGAGGACAGGACTGTACTTACATGGGCGTCGCTGCCGCTGCAGAAGTTGACCCCGCAGGCGGCGGTGAGGTCTCGGGGCTCCCGCTTCAGCTCGGGCGGGGTGAAGTTCCTGATGAGCGCCGCCGCCGTCACGTCCATCGAGCTGCTTGCCGCTTCGCCGATGGACGAGGACAGGACTGTACTTACGTGGGCGTCGCTGCCGCTGCAGAAGTTGACCCCGCAGGCGGCGGTGAGTTCTCGGGGCTCCGGCTTCAGCTCGGGCGGGGTGAAGTTCCTGATGAGCGCCGCCGCCGTCACGTCCATCGAGCAGCTTGCCGCTTCGCCGATGGACGAGGACAGGACTGTACTTACATGGACGTCACTGCCGCTGCAGAAGTTGACCCCGCAGGCGGCGGTGAGGTCTCGGGGCTCCGGCTTCAGCTCGGGCGGGGTGAAGTTCCTAATGAGCGCCGCCGCCGTCACATCCAACGAGCTGCTTGCCGCTTCGCCGATGGACGAGGAGAGGACTGGAAATGAGGAAAGTTTTGATAGGATTATCAGGTAAGGGCCTGTTTCACCACTTCCTGATAAGGTGCTGGATAGGCTATCCACAACTTTTTTGACAGATTCTCTATACTCTATATGTCAAGTTAAGTAGTGTATAGTCTATCCAGCACTTATCAGGAAGTGGTGAAACAGGCCCTTAGTCATTTATCTTCTTTTTGTTCTTCTAAAATCTTCATCAAACTTTTATTTTTATTTTTTAAATTGAAGTGCGACATTGGCGCATGGTAGATCAATACAAGCAATTATGAACTGTGTACCTTTGATTGCTCATAATCGTCGTAAATTGCGAATGTTATAGACAGCTTTGCAATTATAATGGCAATCACATCATCTGTCTTGGCTCAACGTGGAGAAGACATGACTTGCCTCAACAATTATTGTACTCAACAACCCCACAATAACCTTTCTGACAAATGAGAGTTGCCGAATAAGCCGATATATCATTTACCACCAGAGGGACAGTATGTGTCAATATCATGTCAGACAGACATATGAAAGCTATATCGTGACATGCAGAAGCGTGCCATATGACAGCTTTTCGACACGACAATTGACACGATAGACCTACTTCATAGCGCCAAACATCCCTCATTAATTTCAACGTATGTCAAACTAAATTAAATTAGTCGCACACTATTTGAAATTAATATGACATGCTACATGTCAGTCGTGACAAAACATTAGTGATATATTACCGGTAATAGGCCACTACAATCAAAATGCCCAATGTCATGTCAATGAAAGATAATTTCCTGCGATAGCGCGAATATTCGCGATCGGACTCGTAAATTACTGGCCGACAGGTAAGGTCAGGATTCGAATTTGCCACTGAAATAAATCATCACTAAATACATTCTAAACTGAAGGCAAAACACGTTTTTCTAAATAATAAAGTGTAATTATTAGCTGCGGTCTGGACTAAAAGTAATTGGCTCTTTGGTTTATGATACGACACTGACCATTTGATTACGTCATAGAATTTTTGCTAACCCTAAATTCAATATGCTCCTGTGTTAAATAACAACAACCTGCAATCGAATGTTATACTTTTGTTAAAAGATTTATCTTGCCAAAAAAAGTCTGCATAAAATGATACATCGACTTCGATCAATGATTGCTGTTTAAGGTCGTCCCCCGAGCAAACGACCTTGGCCATACATTTGCCGCGTTGCCGAGATCGCGCCAAAACCCTATTATTTTTACTTATCTTGGTTCAAAATTGTCCTAAAAAAAATTTAAAACGGCGAATATGTAGTTTATAATATTGTCGATTTATTGGCGTGAGTTTCAAATAAAAGTAATTTGTAAATCCTAAGGAGATGCTGAATGTGTGCTTGAATTTTAACAAATTGGTATTACTTTGGTAGCTGATATCATGAGTATAAGAAACAAAAATAGAAAATTTAAAACGACAAAAGGAATGTTGATATACTGAAGATTATTGCTGTATTTTTATTATAACTTTGTAGCTTTCAGATTATGAGTTTATAAGATTTTAAATACCGTCAATTACGGAATCTCCGGACGGAACGCCCTTAATTATAGCTCTTGCAATCTACGAGTGCGCGTCGCCCTTAGTTGTGTGAGTGACCATATCTATACACGCGTACATGGCTCGCTCGCCGGGTACGCACACTAACGAAAATGTCTATTCACATTTCCAACTACAAATAAAGGCGACGCGCACTCGTAGATTGCAAGAACTATACAAACGTTACAAAAAATACCCGATTAATACACTAATCCGCCTGGTGACAGATGGAAGTTATCATAAATTCTTAGCCAGTTTTCACGACCACGAACCCACCAGACCATTCATATAAGTTGGGTCTACCTAGCTGCAAATGAAATATTGAAAACCCTTTCCGTTCGTCATCGTTCCGGAAATCCTTGTGTCAAAGTGCGAGTCACGCGTTCGCAAAGCCCGGCTAGGCGGCTAACGAACGACTAATAAACTCCTGATCTGTCGGAAATATATTCAGATCAAGGCGAGCCCGACAATAGCGATCAAAAGTCTAATGTAAGCGAGACAATAAAGTAATATGACATGTCCTAGCCTTATTAGAAAGGAACAAAGGAAGTAACACTTCCTACGTTTTTTTGATTAGTAGCTTTACGCTATAAATTTTTATTTATTACATGTAATTGGTGTTAATTTATTACTTTATATAATTGATTTATTTATTAGAGCCATATGTGGACGTTATAGTTGATCTTATTCGTAATTGTTTATTGGAGTCTCGTGACATTGCTCGATCGTTTTACATCCGATCAGTCAGACTGGATGTTAACAGCTGGCTTTAATTAATAATGTACTATCAGAGAAGTTGAGTCCTATGCAGATCGCAGACCTACATAGTTTGGTTGCGTTACGTCAAACCCAGCCGACAGATCACAATTAACATTGAATTGACATATTCGACAAAATAACGTTGGTCTATCAACTGCATAGGAATCAATTTCCTCGATGGTACAATAAAACATTTTTTGTTTTGTCATAATAATTCTGAATATAACATTGTCTATACTTTTTTTCGGAGATTTTCAAGATATATTATAACACGCAAGAGTTAACAAGGCACCTCGTTCCAAGGAAATATTATAGAAACAGGTGCCAAGTTAATTTCTGCGCATTGTAATTTTGCGATTGTTGCTATTATTAGGTGGTAGAACGCCACAAGGCCACTGTAATGACTGTCAACTCGCCCGTGACTTTTTCAACTTTCAAGGCCGAGTCCTACAGCTACGTCATTTCAAGTAACTTTTAATGACATGGCAAGCTTTTAACGGGACTTAATAAAAGTGCTTTCAGGGGGCACTCAGACTATAAAATACCAGCATGGTTTTTCTTAGCGCTTGTATGGTGCGTATATTCCTCCATCACAATAATTTAAATATTAGTCAATACTTGTTCATACAATTGAATTTTTTTAAACGTTTTAGAATAGAATAGAATAGAATATCATTTATTTGTGAAATGCAGGTAAATACATGTCACAGGTGTTAAGCTTAATAATGGTTTCACTACATTTCCACCTTCGTCAAGGTATACAAATATTTCAAAGTAGGTAAGTACATCACTATTTCACAAACTAACAATATTACTTAAATAATTAAAACATTTCATATAAATTTATGTCAATGTGGATTAAATAAAATAGTTTATACGCTATTCCCCTAACTCCGTAGGCATAGAGCTTGGATAATAATATTTTATGTGATACGTGGTCGAAAGCACTCGTCATATCCATAAGTATTGCACATATGTGTTGTCTTTTATCGACAGAAGTCATTATTAAATCTAAAAAGTCATGTATCGCCTTTGTTATGTTTTTATTCTCGCGGAAGCCAAATTGTTGCTTTGTAAAGATTTCAAATTTTTAAAAAAAGTTGTATATATTTTCATACAGTATCTTTTCAATTATTTTTGAAAATATGGGTAGTTGGGCGATCGGTCTGTAATTTGTAAGTCTGGTTTTATCTTCTTTTTTATAAATGGGTCTAATAATAGAAATCTTTAGATTATCAGGAAATGTGCCCTTTGATATTGCCAAATTTATAATATGATTCAATGGATTAGCGAAATACTTGGCAAATTGTTTCACTATCTTTGTAGGTATTCCATCGATACCGACGCTTTTTGAATTTTTTAAAGATTTAATGACTTTAATTATTTTTTCAGGTGTAGTTGGTGAAATAAATATAGAGTTTTCAGTCTGAGTTAACCCTGAACTTGAGTATTCCGTCTCTCTTTTAATTTTTTTTACAGAGTCCACAAAATGGTTGTTAAAGAGATTAGCTAAGTGTTGGCCGTCAGATATTACATTCCCTTCATTCACAATATGCTGCACAGTTTCTGTAGGATATTGTTTTTTGTCTTTATTTATTACTTGCCAAGTTGCCTTTGATTTGTTCGTCGCATGTTTTATAAAGTAGTTATTTTGTATTCGTTTTGTCTGGTTGATAATTTTTTTATATCGGCAAGAAAAATTTTTAAGCACTTTTTTATTTATTTCAGTCGGTGATAATCTATATGCCCACAGTAGCTGTCTTTTCTTTTTGCTGCATATGCGTGTATGCCTTTAGAAACCCACTTTGGTTTTCTTTTATTATTTATTTTTATTTGCTTAAAAGGAAAGCATAAATCGTGTAATAGTGTTACGTTGTAAACTGTAAGTTTAGATCACTTTCATTAATATTAGGATGCTATTCATATTTTCGAGTACTTATTTTTCTACTACTACAAGACTTAACCTCATCTGAAACATCCATGTATTATAAATTGTTATATTCCAAGTAAAAGAACTTACTGGCTGAAGAGACGAGGTTTCCCCAGATCTGCGCCATCTGGTAGAACATGAAGAACAGCCCGAAGAACCGCACCACCAGCACGTCAGCCGGCACTCCTGACAGCTTCGCGTACGGCTCCGCTACCTGCATAGAGAAATTATTGAATGTACTAGTAGCATCGAAGAATTTAATCTATTATTAGGAGGACGTCATTTGGTCGGGTTATGTGAAAACAAAAGTAGTCGTGATCTGTTTGCCGAGTTTGATTCACCAAGTCCACCATCTGCCTATGATAATACCTAGAGAAAAACTGGTGTGGTACAACTGATAAATTATAAAAATTTTAGTAAAGCTGCGATAGGTAAATTCGTTTTGCTAATCCTTTCCCCTATCAAATCGTGGTTATACGAGCTGAAACTCACATTACTCTCCTTTCTGTCCTTGGTCTTTTGGACAGTTCTTGATTTTCTGCAGGTTACGTAAGCTGCGATTAAAGGTAGATATGCGATTTAAAAACTATCAAGTTTTGCACAAGCTCAATGTGATCCTGTATTGTATTGCTCTCTTAAGTTTTTTTGAAATATTGCTCATGTGCGCACGTACTGATTCGGGAAATCTATTATGAATATTATTCCTTCGATCGGAGGTTCTAGGAACTCCCATTTTATTCTTTTGTTCTCGCGATCACCGGTGCTCGCGCGGGGCATGAAGGATTATTATGTTCTTGTGTACATTTTTATTTTGAACTCTAGGTAATATATGCGCTAAGTACGCTAAGTGCACTTGGCGCACCACAGCGGGCCGCCGCCGAAGCCCACCATCATGCCGGCCGGCACCAGCGTGTGCAGGTGCGGGTAGAACTGCACCGCGATTTGCAGTAGCTAACACGAGTTGCACCATAGACCTACACTCACCACGGACAGATAGGTGCACTTGGCGCACCACAGCGGGCCGCCGCCGAAGCCCACCATCATGCCGGCCGGCACCAGCGTGTGCAGGTGCGGGTAGAACTGCGCCGCGATGTGCAGGAGCTAACACGAGCTGCACCATAGACCTACACTCACCACGGACAGATAGGTGCACTTGGCGCACCACAGCGGGCCGCCGCCGAAGCCCACCATCATGCCGGCCGGCACCAGCGTGTGCAGGTGCGGGTAGAACTGCGCCGCGATGTGCAGGAGCTAACACGAGCTGCACCATAGACCTACACTCACCACGGACAGATAGGTGCACTTGGCGCACCACAGCGGGCCGCCGCCGAAGCCCACCATCATGCCGGCCGGCACCAGCGTGTGCAGGTGCGGGTAGAACTGCGCCGCGATGTGCAGGAGCTAACACGAGCTGCACCATAGACCTACACTCACCACGGACAGATAGGTGCACTTGGCGCACCACAGCGGGCCGCCGCCGAAGCCCACCATCATGCCGGCCGGCACCAGCGTGTGCAGGTGCGGGTAGAACTGCGCCGCGATGTGCAGGAGCTAACACGAGCTGCACCATAGACCTACACTCACCACGGACAGATAGGTGCACTTGCCGCACCACAGCGGGCCGCCGCCGAAGCCCACCATCATGCCGGCCGGCACCAGCGTGTGCAGGTGCGGGTAGAACTGCGCCACGATGTGCAGGAGCTAACACGAGTTACACCATAGACCTACACTCACCACGGACAGATAGGTGCACTTGGCGCACCACAGCGGGCCGCCGCCGAAGCCCACCATCATGCCGGCCGGCACCAGCGTGTGCAGGTGCGGGTAGAACTGCGCCGCGATGTGCAGGAGCTAACACGAGTTACACCATAGACCTACACTCACCACGGACAGATAGGTGCACTTGGCGCACCACAGCGGGCCGCCGCCGAAGCCCACCATCATGCCGGCCGGCACCAGCGTGTGCAGGTGCGGGTAGAACTGCGCCGCGATGTGCAGGAGCTAACACGAGCTGCACCATAGACCTACACTCACCACGGACAGATAGGTGCACTTGGCGCACCACAGCGGGCCGCCGCCGAAGCCCACCATCATGCCGGCCGGCACCAGCGTGTGCAGGTGCGGGTAGAACTGCGCCGCGATGAACGGCATGTACGCGATGAAGGACAGCGCTACTGTCCACTTGCAGCCCAGCCATCTGGAAATATATTGCTGTTAGTAACTACCAACAAAGAGGACTTAATGTTTTGGTGGTCTAATTAAGGTAGTAGCGCTCAAAGGAGGCAATTCCAGAAAATGTCATATATATTCTATCTTATGGGCGAGATTAATTGTTAAGGAAGGCTTTTAATTAATTATTTTATTGGTAAAAACTGTGACAGCATTGTTTATGATAATATCGAAGAATCCAACATCAATTTCAATGCTTATAAGGTGACTTTAACAACTCATAAAATGTTCAAAGTCAAGGAGTGTTTAAATTGGTATACTTAATCTAAAAACTTCACATGTACCATCAAGGAAATTAATTCCTAGGCAGTTGAAAGACCAACATCTTTTAGTCGGATCATCTTAATTTAATGTTAATTGTGATCTGTCGGATGGGTTTGACATATCTGCTTATGAATCAATTTGATGGAACATACTTGATTACAATAGCTGGTAGGAACACATTAGACAGTATCAACGAGAAGTATATCGCGGCTAATGTGAAAGTGCCCGCTGCGGCGTCAGTATTAACAGATGACTGGAGGTTGGCGGCGCCGTGGAAGGCGGTGAAGTGGACCATGAACGCGAAGCCAAGCACGAAGATGTTCCGGTTGATGCGCCATTTCTCGTTGGTACCGAACACCACAGGCATGATGGCCCTGGAACAAAGAAAGGATGCTGCAGTTAAGGCTACGTGGAGATTACTAAATGAGGTTCTACGTTGGTGTACCAGGGGTCACCAATAAATCCACACATTCGCAGTCCATACAATTTATAAAAAATTACGGAAATAGTAAACTTTCTTATTAGAAACTTCTTTTGACCGGCCGGGTGGGGCGAAAGAAGGCTCAAATTTTAATATTACGTCCTCTTTATTGCAAGTCGGTGTGTTCCGCAATCCGCACACAGCGGATTGGTGTCCGGGTGCGGACCGCGGTCCGACATTTGGTGACCCGTGATCTAGATCATGAGGATCAATATAAAAGATAACGAAGGAATAGAGCGTATTTGTCTGTTACTTATCGGCTATTATTGGGTGACAATCATTTTGATAATCATGGTCACCAATATGAAGTGACTGTAGACAAAATATGTTGTTAATAAAACGATAAAGTGACGTAATTAAAAAGTTAAAATACATTTAAAAAATATGAAAGCTAGAATTTTTCTGTTCATAGAACAAAAGAAATATAACAAAAGCATATATATATATAAAAATAGAACAAAAGCATATTATTGACATTATTGATATAAGATATAAGACTTTATGCTCCAGTTATATTGTTTACATTTTAAAGTATTTATTCTCGTCATAAAAATACAAATAGGAAATGTAATACAGGTTGGAAACCGGCTGTTCTGTCAGAAAAAAGTCGACTTGAAATTCTATACTGATGTCTATGGTTTATACTTTATTAAAGTCAAGTAAATAAAATGATAAAAAGTTGTTGAAAACATGCGCAAGTTCAGTTCAAGGAATAGACCGTTTTTTTAATCCTACTGTATTTAAAAAATCTAAAACTTGAAGTAACAATGTAAAACCTGGCTGTCTGAAGCAAAAGCTAAAATATTATTTATTAGATTGTTTGTTTGAACGCGTACCGGTTCGAATTTTATTTTTGTGTTTAGTTGTAAAATCCATTTATCGAGGTAGTCTATAGGTATAGTATCACATTGCGACCAATATTGTATAATTTATACAGGGGGAGAGCCATGCTTCGGCACAAATGGGCCGGCTCGACCGGAGAAATACCACGTTATCAAAGAAAACCGGCGTGAAACAGCGCTTGCGCTATGTTTCGTCGAGTGAGTGAGTTTACCGGTGGCCCAATACCCTACCCTAATCCCTTCCCTACCCTCCCCTATTCCCTTTCCTTCCCATCCCTACCCTCCCCTATTACCCTATTCCCTCTTAAAAGGCCGGAAGCGCACCTACAGCTCTTCTGATGCTGCGGGTGTCCATGGGCGACGGAAGTTGCTTTCCATCAGGTGACCTGTTTGCTCGTTTGCCCCCTTATTACATAAAAATTTAAAAAATAGCAGTAAAGTATCGGTTGAAAGCGTGGAAAAAACCGGGAAAATTATTGATCTATGAGATGAATAATTTTCCCGGTTTTTTTCGACACAAACTAACCAACAGGTGGTAGAATATAAGACAGTAATATAGCGACGCGTTACGTGAAATCCCATATACATATATTTTTATTGCTAATGTTGGGAAAATTAGTATCGAAAACAAGTATTTGTACTGGGTGCAGTTGCAACAAATGGAAATAAACAATTTATGACAGTTTGACGTAACATGAATTTTAATGCGCGGGATTCGTATGTGTTTTTCCAATCATTTAAAACCATTAGTAACACGAGGCAATGAGGAAATATAGACAACTTAATAAAAGTGTGTACCTTAATATCACTACAGTATTTTTACTTGTAAAAAAGGTTTAGGATTAGATTTTATTTTAAATTATCGCATTCATAGATAGTATTAATTCGCTAAAATATATTGTTTTATATTAATATAGTTGTATACAAGAGACAAAGAACAAGTCTCGCAATTTAATGTACATACTTAGGCCCGTATTTTTGGTCAGTACTCAAGATGCATTTCGGTCTCAAGACACGGTTCAGGCTCTGTGATTGGTTGGCTGTCAAAATTTGGACCAATCACAGAGCCGAACCGCGTCTTGAGACCGGATGGCATCTTAAGTACTGACCAAAAATACGGGCCTTACTGTATCGTGCCGCACTATCTTTCTTGTGGATCCTAGTATTTTCTCCCTCAAATTTCATCTAAATCGGTTCCAGAATTTCTCCTCTTCACACTTCAGTCAGTAGTTTAAGTGTGAAGAGAATAGGTATATATTATAGTACTATTTATAATATCATAATGTTAATTAAAGATATTTTAATCCCTCTGTCCTCTAAATGTTTGCATCTACCTCACTATCTCTGCAACACCCTAAGGTTTGGCTGGAAGAAAATGCCACAAGGCATTAAGCCCGCCTTTGTACTACAACGTGCAAAAAGTTTTTACGAGTAAATAAATAAAATAAAATAAGAGGAGACAATCAGCGAGATACACGTTCGCTTTTAATATTTGAGTATAATTAAATAAACAAATAAGCTTACTTGTAATACAATAAGGCATAAACGTCACTAAACTAAATAACATAGTAGTAATTGACAGACAAGAGTTATGTAGACTGTCAATTCGACCATTACCTACTAATTGTTTATTACATGATAAGCTTTGTCCACATTGTGTCTTTTTCTGTTCATCAAGGGCATGCCTTATAGCGCTGTCAACGTCAAACTTGAGGCATGCCCGTAACGCGCGTTGAAATCGTAGCGCGCGCTATGACACTTTTCTTTCAACGCGGGTGGATTTTGACGCGCGTCACGGGCATGCCACACGTTCACTGTTGACAGACAGCGCTATAAGGCATGCCCGTGTTGAACAGAAAAAAGGCACAATGTGGACAAAGCTAATGGTATATAAGTAAATTACATACCGTTTACTAGTATTATCTAGAATCTGAAATCTAGATCAATCGCTATTATCACCTACTTATAAAGTGCTGTTGTATGGTCAGCAATAATTGTTGATCATACGCACTAACTGCCGCACTTAGAGACGAACATTTAATATAACTTAATTGTAATTAAATGACGATTTGACATAAGCCCCATACATTGTCTATCAAACTGTTTATTAATCCCTCGATCGTGGAAAAACGAGCCTTTCTATTGTTGTCGCTAGCACCGGTGCTAGTACGGGGCTTGATGGGTTAAAATATTGAAGTTTGATCATTATTGTCTCTTAGTGAGGCCATTAGTATGCAATACCGGTGATATGACGTCACAGTTACATATTTCTATTTTCAACTGACTACTTACAACTACAAAGGCTTAATTTTTTTATTATTAACAAGGTAGAAGGCACAAGGTGGATGCAGATCGATTAATCCCGCTTATTTTTTTAAATTTTACTAAGTACATACAATATATCAGAAGAGATATATTTATTTAAATGAATTAATTAAAAAGTGCATATTTCCCACAATATGATTATTATTTGTGTTCCGATCTACGCTATCTTATAACTACAGTGTTTTAGATTTAACGACACGGAACCCTTCGTACGCAAATCCGACTCGCACTTAGCCGGTTTTTCTACATTGTTACGCGACTTTTGCAGGCTGTACCGAGGCATATGAATATCTTAGTATATTACAATAATATGACACGTCAAACTGCAGACCTTGAACGGGAGCAAGGCCAAGGACTTGTTAGATTGTTCGCTTATGACGGAGCGGTAACTCATAAATTCGCATTCGATATATTTTTTTAATAATCGGCCAGGTTTTTTAATCATAAGTTAAAGAATTAAATTCCAGTTTTATATTTGTAAAAATAAGTGGTAACTTATTTTAGTACTTACTTGTAAAAATATTAATTTGGTCTGTAACTTAGAAATAACTAGCTCCTCATATAAGTTGAGCGTCCAACGCGGGAACCGTACATCCCCCCGCGATAAAAGTAGCCTAAAACTTTTCCTGTAGACCCTGTAGTCTACCTTATGTCTGTGCCAAACATAATATCGATTCGGTAGTTTTGAACCCTATTCGATGTAAACAAACAATTCTTTTGTTGTAGGAACCTTTTTATATTATAATAAACTTGTTTTGCCAAAAAAATTGTACTTTATATGTGTACGAATATTTTGCAGGTCAAAGTCAAAATTATTAACATACCGACACTTGATTTATTAATGATCTTTATGAAGCAATTGGTTTATTTTAAATGTGTAGTTAGGAGATACGGTCGAGAAAATGTTTGTATTGCGTTTTAATTTTTTAGCTGGTCGCTGTGATCCTTTACGTTCAAAATACAATCCTGCAGGCACGGTACATTTTGTAGCAATAAAATTTACCTATGTACCAACTGTCTGCTCTGTATTTATGTCAAATATCATCCGAATCGATCCAGCCACAAGTAGCGCTGTTACAAATGGAAATGAGGACTATTATAATAATTTTTATATATTTAGATCTATTAAAATCATAAATAAGTTATATAACATTTCATAATCATAATATATAATGATTGACTACTGTTTTAATAATCCATCTGTCATATCGACTTAATATATTCAGTATTAGACACGATAGGTACATTAGTATGCAAATGTTTAATCTGCAAAGTTTGTCGTGACAACAGACGGGTCGTGAAAAGTTAAAAAAAAAAACACTTCCTGGTTCAAATTCTTGCGCGTGCGCAACAACAGTATTAACTGAATATTAAATATTCAGTTAATACTGTTGTTGCGCCGAAATCCATCGCGTTAACCGCACATTTTTCCGGGATAAAAGTATCTTACGTCCTTTCCCGGGACTCAATTATTTATACTTCATTGAAATCGGTTTAGGGCTTAAGCGTGAAGAGGTAACAGACAAACAAACACACTTTCGTATTTAAAATATTCAATATTTAACAAAATACAACACGATCTACGAAAAATTTATGGTTAAAACTTAACTTTATTTTCAGCAATATTTAGTATTGAGTTGTGATTAGATTTGAGATAATTCATAATAATGGAGAAGAAATTAATAAATGTTGTGGTTTTAATAGCATAACTATTACACTACACTGCATTTTTATTTTGCGTATGACCATCAATATCACACTATCTTCTTTTATAACGTTTCTGTATCAAATACACTTACTTATATTAAAATTTAAAATATACTTTCAAAGAGCATTAGACTAATTATTCTAGTTGCTATCTTAGGAATAGTATCTTCAATATCAAACCAACATGGATATCCGCAGACCCGTTATAAAATATTTATCTGTAATTATAACGGACGTTATAAACTATGTTTGTATAGTGTGTGGAATCTATAACCCATAATATTTAAAATACTTTGTGTGTTGTCAACAATGTTATAATAATAATTGTTGTATCTAGAGTCTCGTAGTCGGGGACAAATTCTACACA
Source organism: Polyommatus icarus (assembly GCA_937595015.1). Classification (NCBI taxonomy): domain Eukaryota; kingdom Metazoa; phylum Arthropoda; class Insecta; order Lepidoptera; family Lycaenidae; genus Polyommatus; species Polyommatus icarus. The sequence continues at coordinate 5,440,943 of OW569333.1, read as the reverse complement.
TTGTTTATTGTTTATGTTAAGAAATAATAATGAAAGATATATAATTATCATTAATAAACAAAATGTATATACGACCTGCAAACCTTCAAGAAAAGAGCGTATTCCCTCTTAAAAGGCCGGCAACGCACCTGCAGCTCTTCTGATGTTGCAAGTGTCCATGGGCGACGGTAGTTGCTTACCATCAGGTGACCCGTATGCTCGTTTGCCCCCTTATTTAATAAAAAAAATGTTTCACGAGAACTAATTTCCACAGAAATTAGCAACTATGTATATTATTTTCCCTGCCAAGACTCGGTGTCTCCATAACCATCAACTTTGGTTTCCTTTAAGCATTTTTATATGCTGTGACTGACAAAGATAATTTCGCATTTACAATATTATATCAAGGGTATATTCACTTTTATACATTTTATGCTGCTATAAATTATTTTGTAAATAAAAGCATACTAAAATTATAATCATTGGGAATCGTTATTCTTTTATTTAAATAATGCCTCGAACACCTAAAAATCCTAAAAGATAATTTTATCATCATAGCCATATTAGGGTATCGTTTTCAATGTGGCTGGCCACTACTTTGGCACGGCAAGCTAATTATGACAGGGTTTCGCTTTATTTAATGATTAAATTATCACAATAATGACAGCGGGTAAGGTCGACCGTCGGTCAAATGACAGTCACGCAGGGTGTCACGACGTGTTTGACCTACAGACTACTCTCTGCGTAGACTGTCACTATATTGTCCGGAATCTGAAAGGTCAGGAAAAGTTTGGAGTATTGAAAATAGAATTTTGGGCTCAAAAAAAGAGAGGAAAATAGAATTTAAAATTGTACATTTAGCTTAACATGGGTGATTTTAAACTAAATTGTATTGGTGTAGCTAGTGCCATAAGTTAGCAGCATTCTATTTTGCTTAATTTAAGTAATAATAATAATTGAATAAGAATAATAATAAGAATGGATTTATTTTTAGCATCACACAATACATTATAATATAAGTCAGTAGTACAGTTCGCCTATAATATCAAAATTAATATACTATTTAATGCTGTGTGACGCCAAAAATTGTGTGTATATTTTATTAAAAATTGTATATTAAAAAATTGTATATTAAAAATTGCATATTTTATTAAATAAATAATTATTTCAAAAGTGAAATTCAGCGAGAAAAATATTTTTCAGGTGCCGCACCCGTTGAATTCTTTTGTATGACAAAAGTGTAAAAGGAGAAAAATTTGAAAAAATAAATTAAAATTTAAGGATAATATTTTAAAGACGATCGGAAAATACAACAGAATAATGTTAAATACAAAGCTGGAAATAAAGCTGTTAAATTATTATGACAATGAATGAACTCTTTAAAGTGTACCTTCGAAACAATGACCTAATGTAATACAACTGTTAATAAGTCTAACCGAGACCCTGACACACAAACACACAATGCAGTTTTTGTATTACTAGTCTAGAACCTTATCAATTATGTAAGTGACTTATCATTATGATAAGAGGTCAAAATCAGCCGTACAAAAGGTATCGACGTTTTAGCTGATCTTGAAATTTTCAACTATTATTTCAAAGTTTGCTTTCCATTACGATGATGATATGTTAATATTTTTAATATCCTTTAACTACATATTCTAGCGTGATTGTTATTGTCTGTACAGAATTTAATCGAAATCGTCCAGTATTTTAGAGTTTTTTTTTTTCTTTTTTTGAATTTTAATTGTAGCACTAGATCAGTACGCCCCTATCTTTTAAAATGAAACAATAGAAAAACAATTTTCCGGATATTAATAAAAACAGGAAAATCACACTGATGAAGTATTTTATATAGCAAATGAATGTAACATATCATTACCTTGAGGCACGGTGACAATACTGTGACTAAAACTTTTCACTAACGCTCATTGTTCTGTGCATCATGTCATTTGACTGACATGGTTATATTTAAATTACATTTTAATTTGACGAGGCCATTTTTTATGTTATTATTTGGGATAAAATCATGATTTCATTAATTTTCTCATTTTTTTACGGAAGCACAAAAATTGGCAGAAAATATTACCAATATCTTTCTTATTAAAACTTACTTACTCGTATTAATTTTGTTTAAAACACAACATCCACTTCTTCAACTTCTCTTGGTTTTAATTAATCATAATAAAAATAAAATAAAATAAACTTATACAACGGAACACAAAATTACGATATTATTCACAATAAATAATAATAAACTCATTCACTTACAGCTTTTGACGTGCTGGCTGGCTTAGTAATAATCTTAATATTAATTAAACTTCTTCACTTATAACAAAAATAGTCTGTATATCACTTTATCACAAAATATATTAATAAAACTATAACAAAAACTAAACGTAGCTCGATCGAAACTAAAAGTACAAATAAGAGTCGATCACGAATACTTTTATTTAAGTACGGTCAACTCGAAGTTGTGACGCACATGCGGTTCTACAACGTTTAAAATAAAGCACTGGTTTATGTACCCTGGAAAGCCCCTATGAAATCTATATATATATAACTCAAAGGTGACTGACATAATGATCTAGCGCACAGCCCAAACCACTGGACGGATCGAGCTAAAATTTGGCACGCAGGTAGATGTTATGACGTAGGCATCCGCTAAGAAAGGATTTTGATCAATTTTACCCCCAAGGGAATAAAATAGGGGGTGAAAGTTTGTATGAAACTTTGTCAAATTTAAAACGATCGGACTGAGACTGTGATACCAAACTTTGAGAACGAACGCGGTGTTGGGCTGCCGATTCCAATTTTAAATGCTGTCTTATGTTTTTAATCTCTTTTTTTTTCGAAAATGTTCGAAAGGTATTTTCATGAAAAGTTTCATCCAAACCGTTTCAGCGCTTTTAGCGTGATAGGCTAAAAGATACACTTACATAGTTTGTCGACTGTGCAGACAGACCAATCCTTAGATTTAGTTATTTACAGTACTCCCAAATTAATATTGCGCATAGAAATCTTCGCTAATTGTCGTAATCACGAAAACACCCAAATCTATGAAACGTAAGAGCCCCAAATAATAATAAATAATAATAATAACTTTATTGGTGCAAAAATGGGAGATTATAACAAGTAAGTATTACTAACAACTAATTACAGGTTTGTTTATAAAATTACAATCTCGTCACTTGTGGGTGAAGCACTGTTACCCTTGATAGGTTGAGAAACCTGTAGTAAGGGTTAACAGTCCCTTTCCCTGCAGATGTGACAAACTAAATATAGTGACGTAAGTATATTAATTCTAATTTTACAGAATAAATATATATATTTTTTAGGGCATGAAAAGGTGCGTGTGTGCGTGTGTGTGTGTGTGTGTGTGTGTGTGTATGTGTGTGTGTGTGTGTGTATGTATGTATGTATGTGTGTTATGAGTCATGACATGAAGCATTCTGTTTCATCGTAACTTTTATTTTGTAAGTATTTCCGGACTAGCTTCTTACAAACATTATATGTGGATTCGTACAGTGGTACTTTTTTATTAATTTTATTATAAAGATGTGGGCCCAAAAAGTAAAAGAACCGTTTTGTAAAAGACAATCGTGGTTGGGGTATTTCACATATTTTGTCTTTACGACGCTTCGTAATCTCGATGAAAGGAGTGTTACGGTGTTGAAGAAGAACTACATTGAGAATGAATAATTGTCGGATATTCAGTACATCACAGGTTTTGTATAATAAAGAGGTCGGGAACAGAATAGGACGGAAAGTTGCAACCTTCAGGATTGCCCTATGAGATATCTCGAGCGGCTTCAGCATACTTTTAGTCACTCCGCCCCAGCAAGAGATACAATACGAAATTATGGGTAAGCATAAGGCGTAGTAGACTTTGCGGACTATTTTTTGGTTTGCGATGTGACGAAGATTTTTAAATATATAGATCAATTTACGCATACGGGCTATCAGTGAGTTTATGTGGATTTTATAATTGAGGAATTTGTCGAGTGTTACACCTAAATATTTTATATGGTCGACGGAGGATATTGTAGGACAGTTACAAAGGGGTTGGGGTGTATCGAGGGAAGACATGCAGATGTGTGATCTTAAAGATAAACCAACTGTTGGTTGGGACCTGGGGTTTACGGAGAAGGTAATAAAATTAGTTTTCGCAGAATTTAACGTTAGGGTATGGGATTTGAGCCATCTTTCAGCTATTGTAAAACCATCTTGAGCTTTACGTTCCAGATCTGCCCATGATTCCGCCACGAAGGTAAGTGCAGTGTCATCGGCATAACAGATAACTTTTCCAGGAATTTTGAGTTGGCAAAGATCATTTACAAAGATTAGAAACAGTGTCGGCCCAAGTATGCTACCCTGGGGTACGCCGTAGTAAACTGGCAATTCATCACCCTTATGTCCACCAATTGTGACTAACTGTGTACGGTCTGTTAAGTAGCTTTTGAAAAATTCCAACTGCAACCCTCTGATACCCATGTTTTCAAGTTTAGTTAAAAGTATGGGAATCGGAACTGTATCAAAGGCTTTCGTGAGATCTAAAAATATGGTAAGTACTTTCTTATTTTTATTTAAATTATCTACCAAGATATTTGTTAGTTCGTGTATAGCGTCACATGTAGATCTATTTTTGCGAAAGCCGAATTGTTGGGAAGAAATCAGATTGAATCGTTCTAAGTAGTTGACTAGCCGCTTGTTGACCAAGCTTTCAAAGACTTTAGATAAAGCACTGAGAACTGCAATAGGACGATAGTTGTTTGGGGACGTCCCATCCCCTCCTTTGAATATAGGATGGATCAAAGCCTTTTTGAAGGCTTTGGGAAAAATACCAGAGTCAAAACAAAGGTTGAATAAATGACTCAGAATAGGCGCTAGGCTAACAGCGTATCTTTTCAAAATAGAAGATGGGATGCCATCCCAGCCAGTAGCGGCATTGGCTCGAAGTGAATTAATTGTGGATACTACTTCGTCCGGATCAGTGTGGTGCAATGTAAAAGAAGAACATATCGGAACGGAGGTAGATTTTATGTAGTGGATAGGAGAGTGGCTAACAGGTATCTTATCAGCAAGATTTTTACCAATATTTACAAAAAATGAATTGACATCATTACATGATTGAATGTTTGTGGAAGATGCTTTTAATAGTTGCAAGGAAGGATTGTTTGGTTTTGTTATATTTGTAGCCTGTCTGATGGTGTCCCACAGTAGTTTAGAGTTGTTGCCTGCATTGAGAATTTGTTGAGCGTCATATCTTCTTTTTGTGTTCTGTAATATATTTGTACAAAACTTTCTGTAGCGCTGATATGTTGTACGAAGTATTTGATTGTCAGGGAACTGTTTACATTTCTTGTTTAGGGCATCTCTATTTTTCATACATCGTAAAAGACCGGGGGTAATCCAGGGTTTTAAAATTCTTTTATTTGAAGGTACTTTTTTTAGTGTAGTGTTATCATTGATAGCTAAAGTTAACAAGTCTATTATTGCAGATGCCAATATATTGGGGTCCTGAATTTGAAAGTAATCGTCTAAATTCAGGTGCGAAATAGATTGGTCAAGTGATTCATAATTAGTACTGTATTTATAAGTTGAATTTGTAGTCGTTTTTCTAACAAAAGGTTGAGTGATAGATACTAATATTGAGTAATGATCAGTTATTGAAGATTCGTAAATAAAAGATAAAGTTGGATATTTCGTTTTGAGTATTATGTGGTCAAGGCAGTTATTTTCTCTTGTTGGAAGGGAATGTGCGGGTAGATAGCCATGGAAAGAGAGAGCAGTGAGGTATTCATCAGCTCGCGGGTCAATCGAGTTAGGCTTGATGTCGATGTTAAGATCGCCGGTTATGACAACGGATTTGTAATTAGAAAATGTTGGTAGTGTTTCATTAAGAATTAAAAGAAAATCGGCGATGTTATCATTTGAAGGCGAACGGTAAATACAAATCACTGCGGTGTCTCCGTTTATTTCCACAAACAATCCAGAGGCTAAATTTTTAAAGTCAAGCTCGTCGCACTTAGGTGATAAACCAGATTTAGCATAAATGACCACGCCGTCGCTTTGATTACTGTGTTTTGTAGTTTTATAGGTAGTATAGTTTTCCAGAAGTGGTATGTTTGTATTACTTAAACATGACAACCAGCATTCCGTCAAACAAATCAATTCGCAATCAAAAGTCAGGCGATGTAGAAAGGTTTGTAAGCTTAAAAAGTTGCGATTTATTGATCGAATGTTTTGTGTAAAAATTTTTAAAAAATTGTTTGGTTTTTTTAAGACATGAGATGTTTCTTCGGGTACGCAGGTAAAAACATCTGATGTAGATAATTGATCAATATTGTCAATTAAATCGTGAACATTATTAGCCATTTAAAAACGTAAATTCAATCATGTCACAAGACATGGACTCATTTTGTAAGTAGCCTTGTGTAATATTGTGTCGTCCTGTAGTATACTTTATAAGAAAAATATGCGATAAGAGTTTAATGTAGTGTGTTTTATTATTAATTTCAATATATTTGCATGTGGTATAATCATAACATATGTATTTTAGTATGTAAATATTGTATAATATTGTTTTATAGTGTGTGTATTGTAAATTTGCATGTAGAACTGGTTTACTTTTGTCGTCTTTGCAATATAAAAATAAAGCAGGTAGTACGAAATAAAATGCTCGGTACAATATAAGGCTAGTTACACATCGAGGAAAAGAAACCAAAACAGAAAAACATTGATTACACACAAAAAAGGTAGTGTAGTGTATTTTATTAATATTTTTAATGGATAGGCTTTTGGTATAATCACAGTAATAATATATTGTGTATTGTAGTATGTAATTATTGTACAGTATTGTTGTGTAGTATGTGTATTGTGAATTTGCATGCATAAAATATAATAATTGATTTTTATCGCCTTTACAATAATATAAAAATAATGCAGGTAGTACGAGATAAAATGCTTGGTACAACAAAATAAGGCTAGTAACACATATATGTAACACAAATAGAAAATCCATTAGAATAGAAAAACAATGATTAGACACGAGAACGGTAATGGGTAAAGTAAAGAGTTCTAGTCAGTCAGCCCGCAATGCTGCAAGATCATTTTCTTGCTTGATTTCAACGCGCTGGTCACCGTCATTTTTCTTCATAAATACTCTGCCATTGTGTGTCCAGCAATATTTGAAGCCAAGTTTTTTCGCTGTGTCTCGGGCCATAGCAAATAACTTACGGTTTTTATTTGTGAGACTTTCAGCTACATAGATCGGGAAAACAGGAGCTGGTAAGCCGATGGTCGCAGTTGAGAGCTTTTTGTTCATATTTTTCTTATTGAATTCCTTTGTATTGCTCAACAGTTTGTTTTTCAGGATCGTAGATGAAAATTCTGTCACTACAGTAGAGGTTCCAGTCCTAGTTTTAATTTTAAAAACGTCTTTAATATCAGCTGGCGTTATATTCACATCTAGAGTTTCGCAAATTTTTTGAACAGATGTACAAAGTTGCTGTTGTGTATCCAGCCTTAATTGCGGTGTAGTAGGCAAGTTGCGAAACTCAATAACTGTGGACTTGGACCTTTTTTCAAGGTCGTCGATTTTTTCTTCCAGGGTTTTTATGTAAGTAAGGTTTTGTTTACGTTCAATTTCCATCGTAGTTAATTTTTCTTTCATATCTTCGTATTGTTTAGAAATGAACTGCATCGACTTCTCAAGTTCAAGAGTGGTACTTTGTATGTTGAAGTTTTGTTGCTTTAGCACCGCCATGTCTGCGCTTAGTGTCTTGAGAGTTTGATCTTGGTCTTCTAAAATAATGCACTTGCATTTTGCACCTTGTTCAAAGGAAATAGAAGTAAATATCATATAGCCGGTGGATGTTCGCTGTCGCCGGTCTGTCAATAATCACGTCTCTACGTCGCTGCAAACCGCTGTTTTTCTTAAAGTTAAGTTTAAAACAGCGCTTGCAGCGATGTCTTCCGATCAAAAAAAAAATCAAAATCAAAATCAAAATTGTTTTATTTCTGAATAAATTTAAAATAAATATTTTCAGAATGTCCTACATGATGCCTACCACCGGTTCGGGAACTAACCCGGCGAGAAGAACCGGCGTAAGAAACTCGCACGGGGCCCACTTTTTTACCAAAAAAAGCGAGAAAAAATTAATCTTTTAAAATAAAGTTTACAATTTTGTAACTTAATATTATATACAATATCCACATACATAATTGTAAGTCCTATTAATAATAATGTAGAAGTAGCCTTGCAAGAAGCCATCCTACTCCCAAGGTGTGCCATCGTTTATGAAATCATTGACCTTATAATAGGCTTTGGCACACAAACGTTCTTTAACTACTTTTTTAAATTTATTAATGGAAAGATTTTGAACGTTTACTGGGATTTTGTTGTAAAGGCGTATACATTGACCTTTAAAAGATTTACTGACTTTACTAAGTCTGATCACCGGCATATATAGCTTGTGCTTATTTCTAGTATTCCTACAGTGAATGTCACTTTTAACTTTAAATTTTGTTATATTTTTTCTAACATATATTACATTATCCAAAATGTATTGAGAGGCAACAGTTAGAATACTAATTTCTTTAAATTTATCTCTCAGAGATTCTAAAGCAGACATTTTATAAATAGAACGTATGGCTCGCTTCTGCAGCACAAATATTGTATTAATGTCGGCAGCGTTTCCCCATAAAAGGATTCCATATGACATCCTACTATGAAAATAACTAAAATATACTAATCGTGCCGTGTCTTCGTCAGAAATTTCCCTTATTTTTCTGACTGCATATGCTGCAGAACTGAGCCTACCTGCAAGATTAACAATATGAGGACCCCACTGTAATTTACTATCAAGTGTAATACCTAAGAACACAGTGTTGTCAACCAAATTCATCTTCTCATCATTTAATACTACATTGGTTTGGACTTGCCTAACATTAGGCAAAGTAAACTTTATACATTTTGTTTTACTAGAATTTAAAAGTAAGTTATTAACATTAAACCAATGTACTATTTTTGAGAGAGCACTGTTTACCTCGTCGTAGTTCGACTGTTGTCGCTTCACTTTAAAAATAAGTGAAGTGTCATCAGCAAAAAGCACTATCTCATTATTATTATCCTTAACTAGATAAGGTAAGTCATTTATATAGATGAGAAAAAGAAATGGGCCTAGTATAGATCCCTGTGGAACACCTAATTCTATTTTGGTTCCATTGGACCTTTTACTATTAACCTCAACCCTTTGAGTCCTATTTTTAAGGTAAGAAGTCAAAAGGCTGAGAGCAGAGTCCTTAATTCCGTAGTGGCGCAATTTCCTGATCAATGTAGCATGCTCAACACAATCGAAGGCTTTGGAGAGATCGCAAAACACACCTAAGGCATCCTGCGACTCCTCCCAAGCTTCAAAAATACTGCAAAGAAGTCCTATACCAGCATCCGTTGTGGATCGACCCTTAGTAAATCCGTATTGATTATCATGTAGTAAATTGTTTGAATTAAAATGTGCTAGTAATTGTTTTAAAATAATTTTTTCAAATATTTTACTAAAGGTCGGTAGAATTGATATAGGCCTGAAATTCGTGGGATCCGATTTAGTTCCGGCTTTGAATAAAGGAACAATCTTGCTATGCTTCATTAAATCAGGAAAAACACCATTTTTTATGCAGTCATTAAAAATCATTGCTAAATGAGGAGCTACGATGTCAATTATTGATTTAATAATTTTTGTAGACATGCCCCAGAGATCAGCAGTGTTTTTAATACTCAACAATTTAAAGGTATCAATAATATCTCCGGGGTTAATTTCTCTAAACTTAAAATTGACATCACATTCCTTTACATTGTCTCTGAGTAGCTTTTCGGCAGCTTCAGGCGAAGAATTTAAATTTTTTGTCGTTGAGACCGGAATGTCAGCAAAAAACTTTTCAAAGACCGTCGCAACCTCTTGATCATTAGTAATCTTTTTATTTTCAAAGTACAGTTCAAAATCAGAGCTACGACAGGTGACATTTCCAGTCTCACCAGCTATTACCTGCCATGTAGTTTTGATTTTATTTTTAGAGTTTTTAATTTTATTTTTTATATAAAGGGCTTTAGCAGCTTTACAAACTTTTCTAAAAGTTTTTGAGTAGTTTTTAACATATGCTTTAAATACTTCACTATTGTTAATACACCTTTCATCATATAAGTCATATAATCTTTTCCTACTTATTTTTATTCCTTTTGTTGCCCAATTAATAAATTTAGTTTTTTTATTACTGTTTCTAACCGTTTTAGAAGTAAATATTGAATCAAATTGAGTTCTTATCACCTTAAACAATTTATTAAAAGCTTCATCAGAGCTATGTGACCTGTCCAATAAATGGATATTTGAATTTAATTTACTTCTAAATTGCTCAATACGTTTTGTGGTCACAGGAATAAACACAAGATTTTTCTTCTCATCACTGTCACATTTGATATTAAAAGAGGCTATTTGTCCATAGTGATCAGAACTTAGCTTACTAATTATTTCTTTTTTGTCTGGAATAAGATTAGTAATTATGTTGTCAATACAAGTGGCTGTAGTCTCACAGACTCTTGTAGGTTCCTGAAACAAACTGTAAAGGTTATACGATTGAAATAAAGATGTGAATCTAACAGAAGTTGAGGTTAAATCTAATAAATTAATGTTAAAGTCGCCACATATAACAACCTTTTTGTTAGATGCACATATTTTTGACAAAATTTGTTCCATAGTTACTTCAAAAGATTCGTATAACCCTGATGGAGGCCTGTATACGCTCACAATTATTAGATGGCTTAGCTCTATGCAGGCCACTTCTATTATTCGTTCAGTAGAGAGACTCACAATATCCTTACGTTCCTTAAATTTCAAATTGTTTCGGATTAAAATTAAAGAGCCGCCTCTAATGGCATTTTCTCTACTGAACGAACTTGCTATCTGGTGATCATTGAAATTGAAAATGAGTTTGTGTGATCTGAACCAATGTTCAGATATACACATAATATCAATGTTAAATTCCTTCAAAAATAACTCAATTTCAAGTTCTTTACCTACCATACCTTGTAAATTCTGATGCACCAGATTAATTAAATTACAATTATTTTCACTAACTATATTTGAATCTATTAAGTTATTGGTAGGATTTTGACTATTTAAAGTTAATTTATTTCTGCAAGAGATTTCCTCCATTGTCTTATTATCTAATTTAAAGAAATATTTGGAACATGTTCCAATTCGTTCAAAATATGACTAGAATTCTGCTCAATAGAAGCAGTAGTCGAGGAAGCCAAATACTTGGCTGGTTTTATAAACAAAAAGTTAAATAGCAACTTTGCTATACGTCTTTTATAAAAATGAGATAAGAAGTACTTATCTCTTTTCATAGTAGATAATTTCAAATCTAAATTATTAATATCTACAACCTGACATTGTGTATGCGAGTCATTTAAAATAATACAATTATTATTTACAGCTGTATACATTAGGCTATTCAGCTGATACCTAGAAATGTTTTCTTTATTATATCTTTTTGGCAACATTTGTATGTAGGGAAAAGTAAACAAAATGACTTTTGTAACATTTTTTATGTTAAATAATTTGTCCAAATATTCAGTCATCTGTTTTTTGTTTAATTTTCCTCTCCTCCCAACTAAAATTAATAATGTAGTATTCGGACAATATGTCATAGTTAAAGCCCTTTTTAAAATTTCAGTGTAAGAAGCTCCGGGCATACAAAAATTAGAAAAAGATTGTCCGATACACATTCTATTCAAATATACACCTAAATCCTTACCTAACTCGTCACTGACTAAAGTAATGTTTGTTGGGCGTTCCGTATGCACCTTCTGATTGGAGCATATGTCTGCAATATTATTTAAAACTGAATGATAAGCTTTATCTGAGGAACCGTTGTTTCTCAATAAAGAATAAACCCGCTCCTCATTGTAATGAGTCATTTCGAGCAGATCATTCATTGCAGATATATGCCCCTGCATTTCCTGCTGTGACAACTCATATTTCTTTTTCAAATTGTCTAAAGAGTCTAAAAGTATTGAAATCTCTGCCTGTAGGTTGCATACATCGGCCTCATAGCTACCCTTAATTTGCTCCAAGTCAATTTTACAATTTAGCAAATTATTATTCAAAATTTGGTTTTCTTTAACAACCTTTGATAAATTATTTAAACATTTTTTATTTTTCAGTGACAGTTTACAATAATTCTTGATGCACTTTCTGATTCTAATATATTTCCTTAATTTTTTCCTACTATTCATTTCACACAGTGGCAATGAATCATCACCTGTTAAATCAACAGTAGAGATGTCAATGTTACATGATTTAGAGATAGAATGTGACTTACTTTTACTATGGATAAGTTCATCATACAAGATTTGTGTTTGGGTGGCACTTTGAACTTGTATTTGTTCTTCTAGTTTTAAAATATAGTCCTCAGCATTATTCAGTTTAATTTTCAAGCTAGCCGAGTTCTTGAGAGTGTCTTCATACTCTTCCCTGCATTGGTCGAAGCCGTCGACGATGCTCTGTAGTTCAATGTTTTGCTTATGAATGTTCTCAAAGTCCAAGCTTAACTTGTTAAGTTCTAATTTTAAATCCTTGTTCTTTTGTAAAACAGATAGCATTTCTTTTTCATTATCATCTCTCTCCCTTAACAGCATTTGGCACTGGTCCTTATATTGTTTTAGTTCGGTGAGGGCCACACGAAGTTGCTCCTCATTACGGCGGGCCACGGCTGAGCGAGTCATCATTTTGCTGTCCATTCCCAAGCACTGAAATTAGTTTTATAATATGTTAGGCTAAGCTGGGCTTGATTATTAGAATTATAAGTCACCTTTTACTTTATAAGCTAAAGCCAGCCTCAATATTTCCGATAGCTCAGCCGATGCTCGGGAAATACGACCGTTGCCGAAAAATTACGAAAATTTCTATGCGCATTATCACTTTGGGAGCACTGTAAAGGAAACAAGTTAAGTAAATAGTACGGGAGTCAACAGGAAAAGAGAAAATAATTAATACAGTTTATTTGAGTACTTAGTGATTGTAAAATATCACGTAATTTCTTAGAATAGTTTCATTCACAATTCCTTAATTAATCGATACATAATGATTCGATTGTTAATCGCTAGGGATTTTTCCGTAACAATGACACTGTTAGCCATTAAAGTATCCCATTACCAGATTTTATTACCATACAGTACGCTACTTAAAATATTTTACTACTGATTTAGGTGGATAAATGCAAAAGTGGTTGTTTTGATTTACCTGTTGGTAACCTCAATTTGTTTCGTAACATCACCGATTTTAATTAATGTGACGAACTCTGTGGCGCAGTGGTGAGCGCGTTGGTAGCTCAAGCCGGAGGTCTCGGGTTCGAGTCCACATACACTTACATTTTCATATTCAAGTGCGATACTCGAATTTCTACGCTAGCGAAGTTCCAGGCAACAACTAGTACATTTTAAATTATTGAGGTACCTAAATACCTGCTTGGAATAGCAATATACACCTACATACCTACATACTAGTTTGTACGTGTTCTAGAGTAAGTACCAATATTGTCGCTTGATTCAGACGCGGAAGTCATATTAAGTGCTTTGTAAAAACAAACGATTTAAAAATAGCTGCTGCCTGCATTCAAACCTAAACCTACGTTAAATAAACTAACTAAACAAACCAGAACTAATACAACTTACATTTATTTATATGATTAGCCTGTTTTGATGGGAATTTTACATCGGGGCTTTACAAAATTCCAGTCTGATAGGACATACACATTATAATTAAACCGACTTCCAAGGTAAAAACAATAAGTAATAATATGAACTAAAAAGTATTAAATAATTCTTACTCTTTAATAGTAAATTCATTTCAGAATTCGTCTAAATCTCAACTATTTCTGTACTGTATACTATAGTCTTCATTATTTTGAAGTCGGTAAACATATAAGCTGTCAGTTGTTGATATAAGTATAGGATTTAGGTATGAACCTATCACAACCATGCCAATACTCAGGCAGTTTTCAAAAAAGTTTTTTCCTACGTACCTCATAGATCCCATGATCAAATTGCCAACTTGGTAACCGCAACACCAAATTTAAACCATTTACTTTGTAACAACATTAATATAATTTTCAAAATCACTCGACTTACTCGAGTCTCGATCGAAAAGACTATGAAAAAAGTACCAATAATAGGGTCATAACTCATAACGATGCATCGTGTGATGGTATGATAATGATGATGATGATTAATAATGTAATTTGCATAGTAGCATATGCTTTCAGTTCTTAAAACATCGCCGAAAGTCCCAAACTTATATCTATAAGGAATCCGGAGTTCTCTTAGTATCTTCGGAACCATAGCATGCCTTGGTGTAAAATCTTACTTTTTGGTAGCATATGCCTAGGATCCTTCATATAAAACCAAAATCACTATATGTTTCCATATAAATTTTGAGGAGTTCCCTCGATTACTCATAGTGATGAGCAAAGCAAGACCAAGACCAAGACTCGACCAGTCTTGGTCTTGGTCTTGGTCTTGCTTGTGCAGTCTTGGTCTTGGTCTTGCTCAAATCCGTCTGGTCTTGGTCTTGGTCTTGGTCTTGCATGCCTAGTCTTGGTCTTGTTCTTGCAAAAAGCAAGACTCTTGCAAATATTTTTCAAAACTTTTTGTAAACGTTTTAATTTCTCGAAAAATCATTTTCAAACCTAAATTATTAGACTAGCTACATGATCTTATCTTAACTTCTTAAGAGAATGATTCTTGAATTGAAAATACTAATGAAAAGTCGAGAGCCAAATCAGCATAGGCTGATCTTTTAGCGACAATAAAGTCCTGTCCAAAAAATGAAAATTTGGAAAAATAAGAACTTTGACTCGGATTTCTTCTAGAGTATTTTAGGGTTCCGTAGCCAAATGGCAAAAAACGGAACCCTTATAGATTCATGATATGATAAGTCTATATATGATGTACATAACTATGAAAATCGGCCAAGTGAGTCGTACTAGCGCACGAAGGATTCCGTACCATTATAGAGCGAAAGTAGGGAAAAAAATGTTTTTGTAATATGGGGGCCCTTAATTACTTATTTTATTTTAATTTTATCATCAAATATTAAAATACACATACAATTGAGGACTTTGTGCAAATTTCAAGTGTCTGCATGGTTCCATTATAAATTACGAGCCAATAAGGCCAAAAAATCACGTTTGTTGTATGGGAGCCCCATTAAATATTATTAACTTTATTTTCTTTTTAGTATTTGCTGTTATAGCGGCACCAGAAATACATAATCTGTGAAGATTTCAGAAGTCTAGCTATAGCGGTTCTTGAGTTACAGCCTGCAGACAGACAGACAGACAGACAGACAGACAGACAGACGGATTGACAGACGGACAGACATTGAAGTCTCAGTAATAGGGTCCCGTTTTTACCTTTTGGGTGCGGAACAAGAACTTGAAATTCATGTTAAGTAGGTATATTGTTATAACTTAAACATATTTTATCTCATATTATAGTCACTGCGACGAAGTAAATTTTTTTAGCAAGAGTCTTGCATGGAGCAAGACTCTTGCATAGTCGGTCTTGGTCTTGGTCTTGTTCTTGCACACCTAGTCTTGGTCTTGGTCTTGCTAGTCTTAGGGTAGTCTTGGTCTTGGTCTTGGTCTTGGTCTTGCATTTTTTGCAAGACCAAGACCAAGACTGCAAGACCAAGACCAATTTTGCTCATCACTAATTACTCATGGATCCCATCATCAGGTCACCACTTTTGTGAACATGATACCAAATTGGAGTTGAACCCTATACAACAAAAGAAAAATTTTGAAAATCGGGTCAGAAACGGCGGAGTGACATACACAAATAAAAATTTAAAAAAAAAAATCTACAGCCGAACATATAACCTCCTTGTTTTTTTGAAGTCGGTTAAAAAGTAAGTTTTACTGTAGATGAACTGTGTTATAAGTTTGACGTCTGTTTGTCTGTCTGTGTGTCTGTCTTTGGCCTTTGCATCCAAACAGGTGGACCAATTTCAATATACAGTTTATTTTGTTTGCAATTAGATATAATCAAGATTGTTTCTTAATCCTAGCAATAGTTCATCATCATCAGTACACACTGCTGAAAAATTTGGGTTTTAACTAGAGTTTTTTGGGAGCTTTTATTACTAATTTTTAAGCGCCACCCGGGTGCCGCATAGCAATTGAATATCTATTGTGTCTGGGATTCCCACGATCGAGGTATTAAAACTCAAAACAATCGTATCGTGTAGCTTCGCTGTGCCGGCGTAGTTACATGTAGAGTGGTTTTACCTTTACTCGTAAGCTCCTATGGTACCACGGGAAGTAGGAACACTATTGAGAATAATGAATGCAGTAGGAACACTATAATAGCACAATAGACATAACTACCAGTAGTTCGACTGCAAAGAAACGGACAGCCTGCCTAGTATACGCCAACGAGATATCTCTCTCTACATGTTTCTCGATGTTTGATAGTTTGTATCTTCATCTCTATTGACCCTAGCATGACAAACATTTTTTCTCGTGTAGATCTATCATCCAAGAACACATTTTTATAGTGTTTTGTCGAGATAATGTCGAGATTTTTACATTATGAGACGAATAGTTTTTAATTATCTCGAGAGTGAGATACGAGATATATCTCGTTGGCGTATGCTAGGCAGGCTGGTTTCAATATCTGTCAAATTCGTCGGGTTTCACTAGGATTATGAACGGAATGTGCCTCGCGCTGGCTGATATAATTTATTTTTAAATATTTAAAATAAAGATTTCAAAATTGGATTTTGAA
Organism: Polyommatus icarus; assembly: GCA_937595015.1. NCBI lineage: Eukaryota > Metazoa > Arthropoda > Insecta > Lepidoptera > Lycaenidae > Polyommatus > Polyommatus icarus. Next base: position 5,424,121 of record OW569333.1, on the reverse strand, counting down.
ATTTTAATCGCATGTGCCAAAACCAATATAACCAAAGAGGAACACGTCCAGTGAATATGTCATAGTTTTAAATTCGTAGGTAACAAGTCAACAACCCTAGCGACGATTTTCGTCATAATACATCAAATTTAAAAATTTCAACATCAAGCCCCATCCCCACTCGCGTGCGAACCGCGCGCGACGCCGCGAAATTTCCGCGAAACGTGAGTGTGGATCCGGTTCGCATATTTTTCGCACTTCGCGGCTGGTTCCCCGGCCGCATCCACACTCGCACGCGGACCGTGCGCGACGCCGCGGCGCCGCGAAATTTCTGCGAAGCATGAGTGTGGATCCGATTCGCATATGTCTCGCACTTCGCGGCCCGTTCCCCGAATGTTGTCGGTTTTTTGTCCCGCGACAAAGGGTTTTTTTTTAATCTTTATTTTAATAAGGGCTTTTGCCATACAAGACATGCCAGCATTGTTTAGTGAACAAATAATACAGTCTGTCAAGAAAGAGTAGACGCGCGGAATTTTGCTGGGAATACGAAAGAGTGCCGTTGTGTTTTTGTATTATTTTCCTAAAATTGTGTTATTTCGGTTTTTAATGTGTAATGTTGGTAGAATATTAACCATTACGTATTACGATTTACGTACGTCCTCACAGAAAACCGGCGTTGACGTGGGAGAGCCATGCTTTGGCATGAATGGGCCGGCTCGACCGGAAAAATACCACGTCCTCACAGAAAACCGGCGTGAAACAGCGCTTGCGCTGTGTTTCGCCGAGTGAGTGAGTTTACCGGAGACCCAATCCCCTACCCTTTTCCCTTCCGTACCCTCCCCTATTCCCTTCCCTACCTTCCCCTATTACCCCTTAATCAGAAGAGCTACAGGTGCGTTGCCAGCCTTGGCAACGCACCTGCAGCTCTTCTGATGCTGCGAGTGTCCATGGGCGACGGAAGTTGCTTTCCATCAGGTGACCCGTTTGCTCGTTTGCCCCCTTATTTCATAAAAAAACATTAAAAATTTGATGTCGTGCACAAGTGTGGGCAAGTGATACAACTTCAAGAAACGTGCCATTTTGTGTTCCCTCCAAAACTCCGTCGAAAGTTTTAGTAAAGGGTCTACCACTTTACTAAAACAACTGACTTGACTCGTTGACTTTACTGACTACTTTTTAACCGACTTTAAAAAAAGGAGGTTATCAATAATTCGACGCGTATGTATGTAATATTTCCAGAACTGTCCAGTTTTTTTATATGTTAATCTATAGCAGCTTCTGAACAAATGTGCCAAATTTCGAAAGTGTATGTATGTATGTATTTGGCATCACACAGCATTATAATATTATGATATTAATGTAACTAGATCACAATAACTGTACCACTCAATACTGTTTATTGTTATGATGTTTCGTGTGATGCTGGAAATAAAAGTATTCTTATTATTATTCTTATGTACGTATGTATGTTTTTATGTTTGTGCGCGCATATCTCTGGAACTACAAGTCCGATTTAAGTGATTCTTTCTTTGTTGTACTAGGTATTGTTCAATTTAGGGAATGCTGCAAGTTTCATCAAAATCGGTTCAGTAGTTTTTGAGATAGGGAATTTTAATGCTACGTAATTATTTATGTTGAAGTCGGTTTTATCTTTTTAAAATACTATTTTTAGACTTTTACTAGACTTTTGACTTGACGATCATCTGGAAAAATAACTTTTTGTAAACTTTTCACGATTTTTTTTCCCGCCATATTTTACTTGACACTGGCCATTCTTAAACAGCCGAGTGCCATATTATGAAAAAAGTAGACGCGCGGGAAATTTTTCAAATAAAGAACGCCTACACTGCGGACATGTCGCGAACTTTGAGAGGATTTGGTAGTAATGTGCGATCCGCGCCGCGATTTGCGCCGCAATCCGCGCCGCGATCCGCGCCGCGGTCCGCGGCGTGCCTTCGCGCGCGAGTGTGGATCGGCAGTCAGTTCTAATAAGTCGGTATACTCTATAATTCTACATTTCATATTAATCAAGAATACATTTCATATCCCTCTTTCACGAACTAACTACTCAAAAAACTGTTTTCTTCGTCGTGCTTGTGACCACTATAACAAAAATTTAAACACTGTTGACATATTTTGTAACAACTTATTATCATATAAATCAAAAGTGCGTGATTTGATTCTACAATTATATTAAATACAATATGTTAGCTTAGATACAACCTGTGAACATTATAAATGTATAATTACATTATAAGGTGTTAGTATAATATTACTAGGTACTTAAGGTTTTACGTATGTATTATTATCAATTGTGTTCTAACGACTCAACGCTACGAATTCACCATAATATATGTGTTTAGTTTTATATTGAGTAATGGTACCTGTTTGTAAACTTAGAATTAAGTATTTTTGTATAATGGCTGTTTGTTACCTAAATAAAATAAAATAAAATAAAAATAAAATAAAATAATTCTGTCTACTCTGATAATAGTCGCCTGACTTATCAGAGTAGACAGAGCCGGCATGCAGTGTCGGAGATCCGGGAGCCTTCCCGGATCTCCGACACTGCAGTTTGAGCTGTCATTGCTTGTCTCAACCGTGTCTATAAATAATTTACTGCCGCCAAGATCCTTATGTTTAATATACAAGTGATTCACGACTCTGAATAATGAATTCTGGAATCTTTATTAAAAGTAATTAAAGTACAGTTATAAAAATCGTAAAATCATACATTAATGCAATATTAGTTTATATCCTTTTATGGAAAACTAGATGTAACTAAGTAACTCCGTTACGCCCAAATTTGTTTATTGCGCGGAAACCGTACATTTTTCCGGGATGAAAAGTATCATATATCCTTTCCCGGGACTTAAAGTATCTCCGTACCCAATTTCAGCAAAATCGATTCAGTGGTTTGGGCGTGAAGAGGTAACAGACAGACAAACTTTCGCATTTATATAATGCTAGATGATGCCCGCAACTTCGTTGCGCCAAAATTCGTTTATCGCGCGGGAACCTTACATTTTTTCGGGATAAAAACTATCATATGTCCTTTCTCGGGACTCAAAGAATTTCCATGCCAAATTTCAGCAAAATTGGTTCAGCGGTTCGAGCGTGAAGAGGTAACAGACAGACAGACAGACAGACACACTTTCGCATTTATAATATTAGTATGGATTAGTATAGAAGCATGGATATAACGTTTAATCTGGATGTACTAAGTAGGTCATAAAGACAGATGAGATGTAGGCGATATACAGCTGTGTTTAAAATATGTTTATTAAAATACGTTTATTACAAGCTATAGACAGTGTTTAACTTGTAGAGAAACAAAACAACGTTTCTATACAAGCTTAATTATTTAAGAAACCAATTGGTTTCATCCTCACATAGAACTTTTTTACAGAATATGAAACAATGAAGTCTGCTCTATATTTTAATGCCAATTTTATTGAAATCAACTGAATAAAATTTCGGTGCCTACACGATGCAAAAAAATACTAGCATCAGCATTTTTCGGGAACATTTGCTGCAACGACCTTAATCACAATATATTGATTATTATGCAACAAATAAATGCAACAAATAAAAAGAGCTTTCCGTGGAGAGACCTTAAAAGCTTAAGGGCGTTCCGTCCGGAGAATCCGTAATTGACCGTATTTAAAACCTTATAAACTCATAATCTGAAAGCTGCAAAGTTATAATAAAAATACAGCAATAATCTTCAGTATATCAACATTCCTTTTGTCGTTTTAAATTTTCTATTTTTGTTTCTTATACTCATGATATCAGCTTCCAAAGTAATACCAATTTGTTAAAATTCAAGCATACCTCCTTAGGATTTACAAATTACTTTTATTTGAAACTCACGCCAATAGATCGACAATATCATAAACCACATATTCGCCGTTTTAAATTTTTTTAGGACAATTTTGAACTAAGATAAGTAAAAATAATAGGGTTTTGGCGCGATCTCGGCAACGCGGCAAATGTATGGCCAAGGTCGTTTGCTCGAGGGACGGCCTTAAGTGTCAGGTCATATATTATAACATGTGGAAGACCCAGGGGAAAACCACTCTCTCTTGTGATATTAAAGAGCAGATTACGAAACGATATAAATTATGATGTTATTGCTTTTACTAAGCTGATTTAGAATACTGCAGTTTATTTTAGTGTTTAAATAAGTCTGAGAACACCTCAATGTAGAGGAATTTTTCAAGCAAGAATTTTAGCAATTTGACCCAATAAACAAAAAAAATAGACGCTAGTCGCTTAGTTTTTCATCAAAATATTGTTGTTGATAAAAATAAACATTTTATCATAATATTATTTAACTGGTTTTTCGTTACCTATGGCTCTCTTAATTATTGTTATAGACATAACTTATGGTTTAATAGTTTTTATAGATCTTCTACGTCATAATCTCACATCTTATGTACCGATTATATCATGTCTAATATAAGCACTTGTTAAACTGTTACAAGTCTTATAGTTTCCTTATATTTATGTCAGTAGTTACGATAGTATTTTAGCTATTGCCTGAGGCTCCATCAATAGTATGAAGAGTATTTTATAGTACATTGTGTTGTACCTCTATAGTGCCTACCTAAACTTTATGTTGTACAAAAGATGTTTCAAACAAGTTATTTGGGGTTTTCCAATGTGAAGATTTACATAAAATTTCAATACTTTTATATACTTTTTTCAAATTGATTATGAAAGATTTAAAAAAATAAGATAAAAGTTAGTTTTGTTTTTATGTCCAAAAATTATTTACGTGCCTGTGTATAGTGCGATGCTTTTAGTTATATTAATACAATACAAAATGTAAGTAAATTTTTGTTTAATAACATACACCGATATAACATTTGTCCAAAAATATAACACAATTTGAATTTCTTGCTTAGTTTTCTAATAGAGCTTTATTTAGAGCTTTTAATTAATATTTTAAAAATATAAACATAGATTTATAATTTTGTCAAGCGTCAGTTTCGCTTGAGTTTGTTTTCTTAATGTCAAGTTAATAATTTGTTTTCAAATTTTCGATTCACTTTTAATTGTGATATTGACTGTAACATTTTTAAGGTAAAGCTGGCATTATTTTTACAATTCAACTACATACTTAAATATTAATAATTACATATTTATTATTATGATAATACCTTATCAATGTGCTAAATACTATTAAATAACAAAACAAACTCACGTTTAATATAATAAGTCACAAGCGAGCGGTATGGGTGCTGTACCACCGAATGTCCCGGCTGTAACTAGACGAGCGTGTTTCCACGGCACGCCTTCCCAAACCACCGGGCGCCCGCGCGTGCTGGTTCCGGGTACGGTTCCATTGTTTGTACGGATACTAATAATATCTATAAACGCTTCACACCACGTCAGTCTGGCCCCATGCTAAGTACCCGAAGGACTTGTGTTACGGGTACCAGGCAACGGAAATATATTGAATGACTTCCGCAACTCCGTTGCGACTAAAATCGTATATCGCACCACCTTACATTTTTCCGGGATTCAAAGTATCTTCATGACAAATTTCAGCAAAATTGGTTCAGCGGTTTGGGTGTGAAGAAGTAACAGATAATAGGCAATGGTCAGAACTTAAACTAATAGCTAAAAACTTGGGTTGTCATGATATCGCGTTTGTTTGTAGTATTTCACGAGTACAATTGTGTATTTTTTCACTACAATATATTATTACAACATATTTTACAGTATTTTATTATCTAAAATTATTCTGAGTCAGATTTACTTCAATATTACTATTGATTTACTTGGATTATTAGTTTTGCGTGAAGAGATGCCAGACAAACAGACAGATAGTCTATCTGTCTGTTTGTCAGTCACATATTATAATATAGATAATATTATGTGAAAAAAAATTAAAACATGTACGAGTATGTCTTATTCTCGTACCGTCCGACAATGGAACGGCACAATAACGATTGTCCTCAGGAGCTAAGTAAATCGCGCAGTTAGCCACATTGTTCGGCCGGCGATGTAATTACTAAAACATTAGCCGATATTATAAATGCACTTTAATGTATCTGTCGATATTGAATTATTGTGATCCGGTAAATGCTCTAATAGGTTATTACTCTGTTCGGAGCGGAGACCTATAGTCTATGAGTGGTAAGAAATAAGATTTCTTCTTCAACATAATATTATAATATTTGTTTAAAAAAACATAATAAATTTTATAAATTTCTTCTTCAATATATTAACACCTTCACTGCGGCAAGTAAAATCTTAAACCTTCGTCTGGTGCGGCGGCGGGCCAAAGTGTGCCCCCAATGATTTTTCCGCCAGTGCGGGGTGGGCCTTTCTCGACCCACCAGCACAAGGTTAGATTAAATTACTATAACTTTGCGAAAATATAATGTAGGTGTACAGTTTTTGGACTGTTGGAATAACCTTGAACCCAACTACTTTAGATTTGATTCGCTCCGGGATCTGCCAAACAGGAAATGAGAAATAAACCAGGGAAAGCGGCGGGCCGATATCGACCCGAACCGCACTAGAAAGTATTTTTAGTAGAGATGGGAAAGACAAAAATAAGGGGATATCGAAAATATATATTTTTATTAATATATTTAAATTCCTGTCTTTATAACACAAAGCCCGTTTTTGTTTGCACATTCTGCAATATGTTTTATTTTTTTTAATTTTTTTTTTTGATTCGACACTCCTCATGGTTTCTCCCAGTTTTTAATATCATCCTGCACAATTTCGCCGTTTAACGCTCATCTCAAGGATATGATTTTTTGTTTCCTGCTATCGTGCGTTGTTAATTTTATAAAATGAATAATTATTGTATTTTAAAAATATAAAACTGACTTCATAATCGTACGTAATTGAGAATCAAAATTACCTATTTTAAACACTACTGAACCGATTTTGATGAACAGTATTCCCGAAGTTAAACAGTACCCAGTACAAAAAAAGGAATTACTTTAATCGGACTAGTAGTTCCGAAGATGTACGAACACAAACATAAAAACATACATGAATTTGTATGTCACTTCAGAAATTTGTCACATTTGTTCAGGTGCTGATAATATAGACTAAAACATATTAAAACTAGGCAGTTCTGAAAATAATACATACAATATACAAGTTGAATCGATAACCTTTTTTTGAAGTCGGTTAAAAAACGCGACGTACGTCAGCTACGACTTACGATAGATTGCACATCACTAACTGGCGAGGCCTGCTTGTACGGCGGGCCACAATAGGCCCACTGCCGCACTGAATTGATTTTTGACACCTCCAGTGCGTGGTGGGCCGATAACGACCTGCCATAATTTTTTTATAGGAAAGACCTATAATTTTGAACACAATCTCAAATATATATTTGCCTCTGTCGTACCTTTACAAACACCTGAGATAATCGTTCCGCACCGAGTGAGAGAACACAGTTTTCTTCGTCCGCATCAGCTGAAATTCCGCGGCGGGCCGATTTAGGCCCGATACGCAGTGAAGGTGTTAAGTATATTAACTGTTTTAAAAAAATACATACTAAAATAAAAATAAAGTACTTTCATTAAAGTTTGCAATGCAAGAAAATGGCACTGAGGTCGTGTTCTCAGAACGAGCAATGAGCTTAGACAGGCTTTTGAAATATGTTTGGTTATTTTTATTATATGGCATCTTATAATTTTACAACAAGTAATAGACCGGCAAATAATTTATACAAAAATTCCCTGCTGATTCGAGTTTTATTAGTAAACTAATAATGGCGGTGCCATGTATATCTTTAACACGAGTACTGAAGAAGACACCAATAAGACTTCTAAGCATTTATTCACAACATTGTGAATTGTGATACACAGCTCTACATCACATTCTTACAAGTGACACAACCTTTCATATATGACAAATACTGCGTTCGACATTCAGCCCACCATGAATGTATATATTATATTCATAACTCCTAAACCGCCCACCATGATACCTGCACAGCGTGAACTATAATACTGTACGTCATTACAATATTAATAAAATCGTTAAACAAAGCTACCTAATTTACCTAGGTCACAAACAAAACTAAGACCCTTCTGCATAGTACAATAATTGATATAAATTAAAACCTTATGTGTATAAAACTTAACATTACCTACTTATTAAACAACACAAAAAATATACTAAAAATTAACAATTCAAAATTCGTATTAAAGGTACCTTCTACCTTCCCGAGCATAATATTGTGTGTACTTAGTTTTGGCTGGTATTCTGCCCGATACAACCCAACCAAGTTTTGTATTCTGAGCGGTCAAATTGCCTGACGAATCACGAGTGATGCCACTTTGCAAAATAAGTGCATACACATCGGCACCTAATACTATATCTACATTAGTCTGTTTATCATAGTTGGGATTAGCTAAATCTAAAAATAGTGAATCTGGCCAGTAACTCTTTTTAATTCTGTCAGTAGAGTTTGAGGATTGGGTTGAAGGTAAACTATTCAGAACACAGGCTTGGATATTACAACAAAATTCTCTAGCAGTGGACTGTATCGTTAGTTCGACCATATGTTCGACTGACAATGTCTGTTCCTCTCCCCCCACTCCTGACAGGACTTTTTTTACAGGAATCTTGCGAAGTCCCAATAACTGGACAGCCTTCTCGGATATAAGTGAGGTTTGCGATCCTTGGTCAAGTAATGTTCCAAGGGATGCACAAGCTTTCTTAGTCTCTACTCTAACTAACGCAGTAGGCAATATTACTTCTGCGACAGCGTTCGAAAAGCTGTTAATATTCTTGCTACCGATCGATGGTTTTCCATTATTTATGTTCTTATTATAATAATAATTACGGTTTCGAATTATCGAACTTGGCAAACTGTTTTCAGCATATAGCAACGTCTGATGTCGACGATTACCCCTCTGACAGGTATTGTGATACCTACATCTTTTAGCCTTATGATAGGCACCAAAACAATTATAACAAAATTTCTTACTCCGTATAAAATCAACTCCATCAATATGTTCATGATTAAAAAACTCAGGGCATTGATTTAGGACATGACTTCCTCCACAGTATGGACATTTGTTATTGGCAGTTCCAGTAACATATTTTGTTGGAAAAACATGTAACTCAGGGCATTGATCTAGGACATGACTTCCTCCACAGTATGGACATTTGTTATTGGCAGTTCCAGTAACAAATTAATAAACTTTGAATGCTCAACCTTTCGTTTTTCAGCCAAACCATCTGTAGCAGCTGCAATATCTTCCATTAATAAGAGAGCCTCCCATAATTCACTCTTGTATTCCATTAATACTTTTTCCACTTGATCATTGACCATGCTCGTTAGATACTCACAGTCATCTCTAAACTCGTCCATATTCAATAACGCATAATGGTTTCTCTCAAACTGTGACCATGTATAATATCTAAGCTTTCAAGTCTCACCTTGACCCATGATCGCGTTAATGTACTCCTAGATAACCCTTGAAAATTTGCAAGATCCTTAACTATTGATTTCTGAATAAAATTCTGTATATGTAGTAGCCCCTCCATATCTTCAGGTTCAAAATGGGTTCAAAATATTATTTTATTCTCAAATTCTTGTTTATGCGTCGTCAAGGCAACTATTCTGAATTTTCTTACCATTTATATCTAGCTTTATTTCTATACTAGCTATCCCGGCAAACGTCGTTTTGCCATTTAAAGTATTTCTACTTCATTAGCCGACACAAAATCTTAACCCCCAAAAGAAATTTTTACAGGAAATTGGAGCCTTCTGAAGAGTATAGGCAAATCAGTGGATCATTGTCTACATACATCGAAAGCTACATTATTTACGATTACGAGTAACATAGGCTACATTTTATTTCGGAAAATATAGGGTTCCGTAAGATATTTGGGTTTTTCTGACACAAGGTGAAAAAAATCAACCAGAAAATTTACTTATTTTGCGTACGCTGCCTAAACTATAAAAGATAGAACCATACAAAGGTTCTAAGTAAATGTAGATCTTTTAAATGTCTACAAAAAAGCCCGCGATACACTATACCTATCTATGTCAAGTGAGGTACAACAACCATTATTTTATTTAAAAAATCTTGATTTTTTTTTGACTACACTTAAACGCATTTATTTTACTCATGCTATTAATCTTTATCAGAATGAATTATTTCATCACTAAGTACAGTTTATGTAGATAATATTTGGTGTTAAAATGATTAAAATTGTACGTTTAGTTTAGAAGTTATGGCGAAATTAAAAATTGCGATTTACGCCCGTTTCGAAGTGGGCGCTACCAAGGCGCTACCAAGACGTGCACAGTAGCGAAGATTATAATGACCGGCCCTGCAGCTGGTGAATTGGCTCATATACCAAGAATACCAATGATCCCTACTGATTTGCCTATACCCTTCAAAAGGCTCCAATTTCCTGTAAAAAATATATTTTGCACTAACGATAAATATTATGTAAATCCCATTGCCAAACATTCAAATTAGTAGGAATAGATTTACGAAAAGAATGTTTTGCTCTATCACGAGTCGGGGATCCCGACCATCAGTATATTTTGTTACCTGAAAATAACTTAACGTCAATTAATGTTGTTTATAGAAATGCTCTACAATAATTGCTTTAGTTATCTATCCTAAAACAACGGGTTGCACTCCGGGACTACCGTCAGAAGTGAAAACTTATGATTAATTACATTTTAATATTCTCATCATTAACAACTTTAACATCCACAGAAAGAGAATCTGCGCAGCCTGCAGAAAATGACTGCGTCGTCGATGTTTCTGTGAATTGACCTGGGAATCATTTTGTTGACCATGTCTTTCCTTTTTGCAGCGGTAACCGACATCCACCGGTATCTATACATTATAATAAAACTGTAGAAATGAAAATTCTGTACATTAAAGATATTCAAAAAATAATAAGCGGGGGGTGTCACTACATCGCTATAGAAGCCAAAAATGTAGTTAGTTTTTTGTCTGTCTGTATGTCTGTCTGTCTGTCAGTCTGTTTGTATGTTTGTTCCACTATCACACGAAAACTACTGATCCGATTTGAATGCGGTTTTCGGAGATATAATATTTGCCTTCTTCCAAATTAACATCTGGTATATAAAATTTTTTACCCCACACCTCTAAAGGGACGAAAGAGGGGGTCAGATTTTGTATCAAACCTTTTTTTTTTAATGGACTTACTTTGCTATATTATTAATTGTTTTTTCCAACTTAACATCTGGTGTATACAATTTTTCACCCCACCCCTTACGAAGTAGAAATATTATAAATGGCAAAACAACATTTGCCGGGACAGCTAGTTCAATATTTAATATTATAAATGTTGAAACTTAATATTAAGTTATAATTAAGATTATTCTAAATTCAAACATTTTAAATGCTGTGTGAAAATTATTCAAGCTACTTTATGTTCCTCAAAAGTTGACACTTTAACATAAACGGCAGTCTATTATAATTCATACTCGTAATAATGATAAAGATGATGATGGTTATATTAATAAAATATGGCATTTTTGTACAACAAATATTGGCATGCGCTAAGTAAATTCGTAACTAGTTTGGGACTACGCACTTTGGACGGACGTTAAATAAAACAAGAAGTATATTTACATCTCTTATAATAACAAAGCTACTTACAATAATATTTACAATATTGGAAACCAATTTTTCTTATTATTAATTATAAATTCAACATTAACGCAGCTTCGTTCGTTGTTTAATATAGTCCGTTTCCTATCAAACTGCAAAATGGTATTCACGTGGAATATCAAACCAAAAACATTAACAGAAATGAAAACATTGTGTAGTTTGATATTTAAAACGGACTAGCACAAAAAAGATATGGAGCTGGATTAATGTTACATTAAATAGTGGTATTGAGATACCAATTTAAGGGCATTCCCTCCGGAGATTCCGTAATTGACTGTATCAGAATCTGAAAGCTACAAAGTTATAATAAAAATATAACAATAATCTTCAGTATATCAACATTCCTTTCCCCGTTTTAAATTTTCTATTTTTGTTTATTATACTCATGATATCAGCTTCCAATTTTAAAATTAAAATTCAAGCATACATTCAGCATCTCCTTAGGATTTACAAATTACTATTATTTGAAACTCACGCCAATAGATCGACAATATCATAAACTACATATTCCCAGTTTTAATTTTTTTAGGACAATATTCAATGAGTTTCTAAAATACTAGAGTGGCAATGTCTTACAAACGATTCTCAGAAATGCGTAACCACTTGATAGCCCAAAAGACAATGTCACTTCATAATGTTATTATGTCATTATGTATGGCAGATATGCCTGCAGGCATCTTCAAAGTGGTGACGCGTTTCTGTCGTAGACTGCCAATCTAGTTACGTTAGTAACATACAATATCATTGACAATATTGAACTAAGATAAGTAAAAATAATAGGTTTTTGGCGCGCTCTCGGCAACGCGGCAAATGTATGACCTTGGCCATACATTTGCTCGGGGGACGCATACGAGCAGTGCATAAGATTCTCATTTCATTTATTTATTTACCATTTAAATCAGGCATCTTTTAAATTTAAACACATTAAATGCATTATATGCATATTACATATTTTAAAATCTGAAATACGTTGATTGGCGTAAGCTAGAATGAAGGTACCATTTTTAAGGTACCAAGATTAGGCTACTTTATACAGTCCGAATAATAAAATATGTCTTTTTGCATTTTGCACGATACACTACTCAATAACACTAAACGCTGTATTTGTGTACGCAGTATATTTCCCTACTTCCTTTTCATTTTCGATTTTTTCAGCCTCTCTCTGCTTCTGCTTTTGTCTATATTCTACTACAAAGTAGAACGCTACTCCGACTACCATCAGTACAATCTGGATGTAGATTTTTGAGCTGATCCTCAGGTAGGGAGAAGTGATGTAGGCTATGATGAAACCCATGGATTCCCAAAGACTGAAGTTACAATACGCCGCTTCTTCTCTGCCAGGGAACAGACCGCTGGTAAATGCTGGAAGTACAAATTGGAATTAGATTATTTAGGTAAAAAAAATGAGGTGTCAAGGGACATCGAATAGAACGGAGTTATTTCTTACTAGATGATGCCCGCAACTCTGTTGCGGCAAAATTCGTTTATCGCGCGAGAACCGTACATTTTTCCGGGATAAAAACTACCCTATGTAATTTCTCGGGACTCAAAATATCTCCATGCCGAATTTCAGCAAAATCGGTTCAGCGGTTCGAGCGTGAAGAGGTAACAGACAGACAGACAGACAGACACACTTTCGCATTTATAATATTAGTATATATTAGTATGGATGCTCAAAAAATCTGTACATAATACATAATTTAAAAAAAATATTTAAAAAAAACGCCATCTAGTTGACGCACAGGAATACTATCAACGCGCAACGCCCTCTGCCCCTAACATGCACGTACTAATAAAAAGTTACATTACATTTTTTTCGGCCTAGCAAAAACGCAACGCGCGAAAAGGAACTCCGTTCCAAGAGAGAATAATGGTTTTTAGTGGAGGCATTGAAGGTTTTCACCTCCGATTTCGTTGAACCTCCATCGATTTTCATAAAAATTGGTAGGCAGGTGGGGTATCCCCCATGCAAGTTGACACTAGATCACTTTTGTTTCTTAGGGTATCCCCTTAGAAACAAAAGTGACCCAGTGTCAACTTGCGCTTTTGCCCTGGGGGTGGATCCCAACCCTTCTCGGGGGGTGATTTTTTTAAATAAAAACTTTATTTCACAAATTTTAAGCAAAATTTGTGAAATAAAGTTTTTTGATTAAATCAATACTTTCGGAGTTATTAAAGATCAAAGATCGTGTTTTTGCGTGAGAAAAATACATGTCTTAAAGCGGTTTTTCATAATTAAATAAGAAACTATAGGTTTTTACGAAAAATGCCTAATTACCAAAATTAAAGCCAATAAAAAAACAAACTAATTTCTATTCTGAACTACCTTCCTTTATTAATTCAAAGTGAGCTATAGGTGATTGTATATAAATTTTCTTTCGGCGAGTACCTAAGTCTAAGCATATAAACTTAAATAACGGTAAACCGATGCATTTTATGACATGTACTTCTTTAAGACTTTTTAAAGTGCTTAAAAGTATATTTCTAATGAGAATGTTAAAAAGTAAATAGCTTCAAAATTTAACAAGTTATGATAAAAATGAGATGACCCTTTCAATTTTTTTGCAAAAATCGGAAAATAAAACATTGACCATTTCTACAATGATTCAAATTTATGGTTATCCCCAAAGATATTTCTTTATTTTAGCATAAGTAATGACCTCAAAAAATTTTCTTGGTTTAGAATGCTTAGTTTTGAAAAAAATAATGATTTAGTAAAATCGAAATTATTCAAATTATTGTAAATATCATTTTGTTTTGAACATAACTTCAAAAATATTGAACCTTTGTAAGAATTACAAATAACTATATTTGAGTCCATTTTTTAAGAAATCTTTTGATAGTCTTTTGATTTTTATAGGATGAAAAATAACGAAGAAAAAGATGTTTAAAGCCTAACTTTTACTGCGAGAACCATGAAACCGGGACCTTTTAACCTTAATTTTTTTTTTAACCAAGGGCTCTAAAAAGTATTTGTCAAATCGATCTTAAAGCTCTTTAAATTACCTTTAAAATGGTCCATAATATACCCGATAACTTAAAAATTAACAGAGCTATTGTGATATTAACGAGCTTTTTTTTTTGAAAACAATTTTGAAGCAGAGATTCGGGATGCAAATATTGTAGGAAACCCTGTTAATAGGTACATCTATACTAATATTATAAATGCTTAGGACTTTAAGTCCTAAGCCACATAGCGGGTTGGGACCTGTGATCCCCAGAGATCGGCAAAAAAAAAAAAAAAAAAAAAAAAAAAAAAAAAAAAAAAAAACACTAACTTAGTCATAAATAGATTGTTAAAATCCAAGTGTGGACCCCAGACTCCACTGGCTGGCATCTGGTAGATTCGGCACAGAACGATATCTTTTTAACATCCTAGAAACTCCACCCAGCTTGAGTGACCCCTCTCCACCAAGCCAATGTCACAACATCTAAAGGCAAAGGATGGAGCAGCATAATATCTAAGGAAATCGGAAATGTCGGATCTACTGGCCGCCACACTGGGACCACACCGTTCAAAACACTAACATTGTAACTATATAATTTATAAAACAATAAATATATATTTATTTATTATATGTATACATTATAATCTATTCTATTATTATAAAAAAAAAAAAAAATCCATGGCGTTATGGACTACAATTAATTAAAATGACTTAATAATATTATTTCAATTATCCTTGGTGCGAAAAACCTATAGAATAAATTTAAAAAGAAAAAAAAAAGGATATGGGCGAAAAGGCCATAGACGGCCCCAATTAAAAAAAAAAAAAAAAAAAAAAAATTATAAATGCTAAAGTGTTTTTGTCTACCTGTTACCTCTTAACACCCAAACGGTTCAACCGATTTTGCTGAAATTTAGTATGAAAATACTTTGAGTCTCGGGAATGGATATGGACATAGGATACTTTTTATCCCGAAAAAATGTACGGTTCCAGCGCGATTGCAGGCTTCGTATAATCTGTACTAAATATACATTAATATTTTCAAGTCTTTCAATATTCAGAAAGGAAACGATACTGTAAATGTCTATAAGATAAGAGAGGGGCTGTTTATAATGATGTGCGTCTATTAAATATTTCAGTCTAGCAGATTCAGCCTTTGCGTAAGTTTTTTGTACAGAGGGTAGTTTGAAATCGTTGTTTGAATATTTTGGACTAAATAATATCAATGTTTGAAATATTTGAAATTAATATATAAAATTTATCTTAACTATGAAAAAATATTCGAACTCATTAAAGCTGATAAAAAACTTACAATAAAAACTTAAAGCAATTATTATTCAGACATTGGGTAGTTTACAGGCACGGGTGAAAAATTTTCGCAAAAAAAACTTTAAAATAAGAAACTAATACTAAGTAAATTAACTGAAAAAATTGTGTTCGAAAACTGAAACCTATTAAGTTTTGAACACAATTTTGACCGTTATTTCGCAATAAAGGTGTACTTTTAGGGGTTTATATTTCAGTCTTATCCAAAAATTATATCATAAATACTAAACAAACTCTTTATGTAATGTAAATATACAATTTTCAAGCAAATATATACAAAAAATGTTTTTTTCACGAATAAAGGGATGGTTGCTAAAAGGAATGAAAAATTAGTTATAACATAATCATAAATCATTATAAAACATTAATAACATTTATTTTATCAAATAAAACACAATTAGTTAAGCCAGAACGGTTAAATCTGCATTTTTTTATGTTCAACAAAAGGGGTAGATTTCACCCCTACAATAAAAAAGCGCGTTACGCGTACGTCACTTTTAAAGTAGAGGGCTTAACGTACTTAATCCCAAATTTTCATCCAAATCGATGGAGGTTCAACGAAATCGGAGGTTGCACCTGATTTTTGCCTTCATTTACTGTACTATTTGGCTAACTATATAAGTGTGTGTATACTCCATCATAGTGGCCATATCACTTGTTTTCATTAATCTCATTAAACCCGATTTAGATGGTATTTCGTATGATACTCTGTCCTTTTTCTGAATGGGCATACGTTTTTTTACGAAAAATGCACGGTTCTCGCGCAATAAAGAACTTTTACACGAACGAAGTTATAGGCAACCTAGCCATTTCTTTAAAATATTGTTGACCTGCGCAGGAAAATCTAATCTCTCTATACATAATCTCACTACTTACAATATAATCTCTGTACTTACAAGCAATCTGGATCATCCATATGGAGTCGCAAGCCCCCCACACCATGGCGATGCCGTACACCACGGCCTGGTGATCCGCGTGCGGTCGCCACATCAGCATGAAAGTGTAGAGAGCACCCTGGACTATAAACGCCAGGGTAATGAGGGGTACGCGACCAGTTATCTGAAAGAATGGTAATTGTATGAGGTAATCTTATATATAAAATTCTCGTGTCACAATGTTAGTCCGCGAACTCCTCCGAAATGGCTTTACTGATTTTTACCAAATTTTATATGCATGTTCAGTAGGTCTGAGAATCGGCTACTGGGTAAGTACCCAGTAGCCGATTCTCAGACCTACTGAACATGCATATAAAATTTGGTAAAAATCAGTAAAGCCATTAATATCACAATAGCTCTGTTAATATCACAATAGCTCTGTTAAATGTTCAGTAGGTCTGAGAATCGGCTACTGGGTACTTAATTATATATTGATAAGTGCATTTGTTGAATAAATAATAGTAAATTATTACAACCTGAGACTGACGGCGACCATTGTTTGTGCGACGAGATAGCGATCGACGTTGCAATGGCGACATACTTATTTAGTCACTTCAATAAAATAATATGGGCGAAATACTTTATATTATGGCAAAGCAACGTTTCCCGGGACAGCTACTATAACTCTATAATGATTAACAGCTCTCCTAATACAAGTTTTATTTAGAAGGAGTAAAATGTTTATTATCTTACACAAATTTTAAATACTGAACCAATTTTTTGAGCTGTTATTTAAATATTCGAGATGTTATTATGATCAGTTGAAAAAAATATTGAGCAGTTATTTAATTTAGTGGCGGTTGATTAATTATTACGACAGTAAAACATGGACAGTAATAAAATATTAATTGGACGGTTATTTTCTCATACAATGTCAATTCTAAAAATAATCTATCAGTTAAATTACTGAACGAGCGGTAAAAATGATGGAATGGTCAGTAAAATAGTTCGATAGATCAATTATCAATAGTTCGGCAGATCAATCGAGCGATGCAATCGCACAATTAACGCACAAACGTCATGTCGTGGGAATCTACGACGCGCGTCGCGTCGTAGACACTCATCTTTGAATTTCTACGTGAGTTTCTACGACGCGACGTCGTACAACGCCGCACGATGCCGTGTAGCTTCTTACGACGCGCGTCGTAGATTCCCACGACACGACGTCGTAGCGTGTTTTTGTGTCCCGGCCCTTAGGCTGGTATAAATAGTCAGTACTTAAGATGCGACCCGGTCTCAAGACGCGGTTCGGTGATTGGTCCAAATTTTGATAGCCAACCAATCACAGAGCCTGAACTGAGTCTTGAGTTGGTTGGTTGGTTCAGTGCGCCGCCATAATTAGACGTGTGTGATGCAGACAAGATTGCTCCCAAACTTCAAAATCCAGTACTAAACTAAGTCGAGTTTGTTCAAACGCATCGGAAGTCGGAACACGATCAAACGGTGCGTCAAACACAATAAAAATATGAAATTCCATCAAACGAACTTCAAACACGTAAATGTTTGAAAAACCGTTCAAGCTAGCTTTGTAAACGATCAAAAAATTTACGTGTTTGAATCAAACCGTTTGACCGTCTCGGGGGCCCTTAAAACATATCCAACACGGTTTTTTACTTTAGCGCGGAGAACTGCTTAGAATGAGATTTCTTACTGACAAATTCCGATTTGTTACTGCCCAGACGTAACCGCTCATTAATTATTTTTTACCGCTCATTTAATTATTTTACTGTTCAATAATGTTTTCAATGATCCATTTCATTATTTTTTACTACTCATTTTTGTTTAATTTACTGCTTAATTTTAACTGCTAAAGTAGTTATTGAACGTGCCATTTATAATTTTTAACTTACCAAACCTGCTATTTACAACTGCCCCTTTAAATCAGTGCCTTTTAAATATGAGCTGGTGGAGTATTTAAAATTTGAGTTAGATAATAAAAGATTTTTAATATTAGTAGTTAGTACGGTTGTTACTATAAGGCTTACTTGCGTTAGCCATTTTAGGACTAAGTTATCTTATAAGACTATATGTGATCCTCATTATAATATGCGAAAGCTTGTACTATGTTCGTTTTGGTACCGCGCGCGTAACCAACTGTTTTAAATAGCCGATCAATCAAACAGCTAGCCCTTTGACTGAACAACGCTATTCAATCACACGGCTATACGTCGTTTAGTTGACTGCAATGTTCAACACTACAAATAGACGACGCTTAGCTAACTGGTTAAATGGCAAATTAACTAAGCTGACCATTAGTTTAGTTTTATTATTACACAAGCGCAATGATAATAAGCAGAATAAATTGTATCCTAACTCATTTTGAACACAATAATTGCAATTTATACCTTCGTGATGCATTTCAGAATATTTGTTTTTTTTTTTATTCACTCGTATGTGCCCCCATAATTTCTGTCACTTTAATAACACTTGTAACGTATATTAACGAAAAATATCTTAATACAATCACAAAACACCGGCTAGTTGACGCCGTATTGTAAACAAAACGCACCTAGCGCCGCGGTGGTGAGCGCTGAACTAATTCAATCAAACGGCGGCGGTTTAAATCAGCTGTAGTGTTGAACGTTTCGAGCGACTGAAATATTCAATTAAAAAGCTAGCCGTGAGATTGAATGGCGTTGTTCAGTCAAAGCCCAAAGGGCTAGCTGTTTGATTGAACGGCTATTTTAGCCAGTCGGCTGCGAAAGTTATACCAATTATATTGTATTTTTGTATGAAGTAGATGTTTTGAGTCCCGGGACATAACTAGCATATAATCTATGAAAACATAGTAGGTAGAATACAGGTACAGCGCTTACTAAAAACAGTGGCGCAGAAGCAAGTTACGTAAATGTTACGTAATTATATTATGTTATTTTGCTTTTTGTGTACCCGCAGGCATTTAAAATTCAACGCCCGCTAAAAGCAATAAGAGCTGCATGCTTGCTGCATTTATGAAATAATTTTGACTTCAAGTTATTATTATTAAGGCTTATCGTAATATACCTTTGATAAGTATCCAGTGACGAGACATCCGATGGCGTCAGCGATGCCGCAGCCCATCATCACGAAGCCGATGGAACCAGTGCCGATCACACACGACACATACGCCTGTAATAATACAAATGCAATAAACAGTAACAAAAAGCTGCTCAGCACAAGGGCCGGATTTATGTTTTTTATGAGTATAGTCCACTTTAATTTTGCCGCCCCTATGTACCATCGAGGAAATTGATTCCTATGCATTTGAGAGACCAACGTCATTTGGTCGATCATGTCAATTCAATGTTAATAATTGTGATCTGTCGGCTGGGTTTGACGTAATGCGACCAAACTACGTAGGTCCCCCATCTGCATAGGAATCAACTTCTCTGATAGTACAAATTATGCCGTCTTCCTAGGATGCTGTTTTAACGTTGTTCGTGGCGGCCGAAAAGGAAGATCTTCCGACCGAGCGAGATAGCATGCTCGGTCAGGCCGAAGCCCACGTGATACATTTCAGACGTTGTATATATCTTGTCGTTCTCCGAAACTTCGATAGCGCGATGTAGGATTGTTAGGCGAATTGTGGGTACCGCCACACTGTCTCTCCCCTAGGACTCCATAGGACGCTGCCACCCATAGGCCATGCTATATGGCCTATACTGCCTATACATAAATCCAGAGCCGCTCAGCAGTACTTGCTATAATGAAAGGCTCGCTTAAGAATAATGTAGCACTTTCAATGTAAAACAAATTGTAGTTTTTTTTTTTTACGTAAAAAGTCCTAGGCACTAGTTCTGTTGTAAGCTAGGTCTACATAAACTGTATAAATTATACGGAGCTTCGGAAGTAAGTAGCGCCCCTAAATATATTATATGAGCCCTTCTATATAATAGCTCAGCTCCCACTGACACTTCAGTTTTAACATAGTTATTGGACCACCTGGCGAGGGAAGTCACGAAAAAGGAAACAGCGCCAGTATATGATTTAGTTCCCCTAAGCGCAGTAAAATATAACATTACACATAAAATATAATAAGGAAGAACACACTAGATAAATATCAAGAACAATATAACACCGAACGAAACGGAAAAACAATATCCTACTTTTTCGACGACCTGCGAATAGCGTACAAGATTCTCTCCGAAGTGAAGAAAGACAACCTGTCAGCACAACTTTTTACAGGACACGGAGGCTTCGGAGAGTACTTGGACCGAATGAAACTGAGGGAGAACTGCAAGGCGTGCAAATGCGACAACTTCACAACTCACACAGTTCTGCACTGCCTTACAGAATGCTCCATTTATGGAACACTTAGAAGGGAAACAGAAGAAAAAATAGACGAAGTCATAACAACAGACACCATTAGAGATATAATGAAGGGTAAAAAACGCAGACCGACTTTCATAAAGATGGCCAGAAAGATTGTGGAGCAAGTGGCGAAAAGCAATCCGTCGCGAATCCAGAACACCAACAACATCGACGCGCACCGGATTAAAAAAAAAACATAGTTATTGGTTTACTATGTGTAAAGGCACCTTCACGATGCCAAGCCATCGCCATTGTGTGTAGACTGTTCTGTGTATCGTAATGGTGTATGATGACAGCCTGCAGACTGCAGTGGACTTCGCGGGCCAATGTGTACTGACTACTTAATTCTTTTTTACAACACGTGATATTTTCAAATACAAATCTTTATTTACCAAAAAATTTTAACATAATATGCGATAATAATTGATCCCCACACTAGGCGATGCCTGTCCTGTGGGGACAAAACGAAGTTACTATAATTACATTTTTTTTATAATAATTAGTAATATAATTACATTAAACTCAAAGTTGTTTTATTATTGTTATTAGTGTGTGTGGGTGTGTGTGTGTGTATGTGTGCATGACTTTATTCCATAATTTTGATCAAATTTTCAGCTTCCTCGTACGAAATTCCAAGAAGAGTATCAAAAAGAACAGTCTTGGCTTTCATAAAAGATATCTTATCAATTTGGCATAATTTAATAAGGTTATTGTATATGTAAGTATTGATATTTTGTATTGATATTGGATGTTTTGACAAAGGGCATTACGAATTACCATAACATTATGCTACATAACTTAACCCATCAATACCCAAGCGTCACCCGGCTGTGGCATAACAATTGAAAATCTATTGTGTCTGCGATTCCCACGATCGAGGTAACAGCTACATAAACTTACCGCTGTAAAATCAGCGCCGCTGAACGCCTGCGCGAAGCCGAGGTACACGTTGACGGTGATCATCATCAGCTGGTTCGGCTCCATCATCACCTGCAGCGTCATGCCGAACAGCGAGCCCGGCCCAGACTCCGACTTCTCCAGGAGAGACTCGTATCTGAAGAGAGGGATTGCTATTATTTCGTTCAAGGCGTATAGGTAATTGGTAAAGTGAGCATAAATGCTATTTGCCTGATCAATATATATATTTTACTACCTATGACCTGTGGTGCTACCCGCTGTTTGAAAATGAATTACTATGATTTCCAACAAGATATTTTTTTCAGTAACATTTAGCGTACTATGTGTTAATCCAGTATATCTGCTAACTCCTTACTTAATCCTTCGATCTCGGATTCTTGGAAATACTATTGTATTCTATTGTTGTCGCGATCACCGGTGCTCTTATGAGGCTTGAAGGAATAATTTCACCAAAATCACTTCAGCCGTTTAGACGTGAAGATGTTACAAACATACAACATTAGTCGGATTAGTATGATTCTGAACACGTTGCTATAAATTGTACCTTCGAAACATTATACCTACAGTGTTTTCATTTGTTTAACTTTTAAAATTTGGTACAGATTAAATTATAATACCTTTTCACAGAATCGACACCGACGGCAACTATAAGAGCCGCGCCCGCCATGCAAGCCAGAAAAATACCTGTAAATATTTGGATTTGAATTTCATTATTGATTTCTTTACACAAGAAAGTATCTGCGATTGACACGGCTAATAGCTAGATTAATACTTGAATTATGCATCGTGATAAGGTGTGGTAAGGACCATGGGCCCTGGTCAGCGTTTATTATAAGGCCTCCCACACAAAACTGCGAATTAGCATCGCATCGCATCGGAATCGGAATCATTTTTGTATCATATACACAAATGAAACACAATATTACTTGCACTTTTTCCACTATATTCATAAATTACAATTTAAAGATTTTAAACACGACCGGTTTCGATATAAATGAATATAGTGGAAAAAGTGCAAGTAATATTGTGTTTCATTTGTGTATAAAATGAATTTCCACCAAGAACCGACAGTACAATCAATTACATAATATATTTTAGTATCAGTTTTGTCGCAGATATTTGCGA
The DNA here is from genome assembly GCA_937595015.1 of Polyommatus icarus. Taxonomy (NCBI): domain Eukaryota; kingdom Metazoa; phylum Arthropoda; class Insecta; order Lepidoptera; family Lycaenidae; genus Polyommatus; species Polyommatus icarus. Next base: position 5,400,946 of record OW569333.1, on the reverse strand, counting down.
TGAGATGCGAATCCGAAGCCCTAATACCCGCTACTGTACCTATGTTATTCTGTTACCTGTCAGCATCTGTATCTTCTCCTTAGGCTGTGGCTTCAGCACCTTCCCCGCATCCTCATCCAGTATGAAGTTGGCGCCGCATACCTCAGGTATAAGTGACGCGTTCACCGACGTGTACGCTGCTTCGTTGCCACCAGATGAGATTACTGAAGAAAATATTGATAATCTTTTTAAACAAGGTGTAGATGTGTAATTAATCTTTTTTATAAGAAAAACACAAGGGTATAAAGTTAAATAAAAAATTTAAATCTTTTTTTTAGATTACTTGGACATTTTTATCTAAAATTTTGAACACATTGGAAACTAGAGCCCTTATAAGTTAGCTGTTTTATCAAGATTGAAAACATTATTCAACATATGACGATAGTGATAATGTTCCCTTTAAGGAGCTTTTTTTGCTCCATTGATTACTAATGAATTCTATTACTAGGTCTACAAATTAGTACATATTATAATTAGACATGCTCGGAAGAAACTATTTTAAAATTAAAATAATAAAAAAGACGGGTTGCACTCCGGGAGTGCCGGCAGAAGTGAAAACTTGATTATTGACGATGTGCATTATTTTTTTAACCCATTTTTTATGAAAATAGATTTTTTTAATTAATCGAAACCCTTACAATTTTCGTAACCAACTTTTATGAAAATCGATTTTTAAAAAATCGAAACCTTTACCTTCGATTAAATTTTTAACCCATTTTTTATGAAAATCGATTTTTTTAATTAAGTAATCGAAACCCTTACAATCGATTAAAAAATATCGACAATCGAAAAAAAAACAATCGATTGTTCGATTAATCGATTTCGATGTTACAACTTACAACACTACTCTCCATTCTCCAACCGTCTTACGGTTTTTCGATCAGCACTAGGATCTGACGCGAGTTTCACAGTTTTTACCAGAAAAGAAAGAAACCTTTACTTCAATAAAAGTCGGTTTACTATTAAATAAAAAGTTATGCCTGGGGGATACATTAACATAAAAAAAATCCTTCGGTTCTTTCAGTGTTTATGTAAGAAAGAGACAAAAACGTACCTAAAGATGACAGAAGATTTCCCCATAAGGAGTTGAAGAGGAACAGCATCGTGAAGAGACCCAGTAGGCGCGTGAACAGCACGTCCACGGGGATGTTCGTCATTTTGCTCCACGCTTTTGATACCTGCAAGTATTCATTATGATTATTAATAATTAGACACCCGCTACTCCGTTGCGCCAAAATCCGTATATCGTGCGGGAACCGTACATTTTTCCGGGATAAAAGTATCTTATGACCTTTTCCGGGACTCAAAGTATCTCCATACCAAACAGCAAAATCTGTTCAGTGGTTTGGGCGTGAAGAGGTGACAGAGAGATAGATAGACAGACGAACGTACTTTCGCATTTATAGTATTAGTATGTTGGGTGTTTTTATAGTTACGGATATTCTTGATTCGGTCGGCGCGCTCAACGCCCGCTCTCGGTAGTATTCTCTAGTCAACTCACAATCAATATATAAATCTTTTTGGAGCACCACAGCGGTGCACCACCGACGCCCAGCAGGATGGCTGCGGGGATCATGGTGTAGAAGTGCGGCCACAGCTGCGTGCCGATCCATGGCATGTACATCACGAGCGACGCGCATAGTGTCCACTTTGGGCCTAGCCATCTGGAAAGAGTTTCATAGTTAGGGTCAGACCATTATAGGTTAGGTGAGCTAGTATTTATGTTGTATTAATTTGGTCTTTTGTAATCATAATTGATGACGTGAGTTGAAGAACACGATCATTTACATTTTGTAACATACGGACATTTGTAGGTACTCATTTTTTCCCTTATAATTTGAACAAACCTTGTAACTTAGCTACTTCATTACCTACCTTATATATCTGACTACACTTAAAGTGCACAGTTTTTTATTTAAAATAATTTTTCTGGCCGTAAAGCCTTCATTTTTTCGTTTTTTTCATTCATTTAAACAAAAGAAGGCAATATTTTTTACTGTTAGTTTTCCTGTTCTTCCAGTCACGCTTAGAGTATTAATAACAGTAGTATAGTGCGCGCATAACGATGTGGGAACAGTATGCACAAGTGAGAACAACACGCGCTTGTAGTCATCGTTGAGTGCTTGCGAAGAGCGTTTCCCCAAAGTTTTTTCCATATTTACAAGTTAAAATGGTCAAATGTGCAGTTTGATCTCGTATATACAATATTAATACTTCGATCGGAGGTTCTAAGAACAAAAGAATACAATGGGAATCATTGTATTCTTTTGTTCTCGCGATCACCGGTGCTCGCGCGGGGCCTGAAGGAAAGCAAACGAAAGTGAAATCTAAACTAGGGTCCCTACCACATATAATTGTCACACAATCACCTGCCATACGTCTGTGAGACCCCGGCTAAAAAACATACGATAACTATAAATAATCGACCAAGAGCGAGTCGGACTCGCGCACTAAGGGTTCCGTACCGTTATAGAGCATAATTAGCCCAAAAATTGTGTTTTTTGTATGGGTAATTTTTTATTTTATTTTAATACTAGCTGACCCGACAGATGTTGTCCTGTCTTAATGATGATTATTTAATTCGAATTGGTATAATTAAGAAAACAATAGATTAAAATTAGTACGTTCACGCCAAATTTCATCAAAAGAGATTAATAAATAGTTTAAGCGAAAATCATAAAAGTTTATTGTGCAGGAACCGTACATTTTCCGGGACAAAAAGTATCCCTTGTCCTTTCCCGAGACTCAAAGTATCTCCATACCGAATTTCATAAAAATAAACTGAACAGTTTGGGCGAAAATCATAAAAGTTTATTGTGCGGGAACCGTACATTTTTCGGGACCAAAAGTATCCCTTGTCCTTTTCCGAGACTCAAAGTATCTCCATACCAAAATTCATCAAAATCGATTGAATAGTTTACGCGCAAATCATTAAAGTATATTGTGCAGTAACCGTACATTTTTCCTGGACAAAATGTATCCCATATCCTTTTCCTGGTTCTAAGCTACCTCTCCACCAATTTTTAGCCAAATCGGTTTATTCGTTCTTGAGATAAAAGTTTATTGTGCGGGAACCGTACATTTTCCGCAACAAAAAGTATCCCTTGTCCTTTCCCGAGACTCAAAGTATCTCCATACCAAAATTCATCAAAATCGATTAAATAGTTTACGCGCAAATCATATAAGTATATTGTGCAGTGACCGTAAATTTTTCCGGGACAAAATGTATCCTATGTCCTATTCCTGGTTCTAAGCTACCTCTCCACCAATTTTCAGCCAAATCGGTTCATCCGTTCTTGAGTTATAAGTGGCGTAACTAACACAACTTTCTTATATATATATATACTAAGGACTTTGAGTAAGATTCAAGTACCTATCTGTTGCTATTATTGATATAGAGCCAAAAAGGCCAAAAAAATCACGTTTGTTGTATGGGAGCCCCCCTTCAATATTCATTTATTTTGTTTTTAGTATTTGTTGTTATAGCGGCAACAGATATACACAATCTGTGAAAATTTCAACTTTCTAGCTAATACCGTTCTTGAGTTACAGCCTGGAGACAGACAGACGGACAGACAGACGGACAGACATCGAAGTCTCAGTAATAGGGTCCCGTTTTTACCCTTTGGGTACGGAACCCTAATAATAAGGGGGAGATAAATACTAACTTAAAACATTGTATTCAGGCACTCAATCCAAAAGGCGTTTCTCAATTTTTTATTTAAGAAAGTGTACGGATTACCCTTACATGTACCTAACAGGCTATCTCTTGGGCACCTTAGGTTACCAATCTTTAGAGGTCCGACGAGGCGTAGACTCCTTCGTAGAATCCTTCGCAATATAATCGATTGCGCTGAACTCCATGCCTTGATTTGCCGCTTGTATGTGCCTGACAACTATCTAAAGCACCGCTCTAACCGTCGGCCAAAATTATTCGACTGCCGTCATGTCGGACTGTCGCGAGAGCTGACTGACTGAGTCCCCGCTGTACCGAGCACTAAACTTGCTTAACGCCCTTCTGTCGGCCAATCCCGAATGTGATGTGTTTTTTCATAAGTGGATAGATGTGAAGAGAGCATATTGTGTTAGATTTTGTGAAAATAAGTACGAAAGGGTTTCTTCTATTACTATTTAATTTAATCTGTGTATGTATTGTAACATTGTCATAATTAATTTTAAGTTTTAATTTTATGTCAAGATTGTAGTTAATTATTGTAATTGGGCAACCAGTTGTAATTAACTTAAGGGCCCTCTCTCCCTAAATTAGCAGGTCGATTGTCTGTCAGTGCGAATATCGACGTAAAGGACAAAATAACATTCATAACAGCGCGCCTTGTACGGTGGCGGTTACGACGCTCGCCGCGTCCATGATAGGATGAAATAGGAGAAAAAACCTTTTTAAGGTTTACTATAATACATATTTCAAAAAAGTAAAAAAAAAAACAAATTATTAACTTATGTATTGTAAAGCAGTAGATATTTTTTATATATTCTTTTGATAAATAATGAAGGAGTAAAGTGGTTTCATTCAACGATTTGGAAGTGATTTGGTTTTTTATTTCTTTATTATGTGATACCGATAGAAAAAATATGGCAAAACTAAATTACGTATATCATGTAGATTACTAATTATTTTTTTCAGATATAATTTCTCTGTTAATGCCGATGAAAAGTTGTTTCATCTGCACGCTTTTTTCGAAAGAGCATCCTTAATAAATAAATCACATAGATATTTTTATCCCTTGATACTCGTAGTCCCTGGCGTAGCAGTTGCTACGACTGCGTAGCTACTGCTACGCGAATATCCAGAATAACTTATACTTTTCATTCAGCTACATTGCTTCAACTTGAAACTAATTTATATTATTAAAGCTTACCTAATCATAATAGCCGGGAGAAACATGTTGGAGACAATAAGTCCGGCGTACACGGCCGCCAGTGACGCGGTGCCCAGACCATCCTCCGCGTTGATAGAACTTTGCAGGTTTGCAGCACCCTGAGTGATAGAAAATTACAAAAATAAAAAGGCGTTCAAATAATAAAGTCCCCTGGTGACTATAGTGAGAGGAGCCCTGGAACAATTTTTTTTGGGATTACTAACAAGCTAATTTTTTGTGAGTACCTACATTTTGATAAGACGAACAAAATTTTTATTTTCGAAAAATCTCGAAAGTGGTAGCTAACAGAGACAGAAAGGATTTCATACTTTGACTTGATGGTCCTAAAATATGGATTGTTTTATTTGTAGGACAAGGTTACTCATATATAACTACTAGCTGTCCCGGCAAACGTTTCTTTGCCATAATATTATAAAGTATATTGCCCGTATTATTTTATTGAAGTGACTAATGTAGTAAATAAGTATGTCACCATGGCAACGTATGGACGCGATGGCGCTATCATGGGTCGTCGTTTTTCTCGAGTTGTAATAATTTACTATTATTTATTCAACAAATGCACTTATCAATATAATAAGTACCGAGTAGCCGATTCTCAGACCCACTGAATATGCATATAAAATTTGGTAAAAATCAGTAAAGCCGTTTCGGAGGAGTTCGTGGACTAACATTGTGACACGAGAATTTTATATATAAGATTAAACTACCAATATACAAAAAATCTGCTGGTTAGGGTTCCGTTTTAGGGTACAGTGGTTAACCAAGTTTTGTTGATTACAGAACCCTAAAACGGAACCCTAACCAGCAGCTTTTTTGTATATTGGTAGGTTAATAGTTATAAAATTTAAGAGTAACCTTGTCCTACAAAAAAAAAACAATCTATATTTTAGGACCATCAAGATTCAAGTCAAAGTATCCTTTCTATCTCTGTTAGCTACCACTTTCGAGATTTTTCGAAAGTAAAAATGTTGTTCGTCTTATCAAAATGTAGCTACCACAAAAAAGAAGACTGGTCACGGACCATACAAAATTTACCCATGCCCGACACGAAAGAAACGTATCCCATTGTTTTCGTTATATTATGGGTATCCAAGATATGTAATTTTTATATTCAAAATCAGTGGCTAACATGTTATTTTATTGCTTTCTTTTTTCTTCAGGCGCAGTATGAAAAGTGCAAATATTAAGCAACTTTATTTAATATCAATGGCTTACATGTAAATGCACTTATTAGATGTAAAATGCAACACGACATGTTTCTTCGAAAACGTATAGTATTTAAATATAAAACATAGTAATGTACAATCCCACCATTGATGAAAGATTTTTTACTAATGAATATTACTGACATAAATATTGTTATCATGGAAAGCGAACATGAGGAAGTTGTGCACACGTTATAAGTGCTATTATTATAGCCTAGGATAGGCATCTCGTTTTCATGTTCATTAGCTAAAGCCTAGTTCAATAACTACTTAAGTTTTTCAACCTAAGTAGGTATCTATATAGATTTATCTCGCCCTATAAAATATAACATGTTTAAAACATACTAGAAGGTAGTAGATTTTTTGTTACTTATCTATAATATTTATTATGGTTTTGTGTTTTTATTTAGGCACGGTATAAAAATAATATGTTTCTAAGTGTTAGCCACGGATATTGAATATAAGTACATGCAAATAACGATTCTTATTTTTTTGTTTTAGCACTTTTCATACTGCGCCTGAAGAAAAAAAGCAATAAAAAATATGTTAGCCATTGATTTCGAATATAAATAGTTCCCGAAATTGGTGTGATCCGAAATGGTCTAAATTGGTATGCGAAAATAAGTCGATGTGGTGCAAAACCCATTCCTCCTTACGAACATGTTGTTCAAATTGGTGATCCAATATTACGTAGAGTGTGTGATCCGGTACCACAAAATGAAATAAAAAGTGAAAAGACAATGAAAATAATAAATAAGCTGCACTATGTGGTCGATAAATATAGCAGCTTAGGAATGTCAGCGCCACAAATTGGAATAAACTCAAGAATATTTGTTATGAAATACACCGCTAAACAAGTTGCTTGTGTACCACCAGAAATAATACGGCAAAGAGATATCAAAATAGTCCCATTCACTGTGTTCATTAATCCAACATTAAAGGTAGTTGATTATAAAAAAGTGATTTATCCAGAGGCCTGTGAAAGTGTGAAGTCTTTTGTTGCTGATGTTGCCAGATATAATGAAGTAGAAATAAAAGGGTATAATGCTGAAGGTGAAGCTGTATGTGAGACATTTAAGGGTTGGTCTGCCCGAATAGCACAGCATGAAATAGATCATTTGGATGGCAAACTGTATACTGACATAATGGACAGGAAAAGCTTAAGTTGCAGCTGCTGGGAGGAAGTCAATTTGTTCAGAGGGAAATTAAACATTCCCTTCACCCCTGAGTAGCAAATCAATAAAATATTACATTAAGCAGAAGAAACTAGATACCTACCAAATTTATAAACAACACTTTCTAGCTAAGAAAAGGCTTGTAAATAAAACAATTTATATGAAATTTAATTTATAAAAATTACATATCTTGGATACCCATAATACAACGAGAAAAATTGTATATGTCTCGTTGCTGTCGGGCCTGGGTCACAAATGACCCGTCGCCTTTGCTTGTTAGTAATCACAAAAAAAAATCTAAGGCTCTCGTACTACCTACTAGATAAATAAATCGTGAATTAATATCAAATTATAGCGCAGGGCATAAAATAGTTGGAACATTTGCAATGTTCCAATTATTTTTATGTATTATTTAACAGGAATATTGGAGATAATAGTGGAAGAACCACATGACTAACATTTTCTAACATAAGGACAATTACTCATTTTTACCTTTATAATTTAAACAAACCTTGTAACTTATCTACTTTATCATCTGGTTAATGTATCTGGATGCGGCTATATATAAAATCCGTTGTTGTTTTTTTTTAATAAATAATTTTCCGCCCGTTATTTATTTGGTTCTTCCATTCACGTCTTCAATTACAAAAAAGGTATATTATGAAACGGAATTGTAACTATTAAAAATACGAGTATGTTATATCTATCAAAAAGTAAGAAATTTCATGTGATCCATTAAACCTCTATGTTCTAATCACCATAGCATGAAATACACTATTTTATGATCATTGATCATACAACGTGATTATATTTTATTGGTTTACATAAAACATTACGAGTAATCTTAATAGCCGGGAGAAACATATCATGGGCAGCAAAGTAATAAAAAGCCCTTATGGATTACTAGTGATGAAGGCTGCAACTCCGTTGCGCCAAAATTCGTTTATCGCGCGGGAACAGTACATTTTTCCGAGATAAAAAGTATCTTATGTCCTTTTCCGGGACTTCAAATATCACCATGCCAAATTTAAGCAAAATCAGTTCAGCGGTTTGATCGTGAAGAGGTAACAGACAGACAGACATACTTTCGCATTTATAATATTATAGTATGGAAGTATATTGTATGGATTATTATTTATTAGCTAATTAATAAGAGAACTTTAAAAATACTTACACCATATGCCGTGAAATGCACCATAAACGCCAGTCCAATGATCACAACATTCTTGGTTATAATCAAACTCTCCCTCGGTCTAGGCTCGAATTTTTCTTCCATTATTTTTACAGAATTCATTTATTTTCACTCATAAAATTTCTTTTTTCCGTATCTTTATTGTGGTAAAATTGTTGGCTAAAATAAACAAAATTATTGCAACATAACTTTCACTGTGGTCTATTATTATCTAGTTTATAGGTATATTTTATTTATATTTTATAGGATCTATAGGAACTATATAGCGAGGCATGACCGACTATACTGGCAGCTTGCGACTAAAACATAAAACATACTTATTGTGTTGTTATCTTTCCTCAACTGTAAAAACGTGTTTAGATAGCAATTTTTACCGTTTCCAATACATAATAATTTTGTTTATTTCATAATTTACCTATATTTACGTACTTAACGTGTTTCAAGATCAAGAAATTCAAATCCTAGAGTTTTTAATAGGCTTGATGACTAATTTTTTTTCTTATTTGTAATTGAAAGACCCTTAAAAAATAAAAACATTGCTGAAAGAATGACTCTCACAGCTTAAAAATTCACCAAGATATGAACAATTCAAACATCTCATAAAATAGACCTGCCCGAAACGCTCCATACAAAATGCTACGAAAGACTGACGTCAGTCTTTCTTAGTTAGTACGGATCGGGAGAGAACTTTGTTCGATAGGTATATTAAATATTGTGTTTATGAAAGTGGTTTCATACCAAAAGTTGCTTTTAATTGCATAACATATCGAATGGTATACAAATATTAAGAAATTTAATTGAAAAAAAAATCGACTTGATTATCCAACTTTGAAGGCGCCTAACAAAAAAAATACAAATGCTATCGAGCTGAAATTTTGGTAACGCTTATTTTTTACCGTGCTTTCTTTATTTTATTAACAAAATTCGCTAATCTTTGACCTTGTCATCATCCCTATTATGGAGATATACTAGATGATGCCCGCAACTCCGTTGCGCCAAAAAACGTTTATCGCGTGGGAACCGGGCATTTTTCCGGAATAAAGAGTATCCTACGTCCTTTCTCGAGACCCAAAAGTCCGGTTTATGCGTGGACAGACATACTTCCGCATTTATAATTTTAGTATTTATGTTATGGTTCCGGTACCAAACCACAGAAAATTGACATAGGCCAAAGGCAATAGTCAAAAGTTTAATAATTAAAGAACCCAGCGTTTTACGTTATTTCTACTAAGAAAGGCATTTTTCTTGGGTTTTTTCCCATTTGCATAGCTTTTATAAGACCAGCATAATATTTTGTATAGCTTTGAGATAAGCTGTGGTCACGTGTACGCTGCACGTGTTATTTTCGTGCCAATCCCAAATTGAATTAAAACTGGTTGTAAAAAGTACGCACGCGTCAGATCAGGCTCTATATATATTTGGGGTACCGCATAAATTTTCTAAATTTTTTGACGTGGGAGAGCCGTTCTTCGGCACGAATGGGCCGGCTCGACCGGATAAATACCACGTCCTCACAGAAAACCGGCGTAAAACAGCGCTTGCGCTGTGTTTCGCCGAGTGAGTGAGTTTACCGGAGGCCCAATCCCCTACCCTTTTCCCTTCCCTACCCTACCTTATTTACTTCCCTACCCTCCCCTATTACCCCTTAAAAGGCCGGCAACGCACCTGCAGCTCTTCTGATGCTGTGAGTGTCCATGGGCGACGGTAGTTGCTTTCCATCAGGTGACCCGTTTGCTCGTTTGCACCCTTATTGCATAAAAAAAAATAGAATTAGGTACCTAATATTTAAAATAGGACCACAATAATATTTGTTTATATACTTTGAAGGAGCTTAATTGTATCAGATTTATACATATATAGAATACGAATTTACGAAAATTAATTTTTGGGTCCTACGTAGAAGTAACGATCCACTTTTTAAAATATCTACTACGAACATTTACGAAATATTACTAACTCTCTCGTTGGCTTGGACCATATTTAATAGTTACTACATACTTAATGTAGATTGTAGCGATTTTGTCACACTCTACGGTACCCTGAAAAACTAGTTAATGAACGTGTTTTGTGATTGCCCAAAATTTAATCATTTTAATATCCAACTATAAATGTATCTAAAAGCCATTGGGTTTGAGGAAATCGTGTGTTAATTGTTTTAAACTACGAATAATAAAAATTCTATACTCGCTAAAAGCCGAACTTTGTGACTTGTGAGGGCTCGCCAAGGAGCTAATACAAAGCTTTGTATTTTTATTAGGCTTCTTACAGACGAGGTCGTCACAACTGGGGGCCTACCACCAACTCTCGTAAGCGACACCGTTTGACAGATAAACATTTATTACTCTTACGTCAAGTTAGCCATCTTAAAAAGTTGATATTTCACAGCGGATTTAACATTGTTTTGCATTTTTTACTGTTTTTTAGTAAAATAATATTTAAAAAGTTAGTACGGTAATGTTATTGTAATCTCACAACAAAGTGTTCTGGAAACATGATAGTTTCATATACAAAAAAAGCGTCATAAACTGTCAACGGCTGTCGTCGACTGCCGCTGACTGCCGCCGACACGAGCCGCCGACTGCCGTCGACTGCCACCGACACGTGCCGCCGACTGCCGTCGACTGCCGCTGACTGCCGCCGACACGAGCCGCCGACTGCCGCCGACACGTGCCGCTGACTGCCGTCGACTGCCGCTGACACGTGCCGTCGACACGTGCCGTTCGTCTGTAAGAAGCCTTAGCTTTGTATCAGCTCCGTGGGGCTCGCGTCGCTTTTATGCGTAGTAATAATCTTTGAGGCAGTTTTTTATATTTTAATAGTAACCAAACCTTGACTGACCGATGATAACACATCTACATATAAATAAAAATTAAAACACAAATCAATAGGTGTGATAATTTTTCCGTAAAGTGTACCAGTAAAGTGTTCAGGATGTGGGATATACTAGGGCACGCTTCGCTCGCCCTGATTAGTCCGGAGTGTGTTACTAAATACTCTTTTTTATAACAACGAGTATAACTTAAACCTTTAAAGTTTATTAATTGACATGATAAGTAGAGGATTTCAGGGAAAGAGAAAGGTGATAGTTAAAAATAAATACGATCAATTTTTGCTACAGTAAATTTAGTTGTATAGCTTTGCCTTTTAGCAAAAATTATACACAACTAAATTTACGTATCTTAGGATAAGTTTACTATATAATTGTTTGGAGCTATATGACAAGATCTATATAATAATAATTATATGCTTATTATAATTATAGCTCTCGGACTTCTGAAATTTCACGGTCCTAATTATGGCTAATTTGAATGCGCCTTAATAATTATAAAAGAGATAGTTTTGAAAAATTTAATTTGCGTGCCGGTGCTTTTATTTTATATATTTTATAACCGATAATAATTGATACTTGTTAATCTATATCTATATCTATACTTATTATAAAATGAAGTCACTTTTTTCCCTCATGTCCCTTTGTTCCCTTTAATCTTTAAAACTACGCAACGGATTTTGATGATTCTTTCAGTGTTAGATATCCCATTTATCGAGGAAGGTTATAGGCTATATTTTATCACGCTAAGATTAATAGAAGCGAAGAAATAGAGGAAAATGTGGAAAAAACGGGGGAAATTATTTAAAAGGGCTAACTTGAACGCGCTAATCTCAGGAACTACTTGTCCGATTTGAAAAATTATTTCAGTGTTAGATAGCCCATTTATTAAGAAATGCTATAAGCTTTATTTTATCATGCTAAGATTAATAGGAGAATGTAGAAAATTATTTGAAAGGGTTTAATCTCGCGAACTACTGGAGCAATTTTTATGTTATTTGGAGATAAGAAGTAGACCACATGAAGGATCGTGATGGGCTATCGATTTTAATCATTTTTTCAGTGGCTATATATTTTATTCCCGTGCGACGCCGGGGCGGGTCGCTAGTTTTTTATAAAGAATATCAAACAAGTACTTACCACACGATGATATTTGCTAACTTTGACGCAATATTAGGAACCATGCAAACACTTTTTCTAGTGACTACAGTTTCACAATAATTATATTTTTTTTAGTTTCATGTTCATATGTATAAACCTCTTGACATAATGGTCTCAAATATTTAGCCAGGGCATCTGCCTCGGACCGCAACAAGACAAAAATAAATGTTACCTTTATACCCGCTTCTCACACATACAATACAATGCTCTGACGTAAGCTACAACTGGTGCAGAGTGTATAAATTGACCATCTTTATAATATCAACTGTACAAACGACCGCCTTTGTAAACGATGATAACAAGTTTGAAAACAAAAATGTAAGGGACAAGGGTTTTATTGCTTAAAAAATAAAAAGTACAGATAGAGTTCGAAAAACAAAGTAATTTTTAATATAATGTAAATCTAACTATATGCTCTAGCACAGCCATTCTCAAAGTGTAATTTATTCTGAAAATCTGACAGATCCCGTTTTGGGCGTTCATCAAAAAGTTTAAGAACTCATAAATCTTTGATGATGATGAGTTACGATTTATAACTTCACGAAAGGACTTTTAAAAAAGACGGGTTGCACTCCGGGAGTGTCGGCAGAAGTGAAAACTTGGTTATTAACGTTGTGCATTATTTTTTTTAACCCATTTTTTATGAAAATCGATTTTTTTAATGAATCGAATTAATCGATTAAATTTTTAGCCCATTTTTTATGAAAATCGATTTTTAAAAAATCGTTTTTTTTTTTATTAAGTAATCGAAACCCTTACAATCGATTAAAAAATATCGACAGTCGAAAAAAAAACAATCGACTGTTCGATTAATCGATTTCGATGTTACAACACTACTCTCCAACCGTCTTACGGTTTTTCGATCAGCACGAGAATCTAACGCGAGTTTCACAGTTTTTACCCATCCCACAAAAGTGCTCAACGCCGCTAAAGAAGTTTTCACTTCAAAAATGTTAAATAGCGTAGTAGGCACATCTAAACAATGTGGCTTTAGATTAAATTAAAAATAACCCTTACTTAGTAACTAAAGTTAATTATTCATGGTCTTACTCTAACTAAAGCATAATATAATATATTATAGTTACTCCAATTTATAATCTCTTAGTAATTTTAAAATTTTGTAGATAATAAATATACAAAAAATTGGATTCTCCTGATGATTTCATTCTTGCTTATTTTCAATTGTAATAAAACCACAGGTACCAATGTTGAATTTATTTACACGACTAATAATAAAATCTACATTTATTTTCTAGGTACTTAGCTAGTATTAACAATGCACAATGTTTAAATTCATCGCTTGGTAACAAAAATGTGAATAGATTTACGCGACTTGCAAAAACTTAAATAATTATTGTTCGAATAATCGATTTCGAGACAATTTTTTTTTTTTTAATAATACAGTGTATAACAAAAATAAGTGATAATACTTTAGGGTGTGTACGTGTTCCTTGTAGAGAGTTCACTGTGAAAGTAGCAGCGCTGAAAGACCAACATTTTTTTTTCACTTTTGTATGGGCAAGCGCCCGAGCGTCACAAGTTTTCCCATACAAAAGTGAAAAAAAAATTTGGTATTTCAGCGCTGCTACTTTCACAGGAACTCTCTACAAGGAACACGTACACACCCTAAGTATTATCACTTATTTTTGTTACACCCTGTATATTGATATCTTGAAACCTTGTATGTATCCATCTATCTACATACTTGTCTACATTTTGTTTACAGTTTAAAAGACCAATTTAAGAACAGGATTTTAAGATGTTATACTTAGGTTTAACTAGGTGGATTTGGTACCGTTTTTGTATCCTGATATAATTATTGTATGTTTACATTTTATAATTATTATAACTGCTATCTGCTATAGTACATTTTTAGTTTAATCTTTCTTACAATAAAAAATCTAATTTGTTTATAAATTCTATAAAAAATATTCGAAATTTGTTTTACTAACAACTAGGTATACTTTAAAGTACAAAAAATATATAATAATGGTTTATTACTAATTAGACATATCTTCTAATTATAAAGAACTTAAAAATACGTATCTAGAGATAATCACAGACCACAGCTTTTAAGATTTACCTAACATAACACATGTTCTGGTATGGTTATGGTTACAAATTCAACGTTTTATACAATACAAATAAAAAAATCAACGTTTTCAAAATTTCACGTTAACCAAAATAACTAGAAGAACGTAAAACTTTACAAATACAATATAATTCAATTATTCTATTGGTTGAGAAAAAAGATCATGGCTTTTCTTTTAAATTAATTAGGGTGATGCGCCTTCAAATTTTTTTCTAACGATTCGAGTTTACTATATTCTATATAGATTCTATTAAGTATTAATTTTTATAAATTGAAACTATGATACACATAGATAACATAGGTACAAATTATTCAGCTATCTGAAACGCTGTATTAACTTGGCCCACAGGCTGCATCTTCTCTATCTTCTCTTCTTTTAACTTCTTCTCTCTGCTCTGTCTGTACTCTACCACGTAGTACAGAGCCAGGCCGAGGATCATGCCACCAAACATGAGGTAAGTCTTGGTGCTGGTTCGGAGGTGGGGGGAGATGACGTAGGCAATGATGTACCCCACTGACTCCCAGAGACGAAAGTTGGAGAAGGAGGCTTCTTCACGACCAGGGAAGAGGCAGCCGCAGAATGCTGGAGAAAAAAGGGTGATAGAGACTAATTTAGTATTTCTTTGTAGACAGCTTGATAAGTCTACAGCTGTTTTAAATATTCTGATGCTACCTTATTAGTGATTTTGACGGCAAATATGTAGCGTACTCTACATCAAAATCTCCACTACCTCATAGAGCCACTTGCGCTAGTCCATCTAATTTAATTAATAAATATTACTCATCAGTCATCATATTTCTGTGTGTACGTAAATCCTGGACAAATTGTTTGTAAATCTGTGATTAAATAACATAATTCCCCATAATGTAAAAGAAAATGCGGGATCTATTGATAAAAGATTAGCAAAAACCCAGACAGGCATAAATGCGCCTGCAAATAAGATTAATGCTATAAGTGTTAGATAAGGTTGTACTCTTCTAGTGCATAATATGTCTCAAAATCTGTGCATAGACATGCATTCGTCATATTTCTATGATAGTGTTACTCACCGTTGATCTGCACCAGCCATATGGAGTCGCACAGTCCCCAGAGCACGGCCACCGCGTACAGCACAGTGAGCGAGTTCGCCTGCGGCCGCCACGACAGGAGTGTGATGAACAGCATGCTCTGTACCACCGCGCCGATCGTCACTAGCGGCACGCGGCCCGTCAGCTGAAGGAATATGGCTCTTATAAGTTTTTTAAATTCATTTGTATGCGATCCCGCTAGTAGCCATACACGGTTATTACCATAGTGATTATATTCTCTTTGGTTATTACTTTTTAATGGGCCAAAGACGTCATCTGTCAAGATTGGAATGTCACCGGCACTTCGGTCAAAGACTTCATCTTAGCAACATACACGTCTATCTTCTAACGTAATAATTTTATTTTTTATATTTTATTTTACATCTTAACGTCTAATTAAGATACAGTCCGCAAGCAATAAGTGATAAGTTTGAGTGATACACAAACACATTCATTTGAAATAGTTAAAATGTGCTGACATGCATACTAATATTATAGGTGATGATAGTGTGTCTATCTGTCTGTTACCTCTTCACGCCCAAACCGCTGAACCAATTTTGCTGAAATTTAGTATGGACTATGGAGATACTTCGAGTCTCGGCAAGGACATAGGATACTTTTTATTACGAAAAAGTAATTTAAAGATGATAGTTACCTTTGATAAATATCCTGACAGCATACAGCCGAGTGCATCAGCCACGCCAAACGCCAGCATCACGAACCCAACTGATCCCGTGCCCACCGCACATGATACGAACGCCTGCAAGAAGTGTACGTAGTACTTTCGAAACTTACGGAATTAATTGTTCGTTCGAATAAAATGTTGGTAAGTCCGACGGCCATCAGCCTGCCTAGTATACGCCAACGAGATATATCTCTCTACATGTTTCTCGATGTTTGATAGTTTGTATCTTCATCTCTATTGACCCTAGCATGACAAACATTTTTTCTCGTGTAGATCTATTGTCCAAGAACACATTTTTATAGTGTTTTGTCGAGATAATGTCGGGATTTTAACATTATGAGACGAGTAGTTTTTAATTATCTCGAGAGTGAGAAACGAGATATATCTCGTTGGCGTATGCTAGGCAGGCATATATTCCCATGTGACAGTTAGTAAATATGGGTAATTATTACGAATAATAAGAAATGTAAAACGATAACAGCGGAAGATATATTTTAGCCCTGGCAAGTGAATCTTAGGGCTCCCACACAAAAGTGCGAATTCGCATCGCAATGTCATTTTTATTATTGAGTTTTGTCGCAGATATAAATTGCGATGCGATACGAATTGGCAGCTATGTGTGGGACGACTTTGATAATTTGGCTGTAGCGATATCGATTTTTCTCAGCAATGACTAAAGCTAAGAAATTAAAGTTCATTGTCAGTAATCATCATGTCTTTGTCTTGAATTACAGATAGCATAACACGATTGGTCAACTTTTATAACACAGAATAATCAATCAAAACGACCTCTGTAAAAAAGGGATTCCTATTTTGGCAACAGAGGAGAGTGATTTAAGCGTCCAAAATTTGTACATAGACAGGTTCAAGTATACACTTTAATTTGCCCATAGCTTAAATGAAATGTATTTATAGTTTTTAAATTACGCGACAAAAACCATTTTGTCGCTACGCCCTTTCCATATTTTGCTGTTCCATTGCTTGTTTTCTATGAGAGGCCGGGCCGGCCTCTCACAGAAAACAAGCAATCTAAAACAAATCCAACACGGTTTTTTGCATTAACGGGGCGTCAACTTAAAGTATAATTTGACCAATATAACATACCGCGGTGAAGTCAGAACCGAAGAAAGCCTGCTCGTAGCCGACGAAGATGTTGATGAGCACGATCATGATCTGGTGCGGCTCCCCCAGCAGCCGCAGAGTCACCGCCATCAGAGCAAACCCTGAGATGTTGGCGCCAAACTTCTCCCGGACTGACTCGTACCTGAAATGTTACGGGAAACATGACTCTTGAGACTTTGGCTAATTGCTGATATAAACATGAAGTTTGAAATGTGTGGGATTTTAAATATGCCATCGCAAGTGATGTATTTCTTAATCGATGTTGTGTGTAAATTGCTATCGCTTCTTGTTTCAAAGTTTGTTTGCCTAACAGCAAAATCAGCTAACGATTCATGATTTATTGCGGCTTTGCTTTGACTATTTTACGGGGTCGGGGGTTATCCTTTATGGAACCAAATCAGAATTTGCATAATACACATTAATGCATATAATAAACTTACCGTTTCAAAGAATCGACACCAACCGCAACTATGAGAGCAGCGCAGGCCATACACGCCAGATAAATGCCTGTGAATAAAACCACATTGAAGTAAGCAAATTTGCTATTTTAATATAGATTAACTTAATAAATAACAGTCTTGACCATAAAGTTAATATACCTATCGGAATAGAGAAACAATCCCGAGCTGTCAAGCTTAACCAAAATTTGATTTACATCTGTGTATACAATTATGTTTACGTGTGCGTGTCAGTGGTGTACAAACATTTTGTAATTCGACAAAATATCGATCATGGAATAATAATTGTAAGATTGTAAACATAATGCCGGCTGTACATTCTCGCCGAGACACATCGAGGCGGCCCGTGTGCGAGAGTGTCTCGGTCCGTTGTCGGTATTTTGCGCCCGAGACGACAAAGGGTCTCGCGAGGAAAACGAGCGCACTACTGTACACTCTCGCGTCTTTCAGTACTAGTCCCGCCGTTGGACAGTGTAGAACAGAAAAATAACAATAATAAACGTCATTATCAGTTATCATCTATGAGAAATAAAATTAAATATGATTATAAATCTTCGGATTACAATGATATCTTTCGATGCATGGTGAATGGTGAATGGTCGTTTTCGTCCATCTTCTCTGAGTTCTTATCTGCGATTGAACTAAGCGAGAATGTACATGATCGCACTCGGGCAAGGGGCTGTCGCACGAGACTCTCGCTCGCCCGAGAGCTCTCGGCGAGAGTGTACAGCGGGCATTATAAAATGGGATAAAATAAAACTACATAGATATAATATAATAAAATTGTAATTTTGAAGTAAAATGTGAATTTTCTTCAAAATGATTGCTGCTTATTTAAGTATGCATGAATTTTTCTTCGGAGTCCAGTTTGGACGGTTAATTATTTTAAGCCATGAATTTCTGGTATCCAGGTCAGCAGGAAATCTGAAAAATTGGCCAAGTGTAAGTCGGACTCGCGCATGAAGGGTGACCGGTTTCAACCGGGTATTTTCTAAAACCCGGTACGATACGACACGACCTGTCATGACACGATTCGACACGACAGGTTACGTCACGTGACATCAGTACCAACACGACACGACACGACTTCACTAGACCCTATTAATTTTCAATTCACTCTCAATGAGCCTACTGAGCCCTTTTATTTGATGCCCATCTTGCAGAAGTGCTTTCAACTATTTCCCTATCTTGGATGAGCAGCCGTATTGGATGTAGAATGACATTACATCTGTGGAAATTTCAGAAGTCTATTACTATAGTGGTTCTTGTTATACAGCCTGAAGACAGACAGACGGACGGACGGATGGACAGATGGACAGGCAACTTTAACTCTTAGTAGTAGAGCGGGCTGCAGAACCCCACTACTAGGACTTAATTTTTACCCTTTGGGTGCGGAACCTTAAAAACGATAAATTATGTATGATAGTTTATTAATATACTTAAACTAATTATAACAATGAGTTTTAGTAACATACAATATCATTGAATTATAAACTACGAATGAGTATGTTATCATTTCAACATTCCTAGATAATTAGTATACTTAACTAAAAAATATTTTCATATCGACACAACTTATCGATAACTTGATACAGCCCTAGTCAATGATATTCTACTAAATACAGATCTGTTACGTTCATACTATCTTCCAGCTTAAATTGCTTCCAAACAATTTTCAAATTCAAATACGTACTTACCTCTGTCATATCTAAAGGTTACCATAGTTACAACAATGAATGCGACAGATAATACGTAATGAATGGTATAGAATAGAATAACTATATGTTTTGAGATGGTTTTGAATTGCACTTGACAGGCGCATCGGCGCGCATGCGCGACAAAGAATAAGAGAATATTGTTATTGTTGAACAGAAGAGACATTGAATAAAACTAATTGTTTGTTAGATTATTTTTTATTAAACTTTGTGCTATATTCTATACATATTATAATAAAGTCGTAGGAAAACAAAAGTACACATTGAATATTTTTTAAAATATTAGTACTTGGGGTATATAACGTGTAAATTTTTGTTTCTTTGTATTTACATAATATTTTTTTAGAGTAATTACTTTAGGATCGGTCGTATGCCCGGGCTAAATATGTATATTATATTAATTAGTAGGTTTTTTTTTAATTAAATAAGAGGGCAAACGAGCAAACGGGTCACCTGATGGTAAGCAACTACCATCGCCCATGGACACTCGCAACATCAGAAGAGCTGCAGGTGCGTTGCCAGCTTTAAAATAAGGTAAGAAATGAAAGAACATATTATGTAAGAGTTACTTTTACATTAATTGAAAATTTTAACACCAAAATATTTAAGTAATAATAAATATCTATATCTATACATATTATTATAAAATAAGGTCGCTTTTTTCCCTCATATCCCTTTGCTCCCTTTAGTCTTTAAAACTACGCAACGGATTTTAATGATTCTTTCAGTATTAGAAAGCCTATTTATCGAGGAAGGCTATAGGCTTTATTTTATTACGCTAGGACTAATAGGAGCGAAGAAATAGAGGAAAATGAGGAAAAAACGTCGAAAATTATTTGAAAGGGCTAACTTGAACGCGCTAACTACCTACTGGTCCGATTTGAAAAATTCTCTCAGTGTTAGATATTATAGCCCCTTTATTGAGGAAGGCTATAGGCAATATTTTATCATGCTAAGACTAATAGGAGAATGTGAAAAAATGAGGGAAATTATTTGAAAGGGCTTATCTCGCGAACTGCTGGAGCAATTTTTATGTTATTTGGCACAGGTTCAGGTAAGAAGTAGACCACGTGAAGGATCGAGGCTATCGATTTTAATCATTTTTTACTACATAAAATACATATTTTATGTACCTTCAAAAAGATTTAATTTATTTTTTTCTGTCTCTTTGAAATTTTTTGTATTTCCGGATTATTTTTATGTGCCAAATGGAGACGAATATTTGTGTATTTATCAATTACTAGATGAAGCCCGCAACTCCGTTGCACCAAAATTTGTTTATCGCGCGGGAACCGTACATTTTTCCAGGATAAAAACTATCATGTGTCCTTTCCCGGGACTCAAGGTATCTCCATGCCAAATTTCAGCAAAATCGGTTTAGCGGTTTGGGTGTGGAGAGGTAACAGACAGACAGACAGACAGACACACTTTCGCATTTATAATATTAGTATGAGATGAAATCTATGATTAAAAATAGGGGTCTGTTATTTTGAATGTTCTAAGGGGGGTATTAGATTATCATTTATATTGGATCCTAGATCATTGGGTCATTTATATTGGATCATGTAATATAGATAAATGGTTCATTTCTTCCTTGATTATAGATTTTTAACATTTGCTGAGAGATTGGATCCAATACGGTCATAGAAATTGGTGTTGCCAGTTATTTAATATAAAAAAAGAGTTTTTAATTTCTTGTTCGTTAGTATGTTTCAAATAATGTAATGTAATTCTTTTTCTAATTATATACTTGAATAATTTTGCTGAAATAACAAAAAACAAGCCATATTAAAAATGACGATGTCTTTTGACAAATCGAATTCTCTGAGATCTAGTAACACTGATGTCAATACCTGTCAGCGTTAGCGCTCCCCATTAGCTATTGAAACAACATATGACGTAAAATAGGATTAATGTTATATGATAATGTAATATGCAGATATGATCAAATGATAATTTTTATTGGATCCTATATAATATGATCCTGTAAATGATCCAATATAAATGATAATGTAATACCCCCCTAAGAGCGAGTCAAAAACATTGGAATTCAAAAATGATTTTAAAATGCGATACTTCAATTGTTTTGCTTCATCATTGGTAGCAAAATGTACTCCTCATTCATGTTACAGTACAGTACAGTTGCATAAGACATCGCATAGCGTATAAAAATAGAATACAAATAAACTGCAATTGTAGGCATTAAAGTCACCATCTAACAGTCATGTGGCGAGTCTGCACTAACTACTCTATGGCTGCAGCAGCGCAACCATCCTTATCGTTCTTGCGTCAAAACCATATCGCTGTCACTTTCTTCGCCTGAACCATGGCGGAAATTCGATTTTTTCAGATTGTTCGAAAAAATAATTGAAAATGTAATCAATCGAGGTATTTATTGCATTCTTATAAGTGGTAAGAGATTCCATGTGTTTTGTTTACTTTGGAGCCATAGTTCGTACAATTTCTAAATACACACGACGGCATTTTCAATTTATTTTGGTACTTGACAAGACGCGGTACGTTCGTGAAGTGCGTTCGATGGTTCGATGCAGACTAAATAAAGGAGGGGCCAATTGACCTGTATTTGAAGCTTCACAATTCGCGCGGTAGTAACATATCTGCTTTGAGTTATTATTTATTATATCATTGGCCCTAGTGTAAAATAGATGAAAATTGTTTACACAAAATATCCTTAAATTGTGCACCATGGCTAGTCAAGTTATGTGTTCCATATAATTAAACATATACAGAAGTGAACACGGACGTAAAAATACCAATAACTCGTAGGGAATTGGCAAAAATAAACTTAAAACTAGGTCCTGTCGATGTAGAATAATTCACCTGTGAAATGAATATTTGTCCGGGTTTTTTCGATGTGTGGATCCAGAATCATTCCACAAACACTTAACCATGTTTCTAGAGCAGTATTTCTAAAAATTATTCATTATTTAACTTAAAATCACAATTTTTGTGAGAGCCCAAATTGACAACGATCGGCCCAGGGGCAGACAGACTGTCAAACAGATGAAAAAAAAGCTATGCAACCTCAAATCACGCTTCTCTTTCTACCACGCAGTGTTACTGATAGTGACATCTCGCTTGCTCAGGCCTTTGTTTCTCTATTCCGATAGGTATATTAACTTTATGATGCAACCTCAAATCTTCTTTCTACCACGCAGTGCAACAAGCAAATGTTGTTGCACGGAACGGCAACGTCGCGCGGTTGTGAAAATCGAAAAATTTTGGCGGCTGAAGTGTTTTTCGCTGATAGCGCGAAAACCGTAGAACCTAGGATTTTGATCTATTTGGAGCATAGTTCTCTCATTCTAAGCTACGATTTGAGATATTTTTGACGACTCTCCGTTCAGTAGTTTCCACGCTCCAAATGGGCTTGCTGACGGGACGCGACGGCAGCAAGCCCGTTTTCAAAGGCCTGTAACTCGAGAACTATTGAAGCTACATTAATATTTTTTTGGAGCAGAGTGCTCTAAATAGGGCTCTATTGTAGAGTTTTTAATCATAATCCAAATCATTACCGTTTCAGAGCTCTGCGTGGGCTTGCTGACGGGACAGGACGCCAGCAAGCCCACCGGTTAATCACGTCTAACTCCTTTCACATTCTAGTTTCGAAGTTGATTTCACGGGAGCAGAGTGCTCCAATTTTGCTCGAAAATTTGAACCACAATACACAATAGTACTCTAAACGGTTCCCGAGATCTAGCTTGGGCGTGCTGACGGGACAGGACGCCAGCAAGCCCACGGTTTTTAGCTCGCAGCGTCGTTCGTATTAATGCTCCAATTTATTTACTTGACTGTAGAGGTGCTCCATTTTTGCTCTAAATTCTGATATATTGAAAATACACCTAGCTCGATTGGGCTTTCTGGGGGGACGCACACCCACTCGAGTGGTCCGTGTATTGCAGATATGAATTTAATATGATAACCTCCTCCTTTTTGGAAGACGGTTAAAAACTGCAGATTGCCGTGCCGCGACCACATTTTGCAGCCGGTTTCGACTGCAAAATGCGGTCCTTCTATGGCCGGCCTTAGCTTGAACTTTGACAACATACAATGCATTGAAATTAGTAAGAGAGTTGCTTGTTGAAATTAGCACCCGTTGGGAGGACCTAACTAATACGAGAAGAAATGAAAATACGCACCAGTAATCATCTGTATCTTCTCGATGGGTTGATGCTGTATGGCCTCCTTGGAGTCGGCGCTGGGCAGGAAGTTGGCGCCACATATCTCGGGGATGAGCGACGCGTTCACCAGTGTTACCGCTGCTTCGTTGTCACCTGATGTTATAACTGGAAGTTTGAAGATAACGGTTACAGAAATGCATAATTAGTGCCTTTTGTTGACAGAATCCAGATGTTGAGTTTTACTTCATAAGATTACCTCCAAGATGATATAAAAATTTAACTTCGGTTATTGAAAATTCATGCATGCAGCAATTAGAGGAATCCTTTATAAAGAAGTGAAAGCCAGTATAAAACTATTTGAGGGCTAAATAGGAAGTGATTGGCTACTAACCCAAGGAAGAAATTAGGTTGCCCCAAACCTGGTTCAGCTGGAATATCATGAAGAATATTCCGAGGAACCGCGTTAGTAGCGCGCTGGCAGGGATCTTGGTTATCTGACTGTACGCCTCTGATACCTAAAAAAACCGAACACTCTTTTATTTATATCGGTTATAAACACTTTGAACTTTTATTTTGATACAGATTTAAAATTTCATTTTCATTATTGAAACATTTATTTTGATCCAGATTTAAAGAGATTATGTAAAAAATAACCATACTAAGCATGGGCCTGACATTTGAACGCGATAATTTGGCAACTTTGAATAAATTAATTACATTATACCGAGATTTATCCTCTATAGATAAGAATTAAAAACCCCTTAAAGGTCAAGGAATATGGGCTAAGGCCTAAGGTTGTCAAGTCGGTGTCAATTAAATTGTTTGGACGATACAGAATTATGTAACATTAAAGATTCATGAATACATTCGACATTAAAGAATCACGCTCGGATTAGAATTATTTTTTTCATTAACTTGGTTAAAGTTCGTGCCACTGTACTATGGTACAGAACGAACTTTAACCAAGTTAAAATTAATTAAAGATATTTTAATGTATGGAGTATACTCCAGACTGTTAGGATACTATCTTCAAACAATTATAATAATACCCCCCACACCGGTTTCGGCGACGGTGGCCGGTTATATTGAAACCAGGCCAGCTGCTCAGGAGTAATTTTATAGTGCCCAAGTGTGTGCGCAGTACACATGAGCACTCACTATTCTTTTTACTCTCATAACCCAGTGGGACTGTAGACCGACACGACTGGCGAGAGCTCAGGCGCAGGACCGACTTTTTACATGCCCATCCGACGCATGGATCATCTTACTTGTCAGACAATCAGGTGATCAGCCTGCATTGTCCTAACCAAACTTGGAAATAACATGTTTCCAACGCGGGAATCGAACCCACGACCTCCGAGTCAAGAGCCATGCTCTAAAAGTCTAAACCACTGGATCACGGAGGCGTTAACAAACAATTATAATTAGAGATGTGCCGATCATGACTTTGGCCGACTAGTCGGCAAGCCGATCATGGTCTCAGAAGTTTCCGTAACGCTTTTTTACTGCTGTTTTGCGGGTAAGTCGCACACGCTGTCTGCAAACGGGTTTAATTCGAGTACGTTACTTTATTTTGTTTCTATGATACAGTATTAATGGTTTTCATTAAATATTTCATGTACATGAAATCTCGAATTAATAATACATGTAAACTAAGTGATAATAATAATTTAGTGCATGTACGTGTTCCTTGTAAAGAGTTCACTGTAAAAGTAGCAGCGCAAAAGACCAATTTTTTTTTCACTTTTGTATGGGCAAGCGCCCCAGCATCACGATGAGTTTGTCCATACAAAAGTGAAAACATTTTTGGTCTTTTAGCGCTGCTACTTTCACAGTGAACTCTATACAAGGAACACATACACCCTCTAAATTATTATCACTTAGTTTTGTTACCCCTTGTACTGTGTACATACTTAATTTGTTAAAATTATATTTACAAAAATAATTTCTCTACTAGCAAGTAATTTCAGAAACACTTCATTTAATTTTAAAATGTGTTAAGTATACTGATTGAGTGTGATATTTAGAACACTTTATAAAATATAATGATCAAGGTTTTTCTTTAATGTAATTTCAATAATAGCAAAAAAGTAAAAAGCCGATTAGTCGGCGCTTTTTGCCGACTATTCGCCGACTACAAAAGTGGCCGGATAGTCGGCTTTACCGACTAGTCGGCGACTAGTCTGCACATCTCTAATTATAATATAATTAGACAAAGTAGCGTTTGCAAAAAAAAAGTCGGCAGTCAGCACTATCTTTTTTTATTAACACCAAAACTTTTATCTGTACCACTGACGTCCTTATTGTAGCAAAGACTTCCTCATGGAAATGAGAAAACTAATAAAAATAGGTAGCTATACGATACTTACTATAGCCAAGTATGTGCACTTGGAGCACCAAAGCGGACCTCCGCCGAGGCCAAGTAACAGAGCTGCGGGGATCATGGTGTAGAACTTTGGGTACATCTGTGACACGATCCACGGCATGTACGTGATAAAGGAGAGAGATATCGCCCACTTGGGACCGATCCATCTGGAAAATAAAAAAGGTCTTATGTAGGAAGATTTGCTATAAGGAACTGCAGATACCCGTTTCACCTAACTTCTACTTAGGCACCTGAATTTGGTGCCTAAAATTGGTGTCCTCATTGTTGGTAAAATTAAAGAGTTTATCTCCTGTCCGCTAAGGGTTATATCTTAATGTTACTAAAATCATAAAATATAGATATTAGATAATATGTTGTATTTGGTGAAAACGGGCAACGGACTAAACGCGAAAATTTTGAATAATTGTAATATATTTTCTACTTAACCACATATGATAATTGATAAACCTTTAGAAATATCGGCGAGGTAAAATTAATTTCACACCAATTTTCCGTTGTCTTGGGCTATTCGTTCTACAGGATGGCCATTGAAAGGCAATTGAAATATTTTTCTTTAAGCATAATCAATTAGTAATTTTGAATATGTTAATAGCTTTATTGTACGGTTCCAGTTTCTAAGCCGTACAATTTTCCGAGCTAAAAACTGTCCTATGTTCTTTTTCGGGACTTAGTCATAACTCGTACTGCACTTTCGCATAAATTATGTAACATAATATAAGTATACTAAAGTCATGGACGTAAAAAAAGGCGGACGGAGTCTTATACACAGCACTGTTTCTTCACAGTCGGCCAGGCTGGCTGCATGTACACGGTCCGCACGCACACATTCTTACGCTAGTCCGGCCATTTGACAGGCGTAAGAATGTGTGCGTGGCCGACTTTGAAGACACAGTGCTGTGTATAATAACTTAAGACTCCGTCCGCCTTTTTTTTACGTCCATGACTAAAGTTGTTAACTCACTTTATGACGAAGACAGGTAGGAAGAGGCTGGAGAATATGAGTCCGGCGTACACGGCCGCCAGAGACGCCGTGCCCAGTCCATCCTCCGCGTTGATGGAGCTTTGGAGGTTTGATACACCCTGGAAGTAGAATATGTATAGTCAACGATAGCCACGTCATCATATAATACTAGATGACGCCCGCAACTCCGTTGCGCCCAAGTTCGTTTATCGCGTGGGAACCGTACATTTTTCCGGGATAAAAAGTATCCTATGTCCTTTCCCGGGACTTAAAGTATCTCCATACCAAATTTCAGCAAAATCGGTTCAGCGGTTAGGGCGTGAAGAGGTAACAGACAGACAGACAGACAGACAGACAGACAGACACACTTTCGCATTTATAATATTAGTATGGATAGGGAAGACCGGGGATAGTAATTGACTATAGGGGTAGGTTGACTAGTAGTTAAAAATTCAAATTATTAAGGGCCTGTTTCACCACTTCCTTATAAAGTGCCGGATAGGCTATCCACAACTTTTTTGACAGATTCTCCATACTCTAATCTGTCAACTTAAGTGGAGGATAGTCTTAGGCTATCCGGCGCTAATCAAGAAGTGGTGAAACAGGCCCTAAGACGTGTTACACTATTACACTATTTCCATAAAGCTAAGGGCCTGTTTCACCACTTTCTGATAAAGTGTCGAGTAGGCTATTCACAGCTTTTTTGACAGATTCTCCATACTTCATCTGTCAAGTTAAGTGGTGGATAGCCTATTCGGCACTTATCAGGAAGTGGTGAAACAGGCCCTTAAGCTCATTTTATCTCACTTTTCTATCACTTAGACAACGAAAAACTATTCTTCGAGTTCAGTAATGTAAAACTTTCAAATAGCTTGAATTTCTGACAATTAGTCAACCTACCTCTATGGTCTACTATCTCCGGTCGCACAAAAAAACGCACGGCAAGGGATGCCGTGCGTATTTTTAAGCGACTTCCAAAAAACGAGGAGGTTATATATTCGGCTGTGGATTTTTTTTTTTTTTTTTTTTTGTATGTTCAACGATTACTCCGCCGTTTGTGAACCGATTTTCGAAATTTTTGTTTTGTTGTATTAGGTTTCACTCCAATTTGGTACCATGTTCACAAAAGTGGTGACCTGATGATGGGATCCATGAGTAATCGGGGGAACTCCTCGAAATTTATATGGAAACATATGATGATTTTGGTTTTATGTGAAGTGTACTAAGAATATGCTACCAAAAAGTCAAATATTGGGTCAAGGTATACCATGGTTTCGAAGATGCTGAGAGAACTCCTAACTCCTTATAGATACACGTTTGGGAGTTTCGGCGTTGTTTTAAGAACAGAAAGCATATGCTACTATGCAATTAATATTCATCATCATAATCATAATCATCATCATCGTCATCATCATCATTACCACGTCGTGTTAAGGTCACCAATGTCTCATGGCACAGAATAGATAGTAGTACTGCAAGGCATAGGTATGGATATACTAACTCGTAATAATAATTATGTATTGTTACATAACAACACCTGTTTGTTTAATACACGGCGGTCGGCGCTACAGAGGCGACGGTGTCGCGCGGGCGGCGCGTGGCGGCAAACGACAGATCGAATATTTTACTACTTTATATTATACAGATCGAATACTTTACTAACTACTGTTCACTTCACTGATAATATATTATTTTGTGAGTGTGAGTTGTGACTCTTAATGTAAAGAAAAGACGTCTACGTCTTACGCCTAAAACTGGTCTTATGGTTCTGTAGGGTTACCCTGGGACGTTAATCCCTCTGGCGTAATATCAATTAAGACAACCAGTGAGTGTGAGCGAGAAGAAAAAAATTATTGTAGCGAATTAGTTATATCAAAATATGCCGTCGAGTAAGCGATACCGCGATGCAGACGCTTAACAACGACATCTGTTGTTGAATTGCGGAACTAAATTTTCTTAGAAAATATAAAGTTTACAAATCTCAACACTTAACAAATTGTAATAAAATACGTAAAATATACGCGAAGGTTTACGTACTAGTGTAACTAAAAAGAGTGAAATTATTATTATTTTTAACAAAAAATTAGAACCGACTTCCAAGGTAAAAACAATAATAACATTAATATGAACTAAAAAGTATTAAATAATTTTTACTATCTAATAGTGCCTTTTTCCGAATTCGGCTAAACCTCAACTATTTCTGTACTCAATCTTAATAATTTTGAAGTCGGTGCCAGTTCAAAAAATTTTAAATATTCTGTCAGAGCACTGAAGATTCAGCTATCTGGTACCGACTTCAAAATAATGAAGATTGAGTACAGAAATAGTTGAGGTTTAGCCGAATTCGGAAAAAGGCACTATTAGATAGTAAAAATTATTTAATACTTTTTAGTTCATATTAATGTTATTATTGTTTTTACCTTGGAAGTCGGTTTTAATTTTTTGTTAAAAATAATAATTAAGCGATTATAGCTATAGATAAATGCGGCTATATATATAATATTTTACAATAATTACTGCGGCATGCTTGATGTGATTGCATATAGAACTCTACAAATAAAAATATAATACTAATACAATAGAACTTTTAAAGTGAATGAAGACGTTCTTGATGTGTTACATGGTTTCATTATCCATACTTGTTATATTAAATGCGAAATTCTATCTGTCTGTACAGACAGATAGACAGCTGTCTGTTACTTCTTTACGCCTAAAACACTGAACCGATTTTACTGAAATTTGGTATGGAGATGCTTTGAGTCCCGGGAAAAGACATAGGATTACTTTTTATCCCGGAAAAATGTACGGTTCCCGCGCGATAAACGAATTTAGGCGTAACGGAGGCGCATGTAAAAGTTGCGGGCATCATCTAGATTCTAGAGTCTAGACGTATTATAATAAATATCTGCTTGTTTTCCATATATCTCATAAAACGTTTGTGGTGGCAACCTTTCTGCTAAAGACCAATAACGACTTGCTATTTTTATGTAACGGAAGTTTCGATAGCATCCTTAAGTTATGCGTAATCGCCTTAAAATGTATATTTAAATTATTATGGAAATAGGTCGAATTAGAAAACAAAAACTTGTCTCTTCAAATGTTTCCAAAAGTGGTTATGTTTTAAAGGAGTTCCGAGACGAGCAAGCATCTTGACGGCAAGCACGCAGACTTGTGTAGCTTGCTCAAGATGTTTGATGCGCCGGTTAAGCTTGATCCAGCACAGCAAGAGGCACACCGTCAATACGCCGCGTCAAGCCGTCTCGTCAAGCAAAAAAAATATAAAATCACAATCACAAACGGTCAATAATATGCTTGAAGCAAGCAAAAATCTATGTGTTTACCGCCAAGCTGCTTGATCGTCTTGGAAGTAAGAGTTGATAGCCCAATACTTCGAATGCCGCTTTGAGAGGCAGTATAATAATATGGTTGTATGGCTTCTGAATGAAACGATATTCTAGTTACAGGAATCAACAGCTATCCCCCAGTGCCCTAGATTTCAAACGGCTTGTCGTATTTAAGTATTATAAGATTCTCCATAGTCGAACACCGAACTGCTTTAAATCAACAAAAGTTCAAGATATGCAATATATGGCATATAGTTTAATGAAACTTACACAGTAGGCTGTGAACTGCATCATGAAGGCCAGGCCGATGACCACGACGTTCTTCGTGATCCGCCAAGTCTCCCGCGGCGACGGCTCGAACTTGTTGTCCTGCATCCTGTATCGTGGGTGTAACACTAATCTCGCAGGTGTAACACTAATCTCAGGTGCGTAACAGCAATCTCACGGGAGTAAAACTAATCCCACGGGAATAACAAAATCACGGGTGTAACACCAATATCACGATTCACAAATCATAGGTATAGTACAGTATTCTCACAAATCACGAGCGAAATTATCACACGGATAGTTTCGATTTATTCTACTATTTGTTATCACTGATGTTAGAATATCTCGCTCGTAATCACGTTTATGTCTAACTTGAATATAGTTACTAAATAATTTAAATTATTTGATTTACTTGAACATTTTTTAGACTTCCTGAGGAGTAAGGATACCTTTATTTATTATCACTGCAAGGCCTTAAATATAAGACTTTACAATGATAAGCTACATATTCAATATTCCCTACTGGCTACTGCAGTGTACGCTATAAATCTATTGAGTGTGATATACGCTAGCTTTACCAATAGGTATAGGTACCAAGGCTTATAATTTTAAAAAATATTATCAAATACAGATGGTAACAGAAGTTTTACAAAGTTTTCTAGCGTAAACAACAATTTAATAGTTATCAAAGGTTTTTTTCATGCGAAGGTTGTTTAGGTTTTTATTTTCCTTGTAAAGTATATTATAATTTATAACCAACCAACAAAATACCTAGAGGTATATTATAAAAAACCGTTACCTGTTACTACAGGTAACGGTTTTTTACGGCCTGACGTCTTACTAGACGTCAAACCTAACATATAAGAGGCTCTAAATATAAGGATGATGTACCTAACACGTGTCAATCGGACACGTGACTATACAGTTTGTGACCGCAAATTATACGTCTATCATATTAGTCCAAACGAGTTTTACATAATTTGACCTAGGAATCAACAGTTTATTTACGTTTTGTGTTTTTATCAAAACTACTAGACGATGCCTGCAACTCCATTGCGCCAAAATTCCTTTGGCACAAATAATTTTTTTCTTTCTTTCTTTCTTTGTAGCATGACGGAAACCGTATATTTTTTGGGATAAAAAAGTATCCTATGTCCTTTCCGGGACACAGAGTCTTTCCATACTAAATTTCATCAAAATCAGACAGATGGACAGACACACTTTCGAATTTTTAATGTGTATTAGCATGGAAGTAATATGGATTTTTGGGTCGGTATAGGTACGATTTGACTGTCACGGAGGTCTTGATATTCCCGCGTAGCTTTGGCGAAGTCGGTGCTGTACGAATAATCATGCCGAGTCCTATCATCTTGGGCGCAGCGAGTCCTACGTGTACATATCCGCAATGGGAGCCCTCAATCCCCCACGAATGACGAAATACAAAGCGGCATTTCTCAGCCAAAAAAAAGTACGATTTCAATAATGACCTACATAAAAAAGAAAGAGAATATATTCAACGCGGCGATCTTAAACTAGTGAAACAATTAACATGGTGCACAAATAATGATTGTTGTTTCTCATAATTTGTTCGTTTGACTGCATGTAAAAATAAAATACAAATTATTAAGCGAACAAACTACATACTTATGAATTAGATTCCCTTATAGTATCTAGTATAAGATGTAGCCTCATTAAGTATCGAGTTGCTGTGTAATTAAGTATTACTCGTTTAATAATAATCATTGATCAGACTCGAGTATATCTGTAATGGATTTCCGCATGGAAATGTAGCCCAGTAGGTTTAGTTCAGCCTTGTATGGGAAACTGAAATTAATTATGGTCAGAAATTTGTGCGCCAGTGTTTAGAGGAGGTCACAAATAGCTTAAATTCAAAAACTCGACCAAATCCGACCAGTGCGTTAGCCGCCATATTGGTTTGAAGGTCCAATCTTTTTTTTTTTAAGCTATATCTCCTTTTTTTTTTACGATAATGATAAGGACTAAATTTGCTGTAAATTTAATTTTCTACATTTTGAATTCTTATAATTTTCATTGTAAAATCAATGTTTTCGGAGATAAATGCAAAAAACAAGTCAAAGTAGAATTCCGCTTGTATGTCAAATATTAAAGAATTTAGCGAAAGTAATTGTAGAAACAAAGTTGTAGGTGATAGATCATTAAATTTCCTACAAATTTGATCCTTATGACTTTTTTTAGAAATCAATATTTAAGCTCCTACACATATGGGCTATGGTAAATGTACTGGGACCCAAGCGACTGGATAAAACTGAGTATTTCTAATCATATCATGAATTAGACCCTATAACAATTACGGCAGAACCTACACCTGAATCATTATTAACCCTCAAGTAACATCGTGGGGTAAATTTCTACCCCACTCGTATAAAAACTGCTTTAATTTTTTTTCTACTGAAAGTACATTTAATTCCGTTTAAGTATTCTCAGTAAATCGCACATTTTGAAGGGTAGTGAACTCATAGTATGTGAAAAGTAATCCGTTTGAGCTGTGCAGGCCTATTAGCTCGGTCAACAAAGTATTTGTAGAGTGCGTGAGCGGGAACGTTAGCGATTTCTGCTGGAACTTATTCAGGGTGGTTAAGGACAAAACATACTAAAAGTCCTGACGTCTAGGAGGTGAGCCGGCGGGAGGGGGGGGCGACAAAGGTCTAAATTTTTGGTTTTTCGTCAATAACTAAAAAACTATGCGTTATAGCAAAAAATATTGTATGATGACATTAAAGCTTATTAAATTTTCTATAAATTAGATTCTATACAGTTTTTCCAAATTCTCATCCGTTTTCGAACTACACGCTCAGGAAAAGTAAAAATTAAAAAAAAGCTTTATTTTAAATATGTAGGTATTCCTTTCTAATTCTGTTTGCAGCAACAAAATATTGTTCTTTGTAAAGCCTCAGATGCTGGTAAGTCGTCTATTGTTCTTGGCGTCAATATATTACCTTCATTTTTCCACCCTCACTCTTGAGGGGTCAGCTCATTTCCTGAGCGTGTAGTTCGAAAACGGATGAGAATTTGGAAAAACTGTATAGAATCTAATTTATAGAGAATTTAATAACTGCTCACCTCCTAGACGTCAGGACTTTTAGTATGTTTTGTCCCTAATCACCCTGAATAAGTTCCAGCAGAAATCGCATAGGTTCCCGCTCACGCACTCTATACCCTCTTTTGAGTCATTCGTTAACGGGACTATATGGGGTAAATTTTTACCCCACGATGTTCAATACGTATGTAGTTTTTTTACTATCATAAAAATTTGTTTTGTCTATATTTATATAACTGAGGCCATATGAGTATTTTTATACATATATATAGTTGCTTACATTCTAAAAGACGAAGCTTTTGAAGAAAAACAAGATTTGTGGCATTCCATTGTACAATTTTAGAGTTGTTTATAAGACGCGCCGTTACACCGCTGATCATGAAACTGACAGTGAAACGGAGTGCAAAGTGGTAAAAGTATGAAAAATAGAAGAATTACATAGAATTGAATCTTTCTAATGTCTAGAAGAAAAAATTGTTTTATTTTTTGAGAAAATTTTGCAACATTTTTGCAGCAGAAAAGTAGTTGACATTGTTTTTGTGTTTATTTCATTACATAAATTATAATTAAATTTTTATTAGCTATCCTGCATTAAACAACTCAAATATATATAAGAAAGTCAAGCTATACCGTTTTTACTGTTATAATTTAAAAATTTGTACAAGCCAAATGTAAAAATGGTTAAAAAGTTGCTTCTTTCCATAATTAGAATTATAAAGATATTACTCGCTGCAAAGTAGCCGAAACGTCGGGATTAATAAAAGTGCTCCGCGACAAAATCCGTAAGTGTTTAAACTTATAATATTATAAAGATATTTTTCAAACAAATGTTGTTTTTTTGTTCATATATCTTATATATAAAATTCTCGTGTCACAATGTTAGTCCACAAACTCCTCCCAAACGGCTTAACTGATTTTTACCAAATTTTATATGCATATTCAGTAGGTCTGAGAATCGGCTACTGGGTACTTTATATTTTGATAAGTGCATTTGTTGAATAAATAATAGTAAATTATTATAACTCGCGAAGGGCGACCATTGTTTCTGCGACGGGATAGCGATAGACGTTGCTATGGTAACATAGTTATTAAGTCACTTCAAAAAAATAATATGGGCGAAATAGGTACTTTATAAGTTTATATTATGGCAAAGCAACGTTTGCCGGGACAGCTAGTATGTTTATAATAATATGCTAGTCTAATATATAGAATAATAAATTAGAGCAATTTTTTAAGCTTTACATCATTTCTTGAAGTTTTTATGTGGGGTAAATTTTTACCCCACGATGTTAGTAGTGTAACAAAAAATTACCATGTTACTTGAGGGTTAAAAAATTGACCAACTGCGAATCGGACTCGCCCATGAAGGGTTCTGTCCAATCACACAACAAGTCCATAACGTGCATTGGAACGGATCGAGGGGAAGGAGGGAGGCCATAGACAAAAATTTGTGCTTTTTGTATGGGAGCTCCCCCTAAATATTTATTTTATTTTAATTTTATTATTAAGTAGTTCCGTATGCACCCAGACAGGTGGGCGCATCTAGTTTCGGAGTGGCTACCGACTGGTCGGCGTAATAGAGGCCGACCCAAAAAAAGGTGGCGCGACGAACTGGATGCGTTCGACAAAGAGTGGCCAGTAACAGCACGAGATCGCGAATTGTGGATGAAAAGTGGGGAGGCCTTTGCCCAGCAGTGGGCCACAGTGGGCCAATAATAATAATAATAATATTAAGTAATTATTAAAGTACAAATACAATTAAATATTTTATGCTTATTTCAATTGTCTTATTTATTTTTATTTATTTTATTTTTTTTATTTTATTCGGAAAACTTACAGCTTGCAGAAATTACAGTAAGAATACATTTAAATTAGAAACATAAAGCTTAATGCTGCTATTTTTGATAAAGAGCAAAAAAGGCCACTAAAATCCTGTTTGTTATATGGGAGCCCCATCAAATATTAAACATAATATTTTTTTAGTATTTGTTGTTACAGAGGGAAACAAAATACATAATAACTGAAAATTTCAAGTCTCTATACCTATCACCGTTCTTGAAGCCTGGAGACAGACAGACGGACAGACAGCGAAGTCTTAATTTTAATTGTGGTTAATTTAATGAGCTACAAGTTTATTTCTGTATTTTTAGGGTTCCGTACCCAAAGGGTAAAAACGGGACCCTATTACTGAGACTTCGATGTCTGTCCGTCTGTCCGTCTATCCGTCTGGCCGTCTGTCCGTCTGGCCGTCTGTCCGTGACAAGAAACGTGATTTTTCAAACATTTTTTGCTCGGTATCAATGATGACAACAGGTAGGCACTTGAAATTTTCACAAAAGCCTTAATTATTTGTGTACTTTAATAATTAATAATAATATTTAAATAAAATTAAAATTTAAGGGGGGCTCCCATACAAATAACACAATTTTTGGCCTATTTTTGCTCTATAACGGTACGGGACCCTTCGTGCGTGAGTCCGACTCGCACTTGGCCGATTTTTTCTGTATTTGGCAATAATCGCGATACAGCAGGGCTAAAATGGTCGCTTTAAAGAATCATGATATGAATCATAATATGATTCATTTTTATAAAATCGCAAAATGCAACTCTGCTATCAATTCATTTCTGTATTTTTGTACTGATTTGACATTTGTCAGTTTGACAGTTTGACAATTCATTTTCTGAATTGATTGAGAGGAATTGCTAAATGTGACCATTTTAGCCCCGCAGGTCGAATAGGTCGAAATTATACTTTGACTTGTTTTTTGCAGTTATTTCTGTAAATATTTATTTTACATATAATGCAGTATTAGACCTTGTTAATTTTATAGTTCACAAATTGGATAATAAAAAGAGATGCGGTACTATATTTTTGGACCTCGCAAAGGCATTTGACACTGTTTCTGTCCCCTGCCTTGTGGATAAACTCGAAGCTCACGGTATCAGAGGAACTCCATTGGCACTGTTATCTGATTACCTGCGAAACAGAACTCAATCCGTAAAAATTGGCGACAATATTAGTGAAGAACTGCCGGTCACTTACGGGGTACCGCAAGGAAGCATATTGGGTCCCACTCTCTTCCTTTGCTATGTGAACCAGCTCTGTACACTTAACCTCCAAAACTGCCGCATCTCTGCATACGCAGACGACACGGCTCTTATCTTTTACGGAGACTCATTTGAAGATGTTTTTAAATCTGCTCAAATAGGATTTAATAAAGTTTACCATTGGTTATCGTCCCACTCCCTTACTTTAAATGAGGATAAAACAAAATACATTGTGTTTTCAATTAAAAACCGCAAAGACATCATGAATCTCAAGAATCAAATTTATGTACACAAATGTAATTTTTCTCAACTTTCAAATTGTAACTGTTCCAAAATTTCCCGTGTTAATATTATAAAATATCTGGGTATTGAGATTGTCTCTAACCTAACCTTTGAGAACCACATCAATTCCTTGAGTAACAAAATTCGGAAACTGTCTTACATTTTTAAAACACTACGGGAAGTGGCAGATAGACAAATTATTAAGTCACTATATGAGGCATTAGTACAGTCCATCTTATCGTATTGTATCACTACGTTGGGCGGAGCTTCCAAATCTAAATTATTAACCCTTGAGAGAGCCCAAAGAATGTTGCTTAAAGTTAGCCTTGCAAAACCTCGCTTATATTCTACTGGAGATGAACAATAAACGATTATTATTATTATTATTATTACATTCCGTCTTGCCACTGCCCTGCGTCTTGGTGCCCCCCATGTCGTCCCATATCAGTATGTTTGCGGCGCGCACGTAGACAGCTACGGTCACCACGGGCTGTGCTGCTCGCGAAGTGCTGGACGCTTTTCGCGGCATCACAGCCTGAATGACTTCATTCGCCGGGCTCTTGTCACTGCCGGCGTGCCAGCGATACTGGAGCCCTCCGGTTTGGCGCGTGACGATGGCAAGAGACCCGATGGAATGACCCTGGTCCCCTGGAATGTGGGACGGGCCCTTGTGTGGGACGCTACTTGTGTCGACACACTCGCCTCGTCCCATATTCGGGGCACCTCGAGTTGTGCGGGCGCAGCCGCAAATCAAGCAGAGAACCTCAAGCGGCGCAAGTATGAGAACCTCAGCGGAGATCTCACATTTGAACCGTTTGGGGTGGAAACTCTAGGCACATGGGGTCCGGGGGCACATAAGCTTTTTAGAGGAATATCTAAGAAGCTTGTTGAAGCCACCCGAGACCCCAGAGCTGGGAGCTACCTGGCACAGCGGATAGCAATTGCCATCCAAAGTGGCAATGCTGTCAGCTTGCTGGGCACTCTGCCAGATGGGGACGACTTGGGCAAGTTTTTCTTTTTATAGTTTTATATTTAAAATTTGTTTATATCTGTATATTTTAGATTGTATTTTTGTTTTATTTCGAGTAGTCTTTGAAGTGTTATTGTTTCAGATTCTAATTAGTGTATTCTGTTGTTCTTTTAAGTATCCAACTTTAAGCTGTCTTTAGCTAATTCATTATAGTGTCTAGTCATACGTGTTAAAGGATTAAAGTATGAAATATTATTCTTATAAACCCGTAAAGCAAATAAATTTGTACGATGAGCTCTACGTGCACTAAGCTTGGTATTAAAATTTAAAACTAATTACGAATAGAGAGAATGCATTGATCACACACTTGCTCGAACTATCTCCTTACGCCGTCGGCTTGTTTTGAAATTGAATCGGCTAATGCCACCGAAATGGAAACTGTAATTTATTTACTAAGCATATCGAGTAATGCAAATAAGAAGAATCTGCGATTAACGACAGATAGTACTAAGTACCGTGGGAGAACCTTTACTGCTCCGTCTAAGGTTACATAGTTTAACATAAACCACCAAATCACAACATCATCAAACCTTTCCTTTTATTTGGCCTTTCACTATGGTCAGCTAAAAACGGACTGATTTACAATCATGGAATAACTCTTTTATTGTATATTTATACATAAACATAATATGGCAATTGGCATGTATTTGACACAGTAGAACAAATTATTATTCTATTTGGGTAACCGAATCTATTTGTATTTAATAGTAATAATTAAGTTTATTAGTCATTCCTTTCAACTTCAACAAATGCAGTTAGTGTCCGACCGAAGCTTCGGCTTCGGCTTCGGCCGCCTTCGGCCAAAAAAACCACCTTCGGCGAAACCTTCGGCTTCGGCCTAAAACCCGGCCGAAGCCGAAGCTTTGCCGAAGGTCCGAGCAACTGTCGAAATTGATCGAACTGACTGTTACGAAAGACTGAGTGAGTTGTGAGAGAGCGACGGACGGGTCGTGTATGCAGAGGCCGCTGGGAGTCAATAAATCATTTAATTATTTATTAAGAAGTTAGTGTTTGTTTATTTTATTCAATAGTCTAGTTTCGGTCTAGTCGAGTAAAACAAAGAGTAAAGACTGA
This sequence comes from Polyommatus icarus, assembly GCA_937595015.1. Taxonomy (NCBI): domain Eukaryota; kingdom Metazoa; phylum Arthropoda; class Insecta; order Lepidoptera; family Lycaenidae; genus Polyommatus; species Polyommatus icarus. The sequence continues at coordinate 5,361,696 of OW569333.1, read as the reverse complement.
TCGCTTAGAATTTAGATTAATCATTGGTCTAATTATTGTTATTTGTGAAATGATAAAGAAATAATAATTTTTTACAATAGTTCAGTCAGTAAAGTAGTAATTGTAGAATGCGTGAGCGGGAACCTAAGAGATTTCTGCTGAAACTGATAAAACATACTAAAAGTCCTGAAGTCTAGGAGGTGAGCCGGAGTGAGGGGAGAGTGCCAAAAGTCTCAATTTTTGGTTTTTGGCTAATAACTAAAAAACGATGCCTTGTAGCATAAAACACTCAACGATGAAAAAAAACTTATTAAATTATCTATAATTATTTTGATTCTATACACTTTTACCGAATTCTCATCCGTTTTCGAACTACATATTTGAGTCATTCCTTAAAGTTCATTAATTATTTGTAATCCACAAATTATTAAGTAACAAAATATAACTAACGAAATCGCAAACATTTATTACCATCTCTAAATTAACTTCTCTATGAGGTAGTCAATATAGAGGTAAACATTCAATATTGAAGTTTTGAAATACTTAATTTTAATAATATTAATTGTAGCTTGTAGACAATATTGAATGTAACTGTATTTAAAAAAGATAAAACCGACTTCAAAATTATACGTAACTAGCTTTTGCCCGCGGCTTCGCTCGCGTTAAGAAGTATTATTATATACAAACTTTCATCCCCTAATCCCCTATTGTAACCCCTTGGAGGTAGAATTGATCAAAACCCTTTCTTAGCGGATGCCTACGTCATACCATCTACCTGCATGCCAAATTTCAGCCCGATCGGTCCAGTGGTTTGGGCTGTGCGTTGATAGATCACCATGTCAGTCAGTCAGTCAGTCACCTTTGAGTTTTATTTTTATATATTATATAGATTGCGAATTAAATAATTAATAAGTTGATCAGTGCCTAGTACAACAAAAAAAGAATTACTGAATCGGAATTGTAGTTCCAGAGATATGCGAACATAAACATAAAAACATACATACAATATACATACATACATACATACACTTGTAATTTGGCACATTTGTTCAGACGCTGATACAGATTACAGTACATACTAAGTTTACATATAATTATACGAAAATTGGGCAGTTCTGGAAGTATTACGTACATACGCGTCGAATTTATAACCTCCTTTTTTTGAAGTCGGTTAAAAATTAATTACTGAAAGTCGAGCGATTAAGATTATAAACCTTCGGCTTCGGCTTCGGCCAAAAATAGACCTTCGGTCGGACACTTGAAATACTTTATCCGAACGATTTATCACTGTTTATACTGAGTGATAGAGATATAATATTTTCTCTCTAAACTATCACTAAATAGGCAACTGTAGGCAGTTTATACGGCAACTAATATTAATCTTTTTAACCGACTTCAAAAAAGAGGAGGTTATATGTTCGGCTGTGGATTTTTTTTATTTGTGTATGTTCAACGATTACTCCGCCGTTTGTGAAAGGATTTTCAAAATTTTTCTTTTATTGTATAGGGTTCAACTACAATTTGGTACCATGTTCACAAAAGTGGTGACCTGATGATGGGATCTAACAGTAATCGAGGGAACTCCTCAAAATTTATATGGAAACATATAGTGATTTTGGTTTTATGTGAAGGATCCTAGGCATATGCTACCAAAAAGTAAGATTTTACACCAAGACATGCTATGGTTCCGAAGATACTAAGAGAACTCCGAATTCCTTATAGATACAAGTTTGGGACTTTCGGCGATGTTTTAAGAACTGAAAGCATATGCTACTATGTAAATTACATTCATCATCATCATCATCATCATCATCATCATAATTATCTAGTGATAATTATGATGATGATGATGATGCATCGTTATGAGTTATGAGTGTTATGACCCTATTATTGGTACTTTTCATAGTCTTTTCGATCGAGACTCGAGTTTGTCGAGTGATTTTGAAAATTATATTAATGTTGTTACAAAGTGAATGATTTAAATTTGGTGTTGCGGTTATCAAGTTGGCAATTTGATCATGGGATCTATGAGGTACCTACGTAGGAAAAACTTTTTTGAAAACTGCCTGAGTATATAGTCCACTTAAAAAAGCAGGTATAGAGTGCGTGAGCTGCAACCTAAGCAATTTCTTCAGAAATGTGTTTAAGATGCCTAGAAGATAAACATACTAAAAGTCCCCGCCCCTAGGGGGTGAGCCGGAGTGGGGGGAGGGGGTTAAAGTTCCCGTTTTTGAGTTTTTGGGTCATATCTTTAAAACGGTACGTCGTAAAGAAAAAGTGTCTTCTACATAATAAAAGCTACTAAAATTTACTACAACTATGTCATTTACACTATGTATCTATCTCCAATCATTGCCATGCTATGAGCTTCTAAAGTGGTCGATTTTTAAAAACACACATCAACTAAGTCTAGGGACATTTGTATTTTATGAAATCTATCAGGATTTTTGAAGACAGTAAATGAAAGAATTATAGCTTATTTTATAGCATATCATAGAACATAAAAAACTTTCCGATTTTTTTGTTTTTAAAGAAAAAATCATTGGCTTTTCTATGGTCACAGAAAAGTTATAGGGCAAAAAATCTTTACTTCGTTTTATAAAACCGAAAATTTCATTCGAATGAGAGAAAATCTTTTACATTTTTATTGCTAACAGTCAAATTAGTAATAATTAATTCTATTCGATACTTAGTATTGAGTATTAATACCTAAAATACATTTTTAAGTCTTTCTTTGGTAAAGGCCCTATGTTCTTTGTGATTTCGTTTTTTTCTGGTTGATTCGACCAGATTATTCTGGTTTTGGCCTGGTCTCCAGGGTTTTCTGACATGAAATATATCTACTGCGACTAAAATATGCAGTGTTAAATACATTTCAGAGATTTTCTAATAAGATAGATACCAGAAAAAAACGAAATCACAAAGAACATAGGGCCTTTACCAAAGAAAGACTTAAAAATGTATTTTAGGTATTAATACTCAGTACTAAGTATCGAATAAAATTAATTATTACTAATTTGACTGCTAGCAATAAAAATGTAAAAGATTTTCTCTCATTCGAATGAAATTTTCGGTTTTATAAAACGAAGTAAAGATTTTTTGCCCTATAACTTTTCTGGGACCATAGAAAAGCCAATGATTTTTTCTTTAAAAACAAAAAAATCGGAAAGTTTTTTATGTTCTATGATATGCTATAAATAAGCTATAATTCTTTCATTTACTGTCTTCAAAAATCCTGATAGATTTCATAAAATACTAATGTCCCTAGACTTAGTTGATGTGTGTTTTTAAAAATCGACCACTTTAGAAGCTCATAGCATGGCAATGATTGGAGATAGATACATAGTGTAAGTGACATAGTTGTAGTAAATAGTAGCTTTTATTATGTAGAAGACACTTTTTCTTTACAACGTACCATTTTATAGATATGAGCCAAAAACTCAAAAACGGGAACTTTAACCCCCTCCCCCCACTCCGGCTCACCACCTAGAGGCGGGGACTTTTAGTATGTTTATCTCCTAGGCATCTTAAATACATTTCTGAAAAAATTGCTTAGCTGACGTACTCTACACCTGCTTTTGGGCTGTTCTTTGGGTGGACTAATACTAGTTGTGATAGTTTCATACCTAAATCCTATATATCTACAACTGACAGCTTATATTATTTTTACCGGTAAATAACTAAAAAGAGTGAAATTATTATTTTTAACAAAAAATTAAAACCGACTTCCAAGGTAAAAACAATAAGTAATAATATGAACTAAAAAGTATTAAATAATTCTTACTCTTTGATTGTCATTTCAACTGACATTGACTGATTAACTCACGATTTAATTAGCTGGTACCGATTTCAAAATAATGAAGACATAGTATGTACAGAAATAGTTGAGATTTAGACGAATTCTGAAAGAGGCACTATTAAAGAGTAAGAATTATTTAATACTTTTTAGTTCATATTATTACTTATTGTTTTTACCTTGGAAGTCGGTTTTAATTTTTAGTTAAAAATAATATATCAAACGTTTAAAACTTTATAACCACACTACGCAATTTATACAAGGTGTAACAAAACGACTTTTAGTAAAAACTGACATAATATTACTGACTAGCAATAAAGTAATTAATAAAGCCGCTTTTTGTGAGTTGTTTGTAAAACATTTTGGCCTCTTGATATATTTTTTATATTATGTCGGAAGTTAAACCTTGGTGCTGATGACACCTGAGCATTAATAGCCGTGAAGCACTAAATTTTTGTTATGAGTCTATAAAAACATACATATACCTAGTCCTAGATGGATCTAGATTCTAAAAACTAAAAATTTTGAAGTTTTGCAACATAGTTTATGGTGAGTCGAAGTGCCGAAATTATTATCATTCTTTTTTGCTTCGCCGCATTCGACTATAAATAAAAAATGATCGTAATACAATTATTGTAAAAAAAACCTTCTACATCATTTTTTAGCTGACACAAAAGTTATCTTAATTTGATCATTTGAGTTCGCTTAAAAATGAATCAAAGAATTATTACAGTGCGTAGATAATGACATAATGACGTAGATATTAATCAAAGTTGTTAAAACAACATACAATAATTAACCACATTAAGTCTATTAAGTGCTATTAAATATGACTGTTGTTAGATAAGATCTTAAATAATAAATACTTAAATAAATAAATAATGAGTGAATTGAGTGTGTGATAGTACATTTTGTACGAACTCTATATTGTAGAGTATTTTTAATGCTTTTAAATGTTGTATTGTGGAAAAATCCATACTAATATTATAAATGCGAAAGTGTCTATCTGTCGTCTATTACACCTTCACACCCAATTCCCAAACCGCTGAACTGACTTTGCTGAAGGGTATGCTTCTATTCCCGGATAAATGTACGGTTCTCCGCGATGAGAGAGTTTTGGCGCAGCGAAGTTGCGGGCGTCAGGCGTATGTAGAGATCAACTACGATAACATGGCGCGCCCCTCCAAATGACTGTTTCAATGTGTCACATCCTTATGAAAGAGTTTGTATGTAGTAAGTATTCAACCAATCACAGTAATCATAACTAGCAGACCGCGCAAGACAACGCCATTCAAACGTTTTGACAACGCACTTCAAACGTTTTGAATTTTGGAGGGGCGCGCCATGTTATCGTAGTTGATCTCTATACCAAAAACATGCATTTGTATCAATAAGTTATTTAATCAGTAACCACAAATTGGAGTGAAACCTAATACAACAAAATAAAAATTTCGAAAATCGGTTCACAAACGGCGGAGTAATCGTTGAACATACAAAAATAAAAAAATATCTACAGGCGAACATAATATTAAACCTCCTCGTTTTTTGGAAGTCGGTTAAAAAAGGCGCAGGCACCAAGTAAGCAATTTAATTCTCCAGAATATTCCTTAAAACCTAAAGGTCATTTGCGGGGCTACTTGCCTAAATTTGGTAAAACTGGTTTCTTGCTATAAGCTGACCGTACTTATGTTTCTAAAAATATGCTACAAAACAACCTAACATTTTATAACTTCTGAAACAACTGAATAGGTTACTTACCTCAAAACTCGTTTGGATTATGTAACGTATTTGAAACTATAGAACTAAAGTCATTTAGTAATTTGCCTAATTTCCGTAACATTTAGAATAAATTATCGAAATGTCGCGGAAACAGTAGGAAAACTTGAAAAACAAGATGCCTATGTTTCGGACACCTTCCGTATTGTAAGATTAAGGGCCTGTTTCACCACTTCCTGATTAGTGCTGAATAGGCTGTTCACCACTTAACTTGACAGAATAATCTGTCAAAAAATTTGTGAATAGCCTATTCGGCACTTTATCAGAAAGCCGTGAAACAGGCTCTAAGAGTTTTTGACCGACTTCCAAAAAGGAGGAGGTAATACGTTCGGTTGTATATATGTATCTTTTTTTTTGTATGTTCCACGATTACTCAACTTACTTAGCTTATTCAGCCGTTTATGATCCGATTTTCAAAATTATTTTTGTGTGTATACGGTTTAGCTTGAATTTGGTACCATGTTCACAAAAGTGGTGATCTGATGATGGGATCCTTGAGGAATCGAGGGGACCCCTTGAAATTTGTATGGAAACATATAGTGATTTTGATTTTTTCTGAAGCATTCAAGGTAAATGCTACCAAAAAGTAGGACTTCGCACCAGGTTATACCCTGGATCCGAAGGTACCGAACAGAACTTTTGAATGCTTATAGGTACTGGTTCGGGGATTTCGGCTTCGTTTAAACTACCAAAAGCATAAGCAAACACATAAGTTTGATTAATCATCATCATCACAACCATAATTATACCATGGGTCATGACACTATGACCCAATCATTGGTACTTTTCGTGATATTTTGCATCGAAGCAGATGTTTTTGATGATTATTTAGCTGTTTCTGGACCGATTTGTAAAATTCTCATGTTGTTGTATAGGATATAATCTTAATTTTGTATAACAGTTACGAAAGTGGTGAGCTGATGATGGGATCTATGAGCAATCGAGGGAAGTCCTTGAAATTTATCAAAACACTCATAGTGGTTAAAATGTTGTTTTTAGTAAGTTAAACATATGTTACGAATAAGACAAATTACACACGAAGGTGTCTCTTGGTCCAAAGGCTCTGAATAGAACTCCTGAACCTTTAAAAACAAAAGTTTGGAAATTGCAGCATCGCTTAGATAAATGCAAGCATTTACCACAATTTCGCTTACAGTAACATAATATTAATGTGAATAGTTAACATTCGTATTGGTTATTTACGCATAAAGCCTTATTTTGTAGAAAACTAAAAAGAGTGAAATTATTATTTTTAACAAAAAAATTAAAACCGACTTCCAAGGTAAAAACAATAGTAATATGAACTAAATAGTATTAAATAACTCTTACTCTTTAATAGTGCCTTTTTCAGAATTCGTCTAAATCTCAACTATTTCTGTACATACAGTCTACTACAGTCTTCATTACTTTGAAGTCGGTACCAGTCCTAAAAGTTTCAGATATTCTAACATTACTGAACTCACGATTAAATTAGCTGGTACCGACTTCACAAAAATGAAGACTGTAGTAGGTATGTACATATGAGATTTAGACGAATTCTGAAAAAGGCACTATTAAAGAGTAAGAGTTATTTAATACTTTTTAGTTCATATTACTATTTTTTTTACCTTGGAAGTCGGTTTTAATTTTTTTTTTTGTTAAAAATAATAATTACGATTTCTGTTAGTTATGTTCTTGGTATCCCTTCAAAGGTAGTTAAGTATTTAAAAAAGATAGCTCGTGTGGGTTGCTTGCGCCTGTTCTTAGGCCGGATTTATATCCGTCCGCTGAAACGCCTACACTGCTATTTCAAGCATTTGGTTCGAATCCCGCTGACGGAACAATAAGTTTTCAATGTTCCCGGGTCTGGATGTGTATTAAATATATGTATGATTTAATAAAAATCTTAAATATAATATATTGTATAGTATAAAAGTATCCATACTAATATTATAAATGCGAAAGTGTGTCAGTCTGTCTGTCTGTCCGTCTGTCTGTCTGTCTGTCTCTCTGTCTGTCTGTCTGTTACCTCTTCACGCCCGAACCGCTGAACCGATTTTGCTGAAATTTGGTATGAAGATATTTTGAGTCCCGGGAAAGGACATAGGATACTTTTTATTACGGAAAAATGTACGGTTCTCGTGCGATAATCGAATTTTGGCGCAACGGAGTTCGGGCATCATCTAGTTAAATATATTTCCGTTGTCTGGTACCTGTAACACAAGTCCTTCAGGTACTTGCCACGGGGCCAGACTGATGTGGTGTGAAGCGTCCTTATTTAAAAAAATTATGTAAACCGCGCGCGACCGTCGCTATTCGTTACATATTTTTGCTTGTAAATTGTAATTTGACGGTGTAGCCGCCAAACCGCGCGTTCTGGCGGACGTATTATTCAGCCTTACCGCCGGGATAGTTTTCGAAACATATCTATATTGGCTTGCATGTCTTTCTGTTTGAGTTTGAGATCCAATTTAACACAATATTATGAGTTCAAAATGCGATGTTGACGTAAGAGCCCAGTGTTTTGATTTTGACTTCAAACAATGAGTAGAACAATGAAGTATGAACTACAGATAAAAAATATTATAAATGTATAGTATGTATTGGTCTGTTACCTCTTCACGCTTAAATTTCAGAACCGATTTGGATAAAACTTTCTATGGAGATTCTTTACAAAGAGCATAGGTACGTCACGTCAACACAACAAGCCGAGAATATAAGAGAAACCTATGGTGTCGACTGTTGCTAGTAGAAAAATTGTTGCTAAGTAGACAGTAATTGTCGTATAAATACTATATCTATCTAGTATATCTATATACCTAAGACTTAGGTCCTAAGTGCTAACTTCTACTTATTATGTATATTATAAACCTGTATAATATTATATAACGGTAAAGTGTTATACTGTATACTTACAGCATTTTGACTTGTTCACTTTCTATATTATTCAATTTTTTTAAGGACCTCTGCTACCGAAAACTTTGAATAGATACATTGGTTCACTGTAGGTGGACTTTAGTAGGTTATTATGGAAAGCTCTAATATTAATTAGTATGATCATAAAAATATGTACCTACATAATAATATATAGAAAATTTAAAACCTACAAATTTCATTTTTTTCTGACTGTCCCTCATGTTCTTTGTACACCAAATCCGTCTATTAATTAATAACTTATCAATGGTCATATTTTTGCATTTCTAAATTCATATACATCACACTACAGGCAAAAATACCGCTCCTTTCTCCCTGCGTGGAAAATAGCTTTATCAACCTTTCACACAATATTTTTTTATATTTTTTCCCACTAAATTAATAACTGTCCAACTAACTTTTTTATTATTTCGAACACTAGTTAAAAAGTTGAAAACCGAAAGATGGCGCGTGTGAGTGGTAGCGCGCTCGCGCGGGTTTTGAGATAGTGATTACGATTCAATCGAAGATGTTGTTTTAGGGTTCCGAGGCCAATGCAAAATCGTTATAAAGCAATGGCGATGATAGGCTGGAATTTTCAAATTACGTCTTTGCTTGAAAATCTTTCATAAAATCAAAATCCGTTTAGATATGCGAGAACTTCGATGCTACAAACTGCTACAGACAACACTACAAAATAACTTTACCTTACTGATTTTTTATTTGAAAAGGATTAAGAACAGATCTTCTAATCAATTTTTTCTTACTTTTATTGATAAATATTTTCTTAAATATACAAAAATACCGGCGCTTTATTTGAGTAGGTATAAATAAAAACAAAATATTAAATCACAAATGGAATCCACTTGATAGTTCCGACAATAAATAGTAGTACTTGCTACGGAACCGCTACACACTACGGCGGCTCTCGCGCTTGACCGGTTTCATTATCTTTAAATGGTTAAGTAATTGTTTTATGAGTTCGAAATGGATTAAAGATCTGAAATAAGTATCGCATATTATAATATTGCAAATACATAGTTATTATAATAATTTGCTTTATTTCTAATACGTGTGGGTAATAAAATAATTTTAGGTAATACTAATAATTTGCATTGGGAGAGGTTTTCTGTAACAAATTATGTTACTAAGGGTTTTTGCTTTATTCATAAAAGTTAAGTATTCATATTTTGGAAACTCCGTTATTCATTCATAAAATCCGTTGCGCCAAAATTCATTTATCAAGCGGGAACCGTACATTTTTTCCGGAATAAAAAATATCCTATCAATGCGCACGGATGCGCGTAGGCCAAGTTCCAGCAGGCCGCGCGCATGCCGTGCACTATTTACTAGATTTCAACTCTTTTTTTATGCTAAGCCTATAGAATTTCGGCCTGATTTTAACAGGTATGTTTTTGGTGGGATTTGGGACTAATAATTAAATACGATAGCTACCCTGCGGGAAAAATACAAGGTTAAAGTCTTCTATGTTTTAGATATTGACACAAAAGGTCAAATGATGACCTTCTGGCTTCATATTATTAAAAACATAGTAGTTTGAAATCTATTATGGATACTCTGGGTGTAAGATTATGCATTGGTAAAAGAACTACAGTACAGTACATATTAAAAATTTCGAAAAAAATATCAGAATAAAAAATAATTTAGGTCCGGCGTCATATCTGCCTATGAAACAATTTGTCTGATGGTATCTGTAAGTTCATTATATTTATATCTTAGATACTTTCAGTATAAATTTTAATCTGAGTAACCTGTTTAAAACTAGGAGAGCGTTAAAATACAATAATGAAGAATTACGGAGATGGTTATGGCGTTTGCCTACTAGTTAATTAACAATGATGTAATAAATATATTGGAAGACGCCGTTGCTAAGCGGCTAAAATTTAATCGTAGATCATTCTTTCCATTCATGAATTATGTAAATGAACTTGTAAAATTAATTATATTGTTTAAATTTTTTTCTAAACTTCTCGGAGTACGGCCTACGGCGTAGAGCGTCTACGAAACTCTAGTGTAGCATCACCAGTGAAAGTAACACTTTCTTGAGTCTACCTTTTTTATTCTACTGCTTATACTAATACCTATGTTTCTGTGCTACTGCGCCAAAACAGAGTTAAGTATATTTTTCGAATTTGAAATACCTACACTATAATATAATAATAAATACTCTGTAATTTAACAACCTACATCTAATCCCCACATTGTATCTCACGTGGATGTTACTATATCGTACAGCCTAGGTGAGAATATTATAAGTACTTATTTTGGTTAAAATTCTAACGGCAAATTCAAAATTGGTACAGAACTCCATAATATGAAAACTATGAATTGTTATTTTGGTTAAATAGTTTAGTTTAGACTTTAGAGAGACTTAAGCGCATCACACACGGTGAAGATAATATAATATTTTATCTTAAGATGCCCAAATATAAAATATTATAGTATCTTAAGCTATCACACACGGCAAAGATACGATAATATTAAAAATCTGTTCATTTCCTTACGCGTCTGCGTTGGTGCCACACGTATTCCTTGTTAGAGTTCTATACTATACAGCCCATATAGCCATTTTTGGGATCTCGACGTAACGGTTTCGACACCTTGTGCTAAGACTTATTTGTTCTCGACACTTAATCGCGTCGCCGTTTCATAAAGAGAAGTCGCTACAACTAAAATTGGGGACAAGACGACACAGTCACATTCGGTTTCTAATTTACGTCGCCGTGTAATATTGTTACCATATTTTAACTAGATTCCACAAATCATTCGTTCATTTATCCGTTCATTCGTTGCATCACATTGACATAAGTGAAAGACGTAAAAAATTAAAAATAAGATACCGCCATCATATCACCAAGGTAAGTTAAAAAAATATTTTGTTTTTCATTAGTATGGTTTTCTTTTCTACGCCCAAATCTTGATGGGAAATTAAATTCATCGTGTATTTAGTGGGATAGTTCGAAATTTACCAACGCGCCACCTTAATTATCTTATTTTAACCATTCCTACGAAAATACATTGGTGGTTTATATTATTAATTTTATTTGGTATTCTCAAAATCTTATATCTAATGCAATAATAAACTTGAATATTGAATAGCAAACTAATTATTAGCAGCAATAAACCGTACAATCGATAAATCACAAAAAAAATATTTTATGTCATGTGAAAAATTTTCTCGGCACAACTAGTTACAAAGTTACGATAACTGTCGACATTGTGTGGTAATGTTACGGAAAGTTGTCACAAAGTTACTGCATTTTCAAAATGGTCTCTCCTTGATTTTCTGTTCACAGTTTCTCAAACTTTGCCTGACAAAATGCTATATTGAATTCTTTTGACAAAAGAAAGCTTTTCCGAGTTAATATATCTCGTACCAAGTACCTTAATATTAAAACGAAATAAATATTACATAGATTATTATTAATTATTCTTTTTCAGATGATGATGCACCAGACACAAAAAAATTGAATATTACTTCTGATATTAGTTACTTACATAACGTATTATGCAGCGAAAGTACAGACGGTGATTAACTACGAAGATTCTGACAAGTAATCTTGATTAATGTCAAGTAGATAATACTAATAAAATTGTATTATAATGCAAGTGCAATAGATTTTTTTTTTTATTTTATTATCACCCGTAACGTTATATCAATACAGGAATAAATACCATTTGGGAGATGCAGAGCATACGTCGTAGCACAAACTACAATCATACAGACTAAGGAATCTAGCCAGATAACCTAAGTAATCGGCCATGTTCCAGTTGGACTCACGCACATAGAGTTCCGTACCGTTATAGAGCAAAAATAGGCCAACATTTTAGAGTATTTAATTAAAACCTTCAATTCAAAAAGTATTTTGATTTTAATTTATTTTATTTTAATTAAACTATAAACTGGCAGTTATCACAACACACAGTTTTAGAATGACTGGGATTTGGTGATTTACATTTATCAAAGTTAGTGTTTAATTGTTACGTAACTTTACTACACATGTTACAACCCAGTTACTACATATGTGGAAAACATGTGTACACATTTTTTTCTGTAACAAGCGGACACGGTTACAACACGTAGAAGCAAACCCCCACACAGTCGCAAGGTGTCGTATTAGCTACGAAACTGTTACGACTTGTTACAGATTCACAAATCTGCGACCGAAAATGGCTATATGGGAGGGTGATTGACTATGAGTGATAACTATAAATAACTGATACTGCCTTAATTCTTGATTTGTTAGACAGCTACAAGACGATGATTCTGATATAGAATGTGAAATGCAGATTGTAGTAGCGCATTCCAAAAGGAGAAGCATTTGGATAGATCCTCACATAAAAAAGAGAAAAACCTGCGGCGAATTTAACATTTAGGGTCTACACAGACGGACTGCATTTCAACTGCAAATTGCAGTTCAAGTGCAGTGTGAATGCAGTTGACACGACAGCAATGCGACTGCAATAGAACTGCAAACCAAACACGCAGTCGTGTCAACTGCATTAAAACTGCACTTGAACTGCAATTTACAGTTGGATTGCAGTTGAAATGCAGTCCGTCTGTGTAGACCCTTATCAATATCTGTCAACGAAGAAGTTTCAGGAGTATTTTAGAAATTCAAGAGAAACATTCATTTCGATTCATGAGCTTTTAAGCAATAATAATAAAGCAATAAATTATAAGTCAATTTTTTTTTAAATTATCCGAAATGTTACTTTTACCCCCAAAATGTTACTTTTCGAATGAGAGTAGATATGTAACTTTCTAAGTTCTAACATACAGCACTGGCAACACTGCGTCCACTAGTGCGTCCGATCACCGATGAGCCCGCTGCTCGACACAAAAACAGCCTGTACCTATTCATAAAGATATATTTCGCATCTTAAGGGCGTTCCGTCCGGAGATTCCGTAATTGACCGTATTTAAAACCTTATAAACTCATAATCTGAAAGCTACAAAGTTATAATAAAAATACAGCAATAATCTTCAGTATATCAACATTCCTTTTGTCGTTTTAAATTTTCTATTTTTGTTTCTTAAACTGATGATATCAGCTTCCAAAGTAATACCAATTTGTTAAAATTCAAGCATACATTCAGCATCTCCTTAGGATTTACAAATTACTTTTATTTGAAACTCACGCCAATAGATCGACGATATCATAAACTACATATTCGCCGTTTTAAATTTTTTTAGGACAATTTTGAACCAAGATAAGTAAAAATAATAGGGTTTTGGCGCGATCTCGGCAACGCGGCAAATGTATGGCCAAGGTCGTTTGCTCGGGGGACGACCTTAAGACAACATATTAAGATACGAAATATATATTTCGTATCTTAAGATAAAATATTAACGTACGAAATATATATTTCCATATCGCTCGGTATCTTAAGATACAAAATATAAATTAACTTCGTCGTGTGTGATGGTTCATAGAATTTGTATGGTGAGCGATATTCTAAAATATGCTCTAAGATAATATATATTTTATATTATCTTCACCGTCTGTGATGCGCTTTCTATTGTAGTCCACAAACTAACACTAAGACTTGTACAATCGTGAATATTCACCGTCACGAATGTCGGCACTCACCACTTATCCAATTGTCCTTAATGGCGACTGACAATTTGAGAGTGTAAAACACTGTTTCAAAGAGAATAAAATTATCCCTATCCATGGTATGATGAAAAATTCAGTTGATGTATTGAGTATAGGCTTCTTACTTTAGGCCATATCTACTATATTTTAAAAAAGAGCTAGTTGATGCCCTTAACTACGTTGCGCAAAAATTTGCATTGGAACCGCACATTTTTTCGGGACTTAAAATCTTCATACCAAACAGCAAAATCGGTTCAGTGCTTTGGGCATGAAGAGGTAACAGACAGAGACTTTTGCATTTATAATATCTACCAGATGTTCCGCGCGGCTTCGCCCGCTTAATTTAGGAATTTCACGGAAACGAATTGAAAGAATTTTTCAAATCTGACCAGTAGTTCAAATATTCATTTCCTTCAGTTCCTGAGATTATCGCGTTCAAACAAACTCTTCCGCTTTATAATATTAGTATAGATTATAATATTAACTATTATATAAATATTAGTATAGATATTCCGGGGTATTATCGCTTCTAATGTCATTCCCGTTCTTCAAGCTTGCACGGGGAGCATAATATTTTCTCACTGTGGTTACTAAAATACCGTAAAAACTATTTTTAACTTACCTACCGATTAAGACTTGATCTTGGGATTTTCCTCGTACAGTTAGATATATTATTATCTTGTAAGGGTCGTTATGACGTAAGTCGTAACATGTAGAGTGCAAAGTTCACACCACGGAGCTAAATACAATGCTCCTTTAGAGTTTTAACTTTTGAAGTCAGTATGTTTTAAGGAATTGTAGAGCGTGCCCGCGCGCAATATATTGTACTAGCCGCTAAGTATAGTATTGTGACTTTTGTGTAGTGTTTTAATAAACATTTATCTGAGCCTACGAACTTTCTATTATAATCACCTTAGAACATACCCAACACTGGTGACCCCGGACGCGTGAATATTAGGCTCAGTGTTTTCTATAAATAAACTGTTAAGTGCGCGCGGAATAAAATTCGAAATTTCGAATTTCGATATGGAGCAGCAACAAGAGAAGCAGCAAGTGCCACCATCGAGTACAAGTAACGAGTTGGCGACGGTCACCATCGCAAGTAGGATTGCCGAATTCTGGACTGACCAACCTCGATTGTGGTTCGTGCACACCGAGGCTATTTTGGCGACGCAAAAACTGAACGATGTGACGAAATTTAACCTAGTCGTCGGAAAACTGGGCAAAGAAATAATACAGCAGGTCAGTGATCTACTACGAGACCCGCCCGAAACTAATAAGTTCCAGGCTCTGAAAGACAGATTAATTTCTGTTTATGAAGAGAGCGAAAGCCGGCAGTTTGAAAAGCTGCTCATGGAGATGGAGCTCGGCGAGCAGAAGCCCTCACAGCTTCTTCGGCGTATGAAAGACTTGGCCAACGGCAAGATCAGCACGGAAACATTGTGCATGTTATGGCTAAGACAGTTACCTCCGTCTGTCCGAGGCGTTTTAGCTGCTACCGATACCAAAAATCCGGATAACCTGGCATCGATAGCAGATAAGATCATCGAAACTATGCGGCCGATCGACATGGCAGAAATATCAATGACTTCTGCTACCTCACCTGGCAGTCGAGATCCTGCCGATCTCGAAAGAGAGATCGCGAAGTTGACGGCGAAGCTCGAGCAGTTGCAGCGTGCGTGTCGACCTTGGAGAAGAGGACGTTCGAGTTCCCGTTCTCGTTCACGTCCGAGGTACCGTGGGCAGTCTGCGTCGTCTACGCACCGACGGACACCTGCGAGCCCTGACTGGCTCTGCAGCTACCACTTCAGATACAAGGAGCGAGCCCATCGGTGCGTCGAGCCGTGCAGCTGGAGCAAAAAGCAGACCGCGGAAAACTAGTTCCGGCGCGAATGGAGGCGGAAGTTTGTGCCGGTATGAAGTCTCACCGCCTGTGCGTAACCGACTCAAAAAGTGGTTTACGTTTCCTGGTGGACACCGGTGCTAACGTTTCGGTGCTACCCAGATCCTCGCGAAAAGATCATAGCGTAAGTTTAGACTATAAGTTGTACGCAGCTAACGGAACGGAAATTAAAACGTTCGGTTTCAGAACTCTAGAGTTAAACTTAAATTTAAGACGAGCGTTCCGTTGGACTTTTGTTGTAGCCGATATTAAGCAGCCCATCCTTGGAGCCGATTTTTTGAGTCATTATGGTTTATTAGTAGATATTAAGTCGCATAGATTGTTAGACACCATAACAAACTTAAAAACTAATGGCTCATTAATTAATTGTGATCAACCTAGTATTAAGACTTTAGATGATTCGCATCCTTTATATAATTTACTTTCCTGTTACCCTGAAATTACGAGGCCAATTTCGTTTAAAGAGTGTAGCCAACATTCGATATTTCATCACATTGAGACTGTAGATCCGCCGGTACATGCGCGTGCCCGTCCTTTAGCCATAGAAAAATATAAGTTAGTTAAGGAAGAATTTAGGGTCATGCAGGAGATGGGCATCTGTCGCCCGTCTAAATCTCCGTGGGCGAGCCCGCTGCATGTCGTCGTAAAGAAGAACGGCGAGCTTCGCCCATGCGGCGACTACAGGCGTCTCAATGCGGTTACTAAGCCTGACAGATATCCGATTCCCAGACTACAGGATTTCACGAACCTATTGACAGGTAAGATTATCTTTTCTAAAATTGATATTTGTCGTGCCTATCATGCTATTCCTGTAAGCCCTTGTGACGTAGAAAAAACGGCTATCATAACGCCTTTTGGCTTGTACGAATTTCCGAGAATGTCGTTCGGACTGCGAAACGCAGCTCAGACGTTTCAAAGATTCATGAGTCACACGGTTTTACAAGGAATAGACAATTTAACTAGTCAAAACAAAGGTCAAAATCAAAATCAAAATTCTTGTTTATTTAATTATATAGACGATATATTAGTAGCGAGTACTAGCGCAGAAATGCATGAATTACATTTAAAAAAGATATTCGACAAATTTACAGAGTACGGTATCACGTTAAATTTAAAAAAATGTTCTTTCAATCAGTCTTCAATAGAATTTCTAGGCTATCATGTATCGCCAGAAGGTTTAAGACCCCTTGACGATAAAATTAAAGCAATTATGGAAGTCTCTCTACCTAAAACTATAGAAGAATTGCGCAGATTTTTAGGGATGATCAATTTTTATCGCTCTCACATTCCAGATGCAGTTAGATATCAGTCAATTTTAAATAATTATTTGCATAACTCTAAAAGAAAAGACAAAAGTCTCATAGCATGGACAGGAAGTGCTGAGGATGCATTCGAACAATGTAAGCTAGCACTCAAGAATGCAGTCACGTTATCGTACCCATGCGACGATGCGCCATATGCACTTATGACCGACGCGTCAAACTTTTCAGTAGGTGCAGTTTTACAACAACGTATAGGCAGTTGTTGGAAACCATTGGGTTACTTTTCTAAGAAGATGACTAGTGCGCAGCAAAAATATTCTACCTACGATCGTGAATTATTAGCAATTTATTTAGCGATAAAACACTTTCGAGGTATGATAGAAGGTAGGGAATTAATTGTATATACTGATCACAAAGCCCTTAGTTATGCTTTTAACAACGTTAATCCTGAGAAAGAATCTCCCAGAAGGACTAGGCATTTATCTTTTATTAGCGAATTCACGACGGATATAAGGCATATTGAAGGAGAACAGAATGTAGTAGCCGATAGTTTGTCGCGTATAGAAACTATAGATTGCCCAAGTATTATTAATTGGGAAGAATTAGCATTAGAACAAGAAAAAGAACCATTAAACATTTCTAATAAGAAAAGTTGTAGCGTTCACTTAAAAAAGGTTGTGCTTCCCTTTTGCAACAAAGCTTTGTTATGCGAGATGTCTACTGACAATATTAGACCTTATCTACCAGAGTCGTTTCGTAGAATTGCATTCGAATCAATTCATAACTTGAGCCACCCTAGCATCCGTTGTACTCGCAGGATGGTTCAAGATAAATTCTTTTGGCCAGGCATGAATCAGGATGTAAGTAGATGGACTAGAGCATGCGTGCAGTGCCAGAAAGCTAAGATAGGTAGACACACATTTTCAGATATTCAAGAATTTCCAACATGCGAACGCCTAGAACACGTCCACATCGATATTGTGGGACCGCTTTCCACAACTAGCGATGGATATAAGTATCTTGTGACTATGATAGATAGACGTACGAGGTGGCCAGAAGCATTTCCCGTTAAAGAGATAACAGCTGAGGTAGTAGCGAAAGTAGTTTACGAAGGATGGATTGCAAGGTTTGGATGCCCTGTTAAGTTAACTAGCGACCAAGGCAGGCAATTCGAAAGCAGCCTGTTCGCTCAACTCATGAAAATTTTGGGTATACAGAAGTCACGTACCACAGCCTACCACCCGCAAAGCAATGGGATAGTAGAGCGGTGGCACAGATCATTGAAGGCAGCCCTGACTGCCCGTTTGCAATCATCATCATCGTGGATTGTAGAGTTGCCAACAGTTTTGTTAGGATTGAGAGCAGTTTCTAGACACGATAATGGCATTAGTACCGCAGAAATGACTTACGGACACCCCATACGTTTACCTAGCGATTTTTATAGTACGTCAAAGAATTTTCATTCGGATGATAATTTTGTCAAAAAATTACGCGATACGCTTAACGATTTAAGGCCTATATCGACTAAACATCCTAGTTCTAAAACTTTATTCGTGCATCCGGATTTGAAGGAGTGTAGCCACATCTTTTTGCGAGTTGACCATGTTCGTAAGCCTTTACAACCTCCATACGAAGGCCCTTACCGAGTCCTCGATAGGGTTTTAAAGGTCTACAAAATTTTGAAAGGTAACAGAGAAGTTAATATTTCTATTGACAGGTTAAAACCTGCATATTTGTTAAAGGAAAATATCAAAAGTGAAAGTAGTTACAATTTACGTTCGAGTTTAGGCGAAAATAGTAAGGGTAATTTAGCACTTAGTAACGAGTTAGATTCGAGTTCAGAAAACAATAGTAACGCCACGGTAATGCGATCTGTGCCACAGAACAAAATTACGAGGAGTGGTCGGACAGTGAGACGTCCAGTTCGTTTTGACTTTTGAATGTAACAATTATAGTCTAACAATTAATGTAATACATTTATACCTAACACCTAAAAATTTTAATTAAGTAAGTACCTAAGATTAAGAGAAAAACATTTTTATATGTACTTAACACATTATTTTTATACATTGATATAAGTATTATACACCTTTAAATTTTTTTTTCTATTGTGTATTGTGTAGTTAAGAGTTAGATTACTGTATACGTTTACTTTTACTTTTGTGGTTAGTACCCGAGTGTTAAATATACTTTGTAACAGGGATATTATTGTAATAAATAATAACGTTTGTAACCTCTCGTCTGTCACAACGCCCAATTTAAACTTCGTAACACGACCTAATATAAGTAAGCATTGTAATTTGTAAGCCATTAGCCAGCTTATTATTGTTTCTTTCCTTCGTCACAGTATAGCAATCCTTTGTTAATTGTTACACTTTTTACAACTTAAACAAAGAGGCAAACAAATGCCGCCAAGTGCCAACACATAAGTGAAGTGTGAAGTGTGAACACGAGCCGCTATTTCAAGTATAACAACCATTTTTTGTGATTTTTTTTCAAGAGTGAACCTGCACTTACTGCGTAAAAATGTTACATGACATATTGACTATTGTGTCGTTACTGATTAGCAGATTTATTGCAGTTAGTACTGTGCTTATATTTTCTTTTTGTATTCCTTTATTTAAAAAAAGGGGGGAATATTGTAAGGGTCGTTATGACGTAAGTCGTAACATGTAGAGTGCAAAGTTCACACCACGGAGCTAAATACAATGCTCCTTTAGAGTTTTAACTTTTGAAGTCAGTATGTTTTAAGGAGCTGTAGAGCGTACCCGCGCGCAATATATTGTACTAGCCGCTAAGTATAGTATTGTGACTTTTGTGTAGTGTTTTAATAAACATTTATCTGAGCCTACGAACTTTCTATTATAATCACCTTAGAACATACCCAACAAGTATAACACCCGCTACTGTATCAATGTTATTTTGTTACTACCTGTCAGCATCTGTATCTTCTCCTTAGGCTGTGGCTTCAGTACCTTCCCCGCGTCCTCATCCAGTATGAAGTTGGCGCCGCATACCTCCGGTATAAGTGGAGCATTCACCGACGTGTACGCTGCTTCGTTGCCACCAGATGAGATTACTGAAGAAAATATTGATAATCTTTTTAAACAAGGATATAACCTAGGTGTAGATGTGTAATTGACCTTTTACAAGAAAAACACAAGGGTATATTAAAGTTAAATAAAAAATTAAAATCTTTTTTTTAGATTACATGCACCATCGTGGAAATTGATTCCTATGCAGTTTATAGACCAACGTAATTTGGTCGAATATGTCAATTCAATGTTAATTGTGATCTGTCGGCTGGGTTTGACGTAACGCAACCAAACTAACTTCAAACTTCAAACTAGAGCCTTATAATTATAAGTTAGCTGTTTTATAAAGATTGAAAATATAATAGTTATTATTCAACAATCAACATATTATCTCAAGACGATATTGATAATATAGGGGACAATATCACTATCGTCTTATGATAATATGTCGAGGATATTGAGGAGTTTTCTTTTTCATTTCCTCCATTGGTTACTAATTTACTATATTATTGTAACCTAGATATGATTGTGAAAATAAATTCTATGTAACCTAGGACAATTTGGTACTTGATAGTAGCAATTAGACATGCTCAGAAGAAATTATTTTAAAATAAAAATAAAAGTTGGCTTACTATATAAAAAGTTATGCCTGGGGGATACATTAACTTAAAAAATTCCTCCGGTTCTTTCAGTGTTTATGTAAGAAATAGACAAAAACATACCTAAGGATGACAGAAGATTTCCCCATAAGGAGTTGAAGAGGAATAGCATCGTGAAGAGACCCAGTAGGCGCGTGAACAGCACGTCCACGGGGATGTTCGTCATTTTGCTCCACGCTTTTGATACCTGCAAGTATTCATTATGATTTATGATTATTAATAACTAGACACCCGCTACTCCGTTGTGCCAAAATCCGTATATCGTGCGGGAACAGTACATTTTTCCGGGATAAAAGTTTCTTATGAACTTTTCTGGGACTTAAAGTATTTCCATGCCAAATTTCAGCAAAATTTGTTCAGCTGTTTGGGCGTGAAGAGGTGACAGAGAGACGGATAGTCAGACGAACGTACTTTCGCATTTATAGTATTAGCAGGTTGGGTGTTTTTATAGTTACGGATATTCTTGATTCGGTCGGCGCGCTCAACGCGCGCTCTCGGTAGTATTCTCTAGTCAACTCACAATCAATATATAAATCTTCTTGGAGCACCACAGCGGTGCACCACCGACGCCCAGCAGGATGGCTGCGGGGATCATGGTGTAGAAGTGCGGCCACAGCTGCGTGCCGATCCATGGCATGTACATAACGAGCGACGCGCATAGTGTCCACTTTGGGCCTAGCCATCTGGAAAGAGTTTCATAGTTAGGGTCAGACCATTATAGGTTAGGTGAGCTAGTATTTATGTTGTGTTAATTTGGTCTTTTGTAATCATAATTGATGACGTGAGTTGAAGAACACGATAATTTAAATTTTGTAACGTTTGTACTCATTTTTTCCCTTATAATTTGAACAAACCTTGTAACTTATCTACTTCATCACCTATCTTATATATCTGGCTATATATAAAGTGCGCAGTTTTTATTTAAAATAATTTTTCTGGCTCTAAAGCCACCATTTAAGCAAAAAAACGGCAATTTTATACTGTTAGTTATCGTGTTCTTCCAATCACGTCTTCAATTCCGTTATAAATTTCAATGGTAAACTTTAGAACCCTCTGGATGGATTGGATTTTGGTTTAAGGTTTTATTACTACAAAACGTTTTTTGTCAGAGACCCGTAGAATTGGGCACATTTGGACACTACTACTAAAATTAAAATAATATAGCCATATTGACACTTCTCATTACATGCGAATATTTAAATGAAAAAATTTTGACGCTACAATGAAACAAACATAGACATTAGACATTATAATATTATATTCACATGGATACTTTTGTCTCTTGATACTTGTAGTCCCTGGCGTAGCAGTTGCTACGACTGCGTAGCAACTGCTACGCGAGTATCCAGAATAACTTATACTTTTCATTCAGCTACATTGCTTCATCTAGCTCGACCAAAAGCTTCATAAATTATAATTTTAAACTTACCTACACTTATTATAATAAAGAGGTATATTACATTACGCACCTAGGGCAGGAAAATAAGAAATGTCTCAGATCATGTGTAATTGTTGGCCGAGGCGAAGCCGAGGTCAACAAACATATTGTGATCTGAGGCTTTCTTATTTACTGCCCGTGGTGTGTATACTATTTTTCTCATCGACGGAGGCGGCAAACGGCAACATTGGTGGCAGCGGGGAGAAAGTTGACGTTTTCCGCCCGGAGGTGAGAAAAAGTTATTTTTTGTTTGTTAGAGGTAATCTCCGAAACTACTGTTCTGATTGGAGCGAAATTTTAACACCGATAGAAAGCTGGTATGTTTTTGAGTAACACAGGCTGTATTTTATGTATAAAAAGCTATATTTGTTTTGAAATTATGTCATTCTCAGGATTCTTACCTTATTATAATAGCCGGGAGGAACATGTTAGAGACAATAAGCCCGGCGTACACGGCCGCCAGCGACGCGGTGCCCAGACCATCCTCTGCATTAATTGAGCTTTGCAGGTTTGCAGCACCCTGAGTGATAGAAAAGTATGTAATTTATTAAAAGACGGTCAAATAATTTCTCGTTTTTATCTCTTTCTTTGGACTCCACGAAACAGGTCTCTTATTTTCCTGTTCTGAGGGTCTGACCTAGTGTGGAGTCCTCTAGTAATAACTGTTCCCTGGTGACTAGATGAATCGTGAAATAAAATACATCAAAACATAGCGCAGAGCATAAAAGATAGCTGTTAAATTGCAAAATAACAGAGAATTTACATAAAATACATATAAAACGGAATTTAAATCCTTCGATCGCGAATTCTTGGAAATCTATTGTTATTCTATTCTTGTCGCGGTCGCCGATGTCCTTATGGGGGTTGATAGGTTAAAAACGTTATCAAAAAGTAAAAAAATGTCATGTGCATCCATTAAACATCTATATTATTCCAACCACCATAGCATGAAATACACTATTTTATGATCATACAACGTGATTATATTTTATTGGTTTACATAAAACATTATTATTACAGTAAAACCATGCCAATGGAACTATATAATGGGCAGCAAAGTAATAAAAATCCCTTATGGATTATTATTAGTTAATAAATAAGAGAACTTTAAAAATACTTACACCATACGCCGTGAAATGCACCATAAACGCCAGTCCAATGATCACAACATTCTTGGTTATAATCAAACTCTCCCTCGGTCTAGGCTCGAATTTTTCCTCCATTATTTTTACAGAATTCATTTATTTTCACTCATAAAATTTCTTTTCTCAGTAACTTTATTGTGGTAAAATTGTTGGCTAAAATAAACAATATTATTGCAACATAACTTTCACCGTGGTCTATTATTATCTAGTTTATAGGTATATTTTATTTATATTTTATAGGATCTATAGGAACTATATAGCGAGGCATGACCGACTATACTGGCAGCTTGCGACTAAAACATAAAACATACTTATTGTGTTGTTATCTTTCCTCAACTGTAAAAACGTGTTTAGATAGCAATTTTTACCGTTTCCAATACATAATAATTTTGTTTATTTCATAATTTACCTATATTTACGTACTTAACGTGTTTCAAGATCAAGAAATTCAAATCCTAGAGTTTTTAATAGGCTTGATGACTAATTTTTTTTCTTATTTGTAATTGAAAGACCCTTAAAAAATAAAAACTGCTGAAAGAATGACTCTCACAGCTTAAAAATTCACCAAGATATGAACAATTCAAACATCTCATAAAATAGACCTGCCCGAAACGCTCCATACAAAATGCTACGAAAGACTGACGTCAGTCTTTCTTAGTTAGTACGGATCGGGAGAGAACTTTGTTCGATAGGTATATTAAATATTGTGTTTATGAAAGTGGTTTCATACCAAAAGTTGCTTTTAATTGCATAACATATCGAATGGTATACAAATATTAAGAAATTTAATTGAAAAAAAAATCGACTTGATTATCCAACTTTGAAGGCGCCTAACAAAAAAAATACAAATGCTATCGAGCTGAAATTTTGGTAACGCTTATTTTTTACCGTGCTTTCTTTATTTTATTAACAAAATTCGCTAATCTTTGACCTTGTCATCATCCCTATTATGGAGATATACTAGATGATGCCCGCAACTCCGTTGCGCCAAAAAACGTTTATCGCGTGGGAACCGGGCATTTTTCCGGAATAAAGAGTATCCTACGTCCTTTCTCGAGACCCAAAAGTCCGGTTTATGCGTGGACAGACATACTTCCGCATTTATAATTTTAGTATTTATGTTATGGTTCCGGTACCAAACCACAGAAAATTGACATAGGCCAAAGGCAATAGTCAAAAGTTTAATAATTAAAGAACCCAGCGTTTTACGTTATTTCTACTAAGAAAGGCATTTTTCTTGGGTTTTTTCCCATTTGCATAGCTTTTATAAGACCAGCATAATATTTTGTATAGCTTTGAGATAAGCTGTGGTCACGTGTACGCTGCACGTGTTATTTTCGTGCCAATCCCAAATTGAATTAAAACTGGTTGTAAAAAGTACGCACGCGTCAGATCAGGCTCTATATATATTTGGGGTACCGCATAAATTTTCTAAATTTTTTGACGTGGGAGAGCCGTTCTTCGGCACGAATGGGCCGGCTCGACCGGATAAATACCACGTCCTCACAGAAAACCGGCGTAAAACAGCGCTTGCGCTGTGTTTCGCCGAGTGAGTGAGTTTACCGGAGGCCCAATCCCCTACCCTTTTCCCTTCCCTACCCTACCTTATTTACTTCCCTACCCTCCCCTATTACCCCTTAAAAGGCCGGCAACGCACCTGCAGCTCTTCTGATGCTGTGAGTGTCCATGGGCGACGGTAGTTGCTTTCCATCAGGTGACCCGTTTGCTCGTTTGCACCCTTATTGCATAAAAAAAAATAGAATTAGGTACCTAATATTTAAAATAGGACCACAATAATATTTGTTTATATACTTTGAAGGAGCTTAATTGTATCAGATTTATACATATTATATAGAATACGAATTTACGAAAATTAATTTTTGGGTCCTACGTAGAAGTAACGATCCACTTTTTAAAATATCTACTACGAACATTTATGAAATATTACTAACCCTCTCGTTGGCTTGGACCATATTTAATAGTTACTACATACTTAATGTAGATTGTAGCGATTTTGTTACACTCTACGGTACCCTGAAAAACTAGTTAATGAACGTGTTTTGTGATTGCCCAAAATATAATCATTTTAATATCCAACTATAAATGTATCTAAAAGCCATTGGGTTTGAGGAAATCGTGTGTTAATTGTTTTAAACTACGAATAATAAAAATTCTATACTCGCTAAAAGCCGAACTTTTTGACTTGTGAGGGCTCGCCAAGGAGCTAACACAAAGCTTTGTATTTTTATTGGGCTTCTTACAGACGAACGGCACGTTTCGACGGCAGTCGGCGGCACGTGTCGGCGGCAGTCGTCGACACGTGCCGTTCGTCTGTAAGAAGCCTTAGCTTTGTATCAGCTCCGTGGGGCTCGCGTCGCTTTTCTGCGTAGTAATAATCTTTGAGGCAGTTTTTTTATATTTTAATAGTAACCAAGTCTTGACTGACCAATAATAACACATCTACATATAAATAAAAATTAAAACACAAATCAATAGCTGGTGTGATAATTTTTCCGTAAAGTGTACCAGTAAAGTGTTCAGGATGTGGGATATACTAGGGCACGCTTCGCTCGCACTGATAAGTCCGGAGTGTGTTACTAAATACTCTTTTTTAACCGACTTCCAAAAAACGAGGAGGTTATATGTTCGGCTGTGGATATATATATATATATATATATATATATATATATATATATATATATATATATATATATATATATATATATATATATATATATATATATATATATATTTTTTTTTTTGTATGTTCAACGATTACTCCGCCGTTTGTGAACCGCATTTCGAAATTTTTGTTTTGTTGTATTAGGTTTCACTCCAATTTGGTACCATGTTCACAAAAGTGGTGACCTGATGATGGGATCCATGAGTAATCGAGGGAACTCCTCGAAATTTATATGGAAACATATGGTGATTTTGGTTTTATGTGAAGTGTACTAAGAATACGCTACCAAAAAGTCAAATATTGGGTCAAGGTATACCATGGTTTCGAAGATGCTGAGAGAACTCCTGACTCCTTATAGATACACGTTCGGGAGTTTCGGCGTTGTTTTAAGAACAGAAAGCATAAACTACTATGCAATTCATATTCATCATCATAATCATCATCATCATCATCGTCATCATCATCATTACCACGTCGTATTAAGGCCACCAATGTCTCATGGCACAGAATAGATAATAGTACAAGGCATAGGTATGGATATACTAATAATAATAATTATTTACTGTATAACAACACCCGTTTGTTTTTAATACACGGCGGTCGGCGTCGCAGAAGACAGAATATCGAATACTTTACTAACTACTTTATATACAGATCGAATACTTTACTACTTTATAAAATTTTAATAGACAAATAGAATTAAAATAAAGTTATTTTAAAAAGAGCGTTTAAACAAAACAAAGTCATTAAGTCTCTTTTTAATTAGTTATACTTATTAATCGTTAGATGGTGCACTAAGTACCTATCGATTTGAATTCTTGATTACAAGAACAGCTGTCAATAATTATGATAATATTAAATATTAT
This sequence comes from Polyommatus icarus, assembly GCA_937595015.1. Taxonomy (NCBI): domain Eukaryota; kingdom Metazoa; phylum Arthropoda; class Insecta; order Lepidoptera; family Lycaenidae; genus Polyommatus; species Polyommatus icarus. The sequence goes on along the minus strand of OW569333.1, from coordinate 5,334,641 downwards.
GCTACGCTACATCCTATGCAAGTTTGTACAATTTTTTATCTGATAGATCCTTCGATCGTGGAAAAACGAGACACAATAGCCTTTCTATTGTTATAGCAATCGCCGGTGACCGCTTCGGGCTTGAAGTATTAAAATTGTTAAATTACTTAGCACAATATGTTCACTTCACTGATAATATTATATTATTTTGTAAGTGTGAGTTGTGACTCTTAACAAATTGTAATAAGATACGTAAAATATACGCGAAGATTTACCTACTAGTGTAACTAAAAAGAGTGAAATTATTATTATTTTTAACAAAAACTTAAAACCGACTTCCAAGGTAAAAACAATAATAACATTAATATGAACTAAAAAGTATTAAATAATTTTTACTATCTAATAGTGCCTTTTTCCGAATTCGGCTAAACCTCAACTATTTCTGTACTCAATCTTCATAATTTTGAAGTCGGTGCCAGTTCTAAAAATTTTAAATATTCTGTCAGAGGACTGAAGATTCAGCAATCTGGTACCGACTTCAAAATAATGAAGATTGAGTACAGAAATAGTTGAGGTTTAGCCGAATTCGGAAAAAGGCACTATTAGATAGTAAAAATTAATTAATACTTTTTAGTTCATATTAATGTTATTATTGTTTTTACCTTGGAAGTCGGTTTTAATTTTTTGTTAAAAATAATAATTATAACAACGAGTATAATAACCTTTAAAGTTTACTAATTGACATGATAAGTAGAGGATTTCAGGGAAAGAGAAAGGTGATAATTAAAAATAAATACGATCAATTTTTGCTACAGTAAATTTAGTTGTATAGCATTGCCTTTTAGCAAAAATTATACACAACTAAATTTACGTATCTTAGGATAAGTTTACTATATAATTGTTTGGAGCTATATGACAAGATCTATATAATAATAATCATATGCTTATTATAATTATAGCTCTCGGACTTCTGAAATTTCACGGTCCTAATTATGGCTAATTTGGATGCGCCTTAGTAATTATAAAAGAGATAGTTTTGAAAAATTTAATTTGCGCGCCGGTGCTTTTATTTTATATAATTTATAACCGATAATTGATACTTGTTAATTTTTTATAAAGAATATCAAGCAAGTACTTACCACACGATGATATTTGCTAACTTTCACGCAATATTAGGAACCATGTCCAGAACCAAACACTTTTTCTAGTGACTACAGTTTCACAATAATTATATTTTTTATAGTTTCATGTTCATATGTATAAACCTCTTGACATAATGGTCTCATATATTTAGCCAGGGCATCTGCCTCGGACCGCAACAAGACAAAAATAAATGTTACCTTTATACCCGCTTCTCACACATACAATACAATGCTCTGACGTAAGCTACAACTGGTGCAGAGTGTATAAATTGACCATATTTATAATATCATCTGTACAAACGACCGCCTTTGTAAAGGATGATAACAAGTTTGAAAACAAAAATGTAAGGGACAAGGGTTTTATTGCTTAAAAAATAAAAATACAGAATATAGAGTTCTAAGAAAAACAAAGTTAATATGCTGTTTTTAATATGTAAATCAAACTATATGCCCTAGCACAGCCATTCTCAAAGTGTAATTTATTCTGAAAATGTGACAGATCCCGTTTTGGGCATCCATCAAAAAGTTTAAGAACTCATAAAACATGATGATGAGTTACGATTTATAACTTCACGAAAGGACGTTAAAAATGTTAAATAGTGTAGTGTAATGTACCATACATTTATGCGTTGGCACATCTAAACAATGTGGCTTCAGATTCAAAAATAACCCTTACTTAGTAACTATTAAGTTAATTATTCAATATTCATGGTCTTACTCTAACTAAAGTATAATTATAGTTACTCCATTTTATAATCTCTTAGTAATTTTAAAATTTTGTAGTAATAAATATACAAAAAATTGGATTCTCCTGATGATTTCATTCTTGCATATTTTCAAGTGTAATAAAACCACACGTACCAATGTTGAATTTATTTACACGACTAATAATAAAATCTACATTTATTTTCTAGGTACTTAGCTAGTATTAACAATGCACAATGTTTAAATTCATCGCTTGTTAACAGAAATTAGAATAGATTTGAACTTAAATAATTATTAAGTATAATATTTTAACGAGACAAATTTGGTTTTAAAATAATATATTGATATCTTGAAACCTTGCATGTATCTATCTAGATACTTCTCTACATTTTAAGATGTTATACTTAGGTTTAACTAGGTAGATTTGTTACCGTTTTTGTATCCTGATATAATTATTGTATGGTTACATTTTATAATTATTATAACCACTATCTGCTATAAGTAGTAAATTTTTAGTTTAATCTTTCTTACAATAAAAATTCTAATTTGTTTATAAATTCTATAAAAAATATTCGAAATTTGTTTTATTAACAACTAGGTATACTTTAAAGTATAAAAAATATATAATAATGATTTATTACTAATTAGACCTATCTTCTAAATTATAAAGAACTTAAAAAATCTAGAGATAATCACAGACCACAGCTTTTAAGATTTACCTAACACATGTTCTGGTGGGTAAAAAATCAACGTTTTCAAAATTTCACGGTAACTAAATTAACTAGAAGAACGTAAAACTTTACAATTATAATTCAATTATTCTATTAGTTGAAATAAAAATCAGCCAAGTGCGAGTCAAACTCGCGTACGAAGGGTTCCGTACCGTTATAGAGCAAAAATAGACCAAACATTGGGTTTTTTGTTTTTAGTATTTGTTATTATAGCGGCAACAGAAATACATAATCTGTGAAAATTTCAACTCTCTAGCTATTACCGTTATCGAGTTACAGCCTTGAGACAGACGGACAGACAGACAGACAGACAGACAGACAGACAGACAGACAGAAAGACAGACAGACAGACAGACGGACGGACAGACGGACAGACGGACAGACGGACTGACATCGAAGTGTCAGTAATAGGGTCCCGTTTTTACCCTTTGGGTAAGGAACCCTAAAAAAGATCATGATTTTTCTAATTAAGTAAATTAATTAGGGTAATGCGCCATCCTAAAATTATCTTTACAATGCAACGATTCGAGTTTAGTATTCTATACATATATTACTTTATATATTGGAGCTCCGATATACAGAGCGTAACAAAACTAAGTGATAAAGATAACACTTTAAGTTGTGTCCGTGTTCCTTGTAGCAAGGTCACTGTAAAAGTAGCAGCGCTGAAGGACCAAGTTTTTTTTACCTTTGCATGGGCAAGCGCCCCAGCGTCACGAGTTTCCCTATACAATAGTATACAACATAGGTACAAATTATTCAGCTATCTGAAACGCTGTATTAACTTGGCCCACAGGCTGCATCTTCTCTATCTTCTCTTCTTTTAACTTCCTCTCTCTGCTCTGTCTGTACTCTACCACGTAGTACAGAGTCAGGCCGAGGATCATGCCACCAAACATGAGGTACGTCTTGGTGCTAGTTCGGAGGTGGGGGGAGATGACGTAGGCGATGATGTACCCCACTGATTCCCAGAGACGGAAGTTGGAGAAGGAGGCTTCTTCACGTCCAGGGAAGAGGCAGCCGGAGAATGCTGGAGATAAAATTATATGGGTGATAGAGACTAAATTAGAATTGCTTTGTAGACAACGAAGTCTACGTATATTTTAAACATTTTGATGCTAGCTTATGAAACTCTTTACTAGGAATTTTGACGGCAAATATGTAGCGTACTCTACATCAAAAGCCTCATAGAGCCACTTGCGCTAGTCCGTCTAATTTAATTAATTAATATTATAAATCCTGGACAAATTGTAAATCTGGGATTAAATAACATAATTCCCCATAATGTAAAAGAAAATGCGGGATGTATTGATAAAAAATTAGCAAAAACCCAGACAGGCATAAATGCGCCTGCAAATAAGATTATTGCTATAAGTGTTAGATAAGGTTGTACTCTTCTAGTGCATTATGTGTCTCAAAATCTATACATAATAATTATAATAATAATATCTATGGACGCTTCACACCACGTCAGTCTGGCCCCGTGGTAAGTACCTGAAGGACTTGTGTTACAGGTTCCAGACAACGGAAATATATTTAATACTTTTATACTATACATATATTTAAGATTTTTATTATACGATACACATATTTAATACACATCCATGACCCAGGAACTTTATAAACTTTTTGTTCCGTCGGCGGGACTCGAACCCGCGACCTCCGGCTTGAGCTACCAATGCGCTCACCACTGCGCCACGGAGGTCGTCAAAATAGACAGGCATTCGTCATGTCTACGAGTATGATAGTGCTACTCAAGTACTCACCGTTGATCTGCACCATCCATATGGAGTCGCACAGTCCCCAGAGCACGGCCACCGCGTACAGCACAGTGAGCGAGTTCGCCTGCGGCCGCCAAGTCAGGAGCGTGATGAATAGTATGCTCTGTACCACCGCGCCGATCGTCACTAGTGGCACGCGGCCTGTCAGCTGAAGGATGTGGCTATGATAGTGCTACTCACCGTTGATCTGCACCATCCATATGGAGTCGCACAGTCCCCAGAGTACGGCCACCGCGTACATCACAGTGAGCGAGTTCGCCTGCGGCCGCCAAGTCAGGAGCGTGATGAACAGCATGCTCTGTACCACCGCGCCGATCGTCACTAGTGGCACGCGGCCTGTTAGCTGAAGGATGTGGCTATGATAGTGCTACTCACCGTTGATCTGCACCATCCATATGGAGTCGCACAGTCCCCAGAAGACGGCCACCGCGTACATCACAGTGAGCGAGTTCGCCTGCGGCCGCCAAGTCAGGAGCGTGATGAACAGCATGCTCTGTACCACCGCGCCGATCGTCACTAGTGGCACGCGGCCTGTCAGCTGAAGGATGTGGCTATGATAGTGCTACTCACCGTTGATCTGCACCATCCATATGGAGTCGCACAGTCCCCAGAGCACGGCCACCGCGTACAGCACAGTGAGCGAGTTCGCCTGCGGCCGCCACGTCAGGAGCGTAATGAGCAGCATGCTCTGTACCGCCGCCCCGATCGTCACTAGCGGCACGCGGCCTGTCAGCTGAAGGATGTGGCTATGATAGTGCTACTCACCGTTGATTTGCATCATCCATATGGAGTCGCAAAGTCCCCAGAGTACGGCCACCGCGTACATCACAGTGAGCGAGTTCGCCTGCGGCCGCCAAGTCAGGAGCGTGATGAACAGCATGCTCTGTACCACCGCGCCGATCGTCACTAGTGGCACGCGGCCTGTCAGCTGAAGGATGTGGCTATGATAGTGCTACTCACCGTTGATCTGCACCATCTATATGGAGTCGCACAGTCCCCAGAGTACGGCCACCGCGTACATCACAGTGAGCGAGTTCGCCTGCGGCCGCCAAGTCAGGAGCGTGATGAACAGCATGCTCTGTACCACCGCGCCGATCGTCACTAGTGGCACGCGGCCTGTCAGCTGAAGGATGTGGCTATAATAGTGCTACTCACCGTTGATCTGCACCATCCATATGGAGTCGCACAGTCCCCAGAGTACGGCCACCGCGTACATCACAGTGAGCGAGTTCGCCTGCGGCCGCCAAGTCAGGAGCGTGATGAACAGCATGCTCTGTACCACCGCGCCGATCGTCACTAGTGGCACGCGGCCTGTCAGCTGAAGGATGTGGCTATGATAGTGCTACTCACCGTTGATCTGCACCATCCATATGGAGTCGCACAGTCCCCAGAGTACGGCCACCGCGTACATCACAGTGAGCGAGTTCGCCTGCGGCCGCCAAGTCAGGAGCGTGATGAACAGCATGCTCTGTACCACCGCGCCGATCGTCACTAGTGGCACGCGGCCTGTCAGCTGAAGGATGTGGCTATGATAGTGCTACTCACCGTTGATCTGCACCATCCATATGGAGTCGCACAGTCCCCAGAGTACGGCCACCGCGTACATCACAGTGAGCGAGTTCGCCTGCGGCCGCCAAGTCAGGAGCGTGATGAACAGCATGCTCTGTACCACCGCGCCGATCGTCAATAGTGACACGCGGCCTGTCAGCTGAAGGATGTGGCTATGATAGTGCTACTCACCGTTGATCTGCACCATCCATATGGAGTCGCACAGTCCCTAGAGAACGGCCACCGCGTACAGCACAGTGAGCGAGTTCGCCTGCGGCCGCCACGTCAGGAGCGTGATGAGCAGCATGCTCTGTACCGCCGCCCCGATCGTCACTAGCGGCACGCGGCCTGTCAGCTGAAGGATGTGGCTATGATAGTGCTACTCACCGTTGATTTGCACCATCCATATGGAGTCGCACAGTCCCCAGAGTACGGCCACCGCGTACATCACAGTGAGCGAGTTCGCCTGCGGCCGCCAAGTCAGGAGCGTGATGAACAGCATGCTCTGTACCACCGCGCCGATCGTCACTAGTGGCACGCGGCCTGTCAGCTGAAGGATGTGGCTATGATAGTGCTACTCACCGTTGATCTGCACCATCCATATGGAGTCGCACAGTCCCCAGAGTACGGCCACCGCGTACATCACAGTGAGCGAGTTCGCCTGCGGCCGCCAAGTCAGGAGCGTGATGAATAGCATGCTCTGTACCACCGCGCCGATCGTCACTAGTGGCACGCGGCCTGTCAGCTGAAGGATGTGGCTATGATAGTGCTACTCACCGTTGATCTGCACCATCCATATGGAGTCGCACAGTCCCCAGAGTACGGCCACCGCGTACATCACAGTGAGCGAGTTCGCCTGCGGCCGCCAAGTCAGGAGCGTGATGAACAGCATGCTCTGTACCACCGCGCCGATCGTCACTAGTGGCACGCGGCCTGTCAGCTGAAGGATGTGGCTATGATAGTGCTACTCACCGTTGATCTGCACCATCCATATGGAGTCGCACAGTCCCCAGAGTACGGCCACCGCTTACATCACAGTGAGCGAGTTTGCCTGCGGCCGCCAAGTCAGGAGCGTGATGAACAGCATGCTCTGTACCACCGCGCCGATCGTCACTAGCGGCACGCGGCCTGTCAGCTGAAGGATGTGGCTATGATAGTGCTACTCACCGTTGATCTGCACCATCCATATGGAGTCGCACAGTCCCCAGAGTACGGCCACCGCGTACATCACAGTGAGCGAGTTCGCCTGCGGCCGCCAAGTCAGGAGCGTGATGAACAGCATGCTCTGTACCACCGCGCCGATCGTCACTAGTGGCACGCGGCCTGTCAGCTGAAGGATGTGGCTATGATAGTGCTACTCACCGTTGATCTGCACCATCCATATGGAGTCGCACAGTCCCCAGAGTACGGCCACCGCGTACATCACAGTGAGCGAGTTCGCCTGCGGCCGCCAAGTCAGGAGCGTGATGAACAGCATGCTCTGTACCACCGCGCCGATCGTCACTAGTGGCACGCGGCCTGTCAGCTGAAGGATGTGGCTATGATAGTGCTACTCACCGTTGATCTGCACCATCCATATGGAGTCGAACAGTCCCCAGAGTACGGCCACCGCGTACATCACAGTGAGCGAGTTCGCCTGCGGCCGCCAAATCAGGAGCGTGATGAATAGCATGCTCTGTACCACCGCGCCGATCGTCACTAGTGGCACGCGGCCTGTCAGCTGAAGGATGTGGCTATGATAGTGCTACTCACCGTTGATCTGTACCATCCATATGGAGTCGCACAGTCCCCAGAGTACGGCCACCGCGTACATCACAGTGAGCGAGTTCGCCTGCGGCCGCCAAGTCAGGAGCGTGATGAACAGCATGCTCTGTACCACCGCGCCGATCGTCACTAGTGGCACGCGGCCTGTCAGCTGAAGGATGTGGCTATGATAGTGCTACTCACCGTTGATCTGCACCATCCATATGGAGTCGCACAGTCCCCAGAGTACGGCCACCGCGTACATCACAGTGAGCGAGTTCGCCTGCGGCCGCCAAGTCAGGAGCGTGATGAACAGCATGCTCTGTACCACCGCGCCGATCGTCACTAGTGGCACGCGGCCTGTCAGCTGAAGGATGTGGCTATGATAGTGCTACTCACCGTTGATCTGCACCATCCATATGGAGTCGCACAGTCCCCAGAGTACGGCCACCGCGTACATCACAGTGAGCGAGTTCGCCTGCGGCCGCCAAGTCAGGAGCGTGATGAACAGCATGCTTTGTACCACCGCGCCGATCGTCACTAGTGGCACGCGGCCTGTCAGCTGAAGGATGTGGCTATGATAGTGCTACTCACCGTTGATCTGCACCATCCATATGGAGTCGAACAGTCCCCAGAGTACGGCCACCGCGTACATCACAGTGAGCGAGTTCGCCTGCGGCCGCCAAATCAGGAGCGTGATGAATAGCATGCTCTGTACCACCGCGCCGATCGTCACTAGTGGCACGCGGCCTGTCAGCTGAAGGATGTGGCTATGATAGTGCTACTCACCGTTGATCTGTACCATCCATATGGAGTCGCACAGTCCCCAGAGTACGGCCACCGCGTACATCACAGTGAGCGAGTTCGCCTGCGGCCGCCAAGTCAGGAGCGTGATGAACAGCATGCTCTGTACCACCGCGCCGATCGTCACTAGTGGCACGCGGCCTGTCAGCTGAAGGATGTGGCTATGATAGTGCTACTCACCGTTGATCTGCACCATCCATATGGAGTCGCACAGTCCCCAGAGTACGGCCACCGCGTACATCACAGTGAGCGAGTTCGCCTGCGGCCGCCAAGTCAGGAGCGTGATGAACAGCATGCTCTGTACCACCGCGCCGATCGTCACTAGTGGCACGCGGCCTGTCAGCTGAGGGAATAGGGTTTTATAAGTTATCTAAGGCCGGCCATAGACGGACCGCATCTTGCAGTCGAAACCGACTGCAAAATGCGGTTACCGCACGGCGATCTGCAGTTTTGCCACTCGAGCAGTTTTTGAACTATCGGTGCAAACAACGCGACCGCTTTTGAGCAGTCGGTCGCGACTGCTGCAAGTTGTGGTTCGTCTATGGCCAGTCTAAAGTTCATTCGTTTGAAATCATCAAAATGGGCTGACATTAGACTATAATTTAGAAAGCCTAATAACGCTCAAATGGTCGAATCACACATCAACTACAACTGTCTAGCCAGTACTTATCTACAGTACAAGTGAACGTTAGAAGAAAATAAATTATTATACTCTTCCATGGATCCCTGATGCAACGAATAGTTAAAAGTAATTTAAAGAAGATTACCTTCGCTAAATAGCCTGACATCATACAGCCGAGTGCATCAGCGACGCCGAACGCTAGCATGACGAACCCAACTGATCCCGTGCCCACCGCACATGATACGAACGCCTGCAGAAAGGGTTACGTATTACTTTCGAAACTTACGAAATTATGGGCCTGTTTTACCACTCACTGATAAGTGCCGGATAGGCACACAACTTATTTGACAGAGTATAGAGCATCTTAAAATTTAGTATGTTATTATTTTTAGCAATATTCCGCGAGATATATTGCTAAAAATAATAACATACGGCTATGGATTTGCGCAAACTGCAAAGTCACGCCTGATTCTAATATTAACTATCGAGCATCTGTCAGATAAGTTAAGGATATCTTATCCGGTACTTTACAGTAAGTGGTGAAACAGCCCCCTAATTGTTCGTTCGTATAAAATGTTGGTAAGTGCGACAGCCATCAGATTTTCTAATGTGATAGTTAACTAAATATACTTGTATTATTACGAATAACAAGAAATGGAACACTATAATAGCGAAAGCTGAAATGTTTTAGCCCTGGCAATGTATGATTTGCCCAATATCACATACCGCGGTGAAGTCAGAGCCAAAGAAGGCCTGCTCATAGCCAACGAAGATGTTGATGAGCACGATCATGATCTGGTGCGGCTCCCCCATAAGCCTCAGCGTCACCGCCATCATAGCAAACCCGGAGATATTGGCGCCAGACTTCTCCCGGACTGACTCGTACCTGGAATGGTCCAGGGAACATCATGTATGAGACTTTAGGCTTTGACCAATCGATTGTATGAAGAAAAACTTTGAAATGCTTACACATTTAAGGCATAAGCCAATTCAAGTGGTATTTGTTACTTATTGATATTGTGTGTCAATAATTGTTCATTCGTTGACGGACGTTGTTCGTAGAGTCCACATCCTGAGGATGCTCCGGTGTTGGAGCGAAACGCTCGTCGAGGATTTCAACCTGCATGGTGGTGAGGGGCCTTGCACGGATTTGCCAACATTATTGCTTGTGTGGTGGTGTTGTTTGCAAGTTCTTGCATGCGAGTGTACGCATAGGCAGTGTGGGAGGAGGGAGGTGCTGTACGCATGCCTATGCGTGCACTCACTCATTTACTTAAAGGTGGAAGTTTATTTCGCGGAATATTGCTAAAAATAATAACAAACTAAATTTTAAGCTATTGATTTCCGCAAAGTAACGCCTGATTCCTTTAACTAATTGTTCATTCGTCTTCGTCTCCGTAATTAGCGATAGCAACTTGGCTAAAGGCTACTAATGTAAAGCTTTGTTATAAAAGCTATTTAAGGAGTATAAGAAACATACTAATTAATAATGAATTTACCGTTTCAAAGAATCCACACCAACAGCAACAATGAGAGCAGCGCAGGCCATGCACGCCAGATAAATGCCTGTTAATAAATAACATTCACATTAACACATTTAAGTAAGTAACTTTGCTATTGTAACAGAAATTGCAGAATAAATAACATTCTAAGCTAGCAATTTTTAACATCCCTCTTACAATATTCAATTCAAATACATTGTGATTGGTAAAATAATAACTTATTGAAAGTTACGTATATCCGTAGGTTGTACCCAACTAACAAGAGGACTATAGGAATCCTACCAGAAATCATCTGTATCTTCTCGATGGGCTGATGCTGTATGGCTTCCTTGGAGTCGGCACTGGGCAGGAAGTTGGCGCCACATATCTCGGGGATCAGCGACGCGTTCACCAGGGTTACCGCTGCTTCGTTGTCACCTGATGTTATCACTGGAATTTTTAAAAAAACGGTTACAGAAGTGGTTAATTAGTGTCTTTTTTATATAATCAATTGAGTCACAGGTTTTTAACTACGATATAAAAGTTACCACCAATACGATAGCAACGAAATTACGAAACAAAGAAATGCTATTTAAATCCCGATAAAAAATTGAACTTTCCTGAGAGAATTATACTTACTTTGTGAAGCAACAAGGGGCATTGATAAAGCGGTCAAAGACAGCAGGTATAAAGGTATTTATAGACACTTTTATCGGATACTTACCCAAGGAGGAGATGAGGTTGCCCCAAATCTGGTTCAGCTGAAATATCATGAAGAATATTCCGAGGAACCGCGTTAGTAACGCGCTGGCAGGTATCTTGGTTATCTGACTGTACGCCTCTGATACCTGAAAATAACCGAACACTCTTTTATTTATGTCGGTTATAAAAACATTGATCTTTTATTTTAGAACTTTAGAAGTGGAATTGGATTGATTGGATGAACTTTAGAATTTTACAACACTGCAAATAAATTACTCTCAATTTATCATCTAAACAGCCGTGAATGCAAAATGAATAAAATGAATGGTTGATGAATCTTAACTATAATGAAACTGAAAACCTCCTTATTAACATATTATAGTGGCACTAATAATAATAAACTCTTAAACTCAGACACACAAACCCACACATAACACACACACACACACACACACACACACACACACACACACACACACACACACACACACACACACACACACACACACACACACATATATATACATATATATAAATAACGATAAGAAAGTTAGTAGGTAAATTAAAGTAAAATAGTTAACAACGATAATTCAAATTTTATAAATGTTTTGTGCTTTCGAAGAAATATTGTAAACTGTATGATTGTTATTAATAATTACGGCGAAGGAATTGCGGCGGCGAATCTATAATTAACAAAATTATAGAGTAACTGGAGAGGGGGAGCCAGGAGTCCCAAGGCACAGGGTAACCTAGTTTGGGCTCCTGTCTCCCACACTGCAAGTCTAAAATGTTTGTCATATTTTTGTATTTTGTTTTCATTTTTTCTGTGTACTTGTTGTGGGAGAAATAAACTTATTTTATTATTATATTATTATTATTATTTTGATCCAGATTTAAAGTGATTATGTAACAAATAGCTATACCAGAGTTATACTGAGTATGGGCTTGACATTTGTACGCGACAATTTGGCAACTTTGAATAAATTCATTGCATAATATTGAGATTAAATTCTCATATTTTAAGATTTAAATTAAATTCTCATATTTTAAGACTCAAGAACCCCTTAAAGGTCAAGGCATATGGGCTAAAGTTGTCAGTTTTGAATTTTTATTGATAACGCATAAAATAATGCAAAATTTACAGTAAATCAAATACCCCTAATTCTCTACGGCTATAGGGCAGTAGCAAAATGTGAAAGAGTGACGCTACTGTAAAGCATACCCAACGAACAATATGGCCCGTCCCTCGTTAAAATTGCATATATTTTCTTTCCACACCATAATATTTAACAAACTTTTGTAGCAAAATAACTGGCCTAACTAACTGAAAGACTGACCTTTATCAGGAAGCCACGCTATTCTTATATATTGGAATAAGGTATCTAGCAACTAGCAAACCAAATAGCACACCATTCTGAATCACTCAATCGAAGTTTCTATATAGTCATAGCAAGACATATAGGACGTCTAAGTTACTTCATTGGGTTGCGGCCCGACTGGACAAAACACCAAGAGGGCTTTCGACGTAAGATATGTATGAATAACTTTAGCTCCAAGCATATTCCCACTACGAGTAGCAATTCATAGATACTTACTATAGCCAAGTATGTACATTTCGAACACCACAGCGGGCCACCGCCGAGGCCCAGTATCAGAGCTGCGGGGATCATGGTGTAGAACTTTGGGTACATCTGCGACGCGATCCACGGCATGTACGTGATGAAGGAGACTGATATCGCCCACTTTGGGCCGATCCATCTGTAAATTAACGTGTTCTTTGTAAAGGAAGACGAGCTATGAAAAACATTTTTCATAGCTAGTCTTCATTTACAAAGAAAATCTCGTCTTCCTACACAAAATCAGCAGAAATATCTTCAGTGTAAAATTAATGTCACGCCAATTTTCTGGTTGTAACTTGTAACTAATCCGTTCCGGAGGATGGCTCTTTCAATGCGGAACAAAAGCAATTGAAATATTCTTCTTCTCAAGATTAATTTACATACTATTATTTAACATAATAATGACTTACTCTAATAACTTGTTGGTAAGTTCAATGCACTAAATTGAAGGTGAGAATGCAATGCAATGGCACGTATAGTCCGTTTTTATTATTATGGAGAAAATGTCTATGTCCTTTATCTGCCAAAGGCTTTGTCCATATTTCAAGTATCATTTTCGCGTATCAGATCTCCGTCGCGCAGCACCGAAGCGTATCATGTTCGCTAGTGTGGACGCAAAATGATCGCGATCATGATAGGCCTGAATTACACGGTTAATATTATCACGATTCTAGTATCACGGGATTCACAAATAGTACTGCTATACTGCGATTCGGATTACACCATCAATATTATCACGGAATATTAAAACGGTGTAATCTGCGCCATTCACCCGCGTATCTGATACGTTTCGTATAAAAATCGATAAAAGATACGCTATGGTCAAAATAGGCGTCCACACCTAGGATACTCGATACGATACGCCTGATACGGATACGACTACTTGATACAAAGCCTAACATTTCAAAAACTATCTCAGCACTTCAGCAGCTTAAACGTCAACATACAGACAGACTTTCGCATTTAAATACTAGAATAACTAAAGTTAGGGCCTGTTTCACCGCTTCCTGATAAGGTGCCGGAAATGCTTATTTGACAGATTCTCCATACTCTATCTGTCAAGTTAAGTGGTGGATAGCCTTATCAGGAACCGGTGAAACAGGCCCTTAATATCTCACTTTATGATGAAGACAGGTAGGAAGAGATTGGAGAATATGAGTCCGGCGTACACGGCCGCCAGAGACGCCGTACCCAGACCGTCCTCCGCGTTGATGGAGCTTTGGAGATTTGATGCACCCTGGAAGTAGAACATGTACAGTCATGAGTCAACGATAGCCACATTATCTACGCAGTAGCGTGTCTGTGTGAACTGGCGAGAAGCACCTTGTGTATTATATTACACGAATCATTTTCATATTTTAAGCTTTCGCGTTGCATTATAATTAAATCTTAAGTTAAATGGCGACTTATTCAAATAGTAATGCTACTACGAGTATTTACATATTATGTTAGCGGATGTCAATGGACAAGCTACATAATATTATATTTATTTTATTTAAATCTGTATATTATGTTAGTCACTATAATTATATAAGTTTAATTAGTGATTATTATATTTTGAATAGTAAATAAGAAAGGTAATTGATTTTGACAAATAGTTAGTTATAAATGGACAGGAGGATTATTTACTTCCGTTATAACTTCCTCATCTCATATTTAAGTAAATAATTATCTTAACCCGGCATCATAGGGGCAGAAAAGTGTTACACGGACGTTGGAGTGGGTCTCACATACCCGTGTGTTAGATATGAAAATTAATCCAACTTTTTATAATAATCAATTTATTTTATATGTTTATATTAAGTTCATTATGTATTTATATGAATTAACGAAACACAAATATATTATATAATTTTTAACCATATTTAATAGAGCTTTAAAAAAAGAACGACAAAAATTAACAAATATTTCTCCTCTACTTACATGTTACTCTATTACTAATTAACAATCAGTTTTAATTTTTAGTAGCACTTATTTAGAGAATACTAAAATATTTTTATAAAAAATTAACAAATAATCACATCTAATGATTGTCTTTGGTACAATCAGCACAGAAAGATACAACATGTTCTAAGCAAATGTATTGGTGCAAGTTGCAACTTTCGCAAGTGTAATAATTCGTTTTATGGTGTTTTTTGGCTGGACAGTCTTGGCATCTTTTGCGAATATTCGGCTTCCTTGCCGGAGGTTCCCCTGAAGATTCACCAAGTTTTCAATAGGTGTCTTGTACCAAATTTTACCGTCTTTGCCACGAACTGGCCGATTCAGATGTACAATGCTCTTCTGACAATCGATTTCTATCGTGCGTTGTCGTTCTGCCTCTTCTCGATCCATTTTGAGATTAACCTATCAAGCCCCATAATAAAATAACAAAAGAATTTCAAGAATCCACCATCGAAGGATTAAAGTACTTCAACTACCTACAAAAAACGCAAAAAAAAGTAATTAAGTAAGTACCTACAAAAAATAAAATACATTTAACTATAAATCATCTAATTTTATTGTAAAACACAACAAAAATACAAGGATTAAATGTTAAAAACACTGATAATTATTAAAATAATGCCTGCGTAAAGTGTTCCAAAATTGTTACACTGACTGCAAGGATGGGTCTCACATACCTTATGCAACAACAGGGGCGGGCCACCCTGTTACTACCGTTGCAACACGGCCGAAACGTCGAGAAAAAGTATGTACTCGTAGTAGCATTACCTACTATTTGAATAAGTCACGTTAAGTCCCGATTAATAAGTTTCGAATCATTTGCAGCTATTTTGTGGAACGGAAGTTTCAATAGCGTTCTAATGTTATGCGTAATCGCCTTAAAATGTATTTAAATTATTATGGAAATAGGTCGCGCATCGCGCGGACGAATAAAAATTATTATTTTTAACAAAAAATTAAAACCGACTTCCAAGGTAAAAACAATAATAACATTAATATGAACTAAAAAGTATTAAATAATTTTTACTATCTAATAGTGCCTTTTAATAGGCTACTTGACCTATATTCAATTTCATTGAACAAATGCATATTTCTAGTAGAACTTGGCCTAGGGAACCGTATTCACAAACGGCGGAGTAATCGTTGAACATACAAAAAAAAATCCACAGCCGAACATATAACCTCCTCGTTTTTTGGAAGTCGGTTAAAAATAACTTTTCTCACCTCCGGGCGGAAAACGTCAACTTTCTTCCCGCTGCGCTTACCGATGTTGCCGTTTTCCGCCTCCGTCGATGAGAAAAATAGTATACGCACCACGGGCAGTAAATAAGAAAGCCTCAGATCACAATATGTTTGCTATTACATGTGATCTGAGACATTTCTTATTTTCCTGCCCTAGGTGCGTAATGTACTATGTCCATTCAAATGTATCCAAAAGAGTAATTTTTTTAAGATTTGACGGCCTGATGATCAAAAACAAGCCTTTTTAAAGGCAGTACGCGTATTTGAGACGGTTTCTGAATTAAACGATAATAATATAACATTTAAGCTTGGCAAATATTATAAGACTAGAAGACACCGTTACTCCAAAATTTGTTTATCGCGCGTCAACCGTACATTTTTCCGGGATAAAAAGTATGCTATGTTCTTTACCGGGATTCAAAGTATCTTCATACGAAATTTCAGCTAAATCGGTTTATTATTTTGGGCGTGAAGAGGTAACAGACAGACAGACACACTTTCGTATGTATAAAATTAATATGCATTCTGCGTAGTCGTAAGTCCAGCCATAGACCGCGTCTTGCAGTCGATCTCTCTGTTGCCGCACGGCGATCTGCGGTTTCCATACTAAATTCATATCCGTAAATTGCAATACACGGACCGCTCGAGCAGTTCTTGAGCGGTCCGAGCATTTGTTCAACGCGACCGCTCTAGGTCCCGACTGCAACTTGCAGTCCGTCTATCATCAATGGCCAGTCTAACTGATTTAAATCAACAAATATAATTTAGGCCATTAAACTTACACAGTAGGCTGTGAACTGCATCATGAAGGCCAGGCCGATGACCACGACGTTCTTCGTGATCCGCCAAGTCTCCCGCGGCGACGGCTCGAACTTCTTGTCCTGCATCCTGTATCTCGGGTGTTACACTAATCTTGCAGGCGTAACACTAATATCACGGGTGTAACACCAATCTCACAGGTATCACATCAATATCACGAGTGTCACACAAATTTCACAGGCGTAACAAACTCCAGACAGGCATTAATCAGATACTTGATTGATATCACTGATGTTACAATAACACACTCATAATCACATTTATGTCTAACCCACATTTACATTCAATCGAAGAAAATCTGTAAAGAAAGTATTTTTTAAACCAACTAAAGATTTAAGATATTATCATCATTGTAAAGTAATGCTTTAACTTAGAGTCCGTATACGAAATTTTGCCAATGAATATGAAATTACAAAGGTTCGCTACAGAAATATTATTTGGTTTTTTCCCCTTATTAGATTTTTAAATATACATATTTAAGCGCGGACTGCCGACTCGAGAGTCGAGCCTTGCGGCGAGTAATATAATGTGAGATTTAGGTTGTTTTGAATCGTGTTTTTGGCACCATTTGTTTTTTTTTTTGTTTTTTCTCGAATAGAATAGAATTTTATATATAAATTATTTCTGTAGTTTTCTTTTTATGAATTACAGCTCCAAGTTGCCGAAATTAACAGCAATTCTTTGCCCATTTTCTCTAAAATGTTTCCGAGTTACATATTTTTTTACTCAACTATTTCATATTAAAGTGGTAAAAAGTAATTCCAACATTGTATAGACGACTTTCTCAACAGTATATTGTATTTTTTTTATACCGTTAAGACTTCAATACAATTCATAAACAGGTGATATTCTAAACCTTTTACAGCAAAAATCACAAAACTGTCGCGGGTTTGAGTTGGAATATTTAAAAATACTTAAAAAAAATTCTAGCTCCAACATTAGATTATAATTGAAATGATCTTACATGTTGTGCATTAAAATTTATCCACGACAGATTATTTAAAAACACAATAACTTTATTTATCAGCTATTATCAGGTATTATTTTTCAATGTGAAGGTTGTTTATGTTTTTCCTTTCCTTGTAAAGTACTACTGAGTACTCATAAAAAACCGGTACCTATAGTAGACGGTAACTTTAACCGTAACATGGAGTCTCTAAATATACGGATGATGTATCAAACACGTGTCTTAATCGGACACACACGTGACTATCAGGTTTGTGACCACAAATTATACGTCTATCATTTTAGTCCAAACGAGTTTTACATAATTTGACCTAGGAATCAACAGTTTATTTACGTTTTGTGTTTTTCTAAAAACAATTATTATTATTGTTGGTTTGGCAGGTATAATTATTATTAATGTTACCTAGACAGAAAAAAGGCAGTTTATCGGAGTAATCTTACTCATAGACCTGGATCCCAAAAGCGTAAGACATAACTTACTTTCTGATGGATGAAACCATAGGTTCTTGGTAGTGACTCTTGTACTTAGAATACCTGTAGCTCTAAGTGTGACACCTGGTCAGGTACCAGGTACCAAAGTGGACAAAAAATGAGTCTTACTGTAGGTCTTACTTTACTTATTTTCTGATGGCTAATATTTATATATAATTTGTAGATTATTGTTCTGAACTAGTATCATATAGTGTAAGTGACTATAGTGAGAGTGAGTATAGCTCCATGTAGAGCTTCACAAATTCGAAGGTATTCTAAGTACATAAGGAACCACTGAGAACATAAGGTTTCATCCATAATATTGTGACAGTAAGTTGTCTTATCGCTCTGGGATCTGGGTCTAACAGGTAGGCACATGACTAGGTATATGACCAAAAAATACTCAATGGTATCCATACTTTAATAATATTCACTACATGTTAGAAAGGGGAGGTACAGTCTGGATATGGACAGACAGACAGACGGACAGGCTGAAATATCTTTATTATCGGGTCCCGTTTTTACCCTTTGGGTAAGGAAACAGGGGAAAATTATCCATCTTTGTTATTATACGTCGCGGGCAACAGCTAGTAGAAAATAAATTCTTGTAATATCGTATTGTTTTCTAAGGTGTTATATTAATTTATAAAATAAAACACAAAGCCTTTGAAAAAAAAAATAGCAAAAAGTTATTTTTAAAACGTCTGATAATAGTTTTGGTCATTGAAAAGTGTCTTACACTACATGATACTAGTTCAGAACAATAATCTACAAATTATATATAAATATTAGCCATCAGAAAATAAGTAAAGTAAGACTCATTTTTTGTCCACTTTGGTACCTGGTACCTGACCACTGACCAGGTGTCACACTTAGAGCTACACAAATTCGCAGGTATTCTAAGTACACGAGGCACTACCAAGAACCTATGGTTCCATCCATCAGAAAGTAAGTTATGTCTTACGCTTTTGGTATCCAGGTCTATCAGGCTGGATTAAGGATTTATAATATGCTAACACTCAAACGATATAATATGTACTTCGCATCGAAGACCTATTTGTTCTAAGTAGTCTTACGAGAACAGTAAACGAACATGCAGCGCTAACGGCTTATCACGGCTATGTGTCAACTGTTCTTAGTTATGGACTTATTATTTGGGGAAACTCCTCACATATAGACAAGGCATTTATAGCTCAAAAGAAATGCCTCAGAGCAATAGCTAAAAAACCGCCGTATGAATCCTGTAAGCCTGTGTTTAAAAAATTTAACATTCTGCCTTTACCGTGCATGTACATTCTAGAGGTGTTTAAATTTGTCATCAAAAATAAGAATTCTTTTATACAATTATTAGATAAATACCCCACTAAATATTTTCGTAATCAACACAGATTAATTATAGACAAGAAACCCAAAACCCGGCACATTTAAAAAGTTTAACGTACAATAGATCTGTAAGAGAACTAAAAAAATGCTGATGAATAAGTGTTATTACAGTGTAAAAGAATTCTTAGGGCCTGTTTCACCGCTTCCTGATAAGGCTATCCACCACTTAATTTGACAGATGGAGTATGGAAAATCTGTCAAATAACCCTATCGGGTACCTTATCAGGAAGCGGTGAAACAGGCCATTAGAGTCGTAAACTTACCTGTGAATTGTGATATTATATCTTTTATTATTATTTTTTTTTATTAATTTCTAATTTATTGTAATTTTTGTATATTGTTTTAGTATTTTAAATTGACATGTTATGTATAAAATTAATTGTTCATTGTTTATTATTGCATATAATATTTTAGGAGTATTAATTGAATTGCAATTTTTTTTATAATATTATAGTATTATTTTAGGAATTTTAAATGAATTGTTAAAAAATGACTATTAAGTACTTAGATTTAAGACTATATTGCACACCATGTATTATGTGGTAGAATGAAAGCTCCAAATAATTAATCTTAAGACCTTTGTAACTTCATTGTAGCAATAAATAAATTCTGATTCTGATTCTGATTCGAAACGATATAAATCAAGCCGATAGAAAGTCGAACGCTAAAAAAAATATATCCACAGCCGAACATATAACTTTCTCTTTTTTGGAAGTCGGTTAAAAATCGAGCCTTTTTGCGTATAAATGTAAAAAGTTGGTTACAAAGAACATCTCACACAATTAGATTGAATATTCTCTCATAGTTCGTATAAGATCTTCCCACATCGATATACTTACTGTGTAATGTGTATTACACGTATAATAGTAATCAATAAAAATTATCAACCTCAAGTACTTAGCTCTTTAAATCAATCGTGGATTTCCCCAAGGAAACGTCCTTTTCTAAGTACATATAAATCTAATACCTAGATATAATAACTAAACTAGATTAACCAGATTTTAGAATAAAATATTCATTGCTTACAAAGATGCAATATAGAATATTATTTCATCACGTCGAAGCTATGCATATGAAACCGAGGTTCATTTTTAAGTAAAGCCGGCTGTACACTCTCGCCGAGACACGTGAGGCGGCCCGAGTGCGAGAGTGTAAATGGCCTTGTCTCGCCTGTCTCGGATCCTCTCGGTCCGTTGTCGGTATTTTGCGCCCGAGACAAAGGGTCTCGCGAGAAAAACGAGAGCACTACTGTACACTCTCGCGTCTTTCAGTACTAGTCCCGCTGTTGGACAGTGTAGAACAGAAAAATAACAATAATAAACGTCGTTATTAGTCATTATCTGTGAGAAATAAAATTAAATATGATTATAAATCTTTGGATTACAATGATATCTTTCGATGCATGGTGAATGGTGAATGGTCGTTTTCGTTCATCTTCTATAAGTTCTTAACTGCGATTGAACTAAGCGAGAATGTACATGATCGCACTCGGGCAAGGGGCTCTCGCACGAGACTATCGCCCGAGAGCTCTCGGCGAGAGTGTACAGCGGGCATAACGTTTTTCACGTAACTTTCTGCCGCGCACTATAAAACTCTGAAACGAACTTAAGGTTTCTAGACCCTTAAATTCCTCACAGGCAAAAAGTTTCTAGGACCTAGGTAGACCCTTAAAATCGTAAACGAACAGTTTGATGAAAACGGTCTTAAGTGTTTTCTTTCTATTGACTTTCATTTTTATAAAACTATCCTATGTCTTTTCCAAAACTCAAAATATCTCCATACCTATCCAAATCGGTTTAGTAGATCGTAAACAGCTCTTGCATTTACAATGTTAGTATAGATTAAACGTTAATCCACGTTCCTAGTTCCTACTACATTGCTAAGTAAACATTAGCACAATGCATACGGGTATAATCCGACCAAGGGCAACTTATATACTGAGATAAACTCTTTTGAATATATTATTTAGGTTTTATTTTTGGTACCTTGACCTAGATAGCATTATCAACACTAATTTACATGGGCATTTTTCTCCTCTGTGGTTCAGAGGTTTAGTAATTAGCTCTGAATTCGGAGGTTTCATGTTCGATTCTCATGGATGCAACAAAAATGTAATTTTCAAATGAACAAAATGATATATACGTCTAAGAGGCATTTAGTCGGTCTTGCGCCTGATCGAGAGTAAAATGAATAGAGTGTTCCTATGCATTTATCACACACTTGGGCATTATAATAGTGTTACTCCTTTAACGTTGTTAGTGGCGGCCGAAAAGGAAGATCTTCCGACCGAGCGAGATAGCATGCTCGGTCAGGCCGAAGCCCACTGACGTCATTTCAGATGTTGTATATATCTTGTCGTTCTCCGAAACTTCGATAGCGCGATGTAGGATTGTTAGGCGAATTGTGGGTACCGCCACACTCCTCTTCTGGTTTGGTTTGAAATTAAATTGGTTAATCTCACCGAAATGGAAACTATAATTTATTTACCAAGCATATTTAGTACTGCAAATAACAAGGATTTACGATTAACGACAGATAGTACTAAGTACCGTGGGAGAACCTTTATTCCTCCGTCTAAGGTTACATAGTTTAACATAAAGCACCAAATCATATACCTTTCCTTTTGGTTGGCCTTTTACTGTAAGCTAAAAACGGACTGATATATTACAATCATGGAGTAACTCTTTTATTGTATATTTATACATAAACATAATATGGCATGTATTTGGACACAGTAGAACAAATAATTATTCTATTTGGGTGACCGAATCTATTTGTTTATAGTTCTTGCAATCTACGAGTGCGCGTCGCCTTTATTTGTAGTTGGAAATGTGAATAGACATTTTCGTTAGTGTGCGTACCCGACGGAGCAGTCAGTAGCGAGCGAGCCATGTACGCGTGTATAGATATGGTCACTCACACAACTAAGGGCGACGCGCACTCGTAGATTGCAAAAACTATAGTAATAATTAACTAGCTATCAGTCCTTTCTTTCAACTTCAACAAATACTTTATCCGAAAGATTTATCACTGTTTATACTGAGTGATAGAGACATAATATTTTCTCTCTGAATTATCACTAAATAGGCAACTGTGGGCCGTTTATACGGTAACTAATATCATATTTTATATAAAAAGTTTAAAACTTCATAACCTCACTACGCAATTTATACAAGGTGTAACAAAACTAAGTTATAATACTTTAGGGTGTGTATAAGTCCCTTATAAAAAGTTCACTGTGAAAGTAGCAGCGCTGTCAGAGCAAGTTTATTTTTGCCATTTGTATGGGCAAGCGCCACAACGCGCAACGTCATGAGTCTTCCCATACAAAAGTTAAAAAGGTTACTCTTTCAGCGCTGAGCACTTTTCCAGTGAACTCTACAAGGGCACATTCCTCCTTCCTTCCTAGTCGTATCCTCATGGCTGAGGGACGTATCCTCCAAAATTAGCTTTCCGGGATATGACTCTCCACTTGTCTCTGTTTTTGGCTTGATGCAAATGCCTCCTGGAATGTGCATTTAGCAGCCTTGACAATCGCGACTGTCCATCGTGTAGTCACTCTGCCTCTGCCTCTCTTCCCCTCTAATTGCCCAGCTAGTATAAGAGTCTCCAGACTATTAGGCTCCCGGCGGGCTATGTGGCCAAAAAAAGCGAGTGATCTCAGTAGACAAAGTATTATGCCTTTTTTGCCCGTGACATTATTAATCGAAATCGGAATCGAATATTATATTCTATGAAACAAACATACACTGCCAAAATCATTACCCTTCTATCTTCGCCGTAGTCGAGTAAAAACTGACGTATTACTGACTCGCAATAACGTAATTAATAAAGATTAATAAAGCTGCTTTTTGTGAGTTGTTTGTAAAACATTTTGGCCTCGTGATATACTTTTTGTATTATGTCGGAAGTGGAACCTTGGTGCTGATGACACCTGAGCATCAATAGCCGTGAAGCACTAAGTTTTTTATTATGAGTCTACAAAAACATACATATTATACCTAGTCCTAGATGGATCTAGATTCTATAAACTAAAAATTTTGAAGTTTTGCAACATGGTTTATGGTTAGTAACATAGAATATCATTGGTATATGGTGTGTCGAATTGCCGAAATTATTAACATTCTTTTTTGCTTCGCCGCATTCGACTAGAAATAAAAAACGATCGTAATACAATTGTAAAAAAAAACTTCTACATCATCTTTTAGCTGACACAAAAAGTTATCTTAATTTGATCATTTGACTTCGCTTAAAAATTAATTAAAGAATAATTACAGTGCGATGAGTGCGTAGATAATGACATAATAACGTAGATATTAATCAAAGTTGTTAAAACATACTTAGTACAATAATTAACCATATTAACTCTATTAAGTGCTATTAAATATGACTGCTGTTAGATAGGATCTTAAAAAATAAATAAATAAATAAAAATCGGCCAAGTGTGAGTCGGACTCGCGCACCCGTACCGTTGTGGAGCAAAAATAGGCCAAAAATTGTGTTTTTTGTATGGGAGCCCCCCTTAAATTTTTATTTTATTTAAATATTATTATTACTTATTAAAGTGCACATATAATTAAGGCTTTTGTGAAAATTGCAAGTATCTACCTATTGTCATAATTGATACCGAGCTAAAAATGTTTGAAAAATCACGTTTGTTGTATGGGAGCCCCCCTTAAATATTTAATTTATTTTGTTTTTAGTATTTGTTGTTGTAGTGGCAATAGAAATACATAATCTGTGAAAATTTTACCTCTCTAGCTATTACCGTTCTATTCTACTATTCTACTTCATTCTGTCAGACGGACAGACATCGAAGTCTCAGTAATAGGGTCCCGTTTTTAACCCTTTGGGTACGGAACCCTAAAAATGAGTGAATTGAGTGTGTGATAATGAGAATTTTGATTAAGAAAAAGAGTAAAAGACCTAATAATAAAGGGTTATTTTTTTACATATTACGTAACTAATTACGTAATACTTGGTACAACTAATATAATATAATATTCTGTGGTAATACGTAATGATAAGCTTTATAGAGCTCCCATTTTTTTCATTTTCACTTCTGTCATCACTCTCGAGTAGTCCTAGCACCAGCGTCATGAATTTGTCCATACAAAAGATAAAAAAGTAACTCTTTAAACGCTGCTACTTTCGGTGTGAACTCTATACAGGGGGAATCATACACACTTTAAAGTATTATCACTTCGTTTTGTTACACCCTGTAGATATTGATGGTATTTATGTCAAGAAGTTTTGATAGTCCTTATCCATTGAGCATTTATGGCCGTTCCCAATATTCAATCTATCTCTGGTTTGACATGTAACAACCGATCGCAGTTAACATTGAATTGACATAAAATATATTATGTCCCTAATGTCTAATGTGAGTTATTCCTATCTCTAGTAGGGCAAAACCAGAGATAGATCAAATATTGGGAACGGCCGTTAAACAGCTTACACACATACACTATTATATTACACATACACACAGATTCGAACTAAAAACTTTTTGTACTAGCATGAGGAAACTTCCCGGTTTTTCTTCCTACACTTAGGATTTTCTGAACTATGAAAACGTTTTTATTAAATTGGGCATAACATTAAACCAACACATCTAAAAAACATGGTTTTAGACTGACATAGATATAACGTTTTGTACGAACTCTATGTAGAGTATTTTTAATTTTTATCCCTTTTAACCATTGTATTGTTGAATAGTCCATAATAATATTATTATAACTGCGAAAGTTGTCTGTTATTGTCCCGGGAAAGGACTTAGGATACCTACTTCTTATACCGGAAAAAATTACGGTCCCTCGCGTTCGGCATCATTTTGTGTTATACAACACATTAAGGGCCGTGAAACATAGATGTATGTATACCAAAAACATACATAAGTATCAATTATTTAATCAAAAATGCACAGGCACCAAGTAAGCAATTTATTTCTCCAGAATATCTCCTTAAAAAATAAAACCTAAAGGTCACTTGCGGGGACTACTTACCTAAATTTGGAAAAACTGGTTTCTTGCTAAGCTGACCGTACTTATGTTTCTAATTAATGCTACAGAACAACCTAACATTTTATAACTTCTGAAACAACTGAATAGGTTACTTACCTCAAAACTCGTTTGGATTATACAAATTTGAAACTATAGAACTAAAGTTATTTAGTCATTTGCCTAATTTCCGTAACATTTAGAATAATATTATCGAAATGTCGCGGAAACAGAAGGAAAACTTGAAAAACAAGATGCCTATATTTCGGACACCTTCCGTATTATAAAATTAAGGGCCTGTTTCACGACTTCCTGATAGGTGCTGAATAGGCTATCTACATCTATAATCTATATCTATAAAATCTATATCTATAATCTGTCAAAAAAGTTGTGAATAGATAGCCTATTCGGCACTTTATCAGAAAGTCGTAAAACTGGCCCTAAGAGTTTTTACGATTTATGTTAGACGTTAGTTATGTTCTTGGTATCCCTTCAAAGGTACCTATTATCTTAGTTTCGGCGAGTTCAAATTTACTATATCGAATTTTTGATATGATTACGGTTTGTTAAAAAATACTAAGCGACAGAAAAAAATATCTCAAAGGTTTGAAAAAGAGTCCGAAATACCATAAATAAATAAATGTATTTTAGGTAAAACTTCCCAAGTGCCTAATTGATACCAACAGTGGAAAGGCACAAATTACTTACTCTAGTTTTAATTAAAAACGTGTAAAGCCAAAAATGACCAAGTGAAAAAAGAAAAATTTAGATATTAACAAATGCCTACTTTTCTAAAAGGTGTCAAAAAGTTGTCGCTTGGTCGCCGAAAATAAGAAAAATACCCGTTTCCACGGAGTTCCTAAGCGACATCAAAAGTGCTCGTAGAGACATGGGACTAAAACTAATCGATAGAGAAAAATTTGCTGATTCCGAATATATAACAAACTCATTTTGACCCCTAGTATCGCTTGGTAACTTTTGCCTTTCCACCGTCGATATATTGTATAGTATAAAAGTATCCATACTAATATTATAAATGCGAAAGTGTGTCAGTCTGTCTGTCTGTCCGTCTGTCTGTCTGTCTGTCTGTCTGTCCATTACCTCTTCACGCCCGAACCGCTGAACCGAATTTGCTGAAATTTGGTATGGAGATACTTTGAGTCCCGGGAAAGGACATAGGATACTTTTCATTCGGAAAAATGTACGGTTCTCACGCGATAATCGAATTTTGGCGCAACGGAGTTGCGGGCATCATCTAGTTAAATATATTTCCGTTGTCTGGTACCTGTAACACAAGTCCTTCAGGTACTTAGCACGGGGCCAGACTGACGTGGTGTGAAGCGTCCTTATTTTAAAAAAAATATATTTTTGTTACTTACATATTTTTTCTTGTAAATTGTAATCTCACGGATTAGCCGCCAAACCGCGCGTTCGGGCAGACGTATAATAATTCAGCCTTACCGCCGGGATAGTTTTCGAAACATATCTAAATATATTGGTTTGCATGTCTTTCTGTTTGAGCTTGAGATCCAATTTAACATAATATTATGAGTTCAAAATGCGATGTTGACGTAAGAGCCCACCGTGTTTTGAGTTTTGATTTCAAACAATGAGTAGAATGACCTACAGATAAATATTATTATAAATGTAGTAAGTATCTATCGGTCTGTTACCTTTTCACGCTTAAATTGCAGAACCGATTTGGATAAAACTTTGTATGGAGATTCTTTGAAAAGGGCACGTCAAGTCAACAAAACAAGCAGAGAATATAAAAAAACCTATGGTGTCGACTATTGCTAGAAGAAAAATGGTTGGTAAATAGACTGTAAGTAATTCTCGTATATTATATAAGTATTTAAAATACTAGGTATATAATATATTATCTAGTATATCTACCTAAGACTTAGGTCCTAAGTGCTAACTTCTACTTATTCTGGATCATAGCAGGTTCTTAATAGGCTACTTGACCTATATTTATTTTCATTGAAAAAATGCATATTTTATATTATAAACCTGTTTATTATATAACGGTAAGTTAGGTATACAGACAGCATTTTGACTTGTCCACTTTCTAAATTATTCAATTTCATTTATTAAATCCTTGATTTTTAGGGTTTTCGGCTGCTAAAACCTATTTGTAAGTAAATTGGTTTACTCTAGGTGGACTTTAGTAAATTTCGTAAAAGTAAGTATTTTATATTTATCCATAACATAATATTATTATAGTTCTTGCAATCTACGAGTGCGCGTCGCCCTTAGTTGTGTGAGTGACCATATCTATACAGTACCCGGCAATAAATATTGCACATCGACCTTTGGAAAGAGACATTCGGCTAATTTCGGTTTCATAGAGCGTTATCTTTGTAGCACACACCTATTTGACATTATGTCAGTCGTTGTTCAAATTCAATAGAGTGCAGTCGCGTCCAGTTCAAAATATATATCTAGAGTTGTTAACACCCCTAAATTTGCTACAGCTGTAATTTTCCAAACGAATTTTAAATACGTAAACATAATTTGAACACCCTTTTTTATTTTATTTTCCCCGAACCTAAAGCCATAACTTATAGAAAATTTGGTGTATTTTATACAAAGAATAATAAAATTGTCAAAAGAAGCAAACCATAATTGTTTTAACAGCTCCTAATATATACCGGACTTTTTGTATTTCGTGCGTAAGAGATAACGCTCTACAAAACCGAAATTAGCCGACTGTCACTTTCCAAAGGTCGATGTGCAATATTTATCGCCGGGTACTGTACACGCGTACATGGCTCGCTCGCTACTGACTGCTCCGTCAGGTACGCACACTAACGAAAATGTCTATTCGCATTTCCAACTACAAATAAAGGCGACGCGCAGTCTTAGATTGCAAGAACTATACGAACAGTACTAATAATATTCTAATATTCCTATAGGATGATATCTAAAAAAATATCCACCGCAAATCCTAATTTCAATTTTTCCTGACTTTTCCTTGTGTATTAAAGTTAATACATATGGAAAATTCAGGAAAAATTAATGCGAAATAGTGACCATTCATAAGTATGAATGGTGGCAAAAATTCCACTCCTTTCTCTCTGCGTGGAAAATAGCTCTACCTTATAATGTTTTACCTACTTTTTTAACCCTTTCACATTAAAATAATATATTATATTATTTTATAATATCCACTAAATTAATAAATAATAACTGTCCAACAAGCTTTTTTATTGTTTCGAACACTATTAAAAAAGTTAAAACCGTAAGATGGCGCGTGTGAGTGGTAGCGCGCTCGCGCGGGTTTTGAGATAGTGATTACGATTCCATCGAAGATGTTATTTTAGGGTTCCGAGGCCAATGCAAAAACGTTATGAAGCAGTAAGCAATGGCGATGATAGACTGGAATTTTTTAAATTACGTCTTAGCTTGAAAATTTCCTTTAAAAAAAATCCGTTTAGATATGCGAGAACTTCGATGCTACAAACTGCTACAGACCTTACCGATTTTGTATTTGAAAAGGATTTAAGAACATAGTAGCTTCTAATCAATTTTTACTTACTTTTATTGATAAATAGCTGTCCCGGTGAACTTCGTGTCACAGGTCACTTTAAATCCTTCCCTGGACTTGTACGAATATTTTAAGACTAAAATCAGCCCAATGCGTTCAGCCGTTTTCGAGTTTTAGCGCGACTAACACATTTGAAAATCCATTTTTATATATTCTATAAATAACTTTACCTTACAGATTTTGTATTTGAAAAGGATTTAAGAACATAGCTTCTAATCAATTTTTACTTACTTTTATTGATAAATAGCTGTCCCGGTGAACTTCGTGTCACAGGTCACTTTAAAACCTTCCCTGGACTTCTAGGAATATTTTAAGACTAAAATCAGCCCAATCCGTTCAGCCGTTTTCGAGTTTTAGCGCGACTAACACATTTGAAAATCCATTTTTATATATTAGACTAGCTGTCCCAGTAAACTTCGTGTCACTTTAAAACCTTCCCTGGACTTCGACGAATATTTTAAGACTAAAATCAGCCCAATCCGTTCAGCCGTTTTCGAGTTTTAGCGCAACTAACATATTTAAAAATCCATTTTTATATATAAGACTGGCTGTCCCGGTGAACTTTGTGTCACATTAAAACCTTCCCTGGACTCCTACGAATATTTTAAGACTGAAATCAGCCCAATGCATTCAGCCGTTTTCGAGTTTTAGCGCGACTAACACATTTGAAAATCCATTTTTATATATCACAGGTCACTTTAAAACCTTCCCTGGACTAGCTGTCCCGGTGAACTTTGTGTCACATTAAAACCTTCCCTGGACTCCTACGAATATTTTAAGAATAAAATCAGCCCAATCCGTTCAACCGTTTTCGAGTTTTAGCGCGACTAACACATTTGAAAATCAATTTTTATATATAATATCTTGGTATTTTTGTATATTTTACAAAATATCTTATCAGATATTTTGTAAAATATACAAAAATACCGGCGCTTTGTTTGAGTAGGTATAAACACAATGGAATCCACTTGATATTTGCGACAATATACAGTAGGCAAGACCAGGAGTCTTGCCTACTGTTTATTGTCGCAAATAGAATTAGATTCCGTTTAAAAGTCGCCGTTTAAAATGAATGTTTTCGCTAATTTTAGAGTATTTTAGAGGCAAATCTCAAAGTGTTTCGCTAGAGTTTTGTAAGTGATTTAAATATTGGTGTAACAAAGGCATAAATGTACACCTTTATTTGAAAAAAAAATAATAACAATTCACAAGAAAATATTTGACATATGTAAAGTACATGGCTTTATTCACAAATAAATGGGTCGTATTTCATACAAAGAACAATCACTTTGAAGCAATACAAAGCCGAATAATACGGCATTGAATGCAAAAAAAAAACTTTAAAATGGCTCTCCTGTAAAATCACAAAAAGTGGTATTGTGCCCTTGTAGGTACCACCGAAGGTGCGATATGCTACGGAACCGCTACGCGCTACGGCGGCTCTCGCGCTTGACCGGTTTCATTATCCTATGGTTTGTTTTATGAGTTCGAAATGGATTAAAGATCTGAAATAAGTATCGCGTTTATTATTGCGAATCTTATATAGTTATTATCAATGATATTCAACTATAAGTTTTTTTTATATAATATCATTGGTTATTATAATAATAATTTTCTTTATTGCTTACGTGGGTAATAACTAATAATACTAATAATTTGCATTGTGAGAGGTTTTCTGCGACAAATTATGTTACTAAGGGTTTTTGCTTTATTCATAAAAGTTATTTATATTTTGGAAAATTCGTTATGTACTTGTACACTACACTAGATGACGCCAGCAAATCCGCTGCGCCAAAATTCATTTATCAAGCGGGAACCGTACATTTTTTCGGTTATGGAGATAGTTTGAGTCCCGGGAAAGCCGGGACGCAAACTATCTCCATACCAAATTTTAGCAAAATCAGTTTAGCGGTTTGGTCGTGAAGAGTTAACAGACAGATAGATAGACAGACAGACACACTTTCACGTTTATAATATTAATTATTAATATGGATTATTGATTTTGACCAAAACGAAATATGTACTTAGCTATTTATTTTGTTTGTGCTCCACTTCCATACAAAATCAGGCATTGAGCATTGCCTCTTTGCCAGCGTTAAATGATAAAAATTTCGTCGTTAAATGATAAATAATGAAAAAGAGCATCTCTTAAACAAGTGCTCCAGGTTTAGTATTTAAGGAAAATCGTCTAACCTAATAATTAAATACGATAGGTACCCTGCAGGAAAAATACAAGGTTAAAGTCTTCTATGTTTTAGATATTGACACTAAAGGTCAAATGATGACCTTCTGGCTTCGTATTATTAAAAAACATAGTAAAGTTTAAAATCTATTACGGATACTTTGGGTGTAAGATTAGACATAGGTAAAGGAACAGTATTAAAAATTTCGAAAAAATATGAGATTATAAAAGAATTTCGGTCCGGCCTATGAAACAACAATTTCTCTGATGGTACCTGTAAGTTCATTATATTTATATCTTAGATACTTTCAATATAAAGTTTAATCTGAGTAACCTGGTTAAAACTAGGAGAGCGTTAAAATACAATAATGAAGAATTACGGAGATGTCAGATGGTTATGGCGCTTGCCTACTAGTTAATTAACAATGATGTAATAAATATATTGGAAGACGCCGTTGCTAAGCGGCTAAAATTTAATCATAGATCATTCTTTGCATTCATTAATTATGTAAATATGAGCCTGTAAAATTAATTTTATTGTTTAATTTTTTTTCTAAACTTCTCGGAGTACGGCGTAGAGCGTCTACGAAACTCTAGTGTAGCATCATCAGTGAAAGTAACACTTTCTTGAGTCTACCTTTTTTATTCTACTGCTTGTACATATTATTCTACCTATGTATTCTGTACTACTGCGCCAAAACAGAAGTACTGTATTTTTCGAATTAGAAATACCTACACATAATAATTATAATAATAATACTCTGTAATTTTAAAACCTACATCTAATCCCCACATGTGGATGTTACTACATCATACAGCCTAGGTGAGAATATTATATTTTGGTTAAAATCCAAACGGCAAATTAATGCACAAAATCCATACTAATCTATATATTATAGTTATAAAACTCAAAGGTGACTGACTGACATGGTGATCTATCAACGCACTGCCCAAACCACTGGACGGATCGGGCTGAAATTTGGCATGCAGGTAGATGTTATTACGTAGGCATACGCTATGAAAGGATTTTGATAAATTCCAACCCCAAGGGGTTAAAATAAGGGATGAAAGTTTGTATATAAAATTACTTCTTAACGCGAGCGAAGCCGCAGGCAAAAGCTCGTAAAGGGTCTATCAGTCTGTCTATCAGTCTGTCTATCAGTCTGTATGTCTGTCTGTCCGTCTCTTACCTCTTCACGCCCAAACCGCTCAACCGATTTTGCTGAAAGGTATGGATATACTTTGAGTCCCGGGAAAGGACATAGGTTACTTTTTATCCCGGAAAAATGTACGGATTTTGCGTGATAAACGAATTTTAGCGCAACGAAGTTGCGGGCGTCATCTAGATTCATATAAAATTACAAAATATGTATAAAATTCTATGAATTGTTATTTTGGTTCTTCGATCACTAGTTTTGGTTAAATAGTTTAGAGTATTGACAGACTTTAACTTGTAGTTTACAAACTAACACTTGTGCAATCGTGAATATTCACCGTCACGAATGTCGGCACTCGCCACTTATCCAATTGTCGTAAACGGCGACAGACAATTTAAGAATGAAGTTTTACACACTGTTTCGAAGGGAATTAAATTAACCCATCCATATAATATCAATTAGGTAGGTATGATAACTCATAAGCGGGACCCTAGTTTATTGTGCAATGTCAGGTACTGTGCAAAATTATTGACCGTCTAGGGTTAATATTGAACGTGCCCGCCATTCAATCTTATAATAATACTAGTTGTCCCGGCAAATGTTGTTTTGCCATTTAAAGTATTTCTACTTCATCAGTTGATACAAAATCTTACCCCTTCTTTTGGGGTGGGGGAAAAATTTTTATACACCAGATGTTAAGTTGGAAAAAACAGTTAATAATATGAAGTAAGTCCATTAAAGAAAAAAGACACCAGATGTTAAGTTGGAAGAAGACAAATATATCTGCGAAAACCGCATTCAAATCGGATCAGTAGTTTTCGTGTGATAGTGGAACAAACATACAGACATACAGACAGACAGACAATAAAACTAACCACATTTTTGGCTTCTATAGCGATGCAGTAGCAGCCCCCGCTTATTATTTTTTGAATATCTTTAATGTACAGAATTTTAATTTCTACAGTTTTATTATATGTATATTGTATATGTCGCAGGGAAAAGAGGATATTAGGGATTTCACGATATCCCTAGGGATATCACGAACTCCCGGTAGATGCCGAATATTCTTGTTTGTTACGTCTTCTTACTAAAAATATCTAGTGATATGTCATTTCACTAAATTAAATCTAGTGAAACGTCAGAAAAGCGGACACCGCTGACTAAAAATCAAGCCACGGATTTCTCTCACTTGCTCTAGTATTGTGTGGTACTTTGATAGGATCATCTAACATTTCTGAATCTGACAAGTAAGATGTTAGATGATCCATGCGTCGGATGGGCATGTAAAAAGTCGGTCCTGCGCCTGATCTCTCGCCGGTCATGTCAGTCTTCCGTCCCACCGGGTTATGCGAGTAAAGGAATATAGAGATTGCTCTTGTGTACTTCGCACACACTTGGGCACTATAAAATTATTCTTTGCCTAGTTTCAATGAAACCGGCCACCGTCACCAAAACCAGAGTGGGAGTTATTATTATCACACGTGTAATGCAACTATAGCAGATCTGAGGGGGCATCACCATATTTCTGAATCATACAGTTGAAACCAGCTGAGGGTTCTTCTTCTTCATCAGATACTTCAGACCTTTGATTTTTGACGTCAAATGAAGCGGCCGACCAAGTTGAATATTTTTTGTAAAGGTGGCATGTCTGTCTGTCTCCAGGCTAGACGAGCCGCGCCAGCTCGAGCGACGCATTTGTTTCACTCCCACTAGTGCCCGTGTCACGTGTGGGAACTAGAGCGAGCGAGAGAAATGAGTGGCTCGATTTTTATTCGGCGGTATCCGCGTTTCTGACATTTCACTAGATTAATGGCCTGTTTCACCGCTTCCTGATAAGGTGCCCGATAGGGTTATTTGACAGATTTTCCATACTCCATCTGTCAAGTTATGTGGTGGATAGCCCTATCAGGAAGCGGTGAAACAGGCCCTTAGGGCCTGTTTCACCGCTTCCTGATAAGGTGCCCGATAGGGTTATTTGACAGATTTTCCATACTCCATCTGTCAAATTAAGTGGTGGATAGCCTTATCAGGAAGCGGTGAAACAGGCCCTTAGTTTAGTGAAATGACATATCACTAGATATTTTTAGTAAGAAGACGTAACAAACAAGAATATTCGGCATCTACCGGGAGTTCGTGAAATCCCTGATATCCTCTTTTTCCCTGCGACATATAGATTACATAGTAAAATTGATCGTCTAGGGGCCCACTAAAAATTTGATGTTAGTAAGTATGAGAATTGAGAAGGCTTCTCACTTAGGTTCATATCTACGACATTGAAAAAAAGAATACTTAAAGACATATTATGTTGCGCCATAGTATGGTTATCGCGTAGGAACCGTATATTTTCGTGGACTCAAAGTATATCCATACCATAATATACCAAACAGCAAAATCGGTTCAGTGCTTTGGGCTTGAAGAGGTAACAGAGAGACACTTTCGCATTTATAATATTAGTATAGATATTCTGGTGTATTTGTTCACTATTGATGTGCATGACAGCCAATCACTTCTATCAAGCCATTCCCTTCCTTGGAGCTCGCGCTTGGAATATCTCTTGTTGTGGTTAGGGTTTAGGCCCGTAAAATATCGTAAGAACTATTTTTAACTTACCTACCGATTAAGACTTGATCTTGGGATACATTTTCCTCGTACAGTTAGATATAACTTGTTGAGTTTGTGTGTGCTTTTACCTACTTCCGTTGTCGTTGGAGGCTGCTCACCGTGGGCGATCAATGTCAATGTTATATACCTACTGGTCAGTGACCACGTCCGATACGTTAACTACAGCTGAAGTGAACGTGTCGTAATAATTAATATTCTGTTCTGTCAGAGTTACGACACGTTTAAAGTTAAATGAAGGTTAATCCATCTTTTAACTTCATTTAACTTTAAGCAGCTTTTATTAGTCCCTAAGAGAACGCAAGACTAACTTTACAACGGACGATTGGACTATTGTCTTCTCTCGATCGGTCGATTAGCCTGAAATTTATTGTTTTAATACTAAAAACAAAACTTTTCGTTCGTTGATTGGTTCTACTACGGTAATCGAAACCGCGATCAATAGAGAGACAAGCTTCAAAAATATCTTGCTGCTATTCATAGGAATGAAGGATGTTATTTGTACAATTAATTAATTATACCTTTATTTACAGTTATTTCGTGAATGTAAAATATTTTATACCCCAAGTTAATGGGTAAAAACTACCGGTTTTTCTAAACCATCATTATAAACAACACCATAGAAGGTCTATCAGATATTATAAGCGACATATGACAGGATGCTTCGGTGTATATTACAGACCTTATATGGTATTTGATTGCATAGAATGATGGGCACGACATAACATGAATCAGGAAGTAACATGTTTTCCTTTGAGACTCATTTAAAGCCAGGGTCCTTAGCAAGATGCTTTTTAATCAATGTACTATCAGAGAAGTTGATTCCTAGACCGATGGAGGAACGACGCGATGTAGTTTGGTCGCGTTACGTCAAACCCAGCCGACAACCATTCAATTAACATTGAATTGACAAGATCCACCCAAATGACGTTGGTCTGTCAACTGCCTAGGAATCAATTTCCTCGATAGTACTAAGGCGTAGAATCCACACCAAGACGCGGTACTTGCTTAAACCTGCAGTGCTCTAACGCAGGACGATGCAATTTTAAAAGCAGATATTTTAATCAAACCACAATACAATTGCTTTCAAACTCGATGGGAACTGCCCCTTAAGAAATACTTTGTAAAACACATCTTTGTACTAGTAATAAAACAACAGAGTAGCCGTCATAATCTTTATTATTTCCGTCGCACTCAACGATCCAATGTCACTAACCATCTGTAAGGCAAACATCTAGTGTATCTCTTACAAGCGTTAAACATCTTAGCTCTTTGTTATAGCTGTTGCCTTTGGTCTAAGAAATAAGATTTCATAATTTGTAATTCGAATGTTTGCCTGTATACAATTTATTTTCTTAACGATTGCCTAGAAACGTAATAAAATTAAGACGTAGAATAAGTTCATGAGATTGTTATTTGTGAATATTTTATGAGAAAACTTTGGATATTTTACTACTTCATGTCTTCGTTTAATTTATATTATTATCTCTTATTTCTTCGACCTTTGGTTAACATTATAATTGTACCACTACTTAGTAAATTTTGAAAAATATATTGTAATGTTCAAGCAGTGTCCGAACGGTTTATTTTGCAAACGATTATTGCTGCAATACAAGACGAGAAATATTATTTGTATAAAATGTTAACTCTTATAATATAGATTTTGAATTCGCTATTAAATAATAAATAATGTCAGCTCGTATGAGTATAATATACTTTATACACAGTGTATAACATATTGCGATTCACCGTCCAGTCCGATTCGACCATAATCACTTTAACCTAATCAAATCAAACTTTACGACAAAGAATATAGACGCATTCGAAATTGAAAAAAGATTATCACAATCAGTGAAAAAATACTTAAACTAGGAAAGAGAAGGGCAACTTAGACTAAACGAAACGAACTTTTACATAACCTCAATTAAATACAATCACGAGTTATGTCGCTACCTATAAACCCAAAAGGAATCAATTGTTACTATCGAAACAATTGTTACGGTGTGCCCGCTAAACGTCTCCCTCGTATTATCACATCGCTGTCTACACTCGCGCCCGCAGGCGGCATGGTGGTCGGTGGTGGTCGCTAACATAAACAGAAGCCGGGACAGCGAACGAAGTATAGATCCGATTATGTTCACGTGCAGAGTCGCAGCGCGAGCGGCGCGGCGCGGCGCAGTCAGTACAAAAATAAACTCTCAGGTGTACGGTCAGTCTTGTCTAGTTCTCGTCGTAGAGCGGCGTGGCGTCGCCCAGCGACATGGAGCGCGGCGACGTGTTGGTGTGCGGCGTGCTGCGCACCGACGTCGCGCGCGACTGCCGGCCCCCGGAGCGCGCGTCGTACTGCGGCGTGCCAAGCGGCGTGCCGTGCGGCGTCCCGTGCGGCGTGCGCTCCATGCGCGGCGTGGAGCGGAAGTCAGGGCGCGGCGTGGAGCGCGCGTCCTGCCGCGGCGTGGAGCGCGTGTCGGGCCGCGGCGTGGAGCGCGAGTCGGGGCGCGGCGTGGAGCGCGAGTCGGGGCGCGACGGGCGGGCGCGGTCGCGCGACGCGGGCGGCGTGTCTCGCGCGTGCGTGGTGCGGTGCCGCACCCAGTCCTCGGCCGCCTTCTGCCAGTCGGCGGGCTCGGCGTAAGCGGGCTGGGGGGCGGGGCGCGGGCGCGGCACGGGCGGCGCCAGGAAGTCGGGCGCGCGCGGCGTGGCGGCGAAGGGCGTCATGTAGGGGGTCTGCGCGGAGGGCGTGTAGGGGGTGTTGATGTAGGCAGGGCCGGGCGTGTGCGCGGCGGGCGTGTGCATGGCGGCGAAGGGGAGCGGCGTGCGGGGGGCGGGGGTGCGCTGCGCGGGCGTGCCGGGTGGCGGGGGCTCGCGGAAGTGCTCCTTGAACCACTTGAGCAGCGCAGGCAGGGAGTCGAACAGGCGCTGGCGGAACTTGTAGCCGTCGGGCGTGACGGAGACGTACTCGTGCGTGCAGCGCGCGCGCGGCAGGTACGACAGCAGGAAGCGGCCGGGGTGGTTCTTGGCGGCGGAGATGACGTAGTGGATCTTGGTGGGGTTTTTGGCCTTCTCCTCCTTGAGGATCTCCTCGGCCTTGTCGCGCATGCCGCCGAGCGGCCGGTAGTACTTGTACGCGATGAGGTCGCGCGCGTGCCCCGCCATGGGCGTCACGTGCCGCGCTATAATTTCGTCTAAGTCCTCGAACTCGGATCCCTGAATCCAGAGGCTGCGACCTGGAAACATTCGTATGTCGTTAAGTTTATGACGGAATTATTATATCTATTATTACTTTGATGTTGCTAATCTTACCTAATGAAAACGCGTTCTCTTTGCCCTCTTCCCGGACATCGATATGTTGACAAATTCCATCGGCCACCTTCCATGTGACAGTCAAGTGATCCGAGCCCTGAAATAAAACATTAAAATTGTTTTCTAAAATTATTACATATTATTGTAAGTTTATATTTTTGTAATGCGCTATTTAAAAAAATGTGAATCAGGGTCTAATTCTTAATACGAATTCGAGATCAATTAAGGTGGGTTTACACCAAAAGAACATAGAGCAAGAACAGCACAAGAACATTCTTTCGTATTCGTTTAGTGTAAACTATAATTTGTTACAACATACTTTAGATCGTTTACACCAATCGAATCAACAAGAACATCAAGAATAAGAATTTTTGCTCTATAGATAAGAATCATAGCTCCGTTTAGACCAAACGAGCGAATGCTCATTGCTCATTCGTCAACGATAAGTAGTTAATTTATTTTTATAGTCATCAAAGGTTGGATCCCATAAACATCTTTTGTTATGGTATAATTCTATCATTTGTAAACATTTTTCATTACTCCAATCCATATTTACAAAATAACCTTTGATAAACTACCTAAAACCAGCCGCCAAAAAGTAAAAATATCAAGAACACTAGAATCCCTTTGAAGAGACCGCCTCAAAGAGCGAGCACGTCCGAACACGAAAGAACGCTCTAGGCAATTGCTCGAGCGCTCTTGCGTCGTTTACACCAAATGAGCGAGATTCTTAGAGCATTCTACCTATTTACCGCCGAACACGTGGCGAACACACTAGAACAACGAAAGAATGCTCGTTGTTAGTTTACATCAAAAGAGCTTTACTAGAATGAGCATTCGCTCGTTTGGTCTAAACGGAGCTTTACACGCAACGCACGCCGCGCCTAGCATTGGCGAATAACCACGCGAAACTCTTCAAAACTGTATCTACTGACTACTAACCTTGCTGCTCGGCCTCACGATGACTTCACCCTGCGCCATATTCTCCATGAGTTTCTCGGCCTCGGCGAACGATATGTTGTGAAAGGCGGGATGCACTATAACACGCTTCACGTACTGCATCCGCTCCTTCGTCTGCTTCGCTTCGGCGTCTTTACGCAAGTCCTTGTCCTCGCTCTCTTGATCGTAGTACGGATCTTTTGACGGCCTAAAACATGACTACATGAGTACTACTGAATTTAAAATATTCCAATCATGTTTGACCAGAGTAAAAATGTTCATAATGTTTTACTGAAGAAATAAACACTAAATAATAAATATGTTCAAAATTCAAATGTTGCACACATAGTAAAGCACAAAATCTACATTAAACGTTTCTATGTGACAATAGGGAGTTTATATAACTACTCTTTATGAAATAAATTATAATAATTAGTGCATCAAATTAACTATTTTAGCTCTGGCTGTTTTAAAGCCATACAAAGCCTCAGTGTCTAAACACACTAGCCGGCCTAAGATGCGCAAACGAGAAAATCTCGAGATATCTCACTCTCGTGTGTAGTTATATTGTCGGTAACGACCATAAACCTAAGATGCAACAGTATATATTATAAGTCTATGGTAACGACATAATGTCAAAATCATCTTTTGACATTATGTCGATAGATTTTGACGACAGATCTACACGAGAAAAAAAGTATGTCATGTTAGGGTCACTAGAAATGAAGAGAAAAGCCATCAAACATCGAGAAAACGTGTAGACAACATTTTCTCGTTGGCGTATGCTAGAGGGGTAGGCCGAAGTTATGCGGCGTAAATTACGTCCGCAATGTCAAACGCATACAAAATACGGACGGGACGCGACGGAATAGTGTCGTCGGCAATTTAAAATACATTGCGGGCGTAATCATGCGGAATTTACGCCGCGTAACTTCGGCCTTGTGTGTTTAGACACTAACAACAACACCGATCAAATAACCACTAAAACAACGAACCTCCACTCATTATTCTTATCGAGCAAATCCGACGACTTCGACGAGCAATCGACCGAAAACCGCTCGACATCTATCTTGAGCACTCGACAGTGTATCGTCTGTCCGATGCGGACTCGCTCCGTCGGGTCGGACACGTGTCGGTCGGACAGGTTCTTGATGTGTATGTAGCCGGACACACCGTTGTCGAGACGGACTCGCACCCCCGTAGCTTGACCCGGACACGAACCCGCGTCGAAGTGGTTCCACACCTAGATTGTAAATATTTCTATAGACTCACAATACTTTATTCAATTATATTGTAGCTATAGCTTTTATGTAGCTACACAATGTTTTGTCTTTATTATAATTATAGCAAGTGCCTTTTGTAATGTAACAGGCAAGGAATAAAGAAACTTTAATCAATAAAGAGAAATAGAATTAGAGTAGTTTAAAACATACTATGTCAACGACACTTATTTTTAACATTCATTTTAAAGATTACTTTGATTGCGAATAGAATAATGAGAATTTTTAATTACTTATAACAATTTACCTCTGATAGCTCGGGGAAGTCATTTTTGTGACAGAATGGGCACTCCCAGAGTCCAGTCTCATCGTTTCTGACGGGATTTGCCTGGTCAAGCAACTCCTTCTGTGGTTTCCTGTGCGTGATGCCGATCACTGACGCCAGAACCATCTTCCCGACATAGAAAGTCTCCGGGGTTTCTTTGGTTAGTATATCGAACATCTCCTCCGCGGTCGGCGATCTAAAAGGCACCCTGAGGTCCTTATACCTAGAGTTCAATTCCGCTCGGATGTCGTAGAGCGTTATGCTCTTGTTACCAAAGCCCTGCCGTTCCAATTCTTCAGCGAACGCGTCGAGGTCAAGATCTTTTAACCTTTCGGGCGCCTCTAGAATTTCTTCTAAAGCCCCTGCGGGGTTCGCATCTTCATCCTCATATTCTAGCGCATCGACGGCCATTTTCCGCGCCCACTCATAAGTTTCGGGATGCACTCTCGAACCGTCTAGAACTTCGACGTACGCCTCCGTACTGTCTCCTAGACTATTCGTATCTATTTTTATGAAACCTGAACAGTTGATGAAAACTTTGGGTCCCATGTGACACACTGTGACCAGTTGAGTTCTGTTCTCTAATTTCTGGTTTGTTTGTTTGAATAGTTTGATGAGAGCCTGTGCTTTTCTTGGTCCTAGACCGCATACAAACTGAAGTAGTTCTGTTCCTCGGCCGGTTAGTACTGCTTCGTTCACATCTACACCGACTTCATTGACTCTATTCACAAACTCCAGCTCTATGCCTTCAAGTAGGTCCTCCTTAGCCAAGTGGTCTTGTAGCGGGTGGTACCTTAGACATAGTATCTCCTCGTCCGGTCCGCATAGCTGGGAGATCTCCATGAGCGGGTCTTGTAACAGGCGCGCCTGGCATATCGCCTCCCGCAAAGTTTCGGGGTATTCGCGGAAGTCGTTCTGAGGAATAATAAAAAAAAATATTATTGCAATCGACAAGTAAATAAAACCAAAAAAGTGGTTACATTCTGGGAATTGTTTTCAAATAAAATGCTGCCACTGACACGAAAATAAAACTTACGAGTATTCTAGTAGCAATTAAATTCTAGCCGCATTTTCCAGGATAAGGAAAGGAAAGAAAAAATTCCATATTCCTAATTCCAAATAATAAAAGAAACAATAAAATATATGATTATTGTAATGAACCAATATCATTCTTAGGCTGCATTTCCACTGAAGCGGAGCGGAGCTTAGCGGTGCCCGAATTGACCAATCAAATCTTCGCTCCGCTTCGCTGTCATTCCGCTGGAATAGCACGATTGGTCAATTCGGGCGAAAAAAGCGAGCGAAGATTTCGAGCATGGTGATTGGTCAATTCGGCATCGCTAAGCTCCGCTGCGCTTCAGTGGAAACGCAGCCTTATGCCCACATATTTTTAATTTACATACCCATCCCTTTCTAAAATATCAAGAGCCAGGGAGACAACACAATATAACTCCCAGACAGCGCGAATCGATCTTATAATTTCTATAATACAGAACTTAAACCTACTTCCCCGTAACTACTGTTTTTAAATATCTTTCTGATTATAAACACGCGCAAATCGGTCCAATAATCTCATTTTATTAAAACTCACCCTCCCCCGTATGCTATTGCTGTATATCTTGCTGATAGTGTTGTCGGCTATCTCGACGGGTATGCGCGGGAACTGGTCGTCCTCCACCAGCTGTTGCACGCACTCCATCACGTCCTGTTTGATGTTGAGCGCCTCGCGCGACTCGCCGCCGATCACGATCACGTGCGGCTTGATGCGGAGTATGAACCTGACAGCAAAGTGATGTTATGAAAGTGGAAAAGAGATTGTAAATACAGGATCAAAAATAATGGTCCTGTTATATTATTTTGGAAATTATTATATATATATATATATAAATTGAAATAATTTTCCCCGTTTTTTCCACATTTTCCTCTATCTAGTCTAGTCTTAGCGTGATAAAATATAGCCTATAGCCTTCCTCGATAAATGGGCTATCTAACACTGAAAGAATTATCAAAATCTGTTGCGTAGTTTTAAAGATTAAAGGGACAAAGGGACCTGAGAAAAAAAAGCGACTTTGTTTTATAATATGTAATAATATATTCTATAGATATATATAGATTACTACCCGTGTTGGTCTGTACCGCCGCAAAAGCTACGTCTCACAGGAAATTGGAGCCTTTTGCAGGGTATAGGCAAATCAGTAGGGATCATTGGTATTCTTGGTATATGAGCTAATTCACCAGCTGCAGGGCCGGTCATAATCTTCG
Source organism: Polyommatus icarus (assembly GCA_937595015.1). NCBI lineage: Eukaryota > Metazoa > Arthropoda > Insecta > Lepidoptera > Lycaenidae > Polyommatus > Polyommatus icarus. The sequence continues at coordinate 5,291,409 of OW569333.1, read as the reverse complement.
CTACTGCGCACTCCCACCTTGGTAGCGCCCACTTACGGGCGTAAATCGTAATTTTTAATTTCACCATAACTTCTAAACAAATCGTCCAATTTTAATCATTCAAACACCAAATATTATCTACACAAACTGTACTTAGTGATGAAATAATTAATTTTGATAAGGATTATCAGCATGAGTATAATAAATGCGTTTAAATTTAGTCCAAAAAATCAAGATTTTTAAATAAAAAAATGGTTGTTGTGTCTTACTTGACATAGATAGGTATAGTGTGTCGCGGTCATTTTTGTAGATATTTATAAGATCTACATTTACTTAGAACATTTTATGGTTTTATCTTGTATAGTTTAGGCAGCGTACGCAAAATAAGTAACTTTTCTGGTTGATTTTTTTCACCTTGTATCAGAAAAACCCAAATATCTTACGGAACCCTATATTTTCCAAAATAAAAAGTAGCCTATGTTACTCGTAAATAATGTAGCTTTCGAATGGTGAAAGAATTTTTAAAATCGGTCCAGTTTCCAGTAGTTTTTGAGCCTATTCATTACAATCAAACAAACAAACATACAAACAAACAAACAAAGTTTACCTCTTTATAATATTAGTGTAGATTATTTCCTCAATAAATGTAAAAATAAAAACTCGCACAACAACTTAGGAATAAATACAGAAAGTCTCAAGAATGATGCTACAAGAAAAACATTTCAAATTGATTTAAAAAACACATTTAACGATTTAGCTATAGAGGATATTGATGAGGAAACAAATATAGATAATATTTGGACAACAACAAGAGACATCGACCTGTATCGTTGTAATTGATCGGTCTGTATCGACGACAACATCAAAGAAGTTGCACTAAAAACGCTCGGACACAAGACCAGGAAATAAAGGAAAGCTTGGTGGAACGAAGATTGCGAAAGAATTATTGAAGAAAAAAAGAAATATAAAATTTTGGCAGAGCAGAATAGTAAATTTTTAGACAACTTTAAAGAATTAAAATCTGAATCAAGAAGAATAATAAGAAGAGCAAAAAGAAATCACCTAGATAGCAAAGTTAGAAATATATGGCGAGCAAACGAATCACGGAAAATTTACCAGGAGCTGAGATCTTTTAAGAGGGGCTACCAACCTAGCTCTCAAATGCTCTTAGATGATAGTGGCAATCTTACAACAGATATCACGGACATCAAAAATGCTTGCAGCAATTACTTTCAACATCTGCTGAATTGTCCTCCACCTCATACTGTATTACCACGCACAACCAGTGACAACCACGCCGAATTGGAACCTCTATCTTTTAGGGAAGTCCGACAAGCAATTATGAAGCTCAAAAATAACAAGGCTCCCGGGATAGATGGCATACCATCTGAAATATGGAAGTATGGGGGAGAGACCATACAACTAAGATTATTTCACATTATAAGTTAGATCTGGCAAGATGGAAAACAACCAGAGGAGTGGAACACAGGCGTTATATGTCCGATCCATAAAAAGGGATGTAAGAAGAGGTGCACAAATTATCGCAGAATAGCTCTTTTGCCAACGGCGTACAAGGTCTTATCATATGTGTTGCTTAAAAGGCTAGAACCTCATGCGGAACGAATCATCAGCGATTATCAGTGTGGATTTCGGCAAAACCGCAGCACAATCGATCAGATCTTCCTTCTGAAGCAACTTATGGAAAAACGTTCGGAATACGCCAAAAGCATACACGCGTTATTTGTCGATTTAAAAAAAGCCTATGACAGCATTGACCGTAATTCGTTATACACGATCTTAAGGAACTTCAACATCCCCAAAAAACTAGTTGACAAGATAATGGTCGCCACTAAGGTAAGCAAAATGAGAGTGAGGGTTGCTAAAGAGCTTACGGACGAGTTCACGGTGGTCACAGGACTTAAGCAAGGAGATGCACTGTCGCCTGTGCTTTTCAATTTAGTTCTGGAATATGTCCTCAAAGAAGTGATTGCACTAGACGTAGGGATACAACTGAATGGGAAGCATAGGTTGATAGGATATGCCGACGACCTGGCATTACTGGGTGAAACTCCAGAGGAAGTGGGCAGCGCGGCCGAAGTCTTAGAAAACGAAGCCCTTAAGGTAGACCTAAGTATAAACCGCGAGAAAACAGTATAGTAATACCTCCATAGTAATACCTCCATAGTAGAGTAATACCTCCACATTAAACGCTATAAAAACACGCGCACAAAACGAGAAGACCTGAATGTGAGAGGGACTTCTTATAAAGGGACGGACAAATTTAAATACTGGCTGCACCATTACCGACACCAACACGAGACAGGAGGAAATAAACATCCGCATCCAAAACACCTTACGATGCAGCGCGCTGCGCGGCACTTCATGAAGTGTTAGCGTCCAATCTCCTAAGTAGAAAAAGTAAGATCGCCATTTACAAATCTGTAATAAGGCCAATACTAATGTACGGATGCGAGACCTGGACGCTCACACTCGATGAAGAGAATAAACTACTGGTAGCCGAAAGAAAAATCCTCCGCAAGATCTTGGGCCCGGTGAAGACAGAAGACGGAGGAACTAGAATCCGAACCAACGCCGAAGTTGAAAACCTCATAGCTGAGCCCAATATTATGGGCGTAACAAAAGCCCAGCGACTCCGATGGCTCGGCCATGTTGCAAGAATGGGAGCGGATCGTGCCACTAAAAAGGCGTCCCTTGGGCGTCCGGTCGGGCGACGACCTGTCGGCCGTCCACGGTACCGGTGGCTAGATGTCGTGGAGTCGGACCTGCGCGATCTTGAGGTCACAGAGTGGCAAGAAACTGCGCAAGACCGCGACAAGTGGCGCAAACTCGTGTCGGAGGCCAAGATCCACTTTGGGCGCTGAGCCATCGTAGTAAGTAAGTAAGTTTGAAGGTGTATTTGTAAAGTGACTGCTTGTCAAAGGACGCTTTACAAGATGGTATAATTTGCCCCTTAACATTGCATAATGAACGCCTCTTTACCTCCTGAGCGCCGTCATGTCGGCCTCCTTGTTGCGGCGCTCGAGCGCGTCCCAGGAGTTGCGGCGGTAGAGGAGGTGCGGCAGGCGCAGGTGGTCCGCCATGTCGCCGCCGCCGCCCACCGCGCACGCGAACGCCGAGTGCTGCCGGTCCGGCACGTACGCGATGCCGATCACTCGCACACCTGTGAAACCATTTAAATGTGTTGGAATTCTAATTTCGAAATCAATAACCTCTCGATTCACGATTCACGTTCGACACAGATTCGGAAACTTTACGGTTATTGGTTAATGCCGAGCGAGGCGAGCGTTTATTGGATGTCGCGCCGCGCGCGATAATTTTTCCGAAACCGAGTGAGATTGGGCATTGTGAATCAGGGCCCTGGTTGGGGTTTACATACGATTTGATTGGCTTTAAATCTCGTCAAATAGTTACTGTTTGAAAATACCCTTTTTTGTATCTCTAATGAGATTCAAGTTATGAACTGTAACATTATGTAAACACATAAGAGTGTTCTTTGTAGTGACTTGTAGGGAATCTGCCGCAAGTAAAGAAGAGATAATTTTTCTAGTCAAAAATGTTTTAAAGAACACGACAAGATTTAATAACGACTGAGTACATTTTTTCGAGATTTAAAATCTGTTACATCGTGTTTTTTGCTCTGTTCACATTATGTGAACTCTTATGAGTACGAGCTGGTTAAAGTTCACATAGACACGAAATAAAGAATATAAAATAAAGCAGTTATTACCGTTATTAGCGTCCCACTCTTCGTCATCATCGTCGGACACTCGGGACTCGTACGGTGCCACTTTGAGCCAGTCGTATAACTTGCGGCGACAGCATCTTTAAAATATATAACTCAAAGTTAACGTTTAAACAATATTAATATTTGAACAATATAACTCGAATTCTGGTGACCAAACAAAATACATAACCCCTTACTCCTTAGAAGGTTTTTTTCGTGTCGATAGACAAAACTTTTTATAGTGAATCCACTGTGCAACTATTATATCAATAGACAATAAGTTTAGTGAATCGTCATGGAAGAAACAAATGAAACTCCGATCGCCGAATTGACAGAAATTAGGCCATTGAACTATTATAGCTGCTTGTCTCTTTCACATGCGTATATAGATATTGGAATTGGATTTAATATAACGAGTCGCTGGGTGGTTTTTGATCCAGTCGGCACGCGACATTAGTGTAGCGACCGGAAACGCCACTGATTTGTAGTGGTATAAACCGAAATGAAAGTTATTACTTATTACATACTTCATAAAGTGTATTTTATTTGATTTTTTGTCGGTCGCGGTGACTTTCGGTGCGTTCTACCAACAACAACACGACACTTACTTGAGCACATACTCCTTGGACTCTGCCAACAGCACCGCGTGCAGCTCACGCCGCAGCTCCGGCATCACGATCTTGGTGAGCGCGAGCGTTACCGCCTCCGCCCGTAGCTCGTTCCACGCCTGGACTGTTGCCGCGAACTCGTCCTGGTGGGATTACGTAGGTAATTAGTATCAATACGATAAATTAACGGTACAAAGGCTGGTATAAATAGTCAGTACTCAAGATGCATCTCGGTTTCAAGACACGGTTCAGGCACTGTGATTGGTTGGCTGTCAAAATTTGGACCAATCACAGAGCCGAACCGTATCTTGAGACCGGGTCGCATCTTAAGTACTCACTATTTATACCAGCCAAAGTATCTTCTAAAGATTCGCATCCAACGGGTTGGAATCGGAGCGTGCGTTGCGGACGGAGCGTTGTCATTTATAATTTGTCAGGCGTAGTAATGACATTCCAGTCCACGCAGTACCATAGAAATCAATACAAAGCAACAAATCCGTCCGCTGTGTACGCTCCGATTCAGATCCGGTGGACGCGCACCTTAAGGCTTAGAGGAAGAAGATTATTAGATCTGAGCTAAACTCATTTTAAATAGAAGGTGTGTAATATATGTGATATTGTGTTTCTAATTGTATTATGCCGCATGCATCATGCTCAACGTTGAATGTTTTAACTATAGTTTGGCTTCGCTTCGCCAGTAAGAACTTTCAGATAGACTAATTTTAATTGCAATTAAGAATTTACATTTCGGCAGCGTGCGCCACTGAATAGGGATGACGACAAGGTCAAAGATCAGCTGATTTTTAAATAAAATAGAGACAGCGATGAAAAAAAGGTATTCCCAAAATTTCAGCTTCATAACTTATGGGTAAGGCCGAGAATTGTTACACTTTTCGAAAGTAAAAAGTGTCCCAATTTTTGTCAATCAAATATAAAAAAACTAACCAGTAATTTTTAATTCAATAACTTTTATTGTATTTTGTAGGGATCTAAATCATACAATTTCATATCAAAGTTAAAATACTCTTTATGGTTTAATAACTACAGTGAGTTAAATTCGTCCGTTACCCCAAATATTGCAAAAAAACTCGCTGTCTTTTTCATGTATCCATATACTTGGAACTAAAATTTTGTATTTTTTTCCATTGAAAGACAAATTCTCAAGAACTGACTTAAATACTCCGATACTTAGCAATTTAATCGTAGTGGTTGATCTTTTCAAATTAGCAGATTTCATGAAATGACTGAATGAATTTATCGAAATTTTAATGTTTGTCCCCGTATTTTCGCTTCTATGTTACTATTTTGTATGTTACCGTAATTTCACCTCTAAACAATGTTAATCTTTTGTGGCACTATTTTGTATTGACACTGGCAACACTAAGTATCTATGCGAATAATAAAATTTAAAAAAGACGCTTGTTTGTTGTCAAAAGTGTTTTGTGAGCAAAAGTGCACGCATGGGTTTGGTCGGAGTTTTTTTTTAAATGAATTTAGACGATTTCAAAGGTAAATAACAGTTTTTATTACACCTGTTTTGAATAGAAATATGAATAAGCGGAGAAGCAATGCGTGGCGTGTGTTTTTGGTCCAAATTGAGCTCAAATTATCGATTAATGGTCACTATTATTATTCTCTGTTACCGGTAACGTTCATTTGTTGTTTGCGCTGTCCCTTACGCTGTCCCTTACACCCCGTATAAGGCATAAAGTTTTACATAAAATATGCACTATAAAATCGGCCTTACATACTTTACTCGTTACCTTCGCGTTACTTTTACGTTACTGTAACATAGAAGTTTCTATGTTACTCTATGTTACTAAGTGTAAAAATTCTCGGCCTTACCCTTATGTATTTTTTTGTTTTGAGCCTTCAAAGTTTTTTAGTCAAGTTAAGTCAATTCGAATTTTTTGAAATAAAATTCCTTAGTTTTTGTATACCGTTCGATAAGTTGTGCAATTTATAACATTTTTTCTTATAAAACCACTAATTTAACACAGCTATCGAACAAACTAGCTAGGCGTGACGTTACAGTTAGCTGACATTTTGTATGGAGCGTTTTGGGAAGGTCTATTTTATGTGAGTTTTGAATTGTGATACTTGGAGTGTTTTTACGGAGTCATTTTGTCACTGATATTTCTATTTTTGAATGGTTCTTAATTTACCAACAAGAAAAAAAAATTTCGTCATGTCTTTTGCAGTAAATTCTGCAGACCTTTAGTAACCTTAGTTCTGCTTTATAAATAGCCCATAGCCCATATCACATACCTTTTGATACAGCTGTTTCAGCTCCTCCAAGTAGCTGGAACTGGTATTCCCCTCGATCTGCTCGCTGATCTGTATCTCGAGGAGACGGTCTTCGGCGGCTATCGTCAGCTTGAGGAACTGGTCCCCGGTGAGATCACGCACCGGTTTCTTCTTCAGATACTTCATGCTGTGTAGTTCAATGGTGAGTTTTAGTTTATACAGCTACTTTCTGCTAATTTCACAGTGAACTATATACACAGCCTAAAGTATTATCACTTAGTTATGTTACATCCGGTATTTGACTCAAAGGACTAAAATATTTGATTATATATTTTTAATACTTTTAGATCTCTACCCATGATAACTGTTCTACACGTTGAAAAGACATAATAATAATGTCACACACAGTGCCATCTAGCGTCAACCAGTGGAATTCGATACTAGATGGCGTTAGGTCCGCGAGTACATGCGCGAATTTTGTAGAAACACTCCACACTTGTTTACGCGAATCGGGTACATTCTAGAAAGAAACTTTCTGGAACTCGTCTCGGCGCATATAAATAGCCGCGGTAGACGAGCCAGTCAATCAGTTCAGTTTGAGCGATGTTGAAAACGACTTCGGAGTGAAAAGAAGTGATCAAGAGTGATACCACAACTTGGCTACGACCTAGGACAGTGATAGTGCTTAGTGTTTTGGAACTTGTGCTTTGTGTTAGGCCTAGTGCTAATGAATACAGTCTTCAAGAGAGTCGGCAGGTCATTCTCTCCAAATCCTTTGAACCCTAGCACGTAACAATATGCATTTTTTTTTTTTTATTATACTTTTTGCACACATAAAGGTACAGAGGCGGGCTTAATGCCTTTAGGCATTTTCTTCCAGCCAACCTTTGGGTGATGTTGAGACAAGATGAGGTAGATGCAAAGTACAGTTTTATCAACAGTAATAAATACATATATATATATATATATTATATATATATATATATATATATATATATACAAATAATAAATATCATAATACATATTAAATAATAACATATACTAATAATAATTAAAAGCAACTTCACTTATTCTGTTCTAATCTGCCTGAGACATTAACAATAATTCATGAACTCTGCGCTTAAATACTTTTTTTGATTTAGCCAATCTCACTTCCACTGGCAGTGCATTCCAGAGGCGGATAGCTTGGATATGAAAGGAGGAATGGACGAGTGATGTTCTGTTTGCATACACACAACACAGCAATGGCAGTTTTCTTTTATCGTATGGTATGCCAACCAAAAAAATCAACATAAAGGTAAAATTAAATTAATATCAGTGGCCAATAATCTCTTAGCTATGTTTAATTGAACATGTTGTGTAAGACAAGAAGTTGTTAAACCACGTATGCAAACCACACACACTTTATCACTTCTTCTGTAACTGACGTCGCAGGTTTAAATATACGTTCAAATGTCAAGTTTGCTACTTAGACAAGAATAATGCTTCGTTTAAACCTACGCGACCAAGCGACTGCGAAGCGGGAGCGTCAATACAAAACACACATTTGACAACTTGACGTAATTTGACGCTCCCGCTTCGCAGTCGCTTGGTCGCGTAGGTTTAAACGAAGCCTAAACTTAGTAACAAACCTGAAGCATGGGTGGGTCTCGTCGATCTCCTTGAGGCCGCGCTGCGTGGGGCGCGCGGTGATGGTGGCTCGCTCGCGCAGCGCGTCCCGCAGCGTCGCGCGCAACTGCGGCTCGCGCGCCAGCTGCACGCCGCACATGTACACCGCGCGACGCAGCGCCTCCGCCGGCCCGCCGGAACCCTACGCAAGAGTATTGTAGAGATAAACTACGATAACATGGCGCGCCCCTCCAAAATTTAAAACGTTTGAAGTGCGTTGTCTTGCGCGGTCGGCTAATTATGATTAGTTGACCAAAAAATCTTGGTAATAAGTGACATTAAGTGAAATATTACGAGTACTAGTTGATTGGTTGAATACTTACTACATACAAACTCTTTCATAAGGATGTGACTACACACATTGAAACAGTAATTTGAAGGGGCACGCCATGTTATCGTAGTTTATCTCTATGAAACATCAATGCAATTTAAAATGTTTTATTTCCAAATAGTCCAGAAACTAAGACTTTTGTAAAGTCTTACTGTTTAAACACACTAGGCCGAAGTTACGCGGCGTAAATTACGTCCGCAATGTTAAACGCATACAAAATACGGACGGAACGCGACGGAATAGTGTGTCGTCGGCAATTTAAAATACATTGCGGGCGTAATCATGTGTAATTTACGACGGCGTAACTTCGATATACAGATATATGTGTTTAGATACTTAGATATATGTGTTTAGATACTTAGATATACAGACATTCATTAAGTCAGCGAAAATTTATGACTTTATAACATAGTACGTCGCAATGAATGCCTCGGATCTTTAAAGTCTGACCGCACTAGAGATCCCCCTTCTTTGGCAGGCGTGAAGTATGGTTTCATAATATAGAATATTTTGTCCACGACATGTCTTAGGTTTGGACTATAACATTAAATTCTCGAGCTTCAAAAACTCTTATTATTTGTATTTCACTCTTCACTTAACACTTCGACTTTCAACTCTATCGTATCAGCTTAGAGTCCAATATTGAGTACTCACGAAGTTGGCGGCGGCCTCTAGCGGCGGCACCGGCTGCTGCTCGACCTCGTGTCGCTGGTAGTTGTCGCGGACGTTCTCCGCGAACTGCTCCGGGCTCAGACCGAACATCCTCACCAGCGGCTCTGGGGAACGAGGTGTCTCATTAGTGACTACGAATAATGACAAGGGCTTGCGCTCACTTAAAACACGTCTCAAGATAATCTGCTGCAATACAAAATATTTGTGTGTGTTTTCAAGTGAGCGCGTGCCCTACACAAGTACTTAACACAAAGAGCGATAAAAAGTAAGAAAATTCTTTATTGTTACAATCTTAAAATTGAAATTAACTTTAATAGAAGAATTAAAATAATCTGTGTAAATAGGCAGTCTTACTGCTAATAGTGGTTTCTTCCAGACCACCTAATATATTTTTAGGTTGTAATTAATCAAAAATTGGGTAAAAGTCAACTGCATTTTTTTTTCACTTGCACACTCACCGAGGCCGGCCTTGCGGCACAGCTCGTAGGGTCCGGAGCGCACGGCGTACTTCACACCGACGGTGTCGGGCTCAGCCGCATCTACCGGTACAACTCGTCGACTGGTCGGTCAACTAGTCGGCGCACACTCACCGAGGCCGGCCTTGCGGCACAGCTCGTAGGGTCCGGAGCGCACGGCGTACTTGACGTCGGCGGTGTCGGGCTCGGCCGCATCTACCGGTACAACTCGTCGACTGGTCGGTCAACTAGTCGGCGCACACTCACCGAGGCCGGCCTTGCGGCACAGCTCGTAGGGTCCGGAGCGCACGGCGTACTTGACGTCGGCGGTGTCGGGCTCGGCCGCATCTACCGGTACAACTCGTCGACTGGTCGGTCAACTAGTCGGCGCACACTCACCGAGGCCGGCCTTGCGGCACAGCTCGTAGGGTCCGGAGCGCACGGCGTACTTGACGTCGACGGTTTCGGGCTCGTCGGGCTCCGCGGCGTCGACGGCTGCCGCCGCCTCCTCCGGATCTTCACCGTTGCGCTCCGCCTCCTCGCGGGCGAGACGCCTGATGACAAAGTTGGGGTTAATATAATAGTTTAAAAAAACTGTAAAAAATCAAGTTTATTTTTATACATTTTTTTTAAATTTTAACAAATTATTGCATTTTCATTAGCTCTTAATACATACCCAAAGTTTCGAATTAATTAGACTACTGGAGATAGGTAAAAATCGTGCTCAAAGATTATGTTACATACATACAGCCCAAACTAATAAAATCGTGTTAATCCTTCAAGTCCCATCGCACGGGTGATCGCGACAACAATAGAATACAATAGCATTTCCAAGAATCCGCGATCGAAGGATTAATAAAAAGTGTCCCTATTGTGCGAACTTGCAACATAATAATAACAATAAATCCTTAATTTGCACATAAACATACTAAGGAAGTTCCCGTTAAAGGTACTGACCAAACTTTCAAATTCGATTTCACAGTAAGGCCCTGTTCACACCAAACTGACTATACGCCGTTGAATGTGAGCGAGCGTTACGCAGTTTATTCTATTTCCATACATATTCACTTTTTCGTTCACACCTAACGCATTACGCTAGGCGTAGGCGCGGACATTCGATGCCGTATATTTTGTATGATTTTCACGTCCACACTGGGGCTCACAGTGAGCCTGCTCACATTCAGCGGCGTATAGTCAGTTTGGTCTGAACACTCAACACGGTCTAAAATGTCAAAGTGCATTGTGTGGAAGAGGATGGTCATCAAAGCTTGTTGAATGGTGCAAACATAAATATTTCTAGCCTAAGAAAACTTACTTTTTCTCCAGCAATTCCTTCTTCTTCTCCTTAGCCCGCTGCACCTTCTGCATCTCGGGTAGATCGTGCGAGTAGTACAGCAGGAAGTGTGTGTGCACATCTCTCAACTCCTCCGGTGTTTGAACGTTCTTTAGTCTGCAAAAATAACGACTACATAGCACCTCCATCGTGGGTTTCGCAGACATAATAGATTTTCAATTGTTATGCGGCAGCCGGCTGCCGCTTGGGGATTGAGGGGTTAGTAAAAGCGCTTAAATCTAACCTATAAAATCATTCATCAAAACATTTTGATGTGCGTCAGTTGTCTGATTGCTTGATTGGCACCTCGTTTTTACAGTTTAACAATGCTGGGATTAAACGAGTCTCCTTTATACTATTTTATATTATTACGACTATATAACAAAGCATAAAAATATAATATGTCTTGTAATTTGTATACCTCTCAATGTCCTCATCCTTGATGAGTCTCATGTTATCGGGTATGGGGGCATCGGGGTTCTCCATGACTTTGTCCAACTGGAACTCCCGCATGTTCTCTATCAGCTTGAGTAGATTCTCCTTGCGTTGCTTCAGTTGGCACCACTGCAAAGATATATGTTTTAAGTTGTAACATTTTATGTAAATGTGTATGTTGGGATCGAACAATTTGACACGAAACGAGATAGACTAATTAACCTGCTTTAAAAAAGTTTTTTAGATTTGTGCATCATAGTCCCTTTTTTATTCAAATAGTAGAATAGTTGTATTACTATCTTTATCTTCGTCTCGTCTGTCTTCTTTATGTGAATCCATCTTTAAGTGTATAACTACTTTGTGGCGGCACCCACAATTAGCGCCATAATCCTGCTTCATACAACGTCTGAACTGACGTCAGTGGGCTTCGGCGTGACCGAGCATGCTATCTCTCGATAATCTTCATTTACTTTTCTTAAAAAATCTTCCATTACGACCGCCACGCATATTCGTAAATTATTACACAATTTTATAAAATACAAGCTAATCATACCTTAGCATCATACTTGTAGACTTTCCACAAGTCGTTGATGCTGAGTTCGGGCTGCACGTACTCCTTGCGGTAGAAGGCGATGAACGGCACTTCCAATGTCTGGTTACGCATGAAGTCCAACGCTTGACGGATCTTCACCACAGTGCTTGAGCCTCTGCAAGAAATCATGCATTAGATGTAGCCCTTTTTTTACGGTGGGAAATGCGTTACGCATCCCCGGCGACCCGGGGGAGTGGTCGCCGGGGTATGTGGGACTCCCCAGGTGCTGCGGTAAGGAGGAGCACCCGGGGTTACCCACTAAAACCCACCGGTGCCTCCTTCCTCCGCTACGCTGCTGGGCCATCGGACCCGCCGACGAGGGCGATATCTGCGGCAGCATTAGATGTAGCCCTAGCACAGACAGATCAAGATAGATACCGCCTGTCGCTCCATTTGTATGAAAACGAGCGTGCCACTTTTTTCCTACCTACTGTGACGTAACGATGATAAAAAAACATGTCCATTATCTAGGCCGACGTTTCTATTTCGAATTTCTACAGCTCAATACGGTACAATTAGGCATTTAGGCATTTTTAAACTTCCGATTGACGATAACGGTGGAGCGCAGACTAAAGAACAGACTTTCGAAAGACGGGTATTGTACGTCGTTTGGGAATGCGATTTGGCACGCGAAGTACATACACATGCGGTATCTAACTTGAACTATCTTAACAAAAAAAATATTCTAGGGAACCCCGACTATTAATGATTACTTATTTTAAGAAAACAAAAAAGCAGTATTCTGTTTAATTTTTTAACAATCTATTTCTTACCGTCGAGATCTCTCCCTTGCCTCTTGCGTGTCAGCCTTGGAGACGGGTGGTTTGAGGAATGCCTGCTTGTAGATCCACTCCGCCTCGTCCTCCAGCTCGGTGCTACCCTCCTCCACGGGTGTGATGGGCACCTCGCGGATTTGCATCCTCTCGGGGATGTCTGTTTTACGAATCTACAAATGCATAAACAAAAACGTTAGCTATATAATGGAATTACAATGTACTATCAGAGAAGTTGATTCCTATGCAAATCGGGGAGCCGACAGATCACAAGTAACATTGAATTGACATATTCGACCAAATAACGTTGGTCTGTCAATTGCATAGGAATCAACTTCCTCGATGGTACTAGAAAGCTGTAGATCACGTTATCGGTCGTTTTTTAGCTTTAGCCATACATAATGGAAAAAATTAAAAGCAGGGTCATAATAAAGGTGCCGGTTGACAGCGGACGACATGAAGCAACCGCAGACGACGTGTCGCAGCGACACTACTGGTTTGTATGTATTTTTATGAAATACCCTGCGCAGCTAGCGACACGAAGCTAGCGACACATTCATAGAAATACATAAAAATGACATGTCGCGACGACAAGTCGTCTGCTGTAACTTCATGTAGCCGGCTTCCAACTTGTAACTAAATAGGCTCTTTCAATTTTCATAGTTAACTTACAAAATATGTAACAATAATAAGAAATATAAATTACTAGCTGTCCCAGCAAACGTTGCTTTGCCATAATATAAAGTATCTCGACCATATTGGTTATAAAATTTGGTAAAAATCAGTAAAGCCGTTTCGGAGGAGTTTGTGGCCTAACATTGTGACACGAGAATTTTATATATAAGATTAAACTAACCTCATTATCAAGATCTGTGAAATGACTCCTCTTGAGCTCACTGGGCTCATAAATTTCGAAGATGGACTTCTTGCTTGGCCTCTTGGGTTTGCCTTTCTTGGTTCTTCTTCTCTCTCCTATAAAATGTACACTTTCACATTAGAATATCACTGAACCAAATGATTTATCCACCTGAGTCACATGAAATAAACAAAAGAAGATAATGGAGTGTACAACAAATGACAAAGATACTATAGCTTCCCGCAAACGATCAAACATCAAACACGTCAAACACGTAGTTTTTTTTGACAAACTACGTGTTTGATGTGTTTGAAGAAAATTTGGATTACGTAGCGTTTGACAAACGTGTTTGAACGTGTTCCGCTCTGTTTGTCAAACAAAATCTCATGATCTCAAACCGATTCTAGCTAATTGTCTGCGCTGCTGTTTGTCAAACAAACTACGTGTTTGACGGTTTGATGTTTGACCGTTTGCGGGCTACTTAATATTTCATGTTAAGGTGTTTTATATTAAAGAAGAAAATAATAGAAAAAAGAGACTTCTGAGTTGCAGATGTCTATGAGACATTATACAGGGTGTAACAAAACTAAGTGATAATACTTTAGGGTGTGTATGGATGGGTTCCAGATACACAGTTCACTGTAAAAGTAGTAGTGCTGAAAGAGCAAATTTTTTTGTGATTTGTATGGGCATGCGCCCGAGCATCATGATTTTTTCCCAAAAGTAAAAAAAAAGGTTACTCTTTCAGTACTGCTACATTCACAGTGAACTACATATTATATGTATAAGGAACACACCTTATACTTTAAGCTTTGTATTGAACCCAGAGTTGAGTAAACCCATCAATCCCCAAGCGGCAGCCAGCTGCGGCATGACAATTGAAAATCTATTGTGTCTGCAATACCCACCCAGGTGTCATAAATGTTTGTTCAAATCTGTACATACCTTCCTCCTCCTCATCCTCTATGTACTCATCTAAATCCTCCTCCTCGTCCTCATAATCTTCTTCACCGTACTTTTCAAACTCATCATAGTCAAAGTCCACACCGAATATGTCTTGACCTTCTTGTAGTGAGCTATAAAAATATATATTACGTATAATAGCATGCATAATATTACTATTTTAGACTTTTGGTAAATATATAGTCATAATATACACATTGCACTTGTCGTGGTGGTAATTCACACTGCACAGGATATTATTTGGTTTTGCTTAACTACACTATAGTCAATAGTTCTATATAGAAAATAAAGTATTTCAGTAGAATATTTACGACTTATTTTGGTCAACTTTTTTTAAAATAAAAGTTCTACTTATAAAAATATCAGTGTAGGGAACTTACGCATCTGTGAAGATAGGCTTCCTCTTTTTCTTCCTCTCTGCTATCGGCCTACCATCATCATCAACTATAAAATCATCTGCATCTGACTCCAGTTCCTCATTTTCATCATCATACTCAGCTTCTCGTGGGGCTTGAGACTCCGAAGGTCTCTCATCCTCCTACAATAACATAGAATCATCTCAATAAAGATGTTATTAACAAAATATTACATGTAACTTATTATAGTTTACAGGCAGATCTCATCAGCAAACAATATATTTATTCTACATTTATGCTAATATAATTAATTGTTCATCAATCAAATCATTCAAATTATTGTCTGTATTACATTATGTTGAAAAAGCTCCATAGCCAACAATGATAGCAACATGGATTAGCATGCTTCTCATAAGAATTTTGAAATAAACTCCCTAATTTAAGAAATATTTTTATTATTTTTCCTACCTCATCGGAACCTCCAACAAATAGACGCTCAGCGATGACCTCCCTCTCCAAGTCGGGGTCATCATTACCTTCATTATCACTGTCATCGTCTTCCAAACGTCTCAACCTTTTGAACTTGTTCTGAAAAAAAAATACAGTTATAAAAAAGCATGTCCAACTAAATCAAGGCATATATTGTCCCTTGTAATCATAGTTAACTAGATGTTCCTTGCCACTTTGTTGTACTAAGTTTCATCTATTACACAAGAACACACATATTGTGGGAAAAGCTATCCTATGTTCTTTAATGAACTCAAATCTTTACTCCACATTAACCCTTAATAGGGCAAAGGACAATTGCTTACCACCTCGGTGTTTTGACCATAAACAAAGGAACGGTCTATGTATACTTCCGTAAATTTAATATTTATAAAGTGTAAATAGCATAGAAACTTTTATTACTACTGGCAATAACACTAACGTCAAAGTTTGCAAACTACCCACGTTCAGAAAAAAAGTGTCGAAAAAAATTGAAACTTGGAGGTGTATGGCTTCAAAAGTATTAATTTTCTTCTAACCAGATTCCGGTAAGTGGTTTTGTGATATCTGGTGGCATTATTGATTATGTTATCATATGCATGATTCGTATAGTAATTTTTGAAATGAACCTTGAACTATTTAGAAAATCATCGTAAACTAGGTGGTAAAACTTTTACCATTGCCCGGTTACACGAACATAGTAGTATTTGGTGGTTACATAGTTACCATTGCCCATTATCGTATATTTTATTTCAGAAGAATGTCGAACAAAAAAAGTTATCAGACAATCGACAGAATTTTAGAAGGCATCTCTCCAACATTGAAAGCAGCGACGAAAGTATCTCGGAAGAACCACTTAGGAGCGGTAGCGTCCAGAATTACGACGATGAAGTTTCGCGAGGCTGATCACGAATATGTGGAGAAGAGCCAGAGTTAGATAGGATATTTTGAGTCAAAAAACGAACCACGAGTATTATTTTAAGGAATAAACAAGGTGGGAATTTTGGGGTAACCGCTGAAATCTTCTTCTGTACCATACTGCCCAAAAGATCAGATAAAATTTACCAGATGCCAATTTTGCAGCACGAAAAGTGTTAAAAAACTATCAAGGATCATTGGCAACATCTGCAAAGTAGCTTTATGTGCCACCCCATGACCCCATGCGTCAAAACCTTTCATATTGCTCCAGAAGAAGGAGAAGCTAGGGACTGCAGCAGCTCTTCTTCTAGTACCTTAACGGGCTAAGGTCAAATCATTACCACCAACACCTAGACGTAAATGGGCAATGGTAAAATTGTTACCACCCAATTTTCGCGTACTTATTATTATATATTATTAGACTTCCATAAATAAAGATAAAATAGGTCATAATATAGAAATAAATATTAACACAAAAGCTAATAGGTCATTATTTAATACCTCCGCCCTATTAACCCATCAGTCGTGGCAAAACGAGACACAATAGCTTTTTCATTGTTATCGCGGCCGGATGTGGCCGCTTGGGGCATCGTGAATTAAGGGTTAAAACTAGTTCAGTAGTTACAGCTTCACAAGGTAGTTGGACAGACACACTTTCACACTTATAAAATTAATACAGATGTATTTATGAAGATAACCTAAAAATTTTACAAATAGGGGCACTTTATTAGATAATGTACCTGATAGTACTTACCCTGGCTACTTTAACACCAAGATTCTCTTCAATAAGATCGTAATCCTCATCCTCCAACCGATCATCCAATTCATCATCACTATTCTTTCTCTTCTTAGGACCCTGACTGGCATCGGAGTCCTCACCGTCACTAGCGGACTCCTCGATCGGTGCATCGTCGATCAAATCTTTTAGTTCCTCACGCAACCTCTCCTCATCATCTGCAAATTAACCAAACAGTTATATTCAAATGTGTAAGAATCATTGATGAGATATATTATGTATTCGCAGTACAAGTAGACCTTGTCATAATACAACTTTGTCTTTCTTATTGAGAAAAAAGGTTACTAATAAAGCAAAAGAAAGAATAAGGGTAATTAGGAGGAAAGATCGAGATGTGGGTCAAAAACCTTCTTCGTCCTCCTCGTCATCACTCTGAACAGCAACAGCTTTGCGTTTTGGTTTCTTGCGCTCCGGTTTAGCCTCCTCTTCGGAATCGACCTAAAAACAATTTCATTACGGTAAATTATGACCAAGCTATGTGAAGAATACAATGTGCAGTCGTAATCAACAATATACAATATAGCCTACAAACCTCGCTTTCTTCAGCTTCCGACTCCAAAAAGTCAGCCATATTACTCGCACACACCCAGGGTTCCGATTCCAATTAAAATGAAATGTTAATCTTGAATTAAATAATAAAAAACTTAAAAACTAGGCACTAAAAATTAGAAATCAGTAAAACTCATGCACAGACTACTAAGGGATACTACGTAAACTCCACAGATTACTAGTATATTATTTTTGGTAAACTCATGAAGGTACCTATATCCTTTCTGTGGTAAAACTCATAGACATTTTTTTAGGGTTTTGGCGGGCATGTGAAAGAGTGCTGTTGTGTTTTTGTATTATTTTTTATAGGGTATTTTTTGTAGGGTTTTTAATGTGTATTATTGGTAGAATATTAACCATTAGATATTCGTGCTCATGCACAAGTGTAGGAAAGTGATGTAATATCCAGAAACGTGCTATTTTGTGTTCCCTCCAAAACTCCATCGAAAGTTTCAGTAAAACGTCTACCACTTTACTGAATCGACCGACTTGACTCCTTGACTGTATTGACTTTTACTTAGACTTTGACTAGACTTTAGACCTGACGATACATTAAAACGATGATGAAAAACATAGAAATGGCTGTATGGGCAACGCTCCCTTTGCCTGTCCCGCTCCCGACCGGGACGAATTAAAAAAAATAATAATTAGGATATTGACATTAGGGCCCCCGCGCACGAGCAACTTAGTTGCATGGCGATTTATTTGTCTCTTGATCAAGTCTAGGAGCTAGTATGGAAGTGCGCGCACGTAGCGACGCGACGCGACGCGACGCAACTCTGTGCAACTTTTTTAGTTGCAACGCAACTGTCTCCTTCCCTATTGGTTTCTATGCAAGTGCGCGCACAGGCAACAATAAAGTCGCCGACCGGCCCAGTGTTGCCAGATCAGGGGATTTCCCCCTAGATTTAGGGAGCTTTCGTCCAAGATAGGGGCAAAATAGAGGCAAAATATCGGGTTTTCCCCTAGATTTTCATGAACGAGGCCAGGTCGTAAGATTCTGCACAGTTCATCAAAACTTTCGACACTCATTCTAAAGAAAACGTAAAATTTTTCTGGGTATGCTCTCAATTTCATAAACACAGTATGAAATTTCCCAAGAGTCAGGCGATCGCTCCATAATGGATGCACCCAATATTCTATTTTGCGATCTTTCTTCGGTTTTTTATTGCGAGTGCAACAACCACAGCCGTCTCGACCAAATCCATGTTGACGACTGTCTAGAAAAATCGGAAAAAAGTTGCGTTGCTGTCGCTCTCGTGCGCGCACCCCTGCGACATGGCCGCAATTTTTTCGAAAGAGACAAATAAATCGCCGTGCAACTAAGTTGCTCGTGCGCGGGGTCCCTTAGTAGTCTGTGGATATTGATTTCGATATGAACAAAGAGAATTTACTGACACTGGCTCACACTGGCTATTCCTCAAGGGAGGCCATTTGTAAAGAAGAAGAAGAAGAACAAAGAGAACCAATGTAAACTGTATACTACGTACCTAACAGTTATGAATTAATTTTATAAAATAAACACTCGATTTTTATACTCTTCTATAGCAATACAAAGAGGGGTAAAATAAACAAGATAAGATATCCTCCGCCAGGAGTAAATGTGTTTTGTGAAGATATCTGCATAGTTAATAAAAGTGTTCTTAGGTCATTCAAGAAAAGTTGTATTTTTGAGTCCTGTCTTGTGAGTTGTGATAGAGATAATCATTTGCTGAATACTTGAAAATGACCACAGCTCCCATCGTAAAAACTATAGTCCACGCAGGGCAGAAGTATATACCTATTAAAGAAGGAAGTAAGGTAAATAATTGTTGGTTGCCTTTACACATTAATTTTCCAATGTTTATCTATGCATTGTTCAATATATTGCATTGTAATACACATACAACTATTATAGGTACATTTTCACTTTCAAACATGGAAACTTGGCAAGGAGAGGGTACTTATAGATGACAGCAAGAAAATTGGCAAGAAAGAACCAATGGTGTTGGTGATCGGACATAAGTTTAAATTGGAAGTTTGGGAAACAATAGTGAAGATGATGTCTCTTGGAGAGGTTGCCAGTTTCCAAGTGAAAAAAGAAGTAAGTTGAAACTTCTAAGTTGTTTACACACACTAAAACCTACTGTGGGGGCCTAAGGCCCCAAAATACATAAGCCTTAGTTTGGGCTCCATGCCTTTCACAAATTGCTTTTTTTTATGCAATAAGGGGGCAAACAAGCAAACGGGTCACCTGATGGAAAGCAACTTCTGTCGCCCATGGACACTCGCAGCGTCAGAAGAGCTACAGGTGCGTTGCCGGCCTTTTAAGGGGTAATAGGGGAGGGTGGAGAAGGAAATAGGGAAGAGTAGGGAAGGGAAAAGGGTAGGGGATTGGGCCTCCGGTAAACTCACTCACTCGGCAAAACACACTCACTGTGAGGACGTGGTATTTCTCTGGTCAAGCCGGCCCATTTGTGCCGAAGCATGGCTCTCCCACGTCTAAATTTGCTAAAAATATTTTTTGGAAAAACAACTATATTATTAATATACTCCTATTGTTTCAACAGCTGGTCTACAGTTACCCATTTGTGTCCAAAACTCTCAGAGAATTGGGACAGGAGAATAACAGGAAAACACATACTTGCACTATGACATTGCATACGGAGGGAATTGGCTATCCAGACCTGGATGACCTGATTAACAATCCTACTGATTTGGAGTTCATAATTGGTATGTAAGTTACATGTTACTTATCAAATATTTACATAGCAAATTATCGCTGTCTTTATCTTTCTAGTGTTAAGTGATTTCTGATGACCTGCAAAAGAAATTAATAACGAGTGTGTGAACTGCAACACTTTGTGATATGGTCATATCAGCTAAATGCTGCTAGATCATTAACAATTAATAAATAAATTTCTTCAATGTATTAAATTAAGGCTGCCTTCACATTAAGCCGCTGTCACAGAAATCTTGATATATGTATGTGGTCGCCGTGTGAAGGCAGTCTAAGGGCCGGGACACAAAAACACGGCACGACGTCGACGGCGCCACGTCGGACGCGCTTTGTAAAAAACCACGGCACGGCCCATACGGCGTCGTACGACGTCGTGCCGTAGCAACTCATCTTGAATTTCTATTTGAGTTTCTACGGCACGACGTCGTACGACGCCGTACGGCGCCGTGCCGTGTTTTTGTGTCCCAGCTGTATGGTAGCAATCTTTTGCAAGGTATCCATTGTATAATTGGTTTCAGAAATTTTGAAAATAGAACAATCAAATGAGTATGAGAAGGAGTTATGGCAACTGAATACTGATGAAAGACTAAAACTTGTACCTACACTTAAAGAGAAGGGTAATAAATACTATGCACAAAAACAATATGAAGAAGCAGAGGAGGCATATAGGAAAGCTATATCCATCTGTGAACAAATGATGATTAGGTATTTTATGTTATTATAAAATCGCTGGAGTAATTACTCTGGAATAAAAACCAAGGCTGGGAAATCGGGGTGTAGGTCAACCTCCAACTAGGTGGGACGATGATCTCCGTTTAGTTGCGGGTCCATGTTGGATGCGAGTAGCAGGAGATCGGTCATCTTGGCGTTCATTGAGAGAGGCTGATGTTCAGCAGTGGACAAATATTATAAATGCTGATATGATGATGATAATATGTATTGCATAATTCTTGTGTTATAATGTTAATACCCACCGGTATTAACATTACTGTAGCCCGTAGGCCCATACCACCGTAGGCCTCATGTAGATGCGACATTCTAAAAGTGTTAACTTTGTTAACCTATTTAGAAATAAATATTTTGATTTTGAATAGTCCATTAGTAAATAAAATGTATTATCTAAGTACAGTCCACACCATGACCCAGAATTTAGTGTAATTAATAATTATTATTTACTGTCTATGTATCCATGTTAGTTTGTCTGAACATTGTACAAAAACTACTCACCCAAATTTAATAAATGAGCATTAATAGATTTGTGATTGTATGAATGAGTAAAAAATGTGTTACACTTGACTATAATAATTTCAAACTTTATATATTTTCAGAGAAAGAAAAACTGATGAGGAATGGATCACCCTGAACAAGTTAAAACTACCTATCCTACTAAATTTCGCACAATGTAAACTTATAAAAGGAGATTTTTATGCAGTCATAGAACATTGTAATACAGTTCTAGAACATGAGCCAGGTAATTAAATTATTTTAATTTGTCAGTAAGTACCATCGAGGAAATTGATTCCTATGCAGTTTATAGACCAACGTTATTTGGTCAAATATGTCAATTCAATGTTAATAATTGTGATCTGTCGGCTGGGTTTGACGTAACGCAACCAAACTACGTAGGATCTGCATAGGAATCAACTTCTCTGATAGTACATAAAAGACGAAAAAAATATGTTATAATGTAAAACATTTTGCTGCAATATAAAGTAGCCTATGTTATTCCCTGTAGTCTGCTCTGTATCTTTATCATCAAAATAGGTTGTTGTTATGGAAAATCAAAGAAATAACCAAAATTTCTGTTTATAATGTTAACATTTATTATTTTATATTATAATATTAAAAGAATATAAAAATTATTTTCAGAAAATGAAAAAGCTTTGTTCAGGCGTGGAAAGGCACATGTAGGTGCTTGGAATCCAGATTTGGCAGAAAACGACTTTAACAAGCTGAAATCTATAAATCCAAATATGTCTTCCACAGTAGATAAAGAGTTGGAGCTCATTAAAAAACTCCGGCAAGAAAGAGTAGAAGAAGACAGAAATGCCTTAAAGAATATGTTTGACAAAGATAATAAGTCATAGCAGGAGCAGAAACAGCATTCTTAAGATATGTGTCTACTTAATATATACTTAATATATTATAAGTTATAACTTTATATTGACGAACAGTTTTGCTCCTAACTTAATGTTATGGAGTGTAGATAGAGGAGGAATATCTCTGTATGTAAAAAGTGTCCGCGGAAATGCGTTAAATCAGGGTGAAACTAATGGTGAATTAATAATAAATAAGGTGGCGCTACAGTAGCAACAAGGTAAATTTGAAATCATTTAGCAACTTTTATTTCAGCTATTTTAGGTTATATTTTTCAAAATATATTGGTATTAACCCAGTAATTCTAGTAATAATTTATATTCCAGTAATAATTTATATTCCAGTAATAATTTATATTTTGTCACCAACGGCTACATTTATTCCTACACTCCATAATTCATTTCATACCCTTTGGCTGCAGCTAGCGCCATTCGTGGAGAATTTTTCAACTGTTATTTACTGTATACAGCTGGACACTTTTTTAAATATCCCCCATATAATGTTCTCCTTTCATCTACACTCCATACTTAATGTTTAAATAACTTTAGTTGAAATATTTTAATTGTATGTTTGTATGTCATGTGACTTGTGAGTAGTTGTAAGTGTTGTTATTTACAAATGAGGCTAGTCAAAAGTGTCTTCTTAAAAAATATAGTATATTATAATATGCATTATGTGTAATTATAATAATGTAGTTATAAATTATTTAGATTATATTTTTGACTGCCATTATACTATTCTACTCTTGTTAGTAAAATAAATTATGAATAATATTTATATTTATTTACCAATGTCTTGTAACTTTAGAATAAACGTAAATCATTATTTGTAAATAACTTCTTATTTCGCCTTGGATGGTTCAGAGTCCATTCATCAAAGAACAGGCTTTTCATCCACGCCACGGTCAAAACAGTAGATAAACACTTGTCCTATTATTGTGGTTACAAGTTGCGAGTCCATTGGATGATCCAAGGGACTCTTTTTCCAAGCCTTGGATCTTCCTTATCAAAAAGAGTCCTTGTAAGATCCAAGGCTTGGATTTTCCATATATAAAAAGTACTCTGTGGCTTGGATCTTCCTTATCAAAAAGATTACCTACGAATTACGATTATTGTTTTTGATCTATATTTAAATTCTATTAAAAAATATATATTATGTCAGAATAAATGACACGGTGTTTTGCCGGGAATACGAAAGAGTGACGTTTTGTTTTTGTATTATTTTCCTAAAATTGTGTTATTTCGGTTTTTAATGTGTAATGTTGGTTAGAATATTAACCATTAAATATTCGTTGTCGTGCACAAGTGTGGGCAAGTGATACAACTTCAAGAAACGTGCCATTTTGTGTTCCCTCCAAAACTCCATCGAAAGTTTTAGTAAAGGGTCTACCACTTTACTAAAACAACTGACTTGACTCGTTGACTTTACCGACTACTTTTTAAACTTTGACTAGACTTTCGACTTGACGATAATCTGGAAAAACAACTTGCAAATTTTGAAAATTTTTTATGAAAAATTTTTTTCCCGCCAAAACTTTACTTCACTGGCCATGGTTTAAAAGCCGAGAGCCATAACAAGAAAAAAAAAATAATAAATGACACTGACGTTTAATGAAAAAGTCATTGTCAATTTCAAAATAACCTAAAAATATTTTGTTCAAAGGTTTTTACTTTTGTAAACAAACGTGGTTTAAAAAGTTTTTACTGAAATATGCTTAATGAAAATACACCTGGAAATGAGGAACAGGTACCTGGAGATGATAGCGGCGTTGCTACTCAAGAAAATTCGACCGTAAATGAAGAGTATGCCTATCTTGATCGAGGGGGATTTTCCTCCGAAAGATTTAAAATTGAACTCCGTGGACTACCAAAATTTTATGGAATAGCGGTAAGAGAAGTAGATAAATATCACACCTGGGTATAATTTTATATTTTACCTCAATAGAATAACATTCAAGGAATATACAATATACTTAATATTATAAAATCATTACTTACCACTTTTTCAATGTGAAAATGAATATTTTTAACATTCAAATATAAACTTTGTTACAGGAATTGAAGAAGTTAATGAACCAAAAGCTTGGACTCAGCACCAGTAAGATCAAAAGGCCTAAGAATGGTAGCCATTGGCTGTATGCTTGTTTTCAAAATGATGAAGACCGAACCAAGGCTATTAATGCCCTCAACGGATATGTGTGGAAGGGTAATATATTGATTTTTAATATCTCCTATTTGCTAGTACAAAACTGTCAAAAATCATCTACAACCAGAAGTTGAATTTATAAAAAAAATATATGGATGATGATGATGTATAGTTAATAAATGCAATGTATTAATATAATTTCAGGAAAAACATTAATTGCTGAAGAAGCAAAACCTGCTCCTGATCCATTGGTCAAAAGAAAGCTGGAAGAAGATAGCAATGTACAGCGGAAGAAGAAAAAAGAGGATGAAGGGAAAAGTCAAGAAGAAAAACTAAAAGATACTGTTATACCATTTTGGAATGTGTCTTATGAAGAACAGGTACTTATTAAAAAAAAAGTATGTTTAATTTAAATACAATATATTTTTTTATTACAAAAATATGAAAGCTTAAAGATTCAAGGGGACAAGATAAGATTAATAGTGCAAATTCTGTAAAAATATATTGTAGAGAATTTAAAAAATATATTTTGAAGAATACTAGTAGTGATAACGTAAGAAATTACTTACAATTGCTACCATTAAAAATACTTATTAGACTTTTGTTTCACAGCTGAAGAGAAAAGAAAACGAAATCAAAAAGACGTTGATGCATTATGATAATGAGGTTTGGAAAGTTTTTAAAGATAGGAGGAAAGAAATTGAGGCTAATCGTAAAATTTATAACGGCCTCAGCTTTGAGCTGAAACCTATACAGAAGTCACCAGTGACAGAAGGCTACAGGAATAAGAGTGAGTTCACAGTTGGTATTGATGAGGAGACCCAGAAGCCAACAGTTGGATTTCGGTTAGGTAGCTACGTCACAGGCACTGTTGGAGTTGCACCCATACACATGTTGAAACATATTCCTGAGGAGACGAAAAAAGCTGTTTCAGTAAGTCTATTTTCATAGGTCACATTTTAACATTTATTTATAGTATATCCCACAATCTGTACATTTTGTGGTACACTTTACAGAAAAACAATAATGCAGGTATTGATTTGTGCTTTAACATTTTTTTTCCTTGTATTCGATCTACAATCAGTTGCCAGACTATGATTAGATGTTTTGAATGATTGAATGGCGTTTAAGAGGATCTGAAGCCAGTGCTTCATACTCTAATCAGTTTAATAAGTGGTTTCTTTTCAGTCTTTTAACCACGTTGCAAGTGTCGAGCAGTTCCTGGGCCAGGGGGTTTACATGATTGGTAAGGCGTATAGCGTGCTGATTTTTATAGCGTTGAATCTCGGTGGTACATTTAGCACAGTAGGTACATTTAGGTAGTCATGTACTATCAGAGAAGTTGATTCCTATGCAGATCGGGGACCTACGTAGTTTGGTTGCGTTACGTGAAACCCAGCCAACAGATCACAGTTAACATTGAATTGACATATTCGACCACATAACGTTGGTCTATCAACTGCATAGGAATCAATTTCCTCGATGGTACTTCGCTGTTTTTAGTAAACCATGGAGCTTTGGCTATGTTCCTCAAAATATTATTTTGCACTCTTTGGAGGCACATGATATTGCTTTTACAGGCAACTCCCCATAATGGAATTCCATATGTCCAGATAGGCTTTAATGTGGTGTTATAAATTAAGAGTTTGTTCTCTAGGGAAAGTGCTGATTTTCTTCCTAACAGCCAGTTCAGGTTGCGGAACTTAAGGTTGATTTGATCTCGCTTTGCTTTAATATGATTCTTCCACATGATTCGTCGGTCTAGATGAAAACCCAGGTACTTTACACAGTCTGTCTGAGGTAGAGCACTGTTCTCTAGGTATACCGGGGGACAGTTACCTCTTCTTAGGGTAAAGGTGATGTGATTTGATTTAAGGGTGCTACCTCGAATGCGCTACTTTTGGAACCATGAGGAGATTAAGTTTAGGACATGCTGGAGTTTTTCACTGGCTTTTTCAGGGTCATTATCAACGGCCAGGTAAGCAATATCACCAGCACTGTCGTCGCAACACTCATGTCGGCAACGGTGGGAATATCGAATGTGTAGAAGTTAAACAACACAGGACCTAGAACAGAGCCTTGTGGGACTCCGGCTCTTATTGGGTACAGCGATCATCTAGCTTGAACTCCTTGTTTGATTTTATAATGTGAAACAGGGAGTGCGGTAAGACTCTTTTTATTTTTGCGAGTAATCCTTTGTGCCAGACTCGATCAAATGCCTGTTGCACGTCTAGAAAGGCCGCTGAGCAGTATTTCTTGTTTTCAAGACATTGTCTTATGAGTCTTATGACGTGGTATACGCGATGGACTTGTTCAGTTGTGGAGTGCCCTTTTCTGAATCCAAATTGATGTTGGGGCATTATATCCTTATCGTTCATAAGCTCCATGAATCTTGTGAGGAATTTTTTTTCCCATACCTTGGAGAGAACAGGAGTGATGCTTATAGGTCTATACGAAGTACATTCGTGCGGTGGCTTGCCGTCCTTGTGGATCATAACAATTTGTGAAATTTTCCATAAATTAGGAAAATGTGAGGTCCGCAGTATGGAGTTAAACAGGCAGGTAAGAAAAGTGATACACTTTTTTGGAAGTTCCCTCAGTATTCTAGGTGTTATTAAATCAAAACCAGGAGCTTTGTTGAGGTCTAAGGCTTTTATTTCCTTGTGTATTTCTTTGGGTTTGGTAAGTTTAAGTGGCAAGCACAACTAAATATCTTGAGACAAAACGCTGTCAAGATCTGCATCATCACTTAAGGTCTCATTTGGGGTGAATATTTCTGATAAGTGAAGCGCAAATGCTTCCGCTTTCTCCTCATCAGTCCGTGCCCACCTTTCAGTACCGGACTGTTTTCTTATAGGAGGAAACGACTCTTGAGGCTTATTGAGATGTTTCGTGGCCTTCCAGAGAGAATTGTTGCCCTGACCAGATGCTGTAAAGCCGGCTGTACACTCTCGCCGAGACACAGCGAGGCGGCCCGAGTGCGAGAGTGTAAATGGGTGCGCTCGCCTCATCTCGCCTGTCTCGGACCCTCTCGGTCCGTTGTCGGTATTTTGCGCCCGAGACAAAGGGTCTCGCGAGGAAAACGAGCGCGTCTACTGTACACTCTCGCGTCTTTCATTACTAGTCCCGCCGTTGGACAGTGTAGAACAGAAAAATAACAATAATAAACGACATTATCAGTCATTATCTGTGAGAAATAAAATTAATTATGATTATAAATCTTTGGATTACAATGATATCGCACTCGGGCAAGGGGCTCTCGCACGAGACTCTCGCCCGAGAGCTCTCGGCGAGAGTGTACAGCGGGCATAAGATTTTCGAGGATTGTCTTAAGAGTGTAGTCCTCATGCTCAGCGAGCATTGCTTTAAGCTCTTTTATGGCATTGTTTAGTTTCTCTTTGTCTGAGTTGTGTCGGGATGTCTGCCATATTCTCCGAAGTCTGCGCTTCTCTGCTATTTTTGATTTAGTTTCAGATGACTGGGTTTGTACACTATAGTCTTTATATTTTATTGAGGGTGTGTTGGACCAGGCAGCTACTTGTATGAGATTAGTTATATATTTACAAGCCTCATCAACGTCACTAGGTGTTTTTAGAGGAATCCTGAGATTTATTTTTTCTTCGATGTAAGCACGGAAACCGTTCCAGTCTGTTTTTCTATTATGTAGAGATTCAGGCTTCTTATTTTCAACAGTGGTACTGCTTAAAGTAAGTATTACTGGGGTATGGTCGGATGGGCCATCTACACTTGATTCAATACTGGTGTAGAGTTCGCTTATTCCTTTGGTTATGAAGAAGTCCAATAGGTCTGGAAGCTTATAAGGGTACGACGGCCAGTAGGTTGGTTCGCCTGTTGATAGGGGATGGTAGTGGTGGCGATCGATGCAACTTTTTAGTTGACTTCCTCTTGTTACAGTAATTCTGGAACCCCAGAATGTATGTTTGGCGTTCCAGTCTCTACCACAGATGAACCTATTTCCAAGCGTTTTAAAGTAATCCGAAAACATGTCATCTGTTATTTTGTGCCTTAGAGGGCAATATACGGTAGAGAGTGTGATTGGACCTTCTCGCGTCTCGAGTCTAACACTGGTGGCTTGAATGTGATCAGTTTCATATGCCTTAAGCAAACAATGTTTTATACGCCTTTATATAACAACAGCAGATCCGGCATGAGCACGACCGTCAGGATGGTGAGTGCAATATATATCATAATTCATAACCCTCAAGTCGAAGGGAGCTGTAGTTTGTGGTATGCGATTCGGATATTAAGACGGCGTCTAGGCTATTTGTTGTCAGAAAAGATTCAAGGTCAGGTAGATTAGATGCTAGTCCATTTATGTTCCATGTAGCAATCCGTAGGTTTGTAACTATTTTGTTAGTGTAGGAATAACAGCAGTCAGGAGATTCAGTAACGTACTGATTTGTTGTAATAATACTTCTATCTTTTCTGATTGTTTAATTAGTAGCATTTCTACCGTGTTGGTTTGTTGGCTGTGATTTCTATCACTAATTGAGTTCGATGAGACAGTTGGGACTCTATTGTTGGCGATTTCTGCATATGTAGGTTTCGATAGTTGATCAACCTTTTTGTATTGTGATGGAGTGATGCCGGTGGTGTGGGAGGACTGATTCTGCTTGTTTCTTTCTATGGTTGCCCTAGGTGTTTTTGGGTCGTTCTTGAGTCTTCTGGCTAAGATTTCTTGATAGACCAAACAACCTTTGTAGTTTGCCGGATGATCACTGTCACATAAGGCACATTTAGCTGGAGTATTTCTATCTGTCTTATGACAGTCAGCTGTCTTATGTCCTTCACCACATTTGACACAGCGGTATGGTCTCATACAGTTATTTTTAGAGTGTCCATATTGCTGGCACCGCTGGCATTGCACAATAGTTTTACGTTTGCGGGATCTTCAATCGTCACTCTTTGGTGGTAAATGTATTTAATGTCTTTGACGAGTTTGTTATTGATGTTGGGTTCCAAGTTAACAAAGAAAGTGGAAGTTGGCTTTTTATCAATGCCATATCTAGCATTTATGATTTCCTATTGGACCTTGTTTCCTGTTTTTTCCAATTCCTCCTTGATTGAATCATGGGGCGTAGTATGGTGTAGGTGTTTAATTACAATCCTATAAGGTCTGCTCTGTTTGCTAGTGAATGTATGACCGATGAGCCCTTTTTGTCTAACGATATCTATAACTTTTTTGTATTTACTGCCCTAGTTTACCATTAGTCTTAGAAGGTTTTTATTGACTATCTTAAATTTAAAATCTGAAGCTGATATTACAGTTTCCAGTAGTTTGGATAACTCATTTACATCTTCGATGCCATACAGCATTATAGGTGGTGGCTTATTCGTAGTTTTGGCAGGTCTATCTCTATTTTCATCTTCCACGTCAAGTGGTGGGCCGCTAAAGCTGTTGGCAGTTTGTGTTGGTGGTGAACTTGGGGAAACCTCACGAACTTTCCTTTTTTTATTTTCTGGAACCCTTTGCCAGGACGGAGGTTGTGGGGTCTGAGTTGAGTGCTGGCTTTGTCTCGGAAAACTACATTGGGTCAGAATCTCTTGGCTAACTTCAAGTGTGCCTCGTGTATTGTCTCCAACTGAAGATGATCTCGGCCTGTAATCAAACATTCGACGATCGCAAAACATCATCATTTGGTATGCAGATGCTTTGAGTCGCGGGAAGGACATAGGATACATTTTATTTGGGAAGAATGTACGGTTCCCGCGCGATAAACGAGCTTTAGCGCAACAGAGTTGGGGACGTCATCTAGTATTTTTATAATTAAAATAAATATAATCGGCCAAGTGCGAGTCGGACTCGCTCACGAAGGGTTCCGTACCATTACACTACAGAGCAAAAATAGACCAAAAATTGTATTTTTTGTATGGGAGCCCCCTTAATTATTTAATTTATTTAAATTTTATTATTAATTACTAAAGTACAAATACAATAAAGTATTTTGTGAACATTTCAATTGCCTATGTGCTGCCGTTATTAATTAAGAGCAAAAAATAGCAAAAAAAATCACGTTTGTTGTATTTGAGCCCCCCTTAAATTAATCTATTTTGTTTTTAGTATTTTTTGTTATAGCGGCAACAAATATACACAATCTGTGAAAATTTCAGAAGTCTAGCTATAGAGAGGAGGAGCCACCAGGCTGGTGACAGACAGACGGACAGATATCGAAGTCTTAGTAATAGGGTCCCGTTTTTACCTTTTTGGTACTGAACCCTAAAATATTCTTACAACAGATTTGTTAATTGGTTTTGGTTTAGTATAATATTTAACATTGTGAATTGGTGTTTGATAATAATTCAGCTTAAATGATCAAATAATAATACTGCTATAAAACTTAGAAAACTTCTAATGCATACATTTTTTTACACAGATTTTCCAAGACTTTGTACGTAGTTCGGAGTTAGCACCTTACTCTCCGGCCGACTACACAGGTTACTGGAGGTACTTGACTGTCAGACAGTCTACATACAGTGGTGAACTTATGGTGATCGTGTCAATGTACCCGCAGGTAAATTTTTGATAATAATCTTTAACACCTCCATCGTGGGTCTCGCAGACACAATTGATTTTCAATTATTATGCGGCAGCCGGCTGCCGCTTGGGGATAGATGGGTTAAGAAATAATCTGACTTCCTAAATCCTTTCTCATAAATGTTATAAATTTATAATATAAAATAAATTTTCTTATTACTTTATTTCAGGAACTGTCTTCAGAAGAATTGGAAAAATTAAAAACGCAATTGATAGAATGCTTCAGTACCGAGGATTCCAAAGCCTGTGGAATAAGATCTTTGTATTTTCATCTGCTAACAAAAAAGTAAAGTAAAGATTTTATTTTTGTTCTCATAGAATAATTAATGATTATATTAAAATAACTAGCGGTCCCGGCAAACGTTGCTTTGCCATAACATATTATGTATTTGCCATAATTATTATTTTATTGAAGTGACTAAATATTATGTATGTTACCATGGCAACGTCGATCGCTATCTCGTCGCACAAACAATGGTCGCCGTCAGTCTCAGGTTGTAATAATTTACTATTATTTATTCAACAAATGCACCTATCAATATGTATAATAATATAAAGTACCTAGTAGCCGTTACTTACTCAATCTAGTCGAAAAGTATCGACATCTGTCGAATCTTTTGGAGTTAACAGATAATTGTGACTGTCAATTAATTATAGATAAATAATTTGAAATAAAATAAAATTGCGACTATATAATTAAAGATCTAAGCTATCCTATCTCTCGAGTTGGAAACAAACACACATTTAAAAAAATTAAACATTAAAATCGGTTAAGTAGTTTAGGAATCCATCGCGGACAAACTTCGTGACAGGAGATTTATATATTATATTAGATGGAATAAGTAGATGCGATGACTTTTAACTTTGTAATTAAATATTTTGACTTATTTTAGGAGGATAGGCGACGAGAATTCCAAAGCAACACACCTGATGGGCCCAACACATATTACTGACTCCATACTGGGGCTGAAGTTTAGGATATCTCCTGAAGCATTCTTCCAAGTAAGTCAGACTGACAGTTCGTAGTAGCAAAGCTTAAAAGATAAACGCAAACGAAGATATGCATTAAGTCTGAATGGTCGAGTCATAATGTAGCTTATAAACACTCCACAATATAAGATACAAAATATTTATTACAAATCATAATGTTTTATTGATACAATAATACTTAAAACATTGTAAAAGTAATATTTTTAAGGGGCTTTGGCCCACCACGCATTCCCACCCCTGTATCTCCTGTGTCGCCAGGATCGAAAGCGGTATCCAACCACGAAAACCCTTTGATATGATCTCAGGGAGCCCGAGGAACATGCTAATAAATTGTAAAAGTCATATAATAATAAGATTTATTTATTGTAGATAAACACAGCGTGTGCGGAGCTGTTATACTCTAGCGCTATAGAACTCAGCCGTGCGACCGCCGACTCCACAGTTCTTGACATCTGCTGCGGAACCGGGACTATTGGCTTGTGCTTTGCTAAGGTATTGTTATAACTTATTACACCTCTTTAGGGTCTATACAGACGAACCGCATTTCGACTGCAATCCAACCGCAAATTGCAGTTCAAGTGCAGTTTGAATGCAGTTGATAATGGTTTACAGTTCTATTGCAGTCGTGTCAACTGCATTCAAACTGCACTTGAACTGCAATTTGCGGTTGGATTGCAGTTCGTCTGTATAGACCCGACATGTATTGACAGTAGCGGCGTTACGGAGGGGGGAAATCATTTTATTATTTAGTAAAGGGGTAATTTATTATGAAGCTATAATCTCTGTTTAATGCTCTATGGACCAACCACACGTACCAAAATTTGCAGTCGTTGTCGACCACTTGTGCGATACCGGCCACATCGCAACCACAAGCGAACTAGTTGCCGACCGTGGGCCGACCACATCGCATCCACAACGTTGCGTCGATGCAAGGACAGTGCGCGCACACCGCCCGTGGTCTTCCCTCCCTCCATAAGCTCCATTTCATTGACTTTCGTACGTCGCAACTACTGGCGACAATACAACCACGTCTTCATGTTACCGGTACCACAACGCAACTACAAAAAGCTGCAGCGACACCATTCACTCGTAACCACTGCTTGACGGCATTTTGTCGTTGCGACGTGGTGTGGTTGTGGTACGTGTGGGGTGGACCTTAAACATAGAATGGCGTAAGTGCTACTGGCAAGTCATTTGTTTTGCGTATTTATCAAATGTAGCTGTAAGTTTTCCATGTTAAAAAAAATATCAAAATCACTCCAGCACGTGAACAAAGTACTCGGACTAGAGATTATTCCCGAAGCGGTGAAGGACGCCAAAGCTAACGCCGCGGAAAACGGTGTGACCAACTGTGACTTCTTCACCGGTAAAGCGGAGGACATGCTGCCGTCGGTACTCGCAAGGGCAACAGGAGACGACATCATCGCTATTGTTGACCCGCCGAGAGCGGGGTTGCGTGAGTTTTTTTTTTATAAAATCAGCAAGAAACTTTTTTGAATTTTGGATTTTTTTTTAATCGGTAATAGTCCGGGTTACCTAGAACAATTTTTTTATTACTATCAAAAACTTTAGGGCCATCAAATCAAAATATGAAATCCTTTCTATTCTTATATGTCTGTTAACTACCACTTTCGAGATTTTTCACAAATAAAATTGTTGTTCGTCTTATCAAAATGAAGCTACTCACAAAAAATTAGCTTGATAGTAATAAAAAAAAATCTAGGGAACCATAAAGGAGCAAAGGATTTCTGATGTCCAGTTGCTGAGGTTTTTATAGGAATTTATCTTTATCTATTGTTGATTGGTTAGCTGTTTGATGTTAGCCAATCTAGGGAATTGACAAAACTCCTATAAAATATGCCAAAAACCAGCTATGAATGGTGATTGGCTAATTACTGTTTGCTATCCGAATAATATATTATGTAGTTTTAATGACTAATTTAACTTACTATAAAATCTATCTTTCTGTTTACATTTATTCATTACTCAGATATTATGTTTTCTACAGCAATAAATATGCAGTTCTAAAAACAATTAACTATCTATACTTATTATAAAACAAAGTCACTTTTTTCCCTCATGTCCCTTTGTTCCCTTTAATCTTTAAAACTACGAAACGGATTTTGATGATTCTTTCAGTGTTAGATAGCCCATTTATCGAGGAAGGTTATAGGCTATATTTTATCAGCTAAGATTAATAGAAGCGAAGAAATAGAGGAAAATGTGGAAAAAACGGGGAAAATTATTTGAAAGGGCTAACTTGAACGCGCTAATCAGGAACTGCTGGTCTGATTTGAAAAATTATTTCAGTGCCTAGCCCATTTATTGAGAAAGGCTATAGGCTATATTTTATCACGCTAAGACTAATAGAAAAATGTGGAAAAAATGGGGGAAATTATTTGAAAGGGTTTATCTCGCGAACTACTGGAGCAATTTTTATGTTATTTGGCACAGATAAGAAGTAGACCACATGAAGGATCGTGATAATAGGCTATCGATTTTAATTTTTTTTTCAGTGGCTATATATTTTATACCCGTGCGACGCCGGGGCGGGTCGCTAGTAAGTTATAAATCGTTCATCACACATTTGTACGCAGATATGCGTGCGATCACGACGCTCCGTAACGCCGTGTCTGTACGTCGCATCGTGTACGTGTCGTGTCACGCGGCGGCCGCGACCCGCAACCTGACGGACCTGGCGCGGCCCGCCACCAAGACCCTCCGCGGCCCGCCGTTCCGGCCCGCCGTCGCGTTGCCCCTCGACATGTTCCCGCACACGCCGCACCTCGAGTTAGTGTTGTTGCTGGAGCGCGAGGCTCCTGCTGTACAGGTTTGTGTAGTTAATCAGACCGACCTGACAGACTGACGCGGCCCGCTACCAAGACCCTCCGCGGCCGGCCGTCGCGTTGGCCCTCGACCAGACGCGGCCTGCCGCGACCCGCCGCTCCATGAATTACAAACTTTTTAAATTAAATTAACGACTTCATACGCCATTTAAAACTTTACAATTTGAACTTCCAATTTTCTGTTCTATTTAGTTCAACCACTGATTTTGTACCGTAGTTGTAAGTTACTAGTAATAAGACATAATAGAATTTGTTTTGTTTTAGGAGAAAAAGAGTGATGATTCAGAGAAGATGGAGTCTTCAACCATTGAAACGGAAAGCAAATCTGAACCAGATGTTAAAGAAGAAAGTGTACAGTAACCGAGCGCTATGTAAATATATTTTTTAAAATATACTTTATTTTTATTATTTATGCATCTAAGCGTAATTAGAAAACCTGGTGGTGATTGGAATGGTTCAAACATTAAAAAATTTTTAACAATATTTTGATGGTTTGACGTATATAGTATCAGGTATCCTTTACCTTTCTTATATCAACCCCTATATTTTAATAACGATCGCGATACTGTAATCGTAGTGTGGGTAGTTAAGTAGTTTAGTTACTGTTGTCATTGGAAGATGGAATATTATGTTGACCACTAAGGCAGAACTATATCGAAAGATGCAAAAAATTTCACATCTTACCTCTCGCCGAACGAAGAAACATTGCTGACTTGTCGTTGCTCTTTAAAATATTCAATGGTTCAATTGATTGCCCGGAACTAGTCAGTAAATTTGAGCTCAAAATACCCACCGGCTCGCTCCGAAGACGTCAACTCCTACACGTTCCATATGCCTCTACCACCTACCGGCAAAATGCGTACATCGTGCGAGCTAGCAAAGCGTACAATACAGCGTCTCAAAGTACTGACATAGATCTATTTAATACTAATATTAGAAGTCTCAGAAAAGTGTTAACAGACCATTTCTTTAATACTATTGATACAAGCTAACTTAGTTTATGATAATAATTAACACATTACCAATAGTCCTAGGACAAGCTATTGTTTTTATTGTTCTCTTTTCTTTCTTTTTTTATTTATATTATATAATATATATAGTCATCACAGTGCGTCAATTCGACGTCAACCAAATTTATGTACAATTTAAACAAATATCTAGTCGCGAAAACTTTTAATTGGCATTTGTACTACTACTATTTAACTATACCTTTGTACTAGCTGTAAGTTTTCCTTTAAAATAAAATAAAATAAAATAAAAAATAAAATAAACAATGACAGACGTTTTAGCTAGTTTTTATTTCAACGCCTATTTGATGACAGTCATTGAGATATATAGGTCTACCAGAATCTGATGGCAATTTTTGACAGCAAATTTTCAAAAAATATTCTTGATCATTGGATAATTTTTTATATTTGCATGTTTCACACACAAAATAAGCCGCTAAAGGAATAAAAAAGGATGAAAATGTTTTATTCCTATTACCCAGGTATTGCTAGAGTCAATTTATTTTCTCACTTTTTGCCATCAGATTCTGGTACACCTATACTTAGTTGTAAACAGACATAACCACCGGATTTATAAATAGGCCGTCATAGGCCACGGCCTAGGGGCAGCGTCCGTAGAGGCCCTAAAGATAACGTACATGGAGCGCCTAAAATAAAGTTGCCTACTTTCATAAAAAATATAAATTCGACACTAAAACACAATATTCACTCTTTAAACCAAAATATAGCCATAAAATTTGCATACGATGAAAACTAATAGCTCTAGGAATATCTCTATGGGACGTGCTAAGTCGGGGGCGAGAATTAATTTGGTGGGAATTTAATAAAGACGCCCGCCGCATACCGCAAACCTCGTCGTATACCGAATACCTAGGGTGACATAAAAATTGTACAGTCAGCGCATTAATACGTAAAAGTTTGGCTATAATAAAAACAAAAAGTTACTTTTTATGTATGTATTAACTAGAGGCGTTATAGGCCTGGAGATAGTGACACAAATTTCTTGGTGATTTGTGCCAGTATGGCGGTTTTACAGGGGTATAATTACATAATACTCCAGGAAAATTAAACATTCGACCTCGGAATAACTCGCATAGAGCTGAAAATTGGTAGAGACGTTAAATACACAATTACAAATAAAACCTCAAAAGTCCCCGGCGATCCTCCTTGTGCAAAATTTTTTATTAAAGGTCAAAGGTATAAAAATGAGGTTTTTCCTGGTTTTTTTCCAAACTATACATTTTATCACAAAAATAAGTATGACAAGAGTGTAGATCATAGAATTCTCTACAAAAAATATTCAGACACTTTTTTCATACTACTTACCATTCCTTATAAATGGCGGGCTTAAAGTTTTGGGAAAATCATATTATCTATGCTTAAATTATAAAGCTAAAGAATTTGTGGAACTACAGCTTTGAATTGAAGAATTCGTTTTTTCTTGGATAGTCTTATTTATCGAGGAAGACTTGAGCTTTATAACATCACGTTGCCACCAATAGGAGCAAAGAAATAGAGGAAAATGGGGGAAAACGGGGAAAATTATTTGAAGGACCTTATCTCACCAACGGCTAAAGCCATTTTTATGATATTTGGCACATATATAGAGTAGGCTACGTGGAGAGACATAGGCTATTTTGTTTTTCAGGAAAATTTACTGTTTTCGTGAAATTTATAATTAACGCGGGCGGAGCCACGTTTAACATCTAGTAAGTACTACATACTAGGGTTGTTTGAAAAAGTTGAAATGTTCTCGGTCTGACATACTTCTGAGTGACTTGCAAGCGTACTGTTACTTTTCGTGACTCGAAAAGTTTAGATTTGGTAAGTCACTCAGAAGTATGTTTGGCTGAGAAGAGCCCTCGTATGTTGTAGTACTAGAAGTTCCGCTCCGCCCTGTTAATTATGTATTTCACGGAAACCGTACATTTTCCCGAGAAACAAAATAGCCTATGTCCTTCATCGTGGTCTACTTTATGTCTGTTGTATTTTTTCAATTCCAAGCAATCTCTACCAATTTTCACAAATTCTTTAGCTTTATAATTTAAGCATAGATATGATTTTCCCAAACTTTGAGCCCGCCATTTATAAGGAATGGTAAGTCGTATGAAAAAAGTGTTTGAATATTTTTTGTAGAGAATTCTGTGATCTACACTCTTGTCATACTTATCTTTGTGATAAAATGTATAGTTTGGAAAAAAAACCGGCCAAGTGCGAGTCGGACTCGCGCACCGAGGGTTCCGTACAAACCTGCAAGGTTTACAAAGTTCGTTTGATATGAATTTCAACTTGATAGCTCTACGCGTTCATGAGGAAAAAAGTAATAAGTTTATATTTATTAAAAAATATATATTTTGTAATGTAACTAAAAATTTAAGGTTTTCGGAATTTTTCCTTTATGTGTGCTATAAAACGTTGCTTCATGCCAAATTTCAAGATTCTAGGTCGACTGGAAGTACCCTTTAGGTTTTGATTCCCTTGCGAGTACTTGCGAGTTTCAAAATATGCAGCTTAAATTGCTGTTTCTTTTGATTGCGTTGACATAGAAGTTTGATTTTATTACAGCTTAAAGGTATTATAGACCTGAGTATTTGGTATGAATTTCAATTTAATACCTTTACGCGTTTATGAGGAAATGGGTAGTAAGTTTAAAATTATAAAAAAAAATATATATTATGTGATGTAACTAAAAATTTATGGTTTTCGTAATTTTTCCTTTATCTATGCTATAAGACGTTGCTTCGTACCAAATTTCAAGATTCTGAGTTCACGGGAAGCACCCTGTAGGTTTTGATTCCCTTGCAAGTGTCGAAAATTTGCGGCATAAACGGCTGTATCTTTTGATTGCGTTGGCTTAGAAGTTTGATTTTTTCACAGCTTCAAGGGACAGTAGACCTGAGTAATTGATATAAATTTCAGCTTCATACCTCCACGCGTTCCTGAGAAAAAGGGTCTTGACAGACGGACGGACAGACGGACAACAAAGTGATCCTATAAGGGTTCCGTTTTTTCCATTTGAGGTACGGAACCCTAAAAAACAAGAAAACCCTTATTTTTTATACCTTTGACCTTGAATAAAAATTTTTGCACAAGGAGGATCGCCAGGGACTTCTGAGGTTTTATTTGTAATGGTGTATTTAACGTCTCTACCAATTTTCAGCTCTATGCGAATTATTCCGAGATTTCGATTAATTTTTTGCGTCTAATTAGACCGGGCTATAAAGGCAAAAAGGAAAATGATGGTCATAGCGCTTGCACTGGCAGCCCAAATGCGTGGGCGTTAGTCGAACGTGTCGGATAAATAACGAATGTCGAACGATTCGTTCCACAAAAATGCTTGTATTTTCAGATAGTCGAAAAAAAATAAGTAGGCGAAAGCGTAATGCCATACTTGTCGGGTGCGGCTTACAGCCCGCCATACCGACGTGAATACGTTAATTTTAATTAAAAATTGAACCATTTGTACCAGGCTAATTTTTGTATAGCTAATCATCGTCGAGCCTTGCCATACTTTTCCGACAGCGCCCAATGGCCGTCATACCACTGCAAAGGTGTAAGTTTTTTTTTCGCCAAACGATTTGTGCCAGTATGGCATTTAAATTTTTGGAAAGTATTTGATAAAATATGACCGTTATTATTTTTCCCATACTTTTAGTAGGCGGAAAAAGTGCTGCCATACTTGAAATACTTATTTATTTGACACGTTTTAAAAATACGACTATAAGATACGTAAAATCATTTTTTACTTCATGGCATCATTGTAGTCTCGTCATTTGACAATTGTACCAAAAAAAAATTGTTACAGACTGTAACCATGGGGCGGGATGACTATCGCACTTGAGCAAAAAAGTGATAAAAATTGGACGATTTGTACCAGTATGGCATTTGGATTTTTGGAAATCATACGATACAATATGACCATTATTATATTTGCCATAATAATGGTCATATTGTATCGTATGATTTCCGATCGTATTAGATATAGACGGAAAAAGTGGCGCCATACTTGGAAAACCGTTTGAATTACGTATGAAATCTTAGGAGTTTGAAAAAAATATTATTCACATTCGCTGCCTCCCACAGGTATGGCATTATCAGACTCCTATTTATGATCATACAGGGAACTGTTAAAAAAAGTTTCAGGGTGGTACAAATCGTTTGGCGAAAAAAAAAACTTACACCTTTGCAGTGGTATGGCGGCCATTGGGCGCTGTCGGAAAAGTATGGCAAGGTGATTTTCGTGAATGGCTACTCGACGATGATTAGCTATGCAAAAATTAGCCTGGTACAAATGGTTCAATTTTTTTATTAAAATTAACGTATTCGCGTCGGTATGGCGGGCTGTAAGCCGCACCCGACAAGTATGGTATTACGCTTTCGCCTACTTATTTTTTTTTCGACTATCTGAAAATACAACCTTTTTTGTGGAATAAATCGTTCGACACTCGTTATTTATCCGACACGTTCGATTAACGCCCACGCGTTTGGGCTGCCAGTGCGAGCGCTATGACCACCATTTTCCTCTTTGCCTTTACGTTATTATTTTATTTATTTTATTTATTTAAAAACTTTTGCACATTGTAGTACAAAGGCGGGCTTAATGCCTTGTGGCATTTTCTTCCAGCCAAACCTTAGGGTGGTGCAGAGATAGTGAGGTAGATGCAAACATTTAGAGGACAGAGGGATTAAAATATCTTATAATTAACATAATGATAATATAAATAACATATCTAGGTACATCATAACAATATATACTTAATTCAAAATAAAATAAACATAATACATATTTAAAATATATACTTACTTACATAATATATTACATAAATATGTATAAAATAAACTACTAAATATAAAATATAAATATATATCTATATTATACCCCTGTATATATATTATACCCCTGTAAAATCGCCAAACTGGCACGAATCACCAAGAATTTTGTGTCACTATCTCCAGGCCTATTAACAAAGTGTTGTAAGTTAAGCTGTTATGTTCGTGCCATTGCAACCCCCAAAAAGGTAAATAGATTTTGATGTAGGTACTAGGTAGTTTGTTTTAGTCTGAGAACCAGATAGCCTTCGAGTATTCTTAGGTATATCGTCAGCTCTAGGTTCGTGTTCAGACGCGTCCTTTTTTTATTCTTAGTCATTCTATTTCATAAGTTTAATTAATTAATATAGGTTTAAATAATTAATAGGTATTAATTAATTTTAGCTTGATACATAATTACTGTTAGCTCATTTTCTGTTTTGTTTCATATTTTTTCTAAGGTATGAAAACATTTAATGTAGAGGTACAGTAGCTAAAACTATTGATACGCAACGCACAATTCCAATTAATGATTTGCATTGATTGATAAATTTTGATCTCTTGTTACAGATTTTATTATAAATCCAAAAAATATACTTTAAATTAATATCACAATATAAAATACTTGTCCGACTGTACCGGCATTCCAATATTGCATTGCCTCAAGCTCGGCCATCCTAACCTAATCGGGACCTGCCCCCATTAACTGCTCAGCCGCCGCCGCAGACACTTCCAGAACATTCTAGATTCAGGTTCTAGAAGAGGAGCATGCTCTGAAACATGTTGAAGCTCTCAGCGTTGCTACTCGCGACTTTCGCCTGTTACAATCATGCTTTTTCTCGTAGTTTATCAGGTAAGTGATATAATTTGACTATAGTTCGGGGATTCTCTTTATTTCGAAGGTTAAAGGTCGGTTAAAAATTTCCGAACTAAGAATATTTTTTTAATAAATAAATAAATAAATAAACGTTTATTCAACAAAAAATTTGAACATTACACAAAGTACCTACATTTAAAATAGAAGAAGAAAGATACGACACAATACAACAAGATTTTTAAAACAATGTTACAGGATACAAACAAATACTATGATGGTAGGTAAAACAAAAGCACAAAAAAAACAACAAATTGAAAAACAAAAACAGAAAAAGCACGAGGCGCATATTTTAGAGATAAATTGGTAGGTAGTGTAATGCTCAAACCGTCGAAATGGAATCCGCTCAGGTTCATGACCGTGGGTTTCACAGCCCCTGATATTCTGTGGACCCATTTTTGTCAGCGTTGGACAGACTACTTCGGGTATATAATACCCGAAGTAGTCTGTCTGAAGAAGTGGGTATATAATATATAATAAAACTATTACTACAATTTCCGAATTAATAATATTTTTATAATTAAGTAACGTATAAGGTTGTACCTACTGTGCCAACCTAACCAACGTCTAATGAAGTTAATTTTCGATTTAACATCATCTTCCCAGTCTCCGTGAATTTGAGGTTAAATTTATCCTCTTAGGGCCTGTTTCACCACTTTCTGATAAAGTGGCGAATAGGCTATTCACAACTTTTTTGACAGATTTTCCATACTTTAACTGTCAAGTTAAGTGCAGGTGGATAGAGCCTATTCGGCACTTATCAGGAAGTGGTGAAACAGGCCCTCAGTGTACCTCAATATTAAGGAGGAAAAACCTTATCTTCTCTGCTTGAACTAACACAAACAGCTCACAAAGTCGCGGAGAGCGAAGCCGTTCTGGACCCAGAAGGAGCTCTACTTCTAAAATGGCGCGTGGACTACACCACAGAGAAGATCTACTTCCAAATCCTCATCTCGGAGAAGGCGCCGGCTTTGAACTGGTTCGCCCTGGGCTTCTCTGATCGAGGGGATCTGGAGAACGCTGATATATGCCTCGTCTGGACCGATTATAAGGGCAAGGATCATTATGAGGTAAGTATAATAATTGTAATGCTATGATATAGAACAATGGAAGCTTTATGAAGTATTTACAATAGTCAACCGACAAGCTGAAGGGCCAATTTAGACAGTCGGTGTGGTAAAAGT
The DNA here is from genome assembly GCA_937595015.1 of Polyommatus icarus. NCBI lineage: Eukaryota > Metazoa > Arthropoda > Insecta > Lepidoptera > Lycaenidae > Polyommatus > Polyommatus icarus. The sequence continues at coordinate 5,248,420 of OW569333.1, read as the reverse complement.
AAAAGGCTTTTGGTTAAACCACGTATCTTCTCCGTTTCTTCTAGAGTGCCTTTTTTGAGATGAATATAGTGTCTTATTTCTTTTACATACCGCTTCATTTCATTTATTCTTGCCAACTTGATTTATTCTACCTACGACTTCTTGTAAGCCCCTTTTTTCGGAGCTCGCGCGAGGACCATATAAGTTACATTGCAAGAAGCATGTTTTAAGCCCTTTAAAGAAATTATTGCCATGGCTACTAAATTTTCCACCGTTTTGAAAATTATTGGCGATGGCCTAGACTCTAGAGTCTAGACGGATACTGTTTCAGGACATGCACTCCGACGACGAAGGCACGCTGGAGAGAGACGTGGAACAGAACTGTGACAAGTTCTACGTCGACATCCGCGCCCGTAGCGTATACTTCGAGCGACATTTTGATACTTGCGATGATGATGATTATATCATTGAGGTATGGTCTAACGGTGAAGCCAAACGAGCGCAATTTGTGAGTTGTGACTTGTGAGTCGCAGAATTTCGGTAGCGTAAATATCTTTTCATACAAATCATGACTCACAAAATCACGCTCGTGTGAATCAAACATGACTTTTTTATGAAACTGAATGCAGCAGTACTTCTGCCAGCCGAAAGTCTGCGACTCACAACTCACAAATTACGTTCGTTTGGCTTCACCCAAAAGAAAAATATCTATAAGTACCTGAATATAAAACTACGAGGTGTAACAAAACTAATGTGATAATACTTTAGGGCGTGTATGTATTTCTTGTAGAGAGTTCACTGTAAAAGTAGCAGCGTCGAAAGGCCAATTTGTCTTTTTCAATAAATCCGTATGGGCGAGTGAAATAGATATCTAACTTTCTCCGAGTCAATTTATGAATTCTGAGGCGCTCCGAGATCTTCAGGTTCATTACTAAATAATAAGCCTAAGCAAAATATGTTTCTCCTATTTGATTTACCTTGTTGCTTTTTCTTTCCTTCATTTATATTCTCTCTCTTTCATCCAGGACGAGACAGTCCATGTGGTCTGGGCTCGGGGAACAGACAAGCTATACACATCCACCAGGCTCTGTCTGCCCTGCGCCTCTTCCAAGGACCGGGGGTTCATCAGGGTCCGCCTTTTGACCCCCCCAGCTCAACCTAAACCCCCTGCGAAGGAACTCCATCTGTCGGTCAAAGGGGTCAAGGTACCAGGCACTGATACCACGTATTGGTGCAAGGTGGTGAAACTGCCGAAGTATGTGACGGACAAGCCGCATCATATTGTACAGGTAAATATTTTAGTTGTTACTAAAAAAGCTAAAAATATAATTAACGCGCCTTCGGGACCTATCAGACAGAGAGCGGTCACGCGTTCCAGCGTTCTGCGTTCGAGCGGTCAGTCACACAGTAGGAATTCTGACGCGGTCAGAACGCCCGCGCCCCCTGTGTGAGTATCTCCATATAACGTGATACAACACAAAGAACGCAAAACTGACCACTTGAACGCTTGACCACGTGACCACTCTCTGTCTGATAGGTCCCTAAGATAAAAACTTTTTTACCAACGCTTATAACTATTAACGTCCTTATAATAATGTAGTCCTTAAAATAGTGTATGGGCTTTATGAGACACTAACCTGAAATATTGGGTACTGAAAATCCTATAGTCTTAAATCCTTAGTGACCAAAGTCTGAATAGTTTAAGAAGGGGAACAAGTCTTTAAACTATAGTACTAATATTTTACGCTTGTCCAGTTCGAGTCAGCCATAACCGCCGGCAATGAGGGCTTGGTCCACCACATGGAAGTGTTTTACTGCGACGCAGCGTCAACCGCCGATATACCGCTGTATGAAGGAAACTGCTTCTCAGAGAAGCGGCCAAATGAGACTAAAGTGTGTTCTAAAGTGGGTAGATATTATTTTTGATAAACTGATAAATATATAGCAGCAAAGTACGTCTACTCGTTGTTCGTAAAAAAAGAGTGTAAGATTGAGAGCGTGTAAAGGGCCCCCGAGATGATCAAACGGTTTGATTCAAACCTTACGTGTTTGATGCAACCGTTTGATGTCGGTTTGAACGGTTTGTCAAACGACACTGCGCAGTTTGGTTCAATACGCGCTGTGGAGTACACGTCTTGTGACGAATAAATATTATTTTTTAAAAGATAAAACTGACTTAAAAATTGTACGAAATTGAGAATTAAGTTCCCTATCTCAAAAACTACTTTAGCCTATTTTGATGAAATTTGCAAAAGCCTCCCAAGTTAAACAATACCTATATAGTAAAACATAAAACTATTTAAATCGGACTTTTAGTTCCGGAGATATGTGAACACAAACATAAAAACACACATACACTTTTGAAGTTGTCGAAGTGATAACCTCCTCTTTTTTAGTTGGTTAAAAATTTTACTCCAAAGAATGGTACAAAGTTTGTTCAAACGCGTCGGAACACGATCAAACGGCGCGTCAAACACAACAAAAATATGAAATTTCATCAAACGAGCTTCAAACACGTAAATGTTTGACAAACCGATCAAACTAGCTTTGTAAACGATCAAAATGGTTTGAGTCAAACCAAAATTTACGTGTTTGAGTCAAACCGTTTGACCGTCTCGGGGGCCCTTAAGAACGCATCATTTTGCGTACGCGATGCGTGCAAGTTTGCGTGGAGGCGTACGCATAAGCTTGTATTTCTCGCTTTAAAGTCGTACGTCATTTACTTTAAAGTCGTACGTCAGACTATGTCAATTGTCAATTCAATGTAAATTGTGATCTGTCGGCTGGGTTTGACGTAACGCGACTACGTAGGTACCCCATCTGCCTAGGAATCAACTTCTCTGATAGTACATTGCGATGTGATTTTAATGCACATTAATGATACTGAAGAGAGATCTTATTTCTTTATTATATTCTTGACATAGGTAAAAGCTGCATGGGCTATGGGGGCGCCACCGTTTGTGTATCCGGAGGAAGCGGGCTTACCGCTTGGAGGACCGACGACCAACAAATACGTCATGTTGGAGATACACTATAACAACCCGCAGATGAAGAGTGGTATGTTGATCACAGCTTATAATTTGCTTAAGGGCCACTTGCACCATGATGTTTAACTCGTAGTTAAAATTAACTCTGAGTTAAACATCATGGTGCAAGTAGCCCTAAGTGGTAAGCAAATTCCGTGCTAGAAAAAGCGCCATTAAAAAAAACTTAATATATTTTATTTTAATTTCGGGAGTGCCTCCGCTGCCGGCGCCGATTGCCGTATGGCTGCCGGTGCCGGTTGCTGAAATGGCTGCCGGCGCTGTTTTCCGAACTCCGAAGTTTGCCGAAGTCACGCGATGTTTGCCGAATAGGCTGCCGGCGCCTATTCGGCAAACATCGCTTGTCAAATGACAGAATAATGATCAAAAGCATCAGTCTTGGGCTAAAGGACTATGAAAAGTACAAATAATAAGGTAATAAATAGTCATATTATTGTAAGGATGCATATTTGAATCCTTCGATCGGGGATTCTTGGAAATGCTATTGTATTCTATTGTTGTCGAGATCACCGGTACTCGTATGGGGCTTGAATCTTGATGGGTTAATGGTTGGTGAATGGTGATGATGATGGTGATAAATGTGATCTGCATAGTAGCATAATACAATATCTTTGCTTCTTTAAACAACGCTGAAACTGTCTAACACAGATCAAGAACTAGTTACTTCGTAACTCTCTAACATGTATAAGTAATCTGAAGTTCTGTTCAGTACCTTTGGAAGTATACCACGCCCCATGGGGTTTATAACTGTAGCTGTGGTGCAAAATCTTACTTTTTGGTAGCTGAAAAAAGGTAGCTAAGGTAAAGTTAAGATAAGAAAATGCATCACAGAAAATTAAAATATCCACAGCCGAACAAATAGGTATCTAACCTTCACCTTTGGAAGTCGGTAAAGTCGAATATATTTGAGATTATAATTATTTATTTTTAAAATTTCTGAAACCTAGCGCTTTACGCATTATCACAGGTTCCCATTTTGAGTGCCAGCGCCGGCAGCCGTTGTTTTATATCTCGGCTGCCGGCACTACTTACCGCCGGTTCCCATTACTGATATTTTTGGGAGCCGGCGCCGGCAGCGGAGGCACTCTTTCTATTTTTTTAAGATTTGCGAAAGTAGTACAACTGCCCATTAATTTTTATCATCAAATAATATTTTCAGACTGGGTGGACAGCTCGGGGTTCGTGCTGCGCGTGACGTCACAACGCAGGCCTCACGACGCCGCCATCATGGAGCTGGGGCTGGAGTACACCGACAAGATGGCGGTGCCGGGCGGGCAGCGCGCGTTCTCTCTCGCCGCGCACTGTGTCCCGCAGTGCACGGGCGTGGTGAGTGACGTCACAGCGCCGCACAGTGGAAAATATGGGTCCGTATCGGATCAAAAATCTGTAACTTCAAGGTTTTTCATCGTATTGTATTGAGATTTGGCACATGTATACAGTGATATACAAAGATTTAATAAATAATCAATTCTTGTATTTTTTTTCAGTGTATACATAGTTATTTTAGGTTAAAAAAAAGAAAAGAGAAAAAAAAAAATACGAGTAGTTATATTATGTTTATTTTTTATAAATAAGTACTAATATGAGTAAAATTAAGAAAACTTAAACAATTACTTATCACACAAACATAATCAAATACATTAAATTATAAAATCGTATAGTACCTATCTATACCTCACACCAAACTAATTGATCTCAGATTAGACAAATCTTATAATATTATTGGTTTTATATAACTAGGTTTTAGTTACTTATAATGTTGTATCTAATTGTTATTATCCTCGCTATTCCTAACTAAAATTACTTCCGATGTAAATGTAGGATCACCTTCAGGTACCACCTTCAAAAGACTTTGTGCCTCTTCATCAAGATCCTTCACATTTCTCACATAAGCGTTTATTAAACATGAAAGGTATGGATCTGAAGTATATAGAAGCGTTTTAAATACGTCTTCATTTGTAGCTTCACTGGAACATTTTCTGGCATGGTGCAGGCGCATATTTCTGTAGTCTTTATTGCGCGACTCTTGTGCATCTTCCGACAGTTGCCCAATAGGAAGAACAGAAAAATGTTTGATCACGTTTTCTCCGTGTATAAGTAATTTGTGCACGGAGGATGGCATGTAGTACCAATCATAGTTACTAACATAAATTCGCGCATTTTCTAAGGCATAAACTCCAAATTTTTCAGGATCGATCATCATTCCAGAAGGTAGAGCTTGTAAAATAATATTCAAGCGTTTTATCAATGTTTCATCAACATCTGTTATGTTCGCCGAGCAAGTGTAATTGTAAAAGAACCTTTGTGTTGTATTTCCATCACTTAAGTTTTCACTTATCTTTCGCGTTCACCAGAAGTTGATGGCAGTGAATGTGCTTCAGACTCCGGAAACTGTACTGAATATCCTGAATCAAGCCAGCTTGTATTATTCCGAATAAAGTCCTTTTTCCGTGATGCTTGAGCCCAGCGCTTATTGAAAGAAGGCAGAATATGTCTTTGAATGTCACCAATTACAAAACACAAGTTGTTTTCAGAAACATTTAATGTTTGCTGTAGAACTACGGACAACGATTCCAAGGTTCTGCCACGCTCGATATAGGGAATGATGAAATCGCCCTTAGTACAGTTGAAAGTTAACATTTTAATGGAAATAACCAATTTAAATAAGTGTCACAGGTCACTTAATATGAAATACACGCTAAAGTGTGCAATTTGAAGATATTTGCTTCCCCTTATATATCTGCTGGTTATTTAGATATGAAATACATACTAATATCAATGTATTATATATTTACATTGATATTACATACTTACTCACGCAGAACGAGTGCAGAATAGATGATAAGCAATTGCTATCAAAATATTGTGATTAATATTGATTTTGCAAACTATGTCAGCTGTAACCGCAAAAAATACCAAATTATCTACTCCGACCTCTATCACATTTTTTCCCATAACTTCCAGGACCGCAAACTTCCGCAGCTATTTTTTTTAATTTTTCATTTATGAATAGTTAGGCTATCAAATAACACATAAAGTTGCGCGTCGCGAGACGTCGGTAAATGTGAAAACCTTCGACGAAAAAAAAGAAAAGCGAAAAATAGGGTATGTCAATTTTTAAGTACTTACTCAAAAATAATAAACATATTAAAAAAAGTTAATAGCTCATTATTACGAACATAAAATATCCTTTTTAAAAATGTATAAAACCGCATGCATGTGCTAAATACTTTTTTCACAATATTCATTTGAATTATGTGTATGCAAACATTTGAATGAGCCATCCACTACTTCAACTTACTTCAACCTATGAAAAAAAAAATATTTATGCAGTTTTAGTACAAAAAATGTCTGATTAGGATTATTTGGTTATTAGAGTATCGAATGCAATAAATATTTCATTCAAATTGTGATATTTTAAAAACCATTTATGATATGCTCTAGTTCTACCATTTTCCATAGTGCGCCGCCTGAATCAGAGTGCTACACGACCGGACTATAGCAACTTATACAGGGGATGTAACAAAACAAGTGATAATACTAGCAGTGCTTACAGAACGCTTACAAAAAACAAAACTAGCTCGTCTAACGATACTTTTACAATGAACTGTAAGTGTTTACACAAGAGACACTGTATGTGTCTCTTATATAAACACTTATACCGCTTATACATTCGCACGAATAGCGAGGCGAATCACGAGGCGAATAACGAACACGAATGTGTAATCAGGCGCTCGCTATTCGTCTCGCACTTCGCCTCGCGATTCGTGGCATTCGCGTTGGGAGCGGACGCGAATCAAAGTCCACGAATAGCGAATACGAACTTACTGTTTACACATTCGCCTGCATTCATTTGACAGCTATCGTCCGACCCTACAGGACGTGTACAAAGCTGAACATACATATTTGACTTAAGTACACTGTACTGAAAATTAGCCTATTTAAGGTGAACGCAGATTTGGGCCGCACCGCAGTCGCCGCATTCGAATTCTTTATATGAAGTTACAGGCAAGCTCGCATACCTACCCGCGCCGCAGTCGACGCAACTTCATAATAATATAAAGAATTCGAATGCGGCGACTGCGGTGCGTGCGGTGCGGCCCAAATCTGCGTTCACCTTTAGTACAGTGTAGAACTGTATATTAAAATGTTATTATTATAATAATGTTATTAGTTATTACCTCTTTGTTATTACAGTCGTTTCTTTTTTTTGTTACTAATGCCACATACGTGTATCACTGTGTAAACTTAAGTCATAATTTAAGATATAACATATACATACTTATACAAAAATATTATATCGCCGCCGACAAACTACTATGCAGTTTGGCGGGCTAATATTATAATAAGGAAATATATTTTGGTTTTCAATACAGATTAATTATAAGTATTTAGTATTATTATTATTATGTAATAAAAATGGAGTGGAGCGTAGGACGAATTTTAGAATTCCTAGAATTTTACAAAAAGGAAGAGCTCATTTGGAACCCAAAATATCGTTATCATAAATTTCATAATATTTTTCATTCAACGTCGCTATCATATTAACACGTCCTCCATGTTCGTGTGCGAATGTCAAAATGAATCACCCCACGAATGTGTGAACGGTAGTTCGCGACAGCATTCGTGTACGAATGCTTCGTCGATGACGAGGCGAATGTCGAACGTGAATGTGTAAATGCAGTGTAACAGTTCAAAAACTAATAACAAAAACTCTAAAATGTTGTAACTTTATTTTGTTATATAATACCAACTAGCTATCTATTTCATTAATGTTACAGGGTCTCCCACACACCGGCATCACGGTGTTCGGCAGTCAGCTACACACGCACCTCACGGGTGCGGCGGTGTGGACGCGGCATGTACGCGGTGGTACAGAACTTCCGCTTCTGAACAAGGATATGCACTACTCCACACACTTTCAAGAGATAAGGATACTGCATCGACCTGTTACTGTGTTGCCGGTTAGTGTGTACTAGTAGCTATGTCCACATTTATGCAATTTCATCTTCAATTTTCGTCATCTTCTTTTTATTCAACTTTCGTTTGGCATATTCAATAATTGAATGCGTCAAAATCCACCCGCGTTGAAAGAAAAGTGTCATAGCAAGCGCTACGATTTTAACGCGCGTCACGGGCATGCCTCACGTTCGCTGTTGACTGCGCTATAACGCATGCCCTTGATGAACAAAAAAGGCCCAGTGTGGACAAAGCTAATAAGTAATTTTATAAATAGAGATATAGATTCCTCCGTATCTATATCTCCGTCCTCTTCATGCTTAAAATTGGTATAAAGAAACTTTAAGTCCCGAGAAAGGAACCGTTAGTCTCAATATCGTCGTCATAGTCCTATTCCTCAAGTGACTAAGTGCCTCAGGTGCCATCTTAGTATTTTTTTATAAAATAAAGGGGCAAACGAGCAAACAGGTCACCTGATGGAAAGCAACTACCGTCGCCCATGGACTCTCGCAACATTAAAAGAGCTGCAGGCGCGATCTCTTCTTGAAGGTTTGCAGGCCGTATTGGTCCAGAAATACCGCCGGTGACAACTCGTTCCACAGTTTTACAGTGCGCGGCAGAAAGTTACGCGAAAAACGCACGATAGAAGACTGCCACTCATCAAGGTGATAAGGATGGTTTTGTAGTATGACCATACACAATCTTTGATGTCAAATGTCAACGTAATGCTTATCTAAGGGTTTACACAGACGGACCGCATTTCAACTGCAATCCAACCGCAAATTGCAGTTCAAGTGCAACTATTTGGTTTGCAGTTCCATTGCAGTCGTATTGCAGTCGTGTCAACTGCATTAAAACTGCACTTGAACTGCAATTTGCGGTTTGATTGCAGTTGAAATGCGGTCCGTCTGTGTAGACCCTTAAATGCCCCTAAAATACAAAATAGTCGCACTGTAGAAGGAGACACTTTAACCTCGATTTTCCTCATATTTCCAGGGTGACTACCTACAAACGACATGCGTATACAACACCGTATCCAAACGCAACGCGACGATAGGCGGGCACGCGATAACTGATGAGATGTGCGTCAACTATATACACTACTACCCCGCGACACAGCTCGAAGTCTGCAAGAGCGCTGTATCCAATGCGGCATTGGAGGACTACTTCAGATTTGAGAAAGAGTAAGTTGTTAAAGATTTTGGTAGTTTGTGTGTTTATTAGCGACTTAACCAGTTTACGATTTTAATGAATGAGATCTCAATAGACACGTAATAATAACTTAGCTAACATAGGCTGTATATTATCATGATTGCATTAAACATTAAAAAAGATAAAACCGACTTCAAAATTGTACGTAATTGAGGATTAAAATTCCCTATCTCAAAAACTACTGAACCGATTTTGATGAAACTTGCACTATTCCCTAAGTTGAACAATACCTTTTTTCTGGAGGGGGAAAAAAACCTTTTTTCACAGAACTGCAATTTTTTTTTACAAAACTGCACAGGTTTTTTTTCGAAACTGCACAGTTTTTTCAAAGAACTGCACAGTTTTTCGACAGAATCTGTACAGTTTTCGTAGAGAACTGCACAGTTTTTTCACATAACTGCGCAGTTTTTCGAAAAGATCTGTACAGTTTTCGTAGAGAACTGCACAGTTTTTTCACAGAACTGCGCAGTTTTTCGAAAATATCTGTGCAGTTTTTCATAAAGATCTGTACAGTTTTCATAGAAAACTGCACAGTTTTTTCCCAGAACTGCGCAGTTTTTTGAAAAGATTTGTACAGTTTTCGTAAGATCTGTACAGTTTTCGTAGAGAACTGCACAGTTTTTTCACAGAACTGCGCAGTTTTTCGAAAATATCTGTGCAGTTTTCACAGAACTGCGCAGTTTTTTCATAAAGAACTGCACAGTTTTTCGAAAAGATCTACAGTTTTCACAGAACTGCGCAGTGTTTCAAAAAGATCTGTACAGTTTTCATAGAAAACTGCACAGTTTTTTTTACAGAACTGCGCAGTTTTTTGAAAACATCTGTACAGTTTTCGTAGAGAACTGCACAGGTTTTACAAGAGATCTGTACAGTTAACATACAGAACTGCACAGTTTTTTCACAAAACTGCGCAGTTTTTCGAAAAGATGTGTACAGTTTTCATAGAAAACTGCACAGTTTTTATACAGAACTGCGCAGTTTTTTGAAAATATCTGTACAGTTTTTGTAGAGAACTGCACAGTTTTTACAACAGATCTGTACAGTTTACATAGAGAATTGCAGTTTTTCACTCAACTGCGCAATTTTTCAAAAAGATCTGTACAGTTTTCATAGAAAACTGCACAGTTTTTTCACAGAACTGCGCAGTTTTTTTCATGAAGAACTGCACAGTTTTTCGAAAAGATCTACAGTTTTCACAGAACTGCGCAGTGTTTCAAAAAGATCTGTACAGTTTCCATAGAAAACTGCACAGTTTTTTCACAGAACTGCGCAGTTTTTTCATATAGAACTGCACAGTTTTTCGAAAAGATCTACAGTTTTCACAGAACTGCGCAGTGTTTCAAAAAGATCTGTACAGTTTTCATAGAAAACTGCACAGTTTTTTTTACAGAACTACGCAATTTTTTGAAAACATCTGTACAGTTTTCGTAGAGAACTGCACAGTTTTTAAAAGAGATCTGTACAGTTTACATACAGAACTGCGCAGTTTCTCGAAAAGATCTGTACAGTTTTCGTACAGAACTGCACAGTTTTTTCACAGAACTGCGCAGTTTTTCGAAAAGATCTGTACAGTTTTCGTAGAGAACTGCACAGTTTTTTCACAGAACTGCACAGTTTTTCGAAAGAATCTGTACAGTTTTCGTAGAGAACTGCACAGGTTTGTCACAGAACTGCGCAGTTTTTTTGAAAAGATTTGTACAGTTTTCGTAAGATCTGTACAGTTTTCATAGAGAACTGCACAGTTTTTTCACAAAACTGCGCAATTTTTTTTTAAAAGATCTAAACAGTTTTCGTAGAGAACTGCACAATTTTTTCACAGAACTGTACAGTTTTTCGAAAAGATCTGTACAATTTTTATAGAGAATTGCACAGTTTTTTCTCAGTACTGCCGAGTTTTTCAAAAAGATCTGTACAGTTTTCGTAGAGAACTGCACAGTTTTTTCACAGAACTGCACAGTTTTTCGAAAGAATCTGTACAGTTTTTTGAAAAGATCAGTACCGTTTTCGTAGAGAACTGCAGAGTTTTACAAGAGATCTGTACAGTTTCCATAGAAAACTGCACAGTTTTTTTCACAGAACTGCGCAGTTTTTTCCCAGAACTGCACAGTTTTTTGAAGAAATCTATACGGTTTTCGTAGAAAATTGCACAGTTTTTTACAAAACTGCGCAGTTTTTTGAAAAGATATGTACAGTTTACATAGAGAATTGCACAGTTTTTCACGGAACTGCGAAATTTTTCAAAAAGATCTGTACAGTTTTCATATAAAACTGCACAGTTTTTCACAGAACTGCGCAGTTTTTTCATGAAGAACTGCACAGTTTTTCGAAGAGATCTACAGTTTTCACATAACTGCGCAGTGTTTCAAAAAGACCTGTACAGTTTCCATAGAAAACTGCACAGTTTTTTCACAGAACTGCGCAGTTTTTTCATAAAGAACTGCACAGTTTTTCGAAAAGATCTACAGTTTTCGAAAGAATCTGTACAGTTTTCGTAGAGAACTGCACAGGTTTGTCACAGAACTGCGCAGTTTTTTGAAAAGATTTGTACAGTTTTCGTAAGATCTGTACAGTTTTCATAGAGAACTGCACAGTTTATTCACAAAATTGCGCAGTTTTTTTTTAAAGATCTATACAGTTTTCGTAGAAAACTGCACAGTTTTTTCACAGAACTGTACAGTTTTACGAAAAGATCTGTACAATTTTTATAGAGAACTGCACAGTTTTTTCCTCAGTACTGCGGAGTTTTTCAAAAAGATCTGTACAGTTTTCATAGAGAACTGCACAGTTTTTTCTCAGTACTGCGGAGTTTTTCAAAAAGATCTGTACAGTTTTCATAGAGAACTGCACAGTTTTTTCTCAGTACTGCGGAGTTTTTCAAAAAGATCTGTACAGTTTTCATAGAGAACTGCACAGTTTTTTTCACAGAACTGCGCAGTTTTTCGAAAAGATCTGCACAGTTTTTAGAAAGAATCTGTACAGTTTTTTGAAAAGATCAGTACAGTTTTCGTAGAGAACTGCAGAGTTTTTACAAGAGATCTGTACAGTTTCCATAGAAAACTGCACAGTTTTTTCACAGACCTGCGCAGTTTTTCCCAGAACTGCACAGTTTTTTGAAGAAATCTGTACGGTTTTCGTAGAAAACTGCACAGTTGTTTACAAAACTGCGCAGTTTTTTGAAAATATATGTACAGTTTTCGTAGAGAACTGCACAGTTTTTCGAAGAGATCTACAGTTTTCACAGAACTGCGCAGTGTTTCAAAAAGATCTGTACAGTTTCCATAGAAAACTGCACAGTTTTTTCACAGAACTGCGCAGTTTTTTCATAAAGAACTGCACAGTTTTTCGAAGAGATCTACAGTTTTCACAGAACTCCGCAGTGTTTCAAAAAGACCTGTACAGTTTCCATAGAAAACTGCACAGTTTTTTCACAGAACTGCGCAGTTTTTTCATAAAGAACTGCACAGTTTTTCGAAAAGATCTACAATTTTCACAGAACTGCGCAGTGTTTCAAATAGATCTGTACAGTTTTCATAGAAAACTACATAGTTTTTTCACAGGACTGCACAGTTTTTTGAAAAGATCTGCACAGGTTTCGTAGAGAACTGCACAGTTTTTACAAGAGATCGGTACAGTTTACATAGATAACTGCACAGTTTTTCACAGAACTGCGCAGTTTTTTCACAGAACTGCGCAGTTTTTTCCCAGAACTGCACAGTTTTTTGAAGAGATCTGTACAGTTTACATACAGAACTGCACAGTTTATTCACAGAACTGCGCAGTTTTTCGAAAAGATCTGTACAGTTTTCGTAGAGAACTACACAGTTTTTTCACAGAACTGCACAGTTTTTCGAAAGAATCTGTACAGTTTTCGTAGAGAACTGAATGAATGAATGAATGAATAATGAATGAATAAACGTTTATTCTGCCACCATTAAATGTTACACATAATATAGGTCATATACAAAACTGATATTAACAAGCATAATAAAAAAAACATTTTTATCCTATTCTACAGCTAAAACATACATTAAATAACTATCAAAGGTAAACAATTAAAAAAAAAACACTATTTTATTGTTATGACAATAGCACGGCAGTGTAACACCCAAGAGTGCAGAAACGGAGACCACTCAGGTTATGACGACTGATACCTACTGTCGTCCCTGATCTTCCGTGGACCCCTTTATTTTCGGGCAGATGACAAGCAGACTGAAGCTTTATTATAAGATATAAATATATATATATATATATATATATATATATATATATATATATATATATATATATATATATATATATATATATATATATATATATATATATATATATATATATATAATAAAAGACCTAGACATAATAATATAGTGTGAAAAATAATGAATACATTCTAAAAACTAATGAAAAATATCATAAAAATATATTATATACAAAATAATAAACGGACAGCAATATAAAAATAATTTAAACAGTTTTCTGTATATAAAAATGTTATGTGTATAAAAAATATACCTAATTATATTACTGCACAGGTTTGTCACAGAACTGCACAGTTTTTCGAAAAGATCTACAGTTTTCACAGAACTGCGCAGTTTTTCAAAAAGATTTGTACAGTTTTCATAGAAAACTGCACAGTTTTTATACAGTACTGCGCAGTTTTTCGAAAAGATCTGTACAGTTTTTTCACACAACTGCACAGTTTTTACAACAGATCTTTACAGTTTACATAGAGAATTGTACAGTTTTTCACGGAACTGTGCAATTTTTCGAAAAGATCTACAGTTTTCACAGAACTGCGCAGTGTTTCAAAAAGATCTGTACAGTTTCCACAGAAAACTGCACAGTTTTTTCACAGAACTGCGCAGTTTTTTCATAAAGAACTGCACAGTTTTTCGAAAAGATTACAGTTTTCACAGAACTGCGCAGTGTTTCAAAAAGATCTGTACAGTTTTCATAGAAAACTGCACAGTTTTTTCACAGAACTGCGCAGTTTTTTCATAAAGAACTGCTCAGTTTTTTCACAGAACTGCACAGTTTTTTCACAGACCTGCGCAGTTTTTCGAAAAGATGTGTACAGTTTTCATAGAAAACTGCACAGTTTTTAAAAGAGATCTGTACAGTTCACATACAGAACTGCACAGTTTGTCACAGAACTGCGCAGTGTTTCAAAAAGATCTGTACAGTTTCCATAGAAAACTGCACAGTTTTTTCACAGAACTGCGCAGTTTATTCATACAGAACTGCACGTATTTCGAAAAGATCTACAGTTTTCACAGAACTGCGCAGTGTTTCAAAAAGATCTGTAATAATAATAATAATAATAAATACTCTTTATTGTGCACACATAAAATTGAAAAATCAAGAACATTAATTATAAATAAGACAAGTATAACACAATGTAATCTGTACAGTTTTCATAGAAAACTGCACAGTTTTTTTTACAGAACTGCGCAGTTTTTTGAAAATATCTGTACAGTTTTCGTAGAGAACTGCACAGTTTTTTCACAGAACTGCGCAGTTTTTCGAAAAGATCAACAATTTTTTTTACACAACTGCACATTTTTTTTTCGAAACTGCACAGTTTTTTTCAAAGAACTGTACAGTTTTTCGAAAGAATCTGTACAGTTTTCGTAGAGAACTGCACAGTTTTTTCACAGAACTGCGAAGTTTTTCGAAAATATCTGTGTTTTCACAGAACTACGCAGTTTTTTCATAAAGAACTGCACAGTTTTTCGAAAAGATCTACAGTTTTCACAGAACAGCGCAGTGTTTCAAAAAGATCTGTACAGTTTTCATAGAAAACTGCAGTTTTTTTTACAGAACTGCGCAGTTTTTTTTAAACATCTGTACAGTTTTCGTAGAGGACTGCACAGTTTTTTCACAGAACTGCACAGTTTTTTCACACAACTGCACAGTTTTTTCACAGAACTGCGCAGTTTTTCGAAAAGATCTGTTCAATTTTTATAGAGAACTGCACAGTTTATTCACAGAACTGCACAGTTTTTCGGAAGAATCTGTACAGTTTTCGTAGAGAACTGCTCAGTTTTTTCACAGAACTGCACAGTTTTTTCACAGACCTGCGCAGTTTTTCGAAAAGATGTGTACAGTTTTCATAGAAAACTGCACAGTTTTTAAAAGAGATCTGTACAGTTTACATACAGAACTGCACAGTTTTTCACAGAACTGCGCAGTGTTTCAAAAAGATCTGTACAGTTTCCATAGAAAACTGCACAGTTTTTTTCACAGAACTGCGCAGTTTTTTCATACAGAACTGCACGTATTTCGAAAAGATCTACAGTTTTCACAGAACTGCGCAGTGTTTCAAAAAGATCTGTACAGTTTTCATAGAAAACTGCACAGTTTTTTTTACAGAACTGCGCAGTTTTTTGAAAACATCTGTACAGTTTTCGTAGAGAACTGCACAGTTTTTTCACAGAACTGCGCAGTTTTTGGAAAAGATCAACAATTTTTTTTACACAACTGCACAGTTTTTTTTCGAAACTGCACAGTTTTTTCAAAGAACTGCACAGTTTTTCGAAAGAATCTGTACAGTTTTCGTAGAGAACTGCACAGTTTTTTCACAGAACTGCGCGGTTTTTCGAAAATATCTGTGCAGCTTTCACAGAACTGCGCAGTTTTTTGAAAAGATTTGTACAGTTTTCGTAAGATCTGTACAGTTTTCATAGAGAACTGCACAGTTTTTTCACAAAACTGCGCAGTTTTTTTTAAAAGATCTGTACAGTTTTCGTAGAGAACTGCACAAGTTTTTTCACAGAACTGCGCAGTTTTTCGAAAATATCTGTGCAGTTTTCACAGAATAGCGCAGTTTTTCAAAATGATCTGTATAGTTTTCATAGAAAACTGCACAATTTTTCACAGAACTATGCAGTTTTTTGAAAAGATCTGTACAGTTTTCGTAGAGAACTGCACAGTTTTTACAAGAGATCTGCACAGTTTACATAGATAACTGCACAGTTTTTCACAGAACTGCATAGCTTTTTCCCAGAACTGCGCAGTTTTTTGAAAAGATCTGTACAGTTTTCGTAGAGAACTGCACAGTTTTCAAAAGAGATCTGTACAGTTTACATACAGAACTGCAGTTTTTTCACAGAACTGCGCAGTTTATTCACAGAACTGTGCAGTTTTTTTCCAGAACTGCGCAGTTTTTTGAAAAAATCTGTACGGTTGTCGTAGAAAACTGCATAGTTTTTTCACAGAACTGCGCAGTTTTTCTAAAAGATCTGTACAGTTTTCGTAGAGAACTGCACAGTTTTTTCACAGAACTGCACATTTTTTTTACACAACTGCACAGTTTTTTCAATTTTCACAATGTAATCTGTACAGTTTTCATAGAAAACTGCACAGTTTTTTTTACAGAACTGCGCAGTTTTTTGAAAACATCTGTACAGTTTTCGTAGAGAACTGCACAGTTTTTTCACAGAACTGCGCAGTTTTTCGAAAAGATCAACAATTTTTTTTACACAACTGCACATTTTTTTTTCGAAACTGCACAGTTTTTTTCAAAGAACTGTACAGTTTTTCGAAAGAATCTGTACAGTTTTCGTAGAGAACTGCACAGGTTTGTCACAGAACTGCGCAGTTTTTTGAAAAGATTTGTACAGTTTTCGTAAGATCTGTACAGTTTTCATAGAGAACTGCACAGTTTATTCACAAAATTGCGCAGTTTTTTTTTAAAGATCTATACAGTTTTCGTAGAGAACTGCACAGTTTTTTCACAGAACTGCACATTTTTTTTACACAACTGCACAGTTTTTTCACGGAACTGCACAGTTTTTTTACAGAACTGCACAGATTTCGAAAGAATCTGTACAGTTTTCGTAGAGAACTGCACAGTTTTTTCACAGAACTGCGCAGTTTTTCGAAAATATCTGTGCAGTTTTTCATAAAGATCTGTACAGTTTTCATAGAAAACTGCACAGTTTTTTTTTACAGAGCTGCGCAGTTTTTTTAAAACATCTGTACAGTTTTCGTAGAGAACTGCACAGTTTTTAAAAGAGTTAAGCGATCTGTACAGTTTACATACAGGACTGCACAATTTTTTCACAGAACTGCGCAGTTTTTCGAAAAGTTCGGGTCTAAGTAGCAGACGCCCCCCGAGTCTGCTACTTGGAGGCCATGTGGCAGATCAGGTCTGTGGCTCTGCCACCGACCACATCTCGGCCGCAGAGGATAGGGCAAGCGGCGCACCGTAATACCTACTTGCCTCTTCCTCTGCGGCCCCACCTCGGTGCGCATCCGCAACGGACTCCTCCAGTCCGCTGGGAGCGCCCTCCTCGGGCATGCGGCGACACCGGCCGGCCCTGGTTGCCTCTTTGCTTCACCGCGGTTGTCCAAGCCGCGGTTACTAGAGCCCCACCGCCACGACAAGGCGAGCAACCATCGGGGGGAAGTTGAACAATACCTAGTACAATAAAAAAAAGAATCATTAAGATCGGACTCGTAGTTCCAGAGATATGCATGCACAAACATAAAAACATACATACATACATATACACTTTTGAAATTTGGCATATTTGTTCAGAAGCTGTTAAAGATTAACATATACAAAAACTGGGCAGTTCTGGAAATATTACATACATACGCGTCGAATTGATAACCTCTTTTTTTGAAGTCGGTTAAAAACAGCCACATAGGTATATTAACTTTATGGTAAAAACTGTGAAACTCGCGTCAGATACTCGTGCTGATCGAAAAACCTTGGAAAAAACCCAGTGAACTTTAAACTACCGTAAGACGGTTGGAGAGTAGTGTTTTGTGTCGAACTCGAACTCGAATTGATTGTGAGGGTTTCGATTAATTAAAAAAATCGATTTTTTAATAATTGATTTTCATAAAAAATGGGTTAAAAAATGCACACCGTTAATAATCAAGTTTTCACTTCTGCCGACCTCCCGGAGTGCAAGCCGTCTTTTTTTTTGTCTATCCAACTTTAATGTCGCAGTTAAATTGCTGGCTTCCATAATATGGCCCATTAGTTGGGTTTGTGACGTAACATCTTGTAATGTTACCGAAGCGTTGTGTTAGAAAAAGACAGAGATAGAGAACGTATCTGTCTTCTTCAAACACGTGAAAGAGACTAAAGGGCCTCATGCACGTTAAGATTTATCTGTACAATCGGTCGCGTCAAACCGATCGAAACGATGAATCGGTGGTGTATGTCAAGATTGTTAACGATTTACTTAATCAAATTATGACCGACATTTTTGATGGGATCAATCGTCAACGATCGATCCCATCAAAAATGTCGATCGTATAGAATATAGACTATAGTCTATAGACAAATCGTACCGTATATGGGGCGCTTAACATTTCCAGGTACGACTACATGCCGATATCGTACACGGCATCGCCACGACACAACTACCTGTCTATACAGCCGTGGACGCCGCTGCGGGCCGCGGCGCTACACGGGCTGTACACGGAGTCGCCTATATCCATGCAGTGTAATCGCTCCGATGGGAATAGATTTCAGGTTTGTTGAAACATTTTTTTAACGACAGCGCTACGCAAAAGAGTATTTATTAGCTTATGAATGTTTGTACCATAAACTTATAATGCTATAAGACTTATAATATATACGACAGTACTTATATATTATAATTTATAAGTCTATGGTTTGTACCATCGAGGATATTGATTCCTAGGCAGTTGACAACAGGCAAAACGCTAACGCTAACGCTAGCGCTATAAAATGTATGGATTTGACATTAGTATTCGCTAGCGAAGCGATGGCTTATGTCAAATCGCATACATTTTGTAGCGCTAGCGTTAGCGTTTTGCCAGTTGTCTAAGGGGGCTGGTCGGATCATGTCAATTCTATGTTAGATAATTATTGTGATCTGTCGGCTGGATTTATCCCCGCCAACCTGCGAATAATAATTTAATATTTGTAGCTGCCAACATTTTGTTCAAAATCAATTTGTAATATGAAATGCATTACGGGTTTTTGAAACCGTCCTCGATCGAGTTTTTTTATTATTAAAAAGTGGTCAGCAGTATCTCCACATAATTCGATCCAATAATTGACAACATTTCAAATATTTTTTGTACTTGTTTTATGACAAAATATAAAAGTAGGGGTTAAATTAGAGAACCCAAATTTTTTTTTTTTTGAATATGTGGTCATTTTCATTTATAAAACTTGGTTTTTAATTCTGATCATTCTAAAATGACTAAGCGCCAAATGACGTCATTGGTACGGTTGCACAACAAAATACCTTTGCACGTCATATCTGATTTCTTAAAAGAAAACTGTCAGTACTGTCACTGACTTTGTGGTACTTGTGGATTTTTCGTTTTAATTTTTTTTCTCGGAAATTAATGATTAAAGAATCTGTAATTTTTTTAGGACTTCGGAAATAAAAACAAAGAAATGGTATTTTTTATTTTTGATGATTAATTAAATGAAATATTGTCAATTGACATCGGACCGATTAATGAGAAAGACAGGACTGCAGGACTGTCTGACTCATAGACTTATAATATATGATGATCTGACTCGTCTCTCTTATTTCGGACCGATTTTTATAGTTATCGGATCGATTGTCTTAAAATTCTCTAAGGTTATAAGGGTGTAGTTATTGATTAATAAAGTTATTTTTCTTTTCTTTTTCAGGGTGATTGGGAAGGCATTCGTGTACCCAAGATCAGATTTCCTCTGCCGCCGAAAAGACGAAATTGTCCAAGATTGTATGAATAAATATAATATCATAATTCAATGTATAAAACTGCAATAATAAACTAGTAAATATGTTATATTTTTTTCTTGTTTATTAATGTTGATCAAATAAATATCATTATTTCGTAGTTACTTTAGCTTTGATTGTTTCATTTACCTTGTTACATGCGTTTAAACATCGTTTAAAGTTCACTGCACACATATCAACTCGGAAAGCGATCGGCACCGTATCGCCTCGAGCCTAACGCACACTAAGCGGAACCGTCACTTATTCGCCTCGCCTCGGAACAGGCTCCGAACCGGGATGCGACGCGTGGTCAACTATCAGTCCTCCCGCTTACGGCTCGTCGACCCCGTGCTTACGTCTCTCGACGTACGGCCTACTCAAGCTTACGTTTCTTCGTCCACCCTTGCCCCTTTCCCCTTCCTCGAGCCGTAAGCGAAGCGTCGCCTAGCCGTAGCCGAGTTGACGTGCAGGCGCTACTGATACGCTTTGGTTACGTGCATACGTTAGGTTGACGCCTGGTAGACGGCGCGGTGAGGCGAAAGGCGATACGGTGATGATCCCTTTCCGAGTTGATTTGTGTGCTGTGACTTTACGTCTTCAGGTGTTTTCTGTCAGCAACAATTAGTAGTATTCCATTATTAAACCATTAGCAAATAAAAAATTGAAATTATTTATTTACTGAAATCAACATATAATGTTCTGGAATAAAACCTATTGTGGCGGTACCCACAATTCGCCTAACAATCCTACATCGCGCTATCGAAGTTTCGGAGAACGGCAAGATATAATACAACGTCTGAAATGACGTCAGTGGGCTTCGGCCTGACCGAGCATGCTATCTCGCTCGGTCGGAAGATCTTCCTTTTCGGCCGCCACTAACAACGTTAAACTATTATAGAATTTTATTCTTTTATTGGACCCATTTATATAAATATACCAAACTTCATTTAATAAACCATTATTATAAACCATTTTTCGTGAGGAGGAAACAGTCTAGACTTCCTGTATTTTTTACTAGTATGGAAACCTATATAGGTATCACAAGTCCCGCCAGTAAAAAGGGATCATCAACTGCATAGAAAAATGTATGATAGATAATATATAGGGTGAACATGATAGTGATTGGACAATAGACAGTACTGGTCATTGGGCAGACCTTTTGTGGTCTATATTAATGAAGGTTGCTTTAAAAACTACCTGTTTTTCTTTAAAGCAGTTTTCAGTTTTTAAAGCAACCTTAATAAATATTGTGTTTTTGTGCTTTGTCCAATGACTGGTACTGTCTAATCACTAATCTTTTTTTTTTTGCTGACGGCATATTTTACAAGTTCTCAGTCAGGGCCCCCGCGCACGAGCAACTTAGTTGCACGGCGATTTATTTGTCTCTTTCGAAAAAATTGCGGCCATGTCGCAGGGGTGCGCGCACGAGAGCGACAGCAACGCAACTTTTTTCCGATTTTTCTAGATAGTCATCAACATGGATTTGGTCGAGACGGCTGTGGTTGTTGCACTCGCAATAAAAAATCGAAGAAAGCGTCGCAAAATAGAATATTTGGTGCATCCATTATGGAGCGATCGCCTGACTCTTGGGAAATTTCATACTGTGTTTATGAAATTGAGAGCATACCCAGAAAAATTTTACGTTTTCTTTAGAATGAGTGTCGAAAGTTTTGATGAACTGTGCAGAATCTTACGACCTGGCCTCGTTCATGAAAATCTAGGGGAAAACCCGATATTTAGCCTCTATTTTGCCCCTATCTTGGACGAAAGCTCCCTTAATCTAGGGGGAAATCCCCTGATCTGGCAACACTGGGCCGGTCGGCGACTTTATTGTTGCCTGTGCGCGCACTTGCATAGAAACCAATAGGGAAGGAGACAGTTGCGTTGCAACTAAAAAAGTTGCACAGAGTTGCGTCGCGTCGCGTCGCTACGTGCGCGCACTTCCATACTAGCTCCTAGACTTGATCAAGAGACAAATAAATCGCCATGCAACTAAGTTGCTCGTGCGCGGGGGCCCTTAGTTGCATAAATTTCTAGTATTAAAAGAACTGTATGTCAGAAAATTGACAGTAAAATGTCAGCTGTCATTTGTCAAATGATTTTTGGGGGTGTCAAAGTATATGCCAAATATATTTCGGTTTTGATTTGTGGTATTTTAAACTCTAGAATTTTATTACTCTTTTTTGGTTTATTTTGCATAATTCGAGATCTTCTCTAAACATTATCATTAGCATACTGCTTTTTATCGTGTACTATTTTAACTCTTAGTTAAAACTATGTCGGGTGACAACGGATTCAACAACGACGATTCTCCCAACAAAACATTAACTCATCTCCAGCTTCCGAGCCCTATAATAACAAGGCGAAACCGTACAGCATCCACGTAAGATAAATGCGCAGTATCATTTTTCTTAATTTCAATAAATCTGTAAATCTCTTACGATCCGGTGTTTACTCTAAGGTCTGAACGTGCGCTTCAAAATCCTCTGGAACACGGGAAAATCAAATCCTTTTGTCGCCAAAAAGGTCACGGGTTCGTGACCTCCGATAAAGGAGGAGAAGACATCTTCCTTCACATATCAGAGTAAGCATGTTTACTTTTTGGGTCAAGGCCAATTCTTAAAATACCTTGTTTACTTAAACAAAGACTTCGTAAAATCAATAAAAAAGTTCAATGTAACTTGTTCATCTAAAACAAAGAGTCTAAATTTGATTGAAATGCCCTATGGCATCAAGTCTGACATTGTACATTGTGCAAAAAGTACTAAATCTATATTTATAAAATAACATGTCCTGACTGACTGACTGATTCATCATCGCTGAGCAAAAACTGTTAAAGTTACAGCCACGAAATTTGGTGAGTAGGGTTGTTTTATTAAGTAGACACCCACTAAGGAAGGAATTTTGAAAATTTTACCCCGAACGAAGGGGGTGAAATAGGGGTTGAAAGTCTGAATGAAAGTCCGTCATTTCTTAAGTTAGGACCATGAAAACTTTATCTTTGGGTTACTGATTAAAAATGAATGGATAAGTATTTAAGCGTTTTTGGAAATTCTTCCCCCAAGGGGGTGAAATTGGGGTTGAAAGTTTCAATGGAAGTCTATATTATAGGTATACTATGTTAACACGGACGAAATCACAGGAAACAGCTAGTAAATAATAAATTTCACTTGAGCTATAATAATTAGCATGCTGCATGCCAAAATCATGTAAATTTGTTGTCCAATTTATAATATTATTAATTATTATCTTGTTTTTATCTCATGTGTAATGCTACACCTAAACTCACATAATATTTTTAATGTCTGTCTTCTAGAACTAAGCTGCTAAGCAATTGAGATAAAGTTGTGTATGTAAATTATATTATTATTATTTATCCTAGCAAATTCTATGGTTCTTCTGCAATATAAAAATGTCTATACTAACAAAGTTGTATGCAACATGTAGCTCATTATTAACTGACTGGTTTGTTTTAGCATTGAAGGTGAGTATGTGCCCCTGCCTGGAGACGAAGTAGTTTACCGCCTGTGTCCGATCCCTCCAAAGTTTGAGAAATGCCAAGCTGTCCATGTCCGGATCGTCCAGTTAGTTCACGAGAAACATTCCAAGTGGCATGAATCTCTATAAACTAGCAACGTACCCAGTATTACCACTACGCCATTGTAATCCCCGCAAACCCCACACTTACTAGTATAAGGCCTAATTTTATATTATACAAGTATTGCATTTACACAAAGTTTGATGGACTTTTGATAAGTGGTGCTAAATTTATTGAAGGTTAACCACCTAGTAGGATTTTATATAAACTAATGACTTCTGTTGTTATTCATGTACTTAGTAAACTATGTTATAGTTTTTATCATTTTGTGTTCGCACAAAAAATACGCACAAGGTTTTCCCACGATATAAATAGTATGCAATAGAGTAAATTGGGTGTGTTCTTAAAATCTAACTTGCCCAACAATTTACGCGCGTGCAACGAAAATAATGCAAAAAAGTTGGAATGTTTTGTTCTGTAGCATGTACAAATTGTCAAGGCCGGTCATGCTCATGCTCCAATGTTGAATTGCCAACAATTGAAGATTAATTTGATGCTGATGAAGAGACATGCAATGTGTCATTATTGGGACAATTATTATACATATACTTACCAATATTCAGCCAAGCTGGTATTTTTGTAACCTCACCCTTATTTTTTAGTCTATTTTGACTGGACTAAAAACATTTTAAGCTAGTTTTAATAATCCACACTCTCTGTATACTATTTAGACTGTGGTTTTATGATGACTAATTGTATAGAATTGTGTTATTGCTTATTCAATGAATTTCAATGCATTCCTTATTGAAAACATTAACTTGTTTTAATTTTTAAAATAAGAAAGTGATTATTTTTGCTACAAATATAATGTAAGAAATAATTTTCAGCACATTAAAGCCAAGCTTTTCATTAAGTATATTATGTCATACTGTAGTCAGGTTATATGTGAATATTAAAGTATATAAGCAAGTATTATGCATTTTATTAAATATTTTTTTAATATTTGGTGATTCTTTATTTGTTTCATTGACCCAAGAGTATCTAGCACCCAAAATTTTGCCTCAGCAGTTAGCACACAATATCTTAATCTATTAGGAAAATTTAATATGAAATAATATGACAAAAAACATTTTACTATTTATTAAATAATAGATATCTCGTTAGTAAATAATAATTACTATAAAAGTCAGTTTACTACACAATATTTTACATACAAACAAATCACAAGTTCATGCAGTGTCAATTTAATTCTATGTAGTTGGACTGCAATAGTATTCCCATAAGACCACGCCGCATCATGGCACGAGACGAAGCATCGCATTGTGGCTTGGTGTGAGCTGAGCCTATGGGTTTTGTTACTGTCACGGGTTGTAAAGCACAATTTTTTGGGGTAAACAATAAGGCTGTCATTGAAAATATTTTTTTAATTACCACCCAAAAGTTTGCACGCTACAAGAATTTATTTTTTTTTTTTTTTTTTTTTTTTAATAGAAGGCAGGTCGCTATAGCCCTGGCGTCACTGCGACCCATGAGGATCTATTGTGACTCCTTCGCACTAGAGAATCATCCCCAACCCAATACTGCTCATAAATTGAACGATATGGTTGGGGTTGGTGCCACGAATTTCCTCTGATGAGTGTTCGTGGCGACCAAGGTACAAGAATTTATTGCTTACAACAATTACGATTTCTTAAAAGTAACAATCAGCGGTATCTTCCTTTTGTCGTTTTATGAAATTCATATACAATCCCATTCTATATCATCTATTTTTAAAGCTTGATTCAAGTGTAGAATTAATCAGGCAAGAAAATATACTAATCACTAATAAAATAAAATTAATGACAAACTTATAATGTGGTTGTATTACAAAATACTAATAGTTTGCATGATTATTAAATTAAAAAAAAAAACATTTTATAAAACTACAAAACAACAATAATATTCCCTGCAGCTACATTAGCATCTTTCTGGGGATTTCTGGATGTATACTCTGACAAACATACAATGAAATACCTAAAGTATTAAGTTTTCCTTTTTTTTGTTTTAATGCATAGTGAGCTGTTAATGACATGATAACCAAAATACAATAAAATTAGGGTCAAATGGTTTACAATATCTGCTATCAAATGTTACTCAATTCACTATAATTTTGCGTTTTCAGTCTAGTTTACAGTTTAAAGGCGTGTTATAAAGCCTCGCATATTATGTTAATTATAACTATTTATTATCAATTTATAGTCTTATTTAAACTAGAATAAAATGTAGGTCTAAAAATTGGTGTTTAATCATGTTAGTAATTGTTTAGTTAAGAAACTGGCTCTACAGACGGATACACAATTACCACTATCATTTGAATTACAAGGAATTGATTGTATACAATAAACTGGTTTACATACAATATGTAAGTCTATTTATAAAATAATAAATACAGGTTCTTATTGCTCATAGCTACATTGTAAATATCCATTCAATTCATTATATTCATTACAATATTATATTTAAAGAAACAGTTCTAATGTGGTGACAATCTTGTGCCCAACTTTATATGAAAAACATATTTCATTTATAAATTGATGTTAAAGTGTTAATGAGTTACTACTATACTACTGGAATAGTTAAAACTACACTTTTTTCGTTTATTAATAAACGAATAATAAAACACGACTAACGAAACCTATTGCTAACCTTTTCTGTCAAATTCCCTCTTCTGTTTATAAAGACAGCAACATGAATTATTAAGACTCTCTTATTCTTCGTTTATTAATGAAGCCGTCTATAATCAACATCCTTGAGCAGTCCGGAAGACAAACATGGCTTACTACTGAGCACATTACTAATTTCGTTGTTCATAAATGCAAGTTAAGAATGTATCAATTGAATATTTTAATCCTGGACATCGTAATATTAAGTTTTTTTGGCGATTTCACATATTGCAATGTCTTGCATGTTAAATCTAATTGAAATTTCAAAGCACGTAAAAGTCTTGTCATGATAATAATAATAATAATAATATCTATGGACGCTTCACACCACGTCAGTCTGGCCCCGTGGTAAGTACCTGAAGGACTTGTGTTACAGGTACCAGACAACGGAAATATATTTAATACTTTTATACTATACATATATTTAAGATTTTTATTATATGATACACATATTTAATACACATCCATGACCCAGGAGCTTTATAAACTTTTTGTTCCGTCGGCGGGACTCGAACCCGCGACCTCCGGCTTGAGCTACCAACGCGCTCACCACTGCGCCACGGAGGTCGTCAAATAGGTGATATTTGGATAATTTAATTTTTTTAGCGATTTGTTCCTGTAGTCGCCGCGCCTTAAAGCCCTACGGTATTGACATTAATTTCATTTTAAATGTTACGTCCAAATACAGCTGTTACAAGTTACAGCTGCATCATTCCGCGCCGTTTGTCACGTTCCCATTCTGAAAAACGAAAACAAACTATTAAAATATTAAAGCGAAACAAGAGACCGGCGAACCCTCCTCCGTTCCTGTATTCGGAGAATTAATTTTCACATTTAAGAGCTCGGGCTACGCGGCTGCTCAAATCAAATTCGACACTAGCGCCACTACAAGTTTTATATATCGCTGTCTCGCTATTGCGAGGTACCCCGTGCCCCGCGCGCCCCGGACGTCCTGCACGTCCTATTTACGTATGAGAAAATGATTTTGGTATTACGTTTGTATGAGAATTTCGATGGTACCCAGCCCCTTAAGGTAGAATGTAAGACATCACGCGCAATAGAACAAGGTGCAAACATTTCAAATTTCAAGGTCACTTTATTACAAATTTCGGCATCCCTGACCAGTGACAACTAACGCTATTTTGATCACTTAAATAGATGTTGAATGTCGAGAACAGTATTTATGAAACGCCCGTTTTATCAAGACATGTTTAATATTGAATTTTAAAAAATAGATTCATAATTAAGTATATTGTCATTATCTGGTCATTATCAACTCGGATTCGGAAAATTACCGCGCGGTTATTGGTCAACGCTAGGCGAAACGCGCGTTTATTGGCTGTCGCGCACGTTGTTGGATCCGATTCAAATTTGGAATTGAGAATCAGTCGCCTATGTCCACTTACCTCGTGCTGCTGCGCCAGCTGGTAGTGTCGGCGGCGCAGCGCGGCGAGTTTCGCGCGCTCGGCGTCCAGCGCGCTCTCCAACTCCAGCGCGCGGACCTTGCTCTCCATCTCCAGCCGCCGCGTCGCCGTCAGAGAGAGAGCGGAGGTGTCTAGCGCCTCTGTGGAGATAAAAATACATCGAATTAGAGTTTGACAACCACTTTTATAAGGTGTCGCCTGCAGCAGCAGCAATTATCGCGATGCTGCGGTGAGTCTCGCTAGTGCGGGCGGCACGAGGATTCGCGACGCCGTTACTAGCTGCGCCGTGCTGCCCTCTATTATTAGTCAGGGAATAAGTATTTACCGGTGTCATTGACGAGTGCGGAGGCGGCGCGTACAGCGGCTACAACGGCGCCCGCAGCAGCAGCGACTTGTCGCGACGCTGCGGTGAGTCTCGCCAGTGCGGGCGCGGCGGGCGGCGCGCGGGCTCGCGACGCCGCTACTAGCTGCGCCGTGCTGCCCGCTACTTCGTGTGCTGCCGCGCTCACGCCCTCGACGCGGCCCGACGCGCCTGCTGCCTCGTCCGCTGATGTTCTGTACATAAACAAGTAGTTAGATTAGTAGTTGTATTTTATTATGTATGTGTAGTGGTGTTAGTTTTAAATAATAAATAAAAAAAAAATTCTTTATTTTCACATTAAAACGTAGCATTACAAATATTATGAAAATAAAGGATTTGCGCAAATTGGCAGTCTAGTTTTATTCGTAGACAGAGCATACATCCCCTGTCTATGCATAAAACTAACACGTTACTTCAGTCGTCTGTAAAACGAAGAAACTCATAGTAAAGATCATGTAGGCACAAATTCAAATAAATTTTTGTAACTGTAGTGTAGAGCAATTAGGGAGCTGGTGAGCATTTAGGTATATGATTTGCACAAGTTTCACATCGAGGTAGATTGCAGT
The DNA here is from genome assembly GCA_937595015.1 of Polyommatus icarus. Lineage (NCBI taxonomy): Eukaryota > Metazoa > Arthropoda > Insecta > Lepidoptera > Lycaenidae > Polyommatus > Polyommatus icarus. The sequence continues at coordinate 5,219,932 of OW569333.1, read as the reverse complement.
TTACGTCATTACGAATTGATTTGGTCCAGTCAATTAACGTCCTACGTCGCTGCGTTTTCGCGTTACAGCCGATTGAAGTTGCTTAAAAAAAAGGGGATATTAAATCATTTGCACATGTATGCCTCTGGGGTTCATGGTCACAAACAGCTTGGAAACGAAGAAAATCGAAGAGGCAGACATTCAGGGCTCTGCATTAGTATGGGACGGAGTTGTAAAAATATTTAAAAAAAAGCTCTACTAAGTAATTTGCACACGGTTCTCATTGCGCCCATTCGATTCATTATGACTTCGTGGATATGAAAAAACATTTGGCAAACATTTTGCTCACTAATTTTTAGGTGTATAACTGCTTGAAATTCACAGAATCAAAGAGTTTGACGGCTCACGAATTGACAATTGATGCGACAGCGAGCGTCGGGTTGAAAAAAAATATTCAAATGGTCTGCCTTTGAAATATCAGAGGCCTGAATGTCTGCCTCATCGACTTTCTTGGTTTTCATAATAAATTCAAACATCAATCCAAGAGGCAGGCATGTGCGCATAATATAGCACTTTTTTATTTTTTACAATTTTGAAACGCTGTCGATAGCGAACGCAGAGGCAACATGTTGGCAGACTATTTTTCCGTGGTCCTTCTCATTGTTATTAATCGAACAATTTCAATCTGCCAAGTGTGCACTTCATATAGAGTTTTTTAAATCATAAAAAAAACTTAAAAAATTGAAAACTACAAAACTTCTGAGTTTTGTAGTTTTCAATTTTTTAAGTTAGGGCTCTGGCCCTGGATCTGCCTCTACGATTTTTTGTGTTTACAGGATGACTATCATCATCAGCCCCAGAGGCAGACAAGTGCATATAATATCACCCACCTTTTTTTTCAACATTTTTGAAACGCTGTAAATTGACAACTCAGCGCCACCATAGTGGCAGACGAGGTTCTTGATCTTGATATATAATTATCACTATTAATAACGTGGCAGACGTGTGCTGATCATATAGAAATTTTGCTCGCCAGCTCCCTAGCTAGAGCTTGTCTAACTTGAAATGACGCGCCCCTCCCTCGTATTCACAGTACAAAAATGTTTAATTTATATCAACTTTGAAGTGGTGGGGCGCGGCATTTCAAATTAGACAAGCTCTATCTGGTTTTGTGTTACAAGAGACTCGTAAGATTAAGAGTGCAATATTAACATATTGTGTCTAGGTTGGTGTTCAAATATGTAATTTGAATATTAATATGCGCTTTGTTTTAAATACTTACACAAGTAGTTTGGCGGCGAACACAACAGCTTTGGCCGCGGAGATCAGCCCCTCGGACCACTGCGGGTTCTTCCTGTACATCTTCTGTCTCGTTTTCGGATCTCCTATCTCGTTTTGTAACTTCCTAGCGTCTTGCACAAGTACCTATTTAATTATTAAAATGAATTAATACAACTCCGAAAATGTCGTTAAACATTTTATGTGCGTAATTTAACCGGCTGTGTTTGTTTATAATTAAGTGTTGTTACCTTCACTGCGGCCATCAATGTAGTACACGCGTCTAAAATCTTCTCATTCACTTCCAATTTCACTCCGGAATCATCTTTTCTGCTTGCAGCCAACATTTCCTGCAAAACGTACATTTGTGTTGAACGTTGCGAACTTTTATAATTTCTGGTTACAATATAGACAACAAATCCAACATTAACATATGAAAATTAAATCTATAATATTTTTGCAGTTGCGGTTAATCCATACTAATATTATACATGCGAAAGTGTATCTGCCTGTCTGTCTGTTACCTCTTCACGCCCAAACCACTGAACCGATTTTGCTGAAATTTGGCATGGAGATACATACTTTGAGTCCCGGGAAAGGACATCTAGGTTACTTTTTAATTTTTATTCCGGAAAAATGTACGGTTCCCAAGCGATGAACGAATTTTGGCGCAACGAAGTTGCGGGCGTCATCTAGTTTTTCTATAAAAACACTAACAGTGTCATGCAGACAGTAACTTATTATAAGATTTCTGACGACACTTAGTAGTATCCAAATAAAGTCGAAAATACCTCGATCTGTTTTGCAGCATCTTCAATCGCTTGATCCATAAGAGCGAGCTCATCATCTACGCTGTGAGTTTGCGGGCGCGCCGCAGACTGCACGGCCCTGCCCGCACCTTGCACGCAGCTGCGAGCGTCCATGCACGCAGTGCGTTCCAGCGTGCCCGTTGACAGTGATTCCAGACAACGCTTGACCGAGTTTAACATGTTGCGACACTCGTTGTTTAGCTCTGGAAAGAGTGTTTTTTCATAACTTTTTACATAATTTAAGAACAAAGCAACGATATAATTCATATATTTTCGAAGTAAACTTTTAAATTACTATTATTTACTTTTTAGTTTCAAATTACATCAACGCTGATAATTAGGTTTAGTTTTAATCCCTCACTCCCCGTAAGGCCCATATGGGCCGCGACAACAAAAAACAATCCTGGAATTGGTGATCGAGGGATTAATAAATGATAAATACGTTTTAACTTCAGTCAACATACAAATATCAAACTTGGCTTAAAGCTGAAAGCCCACTCACGCCAATCGGAGACTAAATATCACTTTACGTCTCCGTATTTATCAAAGAAAATGATTATCAATAACTCAGACGCGAATAGTTCTAAGATTCTAGCTAACAAAACTTACATTAATAACCCAAACTCAAGACCTCAAATAGGCTATACGTAGGCTAGCAATTTTTTATTTATTTATTTATTTACCAAATAAGACATATTACAATTTTACATTTTAATTATAACAGCATTTAAAACCAATGAGGTTTGTGCAATGCTGCGATACAGTCCTATTCACAGAATATGTGATTATAAGTTAAGGCCCTATAGACCCGAAACTTAGCAGGTCGATGTCTGTCAGTACGAATATCGACGTAAAGGACATTAAAATAACATTCATATCAGCGCGACTTGTACGGTGGCGGTTACGACGCTCGCCGCGTCCTTGATAGGGCGAAATAGGAGAAAAAATCCTTTTTACTTAGATAATTAAACCAAAATGCAAATTGTGCCCACAAATTATTCTTCTTTAGGTTATGAGCTTTTCGTAAATATGATTTTTGAAAGTAAAACTATCATAAGCTTCATGAAAAATAAGAAAAATATCACAAAATATTCGAATTTAGCCACCTCTTCGGAGTTATTTTTGATCGAGTGAAGTTTTCGATATTATGTTTCGAACCACAAATTGTCCAAGTACATTAGGTAAACAACAATGTGTATTTTTTTTGGCTTTTAAAAGTCACTATTTGTTTGTTTATTATTGATTCAGAGTCATGTAAAATTGGGTCTATAGGGCCTTAAACAGACTACAAATTAATATTATATTAGGGTCATTCCATGACAAACGATACCGAGGGTAAAATAAATAATATGTGCTTTTTGCATTTATTCTGATAAATTTAGAAAGAAGACATTCCAAATTGTAGCGACAAAAAAATTAGAAAAAAACTCGTAATTTTTAAGTTTATTGGTCTTCAAAATCTCCAGTAAACTGAACTGGCTTAGTGACTATTATGCCTTTGAATATTGGAAACTCAAAAAATGAAAACTATCAATGTTACAACTGTTTTGCCATGTTGTGATTCCAGGGGGTCATTCGTATTATTGGTGAAATACATTAAAATTGCGAAAAAAATTGTAAATATCAAGCAAAAGGCGTGTTTTCCTGCTACATTGGCTCTGTAACGCCCGAAACGAAAAATCGGGTAATTGTTTTATTATTGTAACTTACAGATATATTAGTTTAATAATATTTAGTAAAAGAAAGGTTATGATGGTAATGACTTCAAATACTAACTAATATGCTACAGGTAATTCAAAGACAAAGACATGATGAATACTGACAATGAACTTAAATTTCTTAGCTTTAGCCATTGCTGAGAAAAAATGATATCGCTACAGCGCTATTATCAAGGCGCCGCATTAAAAATTCACTAAGTAATATTTTTTTCAAAAACTAGCGGTACAACGGAACCCTACACTCAATACGCGTGGCCCGATACGCACTTGTCCGGTTTTTTTCAAGAAGCTGCTTATTTATGTTAAACTAGAGTTCATTATATTAAATGTATATTTATTATCTAGTACCTAAATTAGTCAAACACTAATTTTGTTTAATATAAAGGGTTAATTTTTGTACTCGTAACGCCCGAAACAAAACCATGGTAACGCCCGAAACGAAGCTAAAACGTATAAAAGAATAGTAAAACCTTATGTGTAACAGTAATTATGTGGTAGCTGGATAGTGAATATTATACTCTTGGGGAGAAAATTCGCTAAATTTCATATAAATGTAACAGTGGTCAGGTCATAGAGGCAGAATCGTGTAACGCCCGAAACGCACACTTTTTGACTTATAAAATCGTTAATATTTATGCTAAACTCTACAAATTTAACAATTAAGATAAAGCAACTAAAAACGTAGAGAATAAGACATTTTAATCGCTACAATATCATTTCAGAATACATTAAAATGTAAACTTTAGTTGTACAAACGTAACGCCCGAAACGATGGAATGACCGATTAGCCAGTTGGTACTATAAAGACGTTATTTTATACGTTAATAATAATTAGGAACAAGATACTTAGATAATATTAGATAGAATTAGGTACTTAAATGCAACGATGTCAATACTTCTTAAATGTTTACCTATTTGAAGAGAATAGGTTTTTAGTTTATGTTTGATGTTATTCTCAGTTAAGTTATTTATGACATCTTTAGGTGACTCATTGATAAGGCGCGGAACGATATAACTAGTAGTTCGGTCGCCGTACCTATTGCAGGCTCGAGTCATCAGGAGCCGGTTTTGTGTGACTGCTCGTGTTCTTACAGGGTGTTCAGTAAATACTTTTAAACTTTCATTAAAATATTGTTCTTTTAACATAGTATACTTAAATTTCGTAAAAATCGGTAAAATATTATAATGCTTAAATAATCCGTCATCGTTATTGTCATATTTCTGTTTTATGTTTGGAGAAACTATACATTTTAAAATTCTTAGTTGCAGAGTATATATTTGATTCAAGTAGCTTTTAGTAGCTAACAATACTCACTATCAGCGAGCTCCATATCAGTAGCTGTAGTGGAGACGTCGGCCACGTACGATGCAAGTTGCGCGGCGCTGTGCGCACCCAGGATCGCAGACTTCGCCACCACTTCTTCGTTGCTTTCGATCTACAAATTAACTTACACTTTATATTTAAAGTGATAAAATATAAAATCGATTGGAGGGGGTGATCGAATAGAGTTAATGTCCTTGACCACGCTCACTGGATTTTTTAAGGTAATTAAGACTATCCGATTTAAACGTATTAAACAAAGCAAAAATGATGGTTTTCGTGTCTCATTTACCGCTAGGGGGGCGCTAGCCGTAGACTTTCGTGTCAGCTGTCGTGTAAAACATTTGTCATATTATGTCACGAACCGAAATCCTCTCATTTTTACCTGTGACTTTCTCGCCAAGTCCTCAAACGCCTTAGCGGCTAACTCGGCGGCGAGCTGGTTCGCGTCCTGCGAGTTTGAGTTCTCGAACGAGGACATGGCCTCGTTCGTCACCGCCAGAGCCACTTCGCTTGCGCAACCCACCAGTCGAGAAGTTTCTAGAAGGATTAAAAATATTATATAGCAAAAGCTTACGAATTGATTGATAAATCAAACGCTCAGGCCGAGCCTTTGCAGCAGCTTGTTTGTTTTTCTTATGATGTAGGCATCCATTAAAAGCGGTTTTTTAAATTTCAACCCTAAAGTGTTTAAAATTTAAATGGAGAATCAAAGTTTGTACGTCAGCAGTACTATTTTATAAAGGTAAGGCAGCGAAAGAAACTAGTATTATTGTAAATATACTAGCTGTCCCGGCAAACGTTTCTTTGCCAAATAAAGTAGATATTTCGCCCGTATTATTTATTGAAGTGACTAAATAAGTATGTCACCATGGCAACGTCGATCCCGTCGCACAAACAATGGTCGCCGTCGGTCTTGAGTTGTAATAATTTACTATTATTTATTCAACAAATGCACTTATCAATATAAAAAGTACTCAGTAGCCGATTCTCAGACCTACTGAATATGCATATAAAATTTGGTAAAAATCAGTAAAGCCGTTTCGGAGGAGTTCGTGGACTAACATTGTGACACGAGAATTTTATATATTAGATTTATTCTATAAATCTAGCATACACATATTTTTATAGCGTTAACCCTTTTGAGTAAAATGTTGTGACTAATTTGCTGATAGATTCAAGATAAACCCATGGTAATTTCTTAAAGTAGATAATTTAATATCACTGTATAATACTACAAAGACATTGTGAAAACTTACTTTTCTTGATTTCAGCGTTCGCCTCCTCTAGTTGTATCTTCAGCGCGGCCATGTCAGCTTCTAGTATCGTGTTTTGTTGCAGTAGGTCCTGCAATTCACACTCTGCGTTCAATCGTTCGCTCTCCGTATGCAACAATCTAGCCTCCAAATGCTAAATATACTTAACGGAACGCCGAAGTCCACAAGTTGCAGAATTTTCCGAAAAAGGAAAGCGCCCAGAAGTTTCCATGCACAGCCAAGTCGGAAGTAAATAGAACATGCAATTAGAAATCATGCAATTAGATAGATGAAGATGAAATGAAAATGAAACATTTTGGAAATGAAAAATTAGGTACTACAATTATCCCAAAAAGTTATCTAGAGTATCATTACAATACAAAGCTTAGACTAAAGATTTAGAGATTGTATACTAAAAAAACATTTAACAACAAAGTACGTATAAAATAATATTTTGAGCGTTTCTTACAGTCCTACAGTTGGATAAAAGTAAGAAACATTAACCAAATACACAATTAAACACTAAAAACGCACTAAACGCCAAGGTACCATTTTTAAGCATATTTATAACATAATAACAAACTTTTAATAAACAATATGAATATACACAGTCTTGTTTTCACAAACATTAAGCGGACAATACTCCATCACCATTGTTAGTCTAACCTGAAATTCTTGATCTTTTTCCGTTAAATTATTTTCTAACGTTTCTTTGCTTGCTACAACTTCGTTTAGTTCATTTTTTATGCTTTCTATTTCTTGCGATAGTTCTGAGGCATTCTCTTTCAATTCTGTAATTATTGTTTCAAGACTAGACACTTTATCGTTTCTTTCTTTTATATCACTTTGCAGATTTTGAATATTTTCATCTTTCGTTAATATTGTACTTTGTAATTCAGATTTTAAACTACTAATTTCATTTTCAGCTTGATCTTTGTAATTTTGATATTCAATTTCTTGGTGGTCTTTGACTGTGCCTATTTCATTTAATTTCGACATCATTTCAGATATTTCATTTTCTTTAGTCGTAACTTCTTGTTTCAATTCGTCTATCTTTGCAATGTGATGATTCATTTCTTGACTAGATGATGTCTTTAATTCTTCAATAAGCAAGTCCTTTTTATTATTAGTTTGTTCCAATTCTGTAATTTTATTCGTAAGCTCTGATATTTCATTAGTTTTTTCTGTAACTGTGTTTTGAAGAATATTTTTTTCGTTACTATATTCTTCAAGAGTTTGTTTCATATTCATTATTTCAGTTTCCAAAATTTCTTTATTGGTATTTAAGTGCCTATTAGCGACGTTAATTTCAGAAACTATTTCTTGTAATTTTTTTATTGATTCTACTTTTTCCAAAACAGAATTATCGGATGTTTCTTTAACTAAATCTATTTCCTTCTGTAGACATTCTATTTTCTCTAACGCCTCCTTAATTTCGTTATCTTTTTCGTGCAACATAGATTCAAAATCTAGAGTCTTTGTTTCTAGTTCTTCTTCAAGAGTATGACATTTAGTACTTAAAGTATGTTCAGAATCAACAAGTTTTAGTTGCAAATTTTCTAATTCCGTCTCCAAGTTTCTATAACGATTAGTGAGCTCCTAATGTGAAGCAAAATTTAAAGTTTTAGTAATGACATGCCAGGGCCTGCTTATTAACTAACATTGAAATTATTCATGCCACCCATGGTTTAGTAGAATAATGCACAATGCCTACTTTAAAAATTACATTTGTTTAATTAATATCTATCATGCAGTAGTTAAAGCTATACACGACTATTTTGTTATACCATACATGCATTAAACCTAAGCCATGCGTTGTATAATTACATGCAATATACAAACCTCCTTCTCCTGTTGATATTGTTGTGTCAACTGCGTCACATGTTTTAAAGCCACTTCCTTCTCCTCGACTGCTTTTCTGTATTCATTTCCACTCTTTTGTCGTAGACCAGTCAATTCTTCTTTCACTTTATTTAACTCGGTATCTTTTTCACTTACTTCTTGTTTTAATTTCTCTAAACTTTCAGTAGCCTCTTTCAACTCAGTAGAAATCGTTAATATCTTCTCTTGCTGTTCTGTTGTTGCGGTTTTATGTTCGATTTCTAGAGCTTCCATGGCTGCTTTGAGCGATTCTAACTCTGCTTCTTTTTGTCTCGACTGTTCGAGATCACTTCTTATATTCGCTATTTCTATTTTGTATGCTTCTATTTCTTCGCTAGACGACGCACTTTGTTGCAATAGCTCCATATCCCTTGAAATTTTAATAAGAATCGAATAAATAACATTGTTCAACTTACTTCAATCAAATTAATGTTTCGAAGTTAACTGTCAAGAATATTTTCATTCTTGTCAAATAAGATTTTTCAAAAACTGTGAAGGTCTTTGGAGAATGGAGATTTTAATGTCTATGATTATTAAAAACGATTTTGATAACTTTTGATCACAATATTACATGCTACGAATAATAAAAACTAAGGAAACGTAACTCCCATACTTGATACTATTGCCGTTTTAAATTTGGTTCCATTCAAACTGTCATGTAACGTCAGCCTTTATACCGCTCAAGGCCACCTAAATAATGCAAATGTATTGAAAATTGAAATGTGTACCTAAGGGCTAAGGACTAAGGTACACTTTTTGACAAGTATTTTGGAGCATGTTTTTTATGAAGTTACTCTTCCTTAGTTTTTATTATTCGTAGATTACATGTAAACAAAGGATCAAGTTTCAACTTACTTCATCCGATCGTTGAGTTGTTGCTGTAACATCGCTTTGGCACTCTCGTGTTGCGCGGCGGCAGCTCGCAAGCTACTCGCCACTTTGTCTACCTCAGCTTTCTAAAATATAAATTAAAATTATTTTTCCGTAAGTTAAGCCTACTATCCGGACCAAAATATATTATCTTTGGACTTAACTGCGGTATGCAAAGCGCGGCTGTGCCATAATAACATCTTAAAATGTCAAATCAAATCAATGGATAATGTATTCGTGATGCAAATTATATATTACACTTGAAAAACAAAACATGCAGCCAAGTAACAAAATGACTGACCTGTCTTATCAAGGTAATGTGCTCCTCTCTCAGCTGTGTGTACGCCCCTTTTAATTTTTGAAATTTCTCGTCGGATACCTTAGCTTTCTCTTCCGTTTCTGTCAATTTTTCTATAAAAAAAAAATAATTATTAGGTCGTATATTTAATTCATTTGTTATATTTAACTTCAAAAGAATATGAAACTTACTTTTAATTTCTGGCGCTTGCGCTAACACAAGTTCAGATTTTTGTTTCTCTTGCTCTAATTCATTCTGAAATACATAAAGTGATTAGTTTTTTCGCTTGAATATACTTTTAAAATAAGTTTTAGATTTCACGTCCTATTATCTCTCTTGTTTATCTCATATTATGATACGAGAGAGCAGGCATGACACTTAATAACTTTTATACCTTATTAAACTTTTTTATTACCTTAGTAGACTGTAGCTGCGACTCTACATGCGAGCAGTGCTCCCGTATAGATCCTAGCATTGTATTCCTTTCTTGAATTATCTGTGACACCTCAGACCTAAAACCAACATATTATATTTGAGTAACCATCATCACTTTGACAGCTATATTTTAATGTTGCCCATAGGTTCCGTTTAAAACAACATACTGACTAGTGGCCAGAGATCACTGACCTCCATTATACAAGTACGCTGGACTTGTATAATAGAGGTCAGTATACCCAGCTGTATTATGTGCTTATTTGAAGCGGAATCAGCGCCCCCAATGCGGGGAAAGAGAACTAAATCTGACGTAACTTGCAAATGGCCGCTCAATCGCTATTGGTTGTCGAAACCGCAGAGTAATAGTATACCTCCGTCCTCCATGGTAGAAACTAGTATTAGTTCCAAGTACTCCCACTACCACTATCAGCGCCAATATGGCGACTTTCAAACGTCATTTTTACGTCAAATTTAGTTCCTATCCCTCGCATTGGGGGAGCTGATTCCGCTTTAAATAGGCACAAAAAACAGCTGTCATTTCAAAGGGTATCATTAGTCCAGCGTACTTGTATAATGGAGGTCAGTGCCAGAGATACAGTACTCAAGACATCACGTATCCGACCGCCGACGCCATATTGTACTGGTGTGCCACCGGTGAGCCGTGAGACAAGTGTGACGTACATCTAATGACTTCCCAACAAAGTCATATTATACGTCAGTGCAACGGCGTATATTTCGGAAGGAATTGACAGTATGGTGTCGATCTCGAATCGTACAGGCCAATACACGGGGTAGAATTTCGGACCCCTATGATAGCCACTCAGGCGACAATAATGTAATTTTTTTATTTCAATAATAATGCAATTTTAGGACTGCATATATGTTGTAGGGGAGACGTGGGTCTTGCACCACAATTCGAAAACACTCGCGTTTATACTTTAGAAACTGTGTTTATTACGTTTCCACATGAGTTAAATACTTAAAACTAAATAAAATAAAACGGGAGACGCTAGTCAACCCGCCATTGCCCACGCGCGCCCCGTACACTCTCTGTTGAAACTCTCGCGTCGCCATCTAGCGATAAAACTTAAAGGTACCGCGGTGGCGGACGAACTTGCCTTCCCGAAGCAGTAGTTTGCGGCAACGGAAATATAGGTGGCGCTACAATGTGTTAATAAATAATAAGTGACACACGGCTTCTGATTTGTCTGTGGAAATCGTCAGCACTGAATACCTTGGCTTATCTTAAACTCATCTAGTTGACGCCCGCAACTCCGTTGCGCCAACATTCGTTTATCGCGCGGGAACCGTACATTTTTCCGGGATAAAAAGTCTATTCTATTCTATGTCCTTTCCCGGGACTTAAAGTATGATAAGATGCCAAATATCTGCAAAATCGGTTCAGCGGTTTGAGCGTGAAGAGGTAACAGACAGGCAGACAGACAGACAGACAGACACACTTTCGCATTTATAATATTCGTATGGATATCTATTATCTAGGCAATCTTTCCATGCCCATCAATTAAATAAAACGAAAAAAAAAGTACTGACCGCATCCGTTTAAGTTCGCTCTGCAGGTGGTCTATGAGTCGGTCTCGCTCTACGATAGGGTCAGGCGCGGGCGACGGCGCCGCGCGGTCCACCACGTCGAAGTCCGAATTCGTCACCTGTACACAGATAATATGTAAATTGTATAATTTAGTAAGTCTATGTTTTTATTTATATTCTGTCTCGCTCTGTTCTTGGTTCAAGGCTTGACAATATTTTTTGTATTTGGTAATTAAAAGACCATAAAGAAAAACATCAGTGAAAGAGTGACTGGTAGCTTTAAAATTCTCCAGAACATCACAAATCAAAAATCACATAAAATAGATTCCCGAAACGCTGTATACAAAACCTGATAATGACGTCACAGTTATACAGTAATTTGTACCCATCGCGGGAAGACTTTGTTTGACCCCTATGCTCTCTGTCTTAAAGCGTTTATAAAAGTAGTTTGATATAAAAAGTTGCTATAAATCGCATACGTAATCGAATTGTATCTAAATATTGTTTTTTGTAATCGACTTGGCTAATTTATACCTTATAAGTTATAACAAAACACGAGTATAGCTATTTTATGTCCCTCTTCATCTTCCCATCTCACCTGGCTCATGGTGTCTGACGTATCGATCAGTGAGGCGATGTTGTCCGGCTCATCCGGCTCCGGCTCCGGCACGGACACCACCGGCGTCACGTACGTGCCGAAGTCGCTCTGTAATAAAATATGAATGATAAATAGAATACGATATAAATGATTTTCAACATAATATCTTTTTATCTCTTTTCTATTTCTTTATCTATAACAGAGCGAGCTACATCAGTTGCGGTGCGTTGCTTCGGGCCGGGACACAAAAACACGACACGACGTCGTGTCGTGGGAATCTACGACGCGCGTCGTAAAAAACTACGAGACGACATAGACACGTCGTAGAAACTCATCTTCGAATTTCTACGTGAGTTTCTACGACGCGACGTCGTGCCGTATATCGTGGCACGTCACGATGTCGCGTCGTAGTTTTTTACGATGCGACGTCGTGGATTCCCACGACACGACGTCGCATCGTGAAACGACGCCGCGTCGTGGTACGACACGACGTCGTTTCGTGTTTTTGTGTCCCGGCTCTTAGTCGTGATAGAAAAATTGTTTCCATCAGAGCTGCATGCATAATATATATTTTTTTTATTTAAAAGAATCGTTGCGCTGAGCAATGTCAGACAAATAAAGCGATTCTATTGGATGTCAGAATCACATTTCTCGCAACGCAGTTTAGCTGAGATACCTTTACGCAATAAACTCAAAGCACCCAAGTCCATTGTAGTGCATTGTATTTTAATGTGTTACAGCGATGCGCGTAAATACAACACATAACGGTATATACTACACTCTGAGTATAGTATTCCCTAGTATACTATGAGTGCAGTATATGGGGACAACGTTGGTGTGCGAGCGAGACGCGTATATTACCTGCAGCAGGAAGTTCGGTGGGTTAGCGGGCAGCACGGGCAGACTCAGGAGGTTGCGGTAATACTGCAGGCTGCTCGCGTGTTTGTAGAACGAGCTCAGCTTCTTGAACTGCTGTCGGAATCTGTAACATAGAATCAATTTATAAATTTATGTCTATGACATAAACAGCACACGTATTAAACTAAAACCATATAAAATTGGACGTTGAACCATTGCGACATATTGTGTCTTTTACCCGATAGCAATAATTTCGCGAGCGAATAACTAAAAAAAATGTGAGCAGGCTCACTGTGAACCCCAGTGTGAACGTGAAAATATACGGTATCAAATGTCCGCGCCTACGCCTAGCGTAATAGCGTATTGTCGGTTAGGTGTGAACGAAAAAGTGAATATGTATGGAAATACAATGAACTGCGTAACGTTCGCTCACATTCGGCGGCTCACAGTTGGTTTGGTGTGAACACGGCCTTACGCTGTACGGAACCAAACCGCCGTACAGCCCGTTTTCAAGCGGCTGTTGCATTGCTGTCGCAAGACAGTGTACGCACCTCTCACGGTGGCCGGCAAGCGTGTCGGCGGGCAGCGCGGCGTGCAGGCGGAACAGCAGGCGCACGCCGGCGTCGTACGCGGGCGACGCGTCCTGCGTGCACGGGATGTAGTACTGTATACGTGCGGCGGGTGTACACTGTACGGCTGTACGCACCTCTCGCGGTGGCCGGGGAGCGTGTCGGCGGGCAACGCGGCGTGCAAGCGGAACAGCAGGCGCACGCCGGCGTCGTACGCGGGCGACGCGTCCTGCGCGCACGGGATGTAGTACTGTATACGTGCGGCGGGTGTACACTGTACGGTTGTACGCACCTCTCGCGGTGGCCGGCGAGCATGTCGGCGGGCAGCGCGGCGTGCAGGCGGAACAGCAGGCGCACGCCGGCGTCGTACGCGGGCGACGCGTCTTGCGCGCACGGGATGTAGTACTGTATACGTGCGGCGGGTGTACACTGTACGGCTGTACGCACCTCTCGCGGTGGCCGGCGAGCGTGTCGGCGGGCAGCGCGGCGTGCAGGCGGAACAGCAGGCGCACGCCGGCGTCGTACGCGGGCGACGCGTCCTGCGCGCACGGGATGTAGTACTGTATACGTGAGGCGGGTGTACACTGTACGGCTGTACGCACCTCCCGCGATGGCCGGCGAGCGTGTCGGCGGGCAGCGCGGCGTGCAGGCGGAACAGCAGGCGCACGCCGGCGTCGTACGCGGGCGACGCGTCCTGCGCGCACGGGATGTAGTACTGTATACGTGCGGCGGGTGTACACTGTACGGCTGTACGCACCTCTCGCGGTGGCCGGCGAGCGTGTCGGCGGGCAGCGCGGCGTGCAGGCGGAACAGCAGGCGCACGCCGGCGTCGTACGCGGGCGATGCATCCTGCGCGCACGGGATGAGCGCCGCCAGCCGGCACTGCCCGCTCGCCGTCATCGAGTTGGCGCGCGCGTTGCCGAGACTCTCGAACACTGTAATATGGAAAATGTTTTATACAAAATCGGCAGAGAGATAACGCGTTTGACGACGGTAAGCAACAAGCGGGTACTACAAATATCTACTTTATCGGTAAAAAATTTCGTTATCTAACGTCAAAAGTATGAAGCTAAAGGAAGTCGTAGGGCCTTTCGTGTCCATGGTCGTGCCCACAGATTTCTATCTAATTAGATCCCGCATGTGTATGTACTTCGCGTGCCATCACACTTTATTCTTTCGAAAGTCTGTTCTTTAGTCTGCGCTCCACCGTTATCGAAATCGGACGTCAATCGGAATTCTAAAAATGCCTAATTGTGCCGTATTGGGCTGTGGAAATTTGAATAGAAACGTTGGTATAAATAGTGGACACGTTTCTTATCCTCGGTAAGTAATTTTATTATTTAATCATGTGTCCTTTATTTTAAAATCAATTATTTAATGTAAAGCGTGTGTGGCTGTAGTTTTTACCATGAAATCTACGTAACTGCGTGTGTACCGCATGATTCATAATACATTGCCGCTTTAGTTAGAAAATTATAGAGCCCGTTCTGTTTGTCCGCTATTGAGCGCGCAATGGAAATAAAACAATCGATACTTTCACTCATCGCTTAGTTTCGAGGTACAGTCAATATTCTCATTTTTCTGTCAAATGAAGCAAATAGTGTTGTACATATTCTCGATTCTAATTAATCGATTTTCGAAACAGACATGAAACAGAGGAATGATAATGTTCGCTTTGGGATATTTTGTGACTCGGTAATTATATTTCTATATACATTTTCTATACATATAATAAAACTGTAGAAATAAAAATTCTGTACATTAAAGGTATTAAAAAAATTATAAGCGGGAGGTGTCACTACATCGCTATAGAAGCCAAAACTGTAGTTAGTTTTTTGTCTACTGTCTGTGTGTCTGTCTGTCCGTCTGTATGTTTGTTCCACTATCACACGAAAACTACTGATCCGATTTGAATGCAGTTTTCGCAGATATATTTGTCTTCTTCCAACTTAACATCTGGTGTATAAAAAAAATTCCCCCCACCCCACTAAGGGGACCAAAGAGGGGGTAAGATTTTGTATCAAGTGATGAAGTACAAATATTAAAAATGGCAAAACAACGTTTGCCGGGACAGCTATAGTCCGCGCGCAACTACTTGGCCGCTCTGCCCATATACTCACATACCGGCAGAGCGGCCAACTAGTTCCGCGCGGACTATAGTTATGTAATATGTATTTATGTTCCTGTTTAGTGATTTAATTTAGAATAATATAATATATTACTAGCTGTCCTGGCAAGCACGTATCTTAAGATTTATCATTCCTCTGTCTATGAACTCGAATAATAATCGATTAAAAATCGATATACCTATTAAAATGGCAAAAGAGGCGGGCCCCGCGATTCCTTTGAATCGATTCCGCGCGTCCCGTATTCCCATCACTAAAGCGCTCTTGTGACGTCACAGTAGGTATGAAAAAAGTAACACGCTCGTGTTCATACAAATGGAGCGACTTAGCGCTTCTATCTAGATATTATTTCTGTGGTCGTGCCAAATAGACATATATGACAGCAATATCGTGGCTTAAGGTTACCTGCAGCTTGTAAATTGAGGATGTCGTCCATGTAGTCAAACAGCTCGACACACAACTGGAAGCTGAAATAGAATAAACTGAATTTGCATGTGTCATACAAACAAGATATTCTGTTTTCAACAGGGATGTTTATTGGTTAACTTTTCGAGATGTTAGCCAATCAAAAGCGTTGGATAAACTTCTGTCAGAAACCCCAAAACCTGATTATTAGGCTGCGTTTCTAATAGCATCGCCGCGCTGAGCGATGTCATGGCAAGCTCACGTCCATGAAACGATCATCAATCCAACATCTCTGGTTTCCACGCAGCCTTTGGGCCAGGTCACCACACTGCGTTGCGGCGTCCTATCGCAAAAACAACATTTGAAAAGCAATGAAGTATTTTGCGTTGCGACGCCGCAACGCAGTGTTGTGGCCTGGCCCTTATGCTACGTTTCCACTGAAGCGGAGCGGAGCTTAGCGGTGCCCGAATTGACCAATCGTGCTATTCCAGCGGAATGACAGCGAAGCGGAGCGAAGATTTTGATCATGGTGATTGGTCAATTCGGCACCGCTAAGCTCCGCTCCGCTTCAGTGGAAACGCAGCCTTAGTCGTGCGTCCGGCAGAATTATAACTTTTTCGTACAGAGCCCTTAACAATCACTCACTAGTTATTAACATCATTCTCAGCGATAGAGTCCAGCTCGTCGGCCGTGACCTGCATGTTGCCCGGGAAGCGCGGGTTGCGCGCGTGGAACTTGAGCTTGGTGACCAGCAGGTTGCAGTACAGGTGGATTAGCCTCCCGTAACCCTCGCGTAGGTGCACCTGGAAGAGAGAAGGTTGCTGAATTTTTAACAGGTTCTGACGAAATTTGACGGATTTAGCAAGAGGCCACTAAAAAGCAACCATCGAAAGATACTGAGGGTAAGTTGAAAAGACCAATGGCACGGTATAGTCAAACTGCAGCCCGCCAGGTGTTGAACGTATAATATAACTTCAAATCCCTCGCAATTTTTAGGCACAGCTTATCATTATTCTTGTAGAGGATTTATATCTTTTGAGCTATCACCAGCTGTTGCCATAGACCTAAACTCTTTATGCCTCAATGATGAGTTCTCGATATGACTTTTTGCACTAGGGGCACACATGTAGAGCACGCGCCACCTGGTGACTTCGCGGTTCAAAAACTATGACTCATAAGAATTTTGTAACATTTTTGACTTGCCCACTTGACACCATGTCTTGGTATCAATATGGCCCTTGGCGTGTCAATTGCTGTCATTATCACGATCTTAAAAAAAATTCAGCTACATCTCCAACCTTCTGGGATGACTCACCCACAGCTTGCCCAAGTTCTCGATCATGGCGATGTGGCGCTGCGAGTCGTCGAGGCAGGCGGGGTGGCCCTCGCGCAGTAGCTTGTGCGTCACGTGACAGAACTTCCACGACACGATGCGATTGTCCTGCAGCGGCAGACAGAGCACCACCATCTGAGAGAGGTGTCTCTGGTAGCACTCACCCACAGTTTCCCCAAGTTCTCGATCATGGCGATGTGTCGCTGCGAGTCGTCGAGGCAGGCGGGGTGGCCCTCGCGCAGTAGCTTGTGCGTCACGTGACAGAACTTCCACGACACGATGCGGTTGTCCTGCAGCGGCAGCCGGAGCACCACCATCTGGTGATGAGAGGAGTTTTAAAGGAATGGAACAGCTTACCGTTTCATGAGTTTCTAAGAAAAATTTTAATGAGACATCAAATTAAACATGTCTTTGGGCGTCATCAACGTATCGACTCCACATGTAATCTAATGTTGGTTTTTACATTGTTAAAAAGTTATGCCTGCGTTATGCGTCTTTGTGACGTATAGTTTGGTAAGCTCTGGACTCTCTATTCCAAGTTCCAACCGACTATAATCTAATTACTATATTCCAAGCAATTATAGTCCAAGCGACTCTAGTCCGAGCGATAGTCCTATCGACTATAAAGATCAGCCATATGGTAATTACCCAGTATGTGATGGCGCTCTGCTCGTGGAAGGTGCCGATGATGGTGCTGCGGACATGTTTCTCCTTCACCGGCGTCTCCACAGCATTGATCGCCTTCTGGATCGCGAGCGTCTGTCAACACGTACATTATATTATTAATTATAATATACAGTATAAACAGTAAAAAGCCAATTAAGCTGATCGCACATTCGTCAATTGTTATTTTAGTTTTAAGTAAAAAATGTATGCGATGTGGTGACTTTATTAATAAATAATAATAATAACAGCCGCGTACTGACCAAGCGAGCTGCCTCGCTGCCTCGCCCGAGCGTGCCGCGGCCGAGCCAAAACTTGTCGGTTTTTGGTCGATGCATAAAGGCGCCTCGGACGTTTGCCGCGCACTAACACGTACTGACCGACCGAGCAACTGCGCGCGAGGCTGCCGTGGCGAGGCGGCTCGCTTGGTCAGTACGCGGCTATTACCGTACGCGCCATACGCGTCGACCACACAGCACATTCATATTTTCACACAACGAATTGTATTATTATTATTTTTAACAAAAAATTAAAACCGACTTCCAAGGTAAAAACAATAATAACATTAATATGAACTAAAAAGTAATAAATAATTTTTACTAATCAATAGTGCCCTTTTCCGAATTCGGCTAAACCTCAACTATATCTGTACTCAATCTTCATTATTTTGAAGTCGGTACCAGATAGCTGAATCTTCAGTCCTCTGACAGAATATTTGAAACTTTTGGAACTGGCACCGACTTCAAAATTATGAAAAGTGAGTACAGAAATAGTTGAGGTTTAGCCGAATTCGGAAAAGGGCACTATTGATTAGTAAAAATTATTTATTACTTTTTAGTTCATATTAATGTTATTATTGTTTTTACCTTGGAAGTCGGTTTTAATTTTTTGTTAAAAATAATAATAATTTCACTCTTTTTAGTTACACTAGTACGTAAACCTTCGCGTATATTTTACGTATTTTATTACAATTAGTTAAGTGTTGAGATTTGTAAACTTTATATTTTCAAGAAAATTTAGTTCCGCAATTCAACAACAGATGTCGTTGTTAAGCTTCTGCATCGCAGTATCGCTTACTCGACTCATTTGATATAACTAATTCGCTACAATAAACTTTTTCTTCTCGCTCACACTCACTGGTTGTCCTAATTGATATTACGCCGGAGGGATTAACGTCCCAGGGTAACCCTACAGAACCATAAGACCAGTTTTAGGCGTATGACGTCTTTTCTTTACATTATGAGTCACAACTCACACTCACAAAATAATATATTATCAGTGAAGTGAACAGTAGTTAGTAAAGTATTCGATCTGTATAATATAAAGTAGTACAATATTCGATCTGTCATCTGCCGCCACGCGCCGCCCGCGCGACACCGTCGCCTCTGTATCGCCGACCGCCGTGTATTAAACAAACAGGTGTTGTTGGTAACAATAGAAAATTATTATTACGAGTTAGTATATCCATACCTATGCCTTGTACTACTATCTATTCTGTGCCATGAGACATTGGTGACCTTAACACGACGTGGTAATGATGATGATGACGATGATGATGATTATGATTATGATGATGAATATTAATTGCATAGTAGCATATGCTTTCTGTTCTTAAAACAACGCCGAAACTCCCAAACGTGTATCTATAAGGAGTCAGGAGTTCTCTCAGCATCTTCGAAACCATGGTATACCTTGACCCAATATTTGACTTTTTGGTAGCATATTCTTAGTACACTTCACATAAAACCCAAATCACCATATGTTTCCATATAAATTTCGAGGAGTTCCCTCGATTACTCATGGATCCCATCATCAGGTCACCACCTTTTTGAAAATGGGACCAAATTGGAGTGAAACCTAATACAACAAAACAAAAATTTCGAAAATCGGTTCACAAACGGCGGAGTAATCGTTGAACATACAAAAATAAAAAAAAAAAAAAAAAAAATATCCACAGCCGAACATATAACCTCCTCGTTTTTTGGAAGTCGGTTAAAAATGCAGCGCGTTTGGCGCACAAAATATGTGCGATTACCTTTACTAGCGAAAGTCCTAAACATTTGTCGTATTGTCAAACCAACATATGTGATGCCGCAAAAAAAAGGATGACTGCCAACAATTTTTACCTATAATGTACGTATATCGAGAAATAGCTAAAACAAAACAAACGAAAATCGTAAAAGCCAGTATGAATGAAGAAGGTCATTTACCTTCTCAGCGCCCCAGCTCATCTAGAACTGCCACACAAGACGTGGTAATAGATGTTTTTAAACTAATCAGCTGTTTCATTCAAAAGTGCTAACCCTGAGGCACTTTAGTATAGATCAGCAGATTTTCCTAAAGTATGAAAGATGCTGCCAATAAAAAATGCTTATATTCGGGAGCCATTCAAGAGTGTTTAAAGCATTCTGTAGCCTTGAGTTAAAAAAAAATAGTAAACAGTGCTAGGAGCAAAAGGTCATCAACGGTTAATGAAAGTAATTCGTCTAGGGGCCAAAACGTTTATAAACAAATTCGTATCTCCTAATCCGACAACGGCAACGTCTGATAACGCTTATCAGAAGAGGTGACGGCGTAAAAATTTACATTAACAAACAAAAACATCGTTCTTCAACTCTCACAATGTGTGTATCAATGATCGAGAAGGTCGTAGAGTCAAACTCTATTATATTTTGAAATCAAGACAATAATTTAAGGAGATCGCACAGAACAATAATTATTGTTCTGTGGGTGATCGCACATTTATTTATCAGTAAGTACGCGCCGTACGTACGCGCCGCATTTTAGAATTTGTCGTATGAAATGATGTGAAACCTCGCACATTCATCCGCACCGTACGCGCCGCATTTCGTGCACATTATGCGGGGCGTTCGGCAGGTACGGTGCTGACAAATGTCCGATCAGCTTTACAGTTTGGCCATCCTGCTAAAGGTGGCCACGAATTTGCCATGAATCTTTTAGATCTAATGTAAATAAGCGATCACGAGACGAGACACAAAATTTACCAAAATTTGTATGAAATCTATAAAATAATGAGATTAACTTTGTGGCTTCGTGGTAATAATAAACATGACATTTGAATACGTAAATCGCTTCAACAATTTACAGAATTAACAATTCCAACAGAACACCTACGTAACTACGGGGGCGACCCTTATTATATAGTTCACACTTCACACCTACATCAATGCTATAAATTGGAACTTAACTGTACAAGTAAGATTTTAGTTTATGATGATGCTTAACCATACTCTACAATGTTATTATTTTATTGGAAGTTTAGGTGATTCAGAATTGAGAGAAATTTTACATCATGCTTCGTGCTATCAATTATTATGAGGTGGGAGAATGCTTTATTTAATTACAGGGTCAAGAATCTTAACTGTATAGGTACGTTTAAAAATATGTAAATTAAAATTTTTGTTTTTAAACGTATTCGCTCCTTTTCAATTCCCAACTGAGAGAGATCACATTTGATGGCGAACTCAAATCATTATAGTCGGGTTATGTCAATTAGCCGTGATCTGTCTGGGTTTGACATAACTTGACCAAATTTCATAGGTCCGCCACCTATCTATGAATCAACTACACCGATATTACATACTGCAGGCTGCTTCACAATCATGGTGGCAATCTTACTCACGTGCCCAACTGACCATAATAATATGAATAACTTACCAGCTGATGAAACCGCTTGTCTGCCGGGTTCGCCATGACGTGTTAGTGTGCGGGGTCAGCATGCATTAGTTAGGTGACTGAAATGAAGTGCCAACCGTGGTTAGTTCAGTGACAGGGAAAAGTTCATGCTGGGAAAATAGTGAATTATAGGAGAAGTTGATTATAATATGTAGATGGCGGACCACCGTTTTTTATAACAATACTAACTGATAATATTGTAGGGTGTGTATAATATTATGTCCCTTACATGTAGAGTTCACTATGTAAGAAGCACCGTCGAAAGAGCTTTTTTTGTGATTTGTATGGGCAAGCGCCACAGCGTGATTATTTTGCCCATACAACAGTTTAAAACAATACTCTTTCAGCGCTGTTACACCCTGTATAAAACTCAGTGATACTGAGGGATCGACGTAACCCGAACAAATAACATAGGTCCGCCATATTATTAATCATTAATCAATTTCCCGGTAATCAATAGATTACTCATTGGCAAAAAAAAAGACGGGTAGACGGGTTCACTTCTGCCGGGCACTCCGGGAGTGCCGGCAGAAGTGAAAACTTGATTATAAACGTTGTGCATTATTTTTTTAACCCATTTTTTATGAAAATCGATTTTTAAAAAATCGTTTTTTTTAATTAATCGTAACCCTTACAATCGATTATATTTTTAACCCTTTTTCCATTGTCAAATATCATTTTACCTTTCTCGATCTTCGTAGTCATTAAAGACACCACCATTTATCTTTACATTATATCTTAACTTAAACTTTTTAATAACCGAGATCAATTCAATTAGGTCGTACCAGGGTCGTACACACAAAAAAATATAACCTCTCTAGTACGAGAAACCAGCAATTTAATATAGTCGGGTAAAATATTCAGCACAGAGCTGAGTATTCCGAGCACGCATATCTTGTTAATGAAGCTCGATTCAAACGCCACGAATAATAATTGACTTCAGTCGATAAAGCCGTAATTTATTGCAGTTTTGTTAATTATAAATACTGGAAAACTAGTTTAACGCAGTACTACGGTTGACGGAGTACTGTCGGGCCTCGTGGGGGTTGAATTTTAAAAAATCTTTTTGGCGGCTGTCTACATAAGCCCTAATTTAATGCTGAGCAAAAACCATACGAAACTGGTCATTTCCCGTTCCTAAAGCCTCCTTTTATGCAAAAAAAAAAAATGAAAAGTTATTGTACTGGTTAATGTTACAATGTTATATGATACGTCAAACCAATCATTGCAATAAATATTAAGTAGGTAAGTCGTAACATGCGATGTTGTGGAGTTCCTTCGTGGTACAGAAGTTGCATCATGCTATACAGGGTGTAACAAATCAAGGTATTAAACCTATTTTACACAATATTACGATAAAATGTTTTGATTTTAAAATCTTTACCCGGTGAACACTGAATACTATTACTAAAATATTTACTACAATGATCTACAATATGGAAACAAAGATAATTATACCTGACAGCTGATGCAAGAAATATTTTACTGGCGTTATGCTCTTTCTAGTACCTGTAACAAAAAAATTTGATAAAGCGAAATAGGTCTACAACATTCATTCACCACGTCTGTAATAGTAAGCATTGAGGAATTAGGATTACATTATTTAGTTAACAAAAGAAATCAGCAACGTAACTTAGATGTGAAGTCGGAAAAATAAGGAATATTTTTTTCTCACCTCCGGGCGGAAAACGTCAACTTTCTTCCCGCTGCGCTTACCGATGTTGCCGTTTTCCGCCTCCGTCGATGAGAAAATAGTATAGGCACCACGGGCAGTAAATAAAAAAGCCTCAGATCACAATATGTTTGTTGATACATTTCTTATTTTCCTGCCCTAGGTGCGTAATGTACTATTCCGACTTCACATTGTTAGTTTAAAAAGAAAAGAGGGACGAGGACTAGACATCGGTTTAAATGCACTTTCAAAGTTTCGTAACATGTACTTAGCCTAGCCAAAATATTCCCAAAAAGCGACATTATAATATTATTAGAGTATTTACGTAGATTTTGACATTTTAATGAATACTAGCTGTATGACCGAGGTTCGCTCGGTATTCAAAAAATTCAAAAAACACACATAAAATGACATTTTACGAAAATGATTCCTAGCTAGATCGATTTATCGCCCCCGAAACCCCCTATATACTAAATTTCATGAAAATCGTTGGAGCCGATTTCGAGATTCCAATTATATATATCTAAGATATAATATATACTATACAAGAATTGCTCGTTTTAAATATAAGATACTAGCTGTCCCGGTGAACTTCGTGTCATTTTAAAACCTTCCCTGGACTTCTACGAATATTTTAAGACTAAAATCAGCCCAATCCGTTCAGCCGTTTTCGAGTTTTAGCGCGACTAACACATTTGAAAATCCATTTTGATATACTTAATACTAGCTGTCCCGGTGAACTTCGTGTCACAGGTCACTTTAAAACCTTCCCTGGACTTCTACGAATATTTTAAGACAAAAATCAGCCCAATCCGTTCAGCCGTTTTCGAGTTTTAGCGCGACTAACACATTTGAAAATCCATTTTTATATATAAGATAAGACTTTAAAAAAATATATATCCTTTTTTGCTGACTATACAACACGTAACCGGCATGGCGGCAGTAGCGGCACGGAAGCACCACTTTACTCGGTCCCATCCAGCAACCAGGCCATCTCCTATTTGGAACTACCGGATGCTCTTGTTGAGAAATACGGGTTTGGCATCGAATAATATTCGATGCATCGAAAATAGATAAGACTAGATAGAGAATGTAGATTATAGAGTATAACAAAATAAAAATTCTCTGGATTCTTATATTTCCTTACGTTAATGTTAACTTTTCCTAGCCTTAACAACGGTTAAAGTTAATTGTTGATTAATGTATCTCTTCTATTTTCAATTTTTATACTTTAAATAACAATTGAATATCTATTGTGTCTGCGATTCCCACGATCGAGGTAGAATGTTTAAAGGTCTGGATTTTTATTACAAGACAAGCCTTTTTACAGTAACTAACATTGCAGTGACATTGGAAGGGTTTTGACTTTTGAGGTAAAATTGCGATCAATGACACAGTATAATATAAAACGCTAATACGCGTAAAATTAGTATCAAATAAGTATGAAATTGCTTACTTGAAAATGTAATTTGTATTGACCTATTATTATTATTTTTAACAAAAAATTAAAACCGACTTCCAAGGTAAAAACAATATTAACATTAATATGAACTAAAAAGTATTAAATAATTTTTGCTATCTAATAGTGCCTTTTTCCGAATTCGGCTAAACCTTGACTATTTCTGTACTCAATCTTCATTATTTTGAAGTCGGTACCAGATAGCTGAATCTTCAGTCCTCTGACAGAATATTTGAAACTTTTGGAACTGGCACCGACTTCAAAATTATGAAGATTGAGTACAGAAATAGTCAAGGTTTAGCCGAATTCGGAAAAAGGCACTATTAGATAGCAAAAATTATTTAATACTTTTTAGTTCATATTAATGTTAATATTGTTTTTACCTTGGAAGTCGGTTTTAATTTTTTGTTAAAAATAATAATAATTTCACTCTTTTTAGTTACACTAGTAGGTAAACCTTCGCGTATATTTTACGTATCTTATTACACAGTTCACACTCACAAAATAATATATTATCAGTGAAGTGAACATATTGTGCTAAGTAATTTAACAATTTTAATACTTCAAACCCCAAGCGGTCACCGGCGATTGCGATAACAATAGAAAGGCTATTGTGTCTCGTTTTTCCACGATCCAAGGATCTATCAGATAAAAAATTGTATAAACTTGCATAGGATGTAGCATAGCTACTCATCTAATATATAAAATTCTCGTGTCACAGTTTTCGTTGCCATACTCCTCGGAAACGGCTTGACCGATTCTCATGAAATTATGTGAGCATATTGTGAGGATATTGGTCTGAGAATCGGCCAACATCTATTTTTCATACCAAAAATTATTTATATGGCAAAACAACGTTTGCCGGGACAGCTAGTAATATAATATAATATTATCATAATTATTGACAGCTGTTCTTGTAATCAAGAATTCAATTTCAAATCCATTCAAATCGATACTTAGTGCGCCATCTATCGATTAATAAGTATAACTAATTAAAAAGACACTTATTGACTTTGTATTGTTTAAATGCTCTTTTTAAAATAACTTTATTTTAATTCTATATTTTGTCTATTAAAATTTTATAAAGTAGTTAGTATAGTATTCGATCTGTATATAAAGTAGTAAAGTATATTCGGCGGCGGGCGCCGCGATACCGTCGCCTCCGTGGCGCTGACCGCCGTGTATATTTAAACAAAGTGTTGTTATACAGTATAAAATTATTATTATTATTAGTATATCCACACCTATGCCTTGTACTATTATCTATTCTGTGCCATGAGACATTGGTGACCTTAACACGACGTGGTAATGATGAAGACGATGATGATGATGATGATGATTATGATGATGAATATGAGTTGCATAGTAGCATATGCTTTCTGTTCTTAAAACAACGCCGAAACTCCCAAACGTGTATCTATAAGGAGTTAGGAGTTCTCTCAGCATCTTCGAAACCATGGTATACCTTGACCCAATATTTGACTTTTTGGTAGCATATTCTTAGTACACTTCACATAAAACCAAAATCACCATATGTTTCCATATAAATTTCAAGGAGTTCCCTCGATTACTCCTGGATCCCATCATCAGGTCACCACTTTGTGAACATGGTACCAAATTGGAGTAAAACCAAATACAACAAAGCAAAAATTTCGAAAATCGGTTCACAAACGGCGGAGTAATCGTTGAACATACAAAAAAAAAATAATAAAAAAAAAAAAAAATAAAAAAAAAAATATCCACAGCCGAACATATAACCTCCTCGTTTTTTGGAAGTCGGTTAAAAATCTTACAAATCAACTTTATTGAAGTTTTTGCAAATCTGGAGCGGGTACAATGAATAAATTAATTAATCAATGAATATTTCTACAATTGCAATATTGAGGGCTTGTTTCACCACTTCCTGATAGGTAACGAATAGGCTATCCACCAATTAACTTGACAGATCAAATATGGAGAATCTGTCAAAAAAGTTGTGAATAGCCTATTCGGAACTTTATCAGAAAGTGGTGAAACAGGCCCTTAATGTAACTAACACCAAATAAAATATAATTAGAACATCAAACAACAATGGTACGGTATTCAATTCACAGGCGTTGCGACATTTAGCTATTGTCAGCGACTTTCATGGATTGTGTTACAAGTTACAACACCAGACGCCTACAAGCACGTGGTTTCACTCCATACCAGGAATAAGACTATCCCATCAAATACTTTTTCATAATATAAAATGAAATGTTGCTTGCGACTTCGTAGCTTCGAAATTCACACGAAAGCCGTCCTTTTCCGTGACTCAAAAGTAGCTCCATACAGTAATCATCGAAGTTAGTTCAGGGTGTGGCTCAAATTTAACAAATAGACAGACACACTTTCCTATTTAAAATATTATTATGAATGAAGCCAACACTCGCACTAAAAGTTCACTCACAAAGTTCAAAGTCAGAACTCACGTAGAGCCTTCACGTAAAAACTTCTGACTCTACAATCTACATGCACTAACTTCAAGGCATACTTCACAAACTATACCTTGGCTTAGTCAGTAGATACTTGGCCGTTTTAAGAGCTAATTTGTTTCAAAAGTAACTTGCACAAAGTGATATGAATCGTGGTCATAGTTTGCCTATGCCTTTTCTTCTCCCTCATGGATCTCGAGTGCAATGAGTCGCAGTAGTTACAACATTCACTGGATGCTCTAAAGCTGTATTATAGTACTGAAGGATGAATATAAAATATTAAAACATCAAAATAATAGGTAAGTATTTAATAAACATCAAAGCAGTAAAGATTCATATTCCAAGCACCTATGTAATAAGAAATGGTAATAAAAACTGTTTCACGTGCACAAGGCTTGAATGTAAATTGTAATACAAGAGCCCACTACGCACTAATAATTCACGGTGTGTTATTATTACATTCACCTAATGCTGACTTGTGGTCACTACTCACTCGTCAGAACGGAGCCGGCCTGGTGGAAATAGATAGGTACTGGGAGTTCCCGTTAGGTGGTTTTTAACATGTCGTTTATTGTGCTACAGATTGACAAAATCCCCAGAAATGCCCAAAAGGCCTGAGCATTTTCTTATAATTATGCAGATGGATAAACACCTATAACTAGGTACCTAAAATGTTCGATGAATTACAATCAACAGGATCAAACACACACACAACAGGCAACAGCTAGTGTACTATATGTATTATAAATCAATGAATGTAACAGAACTTCCATATATTCCATCAAAGAAATTGACGGGATCTGAGAAATAAAGATCGGAATCGTATCGGACGAAGTTCTAAACCACGCTTAGCAGTTATCAGCTTCTAAAGGCTGGGGTTGACATAACCCGACCAAACTACGTAGGCCCGCCATGCGCCTGAATCAATTTCCCTGAAGGTACGTTAAATTATAATCATTGCGATAACGTTATAAATTATAATATAACATTAAAACGGTGTTATGCGTAACGGTAAGCGGTATCGGTACGCAAATGTAATGCTTGACGAATTGCCTATAGCACCTACACTTCTTGCCAAATGCAATGCGATTGTTTTGCCTGCACTTGCGTAATCTTGGCATTGAGGACGTTGAACTCGCTGCATTCGGAGACTGTTTTTAGTCTACAACAGTGTTTCTCAACCTATGTTTAACCCTACAGAGTACAGATGCTTCTGTAGGGGGTAAAAATATTTCGCGGCCACCGCGCGAAATATTTTTTCATACCAGGGGGTCGCATCGTAAAAAAAGTTGAAAAACACTGGTCTAGAAGTCTAGACTCTAGAGTCTAGACCATTGATTCCCAAAGTGGTCAAGGTGGACCCCATGGGGTCCACGGGAGCCCGATAGGGGTCTACGCTTGCGTGGAAAAAAATGGGGGTCCACGAGTCGTTAACGGGGGTCTATAAAAATTAGGTGACCCGATTTGACTTCTCCTATGAATATAGGCAAGAGTCAAGACAATATTATATTAATAGCAGATTCAATATTACAGAGCGAGGAGATTTAAAAATAAGTAAAAGTGTGGTAATTTTAGTGTTTAATAGCTACAAAACAATAAAATATTAAAATATTTGCGTTTACTTTTTACCACTCCGAAGTGAAGGTTATTGGTTCTTTTAGTACTGTGACTTGTGACTGTTGGATGTACGCTTTTTAGACCGGTCTTGAACTGGTGAGGGGCCCCCCCTGAGCTGTGGGGTCCACCAGATCCAGCAAAATGTTAAAAGTGGTCTATGACAAAATAAAGTTTGGGAACCTCTGGTCTAGACCAAGGAACGTCAAATTTCCATATTCCATGAAATTGAGATTTGTACGTACTCAAAAGTTTTACCATTCTTATTGAATGGCAGATTTAGTACTTTCATGTCTGAACTCTGACTTAAAATATCTGTGGCGAATAGACGTGGGAACTGGAATCACCTACTTTGTATAATATTTATAGCCCTAACATGAATGGCGTACTATGTTCAAGCCAGGAAATGTAGAGTCATTGCTCATTACATAAAAATCTAGTTCTAAGTAATCACAACTCACAAGTAATAGGTACAGACATTTATTAAGAGGCCGGGTACCCTTGGAATTTCTCATACATACGTAATACCAAAATCATTTTGTCATACGAAAATATTTAACATGTTTGAGTTGTTTTTCAGTTTAAAATAGTAATTACCTAATACCTAGGTTCCTGCACAAAAATTTACTTCAAAATATTTAAACACAAAATTTTTTTTTTTGTTTAAAATTTTTTTTTAGTAAATTTACTACTAAATATTTAAACACTAAAAAATAGAGTAAAACACTAAAAAATATATAAATAAATAGTAAATTTACTACAAAATATTTAAATACTAAAAAATATTTTTTAAAGTTTAAATATTTTGTAGTAAATTTACTAAAAAAAAATTTTAAACAAAAAAATTTTTTTAGCGTTTAAATATTTTGAAGTAAATTTTTGTGCAGGAACCTAGATAATTACTATTTAAAGCCGAAAAATAACTCAAACATGTTAAATATTTTCGTATGAGAAAATGATTTTGGTATTACGTATGTATGAGAATTTCGAGGGGTACCTGGCCCCTTAAGTGTGGAAGCCAATATAATGTAATAAAATAAAATAAAATATAACTTTATAATATTACAATTATTGTTATTGTATGGAGTATATTTATATCTAGTAGTCGGACAGAAGGTGATACTAATTACTAATCTGGGGGCACGGCAGTGCCCCAGCCAAGCTTTTTAGCAAAGGCACGGCCGTACCATACTTTTCTCGAAGCGGTTTGCGGCTATTTCACACCACCTTATCTTCGATGTTAACAAAGCTAGAGATTTAGAATTTCGATGACTGGGAGCAAGTATTAAAACTAGCTTAACCTCCAAATTACATTATATTCTGATTTTTCAGTGGCAAAACGTAGTAACTTTGACCATCCGTAACTAGTAAACTATGTTACTACGTTTTGCCACTGAAAAATCAGAATATAATGTAATTTGGAGGTTAAGCTAGTTTTAATACTTGCTCCCAGTCATCGAAATTTTGCCACTGACAGATCATCAAAATTCTAAGGCACTTCTAGCAGACTTAGAACCTTGAAATTTGGTACCCGGATAGGTATTTATTCACAATGAAAGGAAAAATTATGAAACCGGCCAAGTTCGAGTCGGACTGGCGTAGATAGGGTTCTGCACCGTAAATTTGTATAGGAGCCCCCCTTAAATAAAAGGTTTATTAAATTTTTATTATTTATTATTAAAGTTAAAATACAATTGAGTATTTTCTGAAATTTCCAAAAATCTTACTATTACCATTATGAAGATAGAGCAAAAAAAGCAAAAAAAAAAACGTGTTTGTTGTACGAGACCCGCCATTCCTAAATAATTTTATTTTAATAGGACTATTCTATTTTATAGCGACAGCAAAAATACATAACTTGTGAAAAATTCAACTATCTATCTATTGCGGTTCCCGAGATCCAACCTGATGACAGACAGACAGCGAAGTCTTAAGACTTTGTTAATATGGTAGAATAGTTTTAACGTGACCTGAAAAGACAAGAACCTTAAAAAAAGAAATGAAATCCCACCAAAACATTAAATGTAAAAGGAGCCAAGCAAAATATTGCATAGCTATGTAATACTTCTGTCGTAAAAAGGTTTCAGATCACATTTAAGCCAAGCCTTCAACTTATTTTGTAATTGAAATCAACATTCGGTGAATGTATCAATAGTTTTCTTTATTTTAAAATTATTATAGTGGCTCGGCAATTTACATATTTATTTATTTATTTAGAGCCAAGCCTATGAAACAAACTGTACAGAGTGAGAATAAAAAAATATATTCAAATGTACTATCAGAGAAGTTGATTCCTAGGCAGATGGCGGATCTAAGTAATTTGGTCGCGTTAAGTCAAACTCATCAGACCGATCACAGCTAACATTGAATTGACATAAGCCGACCAAACGACATAGGTCCGTCAACTGCCTAGGAATCAATTTCCTCGATGGTACAACAATATTCTACATCTCTCCTACCATTTGGACATAACGTGAAAAATGCTCGGGTCGAATACACAATAACCTCCTCTTTTTCGAAGTTTACCGAAAACCGTGAACCTGAGGTGGCGGCTTATCAACGTGCAACGTCTCAATTGAGATTACGTGTACGGCGGAAGTCCTATAACGTTCACGTTGTACGGATTCATCATTCATTACGACTGAATCTACGTAATAGGAAGTTGGTAAAAAAATAAGGGATTAGGCAACAGAAAAATCAAAAATCCCTACAGAATAGACGGAGTAGATGTCAATTGGTCTAACTCTACACAATATGTTTAGCTAGACTAATTGACGAATTGAAGAGAGCTATAAACAGGTAATTTTGAAAGGGGCATAGTAAAAATCATAATAGGAGATAGCGATTAATGTTCAAAGGAGATGCTACATGTTGATAAAAACTAGATTATTTATAGTTTTCAATTGAACCAAACTACATAGGTCCCCCATCTGCATAGGAATCAACTTCTCTGATAGTACATGACCTAACTGTTAAAATGTAAAGAAAATGTGAATAATTAGTGTAATGGACACGGGTTGTGCGTGTAACGGCATACATCGTGCTCTACATATTTAACTGTTAACATGGTTTCGTTGTTTTGGGGCCCACTTGCGCCAGTATTTGCTAATCTTTGGTTAAAATACCTTGCCTTTTCTTTTGTAAATAAAAGAATTACCGTGGTAATCCGCGATTAACTTTAAACAACCTATATATTGTATTACGTATTTAATATACATATATGCAGACCTCATAAGTTATTAAATATAATACGTATAAAATTTAATGCCATGACCGTGAATTAAGGTTTTTTTGGCGTTTTGTGTTTCTTTCTTTTATTTATTTACTTATTTTTCCATTTCATATAAATCATAGATAAAAAAAGTATAGCGAGGCTAGGGTGGTAGAGTCCTCTCTACCATCATAATATTATAAGAAAGTGCGATGTTTAAAATGTTTTCTGCTTTTCGAAATCATTTTCCTTGATTAAAATATTCAAATAGCTGTCTAGAAGTCTAGTTATTTCTACATTATGTTAATAAGCAGATAGACTATTTCACGACCGAGTTCTAGAAAATAATTGTTTTACATTATGTTATGTACCTTGAGTTCATTTAATCGACCTTTCTTAAGTGAACATCATCATCATCAATAGTCCAAGCTTATTTGGTCAATTATTTAATTAACATTAACTTGACATAATACGACCAAATAATGTAGGTCCGCGTCAGTAGGTAGACTATGATACAATATAAGACATCCATACTATTAATAAGTAATAATTATTATAAATGCGTAATACAGACAGACACATACTATGTGTCTGTCTGTTTGTTAGTTACCTCTTCACGCCTAAACCGCTGAACTTTTGAGTCCCGGGAAACGACAGGATATTTTTTCACGCGATAAACTACGGAGTTGCAGGCGTTATCTAGTCTGCAAAGTAATTGAATAACGTATACGGTATAAGTTATAATATAACAGACACATTAGTCATTATTTATTAGTCAAGGTAAAGAATACAGTAAACTGCTAGTAGGATTGTAGGTCTGAGTCACGGTCGTGGAAGCTAAAATCGCTGCTAATCACACGCTCGCTGATAGGTTTAACATCGATAATGGCCAGTTTACATTATTCCAAAATTTCAAATCCAGTTAATCCAGTGATCCAATCAAGCGCCGGACTCCTACTGGAATCTGGAGAATGTAAACGGACAGTGGAATGAATGAATTGCATTCTGCCCGTTTACATTATTGGATTGGATTATTGAATTAGAATAATGTAAATCGGCTATAACTACAGAAAATTATGTATTACTAGTGCCCGGTTAGTAAGTTGTTTGACTGAACTTTATCTTTTCACTGGCTCTTTAGATTAGTTAACGTAAAGTTAACAAATCAAGAACGCTATTAAAAGGTAAACTGTAAATAAACATCGTTTTTCTCTTAGAGGTACAGTCATGTATAATAGCAAACTTGTCAGAGGTAACAAAAACTACCCTAGAAGACAAGTGGCAAGCGATTATCGTAAACGCTAACGCTAACGCCACAAAATGTATGCGATTTTAGATTTGACATAAGTCATCGCTTCGCTAGCGAATACTAATGTCAAATCGCATACATTTTGTGGCGTTTAGCGTTTACGATAATCGCTTGCCGCTTGTCTATAGGCCCTCTGGTATTTTTTTTTCGTTCGCTTCTGAAGTTAGGTTCCTGAATTGAGTTTCCAGTGTGCAGTAACCTCAATAGGTTCTAGGGCTGGTGTAAATTACAATGTATTTACATACTATGCACATATTTACCACCTGTTTACCTCATTTTCAGTAATTTTCACTGAAAACAATGAGCCAATGACAAAATTCCTGGAAAATTCGCATGACAATGTTTACTTCGCGTCAGAACTCAGAACTTTAAAGATAGGTACATAGCAAGAATTAAGAACTAGCAGTCACAACTCACAAGTCGTCGGTACTATTACTCTATGGTACTATTATAATTATAATGTTCCCCTACAGTTGACTCACTGTTATGTCGTATAAAAGCGTACTGTATAACATGAATATTAAAGGAACAAAGATTTAAAACCAGAAGGCTTATCTAATATGTTCCATCTAGAAGTTACCTATTTATTACCATGTCATCAATATACACAGGATGTAACAAAACAAAGTGATAATGCCAGGGTGTGTGTACCTTGTATCTAAGAGTACACCGTAAAAGTAGCTCTTGAGGAGCAAAATCTATCTAATATGTATGTCACAGTCATCTAGTTCAATCTGCGATTCGATTGAATGACTAGCGTTTTCATAGAATGACACCATTCAATTGAATGACTCGGCCGAACGTCGATTGAACGATCTTCGCTCAACGTCCAACTAGTTAGCTATTTGTAATATAGCCCTTTGAAGATAGCGGACATGAAATCAGTCAGGTTATTGAACGTATTTCACTTAAACAAATATGGCGTCAAACAGCTCGCACAGGTGATTGCACTGTGTTGATATTTTGTCGATAAAATTTACTTTAAAGTGCTTTTTTTGTTATAAAATAAAACTACAGCGTGGATTAACCTATTACTACCCACCGTCAACGGCTACTTAAAAAAATTATAGCATCCCATTTAACAACTTCACTATATTAATATGACTTTTAGTCAAAAGTCAAAACGTTAAACGTCACAGTCAACGTCTTGACGAGTTGTCCTTTAGTCATTCAATCGAATGGTGTCATTCTATGAAAATGCTTGTCATTCAATCGAATCGCAGATTAAACCAGATGACTGCGACATGTATAAAACTCAAAGGTGACTGACTGACATGGTGATCTATCAACGCACAGCCCAAACCACTGGACGGATCGGGCTGAAATTTGGCATGCAGGTAGATGTTATGACGTAGGCATCCGCTAAGAAAGGATTTGGATTCCAACCCAAAGGGGTTAAAATAGGGGATGAAAGTTTGTATATAATAATACTTCTTAACGCGAGCGAAGCCGCGGGCAAAAGCTCGTATTATCTATATGTATATATAAAAATGGATTTTCAAATGTGTTAGTCGCGCTAAAACTCGAAAACGGCTGAACGGATTGGGTTGAATTTAGTCTTAAAATATTCGTAGAAGTCCAGGGAAGGTTTTAAAGTGACACGAAGTTCACCGGGACAGCTAGTATACTTATATAAAAATGGATTTTTAAATGTGTTAGTCGCGCTAAAACTCGAAAACGGCTGAACGGATTGGGTTGAATTTAGTCTTAAAATATTCGTAGAAATCCAGGGAAGGTTTTAAATTGACACGAAGTTCACCGGGACAGCTAGTATATTATAATAGAGGTAACAGACAGACAGACACACTTTCGCGTTTATAATATTAGTATGAATGTCACTTGTTATAAAACAGATGTAACATGTTACATGGTCAAAGCCATTTAAAACCGGGGCAGGTTACAAAATTCGGCAGGTGTATTCTTGCGGTGAATAAATAAACCACGCACCTGAATAAACAGATAATCAAAAATCTCAGGGTCTCTCGATACTTTACAAGAATCTCCCTCTCTCGATACTTTACAAGAATCTCCCTCGATTTAGAATTAAACCTAGCCATTAAAAAAAAAATAGACTTCGATGTACCCACTCAACCCAGTATCGTCAGAACCAAGACGAATCTAAACATCTTGCTAGTTTTCCACATTTTCCTCTGTTTCTTCGTTTCTATTGGTCTTAACTCTTAGCTTAATAATTTATAGCGTACTAAATGACGCCCGCAACTCCGTTGTGCTAAAATTCGTTTATCGCGGGGGAACCGTACATTTTTCCGGGATAAAAACTATCCTATGTCCTTTCTCGGGACTCAAAGTATCTCCATGTCAAATTTCAGCAAAATCGGTTCAGCGGTTCGAGCGTAATGAGGTAATGTCTGTTACATGACAGACAGACGGACAGACAGAAAGACAATCTTTCGCATTAATTATAATATTAGTATGGATAGTCTACCTCGATAAATGATCTATCTAGCACTGAAAGATTTTTTTTAATCGGATCTCAGGAAGATTAGCGCGTTCAAGCAAACGAAACAAAACAAACTTTTTAGCTTTATAATATTAGAAGTATATAGATAGGCTAAAAAGGCTATAAAAATACATGTACTTACACTCAAAATAAGTTAAGGAAAAGGCTAAGAAATATATATTATGTTACGCTCAAAGACCGAAAACGCTCAGTGAGGGAAAAAATGGCTCACAACGCGTTGTGGTAATAGTGAAACGGCCACGACGCGTTCTGGTAGTCGAGAAAAACCATGACGCATTCTTAGCATTTAATAAAAACAGCCACGACGCGAATTTGTGTTGTGGCCCTAATGAAAACGGCCACGACGCGTTCTGACTTCTGAAACGTTACGCAAGAGTAATTTTATAGTGCCCAAGTGTGTGCGCAATACACTAGAGCACTCTGGTTTCAATGAAACCAAGCCAGTTACGCAGGAGTAATTTTATAGTACCCAAGTGTGTGCGCAATACACGAAAGCATTCTGGTTTCAATGAAACCAGGCCAGTTAAGCAAGAGTTATTTTTATAGTGCTCTTGTGTATTGCGTACACACTTGGGCACTATAATATTTTATAGTGCCCAAGTGTGTGTATCTTGCACTCCTGCGTATCTGGCCTGATTTCATTGAAACCAAACTGCTTTTGTGTATTACGCACACACTTGGGCACTATAAAATAACTCCTGCGTAACTGGCCTGGTGCCATTGAAGCCAGAGTGCTCTTGTGTATTGCGCACACACTTGGGCGCTATAAAATTACTCCTGCGTAACTGGCCTGGTTTCAGAACGCGTCGTGGCCGTTTTCATTAGGGCCACAACACGAATTCGCGTCGTGGCTGTTTTTAAATGCTCAGAACGCGTCATGGCTTTTCTCGATTACCAGAACGCGTCGTGGCCGTTTTCATTAGGGCCAAGACGCGAATTTCGCGTCGTGGCCGTTTCACTATTACCACAACGCGTTGTGAGCCATTTTTTCGCTCACTGAGCGTTTTCGGTCTTTGAGCGTAACATATACACTCGAAATCAGTTAAGGAAAATCTAGAACTCTATAATTATAGCTCTACATAATGATTGAGTATTGACGCCCTAATGGCTGTTCTAAAAACATTCACCAAGTCAAGAGCTGTTTTAGCTAAAATCTTAACATAACTAACACAAGAGACCTACAAAATACATATTAAAATGTAACTTTTATTTGATTTCATTTTGAAGACTATAAACTACATATATTTAGTAAAATCTATCTACAATACATTACGTAGATTTTACCCATTTTACCTCCATATTCTGTAGAATTCTACGTCATTTGTCAAAATCTAAGGGTAAATCCTAAAGTTTCACGAGGGTTACTATTTTGGCCGCATGCCCCCACTCGCAGTCAACGCACGCGTATTTATAAACCAAGTTCAACCCCCTCATCTCGATCTGTATAATTTTAACTTCTTTATAAACAAACTTCCTAAGTTTGTATCTTTATGGAAAGTGTTTCTCACCACCTAGTGTATATACTTTGGCGCTTCTTTAAAATGTACGTAGGTAAATCGACGGAGTACGCTGTACGACCGACGCGGTACGGAGTACCGTAGTCCGTATATTATATAATATATTGATCTATTGCTCCCACTCTACACTACAAAACAATGATTTTACAGAAATTCGAATTGGTTCAAAAAACATAAGCACTTAAGAGGCCGGGTACCCTTGGAATTTCTCATACATACGTAATACCAAAATCATTTTCTCATACGAAAATATTTAACATGTTTGAGTTATTTTTCAGTTTAAAATAGTAATTACCTAGGTTCGTGCACAAAAATTTACTTCAAAATATTTAAACACAATTTTTTTTTAAATTTTTTTTAGTAAAAAAAATATTTAAATATTTTGTAGTAAATTTACTATTTATTTATATTTTTTTTAGTGTTTTACTCTATTTTTTAGTGTTTAAATATTTAGTAGTAAATTTTCTAAAAAAAAATTTAAACAAAAAAAAATTTTTTAGTGTTTAAATATTTTGAAGTAAATTTTTGTGCAGGAACCTAGATAATTAGTATTTTAAGCTGAAAAATAACTCAAAACATGTTAAATATTTTCGTATGAGAAAATGATTTTGGTATTACGTATGTATGAGAATTTCGAGGGTACCCGGCCCCTTAACACCATGCTCGTATTGACTCCAAATAAGAGCAACAAGCTGCAAGAAGCTAGGACAAAATTAATGACTCGCTTTGCAAAAATTGGGCAACAGTTTTGGTCATCTGCGACTTTACACTTCCCCCTACTAATAAAACTATTTATATTACAACTTACAATATCTGTTTGTCTAAGACCATGGGCGCCGGCCGCCAGCAAAAGTAATTTCCAAGGAGTGCAGATTTTAGTTTTCTTTCTTTTCTTTTTAGTTTTCACGAGCAACTGCAGTGACTGTCTATTTACGTCAACAGAATAAATTTAGTGCCGAAACATTACGAACTATCTTTGTACGCAGTACGGCATGGTAATAATAGGGTTACAAAATGTTCCACTGGCGTGCGGTTGACCGTACTAATAACTACCTAATCTTTAGATTCCCAAGGGGTGCAACAATCCACCTGGCATCCCCCTGCCGGCGCCCACGTCTTTGGCTGCGTCCCCATCAGACACGGCGCGGCGCCGGCACCGTGTTACGGCACGACGCCGCCACAGTGATACGGTACGGCGCCGCACCGTGTCACGGTGCCGCGTACGGCGCGTCCCTATTCAGTCGATATTTGCGCTCGAACGAGATTGCTTGTCTGCATATGGATCGCGAAAGAATTATTCTCTTGTTGTTACTAAAACGAAGATTGAAAAAGAAACACAAACAGAGGAAATTTTGGGTAAATTCGTATTACAAATTACTTACAAACTTAATAATTAAGGGGGCTCCCATACAAAAAACATATTTTTTTGGTTATTTTTCTCTATAATAATGGTACGGAACCCTTCGTGCGCGAACCTAAGTCGCACTTGGCCGATTTTTGTGTTCCAAATAAGTGCCTCGTTTAAGTTTGGACAAAATGTTTGTTCGGAAGTTTCACCCAGAATAGGGGCGCGCGGTGCACCGTACGCGGCACCGTGTTACGGACTACGGTACGGCGCCGTACCGTGTCACGGTGGCGGCGTCGTGCCGTAACACGGTGACGGCGCCGTGCTGTGTCTGATGGGGACGCAGCCTTTGACACATTGGCAAAGTCACACGACAGACGAAGACAACGAACCTTGAGTAGACGCAATACCCTTATTAGTTAAAGGGGGCAAACGCTTTCATCATCCATGTTACTGCTTGATGTTATGCGTTCATTGGCACGCGTATAATTGTTATGAACGAGATTTGTTATGTGATTCACTGCGCGCATGGCGGCGTGATTGCTGACATCCGCCTACACCGACAACCCTCGTTTATCGCTCATCTGGGCCGGATTTTGACGGGCGAGCTAAACTACCACAGTAGATCATAGTAATATTAAATGCGAAATCTGTGTGTGTTAAGGTAACAGGCCTTAAATCGATGAATCAGTTTGGTTTGGAGATATTTTGGGTCCCAGGAAAAAATAATCACGGAAAAACACGCGGATTCAACGCGAAAGACTAACTTGCGGGCAACCTATTCTCACCGAAGTTTGTTAGTTCTTAAGCCATAACTTGATGATTGTGATTTTAGGTTTATCTATACTTATTATACTTAAAAAAAATGGATTTCCAATTGTATTAGTAATGCTTTAACTCGATAACGGCTGAACCGATTCTGCTAATTTTAGTCTTAAAATAGTCCTTGAAGTCCAGGGAAGGCTTTTAAGTGACACGAAATTCACTGGGACAGCTAGTACATATTTAAATGTGCGAGCCAAGGACAAGGAATAATTATTATCCCAGAAAAATTTATATTATGTATCAGAGCGATAACAAATTTTGCCACTACAAGTAGCGGTCAAGATAAAAAGACAATCATTAATTCACACTCACAAACCTTTATCTTAAGTTATGGGGACAAAACTATCAGAAAAATTAATTAAAAAAGTAAAGTATATAATATATATTCAAGAGATATGACTTACCAGAATCCAGATATTCACAATAATTTTAATAAAAATAAATCCAACCACAAGTTGATGTCAGACAGATTAGCTATCAAATGCTTTCGTTTTAACAACAATCCCTATCTATGATAAAGATATTGGAAGTGCTTATCACACCTTTACTCATCTACCGTTATCAGGTTCATATTGAATACTCACTATGTCCTGGCTGAAACGCCTGATTACAAAGTAAATGACATATACATAGGCAGGGCCTGTTCATTAAATCAGCTACTATGTGAATCTATTTAACCAAAAAAACTTTACAACAATAACCTAAAGCATCACAGTTTTTGGATTATAAACATGAGGAAAAAAAAAATACAACATCAAACCCAGGGTTAACTTTAACCAAAGTGGTACAGCCCTAGAAAAAAGATTTTTTTTAATTCGAAAACTTTCTGAGTGTAGTTTGATATAATATAGTTTAAACTACAGATATATAGTTTTACTTAATAGTTGTTTAGTTATTGACTGTGTGGCATAGAAACTATAATAAATGGAAGTGGGTAATATGAGGTATTTAAGATGCAGAATACTTAAGTAATAAACTCTCAATGTCATTAATGTATTCCTAAATTAACTATAGACAAAAAGTCTGAAATGAGATAAATATGTTGTCTCGCAAATAACATAGCAAAAAAAAAAAGCAATTTGAACCAAAATTGCTTGACCTAGCAATTTTGGTTCAAATTGCTTTTTTTTATCAAATAAGGGGGCAAACGAGCAAACGGGTCACCTGATGGTAAGCAACTACCATCGCCCATGGACACTCGCAACATCAGAAGAGCTGCAGGCACATTGCCGGCCTTTTAAGAAGGAAGAAGCTCTCTTCTTGAAGGTTTGCAGGTCGTATAGGTCCAGAAATACTGCTGGTGACAGTTCGTTCCAGAGTTTTACAGTGTGTGGCAGAAAGTAAAGCTTGACCCGCTTTACTCTACATATTCATGAGATACCACTTTTCACATTCGTATAATACTTGATCTATTGGCGCACCAACAGTTGTGAACAAAAATGTCCTTAGAAAACCCTCTAGTATATCTTGACATATAAAACTTTTTGAGACACTACATAAACTGAAAATCTTTAGATACATATTGCATCTATAGTTTATAAAAAAATAAGGGAGAAAAATGTAACTTCAACAAAAGATTGAGGCAACATGTTAGCAATATGTAATTATAATTAATATACTTAATAAAAATATGATGCCATGTATTATATATTATATTAACACCTCCATCGTGGGTATCGCAGACCATCGCATGCTGCTTGGGGATTGCTGGGTTAAGTTGTAGGTAAATTAAGTTGCTCTTTAAATTACGCTTAGAAGAATTTTGAAGTCAGTAAAATGATTCATTTACAATATTTGCTCTCTCATATTTAAACTTTGCTTGTCCTCCCACACATGATGCTATAAAGTAAAGCAAAGTTCAAGTCAACACTCAACTCTTACCTGAGATTTCTCAAACTGCTCACGCTCAGCATCCAAGCTATTCTTCTTTAGCTGTAGAACTCGAGGTAGAGACAATGACGCCATAGGATTAGCACAATAAAGTTCCACCTTTAAAGAAAGGATCAAGGACCACAGTTTAACTATTAGTTTATCACGAGCGGTTTACTCTTAAAATAAAAAAGTATGTACTTAATAGCCTACTTATACGTGTAAAATGTTAAAAAATAAAGTAGCGATTGATAATAATCGAAAAATTTGCAGTCGAAATGCAAATTGCAACGCAACACTTTGCACGTCCACAACACAAAAATGCACTTTTCCACTAGTGTCAAGTGTCAACTGTCAAACAAAGAGGATGTAAGCTGTATACTACGTAACAAGAGGTCGGACTTAGAAGAAAAAAAATTAACATCCATTATTTTTTTAATTTGAAACTGAAGTTAAAATTTTTAAGTGCAAAACCTTTCACCCTAAACATACCAAAAATTAAAAAAGAAATGAGTTCAAATAAATGTTTTATTTCATAAAAATTATTGTACATAGCTAAATAAATAGGCTAATAAGGTAAATTAAACAATAAAACAGATTTAATCCACAAGCTTTTGTTGATTTCTATTATTCAGTATTATAATATAACAGTACAGTTTTATGAGTTTAATTTTTAAATATAATAGAATAGCTGTCTATGCTACTCTACTAACAACTTGATTGGCTTATACAGTAAACTCTATATAGGGAGGGGATTAAAGCTGCGCGTCCACCAGGTCGGAATCGGGACGTACGCGACGTTGCGGACGGCGCGTCGTGTCGCCATATATTTGTCAGGCGCAGAATGACGTTTCAGTACTTCTAGTGCAGTTCACAGTAGTCAGTACCATACATACAAAGCAACAAATCCGTCCGCTGCGTATCTACGCTCCAATTCCGATCCAGTGGACGCGCACCTTTATATATACACACTTAAGTATCATTACTTTGTTCTGTTACACCCTGTCATACGACAGCTGAAATCTATCACGCGGGCTCAGACCAGCTGCATACCACCTCACTTGATCAGAGGATTTTCCCTTGGTGGCCGTACCACTCATAATCCCATACCTTCCTTCTTCTCCTAAAATCTCCTTAACAGCTATTGCTTGCAGACTAAAATGTTGCAAACTAGTATAGGGACCTAAAAATCTGAAATTAATTAAACATTTTTCATTTACTACATTTCCATACAGTTCACATAAATTATTAAAGTATAGTTAATATAACCTCATGTATTATTACAATAAAACAATATACACATTTCAACATTTTCCAAATTAACTGCATACTGATATACATTATAATATTTTCTATGAAATAATAATCTATCTTTTTCATTATAGTTTAAGTTGTAAACTAATGTACAAATATGTAAATAATACTACGACATACTTTGTATTAAAACATGGTTTGACATAGTTATGTTTTGCTTCAATTTATCAATTTACGGTTACATTTACATTTTGCAATGGCTAACCTTTCGTTTCTCAATAATTAATCCACTTAATTTACAATTTTTGTTTGAGTTGCTACAAATAATTTTCACCAAATGAAAACCGAACTTTGTGTTTTAAACTCCTTCTTCGTCTTTTTTCTCACGTAGTTTATATTCTTTATGGTCTTTTTTATCAGCCAATCACAGTCGACCTTGCACAAATCAAGCACAGATTAGGTGATTGGGTACAGTTGCTACGTTTAAATTTGGAACCCAAATTTTTTTTTGTTCGGAACTTTCGTCCACCTGCTGTCAAATTGAATGTCGTTATGTCTTATGTCATTGTGTCAATCAATGTCAACTATCATTCTGCTTCTTGATCTTTTTATGAGGTAGGTACTTCCATGGGCACTTCACATTATGCCCGCTGTACACTCT
Source organism: Polyommatus icarus (assembly GCA_937595015.1). Classification (NCBI taxonomy): domain Eukaryota; kingdom Metazoa; phylum Arthropoda; class Insecta; order Lepidoptera; family Lycaenidae; genus Polyommatus; species Polyommatus icarus. The sequence continues at coordinate 5,176,620 of OW569333.1, read as the reverse complement.
CGCCGAGAGCTCTCGGGCGACAGTCTCGTGCGAGAGCCCCTTGCCCGAGTGGGATCATGTACATTCTCGCTTAGTTCAATCGCAGTAAAGAACTCAGACAAGATGGAGGAAAACGACCATTCACCATTCACCATTCATCGAAAGATATCATTGTAATCCAAAGATTTATAATCATATTTAATTTTATCTCTCACAGATAATGACTCATAATTTCGTTTAATATTGTTATTTTTCTGTTCTACACTGTCCAACGGCGGGACTAGTACTGAAAGACGCGAGAGTGTACAGTAGTGCGCTCGTTTTCCTCGCGAGACCCTTTGTCTCGGGCGCAAAATACCGACAACGGACCGAGAGGGTCCGAGACAGGCGAGACGAGGCGAGCGCACCCATTTACACTCTCGCACTCGGGCCGCCTCGCTGTGTCTCGGCGAGAGTGTACAGCCGGCTTTACAGTCACACATGGCTATTTGTATTTGCGTATTTGATGTATTCGCTAAACAAATAACAATCAACAATCACCATGTGTAGACGGTATGTTTTACAAATATTGGCCTTACATATTTGCCTATTTGACAAATATGACCAATACCAAATACACGTAGTTGTATCCGTACCTTTGTCGGTTTTTGACGCACATAGTCAAATAGGCAAGACGTATACAAAATCAAGTAAAAGTTTAGTATTTGACGTCCATGGCTGGAAGGCTGTATTTGCCTTTATTTGCTTGTTTGTGTATACGTCAATCATTTTGCCAAGTGCAACAAATAGCCAATAGCAAATACAAATAGCCATAATATTATGAAGTGCCTCCATGAAAAGTGTACGGTGTTAGCTGTTAGGTGCCATGTAATTTGTAAACCGCTTATCCTAGCTAGGATCCTAGCTAGGATTACGAGCAGGACTTCATAACGTTATCAAATAACAGAAAAAATATCGTTACGTACCGTTATTTTCATAATGGTAGCCAGATAACGTTATTTTTATAACGATATTTTTTCGTTATGTATAAACGAACAAATATCGTTATAATAATAACGGTAAATATAACGTTATTTTCTGGTATCACTGGTATCAGCTATGCAATCGTTCACGGTGCACTAAATCTCACTCGCAGCCCACTTTTTTTAGCGAGATTTTTAACATTAACCGTTATTAATATCAATTTATAACGTTATTTTTAATATCGGGTAAATTTTCATAACGTTATCTATGCCCTTGAAGCAGTAACGTTATGAAAAAAGAACGTTATTTGAAGCCCTGATTAAGAGTGGAATAAATCATTGAGTTAATATACAGTGGAGAGAGCCTTATATCGGTTTATAAACGTCAAAAGTGTGTAATGTTATGTCCGACTTACTCGGACATATCAAAGGAGTCGGTCTGCATATTTCATGTAATAAAAGTGTTAATAAAGGTTTTGAGTGAACATTAATTTATGTTAGATATTGTTGAGTTTTGTGGTTCCGCTAAATAATAAACCATAAGAATGGCCAAAGAATACCTCAAACACTTGGATTTAACATTAAATACGTAAGTTTTGAACAACGTTTTTTGGGCTTTTCAATCAGTATTTTTGTAAGCTAAAAAGATAATTTATAAGTTTAATAATCCCTTATTCGTGCTATATAAGGCATTAGTGCTAAAAATATCACATCAATTAACAATTTGTCTACAAAAATTGCATAGCTTTTTACGTGCGTTTACGGATTCTCATTACTTGAATCATAGTTTATCGATATCATGAACTAAATGACTTTCTTTTTTGTATAAAATAATGTGCTTCGAAATGATCGACAAATAGAAATATTCAAGAAAATAAACGCACACTACTTGTATGAAAATAAGCACAAAATGGCCACGCGATGACGGGCTAAGGTTACTTCTATATATATATATATATATCCTTAGGGCCCCCGCGCACGAGCAACTTAGTTGCACGGCGATTTATTTGTCTCTTTCGAAAAAGTTGCGGCCATGTCGCAGGGGTGCGCGCACGAGAGCGACAGCAACGCAACTTTTTTCCGATTTTTCTAGACAGTCATCAACATGGATTTGGTCGAGACGGCTGTGGTTGTTGCACTCGCAATAAAAAACCGAAGAAAGCGTCGCGAAATAGAATATTGGGTGCATCCATTATGGAGCGATCGCCTGACTCTTGGGAAATTTCATACTGTGTTTATGAAATTGAGAGCATACCCAGAAAAATTTTACGTTTTCTTTAGAATGAGTGTCGAAAGTTTTGATGAACTGTGCAGAATCTTACGACCTGGCCTCGTTCATGAAAATCTAGGGGAAAACCCGATATTTTGCCTCTATTTTGCCCCTATCTTGGACGAAAGCTCCCTAAATCTAGGGGGAAATCCCCTGATCTGGCAACACTGGGCCGGTCGGCGACTTTATTGTTGCCTGTGCGCGCACTTGCATAGAAACCAATAGGGAAGGAGACAGTTGCGTTGCAACTAAAAAAGTTGCACAGAGTTGCGTCGCGTCGCGTCGCGTCGCTACGTGCGCGCACTTCCATACTAGCTCCTAGACTTGATCAAGAGACAAATAAATCGCCATGCAACTAAGTTGCTCGTGCGCGGGGGCCCTTAATCTGTGGTATATACTATCCTTAATCTGTGGTTGGCACGTTGCGATTGACATTAGTTTGACATATAAACAGCCGCTAAATATTTTTACAGTGCTGTTTGCTTCTTTTGTATAGAAAATAATATTTTGTTCGCTATATTCTTCTAATTTTCAAGAATCAAGTAATAAATAATGGAGTTTCTAGAATATAACGATGTAAAAGCTGAAATCAAAGGCGCTATGGTAAGTTTTCAGAATGCTATTTAAACATTTTGTGAGCCATCATGCTTTCGACCTCATCCCATCGTTTCTTTGTAAATAAGATAATACGCGAGCTTGCAATCAATAAAAATCCTTTTTGAACCTCAAGTATGGTATAAAGCAAAAAATGTTTAACACTGTCGGATGTTAATTAATTTAATCCAACATTCTTTCTCTTAGCAAATTGTTACTTTGTGAAGCACCTCTCACACTTTACCTACATACTACGTAAAACTGAGATATATTATTTGAAATTCCAGGTACCAGGCAGATTAAAAATGACGGACCAAAACATAGTATTTAAAAATAGCAAAACTGGCAAGGTAGAACAAATATCAGCAAATGATATTGAACTGGTTAACTTTCAAAAGTTCATTGGTTCTTGGGGATTGAGAGTTTTTCTCAAAAATGGCACTCTACACAGATATGGTGGTTTCAAAGAGGGGGTAAGTACTTGAAGCAAAATGAAAACCTTATTAGATTCAACCTACGAATAATAAAAAATAAGGTAAAGTAACTCCGTCAAAAAACATTTCAATACATTTGCACTATTTGATATAATAAAAAACCTTAAATATATGTATAATATAAAAGTATTAAATATATTTCCATTGTCTGGTAACTGTAACACAAGTCCTTCGGGTACTTTGCACGGGGCTAGCAGTAATGTCAGTACATGGTGTGAAGTGTCCATAGATATTATTACTATTATTAAGTATTTGGGTGGCCTTCAGCGGTATCAGGCTGACCTTACATGACAGTTTCGAAAGGAACCAAATTTAAAATGGTAATAATATGGGAGTTACGTTTCCTTAGTTTTTTATTATTCATAGGATTCAAACCTATTATTAGATTCAAATGCTATTGTATCCTACAATGTTTTCGAATAGATCTTGAAGCCACATTATGCATATTATGAAGTCAACAAGCAATAGCAATATATCAGGAAAATGTAGGAAATGTGCAAAATATCACAATCAAACACAACCTAAAGTCTCATCCTTTTAATATTTAAATATTATAAGAATATTAAAAGTTTGTGTTTTATTTGGTATTCTAAAAGTCATATTGCCTTTGATAAATAAAAAATTAACCTATCAACTCCCAAGCGGTAAACAAATAAATTTCCAAGAATCTGCGATCGAAGGAATAACGCATGATTTGATTTTTTTACTAAATTATTACAGGAACAAGAAAAAGTGGCTAAATTCTTTAAAAATAACTACAACAAAGACATGTTGGAGAAAGAACTTTCTCTCAAGGGCTGGAACTGGGGTACGGCTAAATTTAACGGTGCAGTGCTGAGCTTCAATGTAGGCTCCAACACAGCCTTTGAAATCCCCCTGCATTATGTATCACAGTGCAATACTGGCAAGAATGAGGTCACACTTGAATTCCATCAGGTATTTTCATAACGTCGGTGCGCTTGCCAAATTAAACCTCTATGTGTGTATAGTCAAATTTTTAGGGGAGACAATAAACTATTTTATTTAATAAATAATGGACTTATCAATAGACTAAAAAGTCATAGTTTATAAGTACATAATATTTTTTGGCACCATACTGCATTTTTAAATTATTGATAAGTCCATCAATCATTAAATAATATGGTTTATTGTCTACCCCTGAAAACTTGACTAAAATATACACTTAGAGGTTTTGGTAAGCGCAACAAAGTTATTACATAATTGTAATTGTTATTCTTTACTTTCCCTAGCATGGAGGGGGGGCTACTTTGGGGACAGTTTTGTTCTTAACACAGAAAAAAATTGTGCTGTGAAAAATATACTTTTATGACACCTACCTTTGTCACGGAGCTTGAGACACGTTTTGGTGTACCCAATATTGCTAGAATTAGCAATATTGGCAACATTTATAATTTATATAAATGATTAGATTTTTTTGGTATGGTATGGCATGGTAATGGTACCCTAGACATGGGAAAAGGAGTATAGGTAGACAAAGAAAAAGGTGGGCCGATGATTTTAAACCAATTGGTGGAGTAACTTGGAGTAAAGTGGCCAGAGACAGAAGAGAATGGAAGAGACTAGAGGAGGCCTTTGCCAAATGGCAATCAGAAATTGATAAACTTACATAACTAACATTGTATTTATAAACATTACTGTAATTCTGAAATAAAGGCTATATTATTATTAGATTTTTGTTATTTAACAAGAGAGCTACGAACAAATAGCATAATGACATCACTTGCATTCTAGAATGATGATACTCCAGTGTCACTGATGGAGATGAGGTTCCACATACCGAGTAACGAGCTGGCTGGAGACATGGATGCTGTGGAGGCCTTCCACCAGCAGGTTATGAACAAGGCCAGCGTCATATCTGTCTCCGGGGATGCTATTGCCATCTTCAGAGAACTCCAATGTCTCACACCTCGGTAAGTTGCACAATGTTAAAGAATATTGTGAAACCATTTGAATTAATAAAGTGAAATAATCTGTATTAAAATTTCTTTGTGAAAAATAATAGTTATTTTGCATGTTAATAACTATTCCTTTTTATCTCTAAAATTATATTTCAAAAGTCATATTTTTCACTGGGCCCCAAAATGTTCACTGCAGTATTTCACAATAATTCTTGTTTAACTTTGATTTGGAAACTTACTGGGATCATACACTTTGCTTTTTTATTTTTGAAATCCTTATAAAACTTTCAATTATTTGTGTCAGCATTTAAATTTTAATCATTAATTTTCCTATTTTCAGTGGTCGCTACGACATCAAAGTGTTCCAAACATTCTTCCAGCTTCACGGTAAAACATTCGATTACAAAATTCCAATGTCAACAGTATTACGTCTCTTTCTACTTCCCCACAAGGACACAAGACAGATGTTCTTTGTGGTGTCACTTGATCCACCGATCAAGCAGGGGCAGACCAGGTATCATTTCCTGGTGCTGCTGTTTGGCATAGAAGAGGAGACGAGCTTGGAACTACCATTCACGGAGTATGTATTACTCAGCTATTTTTAAACTATATAAATCCATACTAATATTATAAATGCGAAAGTGTGTCTGTTTGTCTGTCTGTTACCTCTTCACGCCCAAACCGCTGAACCGATTTTGCTGAAATTTGGCATGGAGATACTTTGAGTCCCGGGAAAGGACATAAGATATTGTTTGTCCCGGGAAAATGTACTGTTCTTGCGCGATAAACGAGTTTTGGCGCAACGGAGTTGCGGGCGTCATCTAGTATTAAATAAAGATAGAGTAATCCTATGAATAATAAAAAACTACGGAAGAGTAACTCCGTCAAAAAACATGCTCCAAAATACTTGTCAAAAAAGTGAACCTAATCATACATTAGGTGACCTTGAGCGGTATAAAGGCTGACGTTACATGACAGTTCGAATGGAACCAAATTTAAAACTGTATTAGTATGGGAGTTACGTTTCTTGGTTTTATTATTCGTGTAGTATAATGTAGTAATGGGAATGACGGAGTAATCCAACAAATTGGAGCCAATTCTGTATTCCTTTGCTTATATCTGTACTATGTGTATCTTCTTTTTTATTCTTTGATTGCAATCATCTTACTTCATGGATGAATTACTGTTTAACCAGTTGAATTCCTTGCATGAATCATGTCCTATTGATTTGTTGTGTTTCATCACTGTCAAATGGTCAAATTAACTTGACGCATCGAAATGTCAAATTAACATGCGAGCTCCATAATGACGTCATCAAACCGTGCGTCTAGTTAATTTGACCGTGTTGTATATGAATGTTTATATTTTCAGGGAGGAACTCAAAGAGAAATATGAGGGTAAAATAACAAAAGAACTGTCAGGTCCGACATATGAGGTGCTTGCTAAGATCATGAAGGTCATCATAAACCGAAGAGTCACTGGACCAGGTGATTTCTTGGGGTATGTTCATTTAAAATTTTATATTTAAAGGTGATAGATAGCACATTTATCAGCACGCACGCGCCGAACGCGCCGCATTTTGGAATTCGTTGTATGAAATTATGTAAAACCTCGCACATTCGTCCGCACCGTACGCGCCGCATTTCGAGTGCTATACTCTGGTAAACAAGTGCCATTTTCCTCGAAACCTGATTGCATGCCCCGAAAATTATGATTTTGGTCTCATTCGATTTGGAATAGCATCTAGAACATTGATTCCCAAAGTGGTCACTGAAAGTGCTCAGCGCCAAGCTGGACAGCCCCCTTCTGGGGCATTGGATCCATACACATGTGCATGTACTATCAGAGAAGTTGATTCCTATGCAGATCGGGGACCTACGTAGTTTGGTTGTGATAGGTCAAATCCAGCCGACAGATCACAATTAACATTAAATTAACATATTCGACCAAATAACGTTGAACTATCAACTGCATAGGAATCAAATTCCTCGATGGTACATGGAGCGCCAGAGGGTTGCAAATACTTAAACTAATATGTATATTTTTGTAGCTTATTCTAACCTAGTTTTTAGGTCCGTTGTTTACTAACAAAATATGGGTTAAAATAGCCTAAAATAAACGTATTTTTTTATCGCCCGCTTTCTAATCGTTAGCAATTCGCTAGTGTGATAAGGAATTTTGTCTTCCCAATTATTAAGTTATTAATACTTAGTGATTACCTGTTTTCAGTCATCACAAAACCCCCGCTATAGCTTGCTCATACAAAGCGGCGGCAGGATACTTGTATCCGTTGGAGAAAGGTTTCATCTACGTCCACAAGCCGCCCGTACATATACGCTTCGAGGAGATCGCGTCTGTCAACTTCGCGAGAGGAGGCGCTTCGTCTACCAAGTGAGTGAATTGTACTATTAATATGTAAATTAAAGATACTTGATGTATACGGTATACCAAACTTTAACATAAGCTATACTTTTTTGAGTGGCGGTTTTACCAATAGGCTCAGTAGGCTGGAGCCTAGCGGCAGATTTAGGGGGGTGGCAAATTTTGCCCAATTATTGTTTATCTTACAGAAATAAAAAATACGCGCTGAAAAAACGAAAAAAATACTATTAAAGTAAGATTTTTGCTCCCGGACCTTTTTTTTGCCTAAATGTAAAACTTATTTGATCTCGTTTTTCACCATTAACAACATGTTATTTAGTTAGTATACATTGTTCGTATTGTTTTTAAACTGAAAGTGCAATAAAAAATATTTAACAAAAGCAACGTTTACCGACTACACATTATTTTGTGTAAGCTGAGTTCATATTATGGTACCTATAGATGTTTTTAGGCAAGCCTTTCCCCACCTGATGAAGTTATGATTAGTAGTTAGTACATGACGCTGTTTTTGGTCAACAGTTCAACAGTATACTCGACGTCACTACAATATAGTGGGTTGCAAAAATATAATCTATAGTACCTAACTTATGTAGACAGTAGAACTATCACCTAGTTCCCAATCATACTAATAACAAAAAAAGCCGATGTAATGAGGATGACAGAATACAAATCTAAGGCCGTGTTTACACCAAACCGAAAGTGAGCCGCCGAATCTGAGCAGGCTCACTGTGAGCCGCAGTGTGAACGTGAAAATATACGGTATCGAATGTCCGCGCCTACGCCTAGCGTAATAGCGTATTGCCGGTTAGGTGTGAACGAAAATGTGTATATGTATATGGAAATACAATGAACTGCGTAACGTTCGCTCACAGTCGGGTTGGTGTAAACACGGCCATAAAGTTGCAATTTCAGAATAAAATATGTAATTAACCGACTTCCAAAAAACGAGGAGGTTATATGTTCGGCTGTGGATATATTTTTTTTTTTTATTTTTTTTTATTTATTTATTTATTTTTTTTTGTATGTTCAACGATTACTCCGCCGTTTGTGAACCGATTTTCGAAATTTTTGCTTTGTTGTATTTGGTTTTACTCCAATTTGGTACCATGTTCACAAAGTGGTGACCTGATGATGGGATCCAGGAGTAATCGAGGGAACTCCTCGAAATTTATATGGAAACATATGGTGATTTTGGTTTTATGTGAAGTGTACTAAGAATATGCTACCAAAAAGTCAAATATTGGGTCAAGGTATACCATGGTTTCGAAGATGCTGAGAGAACTCCTGACTCCTTATAGATACACGTTTGGGAGTTTCGGCGTTGTTTTAAGAACAGAAAGCATATGCTACTATGCAATTAATATTCATCATCATAATCATCATCATCGCCATCATCATCATTACCACGTTGTGTTAAGGTCACCAATGTCTCATGGCACAGAATAGATAGTAGTACTGTAAGGCATAGGTATGGATATACTAACTCGTAATAATAATTATGTATTGTTACATAACAACACCTGTTTGTTTTATACACGGCGGTCGGCGCTACAGAGGCGACGGTGTCGCGCAGGCGGCGCGTGGCGGCAAACGAGAGATCGAATATTTTACTACTTTATATTATACAGATCGAATACTTTACTAACTACTGTTCACTTCACTGATAATATATTATTTTGTGAGTGTGAGTTGTGACTCTTAATGTAAAAAATAGACGTCTACGTCTTACGCCTAAAACTGGTCTTATGGTTCTGGGATGTTAATCCCTCTGGCGTAATATCAATTATGACAACCAGTGAGTGTGAGCGAGAAGAAAATAATTATTGTAGCGAATTAGTTATATCAAATGCTATCGAGTAAGAGATACCGCGATGCAGAAGCATAACAACGACATCTGTTGTTGAATTGCGGAACTAAATTTTCTTAGAAAATATAAAGTTTACAAATGTAATAAAATACGTAAAATATACGCGAAGGTTTACGTACTAGTGTAACTAAAAAGAGTGAAATTATTATTATTTTTAACAAAAAATTAAAACCGACTTCCAAGGTAAAAACAATAATAACATTAATATGAACTAAAAAGTATTAAATAATTTTTACTATCTAATAGTGCCTTTTTCCGAATTCGGCTAAACCTCAACTATTTCTGTACTCAATCTTCATAATTTTGAAGTCGGTGCCAGTTCCAAAAGTTTCAAATATTCTGTCAGAGGACTGAAGATTCAGCTATCTGGTACCGACTTCAAAATAATGAAGATTGAGTACAGAAATAGTTGAGGTTTAGCCGAATTCGGAAAAAGGCACTATTAGATAGTAAAAATTATTTAATACTTTTTAGTTCATATTAATGTTATTATTGTTTTTACCTTGGAAGTCGGTTTTAATTTTTTGTTAAAAATAATAATAATTACATAATATTATTATGAACTAAACTAAAGTGTTGAATTTCAAAGGTCAGTAGGGGCGGAAAAAATTAAATAGCCTACTGGCGGCAAATTTGTAAATCCGCCAAAATTTTTTCGAAAGTAGAACAAGAACAAGAAAGTATTTTAGATTATTTTCCTAGGACTTACATACAAACATTGGCATTTATAATACTAGTGTAGTTTTTATCTTATTTACAATGAACTTTTTCCTGAACGATTTTTAAACCACATGGCATGACTTGTTTATCTTTAATTTACTATCGCGTAGTTTTATTGTAGCGCGATTTCTGGCGGAATATTTGTTAAAATATAAACTGTAAAAAACTTTCAGGTCTTTCGATTTTGAAATCGAGCTCAAACAAGGAAGCGTTCACACATTCAGCAGTATTGAGAAGGGAGAGTATGACAAACTCTTTGACTACATCACCTCAAAGAAACTACACGTCAAGAATACTGGCAAGAACGTAAGTGTTTCTTACTATGGCCCGTATAAATAGTCAGTACTTAAGATGCGACCCGGTCTCAAGACGCGGTTGGCTCTGTGATTGGTCCAAATTTTGACAGCCAACCAATCACAGAGCCTGAACCGTGTCTTGAGACCGAGATGCATCTTGAGTACTTACTATTTATACGGGCCTTTGTTTGCTGTAAACGTTTTAAAACACTTGAAACTGTCAAAAAGAGAATGTGTAGACTATTTCATTTAGATAAATTGCAACTTAGCAGTGAAAATTCACTAGAGCATATTATTTGTCACAGACAATGCATTGTATAATGCCACTAGCGTTTTAATGCTGTTTATTCACCAACGTTTTATTGCATGTCACCCCGCTACTTTTAGTTCATGAACTGTGCATAGGGCTTTTAATTTAAAAAAATATATAGGGTGAACATGACTAGTGATTGGACAGTACTTTAGTCATTGGACAGAGCACAAAAACACTATATTTATTAAGGTTGCTTTAAAAACTACCTATTTTTGTGCTTTATCTAATGACTGGTACTGTCCAATCACTAGTCGTTTTACCCTATGATTTTTTTTTTGTTTTTTTTTGTGGCGGGTATTACTCTAGTTGTTCTATTTTTAAACGTTTTTTTTTATATTATCTGTGAACGCTTGGCCGTAACCAGTCGTACGGTGTGCAGGACAAGGCGTTGTACGACGACGACTTCGGCGACTCGGACACTGAGAAGGAACCGGACGCGTACCTCGAGCGCGTTAAGGCGGAGGCGAAGGAGCGCGACTCGGGCGACAGCGACAGCGACGAGAGTACTGACGAAGACTTCAATCCGGATAAGGCGAATGAGAGCGATGTTGCTGAGGAGTGAGTAATGAGTCGTGGTAATGACGTTTGGGTGATGGTAGCCGGTTTCGGTAACAGTAGCCTGTTTCATTGAAAGAAGTGATAAGGCGATTGAGAGTTAGTACTTTGGGCTCCCACACATATGACATAACTGGGAATTCGCATCGCAAATATCTGCGACAGAATCTATATCTTACTAGCTGTCTCGGCAAACGTTTCTTTGCCATATTAAGTATATAAAGTATTTTTTTTAAATTTGGTCGAAGCGCTAACTGTCGGACAGACTAAAATTAAAATCCGAATTTGAATATTATTTAAAATTTGACACTGCGATGGCAGCCGACTGTCGGATCCAATGTAAAACATTCCAAAATCAACAACTACTAATAAATTTAAAATTAATTAAAAAAACATTGTCCAGCGGACAAAATTGTGAATCTAAACCATTCCCAGATCCCCTTGAACACACACAAAAAATTTCATCAAAATTGGTCCAGTCGTTTAGGAGGAGTTCAGTCACATACACACGCACACAAGAAATATATATATTAAGATATATAAAATTCTCGTGTCACAATGTCAGTCCACGAACTCCTCCGAAACGGCTTTACTGATTTTTACCAAATTTTATATGCATATTCAGTAGGTCTGAGAATCGGCTACTGGGTACTTTATGTATTGATAAGTGCATTTGTTGAATAAATAATAGTAAATTATTACAATCTGAGACTGACGGCGACCATTGTTTGTGCGACGAGATAGCGATCGATGTTGCCATAGCGACATATAACTTATTTAGTCACTTCAATAAAATAATATAGGCGAAATACTTTATATTATGGCAAAGCAACGTTTGCCGGGACAGCTAGTAATATATAACATTCAAAGGTCACTGACTGACAAGTGACATGGTGATCTATCAACGCACAGCCCAAACCACTTGAAATTTGGCATGCAGGTAGATGTTATGACGTAGGCATCCTCTAAGAAAGGATTTTGATCAATTATCAATACTACCTCCAAGAGGTTAAAATACGGGATCAAAGTTTGTATATAATAATATTAATAATACTTTTTAACGCGAGCGAAGCCGCGGGCAAAAGCTCGTTCATAATAAAATAACATTGCGATGCGATGCGAATTCGCGGTTTTGAGCCTTTAGTGTCGTTTTGGTGATGGTAGCCGGTCTCGGTAATAGTAGCCGGTTTCAATGAAGCCAGACCAGCCCCCCTAGATAACTGCCAAAACGCTAACGCTAACGCTAGCGCTACAAAATGTATGCGATTTGACATAAACAGAGATTGGGGGCAGTCACGTAAAAGTGATAAGGCTAAGCGATGTTGCTGAGGAGTGAGTAATTTGGGTGAGTAGTCGGTTTAATTGAAACCAGTTACGCAGGAGTGATTTTTATAGCGCCCAAGTGGGTGCGCAGTACATATTCTCTCTTCCTGTAATCTCGTAATCTAATAGGACGGATGGCCGACGTGACTGATCTTTATAACATGGAATATTATTACCTTTATGACTTGTCACTTGTTCGTACATTTATGGCTAAAAATATCGTTATAATATAGTGTGTATTTTTATTTAAAAAAACATTTTTTACAGATATGACACAAATCCGTCTTCGTCAGAAGACTCAGATGCATCAGGCGGCTCAACGTCTAGCAAAAAGGAAAAGAAAAAGGAGAAAAAGCCAAAGAAAGCTGTTACTGTGGTAAGTAAATATTTCGCACAATTTGTAAGGCCGTGTTTCCACCTGCAAGCAAACTCGCGGAAGTCTTGTGTGAGTTTATTTCAATATTGTTTACATATTTTCATACTAATTCCTGCATTTTATTGCTGCAATAAATGTGCGAGAACCTCGCGGATAAATGCTATACGAAACTAGACAATATATCTGCGGTGACCCGCAGCGAGATCTGTCGCGAGTCCTCGCAGACATGTTTAAATATGCTGTCGCAACTACTCGCAGGAAGCGCTTGACAAATTGTCGCGACAGCACTTGCTACGGGGTTTACACTTGCAAGCTGCTGTCAGACAGACTGTCAGACACTTCTCGCGACAGTTGTCTTGCAGATGGAAATACGGCCTAAGAGGTATACCAGAGTTGCCTAGAAGTATAACTTATTAGTTATTAGGTAAGCGAATTAAGGTTTTTTTACCTGCACAAGTTCCATTTGAGACTGACACAAAAGACGAAAAAAATTATCATGGATGTTTTAGACATATTTTTGTTGTTGTCTCAGACCAAATAAAAACTCAAGACATAGCGCTGCGATAACAACAAGGTGAAGCCGATCGAAAGTACGTCAGCTGTGTATGTACACACTTACGCCCACATACGCAAAACGAAAGTACGCCATTTTTCGTCAGTATATATCGCGACTCGTTACAGCAGCACGCGTTTAGAAAATAATTTGTAAACACTTCAAAATGACGAGCTGTATCGTGAAAGGGTGTAAATATTATATCATATTTATTTCATTGATTTTGGGGTAATTTGAATAACATTGTAACACTAGCCCGCGCCTTGCGCGGCGCGCACACATGCTTAAAAAACCTGCTTCACGCGCGTTGTTCGCAGCGCTCTGTCTTGAGTTTTTATTTGGTCTAAGGTTGTTGTTAACTGCGATACCTGTGTTCTTTTAAACTTTCTAAGACAGGCCTCGCCTAGTATTCATAATAAACTATAAAATATATTTTGTAATATTACGTATAAAACATTTGTATATTTCAGTCGGAAGCGCCTCGCAAGCGCAAAGAAAAGTCCAAGAAACGCGAGAAGGATGCCAACGCGCCAAAACGACCGGCGACTGCTTTCATGTTGTGGCTGAACGAGAACAGACGGTCTATACTCGACGAAAACCCCGGCATCAAAGTCACGGAAGTAGCCAAGAAGGGAGGCGAGCTGTGGCGAGACTTGAAAGATAAGTCGGTAAGTAAACGACAGTTCTACAAGTATACAGCGAGTCGCCAAAATCAGCACGCCTGTCGATGTCGTCCAAATATTGGCAACGCACTGACCCCTTCGCCGAGACCATTTCTTTATCGCTTGTCTATAGAATCGCCGATCAAAATGTATGGAATTGACATGATCGTTAGTACGAACTACGAAGTAGACGTACGACTGGTCTAATGTCAATTCCATACATTTTGATCGGCGATTTATAAAGAAGCGATAAAGAAAAGTCTTTGCTACAGGCTCTGGTATTCTTTGAAATGACAGTTATTTCGCATTTCGCACCAAAATGTTAAAAGATCCTTGTAGGAATGTCGCAATATGAAAACTTTACTGGCCCATTCGCTATTGTGAAAAACTTGAAACAACGTAAAACATAAATCAATTACCTAACAAAGTAACTATAAAAATCCTCTAAGGTTTATAAAACAAGTTGTTATTTTAAATTATTATTATTTTTAACAAAAAACTAAAACCGACTTCCAAGGTAAAAACAATATTAACATTAATATGAACTAAAAAGTATTAAATAATTTTTGCTATCTAATAGTGCCTTTTTCCGAATTCGGCTAAACCTTGACCATTTCTGTACTCAATCTTCATTATTTTGAAGTCGGTACCAGATAGCTGAATCTTCAGTCCTCTGACAGAATATTTGAAACTTTTGGAACTGGCACCGACTTCAAAATTATGAAGATTGAGTACAGAAATGGTCAAGGTTTAGCCGAATTCGGAAAAAGGCACTATTAGATAGCAAAAATTATTTAATACTTTTTAGTTCATATTAATGTTAATATTGTTTTTACCTTGGAAGTCGGTTTTAGTTTTTTGTTAAAAATAATAATAATTTCACTCTTTTTAGTTACACTAGTAGGTAAACCTTCGCGTATATTTTACGTATCTTATTACACAGTTCACACTCATAAAATAATATATTATCAGTGAAGTGAACATACTCGTATTGTGCTAAGTAATTTAACAATTTTAATACTTCAAACCCCAAGCGGTCACCGGCGATTGCGATAACAATAGAAAGGCTATTGTGTCTCGTTTTTCCACGATCCAAGGATCTATCAGATAAAAAATTGTATAAACATGCATAGGATGTATCGTAGCTACTCATCTAATATATAAAATTCTCGTGTCACAGTTTTCGTTGCCATACTCCTCGGAAACGGCTTGACCGATTCTCATGAAATTATGTGAGCATATTGTGAGGATATTGGTCTGAGAATCGGCCAACATCTATTTTTCATACCAAAAATTATTTATATGGCAAAACAACGTTTGCCGGGACAGCTAGTAATATAATATAATATTATCATAATTATTGACAGCTGTTCTTGTAATCAAGAATTCAATTTCAAATCCATTCAAATCGATACTTAGTGCGCCATCTATCGATTAATAAGTATAACTAATTAAAAAGACACTTATTGACTTTGTTTTGTTTAAATGCTCGTTTTAAAATAACTTTATTTTAATTCTATATTTTGTCTATTAAAATTTTATAAAGTAGTAAGTATAGTATTCGATCTGTATATAAAGTAGTAAAGTATATTCGATCTGGCGTCTTCCGCCACGCGCCACGCGCGGCGCCGCGATACCGTCGCCTCCGCGGCGCTGACCGGTGTATATTTAAACAAAGTGTTGTTATACAGTATAAAATTATTATTATTATTATTATTAGTATATCCACACCTATGCCTTGTACTATTATCTATTCTGTGCCATGAGAGATTGGTGACCGTAACACGACGTGGTAATGATGAAGACGATGATGATGATGATGATGACGATGATGATTATGATGATGAATATGAGTTGCATAGTAGCATATGCTTTCTGTTCTTAAAACAACGCCGAAACTCCCAAACGTGTATCTATAAGGAGTCAGGAGTTCCCTCAGCATCTTCGAAACCATGGTATACCTTGACCCAATATTTGACTTTTTGGTAGCATATTCTTAGTACACTTCACATAAAACCAAAATCACCATATGTTTCCATATAAATTTCGAGGAGTTCCCTCGATTACTCCTGGATCCCATCATCAGGTCACCACTTTGTGAACATGGTACCAAATTGGAGTAAAACCAAATACAACAAAGCAAAAATTTCGAAAATCGGTTCACAAACGGCGGAGTAATCGTTGAACATACAAAAATAAAAAAAAAAAAAATAAAAAAAAAAAAAAAAAAAAATATCCACAGCCGAACATATAACCTCCTCGTTTTTTGGAAGTCGGTTAAAAATCCGTTCGCTGTATCCTACTAAAAATATAGAGGTATAAAGTCTATGTGTCGTTTATATACAGAGGATATTAAAATAATTTGATTTTAATTTCGTACAGGAATGGGAAGAAAAGGCAAGCAAGGCGAAAGAGGAGTATAACCAAGCTATGAAGAAATACAAAGACAGCGGCGCGGCGGACGAATTTAAACAGAAGAAGAAACAAGCTGATAAGGTAATTTAAAAATTGAATTTAGAATAAACTCATCATTTTTGGTTTTTTTTTTCCTAAATTACTCTGAATATGGCATAAGGTGTTATTCCAGACATTCACATACTTTCATACCAATCTTTAAGGCTCAATGTACATGTTTATGGGAACTGACATTATGATGAGTTATGCATTTCTTATTCAGTGTAATAAAGATTTAACGCCTCGTCTATTCGCGTAAGTAATGAAAGCATTTTTTAATCTTTTTTTTTCAGGAAAAGAAAGCAGCGGAGAGAAAGAAGGGAGCTGCCGCCAGCAAAAAGGCGAAGAATACCTCCGCCGGTTCCGGTTCCGGCAACTTCAAGAGCAAGGAGTACATCGATGATGATGACAGCTCCTCAGACTCTGACAGCGGAAAAAAGAAGGAAACCAAGAAGGACACGAAGAAGGATAGCAAAGAGGTATTTTGACGGCTCTCATAACTTGCATCTGATAATTGAAGTTATAAATAAAAAAATATGGGATTTATTTGCTTTCTTTAATGCCAGGTTTTGAGGTTTTTTGATCAAGGTTTATGTGTCGATTGGTTAAATTAGGTTTAGGTTTAAAGATTCTTTACTATCAAATTATAATTACATATTATTCTATGACACATTTTTATAAGCGAAGCAGAAAGTGGCGTAGCGCCTAGAAACGTGTTAAAACCCTACTTTAGTAGAAAATCATAATATCATGGTTTAAAAAAATATATACTTTTCAGAGCAAAGAATCTAAGAAAACAAAGAAATCGTCATCAGAAGCGTCATCGGGCTCCGGCGAAGAGAGTGGGAGCGGGAGCGGCAGTGGCAGTGATTAGACATAAGTTAGTCGTAGTTATTGTGATTATGTTGTATTCCATACCGTTGTCCACAGTGGCGTAACTATAGGGTGGCAGGGCTGGCAAAATGCCACGGGCCCCCGACACAAAAGGGCCCCGACTCAAGAGGCCGTGGGGCATGTATTATTTTCCTCTATGCCGTGGGGTCAGAAATTGTTGTATACATTGTTTTATTATCAACGTGACAATCTTGACTGATAGGGCCCCATCAATTTGCGACGGGCCCAGGATGTTATAGTTACGCCACTGGTTGTCCAGTAAAAAAATTGGCCACTGAGGTATTTTTATAACAGACCATATTATGTATTGTTTTCCGTGCCCTATTTGGGCACAGAAAATAGCATCCGGGTCATAATAATTTAATCTCAGATGAAAACTAGTGAAGTAATGTAAATCGCAGCCATCTTACCAGCTAACTTGACTCCTGGGCCGTTCGTGAGTTTTTGTGAAAAAAATTAAAAATGTCAAGCCGTAAAAGTTTTAAAACCATTTAACTGCGAGAATAATGCCGGCTGATTCGGCTAAGAGGTTTTACAAATAGGGCTAAATGAATAGTGATTGGACAATACTAGTTATTGGACAGAGCACAAAAAAACAATATTAATTAGGGTCGCTTTAAAAACTACCTGTTTTTCTTTAAAAAATTTTATTTTTATTTTAAAGCCTTTAATTGCTTTAAAAACAGGCGGTTTTTAAAGCAACTTTAATAAAATATATTATTGTGTTATTGTGCTTTGTCCAATGACTGGTACTATCCAATCAATTTACCTAAATTGGATTAATTTAAAAACACATTAAAGATTGAAGAACCTAAGTTATTTCCAACCATAGAATGAAATGTTTCAACCTTAACTAATTTCAACAATAAAGGCCTGTGCAAACGGCCGACAGAAATGTCGCCCAACATTTGCATTCTAATTACCGACTCAGGACTCTATCTTTATAATAGAGACGTTTTTCAACAATACACGAGTGATTTTTTCCCTGTATTGTATGTGTATTTTACAAAAATAGACTTAATTTTACAAGTGATAGTGTCCATAATCACAAAGCATGTTGTGGGCAATGGAAACGTTTTTGCGCCTTTTTTTATTTGTGAACCCCAAGAAGCTTAGTGAACCCCACGTGAACCCCAAAGTTCTCGGTATCGTTACAAGTATTTGAAAAAGTCACGAATACAAAAATCTCAATTTAAAAAATTACTATTCAAACTTTCTTGTTTTTAAAATTTTTATTCACATGCTTGTCAAGGTGTCAATATTTTGTTAAATGCTACAATAATTAATGTTATTTTGTAAGTTTGTAATAAAATTATAGTTCTTAATTAGTGTACCTAAATTGTTTCATTTAAATTCGTACGAAAAAAAATTGGCTAGAGCAGGGGTTCCTAAAGTGTGCGCCGCGTAAAGGCAAGAGGGGCCGTGACTCGTGAGTCGATCCTCTATCATTATCCGAAACCACAAATATTAAGAAATAAAATTATATCTATATATATAAAAGAAAGTTGTGTTAGTTACCCCACTTATAACTCAAGAACGGATGAACCGATTTGGCTGAAAATTGGTGGAGAGGTAGCTTAGAACCAGGAATAGGACATAGGATACATTTTGTTCCGGAAAAATGTACGGTTACTGCACAATATACTTTTATGATTTGCGCGTAAACTATTCAATCGATTTTGATGAATTTTGGTATGGAGATACTTTGAGTCTCGGGAAAGGACAAGGAATACTTTTGTTCCGGAAAAATGTACGGTTACTGCACAATATACTTTTATGATTTGCGCGTAAACTATTCAATCGATTTTGATGAATTTTGGTATGGAGATACTTTGAGTCTCGGGAAAGGACAAGGAATACTTTTGGTCCCGGAAAAATGTACGGTTACTGCACAATATACTTTTATGATTTGCGCGTAAACTATTCTATCGATTTTGATGAAATTTAGTATGGAGATACTTTGAGTCTCGGGAAAGGACAAGGGATACTTTTGATCCCGGAAAATGTACGGTTCCCGCACAATAAACTTTTATGATTTTCGCCTAAACTATACAATCGATTTTGATGAATTTTGGTATGGAGATACTTTGAGTCTCGGGAAAGAACAAGGGATACTTTTGGTCCCGGAAAAATGTACGGTTACTGCACAATATACTTTTATGATTTTCGCCTAATCTATTTTCATGAAATTTGGTATGGAGATACTTTAAGTCTCGGGAAATGTACGGTTCCCGCACAATAAACTTTTATGATTTTTCGCCTAAACTATTCAGTCTATTTTCATGAAATTTGGCATGGAGATACTTTGAGTCTCGGTTCCCGCACAATAAACTTTTATGATTTGCGCGTAAACTATTCAATTGATTTTGATGAATTTTGGTATGGAGATACTTTGAGTCTCGGGAAAGAACAAGGGATACTTTTGGTCCCGGAAAAATGTACGGTTACTGCACAATAAACTTTTATGATTTTCGCCTAATCTATTTTCATGAAATTTGGTATGGAGATACTTTAAGTCTCGGGAAATGTACGGTTCCCGCACAATAAACTTTTATGATTTTTCGCCTAAACTATTCAGTCTATTTTCATGAAATTTGGCATGGAGATACTTTGAGTCTCGGTTCCCGCACAATAAACTTTTATGATTTGCGCGTAAACTATTCAATTGATTTTGATGAATTTTGGTATGGAGATACTTTGAGTCTCGGGAAAGAACAAGGGATACTTTTGGTCCCGGAAAAATGTACGGTTACTGCACAATATACTTTTATGATTTTCGCCTAATCTATTTTCATGAAATTTGGTATGGAGATACTTTAAGTCTCGGGAAATGTACGGTTCCCGCACAATAAACTTTTATGATTTTTCGCCTAAACTATTCAGTCTATTTTCATGAAATTTGGCATGGAGATACTTTGAGTCTCGGGAAAGGAATAAGGATACTTTTTGTCCCGGAAAATGTACGGTTCCTGCACAATTTATGATTTTCGCTTAAACTATTTAATCTATTTTTATGGAATTTGGCATGGAGATACTAATTTTAATCTATTGTTTTCTTAATTATACCAATTCGAATTAAATAATCATCGTTAAGACAGGACAACGTCTGTCGGGTCAGCTAGTAATATGATAATAATTATTATGTACACAGTACCATCGAGGATGTTGATTCCTAGGCAGTCGATAGACGAACGTCATTTGGTCGAATATGTCAATTCAATGTTAATTGTGATCTGTCGGCTGGGTTTGACGTAACGCGACCAAACTACGTAGGTCCCCCGTCTGCCTAGGAATCAACTTCTCTTATAGCACTATCAGAGAAGTTGATTCCTATGCAGATCGGGGACCTACGTAGTTTGGTTGCGTTACGTCAAACCCAACCGACTGATCACAATTAACATTGAATTGACATATTCGACCAAATAACGTTGGTCTATCAACTGCATAGCAGCTGCAGGCTGTATCTGCAGAACAGTTGTCACGGAACCGTACGGTGCCGTGTGCAGGTGAATGTGCGAGGTTTCACATTATTGCCTTATATAACGAATACAAAAACGGTTGGAGAGTAGTGTTTTGTGTCGAACTCGACTGGAACTCGGTTGTCTGTAAAGTCGGTTTACTGACGATAGTTGAACGTGACAACGTCATAGATAGCCTTAAATGGAACGCCTCAAAGCGAGGTAACGCCGCATACTGAGCCACAGACAGAGGTCGTCGATATTCAACACACACACACAGTGTTGCCGTGGAACGTCACGGCTCGCCGCCCGATACTTTTTTCCCGTGACGGTAAAATAGGAAAGTAAAACTCATGCAGACGTAAGCCTACAAAAACTTACTCCACAGTATTGCTAATATTGTCAATATTTTAATAACACCTTATATATTGAATTAGTTTTGCCAGATTGAAAAAAAAACTATAAATATGCTGTTAACGTTATACTATTATTAAAATGTCTGTAGCGAACTTACTACTATCGGGTAAAAAGTAGCTCAAAAAAAGTCACAACTTTGTAATGTTTTATTAACATTGCTTAAGGGCCTACTGTCAAACGCTAGCCCCGCCTACACACAACGCTATCCTCCAATCGTGATACAATAATTCCATGAATCGTGCTCTCGGGCAATGTGTTTTAGGCTGCAGCTAATAGTGAACAATATCGCGTAACAACGGTTTCCGCATTATAGCACGAAAGTAAAGGTCGTAAATCCCAAAACTATTTTTTGATGATTACAGTTTAAAAACTAAATACAATATTAATATTTCCTTTAGCTATTATTAATTTATATAGTGTGTGATTGTAGTAGTGCAAGTTATATTTAATGACAGTAACGTTGAAATGCCCTAAAGGATTCATAATTTCGAAAAATAAACCTATCGAGTCAAAATAAATGAATCTTGTTTTCCGTTAGCTAAGTATCAGATAAATAATACAATGGTTAAATAAATCTCAATTTAATTTGAGTCAATCGTCTTCCAGGATCGTTATACTTATTAGAAAACACAGCAAAATTGCACAGTCCGCTCTTAAGACGAGGTAGTAATCAGTACAATAGCTGTTATTCTGTTACCTAACTTTTTAGCCGCTCCTTTCTTTTCTCAGAAGGGTGCATTTAGCTTTTGTAACGCAGTGCAGTCGCTAACTATTGTCATTTTAATTTATGACGTACCGTACTGTTGGAGTTGGACCTATGCGATGGGACTTGTAGATTTTGCTTAGGGGTTGGGATCGGTAACAAACGTACCTATATCAACTACTATCAACCCTCTGCTAAAAAACCGGCAAAGAGGAAGGGTTCCGGACAAAATGCGCTGTGGCCTTTTTTTAAATCTTGAGTTTTTTGACTATCTAAGAGTAAGTTTTGGTATTCTAAATAATATGTATTAACTAATCAACAATACCGTTTAATAAGTACATACATAAATTCCTGTAAGTAAATGAATCTAAGAAACTCAAACATGATTTTTACACGCGAGACCTTAATTAATAATGAGATAGAAAATTCTTTATTTGTACAAACTAAAATATAAAACAATATAGAAATCTGTACAAACAGGCGGTCTTACCGCTTAAAGAACTGAGGTTTTTAAAGTAGGTAAGTACCTACTTACTACGTGGCTGAAAGCGTTTTCTTCCAGACAACCTTAGTTTGGACTTTGGTGGTGTCGGTGCTGTTTTAAGAACAGAAAGCATATTATGCAGTATGCTTCTACGCAAATTACATTCATCATCAATTAATATCATCGTCATCATCATCATAAATAATTAAATCATGCATCGTCCTATGGACCTATATGCTGATCATAGCACAGAATATATAATATTACTAGCTGTCCCGGCAAACGTTTCTTTGCCATATTATAAAGTATATCGCCCGTATTATTTTATTGAAGTGACTAAATAAAGTATGTCACCATGGCAACGTCCATCGTTATCATGGTCGTCGTTTTTCTCGAGTTGTAATAATTTACTATTATTTATTCAACAAATGCACTTATCAATATAATTAGTACCGAGTAGCCGATTCTCAGACCTACTGAATATACATATAAAATTTAGTAAAAATCAGTAAAGCCGTTTCGGAGGAGTTCGTGGACTAACATTGTGACACGAGAATTTTATATATAAGATATCGCCCGTATTATTTTATTGAATTAGTGACTAAATAAGTATGTCACCATGGCAACGTCCATCGCTATCCCGTGACCCGCGTCACGGTTTTTATAGACAAATAATTTGCAATAAAATAAAATTGCGACTATAATTAAAGATCTAGGATAGCTCTCTTAAGTTGGAAAAAAGCACACGTCATATAAAAAAAGAAAACATTAAAATCGGTTAAGTAGTTTAGGAATCCATCGCGGACAAACATCGTGACAGGAGATTTATATATATTAGATTAGTTGTAACTTGTACCAAATCATAGGTAGTGCGGTAGTGCCCTTAGACATTAGCTTGGCCCGTCAGTCAGCAGATTCAACATGTTGACAGACCGTCGGTCGGCCGCGTAGGCTCCTCAGTCATCTTAGAGTCTAGACCAGATAAATAGGCTCATGGAAGTTTCGAAGTACAGTTTAGGTTTCTTATATAGTAAAACTCAGACTAAATTAAAACTCGTTTTTATTTGGTCTGAGTTTACTAGCGAGCGGCAGCGGACTACTATAACCAATTAAGTACCAATATTAGTTATAGTCCGCTAGTGAAGTTGAAAAAATCAAATCATCTTTATTTCGGACATCGGAGGCCCATATAACAAAAACCTTAAATCTAATATACATATTAATAATATATGTAATAAATACCTTATAAACTAACATACATATTTTATATTACTTATAAACTAACACTGTCGCTAATTTTTGCCGGCGACATGACTCGACGCTTCGTTCCGGAGTCTCCCCCGGAACCTCCTGTAGACTACATCCATCGGCCAGAACTCCGGCGCCTCGAAAGTCGACAGAAGATTCGTCGGTACTCTCACTACAAAGGAGCTAAAGTTAACGACATCAATCGCATACGTGTATTATCAGTCGCATCAATGTCTTATAATAGGCATGACGAGAGTGTCCACATTCCAATCTACACCGTTTTAACTATAGTCTCTTCGGCTAGCTTTGGGTTAAAGTCTAGCTCTTGGTTTTAGCCTAAGCCTTAAATCTTTAGTGGTCGGGGTTAGGTAAAGAGTTAAATGCTGGGTCTAATTAGTAGGATTGCATTGGAGGAAAGATTGTTCTAAGTTCTAACTTCTAAACTTATTGCAACTTAACATTTTATCTTGAAGATGAATGAAAGTTGGACAGAAGGTGTATTTTATTGCTAGTGCCTTAAGTGCTACACCTTATCCGACTGGAAATAAAAACTATTTCAGAAGATCCTGCAAAATATCAAATCGTAAACAAACGCATTCACAAACGTTGTTTTATTGGCATCCCTTTCCCTCGGACGTTTGCCGCGCTTTTTATGTTTTGGATACAAACGTTGGCGGGGTTTAAATTACGGCGCGAGGAACATTGCCTTGCTCTGTAGGGGAAACCAAAAGAGCATTATGCCTCATTTTGACATACTTTTTATTAGACGATATATAAAAATTGTTATGGAAAATGAATTTAACATCGTAAATCATGGTCTACATGTCTTATTTTATTAATATTATAGGTTTTTTATCCATTTTTCGGCTAAATAATTATTTCAAGTAAATGTAGGAGAAATATAACGTCAAGTCACTATAAACTTTTGCACTTTGCAATAAAACTCAATTTGCTTTGACAACAGCTTTTGATACGTCACGGATATACGTAGTACAAGGTGCAGCGACATTTTGATAAAGTTGGTAGCAGTGTCAAAATCAACCAATCACAGTCGAGATAGGTGGCGCTACGGTAGCGACGCGAGTGAACCCAAGCTAGCTCGTCTGGGAACATTGCTTCGAGCTCCATACATTTCCTTTTGGTTCTCTACGTCTGCAGTTTGGTTGTGTACTAGTTTAAAAATAATTTCAAAATTTTTGCCATCAGGTAAGTCTAATCAATATTTTAACTTATTTGATTAATTTTGTTATTCATTATAGTGGAAATAACTGTGTTATTCGTTGATTTTTCCTTGATTCCACGTTGGAATTCGTATTCAAACATGGCTATGCTTCGCCCATACTTTCCATAGTACGCGTGGGTATGAAGAAAGGACGCCCTATTTTTAATATTTAATTTCTCGAATCTTTTCCATCAAACGAATAAAACAGTTCTTCTACAAGTTAAAGTTGGATTGTTTTGGGATTATTTGGTAATTATGTCATCAATCGTAAATGCGTATTTTCAACGCATTTCGTGAAAACAAAATGGCTCGTACGACCCAAGCATAGGCCAGTGAACTCGTTATAAGGCGATAACTATTTTTAACAATTAATACGTAAATGTGCATTGGATTTATATGATTTTAGCTTATTTAAACGCGGATTTTATTATTAGTTCATGAAAATTCTTCCTGTATTACCAGCAAATGCGTTTCCCGCCAAAACGCTGTGCTAAGTATATCACAGAGTCGCGTGGAACCACGTTAGCGTCATAAGGGGCTCGATTTTCTCGCCTGTTTCACTACGCGTTCTTGTATTAACTAAAATTTGTATTCTTTTTCAAGGAAAAAAGTGAAGATGTCGGACAAGCCAAAGCGTCCCATGTCCGCATACATGCTATGGCTGAACAGCGCAAGGGAGCAAATCAAAGCTGATAACCCTGGACTGAAAGTAACCGAAATCGCAAAGAAAGGTGGTGAAATATGGAGGGCAATGAAAGACAAGAGTGTAAGCATAGTATTTTTATTCATTGATTTCTTTGTCTAATGTCCACTCGCATCATTCGCTAATAATATCCGGTATTTTACAGGAATGGGAGGAAAAGGCGGCACAAGCTAAGGAGCAATACACAAAAGACTTAGAATCCTACAACGCCAACGGAGGTGGTGGTGAGGGTGGCGGCAAGAAGGCAACAAAGAGGGGGAAGAAGGCAAAGAAAGCGTCACCCGTAAGTTTTAAAATTTATAACTTCAAAATTCGAATGCTTATTTATTTGGCCGGGTTACTAATAACTTGTTTTTGTTTACATGTAGAAGGCCAAGAAGAAGAAGGAAGAGTCCGAGGAGGAGGGTGATGATGATGATGAGGGCGAGGAGGAGGAAAGCGAGTGATCTCTCTTTGTATAAGGCATTTCTGTTCATATTGAATAATTTACTTGGACTTAATTTATTACAGAATAAAATGGGACTTACTTTCCAAAGTCTGTATTAGATCCATATTGGTAATGCTCATATTCCGATCAAATTGCTCCTATTATTAATTTGGTAATGTAATGATGAATATTTCAATTTCTGATGTCTACATGAATTATTTTGAATGTAGTATTTATTGAATTGTAATATTTTTTAGCTAAATACAGTGTTTGGAAAGTTTTACTGCAGGCTAAGGTTTCTAGGTCTCAAAAAAAATAATGTTAAGTGTTAGCATGTATCACTGGGGAATTGTACAGTTAGCCCTCCCTGTTAAGTTCGCTGTGACCACTGGATGCTCACCTTTTGAAATGTACCTCATGTGGTTTCATCAAAACTTTTGGTCTTTGTTTTCTTCAGCTGCAATATAATGCCATAGTGAATTAAGTTTTGGCTCCAGAGGACGTCAAGTTTTGATCAAACTACACCATTGTAAACTTAGAGACAATTTCATGATTCTTATTGTTAATTAAACCTACCTCTGTCATTGTAAATTTCAATGCTGATAAATGGTACCAAACTTAAGCGTATGTTTTAGGTATTTTAGAAAATTGATGTGTATGTTGTATTTTAGTTAGTTACGGTGACTCATATTGGTTGCAGAGACCGGTATGGTAGAGTATTAGTTATAGGTAGGTTTTCAATGTGGATTAGTCTCTGAAATTTACATTTGTGTTATTTTGTAATGAGAATAGCATTCCTCATGTCAAGACGGATTTTACATGTTCAATAAAAGTAATTTCATATAAGATTCTATTTTATAATTTGTCTTCTCATTTTTCCCTTTTATCTTCTGATCTTTTGCTGTAACGATTAGATTACTCTGGCGTAAAAATAACAAGATTGTCTACATTCTATGAACTAATGAATAAGTAAATAGGTTTATTAAAGATATTCGAAATTAAATAGTTTTTTTCGACAAACCCAATAATTTCCATCTGTTCCATAAAAACCCAAAACCTACCATTCATTCTGATAATAATTGATATTGGTACCTACACGAGGTCATTCATAAAATTGTTACGTAGTATACAGTTTACATCCTCTTTGATAAAATAGCATAAGTACGTCTCAGTACCTAGGTACTTTGACACTTCCGCCATCTTGTAATTTGTACATCGCCTTTTTTTATTAATAAAATTTTACGGGCCTGGATTCTAGTCCTTTTAGCCCAGTCCTTAACATATATTTCATTGTTTTTAACAACAGTCAACAAGTAAAGCGCTTATTCCATTTCACTAAATTTAGACGTCTAAATGATTTAGTGACTAAATTTAGTCAAGTGGAATAACATTTAGAAAGTTACTTTTTAAATGTTATCCATGTTATCCACTTGACTTAATTTAGTGAAATGGAATAAGCGCTTTACTTAACATTACACAGGGCAATGGGCATTACGGAATAAAGTTTTTTCCCAACATTTTTTAAAAAGCTATAAAGCTAAAAGCGGACACAAATGCGACTGGGCCGATTTGGTCGGGATAAGAGCCCGAAGTCCGAACAGACCGAATTTGGTCGGGTCCCGACCACCCGACCACGGCCAAATCGGGAAGTGTGGAGAGCGGTTGGCCCGACATAATTATTATTAATATTGGTCGGGCGTGGTCGGGTCGCCGGTGCACCCGACAAGCCGACTGCCCGACCGAATTGGAACGTCTGGAAGCTATGCCCCGACAAAATCGGCTCAGTCGCATTTGTAACGCCGCCGTTGTAAGACGTAATCATTATGAACGCTGTAATATGATGGATTATGAGCCGTCATTTTAAGAGCCAAAAATGGTGTTTTTGTATAGGATATATTTTTTATTTTATTTTAATATTATATTAATATTAATAATAAACATAATCAATTAAATATATTAATATATAATTACTATATATAAAAATAAAATTATTAAATATACTTAATTAATATAATTTAATTATATTTAATAATTATATAAGTATTTTATAATTATTAAAAAATTATATATTATCAAATATATTAAAGTAAGACAGACAGACGAACAGATAATCGGACAGACAGACAGACAGGGACATATTATATCGAAGTCTCAGTAATAGGGTCCCATATTTTTTACCCTTTAGGTACGGAACCCTAAAAATGGTTGCCGCAACCAACGCCATTTTAGCATTTTTGATAATGCCGGCGGCATGATTTGCTAGGCGGCAACTGACGGTTGGATGGCCGACCGTCGGACAATCTGTAGCAATGTCGGGATGGTTGGCATGTCAGCCCCGATTCGGTCGGGCCCGACCAAATCGGGACGTCTGTTGATACTATAAAGCTTCCAGACGTTCCAATTTGGTCGGGCGGTCGGCTTGTCATGCCCGACCAATATTAATAATAATTATGTTGGGCCAACCGCTCTCCACACTTCCCGATTTGGCCGTGGTCGGGTGGTCGGGATCCGACCAAATTGGGACGTCTGTTCCTACTATCAAACTTGTTAAAAAAAACAAGAATATGAAAGAAGGCAAAGAATACATCTACTCACATAACACTAAAAAAATAAAACTGTCAAAACAACCAAAATAATATTGAAAATGTTATAAATTGATAATTTTAATAATTAAAACAATAATTAATAGAATTAAAGAGACAAACAGTTAATTTTAAGTGTTAATTTTACCATCAGAATTACTCCTTAATCCAAGTTGTCTTGTCATTGCAATTTTCAGTGGTTACCTATACATTGCACTTGTAAACATAACCTTCTGTACCTATTTAAACATAATTTAAGCGACAAATGTCGGGTGACGGATCAACTGGGGCTGGTTCCCAGGTTGCACTAGTGACTGGGGGTTACGATCACACTATAAAGCTATGGCAGGCTCACAGCGGTGTGTGTTTGCGGACCATGCAACATCCTGACTCAGTGAGTATGAGAACAACATTAAACTTCTTGTAGCAGCAAAATACACGGTTTCCAAGGTCTTTCCTTTTGCGCGCTCCAAGTTTTATACACACTACATGTCCTTTAATTAGTTTTGTATTTACTAATCATTACACTTGTAGTAATCTTTCATTGTATCAACTCTATTACAGCAAGTCAATGATTTAGAAATCAATCCAAATGGACAAATGGTGGCTGCATGTGGCTACCAACACATCAGAATGTACGACCTGGCCAGTGCTAATCCAGATCCTGTCATCAACTTTGAAGGTGTGTCCAAAAACGTCTCCAGAGTTGGTTTCCAGGTGAGTAAAGATCTTACCAATTAAATTAATGAATTAAAATATTGATTTAATCCTTCGATTGGAGATTCTTGGAAATCTATGCCGCTTGAAAGTTGAAGTGTTAATTTAATCCTTCGGTTGTGGATTCTTGGAAATCTATTGTTATTCTATTGTGTCTCGCTCACCGTGAGCTTATGGGGCTTGAGGGGTTAAGTAAGCTCTAATAACATTTTTATTGATCACTTACTAAGACTATAGAGGGAATTAAAAACTTTGTTTTATGTTCAGGAAAATGGCAAATGGATATATTCTGGTGGTGAGGACTGCACAGCTCGCATTTGGGATCTTAGGTACTTATTTATTATATTTTGCCTACAAATAATGAAAACTAAGGAAGACAACTGTGTCAAACATTTTGTCCACAAGTCTACAAAATGTGACCCAAATACATGCATACTTAATGCATGTATTCAGTACACAATTTTGTGTTTTTATACAAATGACAATTATTGTCAACGGCTTTATTTCTTAAATTAGAATGTAAGTGTTTTGTAGCTATTGACATATTTTAGTGTGCGAAAAAGAACCAAATTCAATCTAAAGTATGGGAGTTACGTTTCCTTAGTTTTTATTATTCATAGTGTTTTGCTTACTTAGTTATTTAACAAGACTATTATAAAATTGTTGTAATTTTATACTTTAAATCAATAATTTTAGTGTCTCTATGTTAGTGTGTGTTTGTGCTTCAATAACATACCGGTATGCTATTCCAAGCTTTAACTACCCAATAATTTTAACAAGTTATGTTCCATAAACTATTTTTATTTATAAGATGAACCAATCCAACAAACAATATGGCTTAGTACAATGTTTATATGTTTTCCTTATTACTTTTATTGAAATAATTAAAAATATTTAAAATACTAGACATCAACTTCATTTGAGCAGAAATTTGTTTAACTCACTGTGAAAATACATTTTGAACTAAAAAAAACTCATCCATACCATATTTAATTTTGTTCAGCCTGCCTAGCATACGCCAACGAGTTATCTCACTCTCGAGATAATTAAAAACTACTCGTCTCATAATGTCAAAATCTCTATATTATCTCGACAAAACTCTATAAAAATCTGTTATTTCAATGATAGATCTATGCGGGAAAAAATGTTTGTCATGCTAGGGTCAATAGAGATGATGATACAAACTATCAAACATCGAGAAACAAGTAGAGTGAGATATCTCATTGGCGTATGCTAGGCATGATGTACTTAGATATACCTACGCATTCTCGCATTGAAATTATTAGTATGAATTATTAAACAATAGTTGATTTTGACTAATATTAGATTTTTTTAAAGGGCTGTTCGCCAGTTTCAATGTCAGAGAATCTTCAAAGTGCCAGCACCGGTCAATGCTGTGGCGCTCCACCCTGATCAGTCACAGATATTCGTGGGTGGACAAAGTGGCATCATACACATTTGGGATCTTAAGACTGACCATAATGAACAACTGGTGAGCTTGCATTAGAGATAATCTACGATAACATGGCGCGCCCCTCCAAAATTCAAAACATTTGAAGTGCGTTGTCTTGCGCAGTCGGCTAGTTATGATTAGTTGACCAATAAATCTTGGTAATAAGTAATATTAAGTGAAATATTACGAGTACTGGTTGATTGGTTCAATACTTACTACATACAAACTCTTTCGTAAGGATGTGACTACACACATTGAAACAGTAATTTGGAGGGGCGCGCCATGTTATCGTAGTTTATCTCTACTTTTTGTGACACTGCTGTTTAGCAAAAAAAAAAAAATATAGGGCTGCCATGTCCAAGAATAAGCTTTTGGCAAATTAAGTATCAAATCTGTTAGCCAAAAGCTGCTGTTGTAGGCCACAATTTTATTGAATACCATTCCACTGCTCAGTCTGGTCAGAAAAAGTAATAGTAATTTAAAATATTTGTATGTACTATTTCCATAACCCACACCAGTTGGACTGCACTGAATATGATATTTTGAATTACAACAAAATAGTTATTATGTGTTGACGCATAATGTTACAATATTTTTATCTCAAAATAAAAAAAAAACCCCAAACTTTTTGCCTTCCACCAGTTCGGGAATTATAATTAACCCGGCGAAGAGAACCGGCGTAAGAAACTCTCATGGAGCCATCTTTTATCAAAAAGATGGAAAATTTTTCTTTTGGAAAAAATATTGAAAGTATTATTAACCCATCAATCGTGGCAAAACGAGACACAATAGCTTTTTCATTGTTATCGCGGCCGGATGTAACCGCTTGGGGCTTCATGAATTAATATTATTTCTTCAAACTGTGAAGCAATTCTTTTCCCTCTTAGATACCGGAAGCGGAAGCGTCCATCCAGGACATAGCTATAGACCCTGAAGGAAAGATGATGGCGGCGGTGAACAACAAGGGCAACTGCTACGTGTGGTCGCTGGGCGGGTCCGGGCGGGGCCCCGTGCCGCGGAAACACCTCGCCGCACACAAGAAGTACGCGCTAAGGTGTACCTTCAGCCACGATTCCACGTAAGTTGCACGGGTTATGATTTTGACTTGTATGTACTATGTATGGTTATGGAGGAATTAGAAAATATGAGATGTCAATAGAAGCCTCTTGATCGTCCGCTGGTTAGCGATAAACTACTACGATAACATGGCGCGCCCCTCCAAATCACTGTTTCAATGTGTGTAGTCACATCCTTATGAAAGAGTTTGTATGTAGTAAGTGTTCAACCAATCAACTAGTACTCGTAATATTTCACTTAATGTCATTTATTACCAAGATTTGTTGGTCAACTAATCATAACTAGCCGACCGCGCAAGACAACGCACTTCAAACGTTTTGAATTTTGGAGGGGCGCGCCATGTTATCGTAGTTTATCTTTGACGTCGATGTCGATGACGTCTGATGTCGATAAGTTGGTTAAGAATTTAAGATGGCTGCAGCGCCATCTATCTAGTGCGGGATTTATATTTTTTATAAGTGTGGTCATACCTCTTTATTTCCACTGCCCCATGTACGAAATCTGCCGCCCCAAGAACGCTATCGCCGTTGCATATAAGTACGGGCTATTTATAAATCTCGGGCTGGAGAGAGAGAAAGAGGTTAAGCTTTGTTATAACGTCCATACTTCAAAGTGTGTCTGTCTGTCTGTCACCTCTTCATACCCAAACCATTAAACCGGTTTTGCTGTTTGGTATGGAGATACTTTGAGTCCTGGGAAAGGACATAGGATACTTTTTATCCCGAGAAAATGTACGGTTCCCGCGCGTTAAACATATACTGTCGCAACGGAGTTGCGGGCGTCACCTAGTTTTAAATATTATGTCCCAAAAATATTTTAAGTTGTTTTAGTATGTAGGTTAAAGTTTTTGAAACATTTTTGTTCTGGATTTTATTACAAAAACTCATAATAGTCGCCGGTTACACGGTCAAATTTTCATCAATCTGTCAATTTGATCGTGTACGCCACGGATTGATGGATTGATCGTATTTTTAATATGAACTTTTTCCGTCAATCAGATTGATGAAAATTACGCCACGGATTGATGGATTGATCGTATTTTTAATATGAACTTTTTCCGTCAATCAGATTGATGAAAATTTGACCGTGTAACCTGTGACTAATTATAATATGTATAATGTATATCCGCAGCATGTTGGTGACGACGTCTGGCGACTGTTCGGCGCGCGTGTGGCGGACGAGCGACTGGTCGCTGCTGCAGGAGCTGCGCCACGACGCCCAGCGCTGGGTGTGGGACGCCGCCTTCAGCATCGACTCCCGGTACCTCTTCACAGGTGAGAGAGAGGGAGAGAAAGAGAGACAATAGAACCGTTTAAAAGAATAGGAATATTAATGGCGGGATTTTTATCATTTTTAATTGGGTTATGGCAATCAGACAACTGATGTATATAGAATAATTTACATAGAATACAAAATGCTTTATTTGTACAACCTAAATTAAAAACAACACAAATATTACTCACATAAATAAATCAAGACTTACTGCGAGTTTCTTCAAGACAATCTTTAAC
Organism: Polyommatus icarus; assembly: GCA_937595015.1. Lineage (NCBI taxonomy): Eukaryota > Metazoa > Arthropoda > Insecta > Lepidoptera > Lycaenidae > Polyommatus > Polyommatus icarus. Next base: position 5,143,005 of record OW569333.1, on the reverse strand, counting down.
TTTAAAATATAATGAAAATAAAGGTGTCAGCAGTTTTTAAGCGTGTGGGAATATGTGCGTGGACTGTGGAGGCCAAAGGAAGATCTTCCGACCGAGCGAGGTGGTATGCTCGGTCAGGCCGAAGTCCACGTGATACATTTCAGCAGTCGTATATATAGCGACGCGCTCAGAAAACTTCGATAGCGCGATGCAGGAATGTTAGGCGAATTGTGGGTACCGCCACAAGCGTTAAGAGATAACAGATAAAAATATGTTTTGTTGTACGATGTACAGACTCTTTCGCATTTTAAAAGTTTTTTATGTATTTTACAGGTTCTTCTGACAGCTACGCTCGTCTGTGGAACCTGGAAAAGGGTACGCTGGAGAGAGAGTACTGCGGACATCAGAAACCTATCACGGCACTAGCCTTCAGAGACCACGCCATTTGAGAAACTATAACATAGTTTACTGTAGTCTGTTTCAAGTCATTTAAAGGCCGCGGTACACCGAAATGGCAGCGGCGAGGCGAGCACTTTCAGTGTCATATGATTTTAAACTTTATCTTTATTATTGTAATACATAGTATCGCTTGAGAAATCACCGCCCCCGGCGGCCGCCAGCGGCCACGGGCGGCCGTAGACTTCTCAAGCGATATTATGTTATATGTATTACAATAATGAAGATAAAGGCATAGAGTATGCATGGCTGGTCTCTGATAAAGTTTAAAATCATATGACACAGATAGTGCTCGCCTCGCCGCTGCCATTCCGGTTTAGTGCGGCCCTAAATGTAAACAAAGGTCAGTCAGAATACAAAGCTACTAATTTAAGGCTTCAGTCTCAAAATCAGCAGGCAGCGGGGCGGAAGCGGCAGCGCGTTTCAATGTACCTCTTATAATCTTATATATAAAAAACCGGCCAAGTGCGTGTCGGGCCACGCGCAATATAGGGTTCCGTAGTATCGCAAGTTTTTGATAATGTTTATGATCAATGAACGTACATTTAAAGCGTGTTTTACACTACCAACAACATCATATCAGTTACTTTCAAAGGAATTTGAACGAAAAGGTCCTTTATACTTCGCCGAATACATTTTTTTTAGTTAATCGACTATTACTCAATAACTTATGAAGTCTTCTTAGCCGTGATAGTTTTCCTTTTAACCCATCAGTCGTGGCAAAACAAGACACAATAGCTTTTTCATTGTTATCGCGGCCGATGTGGCCGCTTGGGGCTTCATGAATTAAATTCAGTATATTTCCTACTCCCGTGAATTTTTTGACATTTCCAGAACCAACCGTTTAGCTGGTAGAAGGGGGGGGGGGGGACACTGGACTCTAACGATTTTTTCCACTTTAAAACTTAATATTTCACAAACGGATCCCTAAATCGGAAAATGATCTATGAATACTCGCAATATTTTCAAAAAACCTATTCAACAACACCCCGCACGATGGGGTGGGCGCGAAAAATAAAATCCTTCCCCGCTTGATGTGTAGGGGAGGTACCATAAAAAATATATTTTTTTACGATTTCATGTACCATTTTGTTGCCATCACTAATATGTGTATTCATGCCAAATTACAGCTTTGTAGGTTCTATAGTCTCTGAGTAAAACCGCGGACAGACAGACAGACAGACAGACGGACAGACGGACGGACAGACGGACGGACAGTCCGAAACTATAAGGGTTCCTTGTTGACTACGGAACCCTAAAATGGATTTTCAAATATGTTAGTCGCGCTAAAACTTGAAAACGGCTGTAGGGATTGGGCTGATTTCAGTCTTAAAATATTCGTTGAAGTCCAGGCAGTTCGGTTATCCCCGAAGTTTAGTCCTGGTCGGGGGAGGTGTTATATCCATGTTAGCTTTTTCCCTTACCTAAGCCATATCCAATTTTTTTTATTAAATAAGGGGGCAAACGAGAAAACGGGTCACCTGGTGGTAAGCAACTACCGTCGCCCATGGACACTCGCAACATCAGGAGAGCTGCAGGTGCGTTGCCGGCCTTTTAAGAGGGAATACGCTCTTTTCTTGAAGGTTTGCAGGTCGTATAGGTCCGGAAAAACTGCTGGTGACAGTTCGTTCCAGAGTTTTACAGTGCGCGGCAGAAAGTTACGCGAAAAACGCACTGTGGAAGACTGCCACTCATCAAGGTGATGAGGATGGTATGTTTTTCGCGTGGGACGATGGCGAAAAGTTGCAGGTGGTATGATTCCGAACAATTCCTCAGAGCACTCCCCGTGATACAACCGATAGAGGATGCAGAGTGAAGCTACATCTCGGCGTAATTCCAAGGGGTCCAAGCTGTTTGAAACACTAATATTCTTTCTCCTACTCCCTTTATATAAACATCCTCCCATGTTTCCAGTCAGTCTCCATCCATCATATTTCGTTTTTTGGTGTCGGGTGTACGACAGACAGTGTTTAGTTTATTTGGTTGTGTACTGTATCGTAACCAGGTTTTTCTGGCATTTGGACGGTGAACTTGTTTTGAGTGTCATCATTGACGTAATGTGTATTGAATTGAATAGGTCTAATTATTCTGGAATTGTTATTGTTGTTCTTGATTTGTTCTGTACCTATGGTTATTGTATTCTCGCTTTCTGCAGTTTTCGATGCTATGACCCGGGTTTTTGCAATATCTGCAAAATACCGTTTGTGGCATAGGCGCACGAATAGGTTGGATTGTTGGATTTGTTGGTGTTGGAATTTTCTTTTGAAACATATTTTGAATCTTTACTTCGCTAAGTAAACGGCTTCGTTCAGATTTTGAGGGTCCCTACACCTAACCATGTTTGATACATGAACGTAGAAAAAAAGGCAGACGGAGTCTTGTTATATACAAAACTGTGTCTTCACTTTTCTTCAGAGTTGGCCACGCACACATTCTGACGCCTGTCAAATAGTATGGACCAGCGCAAGAATGTGTGCGTGCGGACCGTGTACATACAGCCAGCTGGCCGACTCTGAACGACACAGTTTTGTGTATGGTGGCACTCCGACCGCCTTTTTTATACGTCCATGGCTTGATAATATATTTGGTTTAAGTCCTAGTAAAACGTGTGTAAGGCTAAATCCTCCATAGAGGCTTCTCTACCAGGGAGTTCTTTCTTATACTTGCTAGCAATTGAGATTTCAGTTAGTAATTTTGATAATGAGGTTTCGATTCTTGATGAATATTGGTGAATCGGTTCATTAGGTAATTATTTGCAATTTTGTAACTCTGCAAGTAAATGCGTATACCTAATACTTTTTCTCTCCGAATTGGGTTTGCAAAAATTCTTTCAATTGGGACCAGTTAGAAAATTCTTTAATAGATATTGCACTTTCTGCTTTACTCTCTAGTTGGGACTGGATATAAAATATGATATTTCTTTGACTGTCATTTCCGATAATAATTGGATTATCGCAGTTTGTTATGAATGATTGAAGTTTTTCCCGGAAACCATCGTATGGTTTGGGTTTACAGATTTAGGATTTAGTACTGATTTAGCAAATGTATTGGATTTAAAACTGACTTAGTATTTAGTATATATATTTAGGAATTAGCACAGATTTTGATGATTTTTGGGTTGGAACTTGAAACACCGATTTTTTACAATGGTTTTGTTTCACTCGTATTTTCACTTTGAGTTTGAACACTGAGCACTGAATATAGTTCAGTTTTATTAACAGGGCGTACGGTCTGGGACTTTTAAAAATCCCACCGCTGCCACCAATTAATGTTATGGGGTACTTTCTAGACCCCTTTTTTAAAATGGATTTATTTTACAAACTAAAAATAGAGAAATAGAAAAACACAGAATTAGTAATTTCAGCACACGACCGTCAACGAAATTGGATGGATGGAGATTGGAGACTGACTGGGAACTTGGGAGGATGTTTATATAAAGGGAGTAGGATTGCTGACAATGGAAAGAATATGGATATGGCTTAGAGAATGGACAGGGATAAAGCCTGTTGAAGAATTTTTTAGACTCGCTTTGGACAAGGAAAAGCTTCGGAGCGTGACTGCCAACCTTCAGTGGACGGACGAGAGAAGGGCACTGGAAGAGAGAAGAGCCTCTTTGGCAAGATAGTCGGCTCTCTCGTTAGTCGTTTCCGTCCAAGCCAATATGTGATTTGATACAGTACCATCTGATTTCCAAGTTGTTCTCTCTTATTAGGCATTTTATTGCAACGGTCACTCGGTTGATACTGTTGGGGTCTGCTATCGTCTGGAGGGCCGATCTTGAGTAGGAGGCTATGATAGCTTTCTTTGCTTTTATTTTTGTTAGCAAGAGCTCTTAGTATCGCTGCCAATTCTGCCTTGTACACGGGACAGTAGTCTGCTAATTTGGTTTTGGCTGTTTTTATTTCTTTGTTGATCAATGATCATCCAGCAGCTGACGGCAGCTCCCACTTTTCCCTCCAGTTTGCTGCCAACAGTGTACAGAGTTGGGATTGATTGTTGTAGTTACCGTATTGTCGGGGATTGAGGCCGTCTTTTTCCGAGTTCCCGTAGTAGTCTCCTGTACAGGATCTTTTCATATACCTTTCCCAGGATTGGAAGCAGACAGCAGTCCTATCGGTCTATATGACTTCGGGTTGCTGTGTCTTTTCCCGGTTTCTGTAGTATGATCATTGATTATCCATTCTTTAGGCAGGCATTGAATTAGGGCTACCATTGTGTTCGGGCTTGCTCTAAGTGCATTGTACCAAATATCTGCTGTTAGGCTGTCGTTACCGGGAGCTTTCCGGGTTGAGGTCTTTAAATGTCTCTATTTCTGTTATAATGGTTAGGTCGTCATAGTAGTGTGGATTTGACTCGTCATTGTTTATGGCACCTGAGATGTATTTGTTAGCTTCTGTTCTAGTCAGTCTATATTGTGTCGTGTCGCTTTCATGTCTGTTTGCTGATTCGTATGTGTTAGCTGATTCGTATGCCTTGCAGTGTGCTGTGTGTGTCATTGTTTTCCAGTAAGTAATTGTTCTTCTCGTCCCTTTTTGGTTGCTTTCATTATTCTGTATATTCTGTCCCATAGGCTCTCTCTCTCGTGACGTACAGAATTTCTTCTAGATAAGCCGTTTAGTACGCCGCGCGTCGCCCGCTCGTTGCACCGCTGTTTTCGAGGCATATTCATATAAATCTATATAACGCGCCGCTCCCGCCCCGCTGCCGGCTGATTTAGAGACTGAAGCCTGAATGTCACTTATCCACTGCGCATTAGGGTCTACACAGACGGACTGCATATCAACTGCAATCCAGTTGGATTGCAGTTTGAATGCAGTTGACACGACTGCAATAGAACTGCAAGCCAAACGCGCAGTCGGCGTGCTGTTCACATGACTGCACGCCGACTGCAACTGAACTGCAATCCGACTGCGCGTTTGGCTTGCAGTTCTATCGCAGTCGTATTGTAGTCGTGTCAACTGCATTCAAACTGCAATCCAACTGCAATTTGCAGTTGGATTGCAGTTGAAATGCAGTCCGTCTGTGTAGACCCTTAGAGAAATACAATAAAGCTAATCGCACATTCGTCAGCACCGTACGCGTCGAACGCACCGCATAGTTCACGAAATGCGACGCGTACGGTGCGGATTGCTGGTGAATGTGCCAGGTTTCACATCATTTCATACCACGAATAATGATTTAAAGTTCAGTAATCCGACCACTGAGTTAGAAATACACTCATTGGCGTACTAGGTTTGTCCCGGTACCTGTTAATACGAAATGTTATTAATATACAGGATGCAATTAAGGGTTGGACCTCATCTGGCAGCACGGTATCGACTTTTTCCGTCGCCCTTTCTCTTTCTGCCGCTTAGAACTGCCATATTTGCTAGAGCGAGACAGAAAGCATAATTCGATAGTCTCGGTCTAGCAAATGGCAGTTCTAAGCGACAGAAAGAGAAAGGGCGACGGAAAAAGGAGATTCCGTGCTGCCAGATGAGGTCCAACCCTAAACCTTAAAGTAGGTAAATGTAGGTGAGTGAAAGAGGCAAAGTGACAATGGACGAATTCTAAGTTTGAATTAGGAGAGGAAGTACAGTGAAAATAAAATTGTGAAAAAAAAGTATGTATGCATGCTTTTCTTTGCCGTTTTGTTTTCGATATGTAACATATCTCTTTATTTATTATGCAAGGTAATATATGAAAATATGTTGTATATTAATGGGGAAATCACTAGACACTAGATCAGAATTCTATAATGTTTAAGATATGTATTGCTATACCAAGGAAATTATTGCATCCGAAAAATATAATACAGACCAAAATAAATCGACACTAAAGAAGTTGATGTCTAAAGGCTGGCCGCAAACCCCGTATTCAGAATTCCGACGTTCGTTTAGAATTTAGTTCAACGAACACGCCGTCCGGCTTGTATTTGAAACGTAGGTCGGATTTCTTTCCGTACGGAAAAAAGACTAACGTGTGCGGCAGTTATTAGGCCGGCCACATACACTCGGAATTCCGTTTCGAAATTCCGAAACGGTATATCGATTCGGAAATTCCGAACGCAGCAAATTCGTACAAATCAATGACTGTCACACACGTACAGTAGTTTTCCGTACTTTTTTTTGTTCCGTATACTGGTTCCTTATACTGGTTCCATGCAGTCGGATTTCCGAATACGGAAAACGTATATGTATGTGGCCAGCCCCAAGAATCTTATAAGGCTCATAAAAATAAATGAGAATAAAATGTTAGTTCCTAATGAGAGTAGTGACGCCAATAATCCTTCGATAATATTTCTAGAAATAATGATCTGTATTAAATAAAAATCAAATAGCAAGCTCTTCTCTGCTACTGTACTGTACTGAAATCGGTCATTTTTGGTCGATAAATAATAATTGTTTGACTGAATACAACTGCCATCGCATTTATATTGTAAATAATTTTGTATATAGTCATTTGGTGTAAATAAAATTTGATAATGTAATGTTAGTTTTATTGGCCAAAAAATGTGTCATTCTCTACAGAGTGTAACAAAACAAAGTGAAAAAAATTTTGTGTATGACGTATGTGTCCCTTTTTAGGGTTCCGTACCCAAAGGGTAAAAACGGGACCCTATTACCAGCTATTACTAAGACTTCGTTGTCTATCTGTCCGTCCGTCTGTCTGTCTCCAGGCTGTACCGCGAGAACCGCTATAGCTAGAGGTCTGAAATTTTCACAGATTGTGTATATCTGTTGCCGCTATAACAACAAATACTAAAAACAAAATAATATTTAAGGGGGGCTCCCATACAACAAACGTGATTTTTCGGCCTTTTTCGCTCTATATCAATAATAACAAGAGGTAGGCTCTTGATTTTTTCACTCTTTTGTTATATCTTGTGTAATTTAATATTTTATAATAAATTAATAATATAATAATTTACAGTAAAATAAAAATCCTAAGTATACAAAAAATAAAATTTTTGCCTATTTTTGCTCTGTATTGGTACGGAACCCTTCGTGCGCGAGTCCGACTCGCACTTGGCCGAATTTTATATATAGAGTTTACTGTGAAAGTAGCAGCGCTGCAAGAGTTAATTATTATTAGAATCTAAATTAACTCTGGCAGTCTAAAGTAGCATATAAAAATAATAAAGGTAACTTTTTATTTTATAACCGACTTCCAAAAAAGGAGGAAGTTATATGTTCGGCTGTGGATATTTTTTTTATTTTTATTTGTGTACGTTCAACGATTACTCCGCCGTTTGTGAACCGATTTTCAAATTTTTTCTTTTGTTGTACAGGGTTCAACCCCAATTTGGTACCATGTTCACAAAAGTATTGACCTGATGATGGGGTCCATGATTAATCCAGGGAACTCCTCAAAATTTATATGGAGACATATAGTGATTTAGGTTTTATGTGCAGGATCCTAGGCATATGCTACCAAAAAGTAAGATTTTACACCAAGGCATGCTATGGTTCCAAAGATACTAACGGAACTCCGGATTCCTTATAGATACAAATTCGGGACTTTCGGCGATGTTTTAAGAACTGAAAGCATATGCTACTATGCAAATTACATTCATCATCATCATCATCATCATAATTATCAGTACCATCACACGATGCATCGTTATGAGTTACGACCCTATTATTGGTACTTTTCATAGTCTTTTCGATCGATACTCGAGTTTGTCGAGTGATTTTGAAAATTATATTAATGTTGTTACAAAGTAAATGATTTAAACTTGGTGTTGTGGTTACCAAGTTGGAAATTTGATCTAGGAAACACCTTGATTGGGACAAAATATATAGTTATATTATTGTAGCTTAAAGTAGTTAAAGCATAATATTTTATTATGTTGAGCTGATGAGTTTACATACGGAAGTTTTATAATACAACGAAAGTCACTGAACCAGAAGCCTCTTATAGAGCCTTCAGAGATAGGCGTTTGAACATTTCAGCATTGGTTGATGAACTCTAAGCATATACAGGGATATATGCTTGGAATTCTTTAAGAAATTCTAAAGTGGTAGTGATCTCAGAATAATAAGTTTTCATATGAAAGTTTGGGGGTTTCATCGTTGTTTTAAGAATTGAAAGTATGCTACTATTCAAAATTCTATTCATGATAATTCAGTAACAATATTATAGTAAATCCATACTGATATTATAAATGCGAAAGTGTGTCTGTCTGTCTGTCTGTTACCTCTTCACGTCCGAGCTGCTGAACCGATTTGGCTGAAATTTGGTATAGACATACTTTGAGTCCCGGGAAAGGACATAGGATACTTTTTATCCCGGAAAAATTTACGGTTCCCGCGCGATAAACTAGTTTTGGCGCAACGGACTTTGCGGGCATCATCTAGTAAGTAATAAATAACGACGTGTTATAGTAGACATTTCATGACAGTTGAGTGCGTATTAGATTAACAGGTCTGTATATTTATAGTAGGGTATGGCTCATGGCTTTTGAGACATAGCATAAAACTTTTTTGAAAACTGCCTGAGCATAGTTATTGTGATAGTTTCATACCTAAATCCTATATAATATCTACAACTGACAGCTTATACTTATGTTTACCGGTAAATAACTAAAAAGAGTGAAATTATTATTTTTAACAGAAAATTAAAACCGACTTCCAAGGTAAAAACAATAAGTAATAATAATATGAACTAAAAAGTATTAAATAATTCTAATTCTGTAATAGTGCCTCTTTCAGAATTTGTCTAAATCTCAACTACTTCTGTACATACTAGCTTCATTACTTTGAAGTCGGTACCAGTCCCAAAAGTTTCATATATTCTGACATTGACTGATTAAATTAGCTGGTACCGACTTCAAAATAATGAAGCTAGTATGTACAGAAGTAGTTGAGATTTAGACGAATTCTGAAATGAAATAGTGCCTTTATTAAAGAGTTAGAATTATTTAATACTTTTTAGTTCATATTATTATTACTTATTGTTTTTACCTTGGAAGTCGGTTTTAATATGTAGTGCAGTATATAAACATTAGTCCATTGAAATGTTACATTTGCTTTGCATTTATTAGAGGACGCAATTTTATTTTTGGAATATGTTGGGGGGGGGGGGGGGGGGGGTCAATAGAAGCTTAACCTCAAGTTTGTGGGGTCGCCACTCTTGTCCCCCGGCCGCCATCTTGAAAAAGGGGACGACAACACTATTTTCGTGATATTTCGGAAACTATACGTCGTACAAAAATTTTGTGAGAATATAATTTGTCGCAAATTATTTAGCTTACAAATATGTTTATATAACTTTTTAACCTAAATTAAAAATTTTAAAAGTTATAAGCAAAGAAGTGTGATTTTTTTTGAAAACGTTTATTATCACTTTTTAGCTTTGTTTAATACATTTTACAATAAAATTACCTTAAGCCAACCTTGTAGATGAACTTTTGAAAAAAAATCCCCCAATTCCCCCGATTTCATGAAATTATTTTTCTGGAGATGCAAAAGAAACTGTGGAACCGTGTGTGGCGGCAGAAAAGCAGGCCTGAAATGCTTTATAGTATAGTAGGCATGTGTAGACTAGTATAGTAGGCATACTATTATATAGTTTGCACATATTTATGTAGTGCAGTAGCCATACTGTAGACTGTGGCTGCAGAAAAGTAAGCCTGAAATGCTTTACAGAATAGTAGGCATACTGTAGAGCATTTTTGGCCTGCTTTTTTGCAGCCACACATGCTTTCAGTTTCCTTTACATCTGCAGAAAAATAATTTCATGAAATCGGGGGGTATTGGGGGATTATTTTTTTCGAAAGACCATCTACAAGGTTGGCTTAAGGTATTTTTTTTGTAAAATGTATTAAACTAAGCTCAAAAGTGATAATAAACCTTTTTTTAAAAATCTCACTTTTTTGCTCATAACTTTTTAAATTTTTAATTTAGGGTAAAAAGTTATATAAAAATATTTGTAGGAAAAATAATTTGCAACAAATTATATTCTTACAATTTTTTTTACGACGTATAGTTTCCGAAATATCACGAAAATAGTGTTGTCGCCCCTTTTTTCAAGATGGCGGCCGGGGGACAAGAGCGGCGACCCCACAAACTTGAGGTTAAGCTTCTATTGACCTTCCTAAGATGTCCATTCCAAAAATAAAATTGCGTCCTCTAATAAATGCAATATTCGGTCCTTAAATTGTATTGTACATTTCAATGGACTACAAGACGAAAACACAATTACTGAAAAAATGCTCGATAGTTTCTTTTTTACAAAAAAACTTGTTTTAGACACATTTTCGCTTGGATCTTCGAAGTTTGCTGTCTTTTCTTTAGTATTTTTTAATATCTAAAAAGGCATCAATTGATAAAACCTAAATTTGATCAAAACACTTTTTTCATAATCATTATAGTTCGTGTTTTATTCAAGTAAAACTAATTTGGCGATGAATCCGCGCCGTCCTTTTTCATCTGGCATATGGAAGACGGGCGTGAGTGTGAAGAGAGAAGGACGATGTTTGATTTTTTGAGTCAGGAGCTTTCTTAAGTTTTCCACCTACCATCACCATTACGCAATACAGTGATTGAATAACCCGCTGCGACGTGCGTTCTTTTCGTCGCAATTTAAATTCGCACCACCGTGGTAGCTGAAAGTGCAATAAGCGTTTAACAGCCTTGGACTATGTGTGTTATCGTGTGTGAAATCAAAAGAACAGGAATCCAAAAGCCGCCTTTAGAAGCAGCTCCAGATAAAGGTTAGTGCTGTGTGCTTTTTGCCTTAATATTATTCTTTTACACAACATCTTTTTCGACTTAGACGTTTATAGGATCAATTATTGACCAAACTATTTGTCAAAAGAGTAGACGCCGAACGCCAAACACATTTAAAATTACATAAAATATAGAAAACTTTAATACCTATACCCAAATATAAAATGTGCCAGAATGATATAATTATTTTAAGTGTACAAACGTTATTAGTGAAAATACGAGGCGAAAAAACCATAATTCGTTACTGATTACGATTAGAAAATTAAGTTCAACGTCTACTCTTTTTTGACAGGCAGGCTTATTTGGGTGTGGAACCAAACTCCATACATAAGCAATAAGTATACGTTTATTCTTAAATAATAATTTATGACATTTGTATTGCACAACAAATCGAATTGTTAACATGTATAAATGCAGCTTGTGCCTTCACAAGTATTTGCAGATTAGCATCTTAAAAATAACTTTGTATGAGTAATAATACAATATTATCCTAAATCTTGTCTTTACATTCAATATTAGATGATGAACAGCAAGGCATAACAAATACTCAAAGAAACCATGTTTAATTATTTATAGATCAGAATATATAAAAAATATGTAATACATAACATTGAATAACCTGTGGTATTTCTATCCTATCTACATTTCTAAAAGGATTAATATTTTTTTACCAATTTGAAAAAAAAATATATTTTTTGTAATTTGTAACGCGATCCGCGGTCTACACAGACGGACCGCATTTCAACTGCAATCCAACCACAAATTGCAGTTCAAGTGCAGTTGACACGACTGCAATACGTTCGTCTGTATATAAGGACGTATAAGGAACCTAAGACAATGGAGTCACCAATAGGGTGTTGAAATGATGTTTTTAACTTTAATTCCACATTGAGTTTTCTTGGGGAGTTATTGTTCGTGCGAGCTCCGAGAAATTGGCATTTTCTGATAAGAGTAGACCTGCTACTTTCCGCTTCTCAAAGTACGAATCTGCGACAGGCTTTGGCGGCATAGTAAAATATCTGCTGCCAAAATATGTCTGTTGCATCAGATACGCAGTCAACTTGCCGATTTTAGATAATTCGCGCGCAGAGTAAATACTAAATAGTTACAATAACTAAATGCTTATTTTATACTGCTTAGCAATAAAAATATATAATTTTCTTTTCATAAACTCAAGAGTACTTTGAACACAACTTAAAAATATTTTTATAATAACAATACCTTATGTCTTTGCACATTGGAATGTTTAAAACTAAATAATTAGACTAGAGCCAATTAAATGCAATACAATTTTTATACATTCTTATAAACACTTTCTATCAACTAAGTACAATTTTAGTATATTTTTCCAGTCATTTATAATGTGCGTCAAATTTAAAATATTTTGTGGGACAAACACATTTTACATTAACTTAAGTCAGTTTGTCGTGAATGAGATCAAACATTAATAAACATAAAATTCCATCTTTGTATTTTCAGTCCGGATTCAACTTTGGATTAACAAAAATGCCTAGACTAGAAGTCCTATTTGCAGACTTTTAAAAACATCCAACATATAGCATTTTTGCTAGCTAAATGACTTTTAACTGTTAAGTAACTTCTTGAGTGCATAATGATTTTTGTTGCTATATAAGTACTTTTTTGACGCAAATCAAATATATAGCAGATTGCGGGCCTACATTATTTTGTCAGCTGGGTTTGATATAACCCAACCAAATAATGTTAGTCCGTCATTATAGGGGCCACCCATAAAGTATGACACACCTAAAGAGGGGGGAGGGGGTCAATCAAGTGTGACATAGTGTGACAAGGAGGGGGAGGGGTCCTAAGTTTTGTGACATCACATTTTAAATTGAATAAATATAATCTAAGTGACATTTTAAAACGGTGGTTATAATTTTTACACGACTAAAATTACGTGACGTCACACTAGGGAGGGGGTCTCACAAATGTTACCTGTGACAAGGGGAATGGGGGGGTCTAAAAATCATGAAAACAGTGTGGCATACTTTATGGTCCCATATGTCTCTGTATCGCTTCTTCTTATGCCCCCTTAGACAAAGTATCTTTCGTTAAAAACGATGACGAAATTCGTTATCAAAATGTATGCGGTTTGAGATAAGTCACCGCTAAATGACATTTCGCTTGCGAAGACTAACGTCAAATCCCATACATTTTGTTAAAGAATTTCGTCATCGTTTTTAACGAAAGGGACTTTGTCTACGGCCCATGGTATCTGTAAAGTATATAAGCTTCTACTGCTCTTACCACTAATCCTGCAAGTGCAACTCGGCCTGGCCGATTTCTGAGACTGTTTCCTCCTCAACATTATATGTGATGACGAACTTGAGAGTGAGCTTATCTTGGGCGGGCGGATGCGCCAGTAGCAGGAGCTGGGTGAGGGCGGGCGGCGGTAGAAACGGGTTGTAGGCCGGCAGCCTGCTTCCAGATGCTTCTAGCAGACGGACTTTGCAACCCTGAAAGTTTCAGTTACGGAAGTTAGTTAATCCATACTTATATTAATTATTAATCCATCAAGCCCCGTACGAGCACCGGTGATCGCGACAACAATAGAATACAATGGCATTTCCGAGAATCTCCGATCGAAAGATTAAGGCTGCTTTTCCACTAAAGCGGAGCGGAGCTTAGCGGTGCCCGAATTGACCAATCGTGCTATTCCAGCGGAATGACAGCGAAGCGGACCGAAGATTTCGAGCATGGTGATTGGTCAATTCCTGCACCGCTAAGCTCCACTCCGCTTCAGTGGAAACGCAGCCTTATAGCTACAAGCCGAGATTTTTGACGGCTCGCGTCGTCACTCGTCACTAGATCTAGAACTAGAACGGCCGGCGGCGGCGCGCCGACGATTTGTGGTCGGCGGCGGCGGCGTGCCTCAAATGCGACTTTCATCTGTTTTTAGGACTCCGTACCCAAAGAGTAAAAACGGGACCCTATTACTTAGACTTCGTTAACTAAATTAAACAATTAAGCGTGTCTCCTATTCAAGAACCCAATTTTCAGCATATTTTTGCTCTCTATTGGTACGGAATTCTTCGTGCGTGACACAGCGAACATTTTGTTATTCTAAAGACGACGACAAAGGCGCCATTTTGATGTAAGCGTATATTGCTCCTCTACACAATGGACCATCGCCCATCAATATATGGCGCATGCGATGGCTATACAATGGTTGTAATGCATCTACACGATGGCCGCGTTCAGTTGTGATCTAAACGTCTTTCAGGATGGACATGTAAGCATTAGCCATTGCGGCAATGCAAAACGCATATTTTTAAAAATTTTATAATTTCACCAGATAACCTAGTAAACTTCGTATCACTTTCCCTCCTAATATGAACCTTCCCTGAACTTCTACGAATAATTATTTCGAGACTAAAATTAGAATAATGATTTATGGTTAATGATGATAATTATGAATGTAATAGGTAATAGCATCATATGCTTTCCGTTCTTAAAACAACGCCGAAACTCCCAAATTTGTATCTTTAAAGCGTCAGAAGTTCTCTCAATACCTTCCGAAAATTGGTATACAAGATAGGTCAGTATGTTACTTGTTGCAGTAGTGCAAAATGTTACTTGTTGTTAGCATATTAATATGATGCTGAGAATACTTCCCACGAAATCGACGTCACCACATGTTTCCATATAAATTTTGAGGAGACCCCTCGATTACTTATGGATTCTTTCATGAGGTCACGATTTCTGTGAACATGGTACCAAATTAGGATCCCTATAAACCAAAAGAAAAAATTTGAAAATTGGTTCACAAACGGCGGAGTAATCATTGAACACAAAACAGACGGACAGATATCGAAGTATCAGTAGGTCCCGTTTTTACCCTTTGGGTACGGAACCTTAAAAACGAACATAACAGTCATAACACTTCCTTCATTTTGAGTCGGGTAAAATTTTAGCCTATGTGTATTCTGATGTGTAAGCTATATCATTATATAGTTTTATTAAAATCCGTTCAGTAGTTTTTGAGTAAAAAAATCGGTTGTCTGTAAAGTCGGTTTACTGACGATAGTTGAACGTGACAACGTATGACGTTGTCACGTTCAACTATCCTTAACCCCTTAACCCTCGCTTCCGAATCTCTATAAATAGAAACAAACTTTTTCGATTGTAACCTAAAGTTATTTCGATGTATTTCTTTCAAATCGACCTATGCAAAGAACAAAGTTCTATTTGAATATAATATCACCAAAGTACTTTTATTGTATTTTTTACTGCTATCGGACCTCTACATTTTATAAAAAAATTAAAATTTAAAAATGTTACGTAAAAACAATAGTTACTACAAGTGTCACCTCACTACCAACTAACTTCGTGTAGCAAGATATCGACAATTGCAGCACTTACGTCAGCGACTTGTTGGCCCAGCGGGACAATCTAGATATCACAGCGCCAAGTTCCAGGATCGCGTCCACGCGGCGGCAATACAAACTTTTCGCTTTCTTTAAAAAACATATTGTAAATGTACTATAGCATATAATATAGCAGCAGTCCACGCAGACGCATCGCTCACTCAAGTAGGACTTAGGAGAGAGACGGATGTCAAACGCTGCCGAACGCAAAGGCCGATTGTGCTTCCTTGTCGCTCGTTCCGCGCTCTCGCTTGCACTTCAAGCCTTATATGGAACGCCTCAGAGCGAGGTAACGACACATGAACTGTCATGTTTTTCGGGCGCGCACCCCATATCGAATTATAAGACGTTATCACGCCAAAAAAGTAACAAATATCCATACATCCATATTCCATACAAACTTTCGCCGTTATAAATCTATGGACGCTTCACACCACGTCAGTCTGGTCCTGAAGGACTTGTGTTACGGGTACCAGACAACGGAAATATATTTAATACTTTTATACTATACATATATTTAAGATTTTTTTTATTATATGATACACATATTTAATATACATCCATGACCCAGGAACTATATAAACTTTTTGTTCCGTCGGCGGGACTCGAACCCGCGACCTCCGGCTTGAGCTACCAACGCGCTTACCACTGCGCCACGGAGGTCATCAAAATATTAAAATATTTAAACTTCATTCATTAACCACTCGCGCGTCGCACTCGCACCATTCCCCAGTGCCGACTATCGGCAGGTGACGCTTGACTAGTTAAGAGAGTTGAGACCACGTACTCGTCAATTTTGAATGAAATTCGGGCACTGCAGACTGTGGTATGATGGGCCATGTGTAGATGCGTTCCGCCATCGTTCCGCAATTTTTAACATATGATTTAAATGATTCACTGCTGTTATTACACCTTTCATCACATAATTCATATAATCTTTGCCTACTTATTTTAATTCCTTTAGTTGCCCATTCAATAAATCTGTTTTTTTTTATTATCGATTCTAACTGTTTTAGAAGTAAATACTGTATTAAATTGTGTTCTTATTACCTTAAACAAATTATTAAAAGCTTCATCTGAGCTATTTGATCTACCCAATGACTGAATATTTGAATTTAATTTACTTCTAAATTGCTCAATACGTTTTGTAGTAACAGGAACAAACACAAGATTGTCCTTTACGTTATTATCGCAATTGACATTAAATGATGCTAACTGTCCACAGTGATCAGAGCTTAACTTATTAATTATTTCCTTTTTATCGGGAATGAGATTTGTAAATATGTTATCAATACAAGTAGCTGTAGTCTCACAGACTCTTGTAGGTTAGGCCATTCCCTTTGATGTGCGGCCGAAAAACTGACATCGACGCCATTCCACGAGCATCGGCCTCCGACACCACTACGTTCTCCACACGCTGGACCTTCGTGATGGTCCACTACAACGGGCCATCGTGTAGAGGCGCTATTACCATAACAACGAGTTAGTTCGTACTGAATACTCATTCATTGAATCTTATTCCAGATATGAAAATTGTATTCCAGAGTGGAAGACGCTGGGAGCTGTGTCACAGTCTTAACTTGACTTAGTATTGAATGATTTACTTATTTCGTATTGAAATTATCTTAAATATGCCTTATTTATAAGCTTTTGAATGTATAATTATGATTTGAAAAAAAAATCTTTCCTCTCGCGGCGTCGGCGCGGAGGAATTGGCGGCGGCGCGCCGGCGCGGCGCTCATATCTACTCGTCACCTTGACTGACCGATGATAACACATCTACATATAAATTAAAATTACTATGTTAAAGCATAAATCAATAGGCGTGATAGTTTTCCCGTAAAGTGTATTACAAAATGTAAAGGTTGTGGGATATACTAGTGCTCACTTTGCTCGTCCTGATAACCTCATATTTTAATACCTCTTCACGCCCAAACCACTGAATCGAATTTGTTGGGTATGGAGATACTTTGAGTCCCGGGAAACGACATAGGATACTTTTAATCACGCAGAAATGTACGGTCCCCGCGCGATAGACAAATCTTGACGCAACAGAGTTGCAGGCGTCATGTAGTCTTTAATATATTTTATTCAAATATTATCTTCTTTGGTACTTTACGTTTAGCTTTCAAGTTCTTTTTGAAAGATACAAAGCTAGTTCAGAGCATAGCAGAAACCGCGCGGTATATTTTGTAAGTCCATTGTAACACACAAAAGTTGTGTAAGTAAATCGTATAGGACTCAACTCCCAACGGCGCGGTTCCCGATGTGAACTGAACTGAAATCAATTACAGCTTTTTAACAAAATATTACCTTTGGTGGCAAAGCTTGGAACTTATAGTCAGTGATGGGTGTAGTGTTTTTGCTGGTCGTTGAAATGACAAGAACATTAACATCAGGCCTCGGTTTGTTCTGGCAGTAATGTATGACCACACTCACTCCTTCTGTCTCCTCATACACTGTGAGCGGAGGTACTTTACTCGGCTTGACGCTATTTAGAGTCAAATTAATATCCGTCAATGATTTAATATCACTCTTATTCTTTTCCCTTTCTATTTCCTTATTTTCTATTTTTTGAGTGTTTTTGGCATCGTTTTCTAAAGGCACCCTCAAATCTAGTATGTTGTCTATTGGGCTGTGTCCATTGTTTTGAGATCCATTCGTGAGGTCGCTAATATCGACCATAGCGTCGTCGTTTGGCTTTGAACAGTGAGCAGGTGTGGTTTTCACTTCAGATTTAGTTGTGAAGAAATCGAAATCCAAGAGGGAAGTTGCATTAGTTGCTTCCTGTTTTGGACTGGATTTTTCTATGGCATTCATTGGTATTTTCTTAGGCTTTTTGCTGGAAAAGGAATACAAATTAAGCTGAGATACATGTATTAAGTCGTAATTTTTCCAGTAAAGTGTAGTGTATTAACTAACTTACTTTGTTTGTTTGTTTTTACAAACAAACAGCCCTAATTATGTTAGGGGGAAGATTTAAATAAAGAAAAAAAAAACTTACTTAAAATTGTCGAGACGTTTAGCATTTTCAGGTAAGGACTGTTTAAGCATTTCTTGTCCCAGACTGTCTAAGTCTTTCCAGCCTTCTTTTTTAATGCTCCTATCGTCTAATAGTTCTACATCCTCTGTAAGGTGTAAAATTTTATGTTATCAACAATAATTAAATACCACCAATTATATATTTTGAACGTCTTGAATTGTATCAATTAATGTTGTTATCACTTTTAGGGCCTCCCACACGTACAATAACCACAACCACACCACGTGGTCGGGCGTATATTTTGCGTACCCCATTTTGCAGTCGTTGTCGACCACTTTTGTGATACCGATCACATATGGCAACCACAACGTCGCATCGATGCAACGACAGTGCGCGCACACCGCCCGCGCTCTCCCCCCCTCCGTTTCATTGACTTTCGTTCGTAACCACATCGCAACCACGTCGTCATCTTGTCGGTACCACAACGCAACTTCAAAAAGCTGCAGTGACACCATTCACACGTAACGGCTGCTTGGCGGCATTTTGTCGTTGCAACGTGGTGTGGTGGTGGTAAGTGAGGGTTGGCCCTTATTGCGACATCTTACCATTACTCATTAAATTGACAGGTTTCAATGGCTCAGCAATGTTTGTGGCTGCATCATTTGAAAAGATATCTCCTAGGTCATCAATAGCTGTAGGTTTAGGGTGACTAGGCACATCAGCTCCGGCAAAGTCTAGAAGTCTATCAGAGTTTGTATCCCCTTCATCTTTTGAGTCCCTCTGTTTACTCTTCTCGGCAACAAATTGCTTATATATTTCAACTACTTCGTCAATTACATCACTAGCATAAATTATGTCTCCTGCAAAAACGTATAATTTAAGTAAATAATAAATATTGTAAACCCTAAGAAAGCCACTAAACATATTAACATAAGTGAAAGTGTTTAACAAGAGATTTTGTAATCCATAAAACTTTAATTATGTTTAAAAATTAATTACCAATTACTTAGGTGACTGATATTTTAATTAAGATCTAAAAATTAAAATAATCAAATAACACAAAAAAATCATTTTAATGAATATAAATAAACTAGAATTTAACATATTATTATGAAAACATACCAAGGCTTTCCACACCATCAGTAGACGCTATTTGCTGCAACACAGGCCTGAGTCGGACACAGCTCTCATACAACTCATGAATCAACTGCTCCTCATCAGCTGAAGCATCTGCCGCATTCTTCAACAAATCCTTCAGCAACTCTGCACTGTCAAATGCCGCTAACACTTCTTGTGATCTACGAGAGTTGATTTCCATTCTGTGTTCATCCTGTAATGGTTTTTAATTACATTTAATCACTTTTCCTAATTTCATATCGACGGTTAATAGGAAGTAGGGTATAAGTGCCAAAAAGTGAAATGTTCAGGAGAGCCGTTTAAAGTTTTGAGTTTAAGAAAAACTGACGTATCTCTGTTATTTATTGACGTATCGTGAAAATTTAAACAGTTATAAAATGAAAAAAAAATGGGCCTCTTACCGGTATAGTTAGTTTTAATGATTTGGCGCTATTTAAAGTGGTTTTTGTCGCTTATAACAATTGCTTTAAAATTTCGAATGAGGTAATATGGCATAAGAGACAAATGACAAAAAAAATATTAGAGGATAAGAAGCCTAAACAACATTCTGATTTCTTACATCGCAAAGTAAAAGGGTACACGAGACTAGACGATTCATAACTGTTATAGGAAAAGAAGGATAACATACTTTTTACAGGTCGTGTTATGGTCGTTTATTAGTTAATAGAACACAAGTAACAGTAGACTTTCACAAAAACTAGAATTATAAGACTTAAGTGACACACATGTGACACACAATGTCGTTTGAAAGTGAAGGAAAAGAAAAACATCTGGCGACTGGCATTGCGTGAGTCTATGGAAATATGTTTGAAAAAGGTTGTAGGGTATAACCGACAGAGTAATATGTAAATAAATTTTGGATATATAGGGTAATAAGGTACAAGCGCCAAAGCTATGATCAATTACGAAATGGAAGAAGGCTATAAACGACGTTTCAAATTTTTGAGAGAATTGCTTAAAAGATATAAGCAGCCGAAGGCTGTAGACAAATATTTTTTGCAGGAGTACAAGCACCTTTACAGACAAACTGACCTGAATTTTTGTCGGTTACTAAAAATACTACTAGGCAAATGCTTTTTTTTGCTAGGGCATAAACGCCAAAAAAACTCATCGTAGAGCTATGAGAGTGAGCGCATTTGAAAGAGCGGAAAATTTTAAGTAAGATGGCATTTAAAACTCATTTTTGACAAAAAATGTCGCTTATGCCCAAGTACAATACCCGGCAATAAATATTGCACATCGACCTTTGGAAAGAGACAATCGGCTAATTTCGGTTTCATAGAGCGTTATCTTTGTAGCACACACCTATTTGACATTATGTCAGTCGTTGTTCAAATTCAATAGAGTGCAGTCGCGTCCAGTTCAAAATATATATCTAGAGTTGTTAACACCCCTAAATTTGCTACAGCTGTAATTTTCCAAAAGAATTAAATACGCAAACATAATTTAAGAACACGCTTTTTTATTTTATTTTACCCGAACCTAAAGCCATAACTTATAGAAAATTTGGTGTATATATACAAAGAATAATAAAATTGTCAAAAGAAGCAAACCATAATTGTTTTAACAGCTCCTAATATATACCGGACTTTTTGTATGTCGTGCGTAAGAGATAACGCTCTACAAAACCGAAATTAGCCGACTGTCACTTTCCAAAGGTCGATGTGCAATATTTATTGCCGGGTATTGTACTACTTACTCTCTATTACTTACACATAATAATGTCAAAAATGAGTTTTAAATTTTTTAACCGTCGATATATTTAATGGCTTCTTATATATATAAAAATTGATTTTCAATTGTGTTGGTAACACTAAAACTCGAAAACGGCTGAACGGATTGGGCTAATTTTAGTCTTAAAATATTCGTAGAAGCCCAGGGAAGGTTTTAAAGTGACACAAAGTTCACCAGGACAGCTAGTAATATATAAAAATCTCATCATTAAAATCACATGATAAGTAATTAACATTTTGCATTCAACTTACTTCTCTGACCATAGTTTTGATTAATCTATTAGCATGTTGTAAATCTTCAGGCTTTTTGCTTTGAAGAAGTTTTTGCAGCAACTTAGATTTCTCTTCATCCTCAAATATAGCACTTTTCCTCGGCTTCACTGCTGGTGGGTCCTCAGTGACCAAAGGAGGCAGAGGTTCCTTTACAACTCCTTGACTTTTGAGCATATCAAAGGCAACTTTAAATTTAGTTTCTTTAGGATACTGCTGTGACCATGCTTGAAGAAGCTGTAATACCTACAATTAATACTTTTTAGTTTATTTCCTTCTCATAATAAAGATGATTTAATATAACCTCTCGAATACCGGGATGTCAAAATTCTATTGAGCCTCAAATACCGCATTCTATGGAGCCATTTAAATAAAAAAAAAAAATTTTTTTCAAGTTTTACAAAATTGCACAATCAGGAACTAATTTAGTGCATTTTTTTGTAGCCAACTTCATACTCTTAAACATAATGCATAGAACAAACAATATTAAATCTTATACACACTAAAATAAGTTACAAATCAGCGTGAGGTCGAGTGCATCAGGTCGCTCAATATCGAGCCGGTGGTACACAGAGGTATTTTTTCAGGTGGCTTGTTACGGTGTCGGTAGGGTTCAAGAGGTTAACGCTTCAACTCCCGAGCTGCCACATGTGGCCGCGAGAACAATAGATTTCCAAGAATCCGCAATCGAAGGATTAATTAAATTTATAATTGGCAATTTATCTCTCTCACAGTACAACAAATCTACAAAATAGGATTCTCCTACTTTGTAGTTTTATTGTACCGAGAATGTATCAAACCATAAGACATGATTTTGATGCGATGAACTATTGTAAGATTAATTTTCGACGATAAGAATCAAACTACTGTTTTATTCAGCATAAACTCAAGCTGTAACATACCATTTTACGGACGCCGGGCGCAGTCTGGTCTGCTAAGTACTTGGGCGATACGAGTTTTATCATTTCGTTAAGGAAGCGGAATTTTCCAACTTCGGCGTGAAAGCTGGCATCGCAGCGTCTCATACATTGATCCAACATTAATAGCGCTAGATGGGCTTCCTTTGTATTGCGCGAGTGCACGCGAGCGGCTAGGGCTTGTGCCGCTAGCTGGGGACCATCTTGTGAGTCCCGCATGATCGCGCAGAACGCTTCCACAGCCGCAGCATCAGGTTTAGGCAGGGATTCATGTGTCGCTTTTACTTAAGGAAAACAAATGATTTTCTAATAACAATTTGTAAAAGAGGCAATTAATAATTATAGAACAACAATATAATTTACTTACAAATCAATGCTTCCAAGCTTGTTAAAGTTATATTCATCTTTTTATTTAATTTATTATGTACGAAACCACAAACATTATCAATATTATTTTTATTATTTTGTTCAATTGACATAATATTTTACCAAATGTCACATCACAGTGTTGCCAGACCTGATCAAAACATTTGCCCACGCAGGTTGTTAAAATTGCCCTTTTTGACAGAAAATCGCCCTTAACCAGTAAAACAAATCCCTGTAGGGGAATCTAAATAACCTTAGCTTGCCACCCTCACCTCCGCGACGGTAGCGAAACGGCGAAGCCATATTATATAATATTGTGGGGATAAATGCGTGGCGGCCAAAGGAAGATCTTCCGACCGGGCGAGTTGGTATGCCCGGTCAGGCCGAAGCCCACGTGATACACTTCAGCTGTCGTATATATACCGATGCGCTTAGAAAACTTCGATAGCGCGATGCAGGAATGTTAGGCGAATTGTGGGTACCGCCACAATATTTTTACTGGTATGTAGAAATTGTTTAAGTTAGGGTCAGTAGAGTTAGGCCGTGTAGATTCAGAAGCTTGTCTCTACAGACTACATGAGATCTCATTTGTTTTTCACAGGGTAAACCTTAGGTATGTGGTCGTCTCGGCAACCTTTTACAAGAAATTGGTACTTTTAACCGACCTCCAAAAAGGAGGAGGTTATAAATGTTCGACTGTTTATATTTGTTCATATTCTATATTACTTCACTTAAAAATCGCGGGTAACACCGCGGGGAACAGCTAGTTTCATATCATTTTATATTGAGTTGATTAGATACTTCTCTCTTTAATGTTAAATTACGTAATTATTTCATTCAGAGTGTCATAATAATATGATATACTTAGTATAATAGTATTGTTACTACATATATGACATAATGTTATTATTACTGTAATTTTGTTTCAGTAAAAAAATACTATTAGTATTTGTTTTCAAAATTGCCCATATTTTACCGATTCCAAGACCCTTCCGCCCTTTTTGCCCTTTTTCCAAAATAATCCTAAAATTGCCCATGGCGTGGGCAATTGCCCACGGTCTGGCAACACTGTCACATCAGTGACATTTTTAGTTTTCTGAAAATTGACAGTTATTCCTCTTCTACTTTTTTCAGGTCAAAAACGGGGAAAAGTTAAAACGACTAGTGATGGCCGATGGGCGATGGGACAGTCCAGACCAGTCATTGGACAAAGCAAAAAAGTAAAACACAGCCGAACGTATTATCATCTACTCGTTTTTGGAAGTCGGTTAAAAACTACCTGTTTTTAAAGTAATTGAACGCCTGAATTTAATGAAAAGCATTAGTTTTAAATTAAAGCAACCTTGCATTATTGATTATAGTGTTTTTGTGTTCTGTCCATATAGGAAAATAATACACTCTGTCCAATGACTAGTGTCTAGCCCAGTGGTCCCCAACCTTTTTTCATGCGGGCCACAAACATGTTTTAGTCTTGGTGTCGCGGGCCGCAACAAAAATTTTTAGGGTTAAAAAATAACATTCTTCGAAATTAACGATTTAAAAGTGGAAAAATTTAACGAGTATCACGTAGACTACAACTTTCTAATCTTGTTGAAATTCACGTAGTCGTGAATTTCAACACGCGGGCCACAAATAAAATCCCGGCGGGCCGCGGGTTGGGAACTTGGGGATAGCGGGACTCTAGCCGATTATCGAGTACGGTACTACGATTTGCGAAACGCAAAATATAACAACAGGAATAAAGCGAGATGTCTTTTCGCAGCGTATCGGTGTACTAAAGGCGTAAAAAGCTTATTTTGTTGCCTATATAAGGTTGTATGAAGTTGTAGCGTTGTAAAGCGCTTATTCCACTTATCCTAGCTAGGTTCCTAGATACTAAATCGTTTCCGATTTAGTCAAGTGGAATAACATTTAGAAGCTAGGATCCTAAATCGGAAACGATTTAGTCAAGTGGAAATAATGGAATAACATATTTTAGAAAGCTAGGATCCTACCTAGGAATCTAGCTAGGATAAGTGGAATAAGCGCTTAATAGGTTAGGCGTAAGCTGTACAGTGTACTATAGTGCGTTTCATCGAATAGTTCCTTTGACGTCATGTTGGCATTCCCGTCTGTCAATAATGTAAACAAGGTTGACATGTTCTGCGAGTTTTCATAATTTTCAAAGAATAAGGATTGGGTAGAACTTTGGTCAGCGTGTCACTGAAAGGGACAGGAAGAAAAGTAGTTAGTGTTACCAGTAACGAGGAATATGAAAAAATTACCCACGGATCTCATAATTATTATAAACTAGCTACTTACCGCAACTACAGCTGCGTATATTAAGGCTTATTACATACTGTTGACGTCTAACGGATGCATTCAGTAATCATCATCTATCCAAAACTAAAAGCTGTTGATGTTTTACTTTTTATAGGTGTACCAGAATCTGATGGCAAAAAGTGAGAAAATAAATTGACTCTAGTCTCTAGCAATACCGGGGTAATTGAAATAAAACATTTTGATCCTTTTCTTTTAGCAGCTAATCTGTGCATTAAACATGCAAATATAAAAATTTATCCAATGATTTAGGATATTTTTCGATAATTTGCTGTCAAAAATTGCCCTCAGATTCTGGTAGACCTATATTAACTTACCATAAGTAATTACTCCCTCACTTATTAGTAATAATTGTAAAATGTGATACAATGTGAATATTTTAATCGTGTGAATAATCCTTTTTTAATATTATTATTCGACATTTAATAATTAATACTAGCAGTGGCCCGCGGTGTTACCCGCGGTTTATTCAGTCAGTAGTGACAGTGTTAGTTTTTTAGGTATATATAAAATATGTATGTTAGATTTAAGATATTTATTTTATAATTATAATATGACGTATGTTAGATTTTAAGGTATTTGTTATATGGGCCTCTGATGCCCGAAATAAACGATTTGATTTCATTTATTAGGAAAAAATATATATAGTGTCTTTTTTCCGGTCGTAAACTACTTCAAACTTACAAATTTGAATTATGAGGTCCAGTTTTTAAGTATAATACTATGATTTATTGCGTTAAAGACTAGCAATCAATTAGAATTTTACGTGGGCAATCCCGCGGGTAAAATCTGACCAATAAATAAAACACAATTAAATCATTAACATATTTATTTAACATACATTTGATATGCGTATCAAATAAAGGGTAACTAGTAACTACTAACTAGCTAACGGCCGCAATCAGAGACGAGTATCAATAATTATACTTAACTGTGATTGAATAAAAATATTGAGTTAAGCCATGGGGCTTATCTTTACTGGGAGCCCAAAAGACATGCTAAAGCTATCTTGGTACCCGCAACGAAATTAATCAGAAGAAAATAGGTCATAGGATAGGCGGAGTAGGAAATATTCCCATTTTCCCTCCCCATACAAAGCAGGAGGTCTCACACGATGGGTTACCTGATGCTTCGCTCTTAGAATCTAGGAGCTGTAATAAAAAATATTAATTTAATTTCTGTACACAGACAAAAAGGACCTAATGAATTATAAATAATATTACCTTGACAGGCACAGAAAAAGAAATGTTTTCTTTCCAACATTTAATACATCTTCTTTATTCAAATGTTTACTGTATATTCTTGAACCACGTGGTGGGCCCCAATTCAGTCTATTTTTTGCAGTTATCCATAATTTAAGGATTTCAGGGTCATTAGGAAAATTTGGAAAAAAATTGGATACATGATAATTGTATTGGAATAGTACTTTAAAAATATAAAACCGACTTCAAAATATTTGTACTTAATTAATTGAGAATTAAAATATTTCGAAACTACTAGACCGATTTTGATGAAACTTGCAATATTCCTTAAGTTGAACAATACCAAACTTGAAACTCTACAACAAAAAAAAAATACTGAAATCGGACTTGTAGTTCCGGAGATATGCAAACACAAACATAAAAACATACATAGTACATACATACATAAATACATACACTTTTGAAATTTGTTTCATTTGTTCAGACACTGATCTAGACTAACATAATATACAAAAACTGGGCAGTTCTAGAAATATTACATACATACCTACGCTTCGAATTGATAACCTCCTTTTTTGAAGTCGGTTAAAAAACAAGAAAATGTTGAAAAAAACATATTTACTTAAATTTCCCCATTAGCAGGGTAATTAATATAACAACACTGGCATTTGAGGTTATAAAAACAAAATACATAAAATACATTAAATTAGATGCTAATTTTAGTAAAATATATTATGTTTAATGTGAACAATATTAATAATTAAAGAAAGTTAATTTATAAAAACTGTGATGCTCATAAAATAAAACGAAATTTTTGAAAACTTACGTGTGAAAAGATATTCCCTCAATTTTCCATAAAGTATTGCTTTTACAGCCCATAACACATCCCAACATTATTTTAATATAGTACACATACACATTTTATAAGAAAAACACAAACCACTACTTCTACGTTACAATAATTAGATAAATCAAACAAAATTTGTAAATCACAGCTGTTTGTGTACGAAACGTCAAACTTTGTCTTACACTTAATATGTGTATCACATTGGAAAAAATGGCCACGCGGTGAGGGACAGAAAATAATTATTTAAATTTAGTGAAATGGAATAAGCGCTTTAGGAATTAGGATCCTAGCTTCTAAATGTTATTCCACATGACTAAATTATTTAGGATCCTAGCTAGGACTTCCTAGCTAGGATAAGTGGAATAAGCGCTTCAGCATCTATAGTGCGTTTCATCAAATAGTTCCTTTGCCGTCATTTTGGCACTAATGCACATTAATGTTGCCACACTACCCTTACTGTGCTACCTTAAATTAGGGGAGATAATATGTTATCACAAGATGCACTTAAAGAAAATTGTACATAATGGGATGTTTTCTTTTTATCATCTCCACCAGACGGCGCGACGGTAGACACTCACTAATTTTCTATTGGTTCCCCACCGATTTGAAATTATCTGCAGGTTGGCATTACTGACTACATGTTGGTCGTGTTTTTAAAAAATATCAGTGTACTGTCAAGTGTAATATCAATCAAAATATCATACTCCTAAGCGATCAATGGCTTAAGCAATTAGGCCAGTATACTGGTAACAGCTTAGGAACACGCTTGCACTTGTCAAACTGAAAACATGATAACTGAAAGAGTTTTCTAGTTCTACTTTTTATTGTCGGTGTGGTTTTTATTATTTTTCCCCAAATTGTGTTATTTGGATTTTTGGTGTTCATTATTGGTAAAATATTAGCCACTAAATATCTGTTATCTTGCACAAGTGCAGGTAAGATGTTGTCAAAACCAAAATGTATTATTCCTGTGACATTTGGTGTGAACAACGGTAAATAGGGCTATTTCTTCCGCGAGTTTTAACTAAAACATCGTTATTATAACTTTATTATCCTATTCATTGGAATATTATTGTGTCTTTTTCAAATTGAAATGTATCAAGTTTTACATGCTTTTGACCATTTATGTAGCAATTATTGATGGTATTCCCTGGTATTACCGATAGTTGTCTACCCATACGCCATCTAGTTATTAAAATGGAAGCTGTTTGACAATCAAATTAAAAAGCTAAGAAAATTCCATACCTCATTACGACAAAAATAAAAGGAAATGTCATTGTCAAATATTTGACAGCTCGAATTCGAAGGCAGTGTTTTTTTAGAAAATCTGAAATATTTTCTGAAAATTTTCTTGTAATGAAGACTGAATTAATAGAAGATATTCTGTGAAATTAATACAATCCAGTAAGATATTAAAATGTCTATCTTACGTTTGACCCGCCTGATGGCAAGGTCTAAGGTTTTAGCACAAAAAGAGCAAGTTGTGATTAAAAGGACAGCAACTACCACCCCCACTGGTGCTATTCTTCCAGAACCAGAGAAAACACCCTTTGGACTGTTAGGTATTGTGGGCGCGGTGATACCAGGGCTACTAATAGGAGCCGCAATCAGTAAGAACATTGCCAATTTCCTGGAAGAGAATGAGTTATTTGTACCTTCTGATGATGACGATGACGACGATTAAAACCTATTTTGTTAAGATCTACAGTATTTTGTGATTTGCTTCTTTTAAAACACGCCTTTTACATACTTGTTTCATGTTAGCATTTAAGAAAAAAAAACTCATTTATTTTAATTAATTTATTGAAACATTGTAGCGGTTTATTAAATAATTTCAGTTTAGTTTATTATAAAATTCTATTATTTACATGATGTCGTAATATAAGTACATAAAATTACATTATTTATATTCTATATTATACAAGTCGACTGTATGTAAATGCATTACATTTTCCCATGTCTCGATTATTTGTGTAGTCAATACAAAACTAGTCATAGTATACTCTCTACTAATAGCTCTAACGTTGAATACAGTAATCTCACTTTAATTAATTTTACAAGTGACAGTCATTAAATAAACTACAAAATGGCATGACTCAGTCTTTTATTTCTGACAGTGTCCTTAGGGAAGCCCTGTACTCTTTTAACCGATTCGTTGCCACCTTCATTTCAACAAATTCTTACGACAGGCCAAGTACTTTGTTCGATGACGCACCATAAGCGTCATCGGCCCTGCTAAACGATGACGCGCCACGTGCGGCATTGGCCACTGGTTGTGTTTTATGCATATTTTAATGTAAATAGGCGTAAATCAGAGAGGGAAAAGATAAATTTTGTGTGCAGTGTTCGTATTAGTTGTAATTCAAAGCTGATATGGCGTATAAAAGTAGTAATTCATACTGTTAACAAAATGTGTAAGTAGTCGTCAACCTTTGGCACAAATTTTGCTCATACTCGTATGTAGGCATTAATGATTTTAATTAGTGCTGGTTACTAAAAGCCGAGCTTTGTGAGGGCTCACGTCGTCACACCTTGACTGACTGATGATAACACATATAACACGGACTCGCGCACGAAGGGTCCCGTACCATTATAGAGCAAAATTATGCCGAAAATTATGTTTTTATATGGGAGCCCCCCTTCATTTTTTATTTTATTTATTTAATTTTATTTTGTTTTTAGTATTTGTTATTATAGCGGCAACAGATATTCATAATCCGTGAAAATTTCAATTCTATTACCGTTCTTGAGTTGCGGCCTGGAGACAGACAGACAGACAGACAGACAGATGGACAGACAACGAAGTCTTAGGCTGGCCTCACACAGCCGGAATGTCTTTCTGAATTCATATTATTAATTCAGAAAGACTGGAATTCCATACAATATCAGTAAGTATGCTCCACGTACACATTCTGTTTTTTTTCAGATTATGTTTCTCAGATCGATCTGTAAGAATGATTTATGATACTGACGAGCGTTCTGAATTCCGGATCGATAAATTTAAGATTATGATTTCATAACGCGCGTATTCCCATTCATTTTAATAGAGCGGCACACACACATACTGGAATCAGATTATGAATTATTTCAGTTGACACTGCAAGAAGCTAACCACTGGACGTGTTGTGACCTGCTGGCGTGATGTCTGACACGGAAAATTTAATCTTAAGCATTGAAATATAGGACACATCCATTGAGGATTACCATGACAGGGAAAAAAACATAGCGTGGTTGGAAATACTTAAAAGTTTAATTCCAAATTGGGAAACATTAAGTGAAAACGAAAGTAAAAGAAAAATAATATTTATTAGTATTAATTCTTCTTCCATAAAGACGTTTAAATATGTGCCAGGAATCATGAGACTACTGATCAATCTTATTTTCAAAGATGTGTGTGAGGCAAGGTGCCGAAATTTAGATTATGAATTTCCGATTATGAATTATTCAGAGAGACGTTCCGGCTGTGTGAGGCCAGCCTTAGTAATAGGGTCCCGTTTTTATCTTTTGGGTACGGAAGTTAGAACCCTAATTACATGTTAAAGCACAAATCAATAGGCATGATAGTTTTTCCGTAAAGGTTGGGGGATTTATTATGACTAGCAACTTCATCTATTTTAGTTGAAGAATAAATAACTTAGGGCCTGTTTCACCCATAAAGTTAATATAAGGTATATTACCTTTATGGTTTCACCGGTTCCTGATAAGGAGTCAAATAGGCTATTTGACAGATAATGCAAAAAATTCTGTTCCACACGTGTCTGATAAGCCAATCAAGCAGATAAAATCATTGATATCCTATCAGCCCGATCATGTGGCTGTTAAAGGTTTTATTTGTCAGATAACAAAACTTTTTTTTTGAGATCGCGAAAATATTTCCAGCCTGCAGCCATCCTGCAGCCTATTATATTTTTGCCAGTTATCGTAATGATGCAGTTCAGTGTTGTGTGAATTTTCTTCAAGTTAATATAATATTATAATGATATTTTGAATAAACATGGATCTTTTAGAGATTTTAGAAGATGAATTAGATGATTTTTAGGCAACCAAAAGCCAAAGGGTAAAAACGGGACCCTATTACTGAGACTTCGTCAACGATATTCTATGTTACTAACGTAAGAAACTCATTGGACGTCGTTGTCTGTCTGTATGTCTTTATCTGTCTAGCCAAGTGTGAGTCCGACTCGCGCACAAAGGGTTCCGTAAAAGTAGGCCATAAATTGTGTTTTTTGTATGGGAATGGCCCCCCTTAATTTTTTATTTTATTTTAATATTATTATTAAAAGAACACATATAATTAAACTAGCTTTTGCCCGCGTCTTCGCTCTCATTAAGAAGTAAAGTATATATACAATCTTTGATCCCCTTAGGGGTAGAATTAATAAAAATCCTTTATTAGCGGATGCCTACGTCATATCATGCCTACCTGCATGCCAAATTTCAGCCCGATCCGTCCAGTGATACGGGCTGTGCGTTGATAGATCACCATGTCAGTCAGTCACCTTTGAGTTTTATATATATATAGATATTTTGTGAAAAATTCAAGTACCTACCTGTTGCCACTATTTATATATAGCAAAAAGGCCAAAAAATCATGTTTGTTGTATGGGAGCCCTCCATAAATATTAATTTTATATTGTTATAGCGGCAAGAGATATACATAATCTGAGAAAATATCATATCTCTAGCTTTTACCGTTCTTGAGTTACAGCCTGGAGATAGACAGACAGACAGACAGACAGACAGACAGACAGACAGACAGACAGACAGACAGACAGACAGGCAGGCAGACAGACAGGCAGGCAGGCAGACAGACAGGCAGACAGACGGAATAGCCGGGTGCCGCTTGGGAGTTGATGAGTTTAAGGGTTAATGGCATTTAAGTTTTATTATGTAACAAAATAATGTTTGTGTTTTAAAAATAGAATGTGTCAATAAATTTAAGAGAGAAATAAAAGTATTAATGCAAAAAGTATATATTATTATCCTTCAATATTCAATCACCGTTACAATTGAAATATAATTAAGTTTTATAATTACTACTTTTTATTTTCTTATTCACATTTTAAAACTAACAGAGTTAACACTTAACTGAAATGGAGGAGGAAGAAAAGCTATTAAAATAAGTATAATATAAAATATTTGAATAGCCTTTCTTCCTTCTCCATTTCAAGTTATCTACTCTTTTTTTATAACGCATTTCCATCTTCAACATCAGCTGTTTCTTTAAAAAAATTCCTGGAGTTCTTCCTCAAGAAGGGTTTTTTGTAGCTTTACAAATTCGAACTTTTCTTCGGCTAATTTATCAAAAGATCTTTTTGCTTCGGGTTTACCTGTAAGGAAATACATATTTTTAATATGCAAGTATTTCATAACAAATACTTAAATAATGATATCCTGCAAACTTCAGCTAAGGAGGCAAATCTGCCCAAGATCAAGATCAACCAGCTGCACTGAACACAAATACTGGTAGGTAGGTTATAAGACTGGTAGGTGATCAACTTTTAAAAGTCAGATCAGATACAATAATAATTATGTCACAAAAATGTTAAGTACACTGGGTGGTTGAACTTGTTACCTCTGGGTTATGAGTTATGACTTATGAGTCATTACTAATTTCACAGATTATGATGTTTGAGATTTTAATAATACTGAGTAAATGTAAATGTTCTAAAAGTCCACTGTGGACTCTTGGAAATGCTATTGTATTCTATTGTTGTCGCGGTCACCGGTGTCCTTATGGGGCTGAAGGATTAAATATTTATTCAGTATCAGGAAAACTTACACAGAGCAGGATGTTTTTTTGATCAGTAGCACCTCAATCGTGGGTATCACAGACATAATAGATTTTCATTTGTTATGCAACAGCCGGCTGCCGCTTGGATGAAGGTTCCACAACAACTATATCATCTTGGCAAGAAGTACTAGCCACAATAATATCTATTCTGGAATCTGGAAACAAACAACATATGTACTTATAAATTTACATTATGTTTTTTTATTAAGGATTTTATCTAATGAAAATATTTACCATTCACTGTATCACTAGCTGTCATTGGGATCAGATAATACAGATTACAGAGTTTATTCAAACATAGGTATCAACAGCTGTCTAATCTACAACTAAAGACTGAACTGCATCATGCATGAGACAGAGCACAGCATGCTGGAGAGATTGGAGACACAAATCCATCTTCTTAGTCGTTTCCTTATCATTTCCTTTATTCGACTTAACCTCAATCTTTAGACATGTATCACTAGTTCAATAGAACTTCCTTGAGGCTTCTAGTATAGTATCCTCAATCCCCATGGGAAAATTTACACTTCTCTCGCGATTCTTTCCGTTGTCTAATATAGCGTCTCGTATATAAACATTTTTTAGTCTACATTCTATAATACAAATCACAAAATATTAGGTAAATTATTCAAGAAACTACTTAGAAGAACATAGAACCATAGAACACTGAAATATTTTCAAATGTCTTGAAAGGTGTCACCTACGATTCGTTTTACGTATTTCATATTCCTTGCATATTAAATATGTGTGTTGTTGAATCAAAACCTTTTGACTCTTTTAAAACAAATCTTATGTAAAACTTTAGTAAATCCATCAATACATACGTCAACTCTATTTTTGTTGCTGTTTTTTTCTAATATATTTATGTGAAATTATGAAACTATTGTACTTTTCAATAAAAGGTTGGGTTAAAATGGAACGTACGACGGAAGTTGCGACGTTGCCACTCCGACTGTCAAATAAGGTTAGAGTTAATTATCTGGCGCGTAATTTAACAGAGACGTACGTGGTGAAACCAAAAAAATAGATCAGGTGGATTTATATGGCAGATATTTTTATGTGGTAAATAGATAATGGGAGCTTTATCAAGAAGCGGTGAAACAGGCCCTTAGGGCCTGTTTCACCGGTTCCTGATAAGGAGTCAAATAGGCTATTTGACAGATAATGCAAAAAATTCTGTTCCACACGTGTCTGATAAGCCAATCAAGCAGATAAAATCATTGATATCCTATCAGCCCGATCATGCGGCTGTTAAAGGTTTTATTTGTCAGATAACAAAACTTTTTTTTTTGAGATCGCGAAAATATTTCCAGCCTGCAGCCATCCTGCAGCCTATTATATTTTTGCCAGTTATCGTAATGATGCAGTTCAGACTTCAGTGTTGTGTGAACTTTCTTCAAGTTAATATAATATTATAATGATATTTTGAATAAACATGGATCTTTTAGAGATTTTAAAAGATGAATTAGATGATTTTTAGGGTTCCGCAACCAAAAGCCAAAGGGTAAAAACGGGACCCTACTACTGAGACTTCGTCAACGATATTCTATGTTACTAACGTAAGAAACTGATTGGACGTCGTTGTCTGTCTGTATGTCTTTATCTGTCTAGCCAAGTGTGAGTCCGACTCGCGCACAAAGGGTTCCGTAAAAGTAGGCCATAAATTGTGTTTTTTGTATGGGAATGGCCCCCCTTAATTTTTTATTTTATTTTAATATTATTATTAAAATAACACATAATTAAACTAGCTTTTGCCCGCGTCTTCGCTCTCATTAAGAAGTATAATTATATATACAATATTTTATCCCCTTAGGGGTAGAATTAATAAAAATCCTTTATTAGCGGATGCCTACGTCATATCATCTACCTGCATGCCAAATTTCAGCCCGATCCGTCCAGTTGTACAGGCTGTGCGTTGATAGATCACCGTGTCAGTCAGTCACCTTTGAGTTTTATATATATAGATATTTTGTGAAAAATTCAAGTACCTACCTGTTGCCATTATTTATATATAGCAAAAAGGCCAAAAAATCATGTTTGTTGTATGGGAGCCCTCCATACATATTAATTTTATATTGTTATAGCGGCAAGAGATATACATCATCTGAGAAAATATCATATCTCTAGCTTTTATCGTTCTTGAGTTACAGCCTGGAGATAGACAGACAGACAGACAGACAGACAGACAGACAGACAGGCAGGCAGGCAGGCAGGCAGGCAGACAGACAGGCAGGCAGGCAGGCAGACAGACAGGCAGACAGACGGAATAGCCGGGTGCCGCTTGGGAGTTGATGAGCTTAAGGGTTAATGGCATTTAAGTTTTATTATGTAACAAAATAATGTTTGTGTTTTAAAAATAGAATGTGTCAATAAATTTAAGAGAGAAATAAAAGTATTAATGCAAAAAGTATATATTATTATCCTTCAATATTCAATCACCGTTACAATTGAAATATTTAAAATTAAGTTTTATAATTACTACTTTTTATTTTCTTATTCACATTTTAAAACTAACAGAGTTAACACTAAACTGAAATGGAGGAGGAAGAAAAGCTATTAAAATAAGTATAATATAAAATATTTGAATAGCCTTTCTTCCTTCTCCATTTCAAGTTATCTACTCTTTTTTATAACGCATTTCCATCTTCAACATCAGCTGTTTCTTAAAAAAAATTCCTGGAGTTCTTCCTCAAGAGGGGTTTTTTGTAGCTTTACAAATTCGAACTTTTCTTCGTCTAATTTATCAAAAGATCTTTTTGCTTCGGGTTTACCTGTAAGGAAATACATATTTTTAATATGCAAGTATTTCATAACAAATACTTAAATAATGATATCCTGCAAACTTCAGCTATGGAGGCAAATCTGCCCAAGATCAACATCAACCAGCTGCACTGAACACAAATACTGGTAGGTAGGTTATAAGACTGGTAGGTGATCAACTTTTAAAAGTCAGATCAGATACAATAATAATTATGTCACAAAAATGTTAAGTACACTGGGTGGTTGAACTTGTTACCTTTGGGTTATGAGTTATGACTTATGAGTCATTACTAATTTCACAGATTATGATGTTTGAGATTTTAATAATACTGAGTAAATGTAAATGTTCTAAAAGTCCACTGTGGACTCGTGGAAATGCTATTGTATTCTATTGTTGTCGCGGTCACCGGTGTCCTTATGGGGCTTGAAGGATTAAATATTTATTCAGTATCAGGAAAACTTACACAGAGCAGGATGTTTTTTTGATCAGTAGCACCTCAATCGTGGGTATCACAGACATAATAGATTTTCATTTGTTATGCAACAGCCGGATGCCGCGCTTGGGTCAAGGTTCCACAACAACTATATCATCTTGGCAAGAAGTACTAGCCACAATAATATCTATTCTGGAATCTGGAAACAAACAACATATGTACTTATAAATTTACATTATGTTTTTTTATTAAGGATTTTATCTAATGAAAATATTTACCATTCACTGTATCACTAGCTGTCATTGGGATCAGATAATACAGATTACAGTGAGTTTATTCAAACATAGGTATCAACAGCTGTCTAATCTACAACTAAAGACTGAACTGCATCATGCATGAGACAGAGCACAGCATGCTGGAGATTGGAGACACAAATCCATCTTCTTAGTCTTTTCCTTATCATTTCCTTTATTCGACTTAACCTCAATCTTTAGACATGTATCACTAGTTCAATAGAACTTCCTTGAGGCTTCTTTGACTGTCTTAACTGTCTGTTTCCAACTCAGACCAAAGAAACAAGGCTTCCAACGAAATCGTGTTTTTATTATAGTACCTAGGATACTATATCCTCAATCCCCATGGGAAAATTTACACTTCTCTCGCGATTCTTTCCGTTGTCTAATATAGCGTCTCATATATAAACATTTTTTAGTCTACATTCTATAATACAAATCACAAAATATTAGGTAAATTATTCAAGAAACTACTTAGTAGAACATAGAACCATAGAACACTGAAATATTTTCAAATGTCTTGAAAGGTGTCACCTACGATTCGTTTTACGTATTTCATATTCCTTGCATATTAAATATGTGTGTTGTTGAATCAAAACCTTTTGACTCTTTTAAAACAAATCTTATGTAAAACTTTAGTAAATCCATCAATACATACGTCAATTCTATTTTTGTTGCTGTTTTTTTCTAATATATTTATGTGAAATTATGAAACTATTGTACTTTTCAATATAAGGAATTCAATAAAATGGAACGTACGACGGAAATTGCGACGTTGCCACTCCGACTGTCAAATAAGGTTAGAGTTAATTATCTGGCGCGTAATTTAACAGAGACGTACGTGGTGAAACCAAAAAAATACATCAGTTGGATTTACATGGCAGATATTTTTATGTGGTAAATAGATAATGGGAGCTTTATCAGGAAGCGGTGAAACAGGCCCTTAGAGTAGTTGTGTATCTATAACAATATAAATTTGTATTAAAATTTAAGAGCTCTCAGAAAATCGTTTATTTAAACAAATGAAATACGTTTGTTTTGGATAATCAGCAGGAATATAATGACTTTCCTGAATATAGCCAGCCACGATTTACAAACATACTCAAATGAAAATTGCCTGGAAAACGACAATAAGGAGAATGAAAGTTTTCCAGAATATAGTCACTCAATATTGCAAAACTTTACATTGAAAAGGACATTAAGTAATTGAAAGTTCTCGTATTTGTCATGACGCAAAAAATAACTCAACAGACAGTAGCATCGAAGCTAAATTACTGACGCTGATGAAGATGAGTGTTAATAAGAAAAAAAAGTTTCATAAATACGCTAATCGCAGAAAAGTAAGGATTCTTCGAGTGAACCAATGATTGACGATCTCTGACTAGTAGCCTTTAATTCTAAAATAAACGGCCACGCATAAAATTGAGTTCAACATGTATATTTAGACAAGGGAATTGTAATTACAGTATAATAAATTAGTTTTAACGTGTTTTTTAACAATTCTTATATGCCGCGTCTGGCGCGTCATCGGCCTCACTAAAACTTTTTGAATGACGCGCTGGGCGCGGCATTGGCCACGAATCGGTTAAACAAATTATTATCAATCGTTTATAAAATTTAACCAAGACAAATTCTAATAGCATTTGTGTCCAGGAATTCCTCAGATGACTAATGATTTTATTTATCTTTGATTAGTTCGAATATGCAAATGGAAAAAACTAATATTCTCACTTACTTATTTTCAGGTAACATAGTTTGCAAGCTGAAAATAAGATTTGTTTTTTCAATTTTTTGTGCAAAGTATATTGAGAATTCCTTATTTATATAATCTACAAATTTTAACAATGACCTCTGCAACTAAATAAGGGTTCCATAATGATGAATTGTTATTTCATCTTCATTTACAAATTATGTTTTCTGCTTTGATTAAATAATATTACAATTATTACGTTTGATGTTGAAAAAATGCAAAATATCCCAAGTTTTAGTTACATTTCAGAATTATTATGCCTACATGCTTTGAGTTTCGGGTTACATACTATAAAATATTGTAATAATATCAACAATAAATAGTTTTAATACTAACAGTTCATAGGGATGGCGGGATATGCAAGTTAAACACATACCTTGGCTATTCAAAAACCATTAGGCCCAATTTCACCAATGTCTGTTAGAGTTAACAGCTTGTTAAAATGTCATGTCTTCTCATTCATTCATATGAAAAACGAAAGAGGTAATGTGATACTCATTCGAGCATTAACTTTAACAGTTGTTGGTGAAAATGGGCCTAAAGCTCATTAAGTCAAAATTATTATATACAGTTCAATGTCCCCAATGTCTTTAGAAAGCAGTGTACTTTCAGTAGGTCAACAATGAATTTCAAGTGACATCAAGAACCTCAGTACTTTTTCTGATAAATAGGGCACAGGTATTTATACAAAAGTTTTTGGGGTAAACACAAAACTATATTACACAAAACTATATTACACAAAGCTAAAAGTGACTCTCGGATCTTTTATGCGGCTAGCCGCGACCAAATATTATTGGATAAAATTCCACTTTATGACAGAAACTATAGGTTCATTTTCTACTGTTATAATATTGTGTGTGGCAAGTGGCGACCCATGCTGTAGTGTGTAACCGAGCGCAGCCTATGCAGCCGAGTGATAGCCTGTCATAAAGTGGCATTTTATTTGAATTTTTGTTGGTCGCGGCAAAGATCCGAAATTGAACTTAAGGGTGCGTTTCCACTGAAGCAGAGCAGCGGTGCCCAAATTGACCAATCGTGCTATTCCAGCGGAATGACAGCGAAGATTTCGAGCATGATGATTGGTCAATTCGGCACCGCTAAGCTCCGCTCCGCGTCAGTGGAAACGCGGCCCAAGCGTCAATAAAGTTTTGTGTCTAGATCCATGGCTTTTAGTTCAAATTATAGTTATAGCATTAGACTTGTTGTTTACTCTGGCGGTTTCTTATGATCCCCCCAGCCGTGGAAGCACTTGGTGAACCGCCTCGACTCCTTATCTTTGAGTGTGAGGAACAGTTTTCTTGGCCGATCCGGTTGCACGGTCTTCATGTGTTGGATGTACACCTGAATTATAGAAAGCCATCAATAAACTGCTGGTATTTTTAGTTCTGATAGTTCAAGTGTTTCAAACAAATCAAAGGCCGCAAAACATCTTTTCTTTGGGATTAAGCTAAGAAGTCAATTCAAACTTAGATCCTAGCATTGTGAGGTGAGACAAAATCCCAAATTCATAGAGTAACATTAAGGGCCACGCCACACCGGAATGGGATCGGCGCGGCGAGCGCTTTCAGTATCATATTATGATTTTAAACTTTATATCTTCATTATTGTAATACATAGAGAAATCGCGGCCGCCGGCGGCCACGAGCGGCCACGGCAGGCCGTAGACAGTAGACTTCTCAAGCGATACTATGTATTACAATAATGAGGATAAAGTTTAAAATCATATGACACTGAAAGTGCTCGCCGCGCCGCTGCCATTCCGGTGTGACACGGCCCTTAGCCTGATGAAGCTGCTAGCAGTGCTAGCCTCGTATCATCTATGTTTAATGTAAGCCACATATAAATAGAACTGAGCACAGAGAAAGGCCTAATAGACTTTTTACCACACTGAAATGTAAGGCTTCTGGGGAATTCTTTCACATTTAACATATTAAATACCTGTGCAGACTTGTAGGCGAGTTTGATCTCGACTTCTGAGCACTTGGCGCCGAGCCAGAGGAACACCTGTTCCCCGTTGTCCAGTATCATTATGTCGTCGTCCGCCAAGTCGTCCTGCGATGTATATAAGATATTAACGGTCTTGCCACAAAAGATTAAACATCTATTGAACAGTTGTTTTGAGACCATTTTATTACTGAATTTTTCTCTAATCAACTGTTCAACGGCGGTCTTACTACAAAAGATCTTTTGTGGTAAGACCATTGTTCATTTTATGTTTAAATTATACTAATATATAGCATACTCTTTTCTAATGCCTAATAGTAAAAATCCAAATAACATTTTTTTAGAAAATCGCGAACAAAATAAGTAAATAGTTTCATGATTAGAATATTTTTTTATTTAAGGTCATAAGGTCACAGTCACCACAGTCATAAACTAACTCGGAACATGGGCTAGTTTTGGCAGAAATAATAACATACTTAAATAATTTTCTCAACATAACTCGACCAA
Source organism: Polyommatus icarus (assembly GCA_937595015.1). Lineage (NCBI taxonomy): Eukaryota > Metazoa > Arthropoda > Insecta > Lepidoptera > Lycaenidae > Polyommatus > Polyommatus icarus. Next base: position 5,102,214 of record OW569333.1, on the reverse strand, counting down.
ATTACGTTTTGCTTGATTGAGTTATGGTATATGGTCAACGTCTGGCCTTAACCCAGATGATCATGACAAACATTGTCTTGAAGTAACCCTACGAAAATACGTACATCCATCTGCCTATGCATCAGGGTCGTATTTATATGAGTATAGATAGGCCACTATAATTTTGCCGCCCCTATGTACGAACTCTGCCGCCATCCTAGGACGCTGCCGCCCCCCCCTAGGACGCCATACGACGCTGCCGCCCATAGGCCATTGCCTATACTGCCTATACATAAATTCAGAGCTGCTATACATAACTTCTCATGCTAAAGGACTGGGACACAAAAACACGACACGACGTCATACGACGACGTCGTATCGTGTTTTTGTGTCCCGGCCCTATGTACTCACATACGGTTTTACTCGATAGTTTTACTCCAAATCGAGTAAAATTCTAAAAAGAGTGGACCGCAAAACTCACGGCTCGATGTAATTAAATAAATCTTTATTTCGAACTTACTCGACGCGCGCCATCGAGCTTTGCTCAAGCCATATTCAAGCGTGTGAGTTTTGCGGTCAGTATAATTTTTACTCGATTTTGAGTAAAACTATCGAATAATGCTGAATGTGTGGACGATAGCCCAAGCCGTGGTTTTTACTTTACGTTATTGCTCGATCGAGTAAAACCGTATGACTGTGTGTACTTACTACTTAGCATACCCACATTATCACGTCATACCTGACAGAAGTCCGTGCACTTCTCCGACACGGTGAAGTAGCCGCGCTCGTTGGAGCACCGGAACAGTCGCGTGTGTCGGAGGAAGTCGGCGTCCGTGTCGTACGGCTTCCGACCGCCGAGACCGACCCAGAAGAAGTTGTCCGGCTCGCTGCCTTCGGTTACCACCTGGTGGACATTGTTAGTGTATTAGTTTATACAGTATACTAGCTGTTGCCCGCGACTTCGTCCGCGTTAGCATAGTAGATCACATCCCAAGTATTATTTATTGTACTTACAAAAATATTCAATGTACAGAATTGACTTTCTTATGATTTTATTTTATAATATAAAGATGTTCCGCGCGGCTTCGCTTGCGTAATTTATGAATTTCACGAAACCGTAGATTTTTTCCGGAAAAAATAGCCTATGTCCTTTCACGTGGTTTATTCTTCATATTTGCCAAATAACATAATAACATAAAAATAAGCAATTTCATATAATTTTCCCCGTTTTTCCCACCTTTTTCCTCTATTTCTTCGCTTATATTAGTCTTAGCGTGATTAAATATAGCCTATAGCCTTCCTCGATAAATGGGCTATCTAACACTGAAAGCATTTTTCAAATCGGACCAGTAGTTCCTGAGATTAGTGCGTTCAAACAAACAAACTAACAAACTCTGCCGCTTTATAATATTAGTATAGATTACTTTAGGGTTAGGGTGTCTTTTTTGTGGAGGGAGTCCTTTGTTAGACAGATCCAGGACATCCCTCCGTATACGGCTGAAGGCAAACCGCAGGTGGTTTTAGTGGGTAGGAGTCCCACATACCCCCGGGGTGCTTCAGCTTTTAACTGAGACACATTCCCAACCCGGGGCAACCATAATATGCTTCCACTGCGCATCAAAAAAATATAAAAAAGGGTAAGGGTGTTTGTTTAGGGATCTCTTTAATGAAGAGGCTAAAATCAGAGTGATCTAAGTGACATTTCTACCAATATTGAGTTTATTACACTCTCGCATAGGAAAATCTAAATACTTTCATGCCACACTGATCTATGTGCTTGCCAGTACTTTTTTCCTTGAGAGATCACAACATCTCACTACAGAATTGGTGCAGTTTGCGAATTGTAAAGATGCCAGACTAATCTAAGTAATGAGACGCACGTAGATCACTGTGGTCGCAAGTTTACTAGTAGACTTGTTAGCGTTTATGTAAAACCTGGTAAAACCAAAGTAATCTAAGTGCAATAAAGAATAATAAATTAATCGTGAATGACATTATTATTATTATTAATAATATCCATGGAAGCTTCACACCACGTCAGTCTGACCCCGTGGTAAGTACCTGAAGGACTTGTGTTATGGGTACCAGACAACGGAAATATATTTAATACTTTTATACTATACGTCATATATTTAAGTTTTTTATTATACGATACATAATATTATATACATATCCATGACCCAGGAACATTTTAAACATTTTGTTCCGTCGGCGGGATTGGAACCCGTGACCCCCAGCCTGAGCTACCAACAGCCTACCCACTGAGCCACAAAGATCGTCCAAATTATTGCGTCATGCGTGCGTATATGTGGCCAGAACATTGTGGAGCCAGAGGATCTCAAGAAATTATGTTATCACTGCACTACTTTCTAGAATATTCCGGTTGGGATAACATCAAATCCCTGTTTTTTAGTGACTGTTGCTCCGGTCATAACAGAAACTGAAATGTTTTGCACTTCTATCAGTTTTAATACTTATCCATCATCAGTATGATAAGTTTTACCACATGTTACAAGAAGAAGAGGCAATCAGGAAGCACAAGAAGATGATGATGTATTGCCTTCTTTGTTTGGCGATGATTAAGACATGGTTTTTCTTATGATATGAAAGTTAACAATTACTTTTTTAACACATTATTAAAATTTGTAAAATGCCATACTGATCCAAGTGATATATATTTTTTTAAAACTAAATATATACGCTTTATTAAATAAAAAAAAAATTGAGAAAACTTGTTCCGTTTTTATTTAAAACTCATTATAAGTAAATTAAACAAAAAAATTATAATATAAAGCTCATATATTTCCTATGACAACACCTAACGCGTTTCCTTAATTTTCTCAGAAACATACTTTTGTGATCACTTTGGTTTTAGCCTCGTATTATATAGATTTCGCTATGAAAGTAGCTAAAAGAGTTTTTTTTCATCTCTGTGTGGAAAATTTGTTGTTGCTATTTCAGCGCTTCTACTTTCACAGTGAACACTATATAAGGAACTACTACACACCCTAAACTCTAAAGCATTATAACTTAGTTTTGTTACACCCAGCATATTATGGTGCAAATCTAAGAAACTATCATAGCGCGATTCATAATGGTGTGGTCCGCTGTATTCTTCAAGTTTGGAGACCGGAAAAGGATCAATTACCTTGTTTACCATAAGCATCATACCTGCAGGCTAACCCACGGGTTGTTGAACTTCTCCTCGGCGATCTGCTCTATGAGTCTCGCGGCGTCGGGGTCCGCCTTGCTGCCGATCCACGCGTACACTATCGCCGACTCCTCGCTCCCGCCCTCTAGCGGCACGTTCAGGATGTAGCTAAAACAACAAATTATGTTTACAGTTTGGTTAAAGTAAATATATTATATAATGATGATGACAAAGCTGAAGAGAGATAGGAACTACATGAAAAAACGAGATAGCAACTTGTAAGGTCGATTTACGTGGGTGACTAACGGGTCGATTTTAGTCACCCGGCAAGTCACCAGTCGAATCGCCTGTCCAAGTCGAATCGCCACCCCATTTACACGGGTGACTAATGGGTCGATTTTAGTCACCCGGCAAGTCACCAGTCGAATCGCCTGTCCAAGTAGAATCGCCACCCCATTTACACTGGTGACTAACGGGTCGATTTTAGTCACCCGGCAAGTCACCAGTCGAGTCGCCTGTCCAAGTAGAATCGCCACCCCATTTACACTGGTGACTAACGGGTCGATTTTAGTCACCCGGCAAGTCACCAGTCGAATCGCCTGTCCAAGTCGAATCGCCACCCCAATTACACAGGTGACTAACGGGTCGATTTTAGTCACCCGGCAAGTCACCAGTCGAATCGCCTGTCTAAGTCGAATCGCCACCCCATTTACAAAAATCGCCTGTGACTAGTTCATTCTGCGTGAGTATGTCGCGTCTGCGCTCGCTACAGTATTATTCGCAGCAAGCGATCGCTTGCGACTCAGCGTTTACACGTAACACGGTCGATTTTAGTCACCAGCCGCATGCGGCCATTGGCCGCACGACTTTGGGGCTTGCGACTTTAGCCGCATGCGGCGTAGTCGAATTGCCATTTACACGGACGATTTTCGCCGTGCGGCATAAATCGTGCGGCTTTAGTCACCCGTGTAAATCGGCCATAACTATTGGTAATCTGGAATAAACCATTTAAGGGTAAACTTAGACCGCAACGCGACGCGCATAATATAATGCATTTATATATATTTTATATTAAATTGACAGACTTGCATGACGTCTCACAATTTAGAAATTATATAATATGATCGACTTTTGCCACTTTTGTTACTAACTTCCCTACATAAGTTTGCTAATTCTTAGGAGCTCTTGCTTGTCAAGTAAAAATAAAACTACCAATTTACTTTCTTGTGTTCCTTAACTTTTGTATTTTTTGTGGGAATTAAGAAATAAAAATACATAAACGAAACACCCACTATGTACCGTCGAAGAAATTGGTTCCTAGGCAGTTGACAGACCAACGTCATTTGCTCGGATCATGTTAATTTAATGTTAATTGTGATCTGTCGGCTGGGTTTAAATCACTGACCTCCATCCGTTATACAAGTACGCTGGACAGATGATAACCAGCTGTTTTTGTGCCTATTTGAAGCGGAATCAGCGCCCCCAATGCGGGGGAAGAGAACTAAATCTGACGTAACTTGCAAATGGCCGCTCAATCGCTATTGGTTGTAGAATCCAAAGAGAATATAATCACTACGGCGCGATGGTAGAAACTAGTTTTAGTTCCAAGTACTCCCACTACTGTACTGCTATCAGCGCCAATATGGCAACTTAAACGTCATGTTTTCGTCAGATTTAGTTCTCTTCCCCCGATTTTCTGGGCGCTGATTCCGCTTCAAATAGGCGCAAAAAACAGCTGTCATTTCAAAGGGTCCAGCGTACTTGTATAATGGATGTCAGTGGTTTGACGTAACTCCACAAAATTACGTAGGTCCCCCATCTGCTTATGGATCAACTTCTCTGATAGTACTTACCAGAAGGCGCTGTTGAGGTTGGCAGCGTCGGGTCGCACCTGTACCAGGCGCGTGCACAGTGCCGACCCGTTGCTGCGCAACTCGAACAGCTGCACTCCCGCCGCGCCGCGAGCCTAAGTACACGAAGTTATGATAAACGATATGCAACTGTATTTGGAAGGTGATAGGGATTGGTTTAGTATGATCTTTATAGATACTGACATATACGGAAACAAGTATTTGTGTCAGTGAAACATACAAAAACTTAAAACATAGCATTAATAATAATTTTAATGCAGAATTGTGGCGTCACATGGCTCAGATGTTAGCCGACCTTTATTTTGATCGTTACAGATCCGCGTTACAGTAAGAGCGTTACAGTTTACACATTAATTAAAAAATAATAATTTAGCTAAAATCAGAAACACTGTTATACCAATAACGGACATAAGAGCGCTTTCCAATAACTAAATTTTGCACGCAAACGTGCAGAATTTTATGACAGGGACTGATATCTACATGCTAAAACAAAATATTCCTGTCATTCTCACACCTATGTTAAACCGGCGCGATATTATGAGTGGGTTGCATCATAGACGTGGTTAAAGTTAAAGTTATGGTTATAGTTAAATATGGCGTCCTTTAACTTTAATCTTAACTTTGACCGGAGAAATTGACAGATGACAGCTGGTCCAACAAGGTTATAAATGAACGTGGTAGGGGGCGCTGCTGGTAAAGAAGAACTGTCAAAAATTGCGTTTTTGTATGATGACAGCGTTAGTTCCTTTTTTCGCCACCTGCATTTAAAACCTTGTCGAGCTCTATGGTTATGGTTGAATATGGCGTCTTGATCGCGTTCATTTTTAACTTCAACCAAAGATTTGACATTTTGTATTGGAGTAAAAGTTAAAGGTACAGTTAAAGTTAGTTGGTGCAACCCACTCTATGTGTCGCACAGACTCATGTGTTTGTAGCGCCGGCACAATGTTTAAGGAAGTTTAAATTGGACTCTGTGCTGCAAAAATAAAAAATAAAACTAACCGGCGGCGCGTTCCTCTTCCCATCTCTAATCACGATCTTCCTGTGGAAGTGCGCCAGGAACTTCAGGCTCTCCTGCTGCTGGTGCGTCCTCACCACCTCCAGGGAACGCCGGAGCTGCTTGAACTTGCGCTCGAGGCCAAACGTGAACGTCAGCCAGCCCATGTTGGGCGCGCGCCGGCCCTGCCAAAAGTACACCACCCAGGTGGTACCATCCCCTTCTCCCTCGTCGCCGTTAGCTGAGCTCTCGCTCGCGTCGTCCTGGAATGAAAATATATAATGTAATGCCTATTTATGGCCACTCGTTTGTATATGGTTCTAATTCCAACTCTGAGCTTGTACCATGAAACTGTTTTGAGACTCAAACAATCGGTCGAGAATGCTGCTCTAACAAATGTGAAATGAAGACTCCTCGCTCGTGGTCAGGCAGGCGGACGAAGTGGCGGCCCTCCAGCACGATATATGTACTGTAACTCACGTCCGGCGGCAGCACGTATCTACACAGGAACACGTAGCAGTCGCAGCTGTAGAAGACTCCTCGCTCGTGGTCGGGCAGGCGGACGAAGTGGCGGCCCTCCAGCACGAACGCCTCCATCGCTTCCAGGTCCTCGTTCCATTCGTCCGCCAGCTGCTTCGCCTCCGTCGGGGACATGTCCGGCTGACGCGGAGTGAATAACGCTGATAGGTCCGTCCTGGAAAATGTTAGGTGTTACTGACGTTGAAATACATTGGAACTACATTTGAACTGCTTTTGCACTGTATGTCGGTTGGCACTTACTCTTGGCAGCAGTTGAAACATAAAGGCGCCAATCCACCGCGGCGCACGCTATGCATGGCCACGCGGCGCACGTATTTATTTCTGTGACTACGTGGGTCAATGTTACCACTGCAGCACACGCTATACCAATCACACGTTTCCTACGACTATGTACACCCTTCCGTGTATCCCGTGCACAGCATGCGTAGCTTGGCCAGCGTTGAGCTAGTCTGAGTCAATTCGTGCGTAGCGTGTCCGTGGGTTGCAGTGGACAGTCACATATATTTTAAGCTTGACGCACGTGCGTAGTCTCTCCATGCGCTGTGGTGGATTGACGGCTTAATATAAAGCTCAGCATAATATAACATACAAATAAGTTTGTTCCGTAGTGTCGAATAGAAATTTAGTCTAAAATGAATAAAGAAAACCGACGTGCTTAAGCGACCAAAAACCAGTGCCATAATATTGGTCATACGTTGTGCGGCCGATCTGTGCAGTTCTGCCGTGTGTAACCTACTTGGTCTCCTGCGTCTTGGCCCACGAGGTGAGGTCGGCGCCGGTGCGGGCGACGGACTCCGCCGTGCGCGTGAAGTCCACCGCTATCACCTCCTCCCACCCCACGAAGTACGTTTTGAACACCTGGACATGACAATTAATTGAAAACATATGAATTTAAATAAATAATGGAAGACCTACAAGAAAGTACAAGTAAAATATAATTAGAGAAAAAGAAAGTATTTTGTCTTATGCCAGTCGTTTAATGCTTAAATTAAAACACTTGAATCATTTTCTCATCCCATTAGTTTATACTTCTTAAATACGTCGTATTCAAATACAAGTCTTGTAACAATAGTCGAATTGCGGACGTATATTGACCCAACACAACTTGTCTCTTTCACTCACGAACAAAAATTATCTATAGCGCTATCCTCTATAACTTTAGTATATTACCTGTGTCTCAGTGCCTTCTTGTAGCCTCGTGAGTAGCGCATGCGCGGGCCGCGGCCGCATGTTGAACAGCTCGTGGGCTAACTTCACTGCCGCTGCGCGCACCAATCTAGACGATTTCTTCCCGAACCTGCATAAATGAGAAAGAAAACTGTCAAATAGTTCATTGTAGAGGGAACCAAGTAATTCAAAGTTCAAACTGTCAAATTCCTTAGAATATTGTCATCATAGTCCGAACGGAGTTACTGTTGCTCCCAAATTGTAAAGTCACTCAAGTTTAATACCGAAAAGTTGTAATTGGAACGAAGTAATAAAAATCGGCCAAGTGCGAGTCGGACTCGCACACGAAGGGTTCCGTACCGTTATAGAGCAAAAATAGGCCAAAAATTGTATTTTTTGTATGGGAGCCCCCCTTAATTTTTTATTTTATTTAAATATTATTATTAATTATTAAAGTACAATTATATTTAAGGCCTTCGTGAAAGTTTCAAGTGCCTACCTCTTATCATTATTGATTACGCAAAAAAGGCCAAAAAATCACGTTCGTTGCATACAACGAACGTGATTTTTTGGCCTTTTTTGCTCGTAATCAATAATGATAAGAGGTAGGCACTTGAAACTTTCACGAAGGCCTTAAATATAATTGTACTTTAATAATTCTTTCTGAAATTTTCACAGATTATGTATTTCCGGTGCCGCTATAACAACAAATACTAAAATAAAATTAATATTTAAGAGGGGCTCCCATAGAGCCCCTCTTAAATATTAATTTTATTTTAGTATTTGTTGTTATAGCGGCACCGGAAATACATAATCTGTGAAAATTTCAGAACTCTAGCTATAGCGGTTCTTGAGATACAGCCTGGAGACAGACAGACGGACAGACAGACATCTTAAGTGGGGAATTGACTACCGGGCCGCCCGCTACGGGCCACGGGCAGGTCTGTCGCATGTCTACTCGTCAATTCCTAGGTACGGGCACAGACTTGCCCGCCGGCCCGTGCCCGCAGCCTTTGTAAACTTAGTCATAAGTACTAATAGATGACATCACAATAAGCGAACAACACTAATAGTAGACACCAATATGAACTAATAGTTGACATAGAACATTAAATTACATTTTACATTTTTCATATTATTAACCGACTTCCAAAAAACGAGGAGGTTATATGTTGGGCTGTGGATATTTTTATATATATATATATATATATATATATATATATATATATATATATATATATATATATATATATATATATATATATATATATATATATATATATATATTTATATATTTTTTTTTTTTTGTATGTTCAACGATTACTCCGCCGTTTGTGAACCGATTTTTGAAATTTTTGCTTTGTTGTATTTGGTTTTACTCCAATTTGGTACCATGTTCACAAAGTGGTGACCTGATGATGGGATCCAGGAGTAATCGAGGGAACTCCTCAAAATTTATATGGAAACATATGGTGATTTTGGTTTTATGTGAAGTGTACTAAGAATATGCTACCAAAAAGTCAAATATTGGGTCAAGGTATACCATGGTTTCGAAGATGCTGAGAGAACTCCTGACTCCTTATAGATACATGTTTGGGAGTTTCGGCGTTGTTTTAAGAACAGAAAGCATATGCTACTATGCAACTCATATTCATCATCATAATCATCATCATCATCTTCATCATCATCATCGTCTTCATCATTACCACGTCGTGTTAAGGTCACCAATGTCTCATGGCACAGAATAGATAACAGTACAAGGCATAGGTGTGGATATACTAATAATAATAATAATTTTATACTGTATAACAACACTTTGTTTAAATATACACGGCGGTCAGCGCCGCGAGGCGACAGATCGAATATACTTTACTACTTTATATACAGATCGAATACTATACTAACTACTTTATAAAATTTTAATAGACGAAATAACGACGATAGAAAGTTATTTTAAAAAGAGCATTTAAACAAAACAAAGTCAATAAGTGTCTTTTTAATTAGTTATACTTATTAATCGATAGATGGCGCACTAAGTATCGATTTGAATGGATTTGAAATTGAATTCTTGATTACAAGAACAGCTGTCAATAATAATGATAATATTATATTATATTATATTACTAGCTGTCCCGGCAAACGTTGTTTTGCCATATAAATAATTTTTGGTATGAAAAATAGATGTTGGCCGATTCTCAGACCAATATCCTCACAATATGCTCACATAATTTCATGAGAATCGGTCAAGCCGTTTCCGAGGAGTATGGCAACGAAAACTGTGACACGAGAATTTTATATATTAGATGAGTAGCTACGCTACATCCTATGCAAGTTTATACAATTTTTTATCTGATAGATCCTTGGATCGTGGAAAAACGAGACACAATAGCCTTTCTATTGTTATCGCAATCGCCGGTGACCGCTTGGGGTTTGAAGTATTAAAATTGTTAAATTACTTAGCACAATATGTTCACTTCACTGATAATATATTATTTTGTGAGTGTGAACTGTGTAATAAGATACGTAAAATATACGCGAAGGTTTACCTACTAGTGTAACTAAAAAGAGTGAAATAATTATTATTTTTAACAAAAAATTAAAACCGACTTCCAAGGTAAAAACAATATAAACATTAATATGAACTAAAAAGTATTAAATAATTTTTGCTATCTAATAGTGCCTTTTTCCGAATTCGGCTAAACCTTGACTATTTCTGTACTCAAATCTTCATAATTTTGAAGTCGGTGCCAGTTCCAAAAATTTTAAATATTCTGTCAGAGGACTGAAGATTCAGCTATCTGGTACCGACTTCAAAATAATGAAGATTGAGTACAGAAATAGTCAAGGTTTAGCCGAATTCGGAAAAAGGCACTATTAGATAGCAAAAATTATTTAATACTTTTTAGTTCATATTAATGTTTATATTGTTTTTACCTTGGAAGTCGGTTTTAATTTTTTGTTAAAAATAATAATTAGGTCTTTATTTGCCGTTTTTCAAAAGATTTCATTTACTTCATCATAGTAACTACATGCATCAGAAATATTATCCACGTTGTCTCCAGATTCTATTCATTCTTCTTCCATGCTGAAACTATCTTTCCTTTTATTTTTATTTTTCATATTTTTTTCCTAGCAAATTTATTTTTAGTCTTAAGTCTCCATGCTTCTTTTGCCTCTTCTTTTTTCTTCTTTTTGTTCTCAGCTCTCCTTTTTCTTCTTTTTACTGCTACAAAACTAAAGCATCGATTTTTAGATCAGTGCAAGGTCTAATATTAGACACCATGTCCATTTTTAGGTACAGTAGTTCTAAGTTCTTAGTTTGTTAATAGAATTATATTTATAGAGAATAGTGATGATATTTGCAGTAGAATAAAGTACAAAATAACTTTAGTATGTATTGAAAAACTAAAAGATTGGATCCATGTCATCTATTAGGTTTTTTTACATTTTCAAGAACTAATAGTAGACACCCTTTATATTGTTAGGGAAAATGGATAAAAGATCATAAATAAATATTAATTAGTGTAAACAACATGACCATTAATCCAATGAAGTCAATAGAAATTACAAAAAATCTAATAAATATATTCAAAACTTACGTGCAAAATTTCGCCATCCTTAACCTATTTGCTAAGAAATTGCCGGGTGCGTGTTGACGCGGTCACATCATTTACGAAAACTGATCCCATTTTAAAATTTTGTTCCCGAAGGTATCCCTAATATATTTTTTCACATCAACAGATAGCATAAGAAGCTTATAAAATTTACAGTGTTGAGAAATAATTAGAATAATTCTTATTTTTATGGCATTTTTGTCGTAAGTGTCATCTATTAGTTCAGTGTCTACCATTAGCGCCTTTCCCTTACATGAACACCGATCTACGTATAGCCGCTTACAGCGAACTTATTGAGAAATCCAAAGAAATCAATGCCGATGCTGATCTATCATTTTTCCAAAGAAGATCGAGTCCATGAGTCCACGACCGAGCTGCAGCACTCTATCTATTCGACTGACTTGCCCGTTCTGTGTGTTAAATTTTAGTTTGTTATTATTTTTAGCAATATTCCGCGAAATAAACTTCCACCTTTAAGTAAATGCGCATGCAATGCAAGCAATAATGTTCACCTCGAGGTTTTCAACCTGCATGGTGGTGAGGGGCCTCGCACGGATTTGCCAACATTATTGCTTGTGTGGTGGTGGTGTTTGCAAGTTCTTGCATGCGAATGTACGCATAGGCAGTGTGGGAGGAGGGAGGTGCTGTACGCATGCCTATGCGTGCACTCACTCATTTACTTACAGGTGGAAGTTTATTTCGCGGAATATTGCTAAAAATAATAACAAACTAAATTTTAACACACAGAACGGGCAAGTCAGTCGAATAGATAGAGTGCTGCAGCTCGGTCGTGGACTCATGGACTCGATCTTCTTTGGAAAAAACCTGTAAGTAAATGAGTGAGTGCACGCATAGGCATGCGTACAGCACCTCCCTCCTCCCACACTGCCTATGCGTACACTCGCATGCAAGAACTTGCAAGAACTTGCATGTTTATTTCGCGAAATATTGCTAAAAATAATAACAAACTAAATTTTAAGCTATGGATTTCCGCAAAGTAACGCCTGATTTCATTAACGTTCTCTGTGTGTTCAATAGGGGCAAGCGGCAGACTTGTGCCAGACCGGGTGGCCCGCGGACAGCCTGTAGTGAATTCCCCGCTAAAGTCTCATGAATATGGTCCCGTTTTTACTCTTTGGGTACGGAACCCTAAAAATGGACTCAAAGTCTATGTATCTGATGAAACAAAAGCCTAGTTATCTATACTAATATTATAAAACGGAAGAGTTTGGTAGTTGATTTGAAAAATTATTTCAGTGTTAGATAGTCCATTTATCAAGGAAGGCTATGTAGCACCATAATATCTGTGCTTATGCTGATAGACAACACTACTGTTAGCGCATACAAAAGAAAAAGATCATAACACTCACCACACAAACACATCAATATGCACATCCAGTATATACACGTTTCTGGTCTGCAGTCGATCCCGGGTAAGGGCTCCGCCCTCGGGCTGCGGAAGCTCTAAGTAGCCCATACCGAGCTCCACTCTGTATAATCGGGGGGACTCGTATGTAAAGTCTTCTGGTACGTGCTCCTAGATAAAAACATTATTTTTTATTAGCTATTCATAATAAAAGTAGTACAAATCAGGCAACATGTAACATTCCGTAGTCTAATGCCATGCATATAACGACGACTCGAGTCCATTACAGATAGATTAGACTTTAGAGATAGACTAGTTTTAGAAATAAAGTCTGTTGTTAAAACGCTTAAAGTGAAAAAAAAACGGTATTGAAAATTCATCTGAATCCAATCTTGCAAGGATATTGATAAAAAAACTTTGGCAATCATTTTGAGTTTACCAAAATTTTTTTAATATTTTTTCAAATACTCTTATCAATAATTTTACTTTTAAATATGGGTGATTCTACGATAAGAGGTAACTTGAACGGCAATCAATATTAAATAGGTTTTTTATTCCATATTGTCCAATCCTTTACAATCAATTACCTACACCATTTTAATGTACTTCAATGAATAGAGTCACAATTAAATGCTGAAATGTTATATTTTTTTCCGAAATTGCCAACAAATTCCAGAAAAGTATCTACCCTGGCCTGTCCCTTTACCGATTTTAGTTAAAGTTACTGCCGTACCTAATTTGTTTGTATCGCTTTCTAAACTAAAGCATGGCAAGTATGAATTTGAATAAATATACTATAATAATTTTAAGAAAAAATCCAAAAACGTATGATTTTTTGTGTTATTTTCTGAACTTAAATTTTGTCCCGAATTTTTTGTATCTTTACCCTGGCAAATTTTGTTCCACTACTACCAACATAAAAATAAATCGGAAGTATTGCAAATTCCTCTCAAGGACATCTAACGACGTGAAGTTAGCCACAAATAACAAGCGAGCCGTTAGAGACCGCCATTTTGCTAGTTGTCGCCACGAGCCTGTGCGGTGTAGTGGTCTCGCAAAGTCATTGTGTCTCTCCACTGGTAAGTCATAAAAGTTATATTAATGATTTGATTCGTTTGTGTAATATTACATTTATTCAACAATAATGTACTAATTCAAGTGGGATATTTAACTAATCCAAAAATGTTATAAGTCGATTACAATATTTGAATTTATCATGAAAATGTCTTTCCCCTGGCGTATTTCCCCTGTCAAGATAAATGCCAGGGGAGAGACTTACTAGCCAGGGGAGATAAAACATATCATATAATGTAGTCACAAAGTAATTTAAATATAGTTAGATTGTACTGGTCAGATTTAAACGGTATATTGTTTAATGATAAAAAAGCGATCTCTAATTTTTTTTCACATTATTACAGATTATGGCACCGCAAGAAAAGTTAACACAAAGAAAAACTACAACAGAAACGTGAAGCAGAAAGGCTAGATAATCAAAAGATATCGAAGATATCAAAGGATTAAAAATGACCCAGAAAAGTATAAATTGCAATAATTGGCCAAGTGCGAGTGGGACTCGCGCACGAAGGGTTCCGTTATAGAGTACAAATAGGCCAAAAATTGTGCTTTTCTTGTATGGGAGCACCCCTTAATTTTCTATTTTATTTAAATATTATTAATAATTATTAAAGTATAATTATATTTAAGGCCTTCGTGAAAGTTTCGAGTGCCTACCTCTTATCATTATTGATTACGAGCAAAAAAGGCCAAAAAATCACGTTTGTTGTATGGGAGCCCCCTTAAATATTATTTTTATTTTAGTATTTGTTGTTATAGCGGCACCGGCGGCGGAAATTTTCACAATTCACACAATTTGTGAAAATTTCGGAACTCTAGCTATAGCGGTTCTTGAGATACAGCCTGGAGACAGACAGACGGACAGACAGACATCGAAGTCAAATGAATAGGGTCCCGTTTTTACCCTTTGGGTACGGAACCCTAAAACTAAAGGGAAAAGAAAAATATTTGAAAAATAAAGAAAAAGACGAGATCTTGACGTCTCTACCCTGGCCTCGATATTAATACCCTGGCCTTCTAAAAAGAAATAAAATATGTGTGAAGTAACCTGCCATTGGGTGAAAAGGTTAATCAATGGGTTAATTAGCATAATTTAACATTTTTATGAAAAAAATCCAACTTTTCTCCCTGGCCGCATCTTGTATGGGCTCGAAACCTCTTATCGTAGAACTACCCATATACTTATTATACGGTACTTATAAATATACATATCAATTTACTTTTAAATAGCGTCGGTCTAACGAGCAGATTATATTATGCCTTTTAAACATAATATAATATTATATGATACTAGCTGTCCCGGCAAACGTTGTTTTGCCAAATAAATAATTTTTGGTATGAAAAATAGATGTTGGCCGATTCTCAGACCTACTCAATATGCTCACAAAATTTCATGAGAATCGGTCAAACCGTTTCGGAGGAGTACGGGAACTAGTGACCGACCGAACTTTCGGTTTCGGTTTCGGCCAGTTTCGGCCAAAAAATCTAGTTTCGGCCTTAGTTTCGGTTTCGGCCAAAATATAGCCGAAACTTTCGGCCCCGCTGAAACTCATGCGCCGTTCGGTAAACTTCGCAGTTAACTCGTGCTTGCTTGCCAGCGAGGCCCCCGGCTCAGTTCGCCACCATCTACTTGATCGTGTTTTGAGATTATGTTTTCCAGATTAGTCCCAAATCAATTAGCACTTCGTTTTATTTTCATTAAATAGTCTAAACTTATTATTTGTTAGCGGATATCAATGGACAAGCTACATAGTATTATAATTATTTTATTTAAATCTGTATATTATGTTAGTCACTATATATAAGTTTAATTAGTGATTATTATATTTTGAATAGTAGTAAGTAAGGTAATTGATTTTGACAAATAGTTAGTTATAAATGGACAGGAGGATTATTTACTTCCATTATAACTTCCTCTTCTCATATTTAAGTAAATAATTATATTAAATATGAGAAGTACATTAATTAATATTTAGAATTATATACCCACTTATTCTTAGCCATTCTTATTTTTTTATGTATTCTTTAATGATTTTACTATATTTGAATTGTTAACGGAAGTTAGTTTCTTTTGTGTAAAATGGTATAAAAGCCAGCCATATTGCATTGATGGAGGCATTCTGTAAATAACTTCGAAACGTGTAAGGTGAAACTCTGCTCGAATAAATACCGCTCTATGTATAATTTTTCAAGACTTTTACTACTCCCTAATATTTCAGAAGTGGGATGTTTCAAAAATGTCCGGTCCTTATGCTGCGGGACTTGGCAAAAGGAGAAGAACGCCCAGACTTGTCCTGACTCTCGACGATCGACGGCGAAGAAAGTGATTTTTTTTTTCTTCTTTTCGAACATAAACAACAGTGATTGTGATAGTGAACCAGTGACAAAACGATGCAGAATTACTCAAGTTGATGCAGAAGTGATACCAAAGTTTGAACCAGAAGACGACGCTTGTAATGAAGCTACAT
This sequence comes from Polyommatus icarus, assembly GCA_937595015.1. Classification (NCBI taxonomy): domain Eukaryota; kingdom Metazoa; phylum Arthropoda; class Insecta; order Lepidoptera; family Lycaenidae; genus Polyommatus; species Polyommatus icarus. The sequence goes on along the minus strand of OW569333.1, from coordinate 5,085,987 downwards.
GGGTGCATAAAATCGACCAGCTAGGAGGTTTACGGATGGAACAGTATAACCGATTGACAATTCATCGTGCAGCTGCGGTTACGTGGGTCCGCTACGCAAAAACTGCCTTGAAGCTTTTCAACGCCTCGGTCATACGACGGTTAACTGCTGGTTCGCGAATATAGCAGGAACAACTCGGCAACCGCAGAATTCAACAAGTAAGTAACACTTTTTATACTTCAAGTAATATCTTAGTAAATAACATTTACAAAAAAAAATTGTGTGGGTAGGAGCCAATGAACAAGAATAATGAAAATTAAATCTAAAGTTTTTACCTTATTAATACTATATTCTTCTTATTAATACTAAATACTATATTAAGTAGTATATTAAAGTTTTTACCTTCTAATAATATATTGAAGGGTTTTGGAGATAAAATAGATCAAGCCATATTATAGAGACTGTAAAACAACTACCAAGCGACATTATACTTAATAATTATTGGGCAATAAATGACCAACCAGCCTGGTATTAGTTACTACAGCTAATTCTGCCACTTTTACTGAGACTTTAATTTGTTTGACAGTTACAAACAGCTGATAAATATAAGTGATAGGTATAATGTTTTTGCTGAAGCGTGAATATACAATTTGATCTAAAAATAGTTACTGTAATATTGATGTATTTGTAGATATCGATCCCAATGGGAAAAATTCAATGGAACTAATCCAGTTTGTGTGCTATATAATTCCTGGAGGAGCTGTCAGTGTTGAGGGTCATTTAAAGGCTAAACATTGGTGAAATTGAAACAACTTGGCCTGCACATACGTTAATTGCCCGGGCTGAAATTGTTAATATTTATATCGACTCGAATACCTCTACTGAAAATGACTTTATCGATTGAATCACAAATGGCATTAGAATAGAATAGAATAGAATGATTTATTGCATAAAATGTAGTACAAAAGGTCTTACAATTTTACTGAAATGGTTCAAACATTCTGCCTAATAAGTGACGTGCAAAATAATTTTTAATAATTTTAGGTATAGCATTAACATCATAATAATTATTATAAAAGTTCTAAGATGAATAATAACTCATTTAATTAAACATAACATTAATTAAATCCATTAAATTATTGAGAACTAATTAAATATAAAAGTCATAGGCGTTAAACACGAAATAAATTTAAAAAATAAACAAACAATGTCAAATTGAGAATTAAAATAGCCTATTCCCTACCTTTGCATCTTTGTAAACATAGGTAAACTAAGCACTTGTTAACGTCAAACACAATAATTTACAATTTATTATAAAGCATAATATTATGATTAAAATAATATTAATAATAGAAAATATGAAATTATGTTGAAGAACAATAATTCGTTTTGTGACAATTCATTTGCTCCAGATTTGCTCGACAACAAGGTACGTTTTTGTTTCCATTACTACCTACTTATAGAATATTCTTGTTAACAATAATGTTCTGTGTTGTCCTAAGCTTTGTTTATTATTTCAGCATCCAGATTACAAACTTTACATGGGGATATTACACATAAATACATTCATTCCTTTTAAAGATTGTTGTGAGTTGTGACATTACACTTGGTGCATAAAATACATTGATTCGGGAATTAGAGGGCTTAGGTAAGGTAGATATTGCTGAAAGTTAAGTATAAAAAAATGATATTAATTTATGCACTAGGAATACAAAAGATTTAGGGTACACAGATTTATTACAAATGAAAATATAATGCAATAGTTGATGAAAAGGTTAACGATCTTTCGGAAGATGGTATCATTTGTCACTCTGTCTGAATATGCTAGTCCGGTGATTTTAGATAAAAAGAAGGGTGGAGATTACAAGCTGTGCATTGATTGCCGAAATTTAAATTCACAGACACTCAAGGATTCGTACCCTTTGCCTCATATTGAGGACCAAGTATCAAAATTGTCTGGCTGTGATCTCCAGGTTAATACGGATGCTAGTAAACTAGGTTTAAGGGGTATAATAATCCTTCGATCACAGGACCTAGGAATTCCCATTGTATTCTGTTGTTCTCGCGATCACCGGTGCTCGCGCGGGGCCTGAAGGATTAATACAAAACAGCAGGCAGGACAATAATTATGTAGTTAAGGCCGTCCCCCGAGCAAACGACCTTGGCCATACATTTGCCGCGTTGCCGAGATCGCGCCAAAACCCTATTATTTTTACTTATCTGAGTTTAAAATTGTCCTAAAAAAATTAAAACGACAAATATGTAGTTTATGATATCGTCGATCTATTGGCGTGAGTTTCAAATAAAAGTAATTTGTTAATCCTAAGGAGATGCTGAATGTATGCTTGAATCTTAACAAATTGGTATTACTTTGGAAGCTGATATCATGAGTATAAGAAACAAAATTAGAAAATTTAAAACGAGGAATGTTGATATACTGAAGATTATTCTTGTATTTTTATTATAATTTTGTAGCTTTCAGATTATGAGTTTATAAGGTTTTAAATACGGTCAATTACAGAATCTCCGGACGGAACGCCCTTAAAGAGGATAAACTGTTCCAAAAAAAAACTCTAAATGGAGAACGATTTGCTGTTCCCAAATTGGTAAAATATAACTTAATGCAGCTAAATGTTATCATGACCCCCAGCTGACATGAATTACACCCTGGCTTTGACCCTTTGGTTTCCAAAAATGACCCGATATAATAAGGAAATTCATCAATTCTTGCCTTCAATAATATGTTCTCGGTAAGGGTAATTATCGAAAATCTGAAGGAGAAAAATTTACATCTTATAGAAAAGTACCCGTATCTATGCACACCCTTCATGCCGATAACTTAGGATCATTTATTAAGACTAGGGAATGGCACAATTTGTTTTGCTAAGCCCGACAAAAAAACACTAGTTCCATAAAAACCATAAAGTACTTAAAAGGACTGGAAAGTAATATCTTTCCAGTTTACAAACCCAGTCTGCATACTATCATAGAGGCAAAGCATTTCCTAGCCGATACCTTAACTAATTTATAGAACACATGCAATTAAAACATGTCCTTAATGCTATAGCTAGTCCCAGATCAAATGGCCCACTGAAAAAAATAAATGGTACCAATATTGATGGACTGAACACTGCCTGAAAATGAAACTGTTTTGGATGATAAATTAATGGATATAGTATGGGGTATAAATAATACACCTAATTCTACTACTTCCTTCCTTCCATTTAAACTTATGTTTAGCCATGATAACTCTAAATTACCAGCTATTCCATTCAGTGGTCCTAGTGACCGTACTTCACAACGACAGGCATTAACTGAAAGAACAGCAACAGCAAAACTTCTAATACAAATGTAGGAAAAATTCAGTCAGTGATCTAGTGTTGTGGAAATGGCGAACCCCAATGCCAAAGAGACCCAAAAATTAAAAAATAAGAAGTTTTCAGCTATAATAGGGGTGAGGTATTAATGCCTTATAAATCAGCAAATTCTGATACTAACAGTTCATCTAGCGATGCTGAGGTAGACACGGTGATCTAATGATCTGATTAGAAAGTTATTTTAAATATAATTTTTGTACAGTATAACTAAAGATTAGGGATAATAATTTATACAGTATCATGTGTACAGAAACAAATTTTATTGATCGAATAGGTATATACTTTAATAACTATTTTATTACTATCACACTTTAGCTTTTCTACTTCTATTGTTCTTCACAATTGATAATATAAGAAACTGGTCCCGAAGCTGCACCTAAAAGAAAAAAAATATTGACATAATTCAAGTCTGTGTGACCTACTCACTAACAATATAACCACTCAATGTAATAATTCAAGACTTTTACCAGGCTTGTCTCACTTCCATACAAACGGCGCGAAATCACCGAGATATTTACCTACTATTCTGGAAAACAACCTAATTTCAATCTTTTGCATAGCGTTTAGCGTTCATAGTACAATAACGGTCTGCCGTCTTACTTCAATCTACCAGGGCTGTCAAGCGATCGGCGGCGGCGGCGCGGCGGGCGGCGGCGGCGCGGCGGGCGGCGCGGCGGCGGGCGGGTACTATTACTTTTGTTTCGCGGATGTGTGCGCTGCGTATGCGACAAGTCGAGCGAGTTATCATACCTAAACTCGGGAGAGAGACTTCTGTACCGTAAGGTACTATTATGTATTCTGTGCTTTTACTACTCTCTAATAAATATTATCTATAGGATGGCTGTGTGATCACATCCTAAAATCAACACAATATTATCTATAGGGTGGCTGTGTGATCAAACCCTAAAATCAACAATAATATTATTATCTATAGGGTGGCTGTGTGATCAAACCCTAAAATCAACAATAATATTATCTACAGGATGGCTGTGTGATCAAATCCTTAAATCAACAATAATATTATCTATAGGATGGCTGTGTGATCAAATCCTAAAATCAACGCAATAATATTATCTATAGGGTGGCTGTGTGATCAAACCCTAAAATCAACAATAATATTATCTAAAGGGTGGCTGTGTGATCAAACCCTAAAATCAGCGCAATAATATTATCTATAGGGTGGCTGTGTGATCAAACCCTAAAATCAACAATAATATTATTATCTATAGGGTGGCTGTGTGATCAAACCCTAAAATCAACAATAATATTATTATCTATAGGGTGGCTGTGTGATCAAACCCTAAAATCAACAATAATATTATCTAAAGGGTGGCTGTGTGATCAAACCCTAAAATCAACGCAATAATATTATCTATAGGGTGGCTGTGTGATCAAACCCTAAAATCAACAATAATATTATTATCTATAGGGTGGCTGTGTGATCAAACCCTAAAATCAACAATAATATTATCTATAGGGTGGCTGTGTGATCAAACCCTAAAATCGACAATAATATTATTATCTAAAGGGTGGCTGTGTGATCAAACCCTAAAATCAACATAGTAATAATATTATCTATATGGGATGGCTGTGTGATCAAATCCTAAAATCAATGACTGGCGACCATGTGACTGGCGTCTATGTGACTGGCGTCTATGTGACTGGCGTCCATGTGACTGGCGTCTATGTGACCCATGTTTACGTGACCGATGTCTATGTGACCGATGTCTATGTGACCGATGTCTATGTGACCTTACAAATATTCTAAAATTGAGCTAAATTTAATTACTACAATACAACTATATAAGTCTGCGTTACAAAATATTATATTACTGATAACAAACAATACAACAAAAATCAAAATGCATAAATTCGCGTCTTGAGGGTCGAGCGCTTGGAGTCCCGCCACAAAGTGAATTTTAGCTCCTTTGTGGTGAGAATCCCGACGCACCATCTACCGACGTTCGAGAAGGAGGAGTTCTGGCCGTCTACAGGAGATTCCGGGGACGACTTCCGAACACGTCGCGCCCCACGTCGTCGCAGACAATACGTGTTTAGTGTTTTAGTGTTAGTGTTAGTTTTTAGTATAATCGTATGTCTATGTTAGTCTATAAGGTATTTATAATATGGGCCAAGATGCCTGAGTTAAATAAATAAATAAATACAAATAAAATAAATTACATAAATGCATAATATAATGGCTTTAGAAATGCCATGTGTTGGCTATTGGAGATGAGATGTGAATTGTGATACTAGATTTCTCTGACATCAATGCATACCTATATTATTATTTTTTTGTTTACAAAATACTGTTCCGATGTCTTCATCTGTTTCAGACCACTGGCAGTTCTAGCACTGGTACAGCACAGGGTAGCAAACCATGGGAACGTCGTGGGACACTCCTAATGCAGGATGGCCGAGTGTTAGCGGATATCAATGGACAAGCTACATAGTATTATAATTATTTTATTTAAATCTGTATATTATGTTAGTCACTATATATAAGTTTAATTAGTGATTATTATATTTTGAATAGTAGTAAGTAAGGTAATTGATTTTGACAAATAGTTAGTTATAAATGGACAGGAGGATTATTTACTTCCATTATAACTTCCTCTTCTCATATTTAAGTAAATAATTATATTAAATATGAGAAGTACATTAATTAATATTTAGAATTATATACCCACTTATTCTTAGCCATTCTTATTTTTTTATGTATTCTTTAATGATTTTACTATATTTGAATTGTTAACGGAAGTTAGTTTCTTTTGTGTAAAATGGTATAAAAGCCAGCCATATTGCATTGATGGAGGCATTCTGTAAATAACTTCGAAACGTGTAAGGTGAAACTCTGCTCGAATAAATACCGCTCTATGTATAATTTTTCAAGACTTTTACTACTCCCTAATATATTATAGAAATTATATTATTATTGAATTTTATTTCTACGACAAACGCAGGCTTATTTAAATATACATAACTGTTGGCAAATTACGTGGTATTTTAACAATGTTTCCCAAATAAACGATTTAGTAAATATTTGCTATGATAAATTATTGATTATATTGTGTATGGACGTTATTTACTTAAAAATTTTGTTTGACTGTGAGATTTTAGGAAATCGAGATGATGAGCCTCACTCTTTTCCTTTTACCACGCGTTTTATTTAAATATTTAAAATTAACTGTTAACTATGGACACACAACCTCTTAGGACTTAGACCGTTCTTACCCTGCTAGAATCTTATCTAGCCCACTTTCCCGTAAGCTTCACTCTTGTGACCAGAAGTGGCATAAAGCCTTCTGGAGCAAAAAAAATGTGACGTCAACTGCAAGTTTGCTTAGTAATGTGTTTTGAACTTAGACCGCGGTCGTGTCCATGTTTCCTATAAAAATAATATACCTACTGCAATTGATTATATTTCACCAATCACACAACTTCGTTTTATGAAACTTAGTTGTCATTAAACGCGTTCCTATGGGGATGTAAATCTCATTTTGTTTCAAATGGATTTCATAATCTTCTCTTAATTACGATTAATAAATCTAAGTTTATGTTACGTCACGCGATGATGTTACATTGTTTTATCATTTTGGAGTCTAGTCACAGAGTACTAAGGGATACTACAGTCTAGTTATGTTATTTTATCAACAAAAAAGCAAGAAACGATGCATAAACTACCCAAACGCATCTATCAAAACTATCATCTTGTCAATTTTTTTGTCTATGATTTTTGATTCGCCATGACACTACACTGACAGGACGGCTTTTATGAAGTTTAACTGTACAACATTGGACGTTCTGAAGATAAAACTCGGATTTGCTGTGAACGTTATGTTGGTGAAATGCAATTTGGTGCTATAAACGCGTTTATACGTTTAAAACCTATTTAGTGTACACTAAGCGCGTTCTATTTCTAGGGTAAAATCACACCTGAATAAAATGACTTGAAATAACTTCTACCCTTGTTTCTTAGGATAATCCTTCGTTGTAATACATTAAGGGGAATTTCACTAATCACACTTAAAACTTCGTTTTATAAAACTAAGTTCTCATTGAACTATGAACGCCTTTATATAGCGACGTAAATCTCGTTTTGTTTCAAATAGATTTTACATTCTTCTTTTAATCGCGATTAATGAATCTAAGTTTACGTTACGTCACACAATGATTTTTATCTGTTTTTATCGTCTTGGAGCCTTGTCAATTTGTAAACGAGTTTAGTTTATGTTGGTGAAATGCAATAGGCTTGATGACAATTTTTTTCTTATTGGTAATGAAAAACCCCTTAAAAAATAGAAACATCGATGAAAGAATGACTCTGATAGCTTAAAAATTCAGCAAGATATGACAATTCAATCTTTATTATATTCTCATAAAATAGACCTGCCCGAAACGCTTCATACAAAGTACTACGAAAGACTGACGTCACTCTTTCGTAGTTTGTACGGATCGGGAGAGAACTTTGTTCGATAGGTATATTAAATATTGCGTTTATGAAATTGGTTTCATAACAAAAGTTGCTTTTAATTGTATAAGTTATCGAATGGTATACAAATATAATAATTCAACTTCATTATCAAACTTTGAAGGCGCATAACAAAAAAAATACAAATGCTATCGAGTTGAAATTTTGGGAACACTTATTTTTTTAACAATTTTATTTATTTTATTAACAAAATTTCTTTTTTTTCAAAATTTCAAAATCTTTGACCTTGTCATCATCCCTATTGAGTGTTATCTAAAACGTGTTTCATACGCTTAGAACCGGTTTAGTGTGCACTAAGCGCATTTAATATCTTTGGTAAAATCGCACCTACTTGGAATCGCATAAAAAAACGGAATATAGTACAAAAAAGTTTCTAGGGAACATACTCTGAGTATATACGTCTGTGATTAATAATATTTATTTTAAGAAATGTCGCAAAAAGTAAAACATTCAATGTGGTACTTTTTCTTTAGTTTAAAAAGTTGTAGGTAATTTATGTGAAAAATCAATAAATTTCAGTAAATAATAGTAATTTTCAATGTTTTACCAAGTTTCGGTTTCGGTTTCGGCCGAAACTGGGAGTAAGGCCGAAAGTTCGGTTTCGGATTCGGTTTCGGCTGAAAAATCAGTTTCGGTCGGACACTAACGGGAACGAACATTGTGACACGAGAGTTTTATATATATAAGATTACATTTTTACGCATACACAATAGAAATATTTTTCATTGTGGTTACCTGTGGCACAAAAGGCGTATCTTCTTCATATCCCAGAGTCTTCCAGAAGGACCGCGGCTCCTTGCCCAGGGGCTCAGCGATCAGCTCAGCCTTGTTCTTCCTCTCTTCTTTATTTATCTTCTCGGCGAACAGTCGTGCTTTCGATTTTAGTGTGTTTTTAGCTTTCTTGCCGTTCCTGGAAATGGAGAATTCTCTAATGTCCGCTTATGTATCTTACTTACTCGTAAAGATATGGTTCATGTGTCTTCGTTTGTCATGAGACTTTTCCTATATGCCAGACAAAGACTAGATCTTATATACAGTTGTAAGGTGCGTATATATATTTTTAATAGTATGAGTGTATAAGTATAATTTATAAAATCCTATATACCAATTGCTGACCATAATACGACTTAGTGGCGCACAATGTCAAAGTGGGCTAGTGTTTAATTGGAACGTGAATTAGTTTGTACGCGAGTGCGAAACGTTGCTGTAGTTGAAACATACAACATTGAGCATTATGTCGTATAATGCGCTGCAATTGGAGAACAGGGAGTATGGAATAGTATACCAATACCTCTTTACCTCCTTGTAAATTGTTAATCAGATATTGGGGGCACCTCCCAACATTACTCCTCAGTAGCTAAGCTATTGCATATACCCACCACAGATATATCTGCAGTCCAGCGTCCAGCACGAACACGTATCGGGGGTCGAGCTCGTGCGCGGACACGCTGACCGGCTGCAGGTGTATAGAGCCGGTGGCCGCTGGGCCTGTAGTTGGGCCAGTCGCTACGGCCCCGTGCACGCGGTATAGACGTGTCAGGGCCGTCGCAAATTCCCACAACACGGCGTCGTGCGGCGTCGTACGACGTCGTGTCGTGTTTTTGTGTCCTGGCCCTTACACAGTGCTGTAGGAGGATATTATTGCTAATATAATACACTCACCACAGATATATCTGCAGACCGGCGTCCAGCACGAACACGTATCGGGGGTCGAGCTCGTGCGCGGACACGCTGACCGGCTGCAGGTGTAAAGAGCCGGTGGCCGCTGGGCCCGTGGTTGGACCGGTCGCTACGGCCCCGTGAACACGGTATAAACGGGTGACATAGTGCTGTGAAGGAATAGGATATAAACTATAAATAATTCGATAAGTACATTATGTAACTTTAAAAAATCCTGCGCATTGACTCAATATTCCCATTGGATACTAATTCGAAAAAAATACCGCGCGTTATTGGTCGAGGATGACTTGCGACTGATCCTAAGCTGCATTAACTTCTGAATCCAAGGCAAACATTGTAAATGAAGGAATCAAAACGATTCAACTATGATCTGCTTATCCGTAACTAGCTGACCCGACAGACGTTAACCTGTCTTAACGATGATTATTTTATTCGAATTGGTATAATTAAGAAAACAATAGATTAAAATTAGTATCTTCATGCCAAATTTCATCAAAATAGATTAATAAATAGCTTAAGCGAAAATCATAAAAGTTTATTGTGCAGGAACCGCACATTTTCCGGGACAAAAAGTATCCCTTGTCCTTTCCCGAGACTCAAAGTATCTCCATACCAAAATTCATCAAAATCGATTGAATAGTTTACGCGCAAATCATAAAAGTATATTGTGCAGTAACCGTACATTTTTCCTGGACAAAATGTATCCTAATATGTCATTTTCCTGGTTATAAGCTACCTCTCCACCAATTTTCAGCCAAATCGGTTTATCCGTTCTCGAGATAAACGTTTATTGGGCGGGAACCGTACATTTTCCGGGACAAAAAGTATCCCTTGTCCTTTCCCGAGACTCAAAGTATCTCCATACCAAAACTCATCAAAATCGATTGAATAGATTACGCGCAAATCATAAAAGTATATTGTGCAGTAACCGAACATTTTTCCGGGACAAAATGTATCCTATGTCCTATTCCTAGTTCTAAGCTACCTCTCCACCAATTTTCAGCCAAATCGGTTCATCCGTTCTTGAGTTATAAGTGGCGTAACTAACACAACTTTCTTTTATATATATAGATTTGATATCGTGAACATACACGAACCGCACCGCATTTCCGGTCACATTCGCTATTCAGCGTCGCAAAATGTTATCACGGCATCGTTGTGGCACCGCAACGGGATTGGCTTGTCTTGCATTGTTGATGAGTTGTCTTGCAGTGTTGCTATAGCACCGCACTGCTTGCATCACTCTTCGCCAGCAAGTCGGGGCTCTTGTCACCCTGCTCGTGCCGCTAAATGCGCTTCGCCCACTGACCTCTATAATACACTGGACAGGCGATCGCTATCAATAAAATGTTCCTATTTGAAAGTCGCCATATTGGCGCTGATTGCTATGAGAAAGCAGTAGTGACTGTACTTGGAACTACTATTTTGCAAATGGCGTTTGTAATTTTCTATGTAATTAGTTCACAGTACGCTCACCGCGGCGCTTCAAATCGGCACAAGAAATAGCTGTCATTTTGTACGGCATAGCCTGTCCAGTGTATTATAGAGGTCAGCGGCTTCGCCCCAGGGTCTACGTACCGGGTCGTCGACGGTGAAGAAGCCGGAGGGCGTCCTGCTACCGCTGATGTAGGCGGGCGGCGCGGGGAACAGCGCCAGGAACTCGGGGCTCTCGTCGCCCTGCTCGTGCCGCTGCGTGCGCTTCGCCCCCAGCAGGTTGCGCAGGTTGACCGCGTGCATCGCTGCGCATGCGCCTTTGTCCAGCTATTAAAAGTATATAAGGGACATTGTGTAACATCAATCATAACATTTGTCAGAGAAATTGAAACGTGGAAAGATGACAGACCTCCGCTATTTGGTTAGGTTATATCAAGCAAATGTCCGTTTGCAGTTGCAGAACTAGAGCGCGTCACGGTGCGTCCATATTTGTATCATTTGCGCGATCACATCTCCGATCAGATCTCCGTCGCGATCATCGCGCCGTATCAAGTATGCGTATCATAGTGTGGATGCCTATTAGATCATTCTGCCGATCATGCGTGTATTTGATATGACACATATCAGATACGCCGTTAATAGCAATCGGGGCGTATCATGATACGCGTATCATTTTGACACGCTTCGATGATACGCGACGGAGATCTGATCGGGGATCTGATCGCGCCAATGATACAAATGTGGACGCACCCTTATGTTAACTTATTTACTGTTTAGTTACTCTATCTGTTTCCATGTTTAGTCATAGTTACTCAATTCAAGCAGAAACATTTATCAACACGCAACAGCTATACCACAACCTCAGACCAAATAAAAACTCAAGACAGAGCGTTGCGAACGCGCGTGAAGTAGGTTTTATAAGCATGTGTGCGCGCCGCGCACGGCGCGGGCTAGTGTTGCAATGTTATTCAAATTACCCCAAAATCAATGAAATAAATATGATATAATATTTACACCAAGGCTGCTCAACATTATGGCCCGCGAAAGAATTTTAAATGGCCCGCACAAGGAAGTTTTGAATATCCCGCTAAACTGAGAAATCCCGCCTAATTGGCTGCCGCGTAGGATAATATACATATTTTCATAAATCCTTTCATAATCAGTTTCACTGACATAGTTAGTTATCCTAAGGGGGGTATTACATTATCATTTATATTGGATCATTTATGGGATCATATATAGGATCCAATAAAAATGATCATTTGAATCATATCTGCATATTACATTATTATCAATTATCATTTATCATTGATCCTATTTTACGTCATATGTGGTTTCAATAGCCAATGGGGAGCGCTAACGCTGACAGGTATTGATATCAGTGTTACTAGATCTCAGAGAATTCGATTTGTCAAAAGACATCGTCATTTTTAATATGGCTTGTTTTATGTTATTTCAGCAAGATTATTCAAGTATATAATTACATTATAGTTCTTGCAATCCACGAGTGCGCGTCGCCTTTATTTGTAGTTGGAAATGTGAGCGAGCGAGCCATGTACGCGTGTATAGATATGGTCACTCACACAACTAAGGGCGACGCGCACTCGTAGATTGCAAGAACTATACATTATTGGAAACATATTAACGAACAGTGTCCGACCGAAGGTCTATTTTTGGCCGAAGCCGAAGCCGATTAATCGGCAATCGCCACAACCTTCGGCCGAAGCCGAAGGTTTACAATCTTAATCTCTCACTCTTATCTTAGACTCTCAGTTATTAATTTTTAACCGACTTCAAAAAAATGAGGTTATCAATTCGACGCGTATGTATGTAATATTTCCAGAACTGCCCAATTTTCGTATAATTTCGCCCAATAGTCTGTAATCTGTATCAGCGTCTGAACAAATGTGCCAAATTACAAGTAGCGTATGTACCTATGTATGTATGTTTTTATGTTTGTGTTCTTATATCCCTGGAACTACCATTCCGATTTCAGTAATTTTTTTTGTTGTACTATGTACTGCTTAATTTAGGGAATAGTGCAAGTTTCAACAAAATCGGTTCACTAGTTTTGGAGATACGGAGTTTTAATTGTCAATCTATATTATAATATTAAAAAGCGGAAGAGTTAGTTAGTTTGTTAGTTTGTTTGAACGCGCTAACCTCAGGAACTACTAGTCCGATTTGAAAAATTCTTTCAGCGTTAGATAGTCCATTTATCAAGGAAGGCTATAGGCTATATTTTGTCACGCTTAGACTAATAGGAGCGAAGAAATAGAGGAAAATGTATAAAAAACGGGGGGAAATTATTTGAAAGAGCTTATTTGTACGCGCTCATCTCAGGAACTACTGGACCGATTAAAAAAAATCTTTCAGTGTTAGATAGCCTAGTTATCGAGAAAGGTTATATTTGATAACTATTATTTTTTTATTTGATGCTAAGACTAATAGGAGCGAAAAACTAAAGGAAAATGTGGAAAAAACGGGGGAAATTATTTGAAAGGTCTTATCTCACGAACTACTAGAGCATTTTTTCTGTTATTTAGGTCAAAATATAAGAACTAGACCACGTGAAGGATCATGGATTTTTTGTGGACTAATTTGTCTGTGAAATATCTAATTTACGTGGGAGAAGCCGCGCGGAATGTCTAGTTACGTATAATTTTGAAGTCGGTTTTATCTTTTTTAAACACAGTTATGTTCAATATTGTCTACAAGCTACAATTCATATTAAAATAAAGTATTTCAAAACTTCAATATTGAAGGTTTACCTCTATATTGACTGTCTCATAGAGAAGTTGATTTAGAGATAGTAATAAAAGTTTGTGATTTTGTGATTTATTTATTACTTAATAATTTGCGGACTAAAAATAATTAATTAAGTTTAACACTCTCACTGCCAGCAATATATAGCATGGTTACAATTCAGCAAGCCATGGAGTCCGCCTTCGGGTCCCAACGATTCTGCTGCGGTAGGCCGTCACTCAAAATGAAAAAATATTACAGCAGGCCGTGGGGTCCGCTGGCATCTATTTAAGAATGCTTTTAGCACGCCGTGGGATCCGCTGTGACTGTGATTCAAACAGATATTTCTAATACAGGCCTGCTTATAAGAAAAAGATATGTATAGTATTGGCTTGCGCATACAGTATGACAAATCTTTATTATTTTAGTTCAAAAACAAGAAAAAAACCTGCACGGAGGAAAATAAATACTTTTGGCTGTGTTTATTGGCAAAACGGGACGCGCAAACACTGGGATTCGTTGGGCAAATGAGGAATTAAGTCTACTTGTTTTTTTGTGAGTTTCTTGGCCTCTACGCTGGTTTTACCTTCTTGTCGTAATACACTTGCGACGTATAAGGGTTATTTCCGAACTTTTCTTCTTCTTCGCAAAAAAATCCCGAAAGTGCAAAAGCGCAGCAAAAACACACACGCAGCAAGCCGAGGGGGCGGCCGGCGGCCAGCTAACAATTACTTTAGCTGGCTTGCTAGTCAAATTCTAGAAAATTACAAGCGGCGTGGCGGACAAAATGTTTTGTTGGCGGCCGGCGAGCCCCACGGCCTGCTGGTATATTTCTCTAAAATAAGACTGGCCCCTTGCACTCACAAACTTGAGGCCCGCCGGCGGATCCCATGGCAGCGAGAGTGTTAAGGAATGACTCCAATGTGTAGTTCGAAAACGGATGAGAAATCGAAAAAAGTATATAGAATCAAAATAATTATAGAGAATTTAATGAGTTTTTTTCATCGTAGAATGTTTTTTGCTACAACGCATTGTTTTTTAGTTATTCGCCAAAAAACAAAAATGTCTCCCCTCATTCCGGCTCACCTCCTAGACTTCAGGACTTTTAGTATGTTTTGTCCCTAAGCACCCTGAATAGGTTCCAGCAGAAATCTTTTAGATTCTCCGCTCACGCATTCTACAACTACTTTATTGAGTAAACTATTGTAAAAAAATATAATTTCTTTATTATTTCACAAAATATAACAATAATTAGACCAATCAATCAGTCTTTACTCTTTGTTTTACTTGACTAGACCGAAACAAGACTAATAAATAAAATAAACAAACACTAACATAATAACAAATAATTAAATTATTTATTAAGAAGTTAGTGTTTGTTTATTGTATTTGACAGCGACTCGACACGACAGGTGCGTCGCTCTCTCACGTCTCACTCAGTCTTTAGTAACAGTTTACAGTTTGTTTAATTTCGACGGTTGCTCGGACCTTCGGCAAAGCTTCGGCTTCGGCCGGGTTTTAGGCCGAAGCCGAAGGTTTCGCCGAAGGTGGTTTTTTTGGCCGAAGGCGGCCGAAGCCGAAGCCGAAGCTTCGGTCGGACACTATTAACGAACAAGAAATTAAAAACTCTTTGTTTTATATTAAATAACTGGCAACACCAATTTCTATGACCGTATTGGATCCAATCTCTCCGCAAACGTTAAAAATCTATGATCAAATAAGAAATGAATCATTTATTTATATTACATTATCCAATATAAATGACTCAATGATCTAGGATCCAATATAAATGATAATCTAATACCCCCCTAATATTCAGTTAGAACTCGTTAAACTGTAAAATCATCAATCATTGAAAACCCTTTTGTCGAAAAAGTGTCGTCGAATTTCGAAACCACAAAATTCTTCAGAAAATTTTGCAGATTTCTGGAAATTGGTACCAAAAGAAGACTGTTCTGCAATAACTGATCTAGCTTTACTTTTTTATGTAGTTTTGGATCAACATATATTATTACTAGCTGTCCCGGCAAACGTTGTTTTGCCATATTAATATAAAGTATTTCGCCCATATTATTTTATTGAAGTGACTAAATAAGTATGTCGCCATGGCAACGTCGATCGCTATCCCGTCGCACAAACAATGGTCGCCGTCAGTCTCAGGTTGTAATAATTTACTATTATTTATTCAACAAAATATGCACTCGTCAATATATTATAAAGTACCCAGTAGCCGATTCTCAGACCTACTGAATATGCATATAAAATTTGGTAAAAACAGTAAAGCCGTTTTGGAGGAGTTCGTGGTCTAACATTGTGACACGAGAATTTTATATATAAGATGTCTGTGAAAAATAATTACGGTATGTTAAATATAAATACCGCACATCATTAACTGAGCAACATATTTCGGACTTGTTGCTACTGTCAACATCAGATTTATCTCCCAACATAAATAAATAATTGTTACAAGATAATATACAACTGCAAAAATCTAATTAATATAAAAAAATATGCTTATAATATAACCCATTGAAGTTTCATTGGTATTATATTTAATTAAGCCTTAGAAGTTAATGGCCCGTTATAAATGTCGGAATCCACCGTTTGGCCCCACTGTAAAAAAGGTTGAGCAGCCTTGATTTACACCCTTTCATGACACAGCTCGGCATTCTGAAATGTTTACAAATAATTTTTTCAAACGACGAAAAATGGCGTACTTTCGTTTTGCGTATGTGGGCGTAAGTGTGTACATACACGGCTGGCGTACTTTCGATCGGCTTCACCTTGTTGTTCGCAGCGCTCTGTATTGAGTTTTTATATTTTCTCCGAGATCACAACTATTATAAAATTGTAAAACAGGCTTAAGTGTTTACCGTGGCTTTAGAACCGATCCAGAAGTGTATATCCCAGGACAGTTGTCCTTGGTCCTCGGTGGTCTTCAGTATGATGTAGCAGTCGCCTTCGAAGAATTTACCATACGCAACCTGTCGAAGACAATATATCATAACGTTAAAAGAAATTCGATACTATGGTATATACGCATTAAGATAAAGGAGAAACATTTTTTATTGATATAATAACATGATGTATATTGTTGCTATTTTATCCCGAAAAAGAACAGAGTATTCTCCGCTCAGTACCGCAAAAGATAAACCCTAACTAATAAAAATATTTACGCAGTGTATAATATGTAGATAAAGAGTGGCCATACACTGCAAAAAAAAAGAGAGAAATGTGTGAGGAAAACGGCCTCCCCTATTTCCTTCCACACGTCTCTCTTTGCCAATAATAATAATCTTCTATACAGTGAATTGTCATTTTCTGATACGTTGAAAAGGAGATTGATAGAACAGGACAAAACGTTGTATATTGTATCCAGTGTATACTGTGTATTCGATCCTATTGCCACATTAATAAAGTTCAAAATACCTCATCAACGGGCGCGGGGACGAAGTTCTCGATCTCCCAGATGAGCAGGCCGGGCGTCTGCCCCGTCTCCTCATCGAAGAACTCCGAGTAGTCCAGCGGCGGCTTCTCTAAACTCTCGTCCCATCGCTTCGGTCTATTAGGAAAAAAATCTGGTTTAAATCATAGCGCAGAATTTTTTGAGAAATAAATTTTCAAAATTGTTACTAAAAGTATGGGGTATTTCGATAATAGAATAACTGCCATGCACTTGTCCGTTTCTCAGCTCAAAATTTCTCGGAACTTATTCACTGCGCGAAATACACGAGCGAGAGCGCGTTACGTTGCGTCATTGAATCAACTGCTGTGAGTCGAAGCGACAAAGAACAAAACACGTTCGTGCTTAAACGACACCAATGGTTGCGCGGCTATAATAGTTTCGGCCAATCAGTGCCCATCAAACCTCTCTTGCTTCGTTTTTTTCTACATTAATCTGTTGTAACATCGCGTACGACGAGTGACGACCCAACTCATCAAATTTGCATTCCATAAAACTCATAAAACGACGCGACGTTGCTTTAACGCAACCCTTTGAAGCAATGTGGTTATTTATCTACACTCTATATTGCTTTATTACCTGGGTTAGGTGAAAGAGTCACACAGTGTACTAAGCTATAGATCAAAGTAAGTAGTACAAGCACATTTCGATATAAGTTACTGTATACGATTTTTGGAAATCAACGATTATAATACTGTATACTCACTTAAGCTCACTATTAGGTTGATCGCTAAGTCCGTTCTGCGTGTTAGCTTGCTCCTGCATGCCTTTCAATATTAGCGCCGAGTCTTTTTGCTCGGGCTCTGGCCGGCCGCGGCGCAGGCGCAGCTTACGAGCTATCGGGTCAGACTTCGCTGCGGCTGTAGAACAAAATGATCTTTAGCAATTGACCATTCAGAGCAGGAATTTTCAAAAGTGGAAGATTCGATTTTGAGCGAAAATACAAACTGAACGAAATGCAGCTACAATTGCTTGTGGGAATTTAAAAATAAGATAACAATGAGTGGTTGCGAGATTCTTGATGTGTAACAAAATGTAAATTTTATTTTTGTTAACTTGACATTGAATGACTCGTTGTCATCCAAGAGAGTGTTCCTCAGAATTATCTTAAAATAATTGAAGACGTGAGTGGAAGAATCGAACAAGTAACATTTCGTATCATACGGACAATAACTCATTTTTTCCCTAATTATTTTAATAAAACTTGTAATTTATCTCCTTCATAACCTAGCTAATATATCTGGCTACACATATGATCCATAGTTTTTCTATTTCAAATAATTTTTCCGGCCCTAAAGCCTCCATTAAAGCGAAAAAACGGGAAGTTTTTTCGCTTTAATCGCCGCCGATCGAGCCGCTTTTTACCTTATTCATCCACTCACGTCATGAATTATCATTAATTACAGTATCATTTACTTGTCCTTCTATCATTAATTCATTTCTTTAGGCAGGCGCGGACGCAGCCATGCACATATTGGGGAGAAGGTAATATTATAATAATGAAAGGTAGCCCATGTCCAAATAATTTACGTAACATAGCTTCATAGCATTTCGCAGATATATTGATTTCACGATTAATATCAGGGGCAGCTGGAGTTTTAGTTGTGTCCTCTCATACAGGATTATTTTTTCACCAGTACAATAAATCAACATACGTAATAGTTGTCAAAAATGAAAAATACTAGCGATTTTTTTACTACCCCTTTGGAGCAAAAAAAAAAAACAAAAATATCAAGCCCCGGACTTATCTGCTAAACTACTAAAAAAGTTGGTGCATTACGCATTTGAGGCAACTCGTGCGCGCGCGGTCGATCGTTTACCTCACCCCGCCGCCTCCTACCTCATACCGCACCCGTTGTCGCCTTGTAATTAGTGCGCCCAAGCGGTATTAGACTGAATAAAGGATAAATTAATTAAAATGAAAAAAAAAAATATGTGTGAAATATACTATATTATCGATATCAATGACGTGGTAAAATTTATTGTACTGGTGAAAAAATAATCCTGTATTTAATATATTATATTGTGGGTTGAAAGCAAGCTTTGAACACACACCACGCACACGTCTGTCTGTCTGTCTGTCTGTCTGTTACCTCTTCATGCTCGAACCGCTGAACCGATTTTGCTGAAATTTGTCATGGAGATTCTTTGAGCCCCGAGAAAGGACATAGGATAGTTTTTATCCCGTAAAAATGTACGGTTCCCGCGCGATAAACGAATTTTGGCGCAACGAAGTCTAGTACTGTATAAATACTTACGTGAAGCCACCAAATCCGGAGTAGCAGCCCCAGCAAGCTGCAACTGGGTCTGCAGCGAGAAGTCAATATTGTAGTACTGGAGACCAGAGCCCTTGGCTCTCTCCACCGGTTTAGGTGGCATCACCAGGTCAGGGTTGCCATGCAGCTGCAGACTCTCCAAGTCGCTCAGTAGGTGTATAGCATCGGGCAACGTGATCAGCTTGTTGCAACTTAAGTTTAGCTTCTTTAGGGAACCACATCTGTAATTTTTTATTAAAATGTCTTACTCTATGGTTTAAGTGACTCGAGTCACAATACTATATACAAGATTTGTTTGAAATGGCGTGACCAGTAGTTTGGAACATAGCACAGAATAAAGAGAAATAATCTTGAAAAAGGTCGCCACTTCTCCTGATGAAGAAATGGAACATTTTAATCATAGTTAGGTTTAGTGCAAACTTTCCTTGTACAGTTTGTCACAAGAAAATTATCACAAAAATGTTATAAATAATAATTTCTCACATAAATATAGATAACAAACAAGACATTTTGTAAAAGTGATAAAAAATATATTAAGATAATAAACTATTACAAGTGGAGTCAGAAGCCGATTTCTGTTCAATAATAAATTATTAACACTTTTCAAAACTTTTTAAAAGTTAAGATATTTTAAATTATTATCTCTTTTCATAATGTTTGAAACTCTAACATTCTTAAAGGATAATAGGGATTTGTTCACCTCCTTCACTTCCCATAAAAACATCAAAACCTTTCACAACCATCAACATACCTACATAGACCTTCAGGTATCATCTCCAGCAAGTTGTTAGCGGCGGAGAACACCTCCAAGTTCCCAAGTTTCCCCACCCCCGAGGGTATACCCTCGAAGTCCAGCTTATTGTCGTCCACATGGAGCCTCCTGAGGAGCTGCAGCTTGCACAGACTCGCCGGGAGAGAAGTGAGATTGTTGCGGGAGAGATTGAGACTCTCTAGCTTCTGCCAGATGTCCATCGCTGGAATGCAAATACCATTAGGTCCCTAAATTAGGTAACAGCTTATGGGGGAGAAAGGGTCATTATAAATGTAACAATATTTTTAAAAAATCGTGACATAATTGGGATTCAAAAATCTATTATTTGTGTGACGTAGTTAATTGTTTTAAGTGTTATATTTTGTTATTTTTTATCAATATTCCGCGAAATAAACCTCAACCTGTAAGTACTATCAGAGAAGTTGAATCCTATGCAGATCGGGGACCTACGTAGTTTGGTTGCGTTACGTTAAACCCAGCCGACAGCTCACAATTAACATTAAATTGACATATTCGACCAAATAACGTTGAACTATCAACTGCATAGGAATCAATTTCCTCGATGGTACATAAATAAGTGAGTTTACGCATAGGCATGCGTTACAGCACCTCCCTCCTTTCCCACACTGCATAAGCTATGGATTTCCGCAAAGTAACGCCTGATTCTATTAACTACAGTAGGTAGTGGCAATATGTTATGGATCCATCCATAACATATTGCCATTATGAATGTAAATGTTTGTGAAGATGACCTAAAACTATTAAATTATGACGCAGATTGGCATTATTGTTGCTTAGCTTCATGGAACACTTTATCCCAAAATTATTGTGAGATGCGCTATTTGCGTAGGCAGGGAGAGCAACAAGCAAAGGTCATACATAACATAATATAAGGTCGTAACATTTTTATCTGGATAAAACATGTATATGTCACCGTACGATTGTAAACACCGCGAGATTGTAATATGACTAAGGGGGGTATTAGATTATCATTTATATTGGATCATATATCATTGAGTCATAATAAGATAATGTAATATAGATAAATGATTCATTTCTTCCTTGATGATAGATTTTTGACATTTGCTGAGAGATTGGATCCAATACGGTCATAGAAATTGGTGTTGCCAGTTATTTAATATAAAAACCGGCCAAGTGCGTGTCGGGCCACGCGCAATATAGGGTTCCGTAGTACCGCTAGTTTTTCACATTTTTTATGGTCAATGAACGTACATTTATAGCGTGTTTCACACTACTAGCAACATCATCTCCAAAGGAATTTGAATGAAAAGTTGATCGACTATTACTCAATTACTTATGAAGTCTTCTTAGCCGTGATAGTTTTCCTTTTAAATTCAGCATATTTCCTACTCCCGTGAATTTTTTCACATTTCCAGAACCAACCGTTTTTTCCACTTTAAAACTTAATATTTCACGAACGGACCCCTAAATCGGAAAATGATCTATGAATACTCGCAATATTTTTAAAAAACCTATTCAACGACAGCCCACACGATGGGGTGGGCGCGAAAAAATATATTCATCCCCGCTTGATGTGTAGGGCAGGTACCATAAAAAAAATATTTCACGTACCATTTTGTTGCCATCATTAATATGTGTATTCATGCCAAATTACAGCTTTGTAGGTCCTATAGTCTCTGAGTAAAACCGCGGACAGACAGACAGACAGACAGACAGACAGACAGACAGACAGACAGACAGACAGACAGACAGACAGACAGACAGACAGACAGACAGACAGACGGACAGACGGACGGACAGACCGAAACTATAAGGGTTCCTTGTTGATTACGGAACCCTAAAAAAAAGTTTTTAATTCCTTGTTCGTTAATATGTTTCAAATAATGTAATGTAATTATTTTTCTAATTATATACTTGAATAATCTTGCTGAAATAACATAAAACAAGCCATGTTAAAAATAACGATGTCTTTTGACAAATCGAATTCTCTGAGATCTAGTAACACTGATGTCAATACCTGTCAGCTTTAGCGCTCCCCATTGGTTATTGAAACCACATATGACGTAAAATAGGATCAATGATAAATGATAATGTAATATGCAGATATGATCAAATGATCATTTTTATTGGATCCTATATATGATCCTATAAATGATCCAATATAAATGATAATGTAATACCCCCCTAAGAGATGGATTGTAAACAACCAGTTTTTCGGTGGTTTTAAATTAATTATTTAGTATTTAAAATAACTTCAATTGCCTGAGATGTATAACATTGAATAAAATTTAGATATACCTATTTAAAGTGCAGTTTGAAATATAGATTAGGTTAATTTTAATAACCGAACATTCAAACAGCACTTTAAATATTATATCAAAATTTTATTTTATGTTATACATCTCATACCATTGGGCATTTAAGTTATTTTAATTACGAAATAATTAATTTAAAATCACCGGAATACTGGTTCCTTACAATCCATCACTTAGTCATATTACAATCTCGCGGTGTTTACAATCTTACGGTGACATAATATATAATGCAAATAACATTAACAAGATAGTCTTCAGTCTACATCATAAATCTTATAAGCACTTAAGTACTTTTTTTACAAGCACTTATTAACATAAGTGAAAACATGGCGAGAGAAGTCTAGATTGATGAATGCGTTGTGTGACGTTGCGTGCGCGCAGTGCGTTTGTTAGCGGTATTTGCGTAACTATTAATCAAATAGCTTGTTACTTCACGCCTGATTGACTATTTGCTTCACTATATTGCAAATAGAGTCTTTGAATCTAGTATAAGGGCCTTATCATACTAGCTGTTGGTGAGCGGCTTTTGGGGCGGGACGAGCAACGCAACGAGATAGCAGCGTTCTTTACTTTGTGAACTCGCTGCAAACATGCGTAAAAAACGTTGAGTATCCGCTACGTGTTCTCAACGACCTCAGTGCGCAAGCGCGGCTTATTTGCGTTTTCGCTGCGCGTCCACTCCGTCCTAACGCTCGTCAATGGCTATTATGATAACGGCCTAGGTTATAGTACGAGGAACGTAGTCCCTGTTTCTTTTACTTGCGTACGAATATAAAGTTACCACTTACCACACCCATATCTCTTTTGGAAACGAGATAGCAATCTTAATATATATATTTCTTGTGTGCGTGTGTATGTGACTGAACTCCTCCTAAACGACTGGACCAATTTTGATGAAATTTTTTGTGTGTGTTCAAGGGGACCTGGGAATGGTTTAGATTCACAATTTTGTCCGCTGGATAATGTTTTTTTAATTAATTTTTAATTTATTAGTAGTTGTTGATTTTGGAATGTTTTACATTGGATCCGACATGTGTCAAATTTTAAATAATATTCGAATTCGAATTTTAATTTTAGTCTGTCCCGACAGTTAGCGCTGCAATCAAATTTAAAAAAAATACTTCATATACTTAATATGGCAAAGAAACGTTTGCCGGGACAGCTAGTGTATTTATATATTTAAGGTGTTATAACATCAACTGCAAATTATGAGAAAGCAATTAATGGTGTTAAACTTTTAAGGAATAACAATCTTATTCTTCTGTAAATACGTAACTAACTGCAGGCTGAAAATGACTTTCATAGTCTTATTTTTACCACTTTTTATTATATTATACTCATGGGCAATTGCAAAACATTAGGAACAAGTATCGGGTATCGTGTACGAATTTTACGTGCTTCGTTACTGGACATCGCCGAGACAGTAATGTCAAGATAGTTGAACATTTTATGATCCTATGTACGCTTAAAAATGCTTTGAATTCTAAACGCAGGAAAACCTTGGTTCTTCTTGTAATCGCATACACGAGCTAGACAGATTATGTGTGGAAAAATGTGGAAGAAACATATTAAAAACAAACATATTCCCACCTTAATCAGATCAAAGACTGATCATAATGTGTGACAAAAACTAGGATTTTTCTGTTAATAAATCTTAGTTGCGTTATAGTAATTACGCACTCATAAGCTATGTAAGAGCAACATGCGTAACGACATTGCGTGGACTTTTTTCATCTAATTGCCGTCATTATAATATGTAATGGTCTTCCATTGGGATAATGAACTCATGAGCTAAATAGATTGTTTCTTATATCAAAATGTAAAATTAAAAGCTAACTAAAAGATTAACAGACCATACTCTCAGTCCCAAGCCACAACACTGCGTTGCGACGTCGTAGTCACAGTTGTGGCCTGGCCCTAAGACCTGAGACAGAAACTTGAAGTTGTTTAGAAATCTTATATCTTTAAGCGAGCAATTCTTGTATATAAATTCTTAATATATATATTTCTTGTGTGCGTGTGTATGTGACTGAACTCCTCCTAAACGACTGGACCAATTTTGATGAAATTTTTTGTGTGTGTTCAAGGGGATCTGGGAATGGTTTAGATTCACAATTTCGTCCGCTGGACAATGTTTTTTTAATTAATTTTTAATTTATTAGTAGTTGTTGATTTTGGAATGTTTTACATTGGATCCGACAGTCGGCTGCCATCGCAGTGTCAAATTTTAAATAATATTCGAATTCGGATTTTAATTTTAGTCTGTCCGACAGTTAGCGCTTCGACCAAATTTAAAAAAAATACTTTATATACTTAATATGGCAAAGAAACGTTTGCCGGGACAGCTAGTATAAATATATAATTGGAATCTTGGAATCGGCTCCAACGATTTTCATGAGTATATAGAGGGTTTCGGGGGCGATAAATCGATCTAGCTAGGAATCATTTTTAGAAAATGTCATTTTATTCGTGTTTTATTGAATACCAAGCAAAGCTCGGTAAAATAGCTAGTGTCCTTTTATGTGGAAGCATCCACAATGAAGAATTTTAAAAATCCACTTCTAAGAAAATAAGCAAAGCAATATGAATGTGTAAAATACACTGGCGACAAACGACGCAATAGGGTAGATAAATGTATTTTGCATTGAATTGACTTTAAGACTAAGGGATTAATTTTACACATAGTATAATAATAATTATTATAAAGAATTAAATCTTTCTCCTTAAATTATATACTTTGTTCATAGAAAATCATGGAGACAACCAACAAAGCTTTCAAGCTTATATAAACACAACTACATAGGCGCTGCCTGCATGAAAAATATTTCTTAACACTCGCTTAAAAACTCCTGTAAGGCCCAAGTGGGCCACGATAACAATTGAAAATCATTACCTGAAGAAATCTCTGTTATTTCATTGTCACTCAAATTAAGCCTCTTCAAGTTCTGTAGTGAGTATAACGCATCTGGAACTTTGGTTAGGGCATTCTTAGACAGATCTACGTCAGACAGACAACAGAGAGTGTCCAGTGATGTTGGCAAGTTGGCTACAGTCCGTTGGGTGTTACGCATATGCAGAGTTTCCAAACTTTGTAAAGACGGCAGCTGTCTGTAATGAAACAAAATGCTTTAAAAATAAAGATAACATTTGTTCCAAAATGTAGTCAACAAGTATTATGTTACTTTCTGAGGTTACAAAACTTTGTTTACATCAATAAACAAGTGTATTGTATTCCATTCTTCGAATTTTAAGAACATAAACCTAAATTAAAGATTTTAAAATGTAGTTTCTTTTTATACTGTGTGCATAAAAAATAAAAAAAATAATTATTTATTTATTTATTTATTTAAATCAGGCATCTTGGCCCATATTATATTATACCTTATAGACTAACATACATAACATAAAAAATACATTGATTTTTTACATTAACATTCCTATGTTATGTTTTCTTTATAATAAGAGTTAAAGGGATAACAATAGAAAAGAAGAAATTACACTTTGTAAATAATATTGAACTAATAAAAGGCAAAAGTTTATTAGTATTTATGCTTGTTACTGCTTCAGAAAAAAACTACTAAATGTATTTTTAGTAAAATTGCGCACAGAAGGCTTTGGATTCTAGATATAGTATGGGAACTTCCTGAAGATTTAAATTTTATTTATAGTCATTAACTTGTAGGAAAAGTCAAACCCCATGACCCATGTATTGGTGGCAAAATAAATACCTGAGTTGAAACAGTCCAAGTGGATTGTCATTCAAGATCAGAGTCTGGAGGTTCGCAAGTCTTCTAGTTTGAGGGGGCAGAGTTTCCAATAGATTGTTGGACAAATCCAAAAACAACAAGTCTGTCAACTGTACAAACAGTGTTGGTGGTATACTCTCAATTCTGAAAAAAAATGTTTTTAAATATCAGTGACAAAAAATAGTTTTATATAATTTGTATTTGGCAAACATACCAGCAAGCAGCAGCATGTCAATTATAAAGATATATCTATTTTATCCAGTTCAAGGTTTTTAGGACATATTTTTGTATAATATGTACAACAAAACTATAAGACAGATGCTACAAATTTTATATTTCTTAATCCTTCGATCGGAGGTGTTCTAGGAATTCCCATTGTATTCTTTTGTTCTCGCAATCAACGATGCTCGCGCAGGGCCTGAAGGATTAAGTTAAGATAAAGCTTGCTTTTTTCTACTATTTTTATTAGTAACAACAAACATAACATTGATGTTACTAATGCCTTTTCTTCCAGAAATAAAACAAGTACAACCATAATATGTTAGAATACCTACTTATTGTGACTGAGGTTTAGTACAAGTAAAGATTTTGCCTTCTCCAATCCTTCAGGTACTTCTTTAAGTTTATTGTGGGACAGGTCCAGTGTTGTCAATTCTTCTAGCTTGAACAGCTCGGCCGGAATACCTGAACTCTTCACTTTGTTATGCCGCACATTCAGAGACCGTAGGCATTTTAGTTCTGTTAATTCCCCAAATAATTTTTCTAGATTGTTCTTTTTTAACGATAAGTTTTCCTGTAACGATTGAGCATGTTAGCGAACAGTGTATGTAATGTAAATAATGTTTTATGGGGCTTACTGACCAGCTTCATAAGTTTTCCTAGCTCCTCGGGTACGCAGTCTAGATTAGTTTTATCTAGTCTGAGCCATTGGAGACCAGTCATGTGCGCAATAGCATCAGGAAATTTGTCGCCCTAAAATTAAAATGTAGTATTTAGGCCACTTAAACGGAGGTTAATGATGATATCATACTATGTACTATTAATTTAAAAGTAAACTCACGCCGAAATCGTTACAAGTGAAATCAACACCACGCACAAAAGGCAACAGCCCCGTGTTTGCCATTTTATTAAACTAATTGCTTACTAAATCTAAAACAATAATAAACTGCAAAAAGCGACTTTTCTTCACGAACGTTTAGTCATATTTTGAGATTTTGACACTTTTCTTTTGACAGCATTTGACAATTTGCAGAGAAGTGACAGTTTTTTTTTTCTTTTTAATTGGTTTCTAATGCTCAAGACGTTTTGGGTAGAAATAAACTTTAATACGCATTTACACAGTCGCACGAATAGCGAGGCGAATAACGAACACGAATGTGTAAACATGCGCTCGCTATAATCAGGGCTTCAAATAACGTTATTTTGCATAACGTTATGAAAATTTACCCGATATTAAAAATAACGTTAAAAATTGATATTAAGGGGCCGGGTACCCTTGGAATTTCTCATACAAACGTAATACCAAAATCATTTTCTCATGCGAAAATATTTAACATGTTTGAATTATTTTTCAGTTTAAGATAGTAATTACCTAGGTTCCTACACAAAAATTTACTTCAAAATATTTAAACAAAAAAAATTTTTTTTTTGTTTAAAATTTTTTTTAGTAAATTTACTACTAAATATTGAAACACTAAAAAATAGAGTAAAAAACTAAAAAATATATAAATAAATAGTAAATTTACTACAAAATATTTAATTTCTAAAAAATATTTTTTAGTATTTAAATATTGTTACGAAAAAGGACACGTAGTGCCATCTAGCGTCAAGCTAGCGCAACATAAAACGCAAACAAATCCCCTAATCGACACAAGATGGCGCAAGGTATACGATTGCATGCTCGAACATTCCGCACATGTTTACGTAAACAAGTGTTGTTTACGTGTTTATGCGAATGTTCTCGTACAGTCTAGGGTTCGATCCGGCCCGTATAAATAGTCGCAGACAGTCGAGCCGGCAATTCAGTTTTATCTGAGCTACTTCCCAGGCGACTTCGGAGCGAAAACAAGTGATCAATAGTGAGTGATTGTGATTGTGATAGTGACTCGGCTACGACCTAGGACAGTGATAGTGCTCAGTGATTTGGATCTAGTGCTTAGTGTTTGGACTTAGTGATTTGTGTGAGCTAGTGTTTGTGAATAAAGTCTTCAAGAGAGTCACCAGGTCTTTCTCTCCGAATCTTCGAAACCCTAGCACGTAACAACTGGTGTCAGAAGTGGGATTTGGAGATGCCATTGACTCCGAGAGACGACTTCAAGGGGAGTGTCAGGACAAGGGCGCAGCGAGCTGCTGCCATTGACTTCGAGAGAGGCGTTGGAGGTGGGGCTGCGGAGGCCAGACCCATTGGGGACCAAGCTTCCCCCACTGCGGGGCAGGCCCCACCCGCTGGCCCCGCCCACCAGGCTCCGCCCACTGACCACGCCCCCCAGGCTCCACCCACTTCGGGTGAAGCCACGCCCACTGGCTCCGCCCACCGGGACCCGCCCACTGACCACGCCCCTCAGGCCCCGCCCACCCTGGACATGGCCACGCTCACTGGCTCCGCCCACCAGGCCACGCCCACTGGCCCCGCCCTCTGGGCCCCGACTGCTCAGGCCCCGTCGACTAGCTACATCCATCCTGCCACGCCCGTAGGTTCTACGGTCCCTCAAATGGCTCCTCAATTGGAAAGCATAATTGAGTTAATTCAGGCTTTGCAAGATGCCCAAGACCGCAAGCTCGGTGCTTTACAAGATTCTCAAAGGGCAATGATGGAGGCACAAGACCGCAAGCTCGGCGCTTTGCAAGAATCACAAGACCGCAAGCTCGGCGCTTTGCAAGAATCACAAGACCGCAAGCTCGGCGCTTTACAAGAATCACAAGACTGCAAGCTCGGCGCTTTGCAGGAATTTCAGAAGGCGGAAATCAGAGCGACTCGGGAATCACAAGAGCAACAAAAAGACCTCCAAGAGAAAGCACTTGGAGCTATAAAGGATGTAAGTGACACGGTGGTTAAGCTCCGAAAATATGTCGACATAATGGACGAACGAGTTACGGGGTTAGGATTGGATGTGGAAAATGTGAAAACCGGCCTCACTGAACTTCAGAAGAAAGTAGTGCGCCTGGAAACCACAGGAGTGGCGGTGTCTAGTGGATCTACCGGAGTGGTGCAAGTGATACAAGGACCAAGAGTTAAAGTGCCACCATATGACGGTACTACTTCTTGGAACGCTTATCGTCAGCAATTCCAGACGGTTGCTTCTGCCAACGGATGGACTGACGAACAATGCCTGACCGCTCTCACTGTTGCGCTCAGAGGGCAAGCTTTGTCGGTCCTAGAAGCACATACAGGAAAGGGGTTCCAAGACCTGATGGAAGCCCTTGAATCCAGATACGGGGAGCGACACCTGGAGCACGTGTTCCGTGCTCAACTTCGTGACAGAGTCCAACGCTCAGGAGAGGGACTACAACAATGGGCGTTGGAAATTGAAAAACTGGTCAAGAAGGCACACCCAGGAGCCGATTCCAAGATGGTCGACACGAATATTGTGCAAGCATTTGTCGACGGAATCAGGGATCTGGAGGTCAGAGCTGCAGTGAGGCTTCGTCACCACACCTCGCTTAAGGAAGCATTGGCGCATGCTTTGGAGGTCGAGGCTGTTCGCCGTGACATACGACAGACTCATAAGATCCACGAGGTCTCTGAGGAAGTCAAGGAGGTCAAGGCTCCTACGAAGAAAAGTTATGGAGCCATGTGCTATAAGTGCGGTGAGAGGGGCCATCTTCAGCTCAACTGTCCGCAGAAGGAGACGCATCTGGCAAGGATGAAAAGGCTCGAGGAACGCATTGAACAAATAGAGGAGCTGAAGAAGCAAGGGGCTTCGTCCCCTGCCCACGATCAGGGAAACGAATAAAAGCCAGGACTAAGGGGCGAGTACTGGCTGACGCGGAGGAAGCCCCGATAACTGTTATCTCCCAAGCATGCAGCGGGAATAGTCTTGTGATTCAGGGGACTATTAACAGGACGGATTGCAAAATTACTCTAGACACAGGAGCCTCTAGAACGATAGTGAACCCAAATCTGGTAAAAGCCGCAAGGAGACAGAAGAGGAGAATTAACTGTCGGCTTCTTACTGCCTCCGGTCAGCCAATACCCGTCCTGGGAGAAATGCCAGTTACGATTAATGTAGGGGGGTCCTCATACCCTCACGACGTTATCGTGGCTGAGATTATGGATGATTGCATCTTGGGTTTGGATTTCATGAAGAAGCATAACTGCAGGATTAATGTCGCTGACGGAGTTTTCAAGTGCGGTGAAGAGGAAATTTTCATCCTTGGAGGCGCCTGCGGGAAAGTTGAATGTGTAAAGAAAGTCATTATACCTGGACGTGCAGAAGCTCGGGTGCTGGTGAAACTACCGTCAGCTGGAAAGAAAAAGTCAAACAGATGCGTGTTGATCGAAGACACGCCTACCAAGACATCAGCGCAAAAACTGATGACGGCGAGAACCCTTGTTAGTGGAAGCAGTAACGCTGTGGTCAGGGTTTTGAATCTTGGCGATCGCGAGATCTGCTTGAACAAAGGTGACGTCATTGGAAAGTGCGAGGAAGTTGTCTGGATGAGAAAGTGTAGTTCGATCACAGGCTCAGACTCAGCAAACAGCAGCAACTATGGAATAGTGACTGAGCTACTCGATGACTGCAAGAGTAATCTGACTTATTCGCAGAGCATGAAAGCTAAGAAGTTTTTACAACGCCACGCGAATATCTTCTCCAGTCAGGAAGGCGACCTTGGAAGAACGTCGATGGTTCAGCACAGGATAGATACCGGAATTGAGAACCCAATTCGTCAACGAGCAAGACGGATACCCATTGCAAAGGAAAAAGAAGTTGAAGGCCTTTTGGAGGACATGAGAAGGCATAAGATAATTGAACCGTCTGCAAGTCCGTGGTGCTCACCTGTTGTGTTAGTGAAGAAGAAAGATGGCAGCACAAGATTTTGTGTGGACTACAGGCGTCTCAATGATGTCACTAAGAAGGACAGTTATCCATTACCTCGAATCGACGACACTCTGGATACCTTGAGTGGCATGAAATGGTTCTCGACCCTGGACCTGAAATCTGGATACTGGCAGGTGGAAATTCATCCAAAAGACAAGGAGAAGACAGCTTTCTCCACCGGTAAAGGTTTATGGCAGTTTAACGTCATGCCCTTTGGATTGTGTAATGCACCTGCCACATTTGAGCGATTCATGGAGTGTGTACTGGCAGGCTTAGTTGGAGAGGCTTGCTTAGTCTACTTGGATGACGTCATCATTGTTGGCCTTGACTTCGAGGACCATTTGCGAAACTTAGAACGTGTTTTCGCTAAAATAGAGGGGGCCAAGTTAAAGTTGAATCCGAAAAAGTGTCGTTTGTTCAGGAGTAAGGTCAATTATCTCGGCCATATTATCTCCAGTGATGGAATCCAGACGGACCCGGAGAAACTGGAAGCAGTTCAAAATTGGCCAACCCCTATAAACAAAACCGAAGTGCGGGCATTTCTCGGCCTATGCTCCTACTACAGGCGTTTTGTTAAGGGATTCTCAGAGATAGCCAAGCCATTACATCGGCTGACAGAAGATAAACGACAGTTTATTTGGGACGAGACTTCGGAAGATTCTTTTCAGAAACTGAAGCAACATCTGTGTGAAACACCAATCCTGGGGTATCCACAACCTGAAGGTCAGTTTATAGTCGACACGGACGCAAGCAACACGGCCATTGGAGGGGTGTTATCTCAAAAACAGGGTGAAAGAGAAGTTGTAATTGCATATTTCAGCAAGTCTTTATCCAAGCCAGAGAGAAACTACTGTGTGACAAGAAGAGAACTCTTGGCTGTTGTAAAGACGCTACAACATTTCAGCAAATATCTCATCGGCAGACAGTTTTTACTGCGAACTGATCACGCAGCCTTGAAGTGGCTACTGCAATTCAAGAACCCAGAAGGTCAAGTAGCACGATGGATTGAACAGCTCCAGGAGTACGACTTCAAGACCGAACACCGCAGCGGAAAGTCGCATGGGAATGCTGACGCACTTTCACGAAGGCCGTGTTCAGAAGACTGCAAACACTGTGTTAAGCAGGAATCTAATGAAGTAACATTAAAGTTAACGAAAACAAGTCCTTTGGGTCTCTGGGAGAATGATGCTATGAGGGAGGCTCAGGAAAGAGATGACGACCTTTGGCACATCATCACATGGAAGAAACGGGGTGATGCAAAGCCAATCTGGAGTGAGGTTGCACCCACTGGCGCTGTCACTAAGGCGTACTGGGCGCAATGGGACAGTCTGATACTTAAAAATGGAGTACTTTACCGGAAATGGGAGAAGACTAACGGCAGAGAGTTCCATCTTCAGATAGTTGTCCCAAGGACGAGAGTACCAGATGTTCTCAGACGAGAATACACGATGGCGTATCAGGAGGTCATCTAGGTGTCAAGAGGACGTTAACAAAAGTGCGAGAACGATTCTACTGGTTGCATTGTCGAGATGATGTGCAGGATTGGTGCCGCAAATGTACTACTTGCGCTGCAGTGAATGGACCACAGACAAGGAGCCGTGGGAACCTGCGCTTGTATAACGTTGGCGCACCGTGGGAACGAATTGCAGTTGACGTAGCTGGGCCATTTCCTGTAACGGAATCGGGAAACAAGTATTTTATGGTGGTCATGGATTACTTCACAAAATGGCCCGAAGTGTTCGCCATACCAAATCAGGAAGCTACAACAGTTGCTTCTAAGCTAGTCGAAGAAGTGATATCTCGCTTTGGTGTGCCTCTAGAAATCCATTCTGATCAGGGCAGGAATTTCGAATCGCAGGTCTTCCAGGAAGTATGCAGAATTTTGGGAATGCATAAGACGAGGACCACCGCATACCATCCACAGTCTGATGGAATGGTTGAGAGATTTAACCGTCACCGTCCGTCCGTCAACAGACCCTTGAGAGGCATTTGGCGAAATTGGTAGATGACAAACAAAAGGATTGGGACAAGTATATACCGCTCTTCCTTCTGTCGTACCGTACCGCCGAGCATGAGGGCATAAAAGCTACCCCGGCGTATGTCAATTACGGTAGAGAACTACGAGTACCAGTAGACCTCTTGACAGGAGGGTCACCGGAGGAACCAAAGACCTTACCAGACTATGTCTGCGATTTAAGGGAAAAGATGCGCTATATACACGCCACGGTTCGGGAAAATGGGTTACATTCAAGTGAGAAGATGAAGACCAGATACGACCGGAAAGCGAACACGAGCGGCTTCGAAGAAGGATCACTGGTGTGGCTGCATAACCCAACTCGCCGAAAAGGGAAATCTCCAAAGTTACAGACCAAGTGGGACGGCCCATACAAAGTGGTTACCCGATTGAATGATGTGACTTACAGGATCCAAAAGCAACCAAGAGGGACATTCAAAGTGGTACACATAGACCGTCTGGCGCGTTACCATGGCAGTAACAACGATGCTCGGGACGAGCATCTCTAAGAGGGGAGTAGTGTTACGAAAAAGGACACGTAGTGCCATCTAGCGTCAAGCTAGCGCAACATAAAACGCAAACAAATCCCCTAATCGACACAAGATGGCGCAAGGTGTACGATTGCATGCTCGAACATTCCGCACATGTTTACGTAAACAAGTGTTGCTTACGTGTTTATGCGAATGTTCTCGTACAGTCTAGGGTTCGATCCGGCCCGTATAAATAGTCGCAGACAGTCGAGCTGGCAATTCAGTTTTATCTGAGCTACTTCCCAGGCGACTTCGGAGCGAAAACAAGTGATCAATAGTGAGTGATTGTGATTGTGATAGTGACTCGGCTACGACCTAGGACAGTGATAGTGCTCAGTGATTTGGATCTAGTGCTTAGTGTTTGGACTTAGTGATTTGTGTGAGCTAGTGTTTGTGAATAAAGTCTTCAAGAGAGTCACCAGGTCTTTCTCTCCGAATCTTCGAACCCCTAGCACGTAACAATATTTAGTAGTAAATTAACTATTTATTTATATATTTTTTAGTGTTTTACTCTATTTTCTAGTGTTTCAATATTAAGTAGTAAATTTACTAAACTAAACTAGATGGCGTCTGGGTAGAGAACTATCGGTAATACCAGGGAATACCATCAATGATTGCTACAAAACCGGGCAAAAGAATGTAAAACTTTGTGGCGTGCGTTGCACAGCAAGGAAAGAGGGAGAAGAAGACAGCCTGTCATTCTGGTGACAGCCGGTTTTTCGCTCGCTCTCTTGGCGTTAAGTAACCGAGCTAGACACGAGGCTCTCGATGTTATTATTGTGATTTAACTCCGTAGCAACTGTGTAAATATCTCTAACAACTATTAACCAAGTGTGTGTATATTGTGACAATAACATAATATTGTGTATGTATTGAAATATACGTGGTACTTACATTCTACTGCCTACGAGATTCATTTGGGGCGACTCCGGCCGACCTACACCTCCGTCGACCTATTCCCAAAGTGGTGACCAGCGACAGAACACGCATACTACCGCAAATCGCAATACACATCGAAGCACGCTAAGAAGCAACAGCTGTTAACACTGCACAATCCTGCACGGTGACGGCCCAACATTCCTGAACACACCAGCCCCACATACCGTTCTTGGACTAAGTTGCGGCTGCGCAACTACGCACGCATCTCCAGTTTTTGTCGCATGTGGATGCCTGCTTGCTGGTACGGTACTGGTTGCATGTTGCCTCACCATCCTCAAGGTACTGCTTATCACATATTAATTAGAACCAATTCCAAGTGTCTTGTTTTAACTTCAGTGTTGCATGGTGAACCTAAGTGCTACTAAAACGTTATAAGCCAAAAGCAACAGTAATAATAATACTGCAGAAACTTTTTATAGCATAGTAAGACGCATAACTCAGATGTTGCAATACTAGCAACCTGTTTAAATGTATTTAAACTATTTCAATAATATTTTTAACTACATTGTTAGCTTGATAATGTACTATTCCTAGATTATAAATACTCTCTTGCATTTAATTAGCAAGTAAAATAATTCAAGCAGTTTTTAGCTGACATTTCCTAATAAATTGTTAACGATTATTACTTGATGATAATTATATAAGTAGTCAAATACACAAATATTATTATTACACTAGTTGTACAAGTAACTGTATGCTTGTCGTCAAACACCAAACACCAAAAGTGTGAGTTTCACTAGCAGAAAAATAGTAAGTAGTAAATTAAAATACAATAATTTATTATCAATTTTGAATTGAGTATGTAACTTCTTAAGTGCTCACAGTTTTTATGTTCCTTTGTGTCAATGTTTTTCTTATAGGTTCACGCTACATAATTTGAAATGTACAATTTACCTTTAATATTTTAACTTTGTCTGCATGCATTTCTGCATACTGTGGTATTTATTAACACACTAACTTGGTTGCATGTTAATATTTTTTGGTGTTGTGTGATAATTGCTAATTGGAATTGTTATTTTCATTATTTTGTGCACACTCTCGGAGGAGGATAACTAGGGTGCAATTTAAAAGTCAATAACTAAAATAACTCATTCCCCATATTTAACAATTATTATTGTATCTTACATCCAATACTCTGTACACACAGTTACTCATAAAACTACTCTGTTTTATAATTTTTTTTATTTAGATCAATTTTACATATTTGCATAACTTACTCCATCAGTTCTGGAATCATTCTTTCCGTCCACCTGCCTGCCCATATACACAAATAAAAATGGCTGAAGAACTAGAGCGTCTAAGAGCAGAGATAGCCACGCTTAAATCCAAAATAGAAGCAGACCAAGCCCAAGATAGGCCAAAAATTGCCAAAGTTTCCATTAAGTTACCCTCTTTTTGGGTAGACAGGCCAGCTGTATGGTTTGCACAAGCTGAAGCTCAATTTGACCTAGCGGGCATTAGTACTGATAGCACAAAATTCAGCCACGTGATATCAGTCTTGGACCAAAGAATCATCGGTGAAGTAGAGGACCTAGTGCTCAATCCCCCAACTACAGAGAGGTACACCAAACTAAAAGAGCAGCTAATTAAAAGGCTTTCAGTGTCAGAACAACAGAGGGTTCAAAGGCTTCTCAGTGACGAAGAGCTCGGAGACAGAAAACCGTCTTCATTCCTCAGACACCTACGCTCCTTAGCCGGAACAGTGACACAGGATGAGAACCTGCTACGCCAACTCTGGATTAGACGACTGCCTTCCAATGTTCAGGCTATCCTGGCAGTCCAAGCAGACATAAGTCTCGATAAAGTCGCTGAGCTAGCAGATAGAATAATTGAAGTCTCACCATACACTGTGGCCAGTACCAGCAGTGCCTCTGCCACCATGGACATTACCGCTGCAGTATCGACACTGACCAAACAGATAAGCGAGCTCTCCATGGAGGTAGCAGCTATAAGAAGACACAGATCTGTCAGTCGCAGTCGTTCGACCTCTAGGTCTAGAACAACATCCCCTACGACACAGATATGCTGGTACCACCAAAGATTTGGAACTAAAGCACTGAAATGCATACCACAGTGTCACTTCACAGAAGCGGAAAACTTGAGCAGCAGTCAGTAAAGGAGGACCCCGGCTGCTGCTCCATCGACACCTCCAGCCGTCGTTTATTTGTCACCGACAAGGGGACCAAGCGTCAGTTTTTGATAGACACGGGATCTGACCTGTCGTGCTTCCCCCATCGATGGCTACCTAAGAAAAGACAACCCACCAGCTGGGAACTTAGCGCAGCAAACGGCAGTAGCATAAAAACATTTGGTACTGTTTCCCTGAAATTGGATTTAAATTTGCGGAGGGACTTTACCTGGTCCTTCGTCGTCGCGGATGTGAACTCGGCGATCATCGGTTCCGACTTCCTTTCATATTTTCATCTCCTTCCGGACTGCAAGAACAAGCGGCTGCTAGATGGAAAAACAGGCCTCGCTTGTATAGCCGCCATCGCATCATCCGAACATATAAGTGTGCGAGCAGTGAGGGACGATTTGCCGTATTCCCAAATTCTCCAAGAATTTCCTGATATCACTCGCCCGCCAGGTACTTCCAGAGGCAAGAAGCACGACACGGTACACCACATTTTGACAACAGAGGGCCCGCCAGTATCAAGTCGACCACGACGACTCGCTCCCCACAAGCTTGCCGCTGCAAAAAAGGAATTTGCTGTCATGCTGGAAAGTGGAGTAGCCAGACCGTCCAAAAGTCCGTGGGCGTCTCCTTTGCAGATGGCCGAAAAAAAAGATCTCACTTGGCGGCCTTGCGGCGATTACCGTGGCCTTAACGCCAGAACTATCCCCGACAAATATCCTGTCCCGCACATCACCGATTTTACTCACCGCCTTTCCGGATGCTCCGTGTTCAGCACCTTAGACCTTGTCAAGGCATATCAGCAGATCCGAGTGGCCGAAGCGGATATTTGCAAGACCGCAATAACAACTCCCTTTGGCCTATTCGAATTCCCTTATATGACCTTCGGCCTCCGTAATGCCGGGCAGACCTTCCAACGGTTCATCGACGAGGTAGTACAGGGACTTGACTTCTGCTACTGCTACGTCGATGACATCCTGGTCTTCTCGCGCGACGCTGCTGAACATGCTGAGCATCTGCGCCAAATCTTCTCACGTTTCCAGAAGTATGGAGTTACTCTTAACCCTTCCAAGTGCACCATCGGAGCAAGTGAAGTCACATTCCTAGGATATAAAGTCACAGCTGACGGAGTCGAACCGCCCAAAGAGCGCATCGAAGCTATCAAGACATTTCCACCACCAAAAACTGTGCAGGGGTTGCGCCGATTCCTCGGCATGATTAATTATTACCGACGGTTTCTGCCACACGCCGCCAAGCTACAAGCTCCATTGATTAAAGCCATAGCAGCCATAAACGGTAAGGGATCCAAGCCGGTACCATGGACACCCGAATTGCACCAAGCGTACGAGGCCTGCAAAGAAAGCCTATCCTCGGCTACTTTGCTAGCTCACCCGGTGCCCGGTGCCCCACTTGGTCTCTTTACCGACGCATCAAGCGTGCATATTGGAGCTTGCCTACAACAGCAAGTCAAAAGCGGTTGGCAGCCCTTGGGTTTTTTCAGTAAAAAGCTGAACGCAAGACAAGAGCAGTGGCCGGCCTACTACAGGGAGCTGTTGGCGGTTTACGAAAGTGTCCAACACTTTCGGCACATCTTAGATGCTCAACACGCGACCATTTACACCGACCACAAACCGCTCCTATACGCTTTTAAGCAGCGCCGAGAGAAGTTGCCTCCCGCCCAGCTCAATCAGCTCAGCTTCATCAGCCAATTCACAACGGACGTTGTTTATATTAAAGGTGAAGACAACGTTGTCGCTGATTCACTTTCTCGGATTGAGACGGTCACCCTTGAGGAAGACTACGAAGCTCTGGCCACATCCCAACTCCAAGACGACGAGTTGCGCTACCTCACTTCAAATTCCTCGTTAAAAATAGAAAAAGTACCCATTCCCGGAACATCGACAAGCATAATGTGCGACATGTCTACGGGCCGACCGCGTCCATACGTAACACCCGCGTTTCGCCGTGCAATTTTTAACAGGCTGCACAAACTCAGTCATCCAGGCGCAAGAGCGTCGGCACGCTTGGTATCCGAAAGGTTTGTCTGGCCCTCAGTCCAGAAAGACTGCCGCGAATGGGCACGAAACTGCATCCCTTGTCAAAAAAACAAGGTAACAAGGCACAACTTTTCACCTGTAGGACACTTTGACAATCCTTCGGCCCGTCTGCAGCACGTCCACATCGACATCATAGGACCCCTACAACCGTGCAAAGGCTACAGCTACTGTCTCACAGCCATTGACAGGTTCACCCGCTGGCCGGAAGTATGGCCAATGGTGGGCATCACAGCAGAAGAAGTAGCGAACACCTTCCTACATGGCTGGATAGCTCGTTTTGGCGTTCCCGTAACTATTACTACCGACCAGGGGCGACAATTTGAATCGGACCTATTTAATCGACTCTTACAGCTTTGCGCCATAAAGCGCTCCAGGACCACCAGCTACCATCCGTGTGCTAATGGCATGATTGAGCGAGTCCACCGACAGCTCAAGGCGGCGTTAATGTGCCATAAGGACTCATGGATCTCATCCCTTCCTCTAGTTTTGCTGGGCATGCGTACAGCTTTTAAGGAAGATCTCAGAGCTACCGTGGCAGAATTGCTTTATGGAGAGACGCTGCGCATTCCTGGCGAAATGATTCATCCCGACACATCACTCACCTCACAACTCCCACCCACGGATTTCGTCGTAGACCTTCGACAGAGAATGTCCAAGCTACGACCAACTCCCGGCACGCAACACACACAGCCGCGCACTTACACTTTCAAAAACCTAACACAGGCCTCACACGCATTTTTAAGAGATGATAGTGTTCGACGACCACTGCAACCACCTTACAATGGGCCATACAGAATCATCGAACGCTCTACAGACGGAAAAACAATCACACTACACATCAACAACAAAGACGTGAAGGTGAGCGTGGATCGTATAAAACCCGCCTTCACCGAATTACCTTCTCCACCTGAACCTTCTCCATCTGCACATTTTTCACCAGCACCTTCTCTACCTGTATCTTCTTCTCCTACACCTTCCCCATCCGCAACGACTACGCCTATATCTACTCAAGCTACAAGTCCTCCTCCCTTACCCACTACGCTTATACCTCCTACACCCACATCTAGTGTACCCTTACAGACACCTCCAAGGACCACTAGAGCGGGTCGCACTGTAAGATTTAAGAACCAAAACGATTACGTTTATTTTTAAATTAAAAACCTCCTCTTGGAGTGCCAATGTCTGGTTATCCTTCTCCATGGGGGGTGGTGTGGCGTGCGTTGCACAGCAAGGAAAGAGGGAGAAGAAGACAGCCTGTCATTCTGGTGACAGCCGGTTTTTCGCTCGCTCTCTTGGCGTTAAGTAACCGAGCTAGACACGAGGCTCTCGATGTTATTATTGTGATTTAACTCCGTAGCAACTGTGTAAATATCTCTAACAACTATTAACCAAGTGTGTGTATATTGTGACAATAACATAATATTGTGTATGTATTGAAATATACGTGGTACTTACATTCTACTGCCTACGAGATTCATTTGGGGCGACTCCGGCCGACCTACACCTCCGTCGACCTATTCCCAAAACTTGATACATTACAATTTGAAAAAGACACAATGATATTCCAATGAATATGATAATAAAGTTATTATAACGATGTTTTAGTTAAAACTCACGGAAGAACTAGCCCTATTTATCGTTATTCACACCAAATGTCACAGGAATTATAAATTTTGGTTTTGACAACATTTTACCTGCACTTGTGCACGATAACGGATATTTAATGGCCAATATTTTACCAATAATGAACATCAAAAACCCAAATAACACAATTTGGGAAGAAATAATAAAAACCACACCAAAAATAAAAAGTAGAAGAAGTTTGAAAGTAACATGGCCGCCACAAGGCCGTTCAGTTGTCAGCAATGATTGTCAGTTTTCAGTTTGACAAGTTTTTATTTTAACAGCATGTTCCTAAACTATTACCAGTATAGTAGCCTAATCGCTTAGGCCAATGATCGCTTAGGTTTAAGATTTTTTTTATTTATGTCATACTTGACAGTACACTGATATTTTTTAGAAACACAACCAATATGTAGTCAGTGATGCCAACCTGCAGATAATTTCAGATCCGGTGGGGAACCAATAGAAAATCTAGAAGTGTCTACCGTCGCGCCATCTGGTGGAGATTTAAAAAAGAAAACAACCCATTGGCGAGCATTCCGCAGTTGGTCTGTCAAAAAAGATTTCAGTGCATTATGCCCGCTGTACACTCTCGCCGAGAGCTCTCGGGCGAGAGTCTCGTGCGAGAGCCCCTTGCCCGAGTGCGATCATGTACATTCTCGCTTAGTTCAATCGCAGTTAAGAACTCAGACAAGATGGACGAAAACGACCATTCACCATTCACCATGCATCGAAAGATATCATTGTAATCCAAAGATTTATAATCATATTTAATTTTATTTCTCACAGATAATGACTGATAATGTCGTTTATTATTGTTATTTTTCTGTTCTACACTGTCCAACGGCGAAACTAGTACTGAAAGACGCGAGAGTGTACAGTAGTGCGCTCGTTTTCCTCGCGAGACCCTTTGTCTCGGGCGCAATATACCGACAACGGACCGAGAGGGTCCGAGACAGGCGAGACGAGGCGAGCGCACCCAT
The DNA here is from genome assembly GCA_937595015.1 of Polyommatus icarus. Lineage (NCBI taxonomy): Eukaryota > Metazoa > Arthropoda > Insecta > Lepidoptera > Lycaenidae > Polyommatus > Polyommatus icarus. The sequence goes on along the minus strand of OW569333.1, from coordinate 5,044,407 downwards.
TTACACTCTCGCACTCGGGCCGCCTCGCTGTGTCTCGGCGAGAGTGTACAGCCGGCTTTATGTGTTTGCAACAAATATGACAAAGCATGCGCGTAATTATTGTTCTAGGAAATCTTGTAGATGCCTTGTTGTCTCCAAACTAGCACACCGAGACCACAAAACAGAGGTACGATAGATCAAATCACCTCAAATATGTGGCTCCATCCCCATTTAAATAATGTAATACATCCAATAGGTACATTATCTTTCTAGAAACCAATTTTTCATTATAGTTGGCAACATTAGCAAAAAATTTGAATAAAGTAGTTCTTCCATGGGCATTACGAATTAATATTACAATCGGAAAATTCTCATTGGTGCTTTATGATAAATTAAAAATCCTGGATTTGATGAAATTGAAAAAATTGGCGCTTTTATTAACGGCACCACCGGAAAACTCTTCAAAAAAGTAATAAATTTTAACCCGTCAAGCCCCAAACGATCGAATTCGACCGCGATAACAATAGAATAACAATAGATTTCGAAGAATCCGCGATCGAGAGATATTAAGTGATTTTTTATTGTGCATATTTTGTGCATATTTCTTCCATTTTTTCGTGCATACTTGCATGCATATTTCGGCACTTTGATCGTACATATAATCCGATGTCTAATTATAAGTCTATGGTTTGACACATTCGCCTGCAATCTTCTTTTTCTTCTTTTTTGGCAACTTGACACAAAGGATGTGTATGTTGTGCCACAGACAAGGTAAAAAGGTAAGGAATGGCGGGAAAACCATATTCCTCCTATTATAATTTTCATCATCGTTTTCATGTATCGTCAGGTCTAAAGTCTAGTCAAAGTCTAAGTAAAAGTCAATACAGTCAAGGAGTCAAGTCGGTCGATTCAGTAAAGTGGTAGACGCTTTACTGAAACTATCGATGGAGTTTTGGAGGGAACACAAAATAGCACGTTTCTGGATATTAAATCACTTTCCTACACTTGTGCATGAACACGAATAACTAATGGTTATTCGTGTACATGCACACACGCACGCACAAGCTTACACAATTTTAGGAAAATAATACAAAAACACAACAGCACTCTTTCACATGCCCGCCAAAACTCCCACCTGCAGTCAGATGGCAGCTAGCGTCCGACCCACAGAGTACCTTTATAAATAGGAAAGTCCGACCCTACCATTGACATAAGAAACTAATAGGACACGAAATGACCACAAAAGAAACGAGCCTGCCTTCAAAATTTGCAAAACAAAAATGGCGGATTTTACTAGAGATGTCACTGAATAATAAAAAAATATCGATATCGATACTTTTCCAAATAATAGTAGACATAACATACATAAATTATAAAAATCTGGTGATCTCTGCTCATTTTTATAAAAGTAAAGACTCGCATAAAAATATATTTTATTTATTTTATTTTATTTTAACATATTAGGGTGGCTTACAGCTAGCTACAACACAGTATATATACATGATAGTTTTCAAAAAGCCAATTACAAGCCTCCACAAGTAGCTCGTTAATGTAAATTAATAACAAAAAGGAGAAAGCAAGGTTAGTAAATACTTAAATACTAGTTCGTAACTAAACTATTGATAAAGGAGGTTAGTAGTAACAACATGCAAAATAATTTACAATAGGCACAAACTAACGCTGCATATTCACAATGTCCATGATAACATTAATACGAAGATGCAACAACAACTGCAAGTACTGACAACGATATGTAACTATAATAAATAATAATTAAAAATAAAAACAACAGCAACGCCAAGTTGCGACTACACATAACATATAGCCGCAAACGTCACTGTTGATTTTTCAGAAAAGCGGTATTAATAGATGCTAGGCTGCTAGTGAAGAGATCAATATTAGGATCTGATTTTATGAGCTGATTCAAGACCTTCGATGATCTGAGTAGGAACGAATTCTGTCGATATGAAGTGTGAGCATATGAAATGTGTAGAATATTTCTGATACGAGAGTGACGCGACGGAACATTTAATTTAAGATTGGATAAAAGTTCAGGACAGTGTATTTTAGATTGCGCTAATTTCATAAGAAACCGAATGTCGGCGATAATACGTCTGGTTGAGAGTGGTAAGAGGTGGAAGCGACTGCATCGTTCATCATAGCTGCTATAAGGAATCTTGAATTTGTAGCTGAGGTACCTTGTAAACTTTTTTTGGACATTCTCGATTCTTTTTGAGTAGATATCAAAAAAAGGATTCCATACTTGACTACAGTACTCCAGATGACTTCGGACATAGGCACAGTACAAGATTTTGATGCTTTTCATGTTATTGAAGTAGCTGGTATTACGAATGATAAAGCCCAAAGCTCTGACCGACTTGTTGACTATATAGTCAATGTGTGATTCGAAAGTGAGCTTGCTATCAATCTGGATCCCTAGGTCATTAATAATAGAGGTACGAGGTAAAATTTGATTGGCAATGGAGTAATTAAAGGTGAGAGGTGTATTTTTACGACTAAAGGAGATAATATTACACTTGGATATGTTGAGATCAAGCTTGTTATGTAGGCAATAGTCCGCTAAGCGAATCAAATCGTCTTGTAGGAGTAGAGCATCAGACAAGTTCTTAATAAGTCGGAAGATTTTCATGTCATCAGCGAACATCAAAAATTTCGAGAATTTAAAGCAATTGCCAATGTCATAAATAAATAAGATAAAGAGTAGTGGCCCCAAAAGAGAACCTTGTGGGACCCCAGACGGAATCGGTATCCACGAAGATATGAAACCGTTCAATACAACAGATTGTGTTCTGTTGTGCACGTACGACGAGAACCACCTTAAGAGGTCACCCCTTATACCTAACTCGTAAAGCTTTTTAAGAAGTATCCAGTGGTCTATCCGGTCAAAAGCCTTACTATAATCGGTATACACCACATCCACCTGGAATCCATTATCCATATTCTCTGATAGGAAGTCGGTAAATGTAAGAAGATTGGAAACAGTTGATCTACATTTTAGGAAACCGTGTTGTTGAGGGGCAAAGGTAGACTGAAGACAACTGTACAGCTGATCGTAGACCAACCTCTCCAAAACTTTAGCTAAGAGCAAAGCTTAGAAATTGGCCGGTAGTTTTCGACCTTTTCTTTTGGACCTTTCTTGTGTATGGGAGATATAAAAGCAGTTTTCCACAGGGATGGCACTGTTCCCTCAGACAAAGATCTTCTAAAGAGCAACGAGACTGGTACAGCAAGTTCATAAGCACACTCTACAATCAATATCGCAGGAAGACCATCGGGGCCTGCAGATTTGTTAAGGTCGAGAGATTTTAGAAGCTTGTGCACAGTCAGTACATCGACCTCGATATCGCTAATATGACAATTTGTAACATCAGTCGGCACACTATCGACAGTTGCGATTGGGGACGAGGTAGTTTGAAACGTAGTGCTAAAAAAGGTACTAAAGAGTTCACATATCTCTTGTCCCCCCTCGCAACTGCGATCACCATATGACATACTTGACGGAAAATTATGATTGCCACGTTTGCTTTTTACGTAAGACCAAAACATTTTGGGATTTCTAGATATTGATGACTCAATCTTAGATAAATACGCCTCATAACAGGCACGTTCGACGTCCTTAGCTCTGTCCCGTAGTAATTGGTAGGTAAATAAGTCAGACATGTTATTATAAGTTTTAAACTTTAGAAAGTATTTGGCCTTTTCTTTAATAATTTTGATGAGTGCAGAGTTGTACCACGGTGGGTATTTACTAGCCTTAACCCTACGTTTTGGGATGAATAAGTCCATAAGTTCGAATATTTTATTATTGAAATTACGTAGCGCATCATCCAAAGTGCCTACTTGAATTAAGCCTGCCCAGTCAGTTTTTTGTAAATCGCAGCGAATGGACTCATAGTTGCCCTTATTAAAATGGTAAACGGTGCGTGTATTTAACTTTAGCGATTGGGAATGAGCCGTTTTTAGTGCGATCGACAAGGCCGGGTGATATGCATCCTCACTGACTAACGGGTCGAGACAAGCCGAGACAGACACACTAGTATTGGATAGAACCAAGTCTAAAATCTTACCAAATTTATTATTTGTAAGATTATATTGTTGTAGCCCACATAAGTTGATAGTGTCAATAAAGTTAGTAAAAAGGTTATTTTGTACTGAGTTAGGTAATATTCCATGGGGCGTGCAGGTCCATGTACTTAATGTGGCTCATATTGAAATCACCTAAAATCAAAAATTTGTCATTAGGTCGGCTATATGATATTTCAATTAGTTTATCGCAGTATAAGTTTAATTGAGCGGAAAAATTATTGCCTTTGCTATGCTCACAGAGATACAGAGTGCATAAATTAAGGAAAAAAGCGCTTTTGTCGGAATGATCGCATAGTTTGATACTAATCCAAATGTCTTCGGCACTAGACTGCCAATTGGTATTTTCGACTGCAGCAAGCTCACGACGAACCGCGACCAGCACGCCGCCGCCTCGCGTTTGACCCGTGGCCGAGTAGTTGCGATCGCGCCTCCATACAAGGTACCTATCGTCGAAAAGTTCACTATTCGATATTCCATCTAGGAGCCATGTCTCAGTTAGGGAAATGATATCGTAATTGCTAATAGCTAAGTTTCTAAAAAAAGTAGTTGACTTTGTCCGCAGTCCCCTTACATTTTGATAGTAGATGTGTAAATCATACATTATTTATAGGAGTAGCTACAAACAGATGTGTATTAAAAATTATAGGACCAGACCAGTACTGAGTAAATCTGATAATAACAGTAAGCGGAATATAAACCTTACTAAGATTAAGATATTGCTCCCAGCGCAACACCAGCTTATTTGAAACAATGTCTAAAGTTTGAATAGAAGCACTTTCCATCTTATGAGTAGTTATAGGACAAAGTAGTGTTAAATAAGCAATTCTATATATTTTATTTCTCCAAAATAAATAAATCACATTAAGTGTAATAGTATAGTAAGGTATGTAAAAAAGAACTATAATTAGCGTATAATAGAGTAAATCCCATGCAACAATTATCGTTGTTATATTATTATTATTTAAGGTGTACAATAATAGCATTTTAACCTCAGTAGTGTTATTGACTTTTGTCTCGAAATAGTAGTATTTCATTAGTTGAGTGAGGTATAAAATTACTATTCTTGTCCATGTATGTTTAGCAGGGAGAATGCAAATAATGATAAATACGGTCAGAATAAATAAATAGAAATAGAAACAGTAACAAAAAGGCTTTGATTGAGTAAAACCATAATAACCTTCTATAGAATATGGTATTGTTTTAGTAGTCCATGCATTATTGATAACAGTTGAGAAAACAATAGGGAGTATTAAAAAATATAAAACTAGATTAATATAGTATATATTGTTCGAAGTACAACTGATACGAGTAATAAATAAGCACCCTTCTGGTAATATTGTTAGATAAAACAAAGTAATCCATGCAGATACATAGTAACAAGTGAGAAATGTAGGAATAACAACTGGTTTAGTAGTGCAATATATTTTGTTTAATAAAATATTGTTCATATAAAACAGATTACAAAACAGTAGGTCTAAAAGAGAAAGAATTAGCAAATCCATCGATACAAGGGTATGAATTGTGTGAATAAGGTTTGACAAGACAATGACATTTTTAAGGACCGTAATTATGTAACATAATGAATATTCATTTGCATGTATTAAATTAGAAAGAATTTTAAGTAGAAAGACTACTGTAAAGTAAGTACCTTGTTTATACTTATTTGGCTTAAGATTGGGAATATAGTATCGTAAAGACAGAATATTGTGTAATACTGTAATAATATGTAATGCAGGATAGCATTTTCTAGACGCGTAGTGCTCGCGCCTAGCGTTATGTATGAAACAAAGCAAGCAATCAGCAAAAATATTGAAAAGTATAAAATGAACGTAATGTAAGAGCAGCCCAGCATGTATTAAGCCACATAGCAAGTATACAATGAGCTCAGAATGACAGTTTAATAATATAAGATATTTTGAATACAATAATATGATAAAAGTGCACTTCGTTGAATGATCGGTAAGCAAGCTAATAACACACAAAGCATGATCAGCTGATGCAGTTTGTGATAATAAATTAACACAACTTAGAAACAATTTGAGGAAATTACATAATGAGTAAAAATTACACAATATTAATTCAAATGACTTTTTACGGTTTGGAGAGATGATAATTAATAAAATCATTAGATATTGTGTAAGATTAAAGATATTTTGTTTAGAATAGGCACTTATTATTAGGACAAGTTCAAGTAGCACAAAATAGTAGGCGTAGACACTATACAGTATTTTATGAGGAAAGCACATTAAAAGTCATTGAATTTTTTGTAAGTCGCGTTCAGAGGCAATGACGAATGACTTCGACGTCTGGTCACGCCGCACAAAAATCTTCATATGCTTGACCCAAACATATTGATAATTATGCTTCTTAGCTAGTGATTTTGTTTGGGTAAGTAGCATTTTGTTTTTGACGGTCAGGTGGTCATTAACAAATATCCTTCCTGTACCATTAAGGCCGATATCAGCAGGCAGTAACGGCTCCTTACGATAACGGGCTGCAGCCAGGAAGTCCTCCTTTATATATCGACACAGGAATGACACGACGATATTCTTATTAGTAGTCACATTTGATGGAACACGATGGATGAAATTTATTTGGGTTTTGGAGATTGGATAGGAAATAGCTAAGCCAATTTTGGTCAGTATTTCAAACAGGTTTTCCTTGTCTTTTAAAGGAACTCCTTTAATTTCGAGGTTGTTACTACGAACCCATTGATCCATATCACGTTGGCAATTGTTTAAATCGGTGATAGATGACTTGGCGCACGAGACGTCGTCGTGAAGGGACTCAACTGCAGTCAATCGCTGATCTATTTTTGTTACTTTGCCAGGCAAATCCTTCAATTCGGACAGTTCCTTGCGAATGAGTTTTATTTCGTCCTAATATAGTAGATGATTTATTAGGGTTCCGTCAAACCCATAGGGTAAAAATGGGACCCTATTACTGAGACTTCTATGTCTGTCCGTCTGCCTATCTATGTCTCCAGGCATGGGCACCGGCAGAAATAATTTCCAAGGGGTGCAGATTTTAGTTTTCTTTATTTTCTTTTTACTTTTTACGAACAACGATGACTGTCTACTTACGTCAACAGAATATTATACTTAATTTAGTGCCGAAACATTGCGAACTATCTTGGGACGGCTTCCAACATACGGTTTTTATTTCAATAACTCCTGTTGATCCCGAGATTCCCAAGGGGTGCATTTGTAAGTAAGTAAATAAAATAAATAAATAAATAAAATCTTTATTCCAATTTCTTTATCATTACACTACCACAAAAGAAAAAATATATAAAGAGAAAAGACTTCATAAGTACTTTGTTAATTAATTATAAAATAAAATAAAACTAAATATTTAAGAAGGGCTTCCATACAAAAAACTCAATTTTTTGTTAACTTTCGCTTAATAACGGTACGGAACCCTTCGTGCGCGAGTCCGACTCGCACTTGGCCGATTTTTCAACTGTGTGTTACCTACTTGGGTTACAACTTACAGCGCGGGCTAAAAAATAAATAAAATGATTTAATAATCAAAGAAAAACCAAATCGTCGTTATACATCATACTTATCTATGTAATTTCGTGCAATTTGCACAATTTGCCTGAAGTTAAATAACTTCACCAATAACATTTTTGATGGTACAGCATCATCTTTAAGTCTCATTTGGTCCATTGTTTTATTGAAGCACCAATCTTCAAAATGGACTGAGCAGACAAATGTCCTTGTTTTTGTCATGTCAATATTTTGTTCACCAATAATATTTAACCATGATTTTCTTTTTTCTTTATCATTAGGTAATCTAAAAGTATAAATAAACACATACATTCTAAAAGTGATGAAATTATTAGGAAAAAAAAAACTTTAAAGTAGTTTAAATATAAGTTATCGATAAAGCCACATCACTATTGTTCATACAATAGTACTACCACGTATTTTATACGGAAAACATCAAAAATATAAGGAACCAGGCGGTGAAATTAATAGAACCTTTTGTAATGGATCATTTCTAGAAAACACAGTCGTCTGGATTTGAAAATCTGATGTATTTCGAAGTAAAATACTAAATTTACTTATGTAAAGACAAATCTGGTTGTTTCTTTCGGATATAAGTACGGCATCCAATTATGCTGCACGTGGTCATATTTCGGCACTCCAAATCTCACTTCCTCAAATATTTTTTAGCGAAAAGAACTGGAATAATGTCGAAAATTTTTAAATAAACCCCGTTTGTTTATATACGTTGACAGGGCAACTACCACTCAAATTGAAAAACAAAAATGGCGATTTGCTCGCAAAGAGGCATTTTGGCAAATATTTCTTTCAAAATGGTAAACACTCAAACTTACAGTTATCTTTTTTTTCTTTCGTAAAAAAGCATAGGCAAAAGGGAGATAGATATATGATTATAATTTTCTCGGTGAATGAGGGATTTTCTTAGCTTTTTAATTTGATTGTCAAACAGCTTCCATTTTAGTAACTAGATGGCGTACGGATAGACAACTATCGGTAATACCAGGGAATACCATCAATACTTGCTACAAAACTGGGCAAAAGAATATAAAACTTGATACATTTCAATTTGAAAAAGACGCAATAATATTCCAATGAATAGGATAATAGAGTTATTATAACGATGTTTTAGTTAAAACTCACGGAAGAAATAGCCCTGTTTACTGATATTCACACCAAATGTCACAGGAAATATACATTTTGATTTTGACAACATCTTACCTGCACTTGTGCAAGATAACGGATATTTAGTGGCTAATATTTTATCAATAATGAACATCAAAAACACAAATAACACAATTTGGGAAAAAATAATAAAAACCACACCAACAACAAAAAGTAGAAGAAGTTTTGAAAGTGACATGCCCGCCAAAACTCTCTGTCAGTTGTCAGTTTTCAGTTTGACAATTTGCGTGTTCCTAAACTGTTACCCGTATACTGGCCTAATCGCTTAGGCCAATGATGGTTTAGATTTAAGATATTTTGATTAACGTCACACTTGACAGTACACTGATATTTTTTGAAACACTGTCAGTGATGCCAACCTGCAGATAATTTCAGATGGGTGGGGAACCAATAGAAAATCTAGAAGTGTCTACCGTCGCGCCGTCTGGTGGAGATTTAAAAAAGAAAACTTCCCATTGACGTAATCAATTCGATACATAGACAATTACTTCGAATCCACTACTGTTTAAAGATCTTTGGACCCTACAGGATGTATACAAAGGTCAAAAGTCAAAACTCAAACATGCTGAACATACATAATATTTAACTTAAGTACACTGTACAGAAAATAAGCCTATTTTTAGTACAGTGTATTTAATATTTAAATATTAATGTTAGTACAATGTTATAAGTTATTACAATATGAATGCGCCAGTTATTCAATCAAATCGCAAATTGAACATGACTGCGACATATTATATACAGTTCGACAAGGCTAAAAATGAATATGTCAATGATGTCATTGGGCGCTGCTGGTAAAGGAGAACTGTCAAAAATGATGTTTTTGTATGATAGAAGCGTTAGTTCCAAGTTCCTTTTCTTGCCACGTTCATAAACAGCGATGTCGAACTGTACGTCAATAATTTTGCCAAATGCAACAAATAGCCAATAGCAAATTACAAATAGCCATTAGCCATGTGAAGTGCCTCCATTACTAGCTCCATTTCTTTTTCTCTATGCCATTTTTGTAAATCGAAAAAAAAAAATCATTCCTATTTGACATTTTGACAGAAGTGAGGAATCGAGGTTCATTTTCTAAATGTGGAAATTTTTTGGTGAAAATTTATAACACTATAAACGTTGTGTACTTTGGCAAAAAGTACACGAAGTATTTGTGATTAAAATAAATTTAGTAGATTGTTATGTCTATCATGCACATGGACCTAGTGACCGATGATAACGAACAAAGCGACAGCGGTATGGAATCTTTAACCACGAGCAAGGATGATACTCCAGAACGTAGACCTGAAGACACCTTCAACACACCCGTGGTATGTGCGCTTCATGTAATAGGTGTCTAAAAAATGTATGGTTATTGTTAATATTTTGGTAAAATTTTCAGCTTGGTTCATCCCCTACCGCTTCAGTACCACCACCGATCGTAGCGCTTAAGGAATATGACGATGTACGTATAAAACTCTTTTATTATTTATTCATAAGTGTTCCTCATTTGAGATGTTGGTATAACCTAATTATTGTGTAATCATTTTAGGAGCCAGATGAAACTTTATCGGAGAGATTGTGGGGCCTAACAGAGATGTTCCCTGAATCCGTACGCAACGGCACATACACACTCACAACAAAGACAGTGTAAGTAAACACATACTAGTTACGTAAACTGAACCAATTTGCAATCAATTAATATGTATTGCAGTTGTTGAACCTAATAATTATGCGTTGTTAGCAATGATATATCTTTACTTATTATAAAACAAAGTATCTATTTTTTCCCTCATGTCCCTTTGTTCCCTTTAATCTTTAAAACTATGCAACGGATTTTGATGATTCTTTCAGTGTTATCCCATTTATCGAGGAAGGTTATAGGCTTTATTTTATCACGCTAAATAGAGGAAAATGTGGAAAAAACGGGGAAAATTATTTCAAAGGGCTAACTTGAATGCGCTAATCTCAGGAACTACTGGTCCGATTTGAAAAATTCTTTCAGTGTTAGATAGCCCATTTATTGAGGAAGGCTATAGGCATAATTTTTTCAGTGGCTATATATTTTATACCCGTATATAAGCAGATATGTTACTACCACACGCATTGTGAAGCTTCAAATACGACCCAATTGGGTCGTCTTTTATATAGTCTGTCTCTTTTATGTAAATGGCATTTCGTATCTTTTGTTTCACTTATCTGTCAAATTTGTCAGTGTTGTTCGGAAGAGATTTAGACCGGAAAATAGTATGAACATAACAGATCTGTTTAAGTAGAATATCATTGGTTGTTAGTAATTGTACAAACAATTGTGTTATTAACTAATTTGACTGATTGCTTTATTAGGTATTTAGGTTTTGCTTGTTGTAACTAAACTATGAGATAATAAATAGATAATTCTATCTTTAAGCTGGAGTTATCTTAACAATTTACTAAGAAGTTTTAACTGCTACTTTTACAAGTTTATTTCTTCGATTGTGGAAAAACGAGACACAATGGCCTTTCTATTGTTATAGCGGATGCTAGGGGCTCGAAGGATTAATAATCTACAGAATCCCTCTTTTTAATCATGAGAAATGATTTATTATAACTTTTGTTTTTTTTGCACTAGATCTATAGAAAATAAAAATAATTTTCAGGTCTGGTGTAAAGAATTTATATCAGCTATCTCGCACTGTTATGTGGATCGTGGCAAGTTCCTCAGTCATACTGTTTGCTCCAGTTATCTTTGAAGTGGAGAGGGCTCAAGTTGAAGAAATGCAAAAATCACAACAGAAACAAGTAAGTAAAATTTCTTGTGCTGTGTTTTCTTCATGTATATTTCCCAGTAGCCCTAGCATGACCACAGTAGAAATACGAAAGTGGAGATAAACTATGGTCGATGTCATAAAGTGGCATTATATATTTGATTTTTTGTTGGTCGCGGTTAGCCGCCGTAAAGATTGGAATGGCACCTTCAGTTTATCTATACTTTCGTATTTCTACTTTGGCCTTGCTAGGGCTACTGGAAGTATGATGAAATTCATTCATGCTTTATGTTGTAGTAGGCTATTTTTAAGTCTACTTGAATAGAGGTGCAATTCCTTTAAAAAGTCGTGAATGATGCAACACTTTTGACTTATTAACCCATCAAGCCCCAAGCGGCCCCCTGCGGCTGCATAACAATTGAATATCTATTGTGTCTGTCATTCCCACGATCAAAGCATTAACATAGCAAAACTACTACATGGGTACTAATACTACACTGGCAAAGCAAACCAAAAGTATCTAAGAGTTCTTTTATGTAAGTATAAGAATTTTTCTGTAAAACAATTTTGTTTCAGGTGCTACTTGGAACTAACACTGCTATGACGGGTCAGATGCCCCCCATGCCTGCGATGCCACGATAACTTACCAAAAATAATGTAATAATATATATAACATGTTCACATCATAAATAAATAATATTAATATAATGTCATCCTGAATGCTTTAACGGTATGATAGGTTGTAAAAATCTTAAGGTATTCAGCATTTCAATGCACTTAGGACTGTATATGGTGGTATAAATGTTTAGCTTGTCTTGTTGTGTGGGTGAAATGGAACCTATTGCATTTTGTTTTTTCGTGTACACAGTTCAGGCCATGATTATTTCAGAGGCACATGAATGATTATACATATTATGATTTTGAAATGTAGATATTGTTTTGTTATTAACCTGATAGAGGAAATAAACATATTGTTTAAAATCTAGGTTTGTTTTTTTATGTTTTGATATAATTTATAAAGTATTAAATTCACCTCATTTTTTTGTTATTGAAAACAAAGACTGAAACTGGATGATATGTGATATTGTGATATGAAATCAGGGATGCTGGATCATGGACACAGAACAATATACTAGATAGCGATCATGGATGAGCATTGACCTCCATTAATGGAGGTCAGTGTGGATGAGACTTGTATCAAATATTTCTTCAGCAATTAACGTATTTATTATAATTTGTAAGGCACTAGGTAGAAAACTGCAAGCCACCTTTAATAAGTTTAGTGCATTCTCTCAAATCTCAATGGCTTTAAAATTGGCGTTATGGCTAACTTGCTCTAGTTTGGCTTAAACTTAATCTTAGTCCGTAGGTTGATATTATGATTTATGATATTTCTTTCGTGTTTCCTTTCATAAAACGCAGATTGGTGCTTGATGTTGTTGGCCTGAGTTTTACGCTATAACCTAGACCCAAACCTTAAAAAGAAAAAAAAATCAATGTCATATCGCTATTGACACTGACGTCTGACAGTCACAGTTGTCAACTTGTCACTTGTCTCCTGTCAGTTGATAAAAATCTTTTGGGGGGTGTCTTCCAGACTTTTCCTTTTTTTAGAAAAATTGCTCTTACTTATTGATTGCTGCTATTACTGAAATAAAAAGTAATTATTTCAGTTGACTATAGCTGTAATTTTATATTTATTTACTACAACTAAGTATTTAAACGTAAAATTTTGCTAGGGGAAGGCTAGGGGTTGTAAAAATTAACAGTGTAAAATTAATGTATAAACGTCCTTTAGTGCGCATTAGTGAAATTACGAACAGTCCATCCACTTTTATTATTTTACAATACATTTGAATAGAGCAGACACTACAACAGTGAACCAGGTAAGTTCTTTTTTGTTCTTTTGTATTTTTTTAACTTATGGTATTTATTCCTTTAAATTTTAGACACAATCTCAAATATCTAGCCATTGATTAGCTGTAATTATTAACCTTTACGTTGCTGACTTTGAAACCAGAAATTTAAAAATGCTTATGGTAAGAAATGGTAATGGTAGCTGGATAGGATAAATTCACATTAATCCAGTAAATGTGTACTTCCGTCATACTTAAGTAAGTAAACTTTTTAGGTTTCATATGAGTAGGTAATTCTGATGTAGCTGGTAGATTATACTGTTGGGTTAATTATTTCTGTTAATCTCCAAACAAGATAATATGACTTGTAATGCTTCATTTACCAACACGAGTTAACAAGAAACATTTTTTAAACAGTTGTTAGTATTGACTGACTACAGTCAAAGTCATTGAAATATTTAACCTTGCTTATGAAAGCACATGTACAGTGATTTTGAAAATGGAATGTATGTGTATGTTTGCAATATTGTATTTGAGAAATCTCTTGAACATTGACAAGTTTGTTTAACAGAATTCACCGTTTAAATAAGCTTTTGATTTATCCTTATCAGTCCTTATTGACTTAAACTGTTACAAATAAAAACTATGGCAAAATTTCATTGTCAATTGCGGTTTAAATAGGTCATTGTTTCACTGTCAAAAGTTTTTGACGGAGTCAATGACCCCTACTGCCATGTATCACCGAGTACAGTATAGATGACGCCCGCAACTTCATTGCACCAAAATATTAGTTCTGAGCCAGAGATCAAAAACATGACATATTTAAATACAACTTTTTATATTAACACTTCTATACTATTTACTTAAAGTACACTCAATCTTTCACAGATCAATTTCTTTGAATGATTGATGAATGCTGTCCAATAAGTGAGTAGACTATTGATTGTTATCATAAGACGTTTTTTATAAATGACCACAGTGATAATGTTTGGGAAATACAGTATGAAAAATTGTATACTTATGATAAAAACATTAAATTGGATAGGATGAATAATTATTAAAAAAACTTATTTCAGAACATCCTTACTTTCATACTATCCATACTAATATTATGAATGCGAAAGTGTCTGTCTGTCTGTCTGTCCATCTGTTTGTCTCTCTGTTCATCTGTCTGTCTGTTACCTCTTCACACCCAAACCACTGAACTGATTTTGCTGTGGCCTTGTCATGTCCTTTTCCAAGACTCAAAGTAATTACATACTTTGAGTCAAAGTATCTACATACTTTGAGTCTTGGAGAAGGACATGACACATTTTATGCCGGAAAAATATATGGTTCCCGCGCGACAAACGTATTTTGGCGCAGGGCAACATCTAGTTCAAACTTCAAAATAAACTAAACTTTGTAAAACAACTTATTTTTTTATCTAATATTGTAAAACAATGTAAGTATGTATATTGTATGTATATTGTATGTATATATTATGTATATATCTAACTAGTTGTCCCGGCAAACATTGTTTTGCCATATAAAGTATTTTGCCTATATTTTATTGAAGTGACTAAATAAGTACCTACATGACACCTTGGCGTCTATCTCTATCCCGTCGCACAAACAATGGTCGCCATCAGTCTCGAGTTTTAATCACTGACTATTATTTCAACGGTCCCTACGTATAAAAGGTCATGTCCATTATTATTTTTAACAAAAAATTAAAACCGACTTCCAAGGTAAAAACAATAATAACATTAATGTGAACTAAAAAGTATTAAATAATTTTTACTATCTAATAGTGCCTTTTTCCGAATTCGGCTAAACCTCAACTATTTCTGTACTCAATCTTCATTATTTTGAAGTCGGTACCAGATAGCTGAATCTTCAGTCCTCTGACAGTATATTTAAAATTTTTGGAACTGGCACCGACTTCAAAATTATGAAGATTGAGTACAGAAATAGTTGAGGTTTAGCCGAATTCGGAAAAAGGCACTATTAGATAGTAAAAATTATTTAATACTTTTTAGTTCACATTAATGTTATTATTGTTTTTACCTTGGAAGTCGGTTTTAATTTTTTGTTAAAAATAATAATAATTTCACTCTTTTTAGTTACACTAGTAGATAAATCTTCGCGTATATTTTACGTATCTTATTACAATTTGTTAAGAGTCACAACTCACACTCACAAAATAATATAATATTATCAGTGAAGTGAACATATTGTGCTAAGTAATTTAACAATTCGGCGATTGCGATAACAATAGAAAGGCTATTGTGTCTCGTTTTTCCACGATCGAAGGATCTATCAGATAAAAAATTGTATAAACTTGCATAGAATGTAGCGTAGCTAGGTGAACTCAAAATCAATATAATATAATCATAATTATTGACAGCTGTTCTTGTAATCAAGAATTCAATTTCAAATCGATACTTAGTGCGCCATCTATGTTATACAGTACATAACAATTATTATTATTAGTATATCCATACCTATGCCTTGTACTATTATCTATTCTGTGCCATGAGACATTGGTGATCTTAACACGACGTGGTAATTTGTGAAAACTTTATCTTATTTGTGAAAACTTTATTGGCTCATATGTACTAGTTTACCATTTACAGTTGCTTGTATTAAAATGCTGTTTGTTTTCCAATAAATAAATAAATAAAAAATTGTACAAACTTGCATAGGATGTAGCGTAGCATAATATTTAATATTATCATAATTATTGACAGCTGTTCTTGTTATCAAGAATTCAAATCGATAGGTACTTAGTGCACCATCTATCGATTAATAAGTATAACTAATTAAAAAGACACTTAATGACTTTGTTTTGTTTAAATGCTCTTTTTAAAATAACTTTATTTTAATTCTATTTGTCTATTAAAATTTTATAAAGTAGTAAAGTATTCGATCTGTATATTATAAAGTAGTTAGTAAAGTATTCGATATTCTGTCTTCGCGCGGCGGCGCTGGGCGGTGACCGACGCCGACCGCCGTGTATTAAAAACAAACAGGTGTTGTTAATTGTTATACAGTACATCATTATTATTATTAGTATATCCATACCTATGCCTTGTACTATTATCTATTCTGTGCCATGAGACATTCGTGACCTTAACACGACGTGGTAATGATGATGATGACGATGATGATGATGATGATTATGATGATGAATATGAATTGCATAGTAGTTTATGCTTTCTGTTCTTAAAACAACGCCGAAACTCCCAAACGTGTATCTATAAGGAATCAGGAGTTCTCTCAGCATCATCGAAACCATGGTATACCTTGACCCAATATTTGACTTTTTGGTAGCGTATTCTTAGTACACTTCACATAAAACCAAAATCACCATATGTTTCCATATAAATTTCGAGGAGTTCCCTCGATTACTCATGGATCCCATCATCAGGTCACCACCTTTGTGAAAATGGGACCAAATTGGAGTGAAACCTAATACAACAAAACAAAAATTTCGAAAATCGGTTCACAAACGGCGGAGTAATCGTTGAACATACAAAAATAAAAAAAATAAAAAAAATAAAAAAAAAATATCCACAGCCGAACATATAACCTCCTCGTTTTTTGGAAGTCGGTTAAAAATAGCAAAAAATTTTTATTGCATCATGTATTTCCGTATAATGAGACGCATATTAGGAATATGTATGTGTATTATTATTATTTTTCTAGTAATTCCAAAGATAAAAAGACGTAAATGAGGACAAGTTGGGCGTTTTATTAGATTTTACTGTTGTATATACGGACATCTATACTTACCGTCTTGTACCGCGTTGGAAATTACGCGCCATTCCGCGTCATGTCTTACATGTCCGTTTCTACCTCTAAGGTAGCGAATTATTTATATACTTGTTACCATTTACGTTCAGTTATTATGAGACTTTAGTTCTTTTTCAGTGGGACTCGTGGCAATAATTCAATTAATTTCAAACCAATATGAGCATCTGAGTGTTATAAATAATCAGCAATGTGAAATAATAGTTGCAACGGAGGCTGAGGCTTCTTTTCATGATGAACAACCATCTGGACCTTACCGTTATTGATATAGAGCAAAAAAACCGCGTTTGTTGTACGAGGCCCCACAATAACCATTTATTTTATTTTAATTTTACTATGTTTCTTTAAATATTGCCAACAAAAAAACGCAATTTGTGAAAATTTCTACTATTGCGGTTCTTGAGATAAAGCTTGGTGATAGACGAACGGACGACAGATAGAAAGCGAAGTCTGATATTTATTTATTTAATTATGAATATGAATGTTATTTATTTTATATAAAACAGTATTAAAAACGCTAATAAATTATATAAAATTAATTAAAAACTATTAAGAACACTCCCTGTTCACTTGATATATGGACTCCCTCTTCAACGCGGTATCGCTTGGTTATAGGGTTGAGAAGGGCTTGAAAAAATTCTGGAAAAGCTCATATTATAAATCTAAAGGGACATCGGTGCATGATTTACCTAGAAATTAAAAACTTTATGGGCTATTATTAATTCCCCCCTTTTTTGACATTTTCCCCTGTTTCTTTGCTCCTATTAATCATAGCGCTATAATTTATAATGTATAGCCTTCCTCGGTAAATGAGCTATCTAACACTGAAAGAATTTCCAAATCAGATAAGTAGTTCTCGAGATTAGGGCGTTCAAACAAACAAATCTCAGCTGTATAATATTAGTATAGAATTGATAAGGTGTTTTGTAGTCAATTTGGCAGTCGCAAATTGGGATGAAATACTATTTTCTTCCTGCAAGGAACGTGTTAGACGATTACATCAATGCAGCTCTGTATTCAACGGTAACACTAAAAATTCCTTCAGTAAAGCTCAAGAGTCAGTTAAAGCTGAATATAATAATCGACTCACAAATATATTTTACTGTCCAGACTTGTCCACCGTAGAAGTTATAACGAAGCCTCAAAGAATTTACTCATGTAAGATGCAATAAAAGTCTAAGGTCGTGAATGGTCTCAAAATTGGAAAAGGATACCTTGCTCAAATATCTGAAATGACCAGGAAGAAGAAAAAGGCAAAGTATCTGGGCATTTGTTATCTTCAACAACATGTAAAATATGTTAAAAGTTTTTTTTCTACATTATATCCATATACAAGTATCATTGACAATTTTTCAAAAATATTATATAAAAAATCTAAATCATAGCAACGATGCATTTTGTTACAAATAAAGTTAGTCTTCTTCATCTTCAACATCTTTATGTTAATGCATTACCCTTTAGTAAAACAAAATTAATTGATACATACATACTAAACTTGGTAGACTTTTTAAAACTAAACAGTTTAATTTATCAAATAATCACATTTTATTACAATTTTTCACTATGGACCTAAAGTAATTGATGACATATCCTTTTATTCGTTCATTATAACATAGAAAAAACTACTTAAATTAGCAGCGTATAAAAAGATATGTCTGTGTTTTTTAGCTTTTCTCACTGAAGAGCCAGAATTTGTATTACTTATCTTAATATATACAAATTCTTCTGTGAGTGTGTATGTCACTGAACTTTGAGAAGTTATAATTAGGTCCTAAATTTATTCAGCACTATATAAAATGATTCGCATTGTCATAATTTATAAGTTTATAACATACTAGCTGTCCCGGCAAACGTTTCTTTGCCATATTAAGTATATGGCAAAGAAACGTTTTTTTTTAATTTGATCGCAGCGCTAACTGTCCGGACAGACTAAAATTAAAATTCGAATTCGAATATTATTTAAAATTTGACACTGCGATGGTAGCGCCGTCTGTCGGATCCAATGTAAAACATTCCAAAATCAACAACTACTAATAAATTAAAAATTAATTAAAAAAAAACATTGTCCAGCGGACAAAATTGTGAATCTAAACCATTCCCAGATCCCCTTGAACACACACAAAAAATTTCATCAAAATCGGTCCAGTCCTTTGAGAGCAAAGGACTGGATTTTGGAATGTTTTACATTGGATCCGACAGACGGCGCTACCATCGCAGTGTCAAATTTTAAATAATATTCGAATTCGAATTTTAATTTTAGTCTGTCCCGACAGTTAGCGCTGCGATCAAATTAAAAAAAAAATACTTTATATACTTAATATGGCAAAAACACGTTTGCCGGGACAGCTAGTATGTTATAAACTTATAAATTATGACAATGCGAATCATTTTATATAGTGCTGAATAAATTTAGGACCTAATATTATAATATTTTAATTCTTCCAAAGTAAAAACGGACATGTACGACTTAACCGTTATAGGCAGTCTTGAATTGTCACCGTAAAAACAGTCATCTTGCAATTTCTGGCGAAAATACAGTAAATATATGAAATTGTGTTATATCATGACAAACGGCCTACATTAAGCTTTAGTGATCAACAAAAATAATTGTGTTTATGTTTTATGGTAATATACAGTAACAGTTTGAATCTTAAAAACGCTCTCCTGAAAACCACTACTTTTGACATGTCGCTTTATACGTAGGGACCGTCGATTTATTCAAAAAATGCACTTATCAATATAAAAAGTATCAATATAAAAAGTAGCCAGTAGCCGATTCTCAGACCTACTGAATATGCATATAAAATTTGGTAAAAATCAGTTAAGCCGTTTCGGAGGAGTATGGTAACTAAAATTGTGGCACGAGATTTTATAATTTAAATAAGATATTGTAGATAATAGTAAACAAACACAACACAATATAAAGCTAGAGGTGTGAATCATGATACACAATTACTCAGTAGTATTGGATTACTATTACAACAACTCTTTTATAATTACAGCTGTGGAGAAAGTAGAAACTAATTGGAACTGACATAAGCTGTCAAATAATCTGGTTTACACCAGTGTGGGGTTATTAAAACCGGTTCAAGGGTCAGGTGGAGGTTATCAATAGTTTGCTCGCAATGTTTATTCATGGATTGTTTTAGATATTATATTTTTTCATCTTGCAGCAATTTTAGTTTACACTTTTGAGTTTTCTTACATGGTGAAAAATATTAAGACTGAATGTTAATCCTAGGTTATCGTTATATTATATACTTAAATAGAGAGCTCTTTAGATTAGTGATGACAGAAAGCTATTAGGTGACAAGTCTTCTATGCCAATTTCTTCTTAAACATTGCAAAATGAGTTAGTTAGATTTTCGAATTAGATTTTTTTTTCATAAATCTAGGGGGTGTCTACTTAGATACTCTAGGCTTATCATACTTAATATGAATAAGACAGTAGTATTTGGTAAAACCTGTTCAGTTTTCCCACAATACTCACGAATAAAGTAAATCGGTAATACCGTTTGTGTCACCCCAACATAAGAATTCACGCCATCATTGATATGTTTGGTTGCAATTTAATAATTTATTACTACACTTGCTGTGGCAATAAATGAAAAAATTGGCCAAGTGCGAGTCAGACTCGCGCACAAAGGGTTCCGTACCGTTGCGTTATAGAGAATAATAGTATTTTAAAAAGATAAAACCGACTTCAACTTTTTGTACGTAATTAAGAATTAAAATTCCATATCTCAAAAACTACTGAACCGATTTTGATGAAACTTGCAGACCTCAGTATTCCCTAAGTTAAACAATACCTAGTACAATAAAAAAAAATCACTTAAATCGGACTTGTTGTTCCAGAGATATGAGTGCACAAACATGCACAGTGCACATTCATACATACAATTTTGAAATTTGGCACATTTGTTCAGAAGCTGTCATAGATTAACATATTATACAAAAACTGGGCAGTTCTGGAAATATTACATACATACGCGTCGAATTGATAACCTCGTTTATTTGAAGTCGGTTAAAATAGGCCAAATGTTTTTGTATGGGAGCCGCCCTTAATTTTTAATTTTATTTTAATTTTATTATTAATTAATAATTATTAAAGTGCACACTGCACATACAATTGACGATTCTGTGAAAATTTCTACTACCTGCCTATTGATATCGAGCAAAAAAGGCCAAAAAAATCATGTTTGTTGTATGGGAATTAAATTTTTTTTTTCAGTATTTGTTGTTTATAGCGGCAACAGATATACACAATCTGTGAAAATTTCAGAACTCTAGCTATGGCGGTTCTTGAGATACAGCCTGGAGACAGACAGATAGACAGACAGACGGACAGACAGACGAATGGACAGACAACGAAGTCTTAGTAATAGGGTTCCGTTTTTACCCTTTGGGTACGGAACCCTAAAAATTGATTCAACACTTTTCACGTGATGCCGACTCTTCCTGCTTCAATCGTCACATGAACGATGATGGTACATTATAAATTGGCTGTCAGTGTAGCGTCATAAATTCATAATTAAAGAAACAGCATTTGGGTTCAAACTAATTTGAACTGGATTCTGTTGACTTTTATTCCGGGTATTGCGTCTAATATAAGCGCTCATTGGTATAGAACCAAGCGCACTCGTAGGGAGTTGGGACCCCAACTCCCTACAATTAGTGACCACCATTCACACTGGATGCTGAGAGAGAAATTAATTCGTAGGCAGATGGCAGATCTTGGAGATTTGGTCGGGTTGTGTTAAACCCACCCGGTAGAGCACGATTAACATTGAGTTGATATAGCCCAACCAAATGACATAACTCAAACTCAAACTCAAATTTTTTTATTCAGAATAAATTTTTGCAAATATTTTCTGAAAGTCTACATGATGCCTACCACCGGTTCGGGAACTAACCCGGCGAGAAGAACCGGCGTAAGAAACTCGCAGGGGGCCCACTTTATTTACCAAAAAAAGTGAGAAAAAAATTAATCTTTTAAAATAAAGTTTACAATTCTGTAACTTAAAATTATACAATGTCTAAAAATAGGTCCGCCATCTGCCAATAAACCAATTTCTTTGATGGTACATAAACATGCCTGGTTGTGCTGCCCATGCATGTTTATGTATATCCAAGGAAATTGATTCCTAGGCAGTTGGCAGGCGTTAGGCCCACATCATTCGGTCGGATCATGGCTTAATTGCAATGGCATTTTAAAGGTCTTTGCTTTTTGCTCGCTTAATTGTGATCTGTCGGCTGGGTTTGACGTAACACGACCAACCTACGTATGTCCCCCATCTGCCTAGGAATCAACTTCTCTGATAGTGCCTTTGCCCGCTACAGTATCAACACTAATATACATAATCGAGCTTTTGCTCTTTAAATCTATTCGGGACCTTGGCGTCATAATATTTCGTAACAAAAAATTATACTAAAAGCATGAGAAAATCGCAATGCCCTGTCGAGCAATCTTTAGCAAATGCTGAATTCCAAACCAATCACATGCGTCACATTCGCCAGTAAATTTCCACGTATTTTGGCTCCAAAAGCTTTAATACAAACGTGGCACGAACCGCGAACCCTGCTGTACAAAATTAGCGAACTGGAATGCATGTGAACCCGTCCATGTACTTAGCGTTTGACAAAACACAAAAGTGCGGCTTCCCGTTCCACGGATGTGGCTGTTTGCCAGAAATCGCGCATTCCTTAATCTCGCGATTATTAATATAGAGTTTAATGATTCATCCGATTCACGCGGGTTTCTCCCGGAATCATGGAATTTGTCACACCTGCATTATCCCTCAGGCACTCCTGAGATCATATCAAAGGGTTTTGATTGGTTACTACTGTTGATCCTGGCGACACAGGAGTTGCAGTGTTGAGAATGTGTGGTGGGCCAATTGCCCATTTAAAAAAAACACCTGCATTATTCGGAGTTGAATTGTAAGATATGACTAAGCTAGTGTCTGAAGTCGTAAAACATGGATCCGTAGAGCAGCAACAAAGTAAACCAATTCGTGGTTCTACGATTTAGGAGCTCGAGCGAGGAGGACACAAAGTAACACTATCGGGGAAACTCTATAAGTTTCCCCGATAGTGTTACTTTGTGTCCTCCACGTGAAATCCTTCGAATTACTTGTTTAATCTTTTCTATCGTAATTTTATTTTTAAGAGTGATCATAATTCATTTATTGCTATTGCAAAAGTGTACACAAAACTCAGATTGACTCATTTGCTTTCTATTTTTATCGCTTTTAAGATTAAAATGAGTTAAGAGCTGTTTGCCCAAGGCCTTCGAGTTTTTTTTATAATTTTTTTATCTGTTATTTTCGTTCTGTGAACTTTAAATACGAAGCTTTTTGTTTTTCCCGGGCGAGTTTCATAGATAAAAGCTGGTACAAGTGTAATATAAGATATCATCTGCGTGCTCTGATGCGAGATATCTTGGCTCGTGCAACGAAAAGTTGCGTAAATGTCAAATAATCATATTGTATCTTGGAGACCACTCTCAGAGAAATAGGCTCGATAATAGATAGGTAATAAATAACCTCAGCAAGAAAATAAACTTAAAGTAGCAGACGTTCTGGATTGTGTCGTATATCGTCGCGTAGCGAGTTTCTGAAATTAATTGTAGGTGCCTGATTGGTAGATAAATGGGAGAAGTTGAAACACTACAAGAATGTTCAAACACTCAAGATAGACCAGCTACTATCTTGAGTGTTTGAACATTTGTTGCCAAGTGCAATCCCACTTTTAGATGAGAGACATTCCCCACTTTTCTACTTGTAACTTGTAAGAACCAATAAGATGATAAAATTTTGTGCTGGAAAAATCTGCCGAGTCCCGACTCCCGACTCCCGAGTAAATTGTCCACGTCCATCGATAACGTGGAGTTCTGAGAATATGCGTATAATATAGTCACATAATCCGTTAGCTACTAGCCTTGATTAGCAAATGAGCAATCAATGGAATCTATTGCGTTTTTCTCCACCGTTTATCTCGGCGTCTGTCAACCGTTAAGATAAATAGTTTATCTCGTTAATTGCATTGCGGTACGGTAGTTCAAATGATTGTGTTCACTAAGGTCAGTAGACTCTTTAGTTCTTTTATTCTATGGTCATCTTTATTGTATGAACTAATCATTTGAGGAAAGATTTGGCCCTCGTACGATACGAGGGCCACCTATTAATGGTAGATGAACATCTCTGAATTTTGGAATCATATTTTGATCCTCACTTTGATGTAGGTTTCAACTTTCAACCAACACTTGCATATTTGCATTTTCAAGTGAGGAGTCAGTCAGAGCATGGTTTAAAACAACCGAGCTTTATATTGCCACTTCAGAGAGTAGTTCCAGAATCTTTTGTCAGCTCCGATTGGGACTCCAATGATCGTCGCCTTTTCGTCGATTCACGCCCAAGATAAGATATCTTTTCTCTTATTTTGTACATTTTATCTCGACTGTACAGTTAAAAGCTTGTTGGCCAACAAGTCTTGACAGTTGAATGAGGCTTTTCGTCCTCTATTAATGTTTGAGCAGCCCAGTAGGCCTACTACGAAACCGTTTTGATACTCAAACAATCGGACGAAAATGCCGTGTCCTGCTCTAACAACGTCATTTCACGTTTGTTAGAGTAGGATGCGGCATTCTCGGTCGATTGTTTGAGTCTCAAAACGGTTTCGTGGTACAAGCCCAGACTCGAGGCGGAGTGATCTACAAGGCCGCTGTAACAATAGTGCCTGAGTCAAGCTAAGAATATCAAAGGTTTTCATTGTTCAATCAGCTTTTGTGACTTTAGGCGTATAACCTTTACATTTTAGGGGACTAAAGATAGACTTTACTAACATATTGTTTCAAGACTATCAAGTAGTGCCGTAGTATTATTTCTACCGCCCCGTGTACGAAATCTGCCGCCCCCGTAGGACGGCCTATTTATAAATCACGTGCTGATATCAAGGCTTTGTAATTTGTATCTAAATTCTGCATAAACTTCTGTTATTATCCTGAATTCCAAATTTAAACTCGGCGTGGGTGTTATTGACATGTTGTGCCATTTCACTTTTGTTTGTGCACGTGTCCGATATATACATATCGCAGTGCAAAGTGCAAACAGTGGCACAAAGCTTTCCGACATGTTACTCTACAATCTACATGGACCTCCCATATTTGTGTAAATAAATGACTGTGTTAAATGTAGCTACTGCATGCAGCTAAATGGAGGTTTATTAAAATAACGATATGTACATGGTATACGGTATACTTGAAGTGGCTTTTCGTGCAAGAAGCTAGTCTTATCTAATAGAAATATTACAACATTATAATAGCTTGTCTAGGAAATAAATTGCTAGTTTAGCGATTAATTTTAATAAAAGCTTACATCCACTAATGTGTTGCATTAAAATTAATACATTAAAAATTAAAATCCCCCATTAAAAAGTGTATCTTCGAGATAATACATGAATCATTCTGGCATATGAATGGATTTTTAAATTTTATTCGCCACAGCGTACGAAGTGAACGTAAAGTGAACTATTTCCGTCATAATCACTGTTATATCGGCGAGCTGGCGCCGGTGGATGCTATTTATTTCTTTAATTTGGCAAGCTGCCAGGTGCGGTTCGACAGCACCAATACCTTTTTTGTAGATGTGCCAGAAAAGAAAGTTTCAAACATGATCGATTGCCATCAGAACATGCAATAAACCTGCAATCTCCATATTCTAACCGCTGTCTAAACATTTAGTCCTGTCGGTGCCAAGTGTCTCAGCGTAGAGTGTAGACGGAAGAGCTAAGCAAACGTCAGCTATGGCTAGTGGCTACAATGCGGACTAACCTGGAGGCCTACTACGAAACCGTTTTGAGACTCAAACAATCAAACGAGAATGCCGCGTCGTCGCTCTAACAACTTCATTTCACGTTTGTTAGAATAGGACGCGGCATTCTCGTTCGATTGTTTTAGTCTCAAAACGGTTTCGTGGTAAGGCTCCTGGTGAATATCTTCTATGTTTCGGGACTCTACCCAGCAACTTACACGAGTTACTGCATCATTTAGATTTAAGATCATAATAATATAGTATAATTAAGCTTATTCCCTGTGTGCTATCAGCTCTGGGTCTGCTCGAATTGTCTTCTTAGAATAACTTCCAGCTATTTGCAGCTGCACATATTTACCATCTCCATCCCTCCAATCACGATAAAATTTTGGCAAAATATTGGACCTATTTACGTAGAGTCTCTGGCGTAATAAATTAATCAGCGGTATCGTCCCACCGGTGCCAGCTAACTGGTGATATTTTAAACCCGACCGCCCGTAGGTTAATATTACGTGGCCGATATTGTGTGGACCACGTTTGTTACCACCAGATGATATTTGTCACCTCGCCAAGCACGTGACACATTGATTAAATTTTCAACGCCACTACCATCCCCGTTTAAGATGAAAAACGAGCTTTGCGAAGATACCTTAGGTAAACAACGTAAACGTATAGACTATATTTATGTAGACTCGTAAAAGTGGACGAACCATGACATACATGAACATTGCACATTCACTTAATGCCTGTGCCTTATTTATTCTTGGAAAACTCCTCGCCAACAAATACTACTTGATAAATCTCTGTAGGGATTCCCCAAAAATTCGTAAAAAGAGAATTTATGGCATCGTAACGAGCAATATTTCAGTGTAAGCCTTGAACTGGAAGAGAGCCAATGAGCAATGTGTCCAACGCCCTTAGCGGATTTGGCGACGTGTGGACCATAGAGCAAAGAGAAGATTCAAGGCTTCAGAGAGAAAGAAAGCGATAAGGATTAGTATCAAATGAACGATCATGACCTCAGGTAATAGTGTCAAACCCGTATCACCATATCGGAAAAATAGTCCGGAAAAAGTGCTTCGCAGGCCAAATTGTACGTGAAATGAAATATATTTCCTTGGTACGAGAATACGTTGTACGGAAAAATATCCGGGGTTGAATTTTATGTGTTCGTTAATAAATGCGAGGTTAGCGATGTATAAAACTGTCTCGCAGATCAAAATAATATGAATACACAGTTTCCGACTATAAATACTACTAGCTGACCCGGCAAACGTTGTTTTGCCATATAAATTATAGCAGTGCCCGCGACTTTGTTCGTGTGGTTGTCGAAAACACTATCGCGATTGCAATAAAAAGGATATAGCGGGTCAATTTCTTAAGGCGATATATCGAAAATAAATTATACCGCAAGGGCAATTTTATACTTAATAATATGATGATGATGATGAGCAAAATTTGCATAGTAGCATCTGCTTTCCGTTCTTAAAACAACATCGAAACTGCCAAACTTGTATCTATAAAGAATCAGGAGTTCCCTCAGCACCTTGACCATGATATACTTCGGTGCAAAATCTTACTTGCTTCGCTTACTAATGCTTCGAATACTTCTCACGAAACCGAAGTCATCAAATGTTTCCATATAAATTTTGAAGAGTTCCCTCGATTACTAATGGATCCCTTTATCAGGTCACCACTTTTGTGAACGGGGTACTAAATTGGGATGATGCCCTAAACACCAAAAGAAAAATTTTGAAAATCGGTTCACATACGGCGGAGTGATCGTTAAATATAAAAAAAACCGGCCAAGTGCGAGTCGGACTCGCGCACCGAGGGTTCCGTACAAACCTGCAAGGTTTACAAAGTTCGTTTGATATGAATTTCAACTTGATAGCTCTACGCGTTCATGAGGAAAAAAGTAATAAGTTTATATTTATTAAAAAA
This sequence comes from Polyommatus icarus, assembly GCA_937595015.1. Taxonomy (NCBI): domain Eukaryota; kingdom Metazoa; phylum Arthropoda; class Insecta; order Lepidoptera; family Lycaenidae; genus Polyommatus; species Polyommatus icarus. The sequence goes on along the minus strand of OW569333.1, from coordinate 5,016,496 downwards.
TATATATTTTGTAATGTAACTAAAAATTTAAGGTTTTCGGAATTTTTCCTTTATGTGTGCTATAAAACGTTGCTTCATGCCAAATTTCAAGATTCTAGGTCGACTGGAAGTACCCTTTAGGTTTTGATTCCCTTGCGAGTACTTGCGAGTTTCAAAATATGCAGCTTAAATTGCTGTTTCTTTTGATTGCGTTGACATAGAAGTTTGATTTTGTTACAGCTTAAAGGTATTATAGACTTGAGTATTTGGTATGAATTTCAATTTAATACCTCTACGCGTTTATGAGGAAATGAGTAGTAAGTTTAAAATTATAAAAAAAATATATATTATGTGATGTAACTAAAAATTTATGGTTTTCGTAATTTTTCCTTTATCTATGCTATAAGACGTTGCTTCGTACCAAATTTCAAGATTCTGAGTTCACGGGAAGCACCCTGTAGGTTTTGATTCCCTTGCAAGTGTCGAAAATTTGCGGCATAAACGGCTGTATCTTTTGATTGCGTTGGCTTAGAAGTTTGATTTTTTCACAGCTTCAAGGGACAGTAAACCTGAGTAATTGATATAAATTTCAGCTTCATACCTCCACGCGTTCCTGAGAAAAAGGGTCTTGACAGACGGACGGACAGACGGACAACAAAGTGATCCTATAAGGGTTCCGTTTTTTCCATTTGAGGTACGGAACCCTAAAAACGAACATAACACCTCCTCCATCTTGAAAGTCGGTTAAAATTGTAGCCTATATGTTATTCTGATGTGCTATATTTTTGTAAAGTTTCATTAAAATCCGTTCAGTAGTTTTTGCGTGAAAGAGTAACAAACATCCATACATACATCCTCACAAACTTTCGCCTTTATAATATTATAAGTAGGATATACTATTATCTCATACATATTATTATATCTCATGCATATTAATATGATAAAATTGCCAATTAATATCTATAATTTTTATATCGCTTGGCAAACTCTAGTCTCGATCTAAAAGACTATAAAAAGTACCAATAAAACGGTCATAATGGGACGACGCATGGTACTTATAATGGTTTTAAATGGTAGTGATGATGATAATGATGATTGTAATTTGCATAGTAATAGCAGTAGTAGTTGCTTTCAGTTCTTAAAACAACGTCGAAACTCCCAAACTTGTATCTATAAAGAGATAGGAGTTCTCTCAGCACCTTCCGAACCATGGTATGTATTTGCACCAAGATGGTGCAAAATCTTACTTGTTGGTAGCATATGCTTAGAATACTGCTAACGAAACCGAAGTCACCACATGTTTCCATATAAATTTTGCGTAGTTCTCTCGATTTCTTAGGGATCCCTTCATCAGGTCACCACTTTTATGAATGTGGTAGCAAATAGAGATGATAACCTATACACCAAAAGAAAAATTTTGAAAATCGGTTCACAAACGGCGGAGTAATCGTTGAACGAACATAACACCTCCTCCATTTTGAAAGTCGGTTAAAATTATAGCCTATGTGTTATTCTGATATATAAGCTATATTATTGTAAAGTTTCATTAAAATCCGTTCAGTAGTTTTTGCGTGAAAGAGTAACAAACATCCATACATCCGTACATCCAAACTTTCGCCTTTAATTTATTAGTAGGATTATTTTTAACAAAAAAATTAAAACCGACTTCCAAGTCTATTCCAATATTATGAACTAAAAAGTATTAAATAACTCTTACTCTTGAATAGTGCCTTTTTCAGAATTCGTCTAAATCTCAACTATTTCTGTGCATAATACTTATATATGTTACGCTCAAAGACCGAAATCGCTCAGTGAGCGAAAAAATAGCTCACAACGCGTTGTGGTCACAGTGAAACAGCCACGACGCGAAATTCGCGTCGTGGCTCTAATGAAAACGGCCACAACGCGTTCTGGCAATCACAAAAAGACCATAACGCGAAATTCGTGTCGTGGCTGATATGCTATTCGTTTTTCTTGATTAATTAATCGTCCATTCCATAGGGATGGAAGATTATAAATTTATAATATTTGAATCACCACGCGTGCTACAAAATATTTTTTCTTTTACAAATCACTGCATAACGTGTTTATTATTATTTATAAAATATCTATAGTTCCGTACTATCCGTACTAATATTATTACTGTCTGTCTGTCTGTCTGTACGGATAGTTATTTACACGTTATGCAGTGATTTAGCAAAAGAAAAAATATTTTGTAGTACGCGTGGTAATTCAATATTATAAATTTATAATCTTCCATACCTCTGGACGATTAATTAATCAAGAACAAATCAAGAAAAAACGAATAGCATATCAGCCACGACACGAATTTCGCGTTATGGTCTATTTGTGATTGCCAGAACGCGTCGTGGCCGTTTTCATTAGAGCCACGACGCGAAATTCGCGTCGTGGCTGTTTCACTGTGACCACAACGCGTTGTGAGCTATTTTTTCGCTCACTGAGCGATTTCGGTCTTTGAGCGTAACATATATATTAATATTTTTTTTGTTAAAAATAATAATTTCACTCTTTTTAGTTATCTACAAAATAAGGCTTTATGCGTAAATAAAAAATACGAATGTTAACTATTCACATTATGTTGCTGTAAGCGAAATTGTGGTAAATGCTTGCAGATATCTAAGCGATGCTGCAATTTCCAAACTTTTATCTTTAACTAGCTGTTGCCCGCGACTTCGTCCGCGTTAACATAGTATAATAACAAAGATGGATAGTTTTCCCCTTTTTGTGGTTCCTTATATAAAGGGTGAAAACGGGACCCTATTTAAGGAAACGTCAAACGTAAACGTCAATAAAATTTCATGTTTCTAAATCAAGAAATGACAGACTTTCATTGAAACTTTCTCCCCTAATTTCACCCCCTTGAGGGTAGAATCACCAGAAACGTTTAAATACGTATCCATTCATTTTTAATCAGTAGCACAAAAATAAAGTTTCATGTTTCTAACTCAAGAAATGACGGACTTTCATTTAAACTTTCAACCCCAATTTCAGCCCCTTGGGGGTAGAATTTCCAAAAACGCTTAAACACGTATCCAATCATTTTTAATCAGTAGCCCAAAGATAAAATTTCAAGTTTCTAACTTAAGAAATAACGGACTTTAATTCAAACTTTCAACTCAAATTTCACCGCCTTGGGGGTAGAATTTCCAAAAACGCTTAAATACGTATCCATTCATTTTTTATCAGTAACCCAAAAATAAAGTTTCATGTTTCTAACTCAAGAAATGACGGACTTCCATTCAAACTTTCAACCCCTTTTTCACCCCCTTCGGGGTAAAATTTTCTAAATTCCTTCCTTAGTGGGTGTCTACTTAATAAAACAACTCTACTCACCAAATTTTGTGGTTGTAACTTTAACAATTTTTGCTCAGCGATGATGAATCAGTGAGTCAGTCAGTCAGGACATGTAATTTTATAAGTATAGATGGTTCAGGAGTTCTGTTCAGTGCCTTTGGACCAAGAGACACCTTCGTATGAAATTCCTGTTATTCGTAACTCATGTTTAACTTACTAGAAACAACATTTTAACCTAAAACCTTTAAAATATTTTTTTTTGATAAATTTCAAGGATTTCCCTCGATTGCTTATAGATCCCATCATCAGATCACCACTTTCGTAATTGTTATACAAAATTAGGATTATATCCTATACAACAACACAAGAATTTTGAAAATCGGTCCACAAACAGCGAAATCATCATCAAAAACATCTGCTTCGATGCAAAATATCACGAAAAGTACCAGTGATTGGGTCATAATGTGATGATGCATGGCATAATTAAAGTTGTGATGATGATGATTAATCAAATTGATATATTGGCTCATGCTTTCAGTTGTTTAAACAACGCTGAAATCCCCGAATCTGTATCTATAAGGATTCAAAAGTTCTGTTCGGTACCTTCGGATCCAGGGTATAACCTGGAGCAAAGTCTTACATTTTGGTAGTATTTACCTTGAATGCTTCAGAAAAAATTGAAATCACTATATGTTTCCATACAAACTTCAAGGAGTCCCTTCGATTCCTCATGGATCCCATCATCAGATCACCACTTTTGTGAACATGGTACCAAATTCGGATTCAACCCTGTACAACAACAAAAGAATCATGAAAATCGGTCCACAAACGGCGAAGTTATGGTTGAACATACAAAAAAAAATATACAGACGAACATAATAATAACCTCCTCCTTTTTGGAAGTCGGTTAAAAATAATATGCACAATTCTATATTTCTTTGCTCTTTCATATTTTCCGCCTCATACGCCGTCATTATTTTGGTCAATAGACCTTGAGTACTCTATGCCTTGAGCAAATAAAGGCTTTTAAATATCCGGAATTTTTTTAACTGCATTCGATATTGGTGATGATGAATCACTTAATTTTTTTGTCAATTCTATGTGTCAGTTAAATGTCAATTCTACCAAACTGGAAAAAAAGAAGACCAACAAAACGAATAAAGGCATTTGAAAATAAAATTTGATATATGTATATAATTATGTTTAATGTACGTAACTTTTCAAAACATAACATTTCTGTTTTAAATTACTTTTGCGACACTAAAGTAAAATTGAATGAAAAGCAGTCTTTTATATTTTAATTACATCAAGGCTTGATCCAATTTAAAATAAAAAATAAAAAACTTTTCAGCGTCTTGGTGAAAACATTTCCACAAAACTTGTATACCTCAGTGCTAAAGAATAGCCCTTAAGTAAAAGTCTAGACTCTAGAGAGAAGGAGCTAGAATACAAGACCTATTCCATTAAACCTGTAAAGGATTTTCATGACGCAAAATTATTAACGGTATTGGCATCATCCATTGAGTTTATGTTAAATTGATTCCTGAATCAACCGCCTCCAATCCTCTCCGTTTCGCCCCCAAATAATGAATCTTGTTAAAAGTTGTCCCAAACCACCCGAACTCGAATATTCTCGTTCGTTCGAGCTTTTTCTACAATATTATCTGCAATATGTCGTCAGTCCAATTAATGTTCCTTTGGTCTTCGGTTTTCTTTGACATTTTATGTAACATCTAACATGTCTTTTTAAGCTTTTCTAGGACGTTCTTTTATAAGCTTTAATATAGCCTTAGAATCCAGATTATGACGTGTGCGCTACATGGGCATAGTAGTGCTCTATTTTGAGTTTAGGTCATCCTTTTCATGAGCATCGCAGGTGGTGGTTAAAAATCGTGAGATGGAGATTGTGTGTAATCTTTTAAATTAAAATAGCAGGCTTTTCGCTTAGGGTCTATACAGACGAACCGCATTTCAACTACAATCCAACCGCATATTGCAGTTCAAGTGCAGTTTTAATGCAGTTGATAATGGATTGCAGTTCTATTGCAGTCTTGTTAACTGCATTCAAACTGCACTTGAACTGCAATTTACGGTTGGATTGCAGTTCGTCTGTATAGACTCTTACCCTTAAAGAGTGTAAATCTTAAGACATTATAAATGAATGAGAATGCGAAAATCTTATGCAACGTTTTCCGATCTTTGTGCCGTCTATTCTCTAAGCCCTAAGGGAACAAAAAATAAAGTATGGTTATTAATCAATCTGACGCACAAAGAATATAGATTAGGTTACATCACCGCAAGAGCCTTGTAGCCTGAACAGTTGGGAAGGGTCGATGGGCGCTGGGCGGATGACGTAAGCTGCGTGACGCGGCCTACGCATACCCTGCTCCAAGGTCGAATCCCCAACCCTCACTCTTGACATTGGCTCAAACGGCCCCTAGTGGCTAATACCGAAGGCTATACGCTACTAGCCTTCACAGTTCATTTGGTATCGGATTCGCTATGGATTTTTTAATGGCAATGTTACGGAACAAAGGGTCTTGGAGGTTTCCCGTGTACTTAATCTTTAACTTAATTTTGTCTTAATCTTGTAAATGAATTGCTTGAATCAGATTACAATATTGATATTGAAATGGGGATTGTCCATTTTTTTTTTAATTTTGCTCATTACAAAAACATTTCGAGGAATAAGGTCAGTGATCGTTTTTCTGTATATAAACGAAAAAAAATACCCATTAGTTACTTATATTTTTGAACAAATATGTTTAACCTTAGTTTGACCTTCAATGGCGTTAAATTAGGAATAAAGTCGACCAACATTACGTTTCGAACTTTTGGTAAGCTTCTCGTATCAGCTTACACATAATGAGAACTTGCATTTGACGAACCAGCCATTATAAATAAGATTGAAAGGAAAAAAAACATACTATACTGCAGAGGTCAATTGGCCGCCGATGATGACGACAGAGCGAAACTTTAAAAATTTATTGAGAAAAAACTAGCCAATGAATTTCAAAATTATTCAATTTATATTCTTAAAATACCCTATTTTAACGAAAAAAAATATAAAAAGTACATGTGATTTTTTTTGGACAATGCCCATTCTCATCTATTGTCCAAACATCGAAATTCTTAGCCAAATCTGAATCTTATATCTTATCTTATTATATCTTTAAACGAGCAATTCTTGTATATATGTTACAGCCAAAGTAATAAATCTGGATATTATATATATTATCTAGCCATTATTTATAATGTCTACTCAATTTAGATAAAGTGATAAATGACACAGAATTAATCAAATTAACTAGCAATTTTATATAATATCTTCACAGACTTGGATAATGTAATAAAACAGGTAGGTAAAGATTATAAAATTATATTTCAATTTGCTTTAAGCATACCTTACTATACGTGTAGCAATATTATACTGTTATTTAAAATGTAACAATTATTATAAAGTTTATTTTAATAATATAATAACATTGCCATAGATAATATTAAGCTACGTTAATTAATATTGTTAAAAAGTTATTTAACTTTTATTGTATAAAGTAAATTTGAAGCTCAGAGCCATAAAAAAAGATGAAATATAGCAACCAATCGCGAGTTGGACTCGTGCACAAAGGGTTCTGTACCATTATAGAATGGACCTGGATTGTAACCCTTAATTATTATTAATTTTATTATGAGCTAGCTGTTGCCCGCGACTTCGTCCGCGTTAACATAGTATACTTAAAAAGACTTTCATTAAACTTTTAACCCCTATTTCACCCCCTTGGGGGTAGAATTTCCAAAAACGCTTAAATACGTATCCATTCATTTTTAATCAGTAACCTAAAAATAAAGTTTCATGCTCCTAACATAAGAAATTACGGACTTTCATTCAGACTTTCAACCCCTATTTCTTCCCCTTCGGGGTAAAATTTTCAAAATTCCTTGCTTAGTGGGTGTCTACTTAATAAAACAACCCTACTCACCAAATTTCGTGGCTGTAACTTTAACAGTTTTTGCTCAGCGATGATGAATCAGTCAGTCAGGACATGTAATTTTATAAGTATAGATTATTAAAGTATTTTGTGTGAATTATTAAAGGACAACTAAGTATTTTGTGAATATTTCAAGTGCCTATCTGTTGCCATTGTTGATTAAGAACAAAAAAGGACAAAAAAATTACGTCTGTTGTATGGGAAATCCCTTTAATATTAATTTTATTTTGTTTTTAGTATTTCTTGTTATAGCTACAGCAGAAATACACAATCTGTAAAAATTCCAGTAGACTACCTATTATATCGGTTCTTAAGATACAGCCTGGAGATAGACAGACAGACAGACAGACAGACAGACAGACAGACAGACAGACAGACAAATGGAAAGACATCGAAGTCTCAGTAATAGGGTACCGTTTTTACACTTTGGGTACGGAACCCTAAAAATACAGAGATCAATACACATTATATTTGATATCACTCTTTAAAGACTAAAATAATAAAATATTTAAAATGAACTGACATTATATGACTGGGTCATAATTATAATTTACTAGCTGTTCCGTGCGGCTTCGCCCGCGTAATTTTGAAATTTTACGCAACTGTACATTTTTCCGCAAAAAAATAGCCTTTGTCCATTCTTCATCTTTGCCAAATAACAATCATTGCAAATAACATAAAAATTGCTCCAGTAGTTCTTAAGATAATAAGTAATTTAATATAATTTCCCCCATTTTTTCCACATTTTCCTCTATTTCTTCGCTCATATTAGTCTTAGCGTGATAAAATATAGCCTATATCCTTTCCTCGATAAATGGGCTATCTATAAGGCTGCGTCCCCATCAGACACGGCACGGCGCCGTCACCGTGTTACGGCACGATGCCGCCACCGTGATACGGTACGGTGCCGCACCGTGTCACGGTGCCGCGTACGGTGCGTCCCTATTCAGTCGATATTTGCGCTCGAACGAGAGTGCTTGCCTGGATATGGATCGCGAAAGAATTATTCTCTTGTTGTTACTAAGACGAAGATTGAAAAAGAAATAGAAACAGAGGAAATTTTGGGTAAATCCGTATATTTATACAATGAACCCAGACGGAAGTGATTTCAGAAGGAAATATGCAGCGCTATAATTTCCTCGGTATATGTGACAATATTTGCATTACGCGACTTTGATATGTATTTTCATATGCCTCGTTTAAGTTTGAACACAATTTTTGTTCGAAAGTTTTACCAGAATAGGGGCGCGCAGTGCACCGTGTCACGGTGCGGCGTCGTGCCGTAACACGGTGCCGGCGCCGCGCCGTGTCTGATGGGGACACGGCCTAACTGAAAGAATTTTTCAATTCGGACGAGTAATTCCGAAGATTGGCGCGATCAAACATGGGATGGGATTACTAAGCGACAAACAATACGGGTTCCGTAAGGGTCGCTCGGCTGATGATCTCTTGGCGTACCTGACTCATCGTTGGGCTCAGGCAATTGAGTCGAAGGGAGAGGCATTGGCTGTTAGTTTGGACATTGCGATGGCCTTTGGTCGGGTTTGGCATAAAGCGCTGCTATCAAAGCTTCCATCATACGGGCTGCCCGAGAAATTATGTAAGTGGGTCACTGGTTTCTTAGCAGACAGAAGCATAAAGGTCGTAGTTGACGGCGAATGCTCGGAAACTCAGTCTGTTGATGCTTGTGTCCCTCAGGGCTGTGTGCTATCGCCTACTCTATTCTTACTGCATATCAATGACATGTTGCAGACCAGCGGCATTCATTGCTATGCAGATGATAGTACAGGTGATGCTGTGTTTACCGGCTCCCCCAATATTTCTCGGCAAAATGTCACTGAGAGACGAAACGAACTTGTGTCTAAGGTGGAGAATTCATTGGAGAAGGTCTCTGAATGGGGTAGACGTAACTTAGTCCAATTCAACCCTGCCAAGACACAAGTCTGCGCGTTCACCACTAAAAAGTCACCAATGGTCGTATATCCTCGTTTCGAGGGCACATCTTTAACCATTTCCCCTAGCATTGGGATACTTGGCGTCAACATATCGAGCGAAGTCCAGTTCCGATATCATCTAGAGGGTAAGGCCAAATTAGCCTCGAAGAAGCTTGGTGTTCTTAACAGAGCGAGACAGTACTTCAGTCCGGACCAACGCCTACAACTCTACAAGGCGCAGGTTCGGCCTCATATGGAATATTGTTCTCATCTCTGGGCAGGGGCGCCAAAATACCAACTGCTCCCTCTGGATCGTATCCAAAGAAGGGCCGCTCGAATTGTTGACTGTCATAGTTGAAACACTATAACAGTTTGGACCCCTTGGAATTACGCCGAGATGTAGCTTCACTCTGCATCCTCTATCGGTTGTATCACGGGGAGTGCTCTGAGGAATTGTTCGGAATCATACCACCTGCAACTTTTCGCCATCGTCCCACGCGAAAAACATACCATCCTCATCACCTTGATGAGTGGCAGTCTTCCACAGTGCGTTTTTCGCGTAACTTTCTGCCGCGCACTGTAAAACTCTGGAACGAACTGTCACCAGTATTCAAATTCAAATTCAAATCGTTTATTTCAGACATGGTCCATATTAAATTTAACATTACATAAAATTATACTAAATTATAACAATAAATGCACCACACTAAATAATTACTTGAGACTGTGTGACTGTGCATGCATTAGAGTCCATTTTATCATGAATGGACACTCAGTGTCCATTCGACTCGCAATGAGTTGCAGGTAACTATTGGAGCTGCCACGTACTCTTCTCATCAGGGATGCAGATCTTTTTCGCATTACTGCTGCAAAACCGTCCACCCCGGCGTCTGCAAACATCCCTGACGCGCTACAGAATCGCGGCAGCCTCATCAGTGCCCGGAACCCATTATTGTATTGGACCCGCAGGGCACTATAAGCCGCTAGCGTATGATTGACCCATAGACTGCACGTATAGAAAGCCTGACAGTAGGCACGAAACAAAGTAATCTTCACCTCTGCAGTGCATTTAGCAAACCTACGAGCCAACATATTCGCCCTGACTGACAGTGCCCTGCGTTCCCTCGACATGTCCAAGTCATCAGCCAGCGACTCGGTGACCCAGTGGCCCAGGTACTTTACTCGCTCGACTCTTTTGAGCGGCTCGTAGTTAAGTGTCACGCTCGGCATTGAGTAGCTCTTGGTTCCCGCCTTAAACACAATTACCTCGCTCTTGTCCGTATTGTACCTGAGCCCATGCGTCTCCGCGTAACGCTCGCATATTTTTATTAAGCGCCTAAGGGCACTAACAGATGGGCTCAGCAGCACCATGTCATCAGCGTAACTTATACTATTGATGCATTTACCATCAATAGAGCACCCCACCCCGGTACTGCTGAGCTCCCTGATCAAAGAATCCATGTATAGGTTGAAGAGTCGAGGAGAGGTTCGTCCCCCCTGTCGAACTCCACTCTTCAACCTATACATCTCCGAAAGCGCCCCAGGCCAACGTACATAATTGGTTTGGTTGTTGTACCAAAATTTAAAGGTTGAGATTATCTCTGGGGGAACAGTAGTTCCGTTTGACAACTTTTGCCACAGCTCATCGTACTGGACAAGTTCAAAAGCCTTGGAAAGGTCTAAGAAACACGCATAAATAGGCGTGTTTCTACTGGTGTAGTAATGGACAGTGTGCTTGACAGTTAGTATCGCGGACTCCGTAGACAGCTCCGGTCTAAATCCGAACTGCGCGTCATGTAGGTAAATGTTACTTTCCAAATATCTATCAAGCACACTGTCCAATACTTTGGCTGTAACCGTCGCAAGCGATATAGGCCTGTAGTTACCCAGACTAGACACATCTCCTGTCTTGTTCTTAACTATGGGGACAACTACAGTCCTCATCAACTCCTCCGGCAAGTACGAGTGGCCTATACAGAAGGTGAAGAGCATGGCTAGGACCCTGGGCAGATGAACTCCAGCATATTGTAAATGTTCAATGCTGAGTGAATCATGCCCCGGAGATTTTCCGCGCTTCATGCTTCTCACCACTCTCGCAACCTCCTTGGGCGATATAATAACAATTTTGTTCCCCGAACTCATCCCAATCCTGTTCACAGTATTCGCAGACACCGGTGAGCTCTGGACTTGAAAATGCTTCCTAAATAGGTTTGCAATGTCCTTAGGCTCACACCTACCCTCAACACTCATTGGGACGCTCGGCTGTTTATTTAATTTATTGGTTTCTTTCCAAAATTTACTAAAATTATTCGACTTATGAGCTGTTGCCAAAATGTCCATCTTTATTTGTGTCTGGTTATTCTGACACCATTTAAGTTTTAGTTTGAATCTAGATCTAGACTCCCTCATTTTTTCATAAATTGGGCCATATGCCGGTTTACCTAATTCAACCCATTGTTGAAAATACAGTCGAGCCTCCCTATGAGTTTCCTTTACATGCTTATTCCATCCGGTAACATAACATTTTTTATTTTTATTTCTAATGCTATTAGATCTATCTTCGTACGACAGTCTCGCCGCCTCCGATAGAATATTCACAATCCTCACATACAAATTATCTATAATTAACCTATGTTGCAAGTTGTTACACGATATATCCGAACAACCGCGAAATTCTGGGGGAAAATCGATGTCGCGTAATTTCATTGTACATATTTTACTGTATTTTTCAATATTCGATAAATCTCTTTCTCCCCAACGAACTTTATTCGGTTTATGAAATGTATTATTTATTCTAGACCTTAATATATTCATGTTACATACAATTTCGACCGGGAAGTGATCAGACCATGAAATGTCATATTTAATTCTAACATCAACTACCGTTAAATTCGCAGCTTGCGTTACTAGCACATGGTCTAGCCACGACCTGGTGCCGTAAACATCACTAATATAAGTGTATGATTCCGAACTGAGCCCCAAAATTTCAATGTCAGCACACAACCAACTTTGTATTCCGTAGTATTTCCGGACCTATACGACCTGCAAACCTTCAAGAAAAGAGCGTATTCCCTCTTAAAAGGCCGGCAACGCACCTGCAGCTCTTCTGATGATGTTGCGAGTGTCCATGGGCGACGGTAGTTGCTTACCATCAGGTGACCCGTTTGCTCGTTTGCCCCCTTATTTAATAAAAAAAAAACACAAACAAACTCTCTTACAAGTAAGGAGGGGTGATAAGTCGGTTATACCGTATTTTATTACTTTGGCTAACTTCGACCAGCTATTATGAATAACAGCCGGATAAAGTGATTAATTAATCACATTGTTTTGTCAATTTAGATATTATATATAATGACCAGTTATTATGTATAATAGCTATTTAATCACTATGACTGTAACATATATATTATATATAATTGGAATCTCGGAATCGGCTCCAACGATTTTCATGAAATTTAGTATATAGGGAGTTTCGGGGGCGATAAATCGATCTAGCTAGAAATCATTTTCATAAAATGTCATTTTATGTGTGTTTTTTGAATTTTTTGAATACCGAGCGAAGCTCGGTCATATAGCTAGTATGTATAAAACGTTGAAGAAACTCAGATCCTAATAGAAACTTATCCAGTATGCATGAACACAAAATATTTTTCAGAAAACAGACTTGACGTGGGTTGGACTTAATAGAGCTAGAAGAAATTTATATAATATTTCTCTTGATAAATGCACGTTACGTCAAGTATCCAATTACGATGAAAGCCTCAGATTCTTCTAAGAACATATTTATTTTGACCTTCGAGTTAATTTATTGGGACTTGGGAGAAAACGTTACGCATTGCGGCATATCGTCTTTCCAACCTTGATTTTTGTCCTTCGTAATATTTTCTAAATCAAGATGAATTTTACATCGTTGCCAATTCACCAAACTATGTAAGTTAATGACTCCTCCTTTATCTTTTAGAATTAACATTATACTAAAGCTGCACCTTAATCGGAAATTAAAACTAATAGTGGAAGGTCCCAGACTCCTTAAAATTATTTGTAAAATTATTAGCATCTGTTTGAATAAGATATTATGGTGAATTGGACAATATTGAACCCTGTAAAGTTTAAAGGGTTCTGTCGTAGAAATTTTAAACGTTTTTTTTTCTCAAAACTAAAACATTATAAGTCCTCAGAGACATGTTTTCAACTTCGATAGATATTTCTAGTCCAAATAAATATTGGCAGTGACGCACTTACAATTTAGTAGGGCAAGGAGGACTCTGGACGGTCTAGTATTGATCGGTGCATAGATAAATTCCCGGAGATGTTAAAGAGCATGCTCTAAAGGGCAGTGCAATCTCTTGATAGTACGCCCACTCAGTACTCAGTACCAGAATACGGAGGCGGTTAAATAAGAAAAACCTACGCAATTCAGCTATTAACTCTGAAAGATTTAAAGACAGTTATTGGAAATTTAACTGTTCTAAAAATAGAAATTAAAAAAGTTTTGTTACCACATTAATTTTGTTAAAAAAATAACACCACAACTCTTGAGTCCTTGAGGTACGAGAGAGAGAGAGGTACAGACAGACAAACTCACTTTCGCATTTATAATACTAGTATGGGTAATTAATATGGATTGGCAGAATCTACAATAATTATTATGATGTAAACGGTTTAAACATACAACTATTATTATCATCAATGAATACGATACGTCATACGACCATTTCCGTCATTTCAATCTAATGGATTTTCCGTGTTTTTCAGATTTAATATTACGGTTTAAAGGACACTGGGCAGATTGGGACCACCCTCCAATAGCGAAAAGGTACATATCACTGGACAGGTCCCCTCAATAGGAACAACAATCACTATGACCACCTTGCTGTAACAACTGTCCATTTGGAGTTATGAGACTTTTTATCACTTAAGAAAAATATATTCTAAACGTTAGAAACCCACTTGCTGACATGAAAACTGACACGCAAATAATTCAAGATATCATGAATGACCATGAAAACACATTGCATATTTTAATTCAAGAATTTTTCTTGGACCGTGGGTTTGGGGATGGGTTGGAGTCTACCGAAGCTTGCGATTATGAATGGTTCGTACTACCGTACGTGGTTCGAAGCTTTCGATTTACATGGGAGAGCCATGGCTCGACCAGAGAAATACCACGGACTCACAGAAAACCGGCGTAAAACAGTGCTTGCGCTGTGTTTCGCCGAGTGAATGAGTTTACCGGAGGCCCGATCGCCTACCCTATTCCCTTCCCATCCCTCTTCTATTCCCTTCCTTACGATATTACCCTATTCTTTCGTAAAAGTCCGGCAACGCACCTGCAGCAACTTATGATGTTGCGAGTGTCCATGGGCGACGGAAGTTGGTTTCCATCAGGTGATCCGTTTGCTCGTTTGCCCCCTTATTTATAAAGAAACACCATCTAAAGACCGTGGAGAGATACAGCTTGCTACAGAACAGGGCCAGGCAAGTGAAGCTTGAGCTGTAACAGTATGTCGCTAGGTAGTGGAAGTGGTAAACGGCCGCTTTAAACGAGATTTAAAGCTGCTGCGGCAAAAATATTTTAATAGAATGCTGCTTTACATGTTCGCCAATTTTTAAATAGCTGATGCTATTATAAATCACTTTCACACACGCACAAGATCATAATATTATACGCCACAAAGTGGATGCAACAAACATCCTCAACAAATATGTCAAAAGCAAGTGCTTAAATAAAAGGAGGGTAGAATTTCAGAGAATAGAAGCTAATAAAATAGCTTGGATAATCAAGTAGCTTGGCTGGCCGTGGGTAAATGTAACCTTTATATCTGAACTTACAAGTCTCATAACTCGGAACGGACAGCTCTAATAACAAATGTGTCTTAGCAATTGTTGTTCCAATTCAAGAGACCTATCCGATGACACATATTTCAATGCCATTGGTGGATGGTCCCAGGTTCCATACATTTTTGCCCATCGTCTTTTTTATTATTATAATTGTTTATGCAAATGCCAATCACTTCAGTGAATCAGCCTTGGTTATGAATTTGATAAACTATTTATTCAGACGATATTATAATGAACTAGCTGTTGCCCGCGACTTCGTCCGCGTGGACTACAGTTTATAGCGCGCGGTGTCAACAAAATTGGTGTCAAATTTAAAAGCTTTTTAAAACTCTGGTACCCCTTAAATCAAAATACCCGAAAACAGCTGTGCAGTGCGCACATATTTAATTTTTTTTTTAATTTAAGCTTTACCTATAAACTATTTAGCATTGGTAGATTTAAGGTTTCGTCACTCGTCACTGCGAAGATTAAGTACTGAGTAGTAGTACTGAGTAGTGAGTTTATACAATATCGACGTGCATAACAATTTTATTTATTTATTTATTTATTTAATGATTTATTGTGCACAAGAAATATTAACAAAACAATAATTTACACGGTAAGACGACACAAAGGGTCTGCTTATTTCTAATGAAATCTCTTCCAGCAGCTCTACGGAGAGAGATTGGAAAAGGATAGCAGATAGGACGTGCACAATCATGAATGTAATATTATACATATAAACATATACTTCATACAATAAAACTAATAAAATAATAATAATAATAACCAGATAGGTTATATATATATATATATATATATATACATATAACCTACCTTAAAAACAGTTATGGTGGGACTATCACGGATGGTGTGAGGGAGCGAGTTCCACAATCTGACAGCATGAACAGTGAACGAGTAGGAGTAGAAGTTGGAACGATGGGAGGGGAGGGAGAGATTAGACCGGACATTGGACCTACAAGGGAGATCAGGAGATCGAGAGAAGTTGAATCTGTCGAGGAGGTATGAAGGAGAGCAAGGATTGTACAGGATGTTGTAAAGTAGGCAGAGGATGTGGGAGTTACGGCGGAGACGGATAGGGAGCCATTTAAGTTTTGCACGGTAGGCCGAAATATGGTCGAACTTTCTCAAGTCGAACACGAAACGTATACACAAATTCTGTAGACGTTCGAGCCTAGTCAGCTGCTCCTCAGTGGCGTCTAGGTAGCAGGAATCGGCGTAGTCTAGGATGGGAAAGATGCGAAGATGCGAACAATCGCATGAATCGAAAAACGTTACTCATTATACATATAGAAAGACGCATGAGCAAGCGATAACGCGATGTAGAAGACGCACGGCGCCATCTTTTATGATTTTTTGTAACTAACTTAATTTGAATAAATTTACGCATTTTCACCCACTTACAACCCCTTTTTCCGGTTAAAAAGTAGCCTATGTCCTTTCTCAGGCTTTAGACTATCTGTGTACAAAATTTCATTACAATCGGTTCAGTAGTTTTGGCGTGAAAGCAAGACAGACAGACAGACAGAGACACTTTCGCATTTATAATACTAGTATAGATTAAACCAGATTGTTTATTTCATACTTTGCTTCATCAAATCTTTTCAATTTCACAGATAAAGTCTGAACGAGATTACATGATAAACCATTATGAAAATTAAGCCAAATTACGTCATGCCTTATGCCTCCTATGTTAGCAGTCCCAGGAGTATTTTCCACTTAGCAATACAGCTAAGCGAGCTAGCGAGGTCAAGTAAGCGCGTCGCTTTCAAACCCCGTAGGACTAGCATTTACGTTATTTTCAGCGTCGGTAGCTTTTGTTATTCCAGCCAAAGAGGTATTATGTATTCCAGCTAATCTTGATTAAACAGCGTGTTTCTGAGAATTTTGTTAAATACACAAACCAAACTTAAAAATCTTGAAAACACCTCGTACCATCGTAATTGAAGGTACTTTTTTAGTGTTTCGGTTAATATTTGCAAGATTGACTACTAGTTAAAATATTCTGAATATGTTTTACCGTATAGTATGAGTATATATGTCGCAGGGAAAAGAGGATATCAGGGATTTCACGATATCCCTAGGGATATCACGAACTCGCGGAAGATGCCGAATATTCTTGTTTGTTACGTCTTCTTACTAAAAATATCTAGTGATATGTCATTTCACTAAACTAAATCTAGTGAAATGTCAGAAACGCGGATACCGCCGAATAAAAATCGAGCCACTCATTTCTCTCGCTTGCTCTAGTATACACACGGGTACTTTGATATGATCATCTAAAATCTGAATCTGACAAGTAAGGTGTTAGATGATCCATGCGTTGGATGGGCATGTAAAAAGTCGGTCCTGCGCCTGATCTCTCGCCGGTCGTATCAGTCTTCCGTCCCACCGGGTTATGCGAGTAAAGGAATATAGAGATTGCTCTGGAGTACTGCGCACACACTTGGGCACTATAAAATTACTCTTGGCCTGGTTTCAATGAAACCGGCCACCGTCACCACAAAATCAGAGTGGGAGTTATTATTATTATTATCACACGTGTAATGCAACTATAGCAGATCTGAGAGGGCATCACCATCTCTGAATCATACAGTTGAAACCAGCTGAGGGTTCTTCATCAGATACTTCAGACCTTTGATTTTTGACGTCAAATGAAGCGGCCGACCAAGTTGAATATTTTTTGTAAAGGTGGCAATTCGATCTCTAGTTTGGTTAGGCTCTTGTACAGGCAGTAAGCACAGGTACTACAGGTACTCCAGCTCTTCGATTATCCTAGTTTTTATGGTTCCGTACCCAAAGGTTTAGTCTGTCTGTCTGTCTCCAGGCTAGACGAGCCGAGCCAGCTCGAGCGACGCATTTGTTTCACTCCCACTAGTGCCCGTGTCACGTGTGGGAACTAGAGCGAGCGAGAGAAATGAGTGGCTCGATTTTTATTCGGCGGTATCCGCGTTTCTGACATTTCACTAGATTTAGTTTAGTGAAATGACATATCACTAGATATTTTTAGTAAGAAGACGTAACAAACAAGAATATTCGGCATCTTCCGAGAGTTCATGATATCCCTAGGGATATCGTGAAATCCCTGATATCCTCTTTTCCCTGCGACATATACATTGCATCAAATAAATTAAGTAGTTCATAGATTATTATGCAGTTAAAATTGAACATTAAAAATTATATGACGTGAATAAATATTCTTTGCTAGAGTTCAATGTCAATAACGATAACGATTATAAGAATGATGATGATAATTTAGATGATGACGATAATTTAGCTGATGACGATACAACTGATGATTGCAAAGGAGGAGGCGTATACTGTGGAGGCGTGTCAGTGGTATGGTTGAGTGGTTATTTAAAACGGAAGGATGTGTGAGGTGATTCAACTTGAACCGTCTGCCATCAATGATCTTAATTATCTCAGTACCTTGCTAAAATAACTCACTGCTATTTTTGCTTTATTGCAATCGCGTAATTTATGTATATTATGATAATGCATTGTTTGTTTAACGATATTAGTATGTGTATAAGTAGGAAGGGCATGAGATTGTTGCTAGTGAGTGAAATGTGTTCAACTATGACGTCACATTAGTTTACTTTTGAATGAAGACTTCCTTCAGGATGCGTAAGGCTTCTCATTCTTTGATAAGCACTCAATACGTGATAATAACTTACCCTTTTTCTGGTTTTCAATTACCTTAAAGTAGCTCAAAAGTCGAGAGGTGTACTGTTTGAGGTCAAGACATTAAATAATGTCTCCGTTTTCGGCATGAATCAGTGTTTTGTTTCAGGTGAAAACAATCGACCGTTTCTTTTAATGTTATGGCCTTCCTACAGTTCAGACACAAAAGAATTAAATATTCTCAGTGAAGTTTTTGTCCAATTCATGAATTCGTGTTTATTTTAAAACGCCATTTTAACTCCAACATCTTAAAAAATAGATTTTTTAGACAAGTTAGTTAAACGGTTACAAATTAAAGAAATTCTGTAATGTAATTTACTTTAATAAAAGTTTTAACAAACAGTCCCTGTGGCGCAGCAAGGTGAAGTCTGGAACTTGGGGACAAATAGAATAAGCCTCAAAGCCTTTAGTCGAAATTCTGTGATAATAGTATGTTTTAACAAAATTGCCTTTGAGGCTCTGTTATTGGTTAAATCTATACTAATATTATAATTCTGTAGAGTTTGTTTGTTTGTTTGTTTGAACGCGCTAATCTCAGGGACTACTGGTCCGATTTGAAAAATTCTTTTACTGTTGGATAGCCCATTTATCAAGGAAAGCTATAGGCTATATTGTATCATGCTAAGACTAATCGGAGCGAAGAAATAGAGGAAAATGTGGAAAAAACGTGGGGAAATTATTTGAAAGGGCTTTTTTGAACGCGCTAATCTCAGTAACTAATGGTCCGATTTGAAAAATACTTTCAGTGTTAGGTACTCCATTAATTGAGAAAGTCTATAGGCTATATTTTATCACGCTAAGACTAATAGGAGCGAAGAAATAGAGGAAAATGTGGAGAAAACGGGAAATTATATGATAGGGCTTATTTAAACGCGCTAATCTCAGGAACTACGGGTCCAATTTGAAAAATTATTTCAGTGTTAGATAGCCCATTTATCTAGGATGGCTATAGGCTATATTTTATCACGCTAAGACTAATAGGAGCGAAGAAATAGATAAAAATGTGGAAAAAACGGGGGAAATTATATGAAATTGCTTATTATCTTAAGAAATATTTCTATCTGGAGCAATTTTTATGTTATTTGGCAAACATGAAGAATAGACCACGTGAAGGGACATAAGCAATTTTTTGCGCAAAAATGTACGGTTGCGTGAAATTCCTAAATTACGCAAGCGAAGCCACGCGGAGCATATATATAATTATAATAAAATCGTAGGAAAGTCAATTCTGTACATTGAATATTTTTGTACAATAAATAATGCAATGGGATGTGATCTACTATGCTAACGCGGACGAAGTCGCGGGCAACAGCTAGTAATACTTATAATTTGCTATCTTAGTATTCTTGCTCTTGTTGCCCTTTTGTGTTGGCTTTACGTAAAATTTCAATTGAGAAGCGGTCTTCTTGTAACCTTTCTAGAAGTTGCAAGTAATTGGCATTATGAGCAGACATTTTGGCAGTGCATAATCGTTGGAGCTGATAAGCTGTAATTCAATTGTATCGCCAAATTGATTAGAATATAAATAATAACATACTGTAATCGTACAAGGTGCTAAATTCGCGTGGCAATTGGCACGAGAAATCCTTTGGGCGATAAGGTGAAGGTTAATTGCATTTTGACTAAGCGACTTATTAGACAATATTGTGTAAAACTTTTTTCGATGGGCTTACTTTTTATATATTAGGTGGAGGATATTAAATCCTGGACAAATTGGCGCTTTTAGCATTGTCTTTAGTAACAACTACCAGGCTTAGGTGTATCAAAATCAATATCATATCAATCAGAAGATTATCCTTCCCCAATGGTGCTGAGCATCTTTTTACTAAATTGAGCGCTTTAACCCACTTTAGCATATTTCTTTTACCTCTCTTTTTCCTGGATTTTAGGTGTTTTCGCGCTGGTTTAATCTAAATCTATGTTTGCCTTGTGTGCAGTAAATCGTGTGGGATTGTTTTTATGTCGCTATCTCAGATTTACGATGGAAGTTTACTGTGGTGACCAAAGTTGTATGTTATCGGACCTATTTGTTGTACTCGTAGCATCGTAATCTCTACAAATGTTAGCTCACCTATTGTAGCATAAAATGAGTGTTTACCTATTTCAAGAGTGTTTTGGTTTATGGTCGCTAACATTTTCATTTGATTTTGTTTTTCTTTTTTCTCATAACTCACATCATGCTATTAGCTTTATTCCATTTTATTATACATAGATATCATTAACGATTGTCATGAGCTTTTAACTTTAGGGTAGTTCCTTGGGATAAAACTTTATGTCAGCATTAATACTAAAAATAATGTTATATTGCTATTAGTTATTCTTAAAAACAGAACAGCTATAAGTAATTAATACTATAAGTAATTTTGGTTAAAAAAAATATGCACGTGAGACTTACAATAAAATTTGTGATTTTGTAGCAAAGTTAGAAAATCTCTAATAATAAAATTGTATGTACCTATTTGTAATTTAAAATCCTTATGAACCCACACAATAATAATAATTACTTAAGTAAAAATGTTTTCGAATTTACTAAATCATATCAACGATAGCACTGGCTCTAACAACTACCATATTTTCATAATAGAAAATGTTAACTATTTCTCCTTTTGGTTCACCTATCAGCGAAACGTATGAAAATAAATTGAATATGCATTGTAGACCACACCTGTGTTTGACTGCTGACATGACATGTAACAAACGACTCCACAGTTCGCTCAGATTTATTTTACATCGGAAAGTGGCTCTTATGTAGCTGGAATAATGGTTCAGTTAGAGGTAAAATAAGTCTAAACGTATCTGCCTATACCATCTAGTTATGTTTTTCCATATAAGTACATGAATATTGTATCCACGGGTACCGTGTAATTCACTTTATGGACAGATTTGATGTAGATGTGTAGACCATTTGCTATAAAATTTCTAAATACATATTAAACAATTTACAATGTCAACTTTTCGTATTGTAATATTATCTCGGCTAGTTGTGCTTATGGCGGTTAAAAATTGGCGATTGGCATATTATAGTGTTAGTTTATTAACCTATGTAATTATATTCCTGTATTCTACACTAGTAGAGCAGCATCCTTTATCTTATCTGATTAAGGTGTACCAATATTTTCCGCAACAATGCAATTATCCAGTTCAATTATAACATGGAAAATAATCACCACAAATTGCAATAAAGCACAAAGACACTTATCTAATCACTTGTATCTACACTGCACAGTGTAGTGTGGAAATGTAACGTTAAACCATGTTGTTCGCAGCTGCGGGCCGCACGCTTCCACATGCGGAGGCCGTCTCCACGGCACACATCGACGATTTAGCCGAGGTGAGCTATGCCAAATAATTGGTAATTTTTTTCTCTTCAAAAATCTGATTAAGTAAAGGATGTTCGATATCAGAGCTATTAATCGTGTGTATCAATTCTTCAATCTCTGCTAGATTATGATCAGGTTTTTCGATTGTCGCTAGCTGATTCGTTGTATTATTGTTTTATGGTTGCTTCTCTGTTATTAATTTTTGTATTGTTTTTTTTACAACTCTAAAAAGTCAATTATTGGGTGTGTCTGCATGATATTTAGCTACAATAAGGTGGTTTTAGATATTATTGTATTTAAGGACAGGATTTTCTTTATCTACTTCCTTTCTCTTGAGAAGTGCTGTAATTATATTAATGTAAAGTGATGCTTGAAAATCGAAATGATAATAATATCCCTGCGTGTTAGTATTCATATTGTTTGAACTTTGACTACAAGTTCTACGAAGGCTTAATATTATTAGTGGCATGGGAATACGTAGGTGTCGCCTATTACTTGTGCTATTACCAAGTAATATGTATTCTGTGCTATTACTACCTAATGGTTCTAGCAATAATATTGCTCAACTACATACTTACTTTGAAATGTTAACTACGCTTCTTTATCATGTTGATAAAGTTTATTTTTATTTCTTTAAGTGTATTGTTTTGCATTTTTTGGAATAAATTGGTAATCACTAATCTAGTTTACGTCATACTTATCAATTACTGTGACTAAAATAACTATTACTTCATTGTTAAAATTACTATTGTTCGTCATTCGTATTGGAATTTCATTTAATTAAAGTTTAATCATACTGAAGTAATTTTATAGAATAACATATTATATCCTTATTGAGTTAAATTTTTTGCAAAATTCCTTTTTGCTCCAAATTTTCTAGAATATTCGAAGTGACTCAAGTTATATCCATGGTTAGTAGGCAAACAGTTTATATGATAATTTGATTATTTTTATCTCTTGTTAAATATAAATTCTGTGAAGAAATAGATTTATTTGCGTGTCTTGCAAATTTTATGTAAATGTAAAGTTATTACATATTTTCAAATTATACTCGAGCGCGTGATTTTTACTGAATGCGAAAAAAAATGTTCTCTCATATAATCTAAGTCACGTGCCTCCTCATCTAAATGTCTTGGTAAAATTAAGTAGAATGTAACACGTTATAGTTATTTTTAATCTCAATCTGCTCCGTCTATAAGTATGTACTGCAAGGAGCTGCTGAATAGCAGAATGCTTGATCAAGAGTCAAGACCTAACCAAATAAAATCCTATGCAACCTATAAAATGAGAAATTATGTAAATGGTATCATACTTAAAAATTAAAAATATATTCTAATTTATTTTTAATATTATCTATCAATGAACATAGTATAGTAATAGAAATTATTATTCTGATGTATTTCAGTATTTTATTTGGGCCATGAAATCTACAATATAATATCAAGGTTTCAAGACTTGAGCTCTCTTACCTATACTTTATTTTCGGATAAAATATTACTTTTTTTGAGAATTTATTGACGCAAGCACTTGAAAGGTATGCAAATATTACAGATAAATCTTTATTATGACGCATGATCAAACTAAATATTAAATTAATGGACACACATATTTTATTTTAATCGAATTGATACTTTTAACTACTTAGAACTTAAAAACTAAAAAATATTTTTAAAATTTCAATATTCTTACTTAAGTAATACCTCTTTGTTGTTTTATATTATGCTCGATTCCATAAAGGCGATAGAAAATGTTTAAAAATATATCAAAGTATTTCGATCAGTGATTTAAGTACTATTCATGATAACAATGATGCTTATCATTATCATGTTAGGATTATTTTGATTTTAAATACATTAAGCACTGATTATATGTTTATTTAAGTCTTTGACGTCACAAAGTGTTTTGAAGATTATAAAATTTGTTGTGACAATGTCCAAGTAGACAGAAATAAAATAAATGTTGAATAGTGTACTTAAATGACATATAATTTTGTAATGTGCAAATCAACCAACATTTTGGTTCAGAAACTTAGAGCACTGTACCTTTTATTGTTGTTATTGGTAGCGTAATATTGGAACAACAAAATCATAAGGTCATCTAAGTATCAAATATGTTTTGTTCAATGTTTATTGTATTGAAGTTTTACTTATTGCAACTGAACTTTTAAGCACGCAAGAAAAAAAGTTATAATCTCTATTTCATCAAACACTACTAAAACACAATTTACGTGCACTTTTCCCACTATCATTCGGTGTTATTTATTATGTTTTATTAGTGTTTAACATTAATTTTTACCAAGATCCTACAGTATGATCAATTATATCTGTCATTAAGTATTCATTTTAATCATTCTTCATCATAGAAGTTATAGGATCAGTTACTCTTCACTAGTGTTAAGAATGTTATTTTCATTACTAACACAATTCGGTGTTACGTTTGCTGCAACAGTTTAAATGTCTTGGTGAGGGTTGCCCTTTTATCGATTGCAATATATTTCTGTTCGCTGCGCGGGCAGGTTGGGGATGAATCTACTTCACAATGAAAGCTTATGAATGACCTGCATTGAAGTAAACATTATTTGCGGATTGCGATGTTTCATGTAACTATTGAGGATGGTATTCCTTTTTTTTTAAATACATTAGCCATTTGTTTGTAACGATTAGTGCAATTTGCTTTATATTCGAATTATCTTATACTGTGAATATTAGTTTAAAATTATTGTCTTCATTAGCAAATTTGTTGGGCTTCTACGTAATTATGCATTACGTAGAAGCCCAATTAATGTAATATTATTATTCATAGGTATTCAAATGTTTTGTATTCACAAGTTAATCGAACTAGCGTCAATAAGGCCAAGCTTGATTGGATTAAATTGTAAAGTTTTTGCAATATTTTCATCTTCAAACTTGTATTTCACAACATTTTATGTCCGCGAATTGTTTATGGTATAATTCTACTAATTTAATTTACCGTTAGCGTAGGTGGTGGTAAAAAAGCCTTTAAGATATTTTCGTGTATGTCTAATTTTCCCAAATTAATTTTCAGTGGCTAATTTTTGTTGACCTTTGGAGGGTCGTAAGTTCATTCACCATCTAACCGGTATTTAATATTAGGATTCCTATAAGAACGACAATGGCTCGATTCGGTCCCGGCCGCTGCGTGTATGTGTGCGTGCTCGTCGTACGGTCACGCCATACAGCACACAACCACACCGTCTAACATTGATTCGCCAGCCGCGACTCGCCTCAGTCACCAGTGCGCAACGCCAAGGGAAACAAGTGCTCCGCGTAAACTCAACTTTTATTTTTGTGTTCTTTTTATTTCACAATTCTCATAATTGAAGATACGACTGGTTTTTTACACTGCTTCCAGCGTAACATTGATATTTGACTTTCGACTGGTCCTGTGTATATTGTGTGTTCTAGTGCCAGTGCTTTCGGTGTAAACGAACGATTTCGTCGTAAACGTGTTCCAATTTGGGATTTCACCACGAGCGGGCTCAAAGAGATATATAGTCAAGTAAGTTTCATTGATATCGTTTTGTGTCGCGCGGTGGAGATGATAATGGCGGTTCATAGTTTTGTATTCTGTCAGCAGTCAGGTGTTCTCGTCAGATGTGTATCACGGAGCGCGATTTCCCGTCCCCGTTACCACGTCACCCGCATCTCTGTGTGCTCGGTGCTCTGTGCTCGCTGCTCGCGCCTCGCCTATAGCGCCGTCCAATTCATTGGCAATGTAGTTTTTACAGCATGAGGTGCTGTAAAAACTACACTACTACTAACACAAATTAATGCACGTACTGCATTAGCCAACAATTCTGATATTATATTTTGATTTTTTATCAATTTTATTACACAGTGACAAATTTTTTAAAAATTTACTTTAAATTAGTTAATATTCATAATAAGATACGGTTAGTGCTAGGTTTTTACTGAACTAGTCGTAAATAACATAGGTGATAAGGAAACTTTGTATACAATACTACTTGGGAACTTGTTAAACAAAGTGTTTTTAAAGTAGGAAAATATATTCTGTGATAAAGTTATTGATAAACACTAAACAGGTAATTCTAGAAAGTATTGCATGATTCACTGTTCATTACTTGATACCACTGCATTATACAGTGTATGTTTTCGTTTACATATATTCGATAACAACAAAATGAAGAGACGAATTTGCATTTGAACCAGTCATATTGATTTGTTATAATTTATGAACGGTCTGGTAAATATTAAGGCAATAAACAGAATAATCTTTAATAAAAATCAAGAGTAAGAGTAAAAAAATATTGACTTTGCTTCACAGTACATAATATTGATATTATGTTTTTAAGGGCGTTCCGTCCGGAGATTCCGTAATTGACCGTATTTAAAACCTCATAAACTCATAATCTGAAAGCTACAAAGTTATAATAAAAATACAGCAATAATCTTCAGTATATCAACATTCCTTTTGTCGTTTTAAATTTTCTATTTTTGTTTCTTATACTCATGATATCAGCTTCCAAAGTAATACCAATTTGTTAAAATTCAAGCATACATTCAGCATCTCCTTAGGATTTACAAATTACTTTTATTTGAAACTCACGCCAATAGATCGACAATATCATAAACTACATATTCGCCGTTTTAAATTTTTTTTAGGACACTTTTGAACTAAGATAAGTAAAAATAATAGGGTTTTGGCGCGATCTCGGCAACGCGGCAAATGTATGGCCAAGGTCATTTGCTCGGGGGACGGCCTTAAGTCTTATTGTTTTGCCGAATCAAAGAATATTGTTGTTCTCTATTCAACGATACAATCTGCCCTAGCAATTTTAAATGTCTGTGTTTAACCCACGGAGCTAATAATTAGCTCCGTGGTTTAACCACACTTTGTTATACTGTATACATAGTAGTACAACAAACAGTTTTCTAACTCTTTATCATCATTCATCTTATAACTTTCTTTTCATCGTTATTGGGCCTAGTACTTTTGGCCCTAGACTTTTTGACTTGGGTCTAGGGCCTAATTATATTTATATTCGCAAAGATGATAAACAAACCGGAATCTTTTATACGATTAATATAAAAGACAACAAAAAAACAAGATTTTAGACTCAACTGAGAGATATCTACTCGAATTGCCTCATCAACTAGGTGAAATCATAATAGACAAGATGTTTTCTAAGAACATACAGCTTACATTGGATAAGAGAAACACCTGAAAAAGTTTCCACTCTTAACTATAAATCTCACAGTAGGTACACAACATGCGTACAAGGTCAAGATTTGCGTAAAAATGTTTGCATAGTAGTTATTATTGTATTGCCATGTTTTGCCGGGTTCAGAAATGCTTCTCTTGATTTGTTTATTAAGGACCCGTTTCACCATTTCCTGATAAGTAACGAATAGGCTATCCACCAATTAACTTGATCAAGTATGGAGAATCTGTTAAAAAAGTTATGAATAGCCTATTCGGCACTTTATCAGAATGTGGTGAAACAAGCCCTAAGTGTATTAATAACTTAATACAATCTTTATCAACACCTGTTGGTTACAGTAAAATTAGAATAACATCATTAAACAACTATCTCTCGGCTGAATAACAACTTAATGTTTTCGTGTTTGCTGTCTTTCAATAACAACTTTTTTTTCTGTCTTTGTCACACATGCTCAGGAGAACTATAATAGGCTCTGGTTAATATTCTACTCTTTCTTTTGTATGTAAGCAGTATTAATAAAATTCATGGGTACTCAAAGTAGCTACTTGTGTTACGATTGGTTTCTTATCTACATGTTCAGGAAATCGACTGCCAGCCTGATAACTCGGTTGAAAGTCTTGACATTAGCAAACGGACTCCAACAAGTTAAAAACATATATGTTAATATTTGAACCTTCACAGGTTTTTTGTTTTGAAAGCGGTCTTGAATACTGGTTACTGAGTGTTTGGTAGTATTTGGTAGTGTTTGGTAGGTGGTTTATCTTTTTTGTCTTCTACCGATTCTTAGTCATGAAAATAATGTACAGCCTCTTTAACGATGATTTTCGTTTTTATTGTCAATCCTAATCTTATTTCCGGCTGTACAAAACAGGACACAGTTTGCGTACTGCGTAGTGAAAGTGACGATGCACGATGGAATCGTGACCCGCGCTGGCACCAAACATCAGCATGTCGCAAGGCCCACGTTCAGTCTAGAAAGCTCCATGGAAAATTCCATCGCGAACACAAATTATTTCACTGTGTTCAATATTCTCACGCTTTATGAGATTAATATAATAATATTTGCAGTAATTTGCTGTATTAATGTTATGAGACTTGATATTATACAATGACATCATCTTATTAAATTACATAATAGTATAAAACCTAATGTGGATAAAGATGATGATTTGGAAGTTGCTAGAAATTGTTGTCTAGTTGTTGTTTGACAAACAAACAGGCGCATTACGTACATCTGACTCCTAGAATATTTGATCGAAGCTCCTAGAATAATCTGATACAAAATCTGGTTTTGATTGATGTAGATGAATGGGCGAAACGTCACACATTATTCACCAATTGTATACATGTACATGTGGTATATAGTATTATGTAACCTTATATTGGCGAAGACCCGTTCAAGCTCAAGGTGAAAAACATTGATATTGTTACGCAAACATAGATTCCATCCTTCAGTAATTATGAATTCTTTCATAGTACAAAATGTACTAAAGTTTCCATGAAATATGGTCTAACAGCTAACTCATTACGAAATGGTGGTTCATTGATTAGTTTACGTTCAAAAAACATGATTGATTCAAAATGATTAATATGAAACAACCATACTGATTACAAAAGCCATGTTACAATATTTATGTTGTGCTTTTTTATGACTTATTATTATTTTGCTATCAACTTTACTACATATTTTATCAGATGATTCATAAATCCTATGTCTATGATTAAAACTAGTATGATTATTGCAATCTATGATTTTATGACTGTATGACTTTATATTTTATATCCATTTATTTGAATTATTATTGATTAATAATACAATAACACTTAATAATTAATTATTGATTAAAAATACACTTCAATAAGTGTATTTTAACTATACTTACAGCTACTTCTGTTATTTATGCCCATAACTTTATGCAAGATGATGCTTCCATAAGATAAAGTTCTTTAGTTTGATTCCTATGTATGATTCTATCTAAAATATGAAGATTATGATCTTGACTCAATTCTATAATTTTCTCTGACCTTGTGTTCCATTTCTCCGAATCGCTCTTGGCATATTCTATTATTACCAACTTTTTCTGTGAATGAAAATGATGATTCAAATTTTGGCAACGCTTACCTTCAGCATGATGCCGGGTTCCCTAATATAGTACGATTTACGGGACATTCCCATGATGATTTCATTGTACGAAATTTTGAGTGTTGTTAGTCGGATGTGCAACACTTTTATACGTTTTTGCTAGTACAGCTATAGTATATTGTAAGTTCGTTTTATACGAATAATTATTGCAACAGTTTTAATTGTTCGGATTATAACAAGAAATTGTCGGAAATCGTCAATTATGTATTTAATTTTATGCGATACTTTATTGCCTGAGTTTTTAAAGTATAAACGTTCAATCGACGCAACAAGTAATAATTAATGATTATTTGCGGTATTAGAATTTACTTCGTCATGTCACAGAATATATTATATTAGTAGTACCAAGTCATGTTTATTTAACAACTCCAATCAGTTTTATCAAGTGCACTATACAAGTTTTCCGTTATAACAACAAGCACACCTAATCACAGGATTACATGTTTTAGCAGTGGAGCTATAAATAGGATTACTATCATCTGATAAGCTGTTCGCTGCGTAACTGTTGATATCAATGTTGGTGTGTTGTTATTTTTTCATAAACGAATTTTGTTTTCGCCCTTATACAAAACTTGGTCAGTTCTAAGCTACCCAGGCATCATAACAAAGCCAGGCCAACCGTTTGTTGCATGAGACAACTGAAATAGACTAATCATAAAAAGGTAAAAAGGCCTCTTTTAAATTTCTTTTATGTTTCAACGTACTACAGAAAGGTCATAATGGGGTCAGTGTGTGTTTAAAGAATATAAAACGGTGCAGATAACCCTTGCAACATAATAGCAAGCAAATATCATACAAATTATTCTATAAAACGGATCTGTGCAGTTGCATGCACGCACAATTGAACAGAGTATATTATATACCACGCCTGACCTACTAACCTATCTCTAACCTACATTCACGTTCGCACCTAAACCTTATTCAACTCTAGCAACGCCTAAGCTTCACAGCAGCGTTTAAGTCGATGATGTGGTAGACTTTCCTTACTTACATAAGACTTTGTTACCCGAGAACTCATCTTCTAGTCATTACAATTTACAACAAAGAGAAACTCTACCCATTGTGTAGGAAATTCCTTTTCGTATAGAGTTCAGGCGGTTTTCATATTATATCATGTTTCCATACTAAAAGACTTCATTGTTACAAGAACTTTGAAAAGAAGTCGGATTAAAATGTGACCTCCATAATAATATTTAGGTACAAGTTGCAAAATGAGGTTCTTAATGAACATGAGAAGTTGCATGGAAAATCCCACCATTAGCAAAGAACAACCAAAAAAAGTTATATAACTAGTTTGAATTAGACAATTAATATAATGGGAGGTTGGTGTTCACTCGAGCACTGCGTGTTAGATGTTTCATGGAAAAGATAAAGGATGTTTTAAATATTATTATAGCTTTCGTAACTAACCCAATTTTCTTATTAGACGATTTTTAAACATCTCGCCAAGTAGGTCGGTTTATCTTCACGGTCACAGGTTTGCTGGAAATACGTAGGTAAAAGAGTCGGCCCGATCTCTTGTTATTCTTCTGTTTCATAATACTGAAGATTGGAGTTTTCTGTTATTAATTCAAATGAATTCAGTGGCTGTACCGACACGTGTCGCTATCGAGTTTATTGCGTCTTATTCCAAATACATAGTTTATTTGCTATAGTGCTCTAGAAACAAAAAAGTAGTAGTAGGAGATCCGGCCATAGAATGACCTTCACCCATCGTATTACGGGATGAAAATGATTTTTTTATAAAATTAAATATCTTAAAAAAATTATTTACAGGAGGTTGTCTGAAAAATTTGGTGCAAAGTGTAATTAATTAATAATTAAAAAATGTTTTTTTTTTAAACATTACATTCATTCCCTTACGCAAAAAACTGTATACTAATCGAAAGTATGTAGCTCATAGAATATGCAAACGCTGGGTTGACTATTTTTTTCCGGTGCAATTAGCAGGTAGGCAGCTATATACAGGTAAATCGATACTAGTAATTTGCAACGATCCAGTTACGCGACAAACCTTATATCAAAATAAAGATAATTTTATTATGAATATAATGACATAAGGTTGGCTGCAAAAAGTTGGTGCTAAATCCCGGTTGTCGATTTTTGAAAAACGTAATATTCGTGCGGTTAATACGTGCGAAACAGAGGTCCGAGGAATGTATCCAGTGCGATAGAAAAGGACGCAGCATTGCAGCTGTGTGTTGCTCAATCGTCGAAAGAAAGAGAGTACGCATGCTCTTTGTTTGTGAAATTGAGGAAGATAGCGATAGACTACAGTAAGTGTTGAGCATTATTTCGGAGCATCCGGCAATGCATTTTTGTACAAAATGATAAAGTTATGTATGTAGTACATTTATGTAAATTTTACACATAATAATATTATATATATATATAATATTATGATATGTAAAATTTACATAAATGTACTACAAACATAACTTTATCATTTTGTACAAAAATGCATTGCCGGATGCTCCGAAATAATGCTAAAGTTATGTATGTAGTACATTTATGTAAATTTTACACATAATAATATACAAAATGATAAAGTTATGTATGTAGTACATTTATGTAAATTTTACACATAATAATATTATATATATATAATATTATGATATGTAAAATTTACATAAATGTACTACAAACATAACTTTATCATTTTGTACAAAAATGCATTGCCGGATGCTCCGAAATAATGCTCAACACTTACTGTAGTCTATCGCTATCTTCCTCAATTTCACAAACAAAGAGCATCCGTACTCTCTTTCTTTCGACGATTGAGCGACACACAGCTGCAATGCTGCGTCCTTTTCTATCGCACTGGATACGTTCCTCGGACCTCTGTTTCGCACGTATTCAACCGCACGAATATTACGTTTTTCAAAAATCGACAACCGGGATTTAGCACCAACTTTTTGCAGCCAACCTTATGTCATTATATTCATAATAAAATTATCTTTATTTTTATATAAGGTTTGTCGCGTAACTGGATCGTTGCAAATTACTAGTATCGATTTACCTGTATATAGCTGCCTACCTGATAATTGCACCGGAAAAAAATAGTCAACCCAGCGTTTGCATATTCTATGAGCTACATACTTTCGATTAGTATACAGTTTTTTGCGTAAGGGAATGAATGTAATGTTTAAAAAAAAACATTTTTTAATTATTAATTAATTACACTTTGCACCAAATTTTTCAGACAACCTCCTGTA
Source organism: Polyommatus icarus (assembly GCA_937595015.1). Classification (NCBI taxonomy): domain Eukaryota; kingdom Metazoa; phylum Arthropoda; class Insecta; order Lepidoptera; family Lycaenidae; genus Polyommatus; species Polyommatus icarus. Next base: position 4,983,873 of record OW569333.1, on the reverse strand, counting down.
AATAATTTTTTTAAGATATTTAATTTTATAAAAAAATCATTTTCATCCCGTAATACGATGAGTGAAGGTCATTCTATGGCCGGATCTTAGACCATAGGTATCACATACATAGTTTCAGACTTAGCGTATAAAGAAACAGATTAAATTCGTGCGATATTTAGATCGGGTCGGCTTGTGCATTACATCCTTTTATTATTTATCTGTAATTTATATTGAAATAATTGCAATGTTTAGGACAATGATATTTCTAGTTTTCAATTTCAAATTGAATGTTTTATTTAAAGGTGTTCTGTAGGTAAATTGATTAATTAATCATTATTTACCTTTTCTATAAGTCAATAATTGGAAATAACAACTTATATAACCTTTATTATTTCCAGCAAAGTTTTGCCCCCAAATTGTCTAAATATACGTACTTAATTATACATATCGCGTTGGTCGCTGGGTGCTGTTACATCACGGCGACTATCTTAACACTAATTGGGTCAAGGCGCCAATGTACTTGGATATTTAAAGTGCTGTCTCTAAAATTGTCGGTGTAAATGAACTTCACACGACTGTTATCGGTTTGCCTCAATGTTTTGCTGACGACTTATCGTGATTCATTTTGTCATTGATTGTGGGATTTACCAATTCGTTGATCAATCTAATCCGGTACTTTTCCACCGAGATAAGATATTCAAAACTCAAGCACTGTTGATCTCGTTGGTTTTTTATATGTATTATGAAAGCACTTGGCAACGTCTTTTTCTGTTTCTGCGTTAGTATCGCCTGGGATTCGATTACGAATAGTTACGCAATGAAGATTGTGTTTTATCGTATAAGGCTTGCTGAGAGAAATGTCTCACGCAAACATTTCATTCTAGTTTTATACAATTTTTGTTTACTAAGTCTGTATTAAGTTTTTATTAGAATTGAACGAAATCTTTAAACAACATAGATTATCTCTATATGTTTTGGCTTAGCTATTGAAGATCTATGCATTGGAAAATCAAGTTTATAAATCGCGTCAAACTGGGCCTGTCCTCGGTCTACGCTACTTTCACGTTCCGAGTGTACAATTTTGTATTCAGCGATGCTTTATGCACTAAACAAAGCTTTAAAGTCCTCTTCAGATTCTACTCTGTCAGTGTATATTTTTTGCGAGCATTTTTTTCGTTACTCTTGATAAATTTTGGTTCCATGCAATAATGCAGGTAGATTTTATGTAGAAGTTTAAAACTCGTATAGTTTAAAATAATGTAGCTTATGGTTTTATTTATTGTTTCAACGTGATCTAGTTTGTTGGTTTAGTCACGAGCACCAGACAATGTCTACAAAGGCTTAACGTTACTTTGTTGCCGCTAACGAGGCGTATGTCAAAGAGTACAATGTACCTGAAGAATTACATTTAGAAAAGTTGATAAGGTTTTATTATCGGGGTAGTGAGTGTTTTATGCACAAACATAAATACAATGTTGCGTCAGACAGAAATTTATTTTTAATTTCGCGATCTTAGACCTTACAACAATGGTGCTTGTAATACTGGGTAGGGTCTTTGTTCCGTTATCTAAGTGGCGTTTATTGTTCGAAGTCTATAGGAACAATCGTTCGTTCGGTAGGTATGTTGGTGCTCGTGTGGTTCTGACCTTGCTCCGTCTGCAAATGTATGAGGTGATAAATTTATGTATCTTGTTAACGTGTTCAGAATGTTTGAATTGTGTACCTATTTGAGTCGTACCACGTACGAGATTTTCCTTCTTAATGGCTTTGTGACTGTAATAAACTAATATTATTTACATTCCATTAACATACGGGTTCTAGTTTCTTTTGTATCTGTCTGAAGGGTATCATCAGCACGACGTTGTAGTCAAAATAAAAAATAAGGTTAACACAAAATCGAGTAACTACTAAAGTGATATTTCTTGTTTAGTAACATATCATTCGCACATAATTTATAAAAAATACGATTAAATTATGCAAACAAACCGGACACAACGACGATATCGCCACATAAAAATTCCTACTCAGAAAACGCCTGGGCCCCGGCGCGGCGGCAGAACATCCGTATTGATTTAATCTAAAATAGCTTTAACCATTGTGACGCACTTACCTTTGACTGGAACTGAAAAATAGTGATGTTTATTGCGGTATGTTTCCCTCCTCTTTTACGAGAAATATCAAATATGAAACGTAGTCAGAACTCAGAAGTAGGTACACGGGCGTATATATAGCTCTGATAAGGGGGCATCCCTAATGTAAAAAAGCGGCCAAGTGCGAGTTGGCTCCGCCCATGAAGGGTTCCGCAGCAGCAAATAGGTAATGTGTTTAGGAAAACAAAAGTATTTTTAGGGTTTCGTACCCAAAGGGTAAAAACGGAACCCTATTACCACCTAGATGTCTGTCCGCCTGTCTCCAAGCTGTATCTCAAGAACAGCGGTTCTTGAGATACAGCTAGTTAGCTAGACATCTAAAATTTTCACAGATTGTGTATTTCTGTTGCCGCTATAACGACAAATACTAAAAACATAATAAAATGAATATTTAAGGGAGGCTTCAATAATGGCAACAGGTAGGCACTTCAAAATTTCACAAAATCCTCAATTTTATATGTACTTTAATCTATACTAATATTATAATTGGGACGAGTTTATTTGTTTGTTTGAACGCGCTAATCTCAGAAACTACTGGTGCGATTTGAAAAATTCTTTCAGTGTTAGATAGCCCATTTATCGAGGAAGGCTATAGGGCATAGGCTATACAACATCACGCTGTGACTTTTAGAAGCGAAAATACAGAGGAAATTGTGGAAAAACGGGGGAAATTATTTGAAAAGGCTTATTTGAACGCGCTAATCTCAGGAACTACTGGTCCGATTTGAAAAATTCTTACATTGTTAGATAGCCCATTTATCGAGGAAGACTAAAGGCTATATTTTATCACGGTAAGACTAGTAGGAGCGAAGAAATAGAGGAAAATGTGGAAAAAATGGGGGAAAATTATTTGAAAGGCTTATTTGAACGCGTTAATTTCAGAAATTACTGGTCCGATTTGAAAAATTCTTACATTGTTAGATAGCCCATTTATCGAGGAAGACTAAAGGCTATATTTTATCACGCTTAGACTAATAGGAGCGAAGAAATAGAAGAAAATGTGTAAAAATGGGGGAAATTATTTGAAAGGACTTATCTCGCGACTACTGGCGCAATTTTTATGTTATTTGCCACAGATAAGAAGTAGACTACGTGCAGGATCACAGGCTAATTTGTCTATGAAATATCTAATTTACGCGGGCGAAGCCGCGCGGAACGTCTAGTAATATTATATTGTCGATTGGACAAGTAAGATGGATAGTAATGGGGGGGGGTCCGGACCCCCAGGACCCCCCCCTTATATACGCCCATGAGTAGGTATATATATCTGTAAACCCAAAATCTTATTAGTTATTACCAACAAGTAACGTACCAGCTATAAAGTATAAACTATTCGGATTTGAATTGCTAATTCGTCAATATTGTTATTGGCTAAGTCATGTGTTTCGGCGTATGCTTTATTTTTGTTATTGTGTATTTCTGGTCCGGCGCTGTTTTGCGAGGCTACTGGTTCTGGGCAACCGGTGATGTCTATGGGCGGGGCGTGGCGTCACCGAAATAAATCTCGGGAAAGGCTTACGTCTATATCGGTGACGTTCCGCCGGTTTTCGGGTCAAGACTCAAGACGCAATCGTAACACGGTGTTGGCATACGTAAAAGTTCACTGCACGCGTCATTAGTCGAACAACAATACGAGACAGATGTGGGCGTACCGATTCCTTATCAAAACCGAAGATCGAACTTTACTCTCTCCGACACAAACAATCTATTTTAGGTATTTAAATGCGCCGAAAATAACAAGTGATATTAATAGAACGCACAAATAGTTGCGAAAATGTAAAAGAACTCGCTGCACGGCAATTTAAAACATAGCAACTTCATATTGTTTCGAGTGTTTGTTTTTATTAACTGTCTGCAGTTGCTAGTGTTTTGCCCTCGTTCGCCCTTGCGGAGTGCCTCGGGCTGCAAGAAATTGTTCCTTTTTGTGATGTGCTCGGTCAGTTACCGTCAGTTCGCGCCGGTCATTGCTCAGCCCGGTTGCCTGACCTGCTGGGTGACCGAATAGAACTGGTTCCCGACTGAACGTTTAGCTTTAGTGCACTCGACCACCTCGTGTCAGATAAATAGTAGTAAAGTTGAACTCTGTAATCAGTTGTGATTGCAATTAATTTATTCCATTTTCCCCGACCTCACTCATTAGGTAGTAGGTACTCTTTGCTCTCTATTTACGCAGTTATGTTCAAATAGGTTATATAGAAATCATTTTCAATTTTCTTCGTATCATGCCTGCTTCGTGCTGTTTTTCTCATTGATTACTTTAATTTTCTCAGATTTCTCGAAATTAATTTTCACCTGGTGTGATGTAAATTAGAGAACATTTGCATGTTTGAGATTACGGAGCGTTACATCAATGATTACCTCCGTACATTGTGTGATAATTATCTCCGCAATGACCACGTAAAACGCGATAATTGTTAACATTTAAACATTTATGGCTCACGTTCGTCATTACACACTTGTTACATCTGTTTACTACAAGTGTTTAACGTCACTTGTTTTGTTTTCGTTCGTGTTCTGTGTGCAGATATTTAGGACTGTCTTGATTAATGATTCTACTTCTATTATGAATTTATGATTGACAGTCTGTTCTCTACTTGTGTTAAGAATGGAATAGAAAATAAGTTTAACAAATTCGGTTTCGAACGTTGTAGGTATTTTTTGAATATTTGAAGCTGAAATGCGTGCTTGACCGGTCGAATTCGTTTCGTCAATTTCTTTCTCTGTTCGTGGTCGAATACCTATAGTAATTTAGAACGTATCTGAGAATTGCGTTCCTTGTTCATTCTTTGTTCTCAATTGACGGTCTTCGACCTGGGAACGAGTTCCTGTGAATTGTCCGAGTAAAAAATATACCTCAAGATTAATGCTTTCTCTTTGTTGCAATGGGGGAATTGGGAAAGTTAAAGCTTATCAAGAGTCAAACTTCAAACGCGTAAAGAATACATAAATCAGAATTAGATTTTTAAGTAGATACCTAGTTGGTATTGGAAAAAAATGTTAAATAAAATCTATTGGCTGAACATGCTGGTTCGTAAATGTGCAGAAAAACAACTAAAAAAAAACACTTTATAAATTCGAACCTTTTGTAGGTGTTTAGTTGAGCGTGGCCCGAACTTATGATTGAGAGTATCTGCAGGATTAAACATATTAATTATGAGTTATGACATTTATGACTTTAATATTACTATTTTCTAGCAATAATTGTGTGAATGTGATGATTTTGTCTAGTGTTGACGTATGTGAGAGCATCGACCTTATCTTCCTTTACCTTAATCAAACGACACTCATCAAAGTGGCGTGCCGCGTGATACACAAGTCATAACACCTTGAATAATCACTCCTAATTATTGTACTGCTGGTTGCTACAAAATAAGTTCATAGATCCCGTCTTCTGATTCCTTCTCTGTTGCAACTCGAGAAAATTCTAACATTACTTATATGATTGTTGATTCATCAGCTGTTATAAATCTGATTCATAATAATTATCATTAAGTAATAATAATATTATTTCCACATTGTAATAATTACTAGAAAACGTCTCAAGATCAAGCATTTTCCCAGTTCAAACTGTTTGTAAAGATCGCCTATCTCGATTCAACACAACTCTTATCTCAGAAACCCGGATAAATACAGTTACCTAACTGGATCATATCCCTGCGCGTTGTCGGAAATGGTGTCGACATTCTATTTACCACTTTATAGAGTTTCATAAGTGAGTGCCTGTTGGATGCCCAACTAGATGTGACACCAATCCACGCAGTGTTTTGGGCGCGCGCCCAAGTGCTGAACTATCGAGTGACACTTCCTGTGTTATATAAGTAGCGCAGATTAAATACGGTACATCCATTGATGGGTATGCGTTAAAAAATTTGAGGTGTGGACGTGCTGTAAAAATTACTCTTGTCTTTTAAGTCTCTACGGGTGTCCGATTGGCTGCTTATTGAGGCATTACAAAAATACTTTCCTTCGATCAAAATTTCTTCCAGAACGGGGCCAAAGTTTTATTTCCTTCCATTCGAACGGCCCAACTGTCTGTCTTCATTATCTTCATTCCTAATGAATTTAAGGCCATTTTTACTGTTTTACTCTTTATTGCCATAGCAACGCAAATACAAGACAGTCAATGACCTCCTCAGGTAGCGGAAAATTTTGCATTGCATGAACATTCGAGATTTAACTTTTGATTAGAAGACAATGAATTATTGCCAGGTATGACTTCATATAGTAGGGAATTGTGACTTGATACCGAACGCGTATTTGCGTTGAAACGTTTCAATTCGTCGCAAAAGAACTACCCTCAGAATTACTAGAATATGACAATAGACGTCTCAGATTTTCATGTTAGAAAGTGTATTTATTTGTGCATTTTACTTGATATGTTGTAGCCAGTAGCATTCTACCTCAGTAGCACTATTTATATCAACAAAACAATGACTTCTGCTTAATATAAATTTGTGCGTCGGCCAAGTGTATTTTGCGAATATTCGAATGTAGTTTGGTATTTGGGGATGACAACTTGTTTATAGTGTCTAATTAAAAACCAATTATATTTATTACGTTAGCTATAAACATGTTATGTGCATACAATCTTCATGTATCTACTATCTGCAGTGTACGTGAATAAATTCTATCCATCCTAACAATCCGAGGAATGGAAGGACGCGGTACGACATAAAAGATGATGACAATAAAAGCATTATTGCAGTTAAAACTTCTTTAATGAAGCGGAGTAATAAACCGTCAACTGAAGCAGACATACCTACTATAATATAATACTGTAATATTCCATAGCTCTTTGAAATAGTCGACGTTATATTCTTATTGGAACTTGTCTCAAACGACAGATGTGGAAAAATCTTTCTGGTTGTTAAAGTTATGTTCCATTGTCTGTAGGTGGACACCGGCGGCGGTGGCGCCGAAGTGATGGTGTACTCTCTCGGCTGGGGCATGGGCGAGCCGGAGCGGCGCGGGGCCAGCAAGCGAGTCCAGCCCACGCACACGCTCTCGCCTGATGATGGCCATGAGGTGGATGTGCTGCCGCTACATAATCAGGTAATTCATCGTCCTTGAGAAAATGCTGAGCTTTTATACGGAGAGTTATGATTGGACACATTGCGGTGAAGAAATGAACTGTTTCTTTCAAACATGGTGCATCAATTGCACCATGATGCATGATATCTAGTGGAAAAATTGCAAACGCGATATCAGATAATATGATTATTTTATTTTCTCGTGAATATAAAAGTTACACTTAAATTGCCTCACTAACTTTCTACGAGACCGATAACCTGAAAACTGCATGACCTTTTTCTGGATCATTAACCTAATCACCTTCTAGGCCAATGGTCGAATAACCTAGACCCTCCCAAGGTAAGGTAGGATAACCCTCATTTATATCAGTTTTTGCATATCGCCACTTTTTCAGTAGCTTGATGTTGCTATTTCATGCGTAACAAAGTAATAATATCACATAATATCTTCTTTAACTACTGCCTTAAATGAGACTAAGGTGTTAGAACTTAGAACCCTTTGACTAAACAACATCCTTTAGCATGTATGAAAAATTTTTGATCAAATACAGCCGGAAAGAATTACTACGTCGTTGTTTGTATCGTCACGTTTCATGTCTCTATTACGGGGGCCATAAACGTGAACATTAAAATCTGCATTCACCATTTTAACATGTTGTAATTATCATTGGTGTAACTTTATTTAGACTGGCTGCAAATAGCACACGGCAGTGGCAAATACGATATGTTTGCACGAGAAGTCTGTTTTGTACCATGTTTTTGTTTTGTGAAAATTCTCCTCGGGTTAACGTGCCAGTTGTGGATTCTAATCTTACGTAAATATTTACATCGCAATTTTACGGCGCAGATTATTTCTTTGGGTATTATGTAAATTGAACCTCTCTATTTCTTCTTTTCTTTTGTGTCTTTACTCTTTTCTTCTACTTATCTTTGTACATTCTATGTTCAACATATCTGTCTCGACTCGAGGAGGACATTTAACAAAGGATGAATAAAAGGGGTTTTCGCTTGCACTCCCGACTGCATTAACCCACCTCTGTTGTTTTATTCCAAGTCATTAACCCCCCCGTATACATTTATTTATTATTCTTATCTTTGAGACGTCTCGATAAAACATCGACGTGAACAAATATTCTGTTGAGACTTGAGAACGTCAGGGTTACGGCGTATTTACTTTCGAATGTTCTCGCACAAAATGAGTGCTATCGAAAGTGGTTCCATGTTTACGACAAATTGAGGCGTTTCACGTGAATGTGTGCTATAACTTTTCATTCGCACCTTGAAGTAGGTATTGCTGCTTTATTTTCTGGCGACTCTGCTCCTATTTCAGAAGTACAATTATTCATGACTTACTAAACAAATACTTATTTGATTAACGTGACACACTATTCCATATTTTAATTGGGTATCAATAGACCTTTAATTGAACAAGAATGCAGTTATCTACAGTATGTTGCTGCCAAGGTAACACTGTCGGAGTTCTTTGTTCACAGTACTTGAATGATCACATGCACTATGTTAGAATACGTAGACGTAGAAACAAGGAAAATTGTTAACGGAAAAATTAACGTTCGCGTTTTTGCCCGTATTCCGCTAGGTAACATGCATTGATCGCTTTTTCTTCAGTGATTAATGTACCCATTACGTACATGGGAAGTTCATTCTAAATTCTTTTAAACGGTTCTTTTGTTTCTTTGTCGTTGAATCGTTTGACTTTAACGTGAACAATTTGAGCTGCTTTCGCCTGGCATTTAGGCGGCTACGGCGCGGCGTTTGAAACCTTTGGGTCAAACACGTTCTTTGTGCTCAAACGTGTTAATGTCAAATTGTATATTCACCTTGCAACCAAAAGGTGTATACGGGTGTATGATAATATTCTACTTTTGGAAACATTTTAAAATTTCCAGATTGTAATTTATTGGAATATTATATATTATAAAATTATGTGGAATTTTTTGGCACTCGCGAGTCTCTCCCAAATGAGGTCACGTAGTTGCTCTTGATCATCTCCAATGGATTTTAATATTTAATAACTTGCGAGGTTCTATGTATTATATTATGTAGAGGTCATGGCCGACCGCGAAGCTTTTAATACTTTTTTGTTCAATTGAGTTGATCGCCTTGCAAATGTCAAATTGATGTGAATGGTTCAGGTAGTAGCATCTGGAAGGTTTGAGACTTGAGTTCGTTGCTCTTGTGTTTAGAGGAGGATGCCATTGGGCGTATTCTCGTCACGGTCAATGTGTGACCTCCTACACTTGAATCGTTATCGTGAGACCTTTCGTATCAATTTGAGTGGTAGGCGGTAGCGCAATCTGGTTAAAGTATACAAGGTTTAACAAAACTAAGTGATAATACTTTAGGGTGTGTATGCGTCCCTTGTACAGAGCTTACTGTAAAAGTAGCAGCGCTGAAACAGCAAATATTTTTTTGTTATTTGCCTGGGCAAGCGCCCGAGCATCATGGATAATTGGATTAACGTCACTGTGTCCAAATCGATTATCCGCTATAAATACACTAACACCAACTTGAGCAATAAAGTAATAAAATCTCTTACGTTATTACTTTCTGATTGTTTTCCTTTTTAAAAGTCAGAATTATACATTATTATAAAACTTTCATTATTCCTTGTTATTTGTTACATTACAAGTTTATTCAATCCTTTTGTTACCTGTGACAATATTCTTTGTGAAAGTAACGTCCACCTGACTTATTGGTTTGGGCACTTTTACCTGTCCCTTTATAACTTACCTGAATTGATCAAACAATTATTTAACCGCTATATAAATATTTAGTTTAATATATCTTTGCATTTTTTTGTTAGCTTCAAACTTGTACCTACTTCAGATGGTAAACTTCTGTGCCGGGTGATTTTATATTTTTTCCTGGTAAGATAAATGCAATAATATTAAATTCTATTTTGCGTTTGCATCTGACAACCGGTTCTGCCGGAAATTTTTGTTAATGTACAAGGTATCCAATAAAATTCATTAATTATTTCTAAATTTGATGAAGAATATTCGCCAAAGAATCTATCACTATAGTTTGTCGACAGCTAAACTACCGCATTGTCTGCCATCTTTAACTCAACGCGTAATTAGCCAATTATTTTGATTGTACGACAAATGTTTGGCATTGTTAGATACAATTTAATGACTAATATTTGTCGGTTGATATGTATAGCCACAGTTTTTTATAAAGAACTGCACGGTTACGTCACAATTCTTACGAATTCTAGAACTATTTTATGAAAATGAAGTGCCTACAAAATATTCTGCGTTTTTTATAGTATTTAGGAAGTTATTGCTTTTCTCAATTGAATTTCATGTAGATTCGTCACTAACTATTTATGTATCGTAGGTACAAGCTCCCTTATCGTTGTCAATGTCGCAGTTATTACCTCACTCGGTGACGAAATCGGCTCGTTTAGCAATAGTACGCACGTCTACATGATTTATGTAACACGTGGCTCGGTGGAACTCCGTTTCTGCATTGAAAATTGTAACCATTTCTTTATTCTACGGGAAGTTTCTTTGAAGCTAGAACAGTTTTACTACACTGAAAATGCTTATTTGGTTTTGAGCCTTATCATATTTATTGAAATTACTATACTTATTGCTTAAAAATATGGATGATAATAATTATTCAAGATCATAAAATGATTAAAGACCTTTAACTTTCGATTTTATATCAGTCTGTGTTGCCTTTGTTTGAGTGAATACAATATTATATCTTTAAACACGTGTAGACAAAACACGTGCCTCTTAACAATGGCCCTAACAAAACATGTATCTCGTCCGCAACAATATTTATGTTCCTTTCGAAACAACGAGGAAAATGTGTTGTTAGGCATTTTATAAACTCTATTATCAAATTCAAGCTAAATAATATTTATACATTTTGTTATCACTCTTATTTATATTTCTTGAGTTATGCAATTTTTGTGAGCTTATCGAATTGGTTCAAATTATTTTATTTAGGAAAATTTAATATTAACATGTTTATGCTAATTGCAGTCAGTTTGTACTGCTTCTATTTGATTTGCTTGTCCTTGATAATAATTTTTGTTTTTAGTACTCCAAAATAAAGATTGCATGCTTAGTGCTAACAAGATACAACTGCCTCTGATCATTCATTATGCTTTATAAGCTGAATATCCTTTTCCAAAATTTGATGTGGGCTCTCTTTAACCTAGCAATACACTCTTATATTATCCAATACTTCTGAAAGATGTAATTCTTGTAATTCTAATTTCTGATCATCAACTTTCAGGTGGGGGGTCACACTCGACTCCTGGTGCTGAACGACAGCACTGTCATCAAGCCGCTCAACATCAGGGAGCTGCATTTCTACCAGAACATTCCCGAGGACATCCAGAGCTTCGTACCCAGATACAAAGGTGAGCATCCAAAATGGCCGCCGACCGTGTTGCCTGGTACGCTTTTGAGATTATCGCTGATTGCATCATTTCCATTAATTGCATCGACATCTATGTATTTCTTTATAATTTTATTTTTATAATTGTCGACGTTTTTATTTAGCCTATCAATTGTATCGAGCAGTAAGGAAGTTTGTAGATTGTCTATGGTGTGTTTTTTTTAATCATAACGTTTTATCGGCACACGAAACCGTTTGCGTCACGGTATTAACGTAATGGCTTTTGTTATCGAAATGTTGACTTTCAGATAAGATTTTTATGTTATTGTTGGTTAATTAATGTTACCCAACTCTCCTTATTGCTCATGATCGTGATCATCATTGAAATTATGTGTGTGGATGGGATGTGTGGAAGATCAAACCCGTCATCCAAATTGTTAAAGATAGATTAACTACAAGTATTTGAAGTCTAATCTTGTGAAAGTCTGCGTCAACTCTATTGTCTAGACTCTAGTAAACAAAAAATGCCCTATTGAAAAGCGTGAGCCAAGAATATAAATCACGATGCATTTGAAAAAGGGTTGCATACTTCTCATGCGATGCTAAAATTAGTGTTTAGCAGTTTATTGTATGTGGTGGGAAAACTATAGGATAAGGATGTTCCTTTTAAAACATGGTTTTTGACTTGGTTATGGACTTTTGATTTCCTTACTTGTATGTTTAAGTACAGATTTACCGCTGATGCCTGCTCAAGGCAGCTGCTAGAAACATACCTACATTTTTAAAGTTAAATGCATAATATTACTTACTAAAATTAATATTTGATTAAGAGGATTGCGGGTTTGAGTGCGTCAGAGTGTGCGAGTGCGGGGTAAGGGGTGAGGAACACAATATTAGTTTCGTTGTTGTCGCAAGGGTTGCGGCGCTGCGGCGGGCGGAGCGACTACGGCGGCCCACCACACTACCGCCCCTAATAGCGCCCCTAGCGGTAATTTTTCTATATGGGTTTGTAAACCTTTATCTAAACCTACACCCACGACATACAGACAGGCTCGGCGTAAGGTGAGTGACCAGTGACGATGTTGCGATTCGTTTTTTAAATATTTTTGTCACGTGGCAGTTGCCACCGGCCACATTAGTGGCAAGCACAAAATGCTTGAAAAGCAAGTTGAGTCGTCGCCACCGGTCGGTCGCCCGTTGCCGAGCCACACACTCACATTAACACACACGCATACACACAATCAAAAAACACGTCCACAAACACAACCAAAGATATACAAACCCTTTATAAATATCGCTAACGTAATTTCTCACTTTTCATTAATTTTAACGCTGGCAACTTGCACGACTAGTGAGTTACTACCACGTAGACATCAAAATCTTGTATTATATACTTTAGATCACTGTAAAAAACCTTGTTACTCGGTAACCCAAATTGTTATTGATTTTGCAGATTTTTAAATCATTGTATAAGACTAACATTCTGTATGCGCTTGTCGAGTGGTAGCCGTGAGTGATGGTTCGGCCGTTTGTTTCAGGCGTGATGCAGGCCTCACACATGGGTGGCACGAAATTGGACAAGCGGTATTCGCCGTGTTTTCGCGACGAGAACGGGCGAAAGCAGTCGTTGGGCGGCAAGAGAAAACGAGACGACGTGTTCAAGTGCGTATAGCGTGCTCGCTCGCACGCGGGATTTACTCGACACTTGTCATGTGTCCTTTATCATATTTCAGAATACCCGGCCCAGGCGTCGCCATTTTATCATACCATCGCAATAATAATAACTAACGCGAACGATGCACGACCCATTCACAGCGGGCCCAGAATGTGACTTGCATCGTGGACGAGTGGTAATGATATTTGATTGCAATTAAATTAACGTAACGCCAAGTTAACGACAGCCCGACAAACTGTTCGACCTGATTGAGAGTGTCGGTGGCCATTTTGAGGTCGCTGTCGACGCCATTTTGAAATATTATGCTGCCGAGTAATTGGCTATTTAAAAGTGTTTTATGATTGGTTCGTTTTTTTTATTTATGGTCAAATAGTTTGTTGGTCTGCAGGTCATTTTTTATTTTATTTAAGCCCTATATATGGAGTTATCTATAATTGTATCTTCTCTTTTGCAGATTTAAAGTACACCGAAATGGCAATGCTAGTGAAGTTCTTAAGAGCATTGCTCATATGGACAATTCTAATAAACAATGTAAGTTGAGTTTTGAAAGAGTTTAAATGTTGTATAACATAAAAATAAAGAGCAAACGTCTGGTTCTAAAGAATCGTGTTTTTTTTTACTTTATTTACAAACCTAAGCCAGTTATTCATTGTGAGTGTCGTGGATTACTTTCCAGGCAAAATTTGAGGTAACTCAAAACGTATTTTCAGTATTTATTGTTCAAGTGAATATGCTCATTGTATAACAGTTTCATAGCGCTTACTGTATATTGCTATGACATTGTGTTTGGCAGATAAAAATGTTAACAACAAATGGGCGAGAATATTAGCTATAGCTTTTCTGTACAGGCAAAAACATGACGGATCTTTGCAGCACTTCGGTATCCGCCATTTTGTCGCTATAACAAACTGGCGGATTCTGACGGCCAGTCTTACGCTTAAAATTTTGTTTATTTTATCTGTCAAACACACAATGTTTTTGTAGTCCTCGAAGTGTAGATTACTAACGATGATGATGGCTCGTAGATTTCCTGATGATGGAGAACATAACGTGGTCGTACCGGCGGCCGTGCGTGCTCGACCTCAAGATGGGCACGCGGCAGCACGGCGACGACGCCAGCGCGGAGAAGCGCAGCAAGCAGATCGCCAAGTGCGCCGCGAGCACGTCCGCCACGCTCGGCGTCAGACTGTGCGGCATGCAGGTCAGTTGATGGCTGTTATGCGGTAGGCCCACTTGCGCCAATCTTAGTTGTTGTGATATGACAAGAGTAGGAATAATTCTGTCTGGCGCAAGTGGGCCCTAATGACTTATACTTGGTTTGATATAAGTACTTAGTTTATAATAACTTCCCCAAATGTATCTATTGTTATCTTTATATATTTGGCACTCCTATCTTCTGTTTTGAATGAGGTCTTCGTTTTCTTTATCTCTGTAAACATCAAATAAAAAAATGTTTTTTGTTTTGTTCAGGTGTACGTCGGCGAGACGGGCGCGTGCGTGCGGCGCGACAAGTACTGGGGGCGCGCGCTCACCGAGAGCGGGCTGCGCGAGGCCCTGCGCGATTTCTTCGCGGCGGGCGGCGGACTCCGCGCGCGCGTCGTGCGCCAGGTGCTGCGCCACCTGGACGCGCTGCGCCGCGCCGTCGCCAAGCAGACCAGCTACCGCTTTTACTCGTGCTCGCTGCTCATCGTGTACGAGGGGGACGTCGAGGTCACCCCCGCGCCCTGCGCCGCCGCCCCCTCCGGCCACTTCGACATGTCGACCCTGAACGACGAGATCGACGACCGCCGCGAGCCACTCGTCCACTCGGAGGAGACGATGGGCGGGTACGAGGACGGCGAGGCGGGCGGGTCGCCGCCGCGCGCGCCGCCGTCGCCGGACTCGGCCGACAGCTGGATGGCGTACTCGTCCGCGAGCGGCGAGTCGTGGCGCGGCGAGGCGGACGAGGCGGACGAGGGCGGCAAGCGCGTGCGCGCCAGCCGCGAGGACGAGCGCGTCGACATCCGCATGATCGACTTCGCGCACACGGCGTACGCGGGCGCCGCCGCTGAGTCGCCGCTCGCGACCGCCACGCCGCACCACGGGCCCGACTGCGGCTTCCTCACCGGCGTCGACTCGCTCAAGCGCCTGCTCACCGAGATCCTGCAGCCCTACAGTTAATGAGCGCCGCGCCGCGTCTGGACCTCGTGTGATCGAACCGCGCCCGACCGCGTCGGAGTGACGTTCGACCGATGAGTTTTCGTTTGGAGTATAATCTTGGGAGCGGCCCTCGAGCGGCCGGCGCCTCCCTCGATGTGGCGGGCGTCCGAGGGCGACCCCGCCCGGCGGCCCGTCCCTCCCCCCTCGGCCCGGCGAGCGGCGTCGTCGAGGCCCCGCCCCCTCCCCCGGCCTCGTGAAAGCGCGTCGGTCGCACCTAGTGAATGTTGGCAGTACAAAACGCGTCGCTCGTAAGCTCGTCGTCCTTCGACGGGATCCAGTAGGTAGTGTTTATGTTAAGTATTACTTTTAATGACTATGGAAGGTATGATTTCAAATTTTGTCTCATCGGTTTCTATGTTGATGTCCAAAATCGAAACATTCCTAGATTAGTTCTCGTTAGATGTTCGTTTAAAATTAAGTTCTGATGCGGATGTAAAATTAGAGTTGTGCATTTCGACGAATGATCTGTATTGAATCCGTCTCAAACCTGAACCCAGTAACTGAAGCCAAAGCGAATAGTGTACACGAGACCAATGTAGTGATCCTAAATGTAAAGCTATTTTCCTTTTATGTATATGACAGAATGTAAATGAAATATTATGTGCGTTACGAATGAAGACATGATATTTTATAATTTATGAGAAAGGCCACTGGCAGTTGGAACATGTACTATTATAATATTGTAAAAAGTATCTCAAACGAGTTTGTGTTCTAGTTGTGAGTGGTCGGCAATATAAAATCTAAATTAATTATAAATTATTATTTGGCGATCAGTATTATTAGTATGTTAAACCAGTTTTGGTGATACGTTAAGCAGCAGAGGTGCTAGTATACACTGCCAACGTGAACGGTACGGACACAGCGTGGCATGGTGTCAGTTGACAGTACATGTGTGCGGGGTGTTCACTAGATATAGCCAACATTCCTTCGTGCTGCATTCGTCGTGTTTGTTCTGTATAAGTTTTTTATATATTTTGTTGAGGCATAAATTTTTAAAATGTACCTGGTTAATTAGGATGCTAGGCTGTATTAAAAATTATCATTTACGTCTGTTATTTTAAATAACTGTATGACACTATTTTGTTAAATAAATTTTAGGTATTTAAATCAATTGTTTTATTTAATATTACACCAATTACCTACAATATTCAATTATTAAAAATTACTAACTTGTGCAACTTTCAAAAGCTGGTATAACCTAAAAGATACCTGACCTTAATGTCTTTGATGGTTATTACAAATTTTGGAAAATTAAAATCTCAATGGTTATTTTTATTATATTTCAGGACTTTCGAGAGTATTCAAGAAAATTAAAAAATAATTAATGAAAATTCAAATAATTTTCATTTGTTATTGTTATTTAGTATTGAAGTACCAGGAGCATGTTTGAAGAGGTGTTTGCATTAAGATTTTTCGCCCCACCCCTAATATTATATTAGGGGTAGCCAGCCCATTTGTTTTAAGCTATGGAGTACCAGGAGCGCATTTGATTTGACTTACCTCAGTACCAGAAGCAGTATAACGTATAAAAAGGTGTCTTTCTGTTGTTGTAAGTTTAGGCTAGATATAATTTTTCAAAATATTATTAATAAATAATATAATATTAGCTATAGGCTAGATACTATCTATCTATATTTAAAATATTACATACATTAAAACAATAAACTGCTTAATTATTAGATATATTAAGTACTTCTTTCATAATTATGTATAATTTTTACTGTGCTAAT
This sequence comes from Polyommatus icarus, assembly GCA_937595015.1. NCBI lineage: Eukaryota > Metazoa > Arthropoda > Insecta > Lepidoptera > Lycaenidae > Polyommatus > Polyommatus icarus. Next base: position 4,966,730 of record OW569333.1, on the reverse strand, counting down.
TTGCTGTGTGTCGCTACAACTTATAATAAATAAAAAAAGACGGGTTGCACTCCGGGAGCAAAGAGGATGTAAATTGTATACTACGTAACATCCGGGAGTGCCGGCAGAAGTGAAAACTTGATTATTAACGTTGTGCATTATTTTTTTGACGTGACAACGTCTTAAATTAGGTTGCGGCTGGGAGTCACTTATGAAAAAGTGTAACGCTCGGTAACGTTACGATGAGTCACCGAACGAGAGAGAGGCCCGCCGAATGCCTTGCGTCTCTCTCCCACACGTTGTCACGTAAAATCTTCGCCCGTAAAACCGACTTTACAGGCAACCATTTTGACGTGACAACGTCTTAAATTAGGTTGCGGCTGGGAGTCACTTATGAAAAAGTGTAACGCTCGGTAACGTTACGATGAGTCACCGAACGAGAGAGAGGCCCGCCGAATGCCTTGCGTCTCTCTCCCACACGTTGTCACGTAAAATCTTCGCCCGTAAAACCGACTTTACAGGCAACCATTTTTTTTAACCCATTTTCTATGAAAATCGATTAAAAAAAACAACGATCGTTTTTTTTTATTTAATCGAAACCCTTACAATCAATTCAAGTTCGAGTTCGACACAAAACACTACTCTCCAACCGTCTTACGGTTTTTACAAGGTTTTTCGATCAGCACGAGAATCTGACGCGAATTTCACAGTTTTTACCCATCCCACAAAAGTGCTCAACGCCGCTAAAGAAGTTTTCACTTCAAAAATCACCCCAACCGAAAATGTGTATCTACTTCTCAATCGTCCCCTTTTTACTGCCAAATAAAATATATGATACCTAATTTGAATTACAAAATCTGTCAAAGTTGCATATTATTTATTTCTCATAGAAACGCAGGTAAAATAACTCGATCGGACAATACTATCGATAGTAAAATATACATCACTAGCACACGCACACATTGACAGATCAAAAATCGTCACGCATTTTCGGGTTGTCAGGTGGTCTATACGACAGTATATATTATAAGTCTACGGTTTTTACCCATCCTACAAAAGTGCTCAACGCCGCTAATGGCGCTAAAGAAGTTTTTACTTCAATAAATAAATGCTTACTGTATCTAAGTACAATGCATACTTTCGTACTTTATAATACTTTCAAACTAATACTATAAATTACGAAAATGTGTCTTTCAGTCTATCTGTTTACTGTTACCTCATCACGCCAAAACCATTAAACCGATTATGTTGAACGGAATAGAATAATAGATACTTTGAGCACCGGGAAAGGACATAGGAAAATGTACGGTTCCCGCGCTGTATACGAATTTTGGTTCAACTGAGTTGCAGGAGTCATCTAGTATTTAATAAATTAGTTACCCAATTAGAAATCATTTTATAAAATTGCAGTAACATGATAACATCGTATTTAATTTCATATAAAGTATCAAAATCTTATACTTACCGGATACAGTGTGGCCATAAGAGCGACGCGATGGTGGCGACTGGCGACTCTATTCATTTTTACCTAGGATCAAGTATGCTCTTCTCTAAGAGTGGATTGCACGAACTAACTTTGACTTTAACTTTGAAAACAAGTGCGAAATGTTAAATGTCTGGTTAAAGTTAAATATGGCGTCCAAACACCCCATATGCTCATACGACATATTCTGTCAAATTTTCCGGTTAAAGTTAAAGCTAAGGACGCCATATTTAACTTTAACCTTAACTTTACTTTTAACTTTAACCACGCCTCTGGTGCAACGCAGCCTAAGAGTAGATTGCACGAACTAACTTTGACTTTAACTTTAACTTTGACAACAGTGCGAAATGTCAAATCTCTGGTTAAAGTTAAATATGGCGTCCAAACACCACATATGCTCATACAACATCTGTCAAATTTTCCGGTTAAAGTTAAAGCTAAGGACGCCATATTTAACTTTAACCTTAACTTTACCTTTTACTTTAACCACGCCTCTGGTGCAACGCAGCCTTAGAGCATACTTCCACGTTGTGATTATATTATTCTCTTTGCATACTGCATCCTAGATTTCTACAGTTATTTGACAGACTATAATAATTTGCAACAAAGTTGGCAACATTAAAATTTTAGAGTGGATTGCACGAACTAACTTTGACTTTAACCTTACCTTTAGTCAATAATAATTATTATTTTCCCTGCATCTATGGGCGCCATTAAATAAGAAGAAGAAGAAGAATTATTATTTTCTTTTTAATATCATGAAAGTAATAAATTATTACAGAAATTTTGAAGCTACCTATTATTAATTATTATAGGTCTACCAGGATCTGAATTCTGATGGCGAATTTGGATGGCAGATTTAAAAAAAAATATCATTGATCATTGGACAAATATATACTAGTAATCTGTGTCATTGGATAAATTTTTATATTTGCATGTTTCATAAATCACACACAGAATCAGCCGCTATAAGGAAAAAAGGATCAAAATATGTTATCGCAAGAGTAAATTTCTCACTTTTTGCCATCAGATTCCGGTAGACCTAAGGGCCAACCCACACGTACTACAACCACACGACAACCACAACCGCACCAAAACCACATCACGTGGTCGGGCGTATATTTCGTATTGTAAATGAACTGGACCATTCACACGTGCCACATTTTGCAGTCGTTGTCGACCACTTATCAGACGCAACCACGGCCGACCACATCGCAACCACGTCGCAACCACAACATTGCGTCGATGCAACGACAGTGCGCGCACACCGCCCGCGCTCTTCCTCCCCTCCGTTTCATTGACTTTCGTACGTAACCACATCGCAACCACTGGCGACAACGCAACCACGTCGGCATTTTCTCGGTACCACAACGCAACCACAAAATGCTGCAGCGACACCATTCACACGTAAGCGTAACCACTGCTCGACGACATTTTGTCGTTGCGATGTCGTACATGGTTGTGGTACGTGTGGGTTGGTTGTCTTAGATACTGTCACATCAGTGATAAAAAAAAAGTTATTTCCCGCCTTGTGTTCCCGCTTGGTTCCCGCCATCATTGAAATTAGTAAAAATTGATTAATTTTTTTTTACTGAATATTAACTTGAAATAATTTATAATGACCGATTCTAAAGACGTACAAGTTTTGGAAAGCATTGCGAGCGCAGTTGATGAATCACAGTTGAAAATTATCCTCACAACTCAATGTATAAAAGGTAACACAATAAATTTATTTTTATGGTCTTCTTTGAAATAAAATTTTAAATGTATGATATAGAATGCCGCCCTCCTTTTTCATAGTAACTAGTTAGTTTAAACAAAAAAGTTTTAGTAAACTATCACAGGTCACAATTACTAATAATTGACCACTCTCACCTTTAATTAAAAGTTGGTATATTGTGATCATACTAAAATAATAATAAAGCTAAACAAGCACAAAATTAAGAAACACCTGTAAAAGAAATTTTATTACATACTTAATTCTTTAATTCATTACAGCTCAATCGCTACTAGTTACTAAATTGCGTAAACAGTCAGATCATCAGAGAGAAGTTTGTAATTTTATCAACAATGGAAATTTAAAACTGGAGACGGAAATACGAATTGCAGAACAGAAAATTAAAAGGTTTTATAAGATTCTGTATCACCTTTAACTTGAAGTAGTTTTTATTACTCGTAGACTTGAAGTGAATTAATAAACAATATTTAATCGCTTATCAGGCACTAAAAATATTCTAATAAAAATACAGAATAACTAAGAAACAACAAAGACAAGCAGAAGTTGTAACTTCTGCTTGTCTTTGTCTGGCATTGTAAAGCGTGTCATGTCAGACAACGGCAGCGGACCTTGAATAGATAATTAACAATTGCGTTATGTTTAGGTGTTTTATTCGGCAGGCAATCGGTCCATGAATTTACATAAAGCTTCCAGCTAATGTGCTTGGGACGTATACCTTACGTCTCATTCCCATAAAGTATCTACTAATATTATTTATACTTAATTTAATTATTGACTATCTTAATTAACATTTATAAAACAATTATAGCTCGATCACTGCACTTGAAACTATAAAATCAGCAAACGTTGAACTACAAAAGGATCTATTTTTGGCCAAAGAACGAAAAATAGATATAGTTGAAAGGGTGAAAACTGGTATAAAAAAATATGAAGATATGTGGCAAGAGGCAAAGACAAAATACGAAAATATTCCGTTTATAAAACATTATTTTGAAACAAAAAATCAAACAATTACAATAAAGCAAAACATTGATCACCTAATTAATGATTCTCAAAAGCTCTATTATGAAATAAATGAGAAGAAAATGCAACTAGCTAACCAAGATAGAAAATTAGTAATAGAATTGGCAAACTATTTGGTTAACGAACGTCCAAAAACGTTGCTGCTCATACAAGAGACATCTGAAAAGTTAAAAGAGTTAAATAAAGCAATCAAAGACAGCAACGAAGACAATGCCACTTTATCTGAAGCTAAAATAGATAAATCATTGAGCAAATTAAATGAAAATATAGATTCCACAAGAAACCAGGATGACGCAGACGGTATGGTAGGTGATTATGAAAATAAAGAAACGTTTATAATAATAAAAACAATAAACTATTACTAATAAATTTTGTAAATATTTTAGCTACTAAAACTGGAATTGAGCAACATTGACTTTGATTTACTTACTGATAAGCTTAATAAGGTATTGTAGCTTCAAACTCCTTTAGTAAAGTGTGAAAAATACAGTACACCCACTAATTAAAGTATCTTTATATTTCAGATAAAGAAATGTGATTCTTTTAATTTGAAAGTTAATGTTAATCAACATCAATCACAGTTGAATACGCAAACAGAAAGGGATGCAGTAGCATCAAGTGCCCAAAATAATGATTACAAAATGATTCTTATTGACAATAATTTAAATACACCAACGAATTACTCTGAAAAGAAATTGATTCACATACTAGATGATATAAAGATAAATGAAAACGAAACCAAAGAAATATTAGCAAATGTTAAGAAAAACACTTTGAGAGATGTAAACATTTTTGCAGTTATATCTCCACGTAATGCAGAAGATAGAGGTTCATCTAACACCGTATGTAAAAATAGTGCTGATAAAATGATTATTTAAAGTGTAACATTAAAAAAATATTTAACTGCTTAGGTAAAGGACGACAAGAAACTTGATGAATTGGAAGAAATAGATTCTACTCCTAAGCCATCATCTTTAATTGGACCACCTTCACAATTTTTGGATGTAACAGAAGTATCAAAGTTTTTCAATTACACTTTATATTATCATGTTATATAGGTTTTAAAATTTTATTCGAAATTATGTTTTAGGGCACCCAGAAAAATGAAACTATGGAAGTAGATATCTCCGAAACATCCATAAAAGAACTAGATACATCCAATAAAGATGATGAGGGAGATATGGAACTAGTTAAAAGTGGAGAAAGCGACAGAAGTTTCGAGAAAATTAAAGATACAATACTGAAAAAGCATAAGCTTGATCTTTCACCACAGTTTGTTTATACTAAGAAGCCAATGGTACAAAGTACTGTACGTATTTTATCATTGCTTAGAGACTAAGGGCCTGTTTCACCACTTCCTGATAAGTGCCGGATAGGCTATTCACCACTTAACTTGACAGATAAAGTATGGAATGTGGTGAAACAGGCCCTAAGTGTTCAAGAAAATAAATGCTCCCATTAAGTTTCAGAAAAAGGAAATAAAATCGAAATTCTTTGATGATAAGAAAGAAACACAAGAGGAAGCAAATGTATCCAACAATACCCCTAATATAATGGAAATCGAAGATGCAGATAAAGAAGAACCTAATGATGCAGCCAAAAAATCTCCAAAGGTATAGAATTCATTAAGAATTAATAATAATAATAATATCTATGGACGCTTCACACTACGTCAATCTGGCCCCGTGCTAAGTACCTGAAGGACTTGTGTTACGGGTACCGGACAAAGGAAATATATTTAATACTTTTTATACTATACATGTATTTAATATTTTTAATATATCATACACATATTTAATACACATCCATGACCCAGGAACATTGAAAAACTTTTTGTTCTGTCGGCGGGACTCGAACCCGCGACCCCCGGCTTGAGCTGCCACACACTCTACCCATTGAGCCACAGAGGTCGTCAAATTATATGCAAACTTAACTAGTAATTTCGTGTTTTAAATTAAATCCTGTAATCTCTTCAGTAGTTTAATCCTGTAATTTAATATCTGACTTTTATGATTTTTTTAGCAAAATGAACAAAATACTGAGAAAAAGGACAATATGCCAATATCAGGTTTCCTCTTCAACCACGGAGCTGATGGTATTGTACAACTATCTAATACATCACTTGATACCACTGGTTATGGTGTAGATGAAAATGATTTTCCACATGGTATAGGTAAATAATCATAATTTACATTAAAACCCTTATCTAAATTCCTGAGAAATAGGAATATATAGCTTGTGTCATGCAAAGTGACAAACAGGAATGCATGGGCGCCGGAAGAAATAATTTCCAATAGACTAAAATCTGCACCAGATTTTAGTCTATTTATGTCAACAGAATAAAGCTAACTATCTTTGTATGGCATGGTAATAGGGTTACAGAAGGCTTTTTATTTCAATAATTATTCCTGTTGATCCCGAGATTCCCAAGGGGTGCAAGTGCACCATGCCCATGGGGGTGTCAGGTGGTGCACTTGAACCCCGCACCCCGGCAGGGGCCGGCGCCCATGAGTTAATGTGTCCTTAGACATGTTTTTATCTTGTTTAACTATAATAAAATTATAGATTCCAGCTTGCTGCTTTCACCGAAAGCTGACTTGGACATACAAGATAATGCGGCAAATAATGTCCAAGTATCGTCTCAAGAAGTCCCTAACTTTTTAACAGGTTTTGTATTTTACAACTCACTGGCACGTTGATTAAATATACCGTTTGTTTAAGTATATGGTTCTCCTATTAATTAAATATTATTCTTTTTAAGGTTTACGAAAAACGGGATTTTCATTCTTTGGTCCTTCTACACCAGATGAGGCTTCCACTTCAGGAAACATAACTCAACAGAGCAACTTCAATTTTAACTTTGGATGTGACGAAAAGAAATCCAGGGGAGGTTTATTTAGTATGTTTCGTTAAAAATAGAGAAGTTTCTAATTTTGACACATTAATGATTAATTAAAACAATTTTCATATTAAATATTGTTTTATTTTATTAATAATTATACCTATTGATCAATAAATATGTATTAAGTATATTATTATTGATGTAGCTGGCATGCTCTTACTGCTATTAATTGTAATAAGATAAAGAGTGGGGCAAAAACCTCGCTATACTCTATTGCAGAATCACCTTGAAGCTTACGACATAGCAGAAACTTGAAAACAAATGTTAAACCTAAAAATATAACGCTCCATGACGCCCTATAAATGGAAGCTTTATAAGAGTTCTCTAAAGTCATCCGTATGCACACAATACAACAGAAATATGCATTCATGGCGTCACTCACAAATAGAGGGGCAAATATCGTCCACCAAGCACTGTTCACTATTCCATCAATTTTGAGAGCCAGTAGGGCAGTAAATATTGTTATAGTTATTAAGTTTATCCATATTTCAAAGACAGTCAGTCCGATCCACTGCACAATTTCACCAATCGTAAAGAACATTGTCACTGATTGGCTCCTAGCATAGCAGTCCTGAATATTCTGATGTGAATGGAAGATGAGTGCCTCACTTGAGTACCGTAATCGACATCGTCTGTTAGAGGCTCCAAGTCATCTGTACAGAAAGTAAGTAGATATTTAATGACTATTGTACAACAATGTATAATGTAATGTGATCAAGATTTTACTTACTTACCAACAATATCAACTGTTCCTGTGTTAACTTCTATCTGACATGCCCCAGAAAAAAGAATCTCTAGTTGAAGAGCCAGGTTACAGCATCTTTGTATAGCGGCTCCTAAGCCATGAAGCACAATTTCCTTCTCTCCTTTAGATAAAAGGTCACAGCATTTGTCGAGTTGCGCCTAGACAATGTTAGAACGTTAAGTCTGAGTAAAATACACTAATATTAGCTACCTATGAGTCGGTCGCGTCGTAAAGAACAAACATTGGTACCTCACCTTAAAGTTAGTTTTTTTCGTTATAAATATAACATTATCACCTTCTATGGGTCGAATAGGCAATCGTTTTTTGATAGCATGTTTTTTATTTGGAAAACGTTTAGGATTTTTCGTATCCTGCGTTTTCTTCGCAATGTTTTCGTCTGCCATAACTTCACGAAACAAAAATTACTCGGTTTGTAGGTTATGTCAACTGTCAGTGTCAGACTTGTGTCAACTGTCAGGGGTTAGCTGTCTTGCTAAAAAGAAAACTTTATGTCAAAAGTTTTAATTTATGGCGATGGCTGAAGCTGAACGCGGGCATTTTGAATACAAGCATTGTTAAACAAAACTTTTCTTCTAGAAGTAAAAAATTAAAAAAAAGAGAATAATTATTGTGACATGTTCACATACTGTGGAGACAGAATCTCGAATGTCAATCTTGTCACTAATCATAAAATCGTACATAGTATTTCCATAAAGATTATGGTTAAAAAGTTATAATCACGACATTATATTATTCATTATGTGGTTTTCGCTAAATTGAGGTGGAACTATGATCTAAAATCTAATATACAAATTATAGTCTAGTACAAATTATAATCTAGTACAAATTATATATTATATATTAAATAATCTAGTACAAATTATATAAATACCGTCTTCAAAAATTGCTCAAAATGGGATGCATTTGCTGTTCTCTTAGTTCATTTACTTCAATAGTTTTAGATGCACTTGAAAGGTAAAATAAAAAAAAAATCAATAAGCATCCGCCACAGCCCCAATCTATCTTTCTCATGAGATAATTCCAAGACAGTAATATGTAATAACTAGACAGTCCTTCTTCAGCCCTATACTATTAGAAAATATTATCTTGCATCTGCCTCTATTACATTGTAAATTTTATATTAATAAAACTATTAACGATTTCCAGAATATCATTATGTACAGTATGCGCGATGTTAACCTGCTGCCTCATGTTCACAATAATGATTGTCATGATTCTGGGTATTGGGATAGGTTTCCACTATTGTTCTGTGCAAAATTCTGTAGACGCCATGGGTAAGTTTATGCCAATATATTTTTAATTATTATTTTTCACTCTTCTGGATTCATTAACCTTTACATTATGTGGTCTTTACCATCTCTTTATGCCAAAAAAAAAACAACGGGTGGTGTTGCCATATTGATGATTTCTTTTTTTTATAGCCAAAGCCGCTGAGGCAGCTGGAGCTATGCGGCAGGGGGAACAAAGTCGTAGATCTGGTGGTTTACCCGCGGGAATGATGCGCTCCGTAGACAAAGCGGTGAAGAGAGGATTCGCCCATAGACTGCAGCGTAGAGACGTAGACACGCCTCCCAAATCCAACAACAAAACGGCCTTCATAGACCCTAGCCAGTTTAGAAAAACATTGTTCAATACATTCGCAAACATGACCTGATTTGATGGCTGACAATAAAATTTGTTTATATTTGATACTAATTTATTTATAAAGCACATGTATATAAAAATAGGTACAACATACGAGTAACAATAGTTCACACCACATAAAGTATGTAAAAATAACTATAAAAACTTTTTTGTGTTGGCAATATTAGTTTTTCCCTCATCCCATCACCCTCATAGGTGGTTCGGTACTGTTGAGTGGTCTTAAAAATGGTATTTCGGTTGTGGTTATGTTTTTAGACCTTCGGAACCTGCTGATGAGTCGTCTAGCCAGTTCTCTCTCGTGTGGGGACAGTTCTGGCTTGTGTGGCGGCCTAGAATCAGTAACATCTGATATTAGTCTGTCAAATATTTTTTGCATATTATATCATGGTGAGACTATGATAGTCCATCACCTTCAATAACAATCAGTACTCATCTAGATTTAAAAAATACTTTTAACTATCTAGTAAATTATATTTCATCTGACCTGCCTGAACATCTGTTCAGGCTTACAATGCCTGACAGGATTTTGAAGACATCAAAAATCCGTAAGATTGCTATTTTATTTTACCAGGCGTTTTAATTTTCATTCATGTCCTTTTTCAATGTCATTCCTTCTTACATTCTATCGAATACACGCAACATTGTATTACGGGCTTTCATTTTGCTCCCTAAAAGTAAAAAAAGCTCCAGTCCAGTCCTAAAACTGAACATTTGGTGGCCCATGAGGGGAACTACTTGGGAATTTAGATTAGGTATAGGAAATATCAGGGCACTTAACTTTGTCGAAGCACGCCGGAACAATGTGGTACTTTGGTTGCTTCCACTGCGGGGCTAAAATGGTCGCTTTGTTGAATCATGATATGAATCATAATATGATTCAATTCTTTAAAATCGCAAAATGCAACTCTGCTTGCAATTCATTTCTGTATTTTCGTACTGATTTGACATTTGTCAGTATGACAGTTTTGACAATTCATTTGCTGAATTGATTGAGAGGAATTGCTAAATGTGACCATTTAGGCCCCGCTGATTGTTCAATTTCCAATAATCCAATGCGTGTATTCGATAGAACGTAAGAAGGAATGACATTGAAAAAGGACACTACGAATAAAAGTTAAAACGCCTGGTAAAATAAAATAGCAATCTTGCGGATTTTTGATGTATTCAAAATCCTGTCAGGCATTGTAAGCCTGAACACTAGATGTTGCCTGTAACTCCGTTGTTCCAATGCTCGTTCGTCTTACATTTTACATTTTCCTAAACTAAAGTCATTTTCTGGGACTAAAAGTTCATACAAAGTTTGATCTGGAAATCAATACAGTGCTTTAAATGCGAAGAAGTCCCAGCTTTATATCAACAGGACACACATTCATTTGCATTTGTAATAATGGATTATTTTTAGGCCTTACCTTTCCGTTTCCAGAACAATTATGGGCGTCTCTGAAGTTTCCATATAAAGTTCCATTGGTCTTTTCGTTTGGTGAATCTCTGAAAAACGAAACAATTAATTGATTAGCTACAGTTCGACAAGGCTTTAAATAAATATGTCAATGGGCGCTGCTGGTATTAGAGAACTGTCAAAAATGACGTTTTTGTATGATAGAAGCGTTAGTTCCTTTTCTCGCCACGTTCAAACTCATGCCATCGCTGCTTTTTAATGGCGTGCGTAGCGCAAAATGAAACCTATAGCCTATGTCATACAGTGGCTTATTCTCTCGTTCTCGGTTGATGGCAGCGGTGGTCAACGCAATTACACAAGGCGCCATCTGGTGGCTTCGTGGTATCGAAAACGGTTAATATAGGCAAGACCGCGAAGCGACACAGCGCAGTGGAGCGACGCGACGCATCACGGCGAAATATTCTTTGCATGAAACCATATTATGAAGCAAGAAGCACTACGTTGCAGCGACGTGGCGTCACCAAACTTCAGTTGAAAGTATAGACCGACAGTATATAATATAAGTCTATGGCATACGTCTTGCAAATCTGTCAAATCCATACAAATTTAGAAATGCATCTACGCGTCGCGTTGCGGTCTGAATTGACCCTAAGCCGTGTTATTTATAGGTTTTGCAATGCGGACTCTGATAGACGGAATATTAATGGTTATAAAAAGTTCATACTTTATAATAAAAATACGAACAATCCATCAATCCGTGGGTTAGACCGTTAGGCGATCAAATTTTCGTCAATCTTTACCGGATTGATGGATCAGATTGATGAAAAGACCGTCTAACCGGCGACACTCCATTATAGTAACTAATTCGTTATTCGATGGATTAACTTACCGAGTATAGGCTGCGGTAGATGATCGTGCGAGCGGTTGACGGCGAGCATGCGGACGACAGGCGCCGCGTCGCCGCCCGCGCGCCGACCCGACACGGACGGCTCCGTTGTTGAACGTGATGACACTGGGGATAATGTAATAAAAATATGTCTAGTACATTGACACTGTTGATAAAGTTATAAGGGAATATACAGTATAAACAGATACTATATAATATACTATATATTATACTCCATCTGGCACATTATCAGCAAGTGGTGAAACAACTAAATGCGTCTAGTAAATGACGCCTGTAGTGGTTGGTGCGAATTTTATTCGATCATACGCATCGAGCGCGTAAACGCGAATTTATTTATGGGATCAAAGCAGTATCCGCGTTAGCCATGGCGCTGCTTTGATCCCATATAAATCATTTACGCGCTCGATGCGTATTATCGAATAAAACTCGCACTAACCCCTCAGCTCTGTTGTTCGCTTATCACGCTGGAACCGTCCGTTGTTTTCGGCATAAAAAGTATCTTATATCGAGTTGTAACTTGTAACAAAAATAAGTGATAATACATTAGGGTGTGTATGGGTCGCTCATATAGAGTTCGCTGTGAAAGTGCAGTACGAAAGAATAACTTTTTCACTTTTGTATGGGAAAATAATTCATGACGCTAGGAAGCTTGACCGTGCAAATCACAAAAAAAACATGACATATAATTTAATAATGTTACACTCTGTGTACAAATTTACTAAGTTCACAGAGTGTACAGTGTGTTTGTACACAGAGTGTACTACAAAGTTGTACACTATGTGTACAACTTACTTGCAAAAGACGCTAGTTCCTTCTGCGCATAGTGGTAGCCCACCGAGATGCCGTAGATCATCAGGATGATGATAATAGCCATTAGCAGCATCAGCACGAACGCGCAGCACGTCCAAGTCAATACTCTGAAATAAAGAAAAAAAATCGTGACATTTTGTTGGTATTTTTATGTCGATATATTTAAGATTTTTAGTAATATAATAATATGATACATATATGTATATTTAATACACATCCATGACCCCGAATCATTGAAAACTTTTTGCTCCGTCGGCGGGATTCGAACCCCCGGCTTGAGCGCTGATCACGCGTTCGACCACTGAGCCACAGAGGTCGTTAATATAAAATAATGGACATGCAAAACTGTGTCAATCTGGTCGTGTGCAAAATATCAAAATAATGTGTTAGGCCACGTACGACTTCATGATTGCTAGTTAGAAATGCTTGATTTTATCGCGCTCAGTTTTAGGAGCGCGTTTTCTAAGGGATATCGATTGCAAAACGCACTTTTAACAAGTGCTGGTTACTTAGAATCTTGAAGACAAAAGACAGGATAAAACTTACCGTTCGACGCAAAAGATCACTGAACAGAATATAGATTGTATTAATCCCATGATAATATTATATCTGCAAACAAACATTGGTTATAAAATATGTAGCACAACAATTTAAATAGATAAAATTATTCTTAAATATATCAAATCAAAGGTTTTATACCTACAAGATGTAAAATAAATCAATAAATTTTTAATTTACAGCTAGAATCCATGAAATAATAATCAAAAGATTTATTTTAAATAATTGATAAAAAAGAGGTAAACAAAGATTGATTGACAGTGTCAATTTTATGAAAGATGTAGATTGTAGATGCATAGAGCAAAATGAAAGAGTACTGATAGAAAGATGGTAAAGAACAGAATATAACAGAGTAAAAATACGTGTGGCACTCGCAATCGGAGACTGCCGCGGTAAAGCAATTTGCGTAGCATTTTTATTAATTTATTCAAATATAATTCGCATACGTCTACTCACACGCACACAAACACCGTGCCGAAGTCTGGCAACGGCGCGGCGCAGGTCTTAACAGGGATTTTAGTAGCGCTAGCGCCACTAAGAATATGGAACCTTTGCATAATTTTAAAACATTGCATCGACTACACTATTTAATAATATAAGTAATCTTAATTTTTAATACTTATTCTTGATTAAATAAAATACAATATTTAACAATGTAACATAATATTTATTAAACAACTTGTATAATAATAAGATGACAACTTACAACAGTCTAATGGTTACTCTCACAACCAACATGCGATTGCTATAAAATACAACTTTATTTAGTTAAAACACAGAAAAAAGTCCAATAAAAATCTCAAAAGTTAACTTTTATAAAATAATATCCTACAAAATATCATTATTCTCACCAAAATATGCCAACTACAAAATTTATAACATCCATCTATAGAATAAGAATTTAGTAACTTATAAGAGATATTCGTTTAAATTACGAATACAAAATTTACCTCAATTTACCTCAGTTGCACAACCAAAATCCTTCAAGCCCCATAAGAGCACCGGTGATCGCGACAACAATAGAATACAATTGCATTTTCAAGAATCCGCGATCGAAGGATTAAAGTACTTAATATACAATCATGAAAATATAACAAAGAGGATATAATTATTACGTAATACGTAGGAATATAAAATGATTTATTGCTGAAATTGTGATAAATATATTTTGTTATACTACTTATCATGCACACTATTTACGAAACTTAATAACCAATAAGGAATAATTTATTAATTTCAGTCGCTTCATAATTAATTAAATCTATAAAGCATAATTTACACAGAGCCAGTACTGGCTGCCAATAGGCAATAAGACTGGCAGCCAGTATTGGCTTGGTATATGCCACGTGTGAACAGTTTTTCAAGCCAGGCCAATATGTTCACACGCGGCATATGTCAAGCCAATACTGGCTGCCAGTCTTATTGGCAGCCAGTACTGGCTCTGTGTAAATTATACTTAATGGTGGTTACCACCGAAACGAGACAAAATATAGCGCGCCATTTTTATTTTAGCGATTTAAAATTGAACAAGAAATTATTTAATTTCATTTATTTCTAAAGTTAATTTAACACAAGTTATTAAATTAACTTTAGAAATAAAAAATGAGAAGCCATTTATAGAGTTATAGCTCGATGTATTACTTCTGAAGTGATGACAAATAAAGTTTTTTGTAAGTATGTCTAATTTATAAAATTGTGGGAAAGTCCTTAAAGGTAATATCTAAGAACAAATTCAGACGTAAATAAGGCAAGTGGTAACAAAGATTCTGTTATTTTAGTCTAGTTAATTTACAAAAATTATTTATATCAAAAAGAAAACTTATTTGTGATGACGCTAATACTATGATATAGGTACAACTATGTATTTCGGGCACATTTTAAGCACATACATTATACATTGATGATTTCTTGCATTTCTAACGTCATGTTCTTAACGTGTAATTCTTCATAAATTAAAAATTTTAATTTTTATTCATAAATTCTTTCTCTTTTGTGAATAGTTTCGCTTACATTATCTGCTTATGCTGAATGCCAATAGAAAAATAAATTGGAAACGTGAGTAGATGAAGTGGGTAACAAATAATTTGAAAAATAACGTTTTTGCAGAATTTTGGGATATGAAAAATGATAAAAAAAGTGGATTCTATATTGTATAGCCAGATGATTATCATAAGTTACAAGTTTTAATCAAAAATAAAGGAAAAAATGAGTAATTGATAGTAAGGCGTGAGTTATAATGTCCGTTATCAACTACATCCACTCACGTCCTCAATTATTTCAGCTGGAGATAAAAAAAGAAACTGCTATTAGCTTACCCAATAAAAAAAAAACATAATAACGTAACTTCAGCTGCCAAATTAAAAAAATATATATCCTATCTGGCGTGTGTGAGCTCCCACAGCTTGAGGTCAGCGAGCGCGACGTGTAGATGGTGCTGCAGGCGGGCGGCGAGCGCGGGTGCGGCGTGCGCGTGCGCTGCCCCGCCGCACCACGCTCGCACGCGGTGCGCCGCGCCGCTCAACGCGCCGAGACCGGTCACAAACAGGTCCATGCCCCTGTAGTTAATATTAAATGGAAATGAGTATTTAAAATTCAAAATATTATTGTTAACGTCACACACATTTTAAAACGTTCCGATCCATGTGCCATGCAAGCATGACCGATTGTGCCTCTCTGCTGCGCAACGCGTCACTCTATATATTCATAGTCAACACTAAAAAATAATAATAATAACTCTTTATTGCACACCAAAATACAGTACATAAACGAAAGATACAATAATATATAGGCGAACTTATTGCTACTAAGCAATCTCTACCAGTCAACCTTTTGTAGATACGATTGAAAATTGGAATGAGGTAAAAATCGTGTAGGTGCGCAAACTAAACTAATCCTAGTGCTTAAAGTATTACTAATACTAAAACTAAGACAAATTCTAAAACTATTATTACTTGTTACTAAAACCAGAACTATTTATGCTGGTAGTTAACTATTTGATGACAAAGCAGAGATGTGACAACTGACAGGAATAAGCTAGTGCATAATATTAAGGAAATGAGATTTAAGTTTATGTTAAAAATATTTATTGAACCGGTTTGTCGGATATCTAGAGGCAGAGTGATCCAAAGAGTAGCAGCACGAACAGCGAAAGATTTAGAATATAAGGAAGTAGAGTGCAGAGGGATCTCGAGAGTGAGATTGCTTGAAGAGCGTAATGTTAACTGGTGAGTATCATGCAAAAATTTAAAGCGGTTTTTAAGGTAGGACGGCGAGGATGGAACAAAAAGGACGTTGTACAAAAGGGAGAGGACGTGACAATCTCGACGGAAGTGAATAGGAAGCCAACGAAGCTTCCTCCGAAATTCTGTAACATGATCGTATTTCCGCAATCCATAAACAAATCTGTCTCTCAAGTTTGTCTAAAAGTTCTTCGGTAATGTCAATGAGACAGACATCTGCGTAATCCAATATTGGCATAAGCAATGTATGAACCAATGCAATTTTAGTTTTAGACGAAGAGATCCACTTGCACGGAATAGTTTGCTACTGACTGCGTTGATGTGCGGTTTCCAGGAGAGGTGGTTGTCAAAGATAACACCAAGGTTTTTGACTGTATCAACAAACGGGATTGGTAGGCCGTTGAATGTGAGAGATGGAAGTTCCTGGATCTTAACTTTTGATAGAAGCTTAGCGCTTCCAACAATGATGGCTTGACTTTTGTTGGGGTTAACACAAATACCGAAGGACTTGAACCACTGTTCTAAAAGGAGTAAATCATCGTTAATGCGTTTTATCGCCTCCTTTAGATGGTCAATATCGGAATCGGTATAGATCTGCATATCATCGGCATATAAATGGTAA
Organism: Polyommatus icarus; assembly: GCA_937595015.1. Taxonomy (NCBI): domain Eukaryota; kingdom Metazoa; phylum Arthropoda; class Insecta; order Lepidoptera; family Lycaenidae; genus Polyommatus; species Polyommatus icarus. The sequence continues at coordinate 4,949,660 of OW569333.1, read as the reverse complement.
AGAGACGACAAGCGATTACTAATAGTATTTATGAACAGAGCGAATAGCAACGGAGATAGTACGTCTCCTTGTGGAACCCCCGCTAAGAGGTCATGCCATACGGAGTAATGGTTATTACTACGAATACGCTGTCTTCGACCTCTAAGGTAGCCCTCAAACCATCTTAAGACGCTAGGAGCGGCGTTAATTTACTTTAATGAGGCAAGCAATAAGTCAAAGTCAACAGTTCCAAAGGCATTGGTGAAGTCTAAAAGTGCGAGTATAGTAAGGCAACTGCAAATAGATTAGGCGCTCAAATACTTTTGAAAGGAAAGGCAGGATGGATATGTGGCGAAAGTCGGAGATAAGGGTAGGGTTCGAATTTTTCGGAATGAGTATGATGTCCGCGTCTTTCCACGCAGTAGGAAAATTACCCGTACGGATGGAGTTGTTAAGGATCCAGGTGATGGGATGGGACAGAATATCGGAACTTGGGGAGATCATTTTTCGACTTATGCTGTCACAACCAGCAGCATCAGAGTCAATGGACATAATAGCTCGCTTGGTATATTCAACCGTGACTTCAGAGAATTCGAACAGAGGCACATTCAGAACAGGCGTGGAGGACAACAAAGAGAGAGTATGATTTTTTGTTACAACATCAACTACCAAAACGTAATAATAAGTACATTGCGCAAATCCCCTTTCTATTTTTACTGAGCAATCTTAAGTATATTCTAGAGAGAATTTAATGGGTTGTACTATCAGAGAAGTAGCGGACCTACGTAAATTGGTCGCGTTTTATCAAACCCAGCTAACAGATCACAAATTACATTGAATTGATATAATTCGACCAAATGAGGTTGGTCTGTCAACTGCCTATGATTCAATTTCTTCGATGGTACATGGCTTATATACGTATACTAGCGACCCGCCCCGGCGTCGCACGGGTATAAAATATATAGCCACTGAAAAAATGAGTAAAATCGATAGCCTATCACGATTCTTCATGCGGTCTACTTCTTATCTGTGCCAAATAACATAAAAATTGCTCCAGTAGTTCGTAAGATAAACCCTTTCAAATAATTTCCCCCGTTTTTCCACATTCTCCTATTAGTCTTAGCGTGATAAAATATAGCCTATAGCCTTCCTCAATAAATGGGCTATCTAACACTGAAAGAATTTTTCAAATCGGACCAGTAGTTTCTCAGATAAGCGCGTTCAAGTTAGCCCTTTCAAATAATTTTCCCCGTTTTTTCCACATTTTCCTCTATTTCTTCGCTTTTATTAATCTTAGCGTGATAAAATATAGCCTATAACCTTCCTCGATAAATGGGCTATCTAACACTGAAAGAATCATCAAAATCCGTTGCGTAATTTTAAAGATTAAAGGGAACAAAGGGACACGAGGGAAAAAAAAGCGACTTTGTTTTATAATAAGTATAGACGTGATAGAACTCTACAGTTATGTCACTGTCTATACTCACTCCATCCTCTGCACTCTCAAATCATCAAGCTGCGCGTACGGCTCCCATCTCGTCAAGCCCACGGTGAGCGCGAGATGGACCGCGTTATGTTCTATCGCCGCGGCAAGCCGGCCCCCACATGACACTCCCATCGCCCGCATTCGGTAGCTCTCGTAGCCTATCTGTAAAAAAAATTGTCTATGGATATTCGAGTTTTGGTCTCTGTGTTTTCATTGTCTATAGATATTTGTTTTTTTGTCTATCTATATGTTTTCATTGTCTATGGATATTCTAATTTTAAATTTCGTACTGCAAATACTTTTTGCTTAACGATAAAAAAATAAAATAAACGGGTATTCAATTTAGTTTAGCTGGAAAATTCTAAATTGTTTATATAGTAAATGTTAAGAATCTGTGTAAAATGTTTAGGCAGCATCACTAAAAATACTAGTACACATACATAGTGGGCATTGGTCTCTCACTGCTACACTGGTATAAAAAGTTTGTTGTTCTAAGATTCCGAAAAATACACTGCAGCTAGCTAGCATGGTGTGCCCTGTTATAGTCATCTGTGTAGACTTTTTTTTAAAGACCCTATGCTGTCGCACTGCTGGCAAAGGCCTCCCCCACAGTCTTCCAGTTCTCTCGATCCAACACAGCCGTGGGCCAACCTGGCTCGTATTTGTCTAGCTCATCGCGCCATCTTTTTCGAGGCCGGCCACGGCGGCGTCGTCCATCCTCTGGTACCCATTCCGTTTTGATCTTTGCCCAGCGGTCAGGATGCATACGGCTTGTATGGCCCGCCCAGTCCCATTTTAGCTTGGCAGCTTTTATGCCGACGTCCACAGTACCAGTTTTGGAGCGCAGTGTGCTATTTCTTATTCGGTGCGCTAGTCTGACCCCTAAAATACTGCGCTCCATCGCTCTTTGGCAAACCCCGAGCTTGGACCGTTGCGACTCGGTCAATGACCAGGTCTGAGCGCCGTAAGTTAGGTCGGGCAAAATACACATGTCGACGAGTCTGCGTTTCAGGGAGATTGGTAAATCTCCCTTCATCAGCGTCTTCATGGACCAGTAGCTCTTCCAGGTGTTTTCAATTATTACTAGCTGTCCCGGCAAACGTTTCTTTGCCATATTAAGTATATTATAAAGTATTTTTTTTAATTTGATCGCAGCGCTAACTGTCGGGACAGACTAAAATTAAAATTAGAATTCGAATATTATTTAAAATTTGACACTGCGATGGTAGCGCCGTCTGTCGGATCCAATGTAAAACATTCCAAAATCAACAACTACTAATAAATTAAAAAATAATTAAAAAAAACATTGTCCAGCGGACAAAATTGAGAATCTAAACCATTCCCAGATCCCCTTGAACACACACAAAAAATTTCATCAAAATCGGTCCAGTCGTTTGAGAGAAGTTCAGTGACATATACACTCACAAAAGAATTATATATATTAAGATTACCCCTTTACTATAGATTTAGTAGGCCTTAATTCCTACTTAATCTGGGTAAAAACTTAAAGCTCATAATAAAAAGGGGTAAAAACTTAAAGTTCAGTGACATACACACTCACAGAAGAATTATATATATTAAGATTACCCCTTTACTATAGATTTAGTAGGCCTTAATTCCTACTAAATCTGGGTAAAAACTTAAAGCTCATAATATGATCTCTGTCGTTCTTGTTTCTTAAATATTATCTCTGCAAGGGGCCTCGGCGTCTCAAATCGACAACATTCTCGTACTCGTATTATTATATTTTATTAACTAGCTGACCCGGCCAACATTGTTTTGCCATATAAATAATTTCTAGTAACAATATAAAAAGTATATAAAAACCTATCCGCAGGCCTAAGGAATGTACTATCAGAGAAGTTGATTCCTAGGCAGATGCAAAGACTTCTATTTACACTGAGGTAGACAGGCCATACGCACCAAATGTTCCGCCGTTCCAATAGAGCTAATTAGTAATTCACACTGTTGCAGTCAGTGTTACCACCCGCGGGTGGTACTATAAGTACCACCCGCGGGCAAATCATAAAGGACTCACAAGCGAGTACTATACTGATCATAGAGGAATTTAATACAATATGATACTGATTTAACCGCTGTTACAAAATCGTTATAAATCTTATAAAAATGAACAATTAAAAAAGCCAATGAAATATGTACCTATTTTATTTGAATAAGGTATTTAAATACAAATAGTAGATAAAAACTATACAAACATAGCAAATAAACCAATTTTATACAAAGAAACACACAAAATACACAGAAATAAACACAAGTTACTATGTTTAAATTGTAAAAGTTTCCTACAATATCATAATCCAATATAGAACTACTATAAAATATAGGTTGTTTTACTGAAATTTGATATAAAGTATAAAAAGGTTTGCTATTCATAGCAATAGTAATTTAAAAAAAATATTTTGTTTTCTAAAAGGCGAAAACCTTGATTTCTTAAGAAAAGGTACGCGTTATGCGATAGAAAGAGAGCGGAGATGTAGGCAAATATAATTGTAGGCACCTAGCACGGCGCGGTCGGAATTTGAACTTTATAGTATCGTAGCATGAGTCGTTAATTCAAGACGTGAGTGGATGAATGAGGTAAGTAACATAAAAAAACTTCCCGTTTTCTCGCTTAAATGGAGGCTTTAGGGCCGGAAAAATTATTTGAAATAGAAAAACTATGGATTATATGTGTAGCCAGATATAAAAGCTAGGTTATGGAGTAGATAAGTTACAAGTTTTATTAAAATAATTAGGGAAAAAATGAGTTATTTTCCGTATGTTACTGTAGCGTCCTTGATTGACTACTACTCCTTTTACTTGATAAATGAAACGATAGTCTTGATATATCGTTACTTGATTTATTGCTTGATACTTGATGATCAAATGACCCGGGTGTGCGAGCACGCGCGATCGCCTTGATTGATCGATGCGAACTGAACTTTATACAATAATTAAATAAATACGCGAGCGCGTCCAAAACGCTGACTCTAAAAACCCTAAAGCCGGCTGTACACTCTCGCCGAGACACAGCGAGGCGGCCCGAGCGCGAGAGTGTACATGGGTGCGCTCGCCTCGTCTCGCCTGTCTCGGACCCTCTCGGTCCGTTGTCGGTATTTTGCGCCCGAGACAAAGGGTCTCGCGAGGAAAACGAGCGCACTACTGTACACTCTCGCGTCTTTCAGTACTAGTTCCGCCGTTGGACAGTGTAGAACAGAAAAATAACAATAATAAACGACATTATCAGTCATTATCTGTGAGAAATAAGATTAATTATGATAATAAATCTTTGGATTACAATGATATCTTTCGATGCATGGTGAATGGTGAATGGTCGTTTTCGTCCATCTTGTCTGAGTTCTTAACTGCGATTGAACTAAGCGAGAATGTACATGATCGCACTCGGGCAAGGGGCTCTCGCACGAGACTCTCGCCCGAGAGCTCTCGGCGAGAGTGTACAGCGGTCATAAAATGCTTGATGTACGATATGGATCGTACAGTTACGAAATGTTACTTGTTCGATTCATCCACTCACGTCTTCGAAACTAACGAAACCCGTTTAAAGAATTATTCTTTAAATGGGTTTCGTTAGTGGGAATTCTGTTGGTACAACTAATATAATATATACTGTGCTGGCGAGCTGTACGCGACGGTCGTATGCGAGTGTGTACAGTTAGCAAGGAAATTTTTAAAACAAGGGAGTGCCTGCGCTGCCGGCGCCGGCTCCCAAAAATATCAGTAATGGAAACCGGCGGTAAGTATACTGCCGGCAGCCGGGATATAAAACAACGGCTGCCGGCGCCGGCGCTCAAAATGAGAGCCGGTGAAAATGCGTAAAACGCTAGATTCCAGTGCCGGTTAACAAATTTTAAAAAGAGGTACTAAATAAGTTCTAAATAGGTACCTATAGTTCCTATAACAGGTAGTGGTTTTTTGGCAATATTGGCTAATAGCTCTATATGGCGCTCGTTTGCGCGGTGCAGCCGTTCGACCGCGCGGTGCAGCGACCAAACCGCTCGTCCGCGCGGTGCAGCGACGAAACCGCTCGTCCGCGCGTTCGCGGACTAACATTGTGACACGAGAATTTTATATATAAGATTAAATACCTGTAAGTCCTTAATCTTGAGTGTGACATGGAAGCTGGTCTTCATGGGGTCTGGGCGGGTGACGCTGACGTCGTTGATCCGGTTGATGGTGGCCAGGTTCTTCACCCAGCCCGCCTCCGTCTCGAACTTGCCCACAAACGATATGGAGCCTATCTGAAACGTAATATTGTGGATACATTTGTACTCAATTCTTTTTATTATTCAACATCAATACAACATGAATGTGTAGACGATAACCCGAGCCGCGGGTTTTACTTCGAGACGTAATTGCTCGATCGAACAAAACCGTGTGAGAGTACTTAGCATACGGTACAAATGCACCAACCCTCTTTATTTATACAATATACATTTAAAAAATCAAACCTTGTGCATAAACGTTGCATGTATTGGCGGCAATTCTAATACTTCTTGACAGGTCTGTAACAGCGTTCTGCGCATGTTTATAAGAATCATGTCGACCACTCTGTTTCCATTTAGCGCCAAATTATCCACCATTGTACTGAAAAATTAAAATGTAACGCTTCAATAAATATCGGTTAGAGCTATTGACCTGATGGCATTGTTGAAAAACTGAGCGCAGTTACTCCATTACAAAAAGTGTATCATTGTCTATTGTTTTTTGTTTGTTCTTATTTTGAATGTTTGAATTTAAATTCTATGGAAACTTTTTGTTGGTGTTAGTAAGTAATTCTTATTTCTAAACATATAGCAAACATTTTTTCTAAAATCCTTGTTATGTTAAAAAACTTGTATCAAAGAACATTCTACAGATGTATGTACCATCAAAGAAATTTGTTCATTGGCTGTTAGCAGTTGGCGGATTTACGTAATTTGGTACGCATTAAGTCAAACTCAACCCATTTAATAACAGAAACTGAATTTACATTACCCGACCTAATAAAACAGGTCTTCCATATTTTGCCTATGGATCAATTTCTTTGGTGGTATGTACATCTGTAGAATATTGTAAAAGTTGAAGATATATTCAACCTGTCTGTTTCAACACTTCCTGATAAAGCGCCAGATAGGCTATCCACAACTTATTTGACAGATTCTCCATACTTTATCTGTCAAGTTAAGTTGTGGATAGACTATCCGGCACTTATCAGGAAGTGGTGAAACAGGCCCTTAAACTTGTTAATGCAATGAAATCTATTAACTGTAGGAGAGTACAGAATATTTCTTGCTTACGAGTACCTGTAAGCCTCAAGCATACTGGGGTTACAGCACATCACATCTGACACACTGGTGGCTTGTTTGAGGACCTGCCCCAAATACATTTCTAGCTTCTGTCGCAGCAATGAAAATAGTGGTAATGATATAGCAGCGGTAAGCGGGAGATCATCTGAAAAAACCAAATGCATACTCATTAAAATTCAACCAATGAATCATTACAATATTATGGCTCTTGATATTAATTATTAGCGTAACGACTGATTCAATTTTAACTACCAACTGAAAGTATGAAATGGATACCTCCGTTTTAATTTTGCAAATCATTTTTTTAACTTAGGAATTGTTCAAGCAAGAATACAATATTATTATGAAAATACACTTAGGACCATTTCAACCTTTTGCATAGATCAGGAGTACAGTTTACGTTCGGTAAAATATAATATTATTTCTTTTGGTTTACAAACAAACAACAAACAAATATACTTTATTGTGCACATAATCATATCATTACAAAATACACAGGTACAAAGAAAATAAACTGCACACAAAGGCGGCCTTATTACTTTAAAGCAATATCTTCCAGGCAACCTTTACACGTCTTTGAGATAAAGAATTTAGGAAAATGGAGATGTGCAAAAGTATATTACATTTTTGACAACAATGAACTAAAATATATTACAATAATATATAATAAATATTAAATATAGTATAGCACATACATATTACTTAATATACAATAAGTACAAAAAAAATATATATATACAATTATAATACATTTACATATTTAACAAGAAAGGTAATTTTGATATTTAAGCTATGGTTAAACTTAGCCTAGATCTGTGTCACATTATAATTACCACCCACATAAAATAATTCTGTAAATGTACTGTCAGGGAAGCTGAAATTCCTAGGCAGATGGGGGACCTACGTAGTTTGGTCGCGTTACGTCACCCACCAACCCAGCTGACAGATCACAATTAACATTGAATTGACATGAGCCGACCAAATGACGTTGGTCCGCGCGTCAACTGGCTAGGAATCAATTTCCTCGATGCTACATACCAATGTGTTTCGCCAACTGTTCAGTCGTGGTGAATTCATAGCCTCCACCTCTCTGTGGTGACGGCCATGATAGCTGCACACAAAACAATATATTTTTGTTAATGTTGACTTTTTGTTAAAAACAAATAAATGTATTGAAAATTTAATTTCTACCCACGAATAATAAAAACTAAGGAAACATAACTCCCATACTATTACCATTTTAATTGGTTCCTTTCGAACTGTCATGTAACGTCAGCCTTAATACCGTTCAAGGCCACCTAAATATTGCAAATGTATTGAAATGTGTCCCTAAGGTACACTTTTTTGACGAGTATTGTGGAGCATGTTTTTTTGACGGAGTTACTTTTCCTTAGTTTTTATTGTTCGTAGATTTCTACCATATTATTTGCAATCACAATTAAGGAGATTTAGCCTGATGCATGTTCAATATATGTATGACAAAGAGGACCTATAACAGGCAAAATCAGAGTCCTGTTTAGAAAATGTTATGTTTTGGTAAAAGATTTCAAAACTTACCAACTAAACTAAACACCATTTCACAGTAATAATGTACATTTTTCACGCACCTATTAAACTTTATTAATTTGTTTTATTTCAATTTTAATGTTTTACACGACGCGACGTCGTGGAATAAGTGCATGAAAAGTGTATAGGTATTATAACTGTGGAGCATGAATTTCCACCAAGAAGTTACAGAACATAAAATATCATATAACACCATTTAACAGGCCTTACCTTGACTAGTACTTCATCATGAGTAAAATCAATTCCAGGGTTGATGAAGGAGTAGGCATCTTCCTCTATCACAAGACCAACATTCACTTCAGCCACTAGGTTAGACAGGGAAATGCTGTAAAATAATATTTTAGTTTATGAATAATGTGTATTTTACTGATCAATTTTTTTAAGCATTATCTTGACATTCACATATTATATATACACAGTAGGTATATTGGGAATTTTTATAGCTGGTAATACTATTAATTTATCCTAACATGGGCGCCGACTTGGCAGGGGGTGCCAAGTGGTGCACTTGCACCCCTTCGTAATCTTGGGATCAACAGGAATTATTGAAAATATAAAAAGCTCTGTAACCTTATTAGCATGCCGCGGTACAAACGACAATAAATGTATTCTGTTGACAAAGAAAAGAAAGAAAACTAAAATCTGCACCCCTTGGAAATTATTTCTGCCGGCGCCTATGTATCCTAATCCTATCAAAAAATATCCTTTTTACTTACCACATTTCCTTTATCATGGCAAGACCTAGGTTTTATAAAATTATGAGTGACTTTGTTAATACACAGATTTATGTCAAAATGTTGCCAATTACAGCTTTTAATATTTTTTATTTTTTTTAAAAGTTTAATTAATACTTAAAGAGCATCCGTGGCCTAGTAGGTAGACCTTTGGTCTGCACCCAAGAGGATGCAGGTTCGATTTGGATGTAGGCGAGTACAAGTAAGACATTTTTCAGATCTCAAGTACATCATATGGACGCTCGTTCGGTGAAGGAAAACATTGTGAAGAAACCTGCACATGGTTTTAGTCCCAGATGTATTGACCTGTCCTCTGGACAAGGCTGATTATGTTACAAGAAAGCCGTATGCGCTTGGGCAACCATACGGGCATTTAAATTCTTGTCTCAGGCTGCAGCATTTGAACAGAGGTTACTTTACTCAAAATACAGTATAGTTACTTAGCTCAAAATATTGAATACAATGGCTTTGTTTTTTAATTAATACTTACACAACATGTCCCTCCGCCATAACTGGTATGAGGTTGTAGAGGTTTTCATTAAATGCACTATAAAGCCCCTTCACACTCACTTCTCCAAGTGAACATCGTAAACTCAGCTTCATAGACTTGAGATCCAATGACAGGGCTTGTACGTGGAATGTCGGAGTCTTAACAAGTTCCAGTCTTGATAAGTTACTAAAAACATAATATCATCAAAGCAAATCAAATCATTTATTTCGGGCATCAGAGGCCCATATATAACAAATACCTTAAAATCTAACATACATATTATAATTATATAATAAATACCTTAAAACTAAGATACATATTTTATACTTAAAAAACTAACACTGTCACTTTTTGCCGGCGACGTGACTCGCTACGTTCCGGAGTCTCCCCCGGAACCTCCGATAGACTACATCCATCGGCCAGAACTCTGGCGCCTCGAAGGTCGACAGAAGATTCGTCGGTACTCTCACCACAGAGGAGCTAAAGTTAACCTTGTGGCGAGACTGCAGACACTCGACCCTCAGGTGCAGTGTCGTCTTCTTCTGGATGTAGTCCACGACGTCCTCGACCTCCATGGACCAGTGCAGGTGGGATATGTACAGGGGCGTCGCGGGGACCTCGCTCCGCAGACGCAGCTCAAGTACATATGGTGCGGTGCCGCGATGGTTGCGGGCGGCGGGCTTCTTCCTCCTCTCCACACCAGTATGAAGCCCTCCTCAACGCACCTCCTGCTCTCGTCCTTGCCAGGCCGAGAAGACTCCACCTTGCGGCTCTTCGTAGCCTTGGGGCTCTCATTCCCCCCTTTAGTTTTCGCCCGCGGGGGAGGTGCGGGGCGACCAGCAACAGTCGCGTAGTTTTGCTGAGTCGCCTCTGGACTCGGCATCGGCGCAACCGGGAGGGGAGCGCGGGCGGGAGCGGCGGCGGCGGTGTTCGTTGACCCGTCCGCGTCCGATAATGCTGACGCCGGGCTAAACGTGGCCGCCTGCGCGCCTCGACGAGTGTTGACGTATGCGGCATCAGGTGACCTACATATTGAATTACCGCTTTTTAATTGCGATAATTCGATACGTAAGTCACTGATCGTTGACTCTGATGCCTGCAATCTACCCTGAACACCGGCCAGCTCCTCCTTCAGGATCCTGATGTCCTTCAGTAGGCTGACGACGTCGACGTGGTCCAGCGTGACGGGCGGCAGCTTGTGCAGCTCCTTTGCCACAGAAGCCGACACCTCATCAGGATCCGTCTGCTTCAGCAGGGAGATGATGTCCTGCACGCTTCTTTCTGTTCCGTCTCTTCGCCGCGACGGCATATAATATGATTGGTAAAACAATAGAGTATACTATATACATATATATAACGCCTGTGTTAGTTTGTTTTTGTTTATTTACTATTTTTGAGAATTATTTTAACGCTTTCGTTCCCAAGAAGTCGCATGCGACCGCCAGAACAAAAGATTTCCAAGAATCCGTGATTAAGGTGTTAACATGGAGACTTGCAACCTGATGATTCTAGCATAATGTATATATTATTAGGCATGGAGTCACTCAATATTTTTTCTAAACTCTGAAAGAATAGATTAAACTCAAGCTCAACTCCTATTTTATTATCTTCTTTAATGTTTATTATGACTCTTATCAACATATTTACCAAGATTCTGTGCATTTTATCTTTAATACGATTTGGCTGAAAATACTTACACTTCTGTGTTTTTAGCAAAATATGAGGTGTCTTCCAATGTGTCTGATTTTGCAGTTTCACCATTTTTTGTTTGTTGTAACGCAACGTTGGTGAAGCTCTAGAAAAATTGTAATTAGATTATTAAACTTGTTTTTTAAATAATAATATTAATAATGCTAAAGTGTTATGGATAGTTACTCTTTTAATAACATCTTGCAAATTCGGCTGTACTTTAGTTAATAGATCATCTAGCTCTTGTTCAATATTTACAGTTTCTTCCTCCATAGTGCACACACATTACTTGCTTAAATTTTATGAATTTTTATAGCAAAATCACCGAAAATTTTCTAACATATTGCCCGAAACAACAACACCAACGATTCCAACGAAATCTTTTTTGACAATGACAGTAAACAGGTGGCCCGTGGCCAAATGACAGCTTGTGACAGTGATTGACAGTTTTCTTAAAGTCACATATACCATCAAAGCAAAAGCCTTCAAAACTTATTCCTAATAGAGTTGCAAATTATTTTGTCATCTGTATATTATTGGTAATATTCCCAAAAAGGAAAATCGAATGAAAGTAGTAAATTGTTAGTTTTAAATTTTTTTAACGGATTTAATAAGTTCAATTTGTTCTTTGATTCTTTTTTTAGCCGTTCATTCGATTTAAATTTTTTGGGGTGTAGTAATTTTCACCTCAAATACTTCATTTATAAGCTAACTTATTGTAGCATATTGTGAAACGGTATAAAAAAATCAACAAAGAATACAGAGACCATATTATTACGGACCCTATAAATGATCCCTTTCTTTACATTTTATCAGCTTTCATGTTTCAACATAGTCTGTTGTATACAAGGCTCGAAACAAAAGGACAACTGACCACAGTCTACAACCACTGCGAACCGGTGACCCTGTTTGCGGCTAACCTATGGGGTTCTCGGCTCTTAGGTACTAATGTTTCTATGCGTTAAGCTTGGTTGCAGGCAGATAAATCAACAAGGGATTATGTCGTACAGTGGAGAATGTTGTTATTATTTAGGTGCTTTAAAACTTATTACTTTGTATATAGAGTCTATCACATGATTTTTTTTTATGAAAAAAGGGGGGCAAACGAGCATACGGGTCACCTGATGGAAAGCAACTACCGTCACCCATGGACACTTGCAGTATCAGAAGAGCTGCAAGTACGTTGCCGGCCTTTTAAGAGGGAATAGGGTAATAGGGTAGGGGATTGGGCCTCCGGTAAACTCACTCACTCGGCGAACTCGGCGGCAAGCGCTGTTTCACGCCAGTTTTCTGTGAGAACGTGGTATTTCTCCGGTCGAGCTGGCCCATTCGTGCTGAAGCATCGCTCTCCCACGTATAAATTGAATGATTGGTTAGTGTATTAATAGTTAAAATAATAATTTAATAAGGTGGCATGTTATAGGGTGGTATGCCTTCCTTGGACGATTGTAAAAAAAATTTACAACTGGCAAATTAATTTTGCCCGCCTTTTTCTCAAAGTAAGACCTAACACTGCACAGCGAAATCTCAGCAATCCAAATAAAATAGTCAGGGAGGCAATATCGTATTGTTAAATTCGTGGGCCAGCAGCGGATATCTCTAGTGCGCGTATCCGACTCGGGACAAATAAGCTGAACCAGCTTCCGTCATTTGAGTCGAGTAATTTCCTACTTCCGCATCCGAACCCGACTTGAATCGGATAAGTTTTATTCTTTTCGATATACGGTTTTGTTTTATTGCAACCCTACAGATTATTAAGGATAATAAGGCCCGAGAGGATGAGCCTTTGTCGAGATGTGATGAAATACATTAACTAGGTATAGTTCCGTGACACCTACCCAACAACCGCAAGTAGCTACATATATAAAAAATCAGCCAAGTCCGAGTCGGACTCGGGCACGAAGGGTTCCGTACCGTTAGATATCTATAGCAAAAATTTCGTTTTTTTGTATGGGAAATTTTAAATTTCCCATACTATATCCCATAATTTTAAATTTTTATTTTACTTAAATATTATGAGTAATTATAAGTACTTACACATAAATTAAAGGCCTTTGCGAAAAAAAGTGCCTACCTGTTGCCATTCTTGATATCGAGCAAAAAAGGCCAAAAAATCACGTTTGTTGTAAAAACAAAATAATTTTAATATTTAAGAGGGGCCTCTTAAATATTAATATTATTAATTTGTTTTTAGTATTCTATATATCTGTGAAACTTTCAGAAGTCTAACTATAGACAGACGGACAGACAGACATTACAATACAGTAGCGTAGCAAGCAAGTGAGCCCCGTATCAAGGTAGTATAATTATTATTAGGTATAGGGCCCCATCCAAGAAAACATTTTTTGCACACCAGGTACATTACTGTTTACCGTGGCCGTCATTCATATGGCTTCACAGAACAGGCCCTCTATCTGTCAGTTAACTGGTGGATAGCCTATCTGGAACTTATCAGGGAGTGATGAAACAGGCCCTAAGATTTACAAGTTGCAATATCATGCTTCAAACACAAATTCACTACCTAATGGCGCTGAGAGTAAATTCTGAATTGTAATTGAATCTGTTTCCTCTGCCAATAAATTGTTCAATAAGTGATTTATCTCCCGCCAGCATCCTGACAGCCAGCGAGTTGGACCCACGAAATATTAGACCCATTGGAAAGGGTTGAGCATCATTATGATCCTCCATGATCATGATGGATGGCCATGATTGCATACTAGTCCATACTAATATTATAAAATGCGAAAGTGTGTCTGTCTGTCTGTTACCTCTTCACGCCCAAACCGCTGAACCGATTTTGTTGAAATTTGGCATGGAGATGCTTTGAGTCCCGGGAGAGGACGTAGTATACTTTTTATCCCGAAAAAATGTACGGTTCCTTCGCGATAAACTAGTTTTGGCGCAACGAAGTTGCGGGTGCATCTAGTCGACCATGTTAGGTCTTTACATTATTGTGATCGCTTGTATTGATTTATCATGGGCCATGAGAGAGGTCACATTTTGTTCGAGTTTTAAGCTCTTAAGTTTTAAGCTAGCCCAGCCAGACTTTGCCTGCCTCAAAAGAAAAAAGATCAGCGCAAACATTAATTCTCGGATTTTCACATAGGTAAGCGCTTAGATTTTCAAATGTAACAGCTAGAGATTTTGATCAAGATAATTAATTATTGATAAAAAATAAGAACAACCAAATATCGCTTAGTGTTAGCCGACTAATACTTAAGGAAGTCGGGTTATATAAATCACATGAACCCGTGACATTGGCCGATCGTCAAGTCAGAAACTTAGCGCGGTTATTTTTTTTCAGATCAATTTTATCTCCTTGTTATTACTTTTTATGATATTAGATTTACTTTAGCGCCCCTGGTTCGTTTTATCTAAGCACATCAAATCACTTTAAAATACCTACTTTTAGAACTGCGTGGGTTACATGCGAAAATCCCCCTTTCATTCTAAGCTCATATTATTATTATACAATTTTATTCAGGTCATACACATGGTACAATATGTTAACACACGCATACAATATTATGTTAACTAAATACATTTTTATGCGTTTTTTGCGTATAATGTGGGCTCTACACTCGCGGCGCGAATTGCGGCCGCGATTCGCGCCGTGAACACTATTTGAACAAATACGAAGCCGCGAAGCGCCCGCGAAACCCTCCACACTCGCGGTTCGCGGCCTTCGCGAGCTTTCGCGCCGCGAGTGTAGAGCCGGCATAAAATGTATGTAGTTGTAAACGGGCCTAATAGAAACACGCGTTGAGCGTTTGTCATCTGAAGTCATGAACATACCCTTTGACTTGGAAACGCGCGTCGATTGCCGCTCCCGCCCCGCTGCCCGCTGATTTTAAAACTGAAACCTTACACATTGCGTGCAAGTCAAACAAAAAAATCTATAAGGCATGGGCAAAATGCCAATAAATTGAGGGTTACCCGTAATATATCACATCGGCGCTGAGTCGGCGAGTGCATAATGACGTCATTCGTACGCCACCGCCGGCACCGACGGCTGTACAATAGCTTCATTATACCTAACAGCTTGCTTGCCATTGTGCTCGTCTGCCGGCTAAATTGAAATAGAATGCCACAAGTCGGTGTTTTGTCGTCAAGGAATCGTTTTGTAAATTAAATATCAAGTAATTTCGATGAATAACTAAAAATGACTGAATCACTTGAACGCAAAATTATAATGTGTTACACTTAGGGCTGGTTTACACGTATTAAGTAGATAAGTAGTTAACTAAATTGTAACTTAATTTTAAGTTACCTATTGCATGTAAACACACAATTTAGTAGTAAGTAGCAAGTTAAAATTTAGTTAAGTACTAAACAAGGAAATTTGAATTTTGACTATTTTCTGTTAAGTTGGCAGGCGGGGCTTGTCACTTGACACATTTCGGGCAGGCACTTAAAAATTAAGTTAAAATTTAGTTACTACTTATCTACTTAATACGTGTAAACCAGCCATTACAGTATGATAGTACAGGGGCCTGAGTCAAGACGAATTCGTAATCGCTTCGTTATAGAATCGCCGATCAAAATGTATGGAATTGACATAAGACAAGTCGAACGTCAACGTCATATTAATAAACGCTTATGTCAATTCCATACATTTTCATCGGCGATTCTATAACGAAGCGATTACGAATTCGTCTTGACTCAGGCGCCTGTTACACTATTAGAGTAGTGTATGTATTATGTACTATCAGATAAATTAATTCTAGGGATCTATCAGATAGAGAGCGGTCACGAGCGGTCAGTTTTGCATTCTTTGTATTATATTACGTTATACAGGGTGCAATTAAACCTTCCTGCCAAATTTTGATATATTGATCCTTGTTAAAAATATAAATACACGTATTTTTTCTTTTATAATCACTCAGTACTAAAATGTTGAGAAATAGCTTCCGTAAGTTATCCTAAAAAACACTAAATTATTGGACACGACGCGTCGCCCGCGCGTGATGTGACCCCGCGCGCGCGCTTCCCCCTGCGTTACCCCCGATCACGCCCCCGCGCCGCGAGTGACCCTTCTGCAACGATTTTAAATAGGATAAAATATGTCAATAAAAAAAATATAACACCCAATTTTTAGTTAAATGGTCTCTACTAATGATACCTAAGCCCTGGAAAAAATTTGGCAGGAAGGTTTAATTGCACCCTGTATAGAGATATAAATCACACAGGGGGCGTTCTGACCGCGTCATAATTGCTCCTGTGTGACTGACCGCTCGAAAGCAGAAGGCTTGAACGCGTGACCGCTCTCTGTCTGATAGGTCCCTTAGAGTCGGTTGCACGAACTAACTATAACTTTAACTTTTACTCCAATGCAAAATGTCAAATCTCTGGTTAAAGTTAAATATGGCGTCCAAACACCCCATATGCTCATACGACATCTGTAAATTTTTCCGGTTAAAGTTAAGGTTAAAGCTAAGGACGCCATATTTAACTTTAACCTTAACTTTAACTTTAACCACGCCTCTGGTGCAACGCAGCCCTAGATTGGCTGGACTTACATAATAGGCTACTTGACCTACTTTTTTCTTCATACTAATCGCTTCTTAATCATTCAATTTCACAAAAAAAAAAAAAATTAAATTTTACACAGTAGAAACCCATAAAAATGTTTATTGAAAAATATGCCGAAAACACTGTCCGCCATAGTGTGACGTCATACGCTTTGTATTTTAAACTCTCTTTATTGAACATTTTTTATGTGCTAAATGTACGAGTCTAAAAGTGCCCAAAAATTATAAAAGAATTATATAAGAAATTACAAATCATTTGTAATGTTGAAAACTTCTGGAGAAAAGTTTTGGCCATATAATTTCCCGTCTACAATAAATGGAGATAATATATAAAACTGATGTTTTAAGTGAATTATTCAAGAAAATATATTTTACAAATCTTTCTAGGCTTATTCTTATTATTTATGTACAAATAAACTTACATATAACGAGCGCGATAAATAAAAGATATTAAATTACTTTGAGGATGACGTCACATCCAAATCGGAAGTACCGCAAAAGCGTTTTCGTCAGTACAAATCCTAGTTTCATAGAATCAATCATATTTTCAAATCGACTTTATTTATCAATCATAAGCTTTTATTTGATGATAAGGATGAAATACAGTTTCCTAGGCCAAGTTCTACTAGAAATATGCATTTGTTTAATGAAATTGAATATAGGTCAAGTAGTCTATTTGGTCGGATTGTGTAAAGCCCAGCTTAGCTGGTTTACTTGAGTTTTTCATATTCATTTTTCAATTCAGAAATACCTTTTCACAGACCTTTTCTTTTATTTAAAGATAATGTTGTTAATAATAATAATAATAATAATAATTATATCTATATCTATAATAATATCTACTTGCAAAGTAAACATTATAACAGCTATTTTTGTACTACTCTTCTTTGCAAGCTATTATAGTCATATTATTTAGGTAGATCTTAAAAGTCTTACCTAATGCCAACTTGATGACCCTAGACTCCTATACAGGAGTCTTTTATATAATTATAAAAAAAATGTTCTTAGTAACACAGCTCAATTATCTTTAAGTATACTACAAATAAAATGCAGCTTTTAATTTACTCGGTCTTAAATTCTTCTAGTTCCGTATGTTTCTGATTAGATCGTAAAAATACTTTTACGTCTCCGTATTACATTGTTTTACCGCCCGTGTGCTCGACAGCCGACAGGTTTACGATATTAGTAACAAATATCTCTATTTCAATATTTCATATTGCAGAACATATGTTTTAGTTTTCATTACCGTCAAGTGTAGCCATATCGTCAATCACACCATAATAATATGTAAACGCTCTGCCGCACTCAAAGACGAACATTTACTTTACTGTATTAAGTGAAGATTTTGACATATTAAGCCTTATACATTATCTGCCAAACTCTTCATTAAAATGTAACTAGCTTAATTATTAACCTATCAAGCTCCACAAGAGCACCGGTGATCGCGACGACAATAGAATAACAATAGATTTCCAAGAATCCGCAATCGAAGGATTAATATTAAATGTCTCTGTCCTCTGAGTATGGCCGTCACTCATCAGTCATCAGTCATGCTTCGTTGCATCTCGATTTGATGGTACCTTAATAAATTTATTATGTTACTTATAAATAATTCTATTTTTTTCTTGCACAACTCGGAGTTAGTTTATTATAGCAACCTAACTGACGCCACTAAAAATGTATCGCATCAAATCAATGCGTTACGTTGGAATTTGCACCTTGTATTATGTGAATTTTATAATCATTACGAATTGCCCGGATCATCAATTTGTATTTCCCTGTATATACAGGGAAATACAAATTGATAATCCGGGCAATTTGTATGGGTATGAAGATGGCATTTTTTTTTAGTTCCCAGCATAATTGTTCTCATAGAAAACGTTGTTCATTTTGACTTGCTCATTTGATGGTTTTAAAGAGAACGGTGTTAAACCTAACAACCTGTATATTTTTAATTTTCTTATGTTTTACGACTACAGAAAGAGGAAGTCTCTAGAAAAGGACACCATATTTTAAGCCCAAGCATGACGTATTTACAATGCCTGCATACCTCGGAAGCAAATGAAAATGCACCATACATCATAGTAACGCTCACTGTGGGAGTACGTGGCGCCGTGCTGGTATCGCGAACAAGCCTTATTTACTGCCTGCCCGGGTATTGAGTAGCGCCAGATAATTATCTGAGGTAGCGTTGTGCTGCTTCTAATGAAATATGGAAGAGATCTCTATATACTATAAAGTTAATATACCTAGCGCTACGAATAATAAAACCTAAGGAAACGTAACTCCCATACTAATACAGTTTTAAATTTGGTTTCATTCGAACTGTCATGTAACGTCAGCCTTTATACCGCTCAACGTCACCTAAATATTGCAAATGTATGAAAAGTGAACCTAAGGTACACTTTTTTGACAAGTATTTTGGAGCATGTTTTTTGACGGAGTTACTATTCCTTAGTTCTTATTATTCGTAGACCTAGCGGAATAGAGAAACAAAGGCCTGAGCAAGCGAGATGTCACTATCACTATGACAGTAGAACCACTTTTTTCATCTGTTTGACGTCCAGTCGGCACTTATCGGCACGTTGACAATTTAATCTCTTAGAAAGATGCTTGTGTAAGTGTACGTAATTTTTTTTTACACACATACGTAAATAAATATCGGTTTCGTTTGACAGGTCGAGATTGTTGCTATATTCCGCTAGGTATATTAACTATACTACCTATATACACGAGGTGTAACATAATTATTAGGAGGGAATATTATCATTTACTAGATGACGCTTGTTATTCTGCCCAAAAATGTTTTATTTAAAAGCGCGATAAAGGCAACTCCGTTGCGTCAAAACTCGTTTATCGCGCGGGAACCTTTTTTTCGAGATAAAAAGTATACTATGCCCTTTTCCGGAACCTAAAGTATCGATAAGGTACCTAGAGAAAAGTTAGATATTATAAAGTGAATATTGCCCTAATTTAAAATTATTTATTTCATACATACAAGCACCATACAAGTATCTACTATTACTCAGCTACTCAATGATCGCTGTTTTCGACTGTCTTGTTACTTTTCAATTACCAATTAAAGACAAAAAGACATTTACTAGTTATCAATGATATTATATAAAAAAACTCAAAGCAGATATTATGTTACTACCGCGCGCGTTGTGAAGCCAATAAATACGGGCCAATTGGCCCGTCTTTTATTTAGTCTGTCTCTTTTATGTACCATCGAGGAAGTTGATTCCTATGCAGTTGAGAGACCAACGTCATTTGGTCGATTATGTCAATTCAATATTAATTGTGATCTGTCGGCTGAGTTTGACGTAATGCGACCAAACTACGTAGATCCCCCATTTGCATAGGAATCAACTTCCCCTAGTGTACATGGCATTTCGTATCTTTTGTTTCACTTATCTGTCAAATTTGACACTTGAATTTGAAAATTGTTCGGATGCAATTTAAGCCGGAAAATAGTATGAACGTAACAGATCTGTACCTATTTAGTAGAATATCATTGCTAGTTATTAACTGTTTAAAAAATAGTTAAAAGGTTTACTTATCAGTAAACCTTTAAATAAAGTATCTTAATCAGTGATTTTGGACGTCGATTTATTTTGTTAGAAACTAGTAAACTATGAATGTAGTTTGAAATAAGTATCTCTAGAACTCTGGGAATGCTCTTGTCCGCTATTTGCTTTACATCCACTGACCTCGATTATACAGTACTTGTATATTGGAAATCAGTGTTTACATCCAATTCTAGGCATACCTAAGTACACTTACTTGTGTAGATTAAACAAAAATCGTAGGGTAATGGTGTCATGGTGGCGGGTAATTTCTAATTAATTTATGGAAAACCGAGCGCTTGTTTACTTTCGTTTTCCCATAATATCAAAAACATTTCGCATATAACGTATTAAGCGCAAAAAATAAGCTCATTTCTTCGGAATCGATTATGTAACAAGTTGCTACTTCTTATCATAATCCATAAAAAATATAATCCAAAAATAACTTATATATAAAATAATTTTGAATCAAAAAATATTACAATAGCGCGGCCTATGATATTTGCAGTCAACTAAACCGTACTAATATTACAAATTCGAAAATGTGTCTGTCTGTCTGTCCGTCTCTCTGTTACCTCTTCACGCACAAACCGCTGAACGTATTTTGCTTAAATTTGGTACAGAGGTACTTTGAGTCTCGGGAAAGGACATAGGTTACTTTTTATTCCACAAAAATATTATTATAAATAACAAATTTTGGCGTAGTCAACGGAGTTGCAAGCATCACCTAGTAGTTAGTTATCTTAAATATTTTAAGCTTGTTCACCTTATTTGCGTATGTTGTAATTTCCGAAGGCAGATTTTTCTCTGTTAATTCTTTGAAGCTCCGGCCTCAATAGATATAGCGACGTATAGACATAACATTAATTTCCGCTGTCTGTTTGTACTACGTGTTTGTACTACATTATATTAATATAATACGCAGCTTTTCCCATTCTATGTTTATACAATAACATAAACTAATATGAAGCATAATCTAATTATTATTTTCTACTGAAATATTAAAAATAAAGCGCAGATAAAAAATAAATAAAAACATGTCTATTGTTAAGTAAAAATTGTCAGATAATAATTAAAGTTCCTAAAGAGAACGTGCACAAAATATACTATGTAGTAAATGTCCAGTACAATATGATAATCCTGTACGAATTTCAGATTCGAAACCACCTTTCTTACACATGTTCCCTACATCATAGGAACTCTAATATGTTTAAAAAATATATTTATGATTTTTATCTAGTGCGAACCGCTACGATCTGCTGCGTTACTCTACGACACGCTACGCTGCGAACCGCTACGATCTGCTGCGTTACTCTACGACACGCTACGCTGCGAACCGCTACGATCTGCTGCGTTACTCTACGACACGCTACGCTGCGAACCGCTACGATCTGCTGCGTTACTCTACGACACGCTACGCTGCGAACCGCTACGATCTGCTGCGTTACTCTACGACACGCTACGCTGCGAACCGCTACGATCTGCTGCGTTACTCTACGACACGCTACGCTGCGAACCGCTACGATCTGCTGCGTTACTCTACGACACGCTACGCTGCGAACCGCTACGATCTGCTGCGTTACTCTACGACACGCTACGCTGCGAACCGCTACGATCTGCTGCGTTACTCTACGACACGCTACGCTGCGAACCGCTACGATCTGCTGCGTTACTCTACGACACGCTACGCTGCGAACCGCTACGATCTGCTGCGTTACTCTACGACACGCTACGCTGCGAACCGCTACGATCTGCTGCGTTACTCTACGACACGCTACGCTGCGAACCGCTACGATCTGCTGCGTTACTCTACGACACGCTACGCTGCGAACCGCTACGATCTGCTGCGTTACTCTACGACACGCTACGCTGCGAACCGCTACGATCTGCTGCGTTACTCTACGACACGCTACGCTGCGAACCGCTACGATCTGCTGCGTTACTCTACGACACGCTACGCTGCGAACCGCTACGATCTGCTGCGTTACTCTACGACACGCTACGCTGCGAACCGCTACGATCTTCTACGTTCCTCTACAACACGCTGCGATCTCCTACGTTCCTCTACGACACGCTATGCTACGAACCGCTACGAAAAACTATGGCGCAGAAGAAGCTTGTGCAAGTCTACAAACTATAGATATTTTACTCGATAAATAAAAACCATTTCTTGATACGAATTACGAACCATGCCTAATTTATTTCTCAAAATCAAATCTAACAATTTGTCACAAAAACATTTTTAACTGTAACCAGCCAAAGTTAATATAGCTAACAATAGCTTTAGTTTGCTAATAGTGGTAAAGTGAATTATATTTCGATTTTGACCTTATTTGGTAAAGTTTTTTTATACATGGTTAACTTATTTTCAATATTTAATTACATGGTCAAGTTATCTTTTTTGCTTAAATACAGGATATAGTACGAGACCTCATACACCGAGGCAAGTAAGCATTTAATGATGACAGAATATAGAGTAAAAAATAATATTAGCTTTAATAAGACGTTTTTACGTAATAGGGGGTATCAACAACAAAGTGATAACCCATTTTTTTAATCGGTTAACTGGCAGTCAGTTTTATCTCGCACTAACGAGCGTGTCGCGCATCGACATGATGAATCGACGCGACATCGATACGAGTATCTCCGAACACTTTCCGGTCACTATCGAGTTTGATCACGATGACAACTTTAATCGATTTACCGCGTTAATTTTAATCGATGTTAAGCGTTGTTCTGAGGGTCAGTTCTCATTGTGTTCTAGTGTTATGGTAGGTCTGAGAATATAAAATTTCATCACATGCAAATCAACCATTGCTTGAAACAAACACCGCAAAACGTATTTTTTTAAGACCCGGCAAACGTTATTTTGCCACATAAATTATTTCTAGGTAGTATCAATATAAAAAGTAGATAAAAACCTATTATTCTCAGGCCTAACAAAATATTATGTACATACAAAATGTCATTAAAATTGATTGAGCTGTTTTGGAGGAGTTCGCACACAAACACTGTGACATGAGAATTTTAAATATTAGATAATAATATTATGTCTATTATATAATATATTAATTAATGTAAAAACCATTTACGTAATTTCCAAAGAAAGCTTCCTAATTTATCTGATTTAGTCCGTAATCCCACAAATCTCTAATAGCTCTGGTATTGTTTGACACCAAAACCTCTTCAACCTTGAAAATTAAATACAAAAAGAAAATTTAGCTTTATGAATATTTAAAGGAAAAATTTGATTATGAAAGGTTTATTAAAAAGCTTCGGGGCTTAAAATTTTTAATTAAAACATTTATTTATCTTAATTTAATTTGAATGTAGATAAAATTTCCAATCTGAGGTTGATTAGAGATTGAACTACGGTTATCACACAATACTGCGTATCGGCGTTATCACAATCACCGACGCAGAAAACTGCGATCCTACGTTTATAGTTTTTAAATAAAACTGCGCTAAATGACATTGTATTATGAAAATTAACATACGATCTAAAGATCTACGACTCAGTGCAATTAGAATTCCGGTAAGCTACATTTTCTTTGTTTCTCATTGATTTTATATTATTAAGTTATTTTTATTGAGAAAAGAAGTACATAATAAACGTAGCTTTAATTGTATAAATGGTTTTGATAGATTTAGCATAATGTTATATACTCCGGTCGATTTAGACCAAAAAATGAGAGTGAAGTTACAAAGCTGAAAATCGGTGAAATTGTTAAAAACATAATTATAAACAATGTCTAAAAGTTCCCCATCATTCCCGTGTGTGGAAAATTTATTCAAGGTCAAAGGTAAAAAAAAATAGTTTTTCGCGATTTTCAGCAAAACGGTAAGTTTTATCATAAAAGTAGCTCAGACAAAACTTACAGATTATAAAATTGTCTATAAAAATGTATCAATGCTTTTTTTTCTTACGAGCCACCGTTTCTGAGATATAACGTTTAAAAGGTTATAAAAGTTGTTATCGTCATAATATGCTTGAGTACGCCACGTATACAGTGTGTTTGGTCAGCAACTAGCGATATTTTAAGCACTTATGTGTATGTACTTGTTATGCAAAAAAACACTAACTACAAAGGTCTAGCCCCCTTCGCCTCTGTGTGGCAGGCACTTTATTATTGACTCTACCCGGTTAGCAAAAAACATTCTTAATTTGCGAGGTTTTGTCCTATTGTCATCCAAATAGCCTTAAATGAAAGGGAATTAGATGGTCTACCATTAAAAAAACTCAAAAAAGGATTTTTTTATGCAACAAGTTAAAATAAGTCATAAAGTTCTAAAAAAATAGAGAAAACACGTGCAAATTTTACAACAATTGTATTTTTTTACAGAAACAGCCCTCATAACCCATTTTTATTAATTATTATATCCAAAGAATTTAAGTTAAGCTTCAATACAACATATTCATTACGTCCGTATGCCAAATACTTTAAGAGCTATTGTTCTTTGAACATTGGTCGTGCGCCAAAACGAAATGTTTTTTTTAGCTTTTTGAACATTTTGAGCCGTGAATTTTTAAGTGTAATTAGACAGTAAAATAGTTATTAAAAGGTGCAGTGTTTTTTTTCATGATTTCCTTATAAAGTTGCGCACAATCGTTTTTAGTGCTTTCGCATAGGCTATGTTCAACTAATAATAACTTAAGAGGAATTGGACATACAGACATAAATTAAACGTAGTATTACAGCTTAACTGAAATTCTTTGGATACAGTAAACAAAAAAATATGTTATGGGGGCTGTTTCTGTAAAAAATACAATTGTTGTAAAATTTGCACGTGTTTTCTTTATTTTTTTAGAAACTTTATGACTTTTTTAAGCTTTTTGAATTAAAATACTCTTTTTTGTGTTTTTAATGGTAGACTATCTAATTCCCTTTAATTTAAGGCTATTTGGATGACAATAGGACAAAACATCGCAAATTAAGAATGTGTTTTGCTAACCGGGTAGAGTCAATAATAAAGTGCCTGCCACACAGAGGCGAAGTGGGCTAGACCTTTGTAGTTAGTGTTTTTTTGCATAACAAGTACATACACATAAGTGCTTAAAATATCGCTAGTTGCTGACCAAACACACTGTATACGTGGTGTAAAAAAGTATTGATACTATTTATATAGATAATTTTATGATCTGCAAGTTTTGTCTGAGCTACTTTTAAAACTTACCGTTTTGCTGAAAATCGCGAAAAATTAATTTTTTTGACCTTTGACCTTGAATAAAAAAAATCCACACACGGGAATGATGGGGAACTTTTAGATATTGTTTATAATTATGTTTTTAACAATTTCACCGATTTTCAGCTTGCTGGGACTTTTTGTAACTTCGAATGTCTAAATCGACCGAAGTATATAAGTAAATACAGTTCAGTGCGTTTTGAGGTAGTCTACAAATTGACCTTATACGTAAACAAGATCCGTATACAATGACATCGTCATCGATACTGACTACTCCATATTCGTTTGTTAGTTTTGCGTTGCGGATTCGCAGTTTAATGTGTAAGCCGCACTGATCGATACAGAGCCGATATTAATTACACTTAATTGATATTTTATTGAGAAATTAAATGGCTGTAGCTTGGCTTCGGTTGTTCATAAACAAATTGAATAACCATTGTTTCGAAGTTACGGCCCAGTGAACTTGTAGAACCCCTCTTTACTAAGCTGCTACGACTTAGAAGTGGTAAAGCGCGTGTTCTGAAAGACGATCTTTGTAAAATATTTGTGTGAATGATCTTTATCTATCTAGATCACCAACGCTTGGCATGCAACGCATCTGCAGCTCTTCTAATGTTGCGAGTGTCCATGGGCTACGGTAGCTGACCCGAGTGCTCAAAAACAATATAAGTAAGCCCCCTTATGAAATAAAATCCACTTAAACAGAATACGTTATTTTCGTTGTTTGTCAAAAACACTTTATCAAAGTATGCAGACAAGGAAAAATATAAATAAAAAATCAAAATAATGGCTGTCGATGGCTAAATATAAAAGGGATCAATGTTAAATTATTATGATTAATAGGGCGACATTCTTCAGTCAAACATTTATTAAATAGCAATATAAATCCAAGCTCTTTACCGTAACTAATATTCTTCCCATTTTCTCTTCATCCAATAAGTTTGCCCAACTACAAATTAATGCCCAGTATCCACTATCCGAAATGACAATATAAAACAACGTGACAAATATTTGTCTGCGCCTGTCTCCCGCAAAGCCTTCGAGAGCCCCTGTCTCGCAAGCTTTACCCTTAATACATAGACTAACACGTCCCTAACAGAATAGGGCCGCCAGAAGTGAAACTTTTTTCACCCCAATAAAAACAGTTTATATAAAATGGTTTCCCATTTGTGCCAGCCCTGAGAGAAACAAAAGGTATTGGGAAAGTTGAGATTTAGCCGCCTTTATAATAAGCTCACAGAAATGTCATTACTATGGGATTTGGACGGAACCTTTGATTTTGTTATTTTTGTTTTGACACGTGAAATATGTGTGTTTTTTGTGAGACGGTGATTTTTATTTGTAACACTCTTCGTCTCGGAAAAGCTTATGAGAATTTGTATGATCGAATAATAACATTCGATTTCCTATTGAAGGCAGCCCGGAAGAGGATATTATGTCTTCCTCACGATATTTAATTTAATAAGACGTATGTTCAATATTTTGGCTCATAATTATTAATTTGTGATTTATACTGTTGACATAAAGTTCATTGTGCTATACTACTATCAGAGGAGTGGATTCAGGCTGATTGCGGACCTGCGTAATTTGGTCGTGTCAAACTCAGCCGACAGTTTACGTACTAGTATTGAATTGACATAATCTGACCGAATGCTCTGTCAACTCTGTCTGTAGCTCTATATATACAATCACCTATAACTCATTTTGGATGAACATACAAAGGCATTTTATAATAGATATTAGTTTTTTTTTATTAGCTTTAATTTTGGTAATTACATATTTTTCGTAAAAACCTATAGTTTCTTAGTTAATTATGAAAAACCTCTTTAAGACAAGTATTTTTCGCACGCAAAAACATGATCTTTGATCTTTAATAACTCCGAAAGTATTGATTTATTAAAAAAAACTTTAAATAACAAAATTTACTTAGAATTTGTGTGTCTATTGATTCCTGGGGTTATTTTTATTAAAAAAAATTTCACCCCCTGAGAAGGGTTGGCATCCACCCCCAGGGCCAAAGCGCAAGTTGGCACTATGTCACTTTTGTTTCTTAGGGTATCCTCCACCTACTTACCAATGTTCATGAAAATCTATGGAGGTTCAACGAAATCGGAGGTGAAAACCTTCACTGCCTCCACTAATATTGACATTGCTGACGTAATCATTCGAATTTCCGCCGCGGAACTTCAGCATAGGGTGTAGTTGGTGAAAACTGGCAAAAGATTATGTAGATCAATGTAATAAAATAAGTAAAAAACTCTAAAGCAGCCGGGTGCAGATTTCCTTGCCTTAGTTATGTGCGCTTTTCAGAAATTCGGAATTTCGGAATCCATCGTTTGGATGTTAAACAACCAAAGTTTTGCCTCATTAAACTGAACTTAGGCCAGCACTGTCGATTTGCATTGCCCCAGATTCAGTTCTTTGTTATAATTTTTGTGCGATCGCCGACGTGTTTTTAACCGTCGCGTCGCGTCGGAAACATAAGTTTGATGTCTCCGTCTGTCTTTTTATGTGTGCGTATCTAAACAAAAGGTCTTACTTCTTTCATCATCAGCTTGCTCAATGCAAAAAAATTGGGGTTTATATCGTAGAATTGTAGATTTGTTATGTGCAAAAATATAATGTTTGCTATATTAATAAATTATTGTTCTTTGACCGTCTTAAAAAAAAGATCTTTCAAAATAAGTCCCTGATAACTAAAATTAGTTACATAAATTGGAGGAACAATTCCAATTTCCATAGAAAAAAATTATTATATCAGTGTACCAGACTAATTGTCAGCAGTAACAGTGTTCGAAGCAAAGGGTTCGTCTTCTCATAATCGATATTCAAACAACGGACCGAGACTATTGAATTCGAACCCCTGACCCGACGATGGCAATTACAGATATTTTCTTAGGAATCCATTGTTTTTACATCATCCACAGGATCTGATGGTTGAATAATTGTTATTTTGTAAAGCCTGGACGTCTGGGGACGCGTCTTCTAAATAATAATTGAAGACATGACTGGAAGAAGCAGGTAAGTAACAGATTTTTTTTTCTTTAACGGAGCCTTTAGGGCGGGAAAAATTATTTAAAAAAAACTGTGGATTTAATGTGTAGCTAGATATATCAGTCAGATGATGAAGTAGGTAAGTTTTAGCAGCGTCCAAATTATCAGAGAAAAATTGCTGGTTCTTCCACTCATGTCTTCAAATTTTACTAGATAGCCCCGACTTTGCTCTCTAGTTATTATAATATTGGTATAGATTGTACTATATTCGAATGTACTCCATAAATGTGGGTCTGCCTGTTCTTAACGCTAGAAGCTCTGAAGCGATTTAGATAAAGTTTTTGAGTAAACAAAGTAGGCCAATATTATAATATACATGTACATAACATAAAAATTCTTTTATAAATCAACTATTATTTTAAACGTGAAAATTAATCGACTATTTAAAAAGGTAATAAAATCAGGCGTTACTCTGTGAAAATTCGTAGCATCAATACAATTTAAATAATTTCTAGCAATACCCCGCCTATATCCAGCCAAAACTTCTCTTATATTGCTATATTGTATGGGAAAATTCATGACACTCGGGCGTTTGCCCATAGTGATTTCTATATAAGTACATACACTTACCCTAAAGCAGCAGTCGGCAACGTTTTGGCAGGCAAGGGCCACAAGGTGGCAAAACAAACAAGGCGGACCGCAAGCCTTATACTTCAGGGCCTAAAGTATTATCACTAATTAGTTTTATTATACCTTGTATAAATAAGAATCTAATTGCAAAAAGTATCAAAGCTAGTCTGTCCGACTATAATAACTGGCGTCGACTGCCAGGTAATAAGATAAATTGCAGTTGATCAAAGTAACTGTGCAGTCTGCAACTACCTTAATCTCTTAACCCGCATAATCTTTAACTTCCAAATTGTATTACAGAGTTTAGTTCTCGAGCGAAATACGAATAAAACTTGGGTACCAGTTTTTAAACTGTTTTTCTAGTTTCTTTGAAGTAATTATTAGTTTACCGGTACGTACATAAATCTTAAATTTAGAAGGTAAATATTCTATGTTTCTACTACTTATTCTTAGAACTAATTAAAGATAATCACACTTATCGTAATATCACATACAGACAGAGATACCGATATACTTTCACACTAGAAGACGCCAGTTACTTCGTTGCGCCAAAACTCGTGTATCGCGCGGGAACCGTACATTTGTCTGAGACGAAAAGCATCCTATGTCCTTTCCCGGGACTCAAAGTATCTCCATGCCAAATTTCAGCCAAATTGGTTCGGCGGTTTGAGCGTGAAGACAGACAGATAGACAGACGGACAGACAGACACACTTTCGCATTTATAATATTAGTATGAAAGTATGGATTTATAACATTACTATTAGTAAGGATTGCATGTGTATAATTTTTCACGCAAAAACTCCTGGCTGTTTTTATTAATTTCGTACACAATAAAAATGTATGTAACGCATATGTACGAACCATATAGCCTGCCATATGTAACGGATAGCAACATCAAGAAAATTCTCGAAACAGCCAGCAAATTTCCGAATAGCGGCTTCCGTCATTTCAGCCATGTCATTTCCCGGCGTTCTGTCGCGTTCCTGTCGCGAAAATCACGAGTAACGTTGATTTAACTACCCCCGTCGAGAAACCATTAGCAAGATTAATTGTGGACGCAAAAACTGATAGTTATATCGTCTGTAATTTGTGTTCAGAATTTTTTCTCTATTAAGGTACGCGTACATTATGTAAGTAATGAGCGGGTTTTTCATACATCTTTAATAACAGAGTGGTAATAATTGTTATGTTTCTTCAGAATGAAGTCTAAAATTGAATTTCTAAAAATTAATATTTAAGGAAGTAAGATTTAATTGATTATGTTAAACTGATTATGCCTTTTTTGTCTAGATATTGACTATATTTTTAACCGACTTCAAAATAAGAGGTTATATATAAAGAAAAAGTTCTTAATCCAGCGCTTGCGGGAAGACAATGAAATATTATTTTGCAATCAAAAAAATGAAACCTCCATCACCTCACCGTAATCTTGGCTTAGGTAAAAACGTGACGTTTACGGATTAGGGTAACTCGGGGGTGGATGAACACCGGCCGAATTCATTTTGCCAGTCAACATTACCCACGTCAGCCGTTGTTTCGCATAAAATTGATTTCACGTCAATCTGACACTTTCGGCCACGACGCGACGCGGAAATAGGGTGCAAGCGATAGAGCCTTTGGAGACATTTTGGGACACTTTTAAACCTTATTATTATACTATTTCTTTAGTAAGAAGGTCGAAAAGTGGCGTCGAAGTGACCGTGATTGTTAACTGTTAAGAAATAATCCTTTAAGCCCCATAAGAGCACCGGTGATCGCGACAACAATAGAATACACTAGCATTTCCAAGAATCCGCAATCGAAGGATTAATATTAAGAAGAGTTAATAATAGGAAAGCAGACCAGACCATGCTATTAGACTGCGCGATGAGTAATGTCACAACAAGTATGTAATATGGTGTCTAGGCGGAGAGTGGAGCACCATGGCGTTTTAGTGGGCAGTTCCTCGGAGAGTCTCACATACCCCAGCCGATGTCCTCAATCCGCCGGGGATGCGCAAAGCATTTCCCCATGTAAAAAAGGGTGTGTGTAATGGTCGTACGCAGAATATTTTGGGACGATAATTTTATAGTTACTTGGTTTTAATTTTTTGGTAGACCAAAAATCGCGTTCACTAACGATACCTAGTTGTGCAATCGTTCAGAGGTACAGTAAAATATATTGTAGAACATTAATAAATTGATTAGTGGTCTAATATTTTAACAAAGCGATTCAATAAGCTTCACTTATACTCGTAGTTTGCAACATCCAATAGAACGAGCATCGAAATTAGAATCCAATCTCGATACTTCATAATACCTGGGGCCGATCGCCGTTCGTAAGAGGCTTACCCGAGTAATTAGAACTCGAATGTGACCAAGTGGTGATAGGTTTGAGGTTGTTTAGAAGATACAGCGTTTATTCATGGAAACTTCCTTAAGGCCGTCCCCCGAGCAAACGACCTTGGCCATACATTTGCCGCGTTGCCGAGATCGCGCCAAAGCCCTATTATTTTTACTTATCTTAGTTCAAAATTGTCCTAAAAAAATTTAAAACGGGGAATATGTAGTTTATGACATTGTCGATCTATTGGCGTGAGTTTCAAATAAAAGGAAATTGTAAATGCTAAGGAGATGCTGAATGTATGCTTGAATTTTAATAAATTGGTATTACTTTGGAAGCTGATATTATGAGTATAATAAACAAAAATAGAAAATTTAAAACGGGGAAAGGAATGTTGAGATACTGAAAATTATTGCTGTATTTTTATTTTAACTTTGTAGCTTTCAAATTATGAGTTTATAAGGTTTTAAACACGGTAAATTACGGAATCTCCGGAGGGAACGCCCTTAAAGCTAATCGCACATATTTTGTCTGCACCGTACGCGCCGTACGCATCGAACACACCGCATAATACACACGAAAGTTTCACGAGGTTTCACATCATTTTAACCAATGAATTCTAAAATGCAACGTGAATGTGCGTGCTGATAAATATGTTATCACCTTAAATCCACAGCAACCTTGTAATTTACCTCCTTCATCATATGGCTAATATATCTGTTTATACATTAAATCCACATTATTTTTATTTCAAATAATTTTCCCGGTCCTAGAGCCTCTATTTATGCAAGAAACGGCATTTTTAAACTGTTACTTACCTGCTTCTTCTTCTGTATATATATAAATACTATACATAAATACTATACTATTTTATAATAATGACATTCAACAACACGGACACCCTAATAATTTCAAGTGTAACCAAAGTGTAACTCAAAACATAATATTCATGAATAATTTTTACATATATTTAGGTAGTGTAACTTGACTAGACTTTTAAGTGCATTTAACGTTTTGCAAGTTTTATATGCTTAGGCAAGGAATTCCAGAGCTTAACACTGGTAACATTAAACGAGGAACCGTAGTATTTGGTTTGTTGCACGGGCATTTCCAGATGAAGATTTGACGCAGATCGTAACTACTTTACAGTGGCTTGGCGAAATAAAAATTTTTCTTTGAGGTATAAAGGTAAATTAGGGTCATTTATGATACAGTAAACAAGTGATAGAATACGGGCATCGCGACGAAAACGAATAGGCAACCACTTCAGACGTGTTCGAAATTCTGACACGTGATCGAATTTCTTTAACCCGAAGATAAATCTTATTGCGAGATTCTGATGTCGCTCGAGCTTATTTAATTGATCCTCGGTGATATTAGTCAAACAAGTATCTGCGTAATCCAGAATAGATAGTAATAGAGATTCAGCAATCTTTATCTTGGTAAGGATAGGTAAGAGGTAACGCAGGCGACAGACAGAGAACCAGGTTTCATAAATCCTTTTGCTAATTTCTTTTAAGTGATGAGACCAAGACAATGTGTCGTCAAAATAAACACCTAAATTTTTTACACACTTACTAAAAGGAATCACTACATTATTTAAGCGTACGGGAGGCAAGTTTTTCCAGTCAATCCTAGACCCAAGGCCAGGCCAACCTCGAGCCTCATATAAAATCAAAATTTGGTACATTACGCGATCAAACTGTAACTGTAACAGTAAACTACAATCACGATGGTAACAGAATGAAATTGCAAATTGCACGCCATTAACCTCGGATACCGATGCACGTTAAATTAATTAGAAATTCTATTTATTATCCACATTAGCCCGTTCACCGGGGCCCCGGGTGCGGGGGCGGGGCCCGGGGGCAGCGGGGGCCTCCCCGTTTGATCCGATCAAGCCCGTTGATTGATGACGCCGATTAGTGGTGCCCAAACCCGTTTCAGAATAAATTGTCCACCGTTTTTTGTGCCCCGCATAGGACGGAAAAATTTAATGAGACTCACACGCGTTACGGCCGATTCGTTCTGTAAGGCGCTACTTATGGTAAGGAGGGTAGATTAATCACTTTACCCTCTTTATATTCTCTCTCTCTTCCTCTCTTTGAATGTAGCCAACTATATATAATACTAGCTGTCCCGGCAAACGTTGCTTTGCCATAATATTGCCCCATGTAATAATTTCCTCTATGCATAATATATTTGCCATATTATTTTATTGAAGTGACTAAATAAGTATGTCACCATGGCAACGTCGATCGCTATCCCGTCGCACACACCTAATGGCCGCCGTCAGTCTCAGGTTGTAATAATTTACTATTATTTATTCAACAAATGCACTTATCAATATATAAAGTACCCAGTAGCCGATTCTCAGACCTACTGATTATGCATATAAAATTTTGTTAAAATCAGTAAAGCCGTTTCGGAGGAGTTCGTGGACTAACATTGTGACACGAGAATTTTATATATAAGATATAAAACTACGTCATGACCCATGCCATTCCGTTGGGCCAAAATTCATCGCATAGGAACCGATTATTTTTTAGAGATAAAAGTATCCTATGTCCTTTCCGGGATTTAAATTTTAAAGTATATCCATACTAAATTTCATTATAATCGGTTTCACGGTTTGGACCTGAAGAGGTAACAGACAGACAGAAATACAGACACACTTTGTCACTTATTATATAACACGTATATTATTACATTTTAATAAGTCAATAATAATTGAGCAGGTTGCAGGCCCCCGTAAGGGCTACTGTGTGCAAGAAAAGGATTTTGGCGCCCCGATAGGAAAATTTTTTGGTTCCTTGGTTTTGGCGCCCCTAAAGATGGCGATTTGGTGCCCCTAGATGGCATTGCACACATTGCACATATTATGGTAGCGGGGGTCCTGGCTCACTTGGTTGGTTGGATAAGTTAACGTTAAGTAGCACCACAAGATAAGCAAAGTACAATTATTATTTAAAAAAAGCCCTTTATCCCAATCTCGTACCTATTTACAAACTTCAACCTTATCAACGAAGACAACTTGTCTACCTGTGGCCTACTTACAAGTAATTAAGGTTCTTAAAAGATAATTTTAAGATATTCCACACGCGAGGCAGAAATTGATTACCATATTTTATTCCCGTACATAAGTCAATTTCTCAGGTCGAGACGCTTTTGGCTCGGTTCCATAAGAAGCCGTCGCTTAGTTAGTCTGTTAACAATGTATGTTGAAGCTTTGTAAAACATGCTAGTTATTGAAAAAAAGAGTAATAGTAATGAAATATGATGATAATGGCTTTTGGTGATGATTTTTGATGATGTTTGTTTGATTATGAACTACTTATAAAATATGTGCTCCTTACTAATGTCATGGTAGTCATGCATTTTATGTATTTAAGCAACTATGTTATAGAAAAAAAAAAGAAAATGCGGTTTCGAATTCAATGGACGTTTTCTTTGACCCTGGTCCCTGGTCCACCCTTAGGCATATTTCAATAACAAATCAGAATGATCAGAATAAATAGATTAGAACAATAAGAATAAATAAGATGATGATGATAAAAAACCGGTGTTTGCTGCGAAACACGTTCGAAATTCGAAATATAAAAATGGCGGAATTATTGCATGAAATTGCAAGCGCGCGAAAACCGCCGACTCATATATCCCTCATTTTAGAATCAAAATAATTTCTGCTTTATTTATTTTCCATAAGGGTGAGTGAGATGGCAGTTCTAGCCGCAGGCTGTTAGCGATATTAAAAATCCCATCCCGAAAACAATGGGAGTAATTAGGTTCTAGAAACATCGTGGTCCGGGCATTACGCCACCAAATTAAAAACCCCGCGCTGCTCTTTAAAGGTCAAAAAACTTTGCTACATTTATAACTTGACGGATTGCGTTTTTGCAAATGAAAATAAGACATTGTCTTCTTTACAGGTTAATTTTTGGTCCTTTATTACAGTTATTATTTTAATAGAGTTTCTTTTAGATATTTTTAATTTCACGAAGATAATATTTTGGGAGATTGACGGATAGGATGAAAAATTTACGCAAAAAAGTAGTGCCATCCAAATATGTGGCTACTAATCGACTGATGCTTATTGATTTATTTAGCTTTTTGCTCGACTACGGCTAAGCCAAAAAGAAAGATGATGATTTTGGCAGTCTACATTGTATGTATTCTCGTAATGGCTAAATTACTGATGCGATTTTAACAAATCAGGTGTCAATTTAATTTAGTAGTATCTTAGGAGACATAAAAAATAACTTTTTTAAACTTTTTTTTTCGCCGTTGCCTTAAAATGTCCATCTATATATTAAACATGTCAAACAATCTTAGCTCTTAAATATTAATTATTAAGTCTGTATAAACATTTCTACTGGTACTTCTACAGCGTATAAACTCTCCAAACTTTCGAATATCCAGACTAGGAATGGGGGTTTTACGTGGGATGATTTGTTTGTCCCAGATTTAGAAGACTAATCTGTCTGTATATTAGCATAGCTATCGTCCGTCTGAATGTCCTGGGCCCTGGGGGAACCTAGGTCATCTGTTACAGTCGTGTGACAAATATGCACTTATATTTTTCAACTTGATAAAGAGTTCTTGTTGTTATTGTCAACTGAACCGCCGAAGGGCGCAGACGGTGAATATACTTTGATATTTCATCTTAAAATATCAAATATTTAATAATTCATACTAATATTATAATTGGGAATGTCTGTAACAGACAGACCTAACCGATTAAAAAAAATTGTATTGAAATAATCAAGTCCCAAGAAAGGACATAGAATACTTTTTATGCCGCAAAATGAACGGTCCCAATAACTAATTTTGGGCGCAACGGAGTTACGGATGTTATCTAGTACTATATAACGTACTAAAGTAACTCATCCAGACTATATATAATACAGACTAATGTCTGGCCGCAGTGAACTCTAATATGTGAGCAGTTATCGTTAATTTCTCTTATCGAAGCTCTACATGTGGCGTTTATATTTTATTCTAACGGTTTATTCACGTTTTAATGTTTATTGTCTAACGTGGCGTTTAATATGGAATTCATTCAGATATAAAAGCAGACAATAGCTCCTGCAGTTATCGAAGGTGATTTGTATGATAATTTTAACAGCTCAATAGATTTGACATTTATTTACTCACTGCTTGCAAAGTTTAAAGCTGTATAGCTTTTATCGCGAGCTTTGAGCACGACGACTGAATCAAGAGATTACGTAACGAAAACCAACCTAACAAGCGGACGACGAAGACGGTGCGGCGTTGTAGTGAACCGCCTAACGTCGTTTCAGTTCGGCAGACTTTGGCACGGTGTTTGTGTGCGTGCGACTAGACGTATGCGAATTATACCTAACTAGATGATGCCCGCTACTCCGTTGCGCCAAAATTCGTTTATCGCGTGGGAACCGTACATTTTTTCGGGATAAAAAGTATCCTATGTCCTTTCCCGGGACTCAAAGTATCTCCATACCAAATTTCAGCCAAATTGGTTCAGCGGCTCGGGCGTGAAGAGGTAACAGACATACAGACAGACACACTTTCGCATTTATAATATTAGTTTGGATGGATGTTGATAAAAAATGCTATGCAATAGCTTTACCACGGCAGTCCTCGAGTGCCACACGTACCTAGCTTATGCAAACACTATTATTCATTAATTACAGACAAGCTACGTAAGAATACTAACAAGCAGAAACATTTTGCTTTTCAGTATTTCTACATACTAAATTCGATTAAATAATCTCAAACGAATGTTCGCATCTTAAAATTCTATTGGAACAGTTCCTTCTCGTTAAAATACGACCAAATTAGAGAGTGTACCGTTGTTTATTATTTAGTTAATAAAAGTGGAGTAAGAAATGAGATTTTATGTAGTCGCATATTGCGTCGGAGAATAATACTACGCTCCAGCTGCGAGCTGAACTATTGCATTCGGTAGCTACAGCCATAGAGCGATAAACCTATAGTACTATCTTACGAATAATAAAATTATAGGTCTGCCGGAATCTGATGGCAAAAAGTGAGAAAGTAAATTGACTCTAGCAATACCGGGGTAATAGGAATAAAACATTTTGATCCATTTTTTTTCCTTAAAGCGGCTGATTCTGTGTGTGAACACCATGCAAATACTTATATAAATTTATCCAATGACCAAGGATATTTTTTTAAAATATGCTGTCAAAATTTGTTATCAGATTCTGGTAGACCTATATAATATTATAGTACTATCCGGCGGACCTACGTCATTTTGTTGGGTTGTGTCAATTCAATGTTGTTCTGTTCTGTCTGCTGGGTTTGATACAACGCGACTAAATTACGTCGGTCCGCCATCTACATGTATGAATCAATTTCAAATCAACTGGTGTCGATTTTACGAAATACGAAAAAAAAATGAATACAAAAAGTGGCACTTTCCGTTACTCACTCCTCGGTTTCGTTACTAACTCAGTTATTAACTCACAAATGCACGATACAGAATCGGCCCGCTGATCGATCGAAGCGTATCATGATCGCTAGTGTGGACGCAAAATGATCGCGTATCATCACGCGCGTATACGCGATCATTTTGCGTCCGTAGCGGTTTTACGACGTATCTACGGCGTAGCACGAGCTACGGACACTTTTTTAATGTGGCCATCTTTGTGGACCAGCAGCTGGTCTTTTAAACAAATCTATATCTTCTATTATCTATTACTTGTCTATTACTTATTATAAAATAAAGTCACTTTTTTCCCTCATGTCCCTTTGTTCCCTTTAATCTTTAAAACTACGCAACGGATTTTGATGATTCTTTCAGTGTAAGATAGCCCATTTATCGAGGAAGGTTATAGGCTATATTTTTTCACGCTAAGATTAATAGAAGCGAAGGAATAGAGGAAAAAGTGGAATAAACGGGGGAAATTATTTGAAAGGGCTAACTTGAACGCACTAATCTCAGGAACTACTGGTCCAATTTGAAAAATTCTTTCAGTGTTAGATAGCCCATTTATTGAGAAAGGCTTTAAGCTATATTTTATCATACTAAGATTAATAGGAGAATGTAGAAAATTATTTGAAAGGGTTTAATCTCGCGAACTACTAGAGCAATTTTTATGTTATTTGGAGATAAGAAGTAGACCACATGAAGGATTGTGATGGGCTATCGATTTTAATCATTTTTTCAGTGGCTATATATTTTATTCCCGTACGACGCCGGGGCGGGTCGCTAGTAATTTTGTAAAAAGTGTATTATTTTTATAGTAACCGTACAGAATTACAGTTCGTTTTCTTCTAGTCTAGCAAAAAAATTAGGTGTGCTCAAAAATTTTTCCAAGCACAGCCTCTCATAACTGTTTTTAACAATTTATTATGTGTACCTATTATAATATTATCTTATATATAAAAATGGACTTTCAAATGTGTTAGTCGCGCTAAAACTGGAAAACGGCTGAATAGTTTGGGCTGATTTTAGTCTTAAAATATTAGTAGAAGTCCAGGGAAGGTTTAAAAGTGATACGAAGTTCACCGGGACAGCTAGTCTTATATTATATAAAAATGGATTGGGCTGATTTTAGTCTTAAAATGTTCGCAGAAGTCCAGGGAAGGTTTTAAAGTGACACGAAGTTCACCGGGACAGCTAGTATCTTCTTAAGTTATCCTGTAAAAATAAACACTTTTAATACTTCCAGTGCTATAAGAGTCCAAAAGCGATGTCTAAAAAATTTACCTAGTTTGCTTCGTCTCGTTTGCTTGTTTGTCCTGTTAGCCCAGTAGGGTTAGATTTTTCTTTAAATTAATTAAAGTCAGAAATTTTTTTGCACCAGTGTTTAGAGGAGGTCACAAATAGTTTAAATTAAAAAACTCGACCAGCCACGACGTGTGCGTTAGCCGCCATATTGGTTTGAAGGTCCAATCTTTTTTAAGCTACTTATAACTCCTTTATTTTTTATTTTTTTAAGGTAATGATAAGAATCAAATTTGTCTGAAATTTGATTTTCTACAACTTTTGTCCTTAAACTTTTTATTGTAAAATCAATATTCAAGGAAATAACTGCAAAAAACAAGTCAAAGTATAATTTCGACCTGTTCGACCTGTATCGCGATTATTGTCAAATACAGAAAAAAAAACCAGAAATAAACTTGTAGCTCTTTACATTAACCACAATTAAAATTAAGTCTTCGCTGTCTGTCCGTTTGTCTGTCTCCAGGCTTCAAGAACGGTGATAGGTAGAGACTTGACATTTTCAGATATTATGTATTTTGTTACCCTCTATAACAACAAATACTAAAAAACATATTATATTTAATATTTGATTGGGCTCCCATATAACAAACAGGATTTTATTGGCCTTTTTTGTTCTTTATCAAAAATAGCAGCACTTAGACAGTTAAAATATGCAAAAAGTATTTAATTGTATTTGTACTTTAATCATTAATAATTAAAATAAAATAAATATTTAGGGGGGGCTCCCATACAAAAATCACAAATTTTTGTCTATCTTTGCCTTATAATGGTACGGATACCCTCATGAGTGAGTCCGACTCGCACTTGGCCATTTTTTAATAATTATTCAGGTATAGGTTGTGCCGTAATTGTAAAAGGGCTAATTCTTGGTCAGAATTATTCAGTTTTATCCAGTCGTTTGGGTCCCGGTACATTTACCATAGTTGTAGGAGCTTAAATATTGATTTCTAAAAAAATTCATAAGGATCAAATTTGTAGGAAATTTAATGATCTATCACCAGCAACTTTGTTTCTACAATTATTTTCGCTAAATTCGATAATAATTGACATACAAGCGAAATTATACTTTGATTTGTTTTTTGCATTTATCTCCGTAAATATTGATTTTACAATGAAAATTATAAGAACTCAAAATGTAGAAAATTAAATTTACAACAAATTTAGTTCTAATCATTTTCGTAAAAAAATATAAAATAAAGGAGATATGTCTAAAAAAAGATTTGATCTTCAAACCAATATGGCGGCTAACGCACACGTCGTGGCTGGTCGAGTTTTTGAATTTAAGCTATTCATGACCCACCCTATGCACAGGTGCAAAATAAATTCTGACTATAATTAATTTCAGATTCCCATACAAGGCTGAACTAACCCTATGGCTATGTCTTGTGGGTACTACTAGGCAACTCCGTATACCGAAGGACACCTAATACTTAGAAATCATTTTTTAATGCCATGTCTACGCTTCTATAGTCTGTGTTGTACATCAGTGTTGAAGTAAGTCGATAATAAATTGCTGCGAGGAATTAGACGGAGCGCAGGTTATAAGATATTTAACCTCTTTGTTTATTACACACTGGAATTAATATTCTTATTTACAGTTTAATTACGTTTAAAAACGATGGTGACGACGACAATGATAAATGATACCTTTGCATCAGGATACTGTATAAAAAAGTAACTAATGTACTCTTCAAATACTGTTGGACCAAGAGCCTACGACGGCCACACATTCTTCAGTTTTGTAAAGCGGAAAGTTTACCTGTTTGTGGCCTTTCCAGAGGTAAGTACGACCAGCAACTATGGAGTTTTGGTAGCGGTTACTTTAGGAGGTATCCAGTTCTGGAGGTCTACCTGACCTTCGAGAAAGAGTAAAGCTCAATTTCATAGCTTATATTCTTCGCGGTAAGTAGAGGGATCTCGTCTTCCAGTGCCGGACATTTTTGACAGCTGCCAGACACCCTTAAACTTTCAAAGACTTTGAGGGTGTCTAGCAGTGGGGAGCAACTGTAAATTATGAAATACTAGGAAGGTCTGGCCATCGCAGGCTCCACCCTATGTAATCTAAAGCTGGCTGACCGGCTCCATGGGCTGGCCCAATGTGTACTTAAGACATGTTGAATTGAAAACTGTTTTTTCGGCGTGGTGTACTTTTTTGGAATGGTTAAAAAAGGTAAGACTAGCATCAGGACACGTGAACTGATTAAAAATCCGTTAAATGGAGGCAGAAAGCATTGCGCAAGAAAGGAAATAGCATCCCCCTCTTATCAACACCGGTGTTAGTTCTGATTTTGACCATGAACAAAAACATCGTTTTAGGTCTTTAAAATGACGTATCTAAAATATGTTTTTTATTACTAATAAAATAGTTCGTTATTCTAACATATTTCAACGTCCAGCACCGGTGCACCACGGGTTGGAATGCCGACTATATTTTATTCCGACATTCCCGTGAGGCCAAAATCAACGCGCGAAACGGTCAACGACCAAAACGTCCAGGTTTTTAGTCGGGTTGTTCCAATATTTCACTAAACATTACGAGTTTATTGAATTTAAAAAACTATGTCCAGCCACCATCGATGTTATTTTACGGCTTTGGCCTGCACCCAAAATTATGAACTTTGACATAAAATTAAAGACTGTAAAAAGCCAATATGTAGTACTTAATGAGTTACGTAAAGCTGTTAATAGTGGCTATAATCCTTTCAATTTTAACGAAAATTTTTCCATCGCTTCGGTAAGAGATTACGAACTGCTTTTTCGTTTCTTTTCGCCGGGCCAGTTCCCGAAATGGTGGATGTCGTCACGTATACATTCAGAAAATATTAGCTTCTATACTTATAAAATTACATGTCCCGACTGACTGACTGACTGACTGATTCATCATCGCTGAGCAAAAACTGTTAAAGTTACAGCCACGAAATTTAGTGAGTAGGGTTGTTTTATTGAGTACACACCCACTAAGGAAGGAATTTTGAAAATTTTACCCCGAAGGGGATGAAATAGGGGTTCAAAGTATAAATAAAAATCCGTCATTTCCACGGTCATTTCTTGAGTTAGAAACATTAAACTTTAGTTTTAGGTTACTGATTAAAGGGGGTGAAATAGAGGTTGAAAGTTTAAACGAAAGTCCGTCATTTCTTAAGTTAGGAACATGAAAGTTTATTTTTGGACTGCTGATTAAAAATGAATGGATAGGTATTTAAGCGTTTTTGGAAATTCTACCCCCAAGGGGGTGAAATTGGGGTTGAAAGTTTGAATGAAAGTCCGTCATTTCTTGAGTTAGAAACATGAAACTTTATTTTTGTGCTACTGATTAAAGATGACTGGATACGTATTTAAGCGCTTCTGGTAATTCTACCCCCAAGTGGGTAAAATTGGGGTAGAAAGTTTCAATGAAAGTCCGTCATTTCTTGAGTTAGAAACATGAAAGTTTTTTGACGTTTGCGTTTGACGTTTGCTTAAATAAGGTCCCGTTTTTATCCTTTGTATAAGAAACCATAAAAAAGGGGAAAACTATTTATCTTTGTTATTATACTATGTTAACGCGAACGAAGTCGCGGGCAACATCTAGTTAAGTATAAAGTTAATAAATTTTAAAGTCAAAATTACTGTCTATTTGAATACAAGTAGAAAATTATTGGATTATATGTTATTGTATACCCTTAAGCAAAATTACCATTAGAAATAAGTTTATCAATCTCCTTTATTTTTTCTGAAACATAAAACACTCGCAAATTAATTGATCACGGCCGATTTTATTAAAAAAAAATAATTTTAATTCAATTATAGCGGACCGATAAAGTTATTCTGCGCATCAAAATAATTAAGAATTTCCGTAATTAAACTTTGCGACAGCGTAATCGAGTGCCAAAAACATCTGAACGGGGATTTTCAGTCGTTTTTCTCAAAATACATTTAAAAGTTAGCAATTACCGTTTACCGTTTACTCGCAGCTAATCTTTGATGTTTAAATATTAATTGATTTCGTTCTCGGAAGGCAAATGTACGAGAAAATGGGGGATAAATTATATTAATTATGAAATAAGGGGTGCGCGCGTTTGGTGACTAAGCAACATAAAGTTGATAAAGCACAGTGTATACTATGATTGCTAACGTTTGATTTATTTGCCTTTTCTAATAAAAATACTGACGTAGCGTATACTGTAGAAATATTCAAAGTTGCTGTCTTGGTATGTCTTGTGACGACTTATATGTCAAACGAATATAGAACTCGTACAATTAATCGCTATTCACTGTGTAAATAATTTTGTCAGTAAGGGAAAGAGTTGTAATATCTAAATAACTAATTGCTAGTCACCAAATTCAATACTAATTTGACATTCAAAATGAGGTTTCTGGACTTCCCTCATGGTTTGTTGTACAATATATTAAGCGGTAAAATAAATTTCTATGGCTTTAAGTAACTAATATATTTTCTTTGCATCAGTCGTATTAGTTAGTAGAGTTTATAAGAGAGAATGTAACACAACAAAATATATACTCGTTTCCAAATAAATCAATTAATATTATTCAGTAAATACTTATTATATTCATAAAATGAAGACAAACAAAAGATTTTCATACGCCATCGTTAATAACGTTGAATCATTATAAATTGGAAACAAAATTAAAATGATTAATTCGCAACGAGGCAAAACACTTTGCATAAAAAAGAAAATGTTTTTATGGACGCCAAAAAAAGTGAAATTGGAACCTACCGAAATTAACATTGATGGCATT
Organism: Polyommatus icarus; assembly: GCA_937595015.1. Classification (NCBI taxonomy): domain Eukaryota; kingdom Metazoa; phylum Arthropoda; class Insecta; order Lepidoptera; family Lycaenidae; genus Polyommatus; species Polyommatus icarus. The sequence continues at coordinate 4,905,710 of OW569333.1, read as the reverse complement.
TATTTATTTCCATTTGCCTTATATTTTCTTTTTATGAAAAAAATATGACGCGAACGCAAAATGAGTGTAATTTTAACTCGAAAATGGCGGCCATACATCCCGCTCGCGCGTAATTGACTTCGCCTAATGAAACGTCACTCAGGGAACTGTGTTCAAATGTATCTGATTCCATATTTAAACGAACAAGAGTGTTCTATTATAATTTATTCGTGCTTCGATTTTGTGGCATGGCAAAATCGAAAAGATTTTGTATGTACTTTGTAGCGAGTAATATAAATTTTTTGACAGTGTATATTATTTGTATTAATATAAGGGAATGGACCTAATGCTAGACACTGACCTAATAGATGACACTTATGACAAAAATACCATAAAAATAAGAATTACTCTAATTATTTCTCACCACTGTAAATTTTATAAACTTCTCAAGCTATCTGTTGAATTGAAAAAATATATTAGAGACGCCTTCGGGAACAAAATTTTAAAATGGGATCAGTTTTCGTGAATAATATGACCGCGTCAATACGCGCTCGGCAATTTCTTAGGAAATAGGATAAGGAAGGCGAAATTTTGCACGTAAGTTTTGAATACATTTATTTGATTTTTTGTAATTTCTCTTGATTTCATTGGATTAATGGGCATGTTGTATACACTAATTAATGTTTATTTAAGATTTTTTGTCCATTTTCCCTAACAATATAAAGGGTGTCTACTACTAGTTCTTGAAAATGTAAAAAAACCTGATAGATGACATGGATCTCATCTTTGAGTTTTGCAATATATACTAAAGTTATTTTGTACTTTTTTCTCCTGCAAAAATCATCATTATTATCTGAAAATATAATTCTATTAACAATCTAAGAACTTAGAACTACTGCACCTAAAAATGGACGTGTCTAATATTAGACCTTGTACTGATCTAAAAATCGATTGCTTTAGTTTTTTAGCAGTAAAAAAAAAGAAAAAGAGAGCTGAGAAAAGAAAGAAGAAAAAAGAAGGGGCAAATTCTTTTGCCTCTTGCATGGAGACTAAAGACTGACATTAAATTTGCTAGGAAAAAAAGACGGGTTGCACTCCGGGAGTGCCGGCAGAAGTGAAAACTTGTTTATTAACGTTGTGTATTTTTTAACCCATTTTTTATGAAAATCGATTATTAAAAAATCGATTTTGTTAATTAATCGAAACCCTTACAATCGATTTTTTTTATGAAAATCGATTTTTAAAAAATCGATTTTCATAAAATCAAATTTCAAAAGATCGATTTTTGAAAAATCGATTTTTTAATTAATCGAAACCCTTACAATCGATAAAAATTTTAACCCAATTTTTATGAAACTCGATTTTTAAAAAATCGATTTTATTAATTAATCGAAACCCTTGCAATTGATTAAATTTTTAACGCATTTTTTATGAAAAACGATTTTTTTATGAAATCTTTTGAAAAATGGCAAATAAAGACCTAATTTAATAGAAAAAAATATGTCAAATGTAATGTAATGTTCTATGTCAACTATTAGTTCATATTGGCGTTTACTATTAGTGATGTTCGTTTTTTGTGATGTCATCTATTAGTGCTTATGACTAAGTTTACAAAAAGACCAATAATATATTTTTTAATTGATTTGTCAGAGAATCATTATAACAGTTTTATTTTGTAAGAGTTACTGAAGACATGGAAGAAGTTATCAATCCTTTATTTTCATAAATATAAATTTTATAACATTCAAATGTTGCATGTTTCCTTAAAGTGTCTGCCATTAGGTCTTCTCCCTTAATAACTTTCCAAAAATATATTCTGTAGCATTTGTGTTTTAACCCATCAAGCCCCGTACGAGCACCGGTGATCGCGACAACAATAGAACACAATCAAAATTATTTTCCTTCGATCGGGGATTCTTGAAAATGCTATTGCATAGGGCACCAAATTAGGCAAATTTTGAAATACGCATATAGTCACAAAAAATATTGAATGGCATGTTTATGACTTAACTGAAGATTACGTCAGAAAGAGGGCACATTAATACGAAAATCCATCCCTGCTATAGGCTTTTATTATTTAAAATCTAACCTACACAGATTTTAACTTTAAAACAATTCATATTCATAATATCTGATTAAGTAATTACAAGTTTGGGTGGTGCGCCAAATATTAATTTGGGACAAAGGCAGTTTGTTTATATTTGAGGCAAGACTCGGGCGAGCTCATGCTACGGGACAAAATGTTTGCTGCCACGTGCTATAAATAATGGAAATATACAATCGGGTGCGAATTGAAAAACTTGTGTATTTCCCCGTGTATTAGTATAGCTCATATTTTACTTTACATGGGGTATAACGAAACGTGTAGGTTCAATGTGAAATTGTGAAAGCTGCGCCCATTTTTTTACTTTTTGAGTAAAGGTGCTTCCAGACAGAAGTTATATAACGTTATATACCATTGTGTAACACAATAATATTTTATAACATCGTGTAACATACGCTACAACATGTCAAAAAATAAACGTGTCTTTTGTTATAATTTGTTAAAAAATGTTATACAAAAATGTTATCTAACATTATAATATAACTTCTGTCTGGGAGCACCTTTACTCTGTGATTTTTAAGTAGCATAGTGTATAGGTAAAATTATTTTCCAAAACACAGAACGGCTTTTGTTAACGGTAAAGGTGTATAGACCACGGGACATACCTATTTTAAAATTTTACTGCAGAACAATTTGCGGCGGAATTTCATGTCGTGTCTGTCAAAAGTGTACTCTGTTTGTAACGTCCTACTGCTTACTGGAAAAATGTACGTTTCCCGGCAAAACGAATTTCAGAGCAATTGAAGTTTTATTCAACATATATACTCGGTGAAAAATGGCGGTACCGGTCATTGACTCCCTGTCAAAAACTTGTCATTTTCTAATAAACCGCGATTGATAATAATGAAGTGTCAGATGTTGTCAATCGCAGTTTTGTATAGAAAATGACAAGTTTTTGACAGGGAGTCAATGACCACTACCGCCATGTTTCGCCGAGTACAGTATAGTTAAAATCCAAACGGCGTATCGAGGCAAAAACATACATAAAATGTTAAATAATATAAAATTCTGTGCATCTTTATTCTGTTTATACCTAAGACACGATTCCACATGAAGTATACAAAAACTAGTATTAATAAAACACTGAAATATTATGTCAAAGGGATGATAAAGGGCAAAAATGTGGAGGCTTGCTTTTATGAAAATAACAAGCGTTTAATATGAATGTGGTATTCCGGCTGAGGTGCAGGCTGTACGAATTCCAATAACGACATGGAATGTTACCTTCGTCAAGGGTCTAGTATGAGATTACGAGCGAAGATGGATGCTATGCTTGTGTATCACAATTTGAAGCTTGGATATAGGAGCGGCAAGACCTTTAAGAAAGAAAAAGGAGAATTTGAGACGTATAGTGTTCCAAAGCTTTAAAGTTTAAATGAATGGACGGGGCGTTGCTGGTAAAGAAGAACAGTCAAACACATGTCAAAAATGACGTTTTTGTATGATAGAAGCATTAGTACATTTTCTCGCCACGTTCTTTTAATCAAAGCCTTGTCGAACTGTACCTATAGGTAAGGCATATCTGCCCCTCCTGTTTTGTTTTCACTTTAGAAGTGAAAACTGTTGCTTTTTTCTGTCAATCTCAATATTATAAAATGAATATATTATTGTCTGTCAAACTCTTCATTCAATTCAAGTTAACATTGTTAAATATCTCTGTTTACACGCTTTCGCATTATATTACCAAAAGTAGTAAATATTTTGGACATAAATTGTGAAGTGTTTGCTATCCGAATATCAGTTTAGCCTTCATGTTAGAGTACTTGGCAGCTTCTGCTGTCTGCCAATTTTAGACAGGTAGACACTAGACGTACAAGAAAATAGTGTGCACAAATTCGTGTTATCGGTAAAGACGACATAATATTATTATGTACGTAGGTACTAGCTGTCCCGGCAAACGTTGTTTTGCCATGTAAAGTATTTCGATTTTCAGCCATATTATTTTATTGAAGTGACTAAATAAGTATGCCACCATGGCAACGTCCATCGCTATCCCGTCGCACAAACAATGGTCGCTGTCAGTCTCAAGTTGTAATATTTTACTATTATTTATTTAACAAATGCACTTAACAATATAAAAAGCACCCAGTAGCCGATTCCCAGACCCACTGAATATGCATGTAAAATTTGGTAAAACTCAGTAAAACCGTTTCGGAGGAGTACGGAGACTAACATTGTGACACGAGAATTTTATATCAGCGTTGCCAAATTTTTTTTTGTGCTAAGTCGGGACTTTGGAACTTTTTGGGTGAAAAAGCGAGATTCTTCTGTCAAAAGCGGGGAAAAAAAGTATAAAATCAAAAGTTTTTTGAATTTTTATCTTTTTATTTGCGTTAAAATAACGTTTACGTGACAATACATAGCAAAAGTAGCCAAAGCAAATCCACCCCTCTACCTCCCACACTCTTAACTTCATTAGGTACCTACGCACCTTTCTTTCTCAGCACATACGTTCGGGCTTTCCCCGAAAAGCGGGACTGAGCCTGTCCCGCGCGGGACATTTAAATTTAAAGCGGGAAAAAATCAGGTCGTCTCGCCAAAATCGGGACGTCTGGCAACGTTGTTTAATATATAAGATTATACTTCTGTAAAATAAAACTAAATATAATAGATATTAATTTTATCTTATGTTTATATTGCTGAGTTTGCAGTTGAAATTAAAGGAAAAAAATAAATCTTATAAGTGTCATGTCAAGCAGTATATGGAATATACTGCAATCAAGCAGTATATGGAATAAATCTTATAAGTGTCATGTCAAGCAGTATATGGAATATACTGCAATCAAGCAGTATATGGAATAAATCTTATAAGTGTCATGTCAAGCAGTATATGGAATATACTGCAATCAAGCAGTATATGGAATAAATCTTATAAGTGTCATGTCAAGCAGTATATGGAATATACTGCAATCAAGCAGTATATGGAATAAATCTTATAAGTGTCATGTCAAGCAGTATAGTAACACGCCTAGATATTTGTCAATGAATTTGCAACTATTAATGATCAGTTATAAAGTAATTTAAAGCTATAAGAGTCTTAAATACAATCGTCGTGACCATTGAGAAATAAAGCAAACATTTAGTACTTATTTTTCTTTGGATGATAAAAAACTCAGAAGATTTTATTGTCACGAACTTTTATACTTCGGACTTTTCTTTAATAGAGTTCCATGGAAGTACTTTTGTTTTGGGGGTTTTTAAAACGCTCTTATTATATTAATTTGGTTTATTATAACGTGCAATAACTTTGTAAATTATGTAAAATTATAATTTCCTCTGAGTTTTCTTCGGATCAGTAATGAAATTGTAAAGGTTTTAAAATGTAGCAATGTTTGATTATGAGGAAAAATTGTTTTGACTATCAAGTAATCGTAGATTGTTTATGGTCCGTACTCCGTACCTATATCTTGTGCATGGAATACCATATTATCTAGTCTTGTTTATAGCCTTGTAACACTATCATCCATACTTCCATACTAATTAATATTATAAATGCGAAAGTGTGTCTGTCCGCTGTCGGTCTATCCGTCTATCTGTCTGTTCCCTTTTCACGCCCAAACCGCTGAACCGATTTTACTGAAATTTGGTATGGAGATACTTTGAGTCCCGGGAAAGGACACAGTGTACTTTTATCCCGGACAAATGTACGTTTCCCGCGCGATAAACGAGTTTTGGCACGACAAAGTTACGTGCGTCATCATTACAAATGTTTTTCTTTTCCCCATCTCAAAATCTCTCAATACTCAAAATACTATTGAACAATAATAGCCAACACAACGAAATATGAGTAATTCCCAGGACCCTCCTCACACGAGCTTAAGATTTCACATTTATCAGCTGGGAGTATTTCCATACCGTTATCTTCGCGTTTCATACGTATTGGGAACCGCAGCCTACGTCATACTAAGCCTGGACGGGTGTAGGGTGGTTGTCAGTTTGGAAATATACCGGACAAGTCCATTTTTTAAAATATTGAGTAGTACAAGTGGAAGAGTGGAAAGAAACTGCGAAGATCCATTTTGGGTCGCTGAGCCATCGGGGTAAGTTCCTTCAAAACATGCGTATAGAGGTTGAGGCCAACGATAGACCAATACGAGAATTAACGAATGTGCAGTGAGGTGTATTAGACTTAGGGCCTGTTTCACCACTTTCTGATAAAGTGCCAAATAGGCTATTCACAACTTTTTTGACAGATTCTCCACGCTTCATCTGTCATGTTAAGTGGTTGATAGCCTATTCGGCACTTATCAGGAAGTGGTGCAACAGGCCCTTATTCTATAAGTAGACTATCAGCTAGAACTACTTACAAGTAGTACTAGCTTTATTCTACAGAATAAGGAATTTCAATTAAAATAAGATATTTTGTTTCGAGAACTTCCTTGGTTAAAGTTTCAGGTACCTTTGATATAATATTTTCCTAATTACTTCACATGGAACTAAAATTTTAGATTGAAAGTGATTACTGTATGGAATTTTAGTACCTTTTACTATTTTTTGCTCACACTACACAGCGTTTTTTAACGTCGCCCCAATAAACAAAATATTGATTTATGAAGGAGTTATGAAGGAGTTTATCGCAAATCATAAATTACAGTCACCCTACTCGTGCCCACAGATAGGTGCAGGCTGTCGGCAGTGGTTCAGCACTTAAGTACGTCTCGCCGATAACGCCACTCTTTGTGAGCTCACACATCATCATCACAATCATCATCATCATCATCATGTTGATGATGAAACTAAGATTAACGCTGCACATTTATTCAATGCTATACGTGAGTGAGAATCCTGTACGTTAGACGCGTAGTTGTTTAATGTATTTATAAAACAACAACACGTCTAAATAGGATTCTCACTAGAATACAGTAATAAAAATTATCATGCTAGGGCATAGAAGCTTTTCTCTGGTTTCACAAGAGAGCGAAAGTTAGAGACGAAAGTAGCACACACAGATTTTAGGGTCAATTGACGTTGCTAATTCTTGCTATAAATTTTTAAAGGCACGCGTCTATCCATTCAATGTGTATCTGCTAGTGCAGTATGTTCAGCTTTGGATGGCTCATTTAAAAATGCAGCGCATTGCATCGAAGCGTTTCGTTGCAATGTGATCTGACCCTAACACTGCTTATTTGACTAGCCCTGTGTGTTAACAAGCATGCTCTAAAGAAGGGTGTAGCTACATGATATAAATTTAGTTTGTCTCTTTTTAGCAGATACCGGCTTGACGAAAAACGAATTTAAAAAATTTATCCTAGAACCACCATAGCAATTTTCAATAAACCAAGGGCACATCCACTTAAGCAGCACACATTCTAGATTGTTTACCTTAGTAAGAAAATTATATTAGCTTTACGTGTCTCAGTATAAAGTAGAGTTAATCTGGAGATATAACACTAACCGCATTTGTGTAAGCCGAACCGTCCTAGTAATGCATCCGTTACGGGCCGGCTTGAGAGCGGGCTCCGGTAGGGTATGGTCCCAATTACAGCGGTGGAATATTTATTATTTGTACCTTATTTATATTTGGTACCTATAGAAAAAAATAATAGGCAGATGGGGGACCTATGTTATTCGGTCATATCAGTGTCCTCTGTATAGAGTTAATCTTGAGATATAAACGCTAACCGCATTTGTGTAAGCCAAACCGTCCGCTCCGGTAGGGTATGGTCCCAATTACAGCGGTGGAATATTTATTATTTGCGCTTGCAATTTGATAATTTCTTTCTACTATAGAGTGGTCTGTTTTCCTGTTTACTCATTTATTAAATTAGGGGTTCCCAAAATTATTTTGTCTATTGCCCACTATGAGAACAAATTATATTTTAGCGCCCCCCCATTGTTTTAATTTAAAATGCATCCAGATGAAATTATATCACAAATCACCCCGCAAGCCTCTACACAACACCCTCATTTTTTGTGGGTCCCAAACACCCCTCCCCTTGTAGACCTTCAGCACTCACAAGGGGGCATTATCGCCCACTTTAGGAGATGTTGTATTAGAGTAAGAAATACTTTTGACGTGACAACGTCTTAAATTAGGTTGCGGCTGGGAGTCACTTATGAAAAAGTGTAACGCTCGGTAACGTTACGATGAGTCACCGAACGAGAGAGAGGCCCGCCGAATGCCTTGCGTCTCTCTCCCACTCAACTATGATCGGTCTGCCGCGCGCGCAGCGCGCATTCATATCAATAAATATTCTACCGAGAAAAAGACGTTGTCACGTAAAATCTTCGCCCGTAAAACCGACTTTACAGGCAACCATTTTTTACGTTTAAATATTACATATTTGTAATGTAACTAAAGAAACCATTGAAAACTACGCCGCTTACCGCGGTAACTGGGACCACCGTTTTGTATAAATGTATAGGCACTCGGAAGAAACGACGTTTTTAAAGTATGAATAAAATCTCTATTTATATGCTGCTGCTTCGCTTCGAGCTTCTCTTTCGATATTTTAAAACATTTATCTCTAGGTAGTTCTGTCGAGAGAAAAACTTTTATTTCATTTAAGGAACCTCAAGTTAGCAGGTTATGACAAAAAAGAGCAAGAAAAATGTAAAATCATAATCTGAGAAAAGATTGCGACTATATTAAATTCAAAAATATTTTAATTTAAAGGAATAAGAATGTTTTAAAGTCGTAACGGCATCGGTCCAAACTGCATACACAGTGTGTGTTTTGTCAAAACATTCTACAATAACCTTAATAAAATATACTAGATAAATACCAATAGATTATACCCAAAGTAAACAGTGATTAAACTTCGAACTCAGTTAATGAGGACTAGCGTAACTGTCGTTTAATGAATGCTGGATTCATTAAACGCCAGTTACGCGACGAGTCCGCGATGACGCTGACGCTCGTGGCGCTGTCATGTGACAACATCGCTGTGATCGATTGTGTTCACTGAAATGGGCTATGATGTTCTTGAATGTTCTAGAACAGTACTATGTATAATACATCCTTTTTAACCGACTTCCAAAAAACGAGGAGGTTATATGTTCGGCTGTGGATATTTTTTTTTTTTTATGTTCAACGATTACTCCGCCGTTTGTGAACCGATTTTCAAAATTTTTGTTTTGTTGTATTAGGTTTCACTCCAATTTGGTACCATGTTCGCAAAAGTGGTGACCTGATGATGGGATCCATGAGTAATCGAGGGAACTCCTCGAAATTTATATGGAAACATATGGTGATTTTGGTTTTATGTGAAGTGTACTAAGAATATGCTACCAAAAAGTCAAATATTGGGTCAAGGTATACCATGGTTTCGAAGATGCTGAGAGAACTCCTGACTCCTTATAGATACACGTTTGGGAGTTTCGGCGTTGTTTTAAGAACAGAAAGCATATGCTACTATGCTAATAACTATTGGTGGGTTGAATCTTATGAATTTAGTAGGAACATTAATGGAGAATTTGGAAAGTAGTTGCGGGCAGTCTAATGCATTTGACATCGTCTTTAATAGTAAAGAACAATCAGATATCATGCGTCGTGTTTTTAATGGTAGGATATGAAATTTCTTACAAAGGCTTAGATAATTGTCCGAGTGGTATGCAATTTTTTGATGATAGCACAAAAATTTGATAAAACGCTTTTGAATCGCCTCTATACGGTCTACATGTTTATGATAGTAAGGGTTCCACACCTGCGAGGCATACTCGAGATGACTTCTGACATGTGTGCAATACAAAATTTTCAAGGTTTTCGCTTCAGTAAAACATTTCGACATACGCATCACAAACCCCAAGGCCTTGGAAGCTTTATTAATAATCGCCTCGATCTGAGTATCAAAAATTAGTTTGCAATCGTGATGTACACCTAAATCACGAACACAGCTTGACCTAGATAAGATTTGGCCTCCTAATGAATTATTCTCGTTTATGGCAAAGCGTTTCCGAGTATACGTTATTATTGAACATTTGGTAGGATTAAGATCTAGTTTGTTCATTTTGCAATAGTTTTCAAGGTTGGAAAGGTCTAATTGAAAGTTACGAGCATCTTCAGATGATTTTATTATAGCGTAAATTTTCATATCGTCCGCAAAACATAAAAGTTTTGCGAACTTTAAGCAGGAAGCAATGTCGTTTACGTAGATTATAAATAATAAAGGCCCGAGTAGCGAGCCTTGAGGCACACCGCTCGGTACACGAACCCAGTTAAGTAATACTTTAATTGTTACTTTATTTTATTTTATGATACTTGGAAAACTTACAGCTAATTTTACAATTAAATTATAAGACAGAATACGTAATAAGGAGCCAATTAGAAGTTTTCACTGATAGTAATAGTTTACAAAATATTGACTTAAATATTACGTTATGAATACCTAGTACTACTACAACAAAGTTTTAAACATTTTAAACTCAAATATCAGTTAATTTATATATATATATATATATATATATATATTATATTTATATTTATATAAATATAATATATATATAAATATATATTATATAATATATATATAATATATATATAAATATATCAGTTAATTTATATATATATATATATATATATATATATATATATATATATATATATATATATATATATATATATATATATATATATATATATATATATATATATATATATATATATATATATATATATATATATATATAAATTAACTGATATTTGAGTTTAAAATGTTTAAAACTTTGTTGTAGTAGTACTAGGTATTCATAACGTAATATTTAAGTCAATATTTTGTAAACTATTACTATCAGTGAAAACTTGAGTTCTGTCTGTAGTAGGTGTGGGTAGTGGGTAAGAAGATAGGGACATGACGACGATAGGACTTACTAGGAATTTTAAAAGACAACTTAGATAATAGGTTGGGGCAGTCTAGATTATTCGAAGAAATTTTTACAAGAAAAGACACATCGGCAATAACACGACGGTCCTCTAGGGTAAGGAGGTGGTGTTTGGTACAGACAGACTTATAATTGGAACTACTAAACCGTTGATTAGTCTTAAAACACAGGTAACGTATAAATTTTCTTTGGATATTCTCGATTCTATTAATGTGAATTTTATACCTAGGGTTCCAAATTTGGGAGGCATACTCGAGGTGACTTCTAACTAGAGAGCAATATAGAACCTTGATGGTTTTAGCGCGAACAAATTCTTTAGAATTTCGCTTTCAGAAGCCAAGAGCTTTAGATGCCTTTGATATGACATGATCAATATGAGAGTTAAACGATAGTTTCGAGTCATGAATAACTCCAAGGTCTCTTATAGTGGTAGTTCTGGGCAACGGATGATTCTTGAGATGATAATCGTAAGTAATATTATTTTTCTTTCGCGTAAAGGTAACAACGGAACATTTTAACGGGTTAAGGTCTAAACGGTTATTGACACAATAGACTTCAAGTGCTTGAAGGTCAGCCTGAAGACGATGAGCGTCATCGAGACACGTTATGCGCTTGTAGATTTTCATGTCGTCAGCAAAGCAAAATAATTGGGACGAGCTAAAACATTGGTCAATATCGTTAACAAATATGACGAATAACAGGGGTCCAAGTAGGGATCCCTGCGGTACGCCGCTCGGGATCCGACGCCACCTCGAGGTGCAGTTATTGATTGCTACTGCTTGACTGCGATTGGTAATATACGACGCAAACCATCTAAGTAAATCACCATGTACACCGGTCTCCGCCAATTTTTGTAAAAGTTTTTTGTGGTCAATTCTGTCGAAACAATTACTATAGTCGGTGTAGACGACGTCGACCTGGGCCCCTTGATCCATGGCGTCAGTCAAAAAGTCATTAAGTTGGACAATATTAGATGTCGTGGATCTGCCCGGCAGAAATCCGTGTTGGTAATTCCCAAATGAGTTTTTAACTGCTGAAAATAGTTGTCTATAAATTAATTTCTCGAATAGCTTCGCAGCAATACATAATTTAGATATCGGGCGGTAATTACAGGCATCAGTTTTATCAGTTTTTAGACCCCTTTTTATGGACCGGGGTGATGTAAGCTCTTTTCCAAATTTCCGGTACAATACATTCGTTTAATGATTTTTGATAAATAAGTGTAAGTGGCACTGCAACAGATTTGGCACATTTTATCAGAAATATAGCGGGTATACCATCTGGTCCTGCTGATTTGTGTGGGTCGAGATCTTTTAAAAGTTTAACAACTGTGTCATATTCAATAATAATATTAGATATGTCGCCTACAGACGTACCATAGACATCGCCAGGGTTAGGGACATCACTTGCGTCGGGTGCCAGAAAATTAGATTGAAAAAAGTCGGAAAAAACCTCGCATATAGATACGGATGAGTTAGCCCTTACATTATTATAATTAATTATATTAGGCAGTGAACTCTTACTTGATTTACTTTTTATGTAAGTCCAAAATTAAGTAATAATTAAAGTTAATTACCTACTTAACTTTAATTATTACTTTACTTTAAGTATTACCTAACTTTTATTATTATTTAACTTTAATTATTACTGAATTTTAATTGTTACTTAACTTTAAGTATTACTTATCCTTAAATATTACTTAAAGCTAAGTAATATGTAAGTCTTAAAGGCACATCAATAGATCATTTGCATTTTTGCATTTATCGAATTCCACCCGCGCACGCCACGCGCACGCCACGCGCACGCCACGCGCACTCCACGCGCACGCCACGCGCACGCCACGCGCACGCCACGCGCACGCCACGCGCACATTACGTTATAATTACACATTGAGTTACACACAGAATTACACACCTCGCATATAGATACGGATGAGTTAGCCCTTACATTATTATAATTAATTATATTAGGCAGTGAACTCTTACTTGATTTACTTTTTATGTAAGTCCAAAATTAAGTAATAATTAAAGTTAATTACCTACTTAACTTTAATTATTACTTTACTTTAAGTATTACCTAACTTTTATTATTATTTAACTTTAATTAGTACTTAATTTTAATTATTACTATTTAATTTAAGTATTACTTATCCTTAAATATTACTTAAAGCTAAGTAATATTTAAGTTTAAGTTTTAAGGCACATCAATAGATCATTTGCATTTTTGCATTTATCGAATTCCACCCGCGCACGCCACGCGCACGCCACGCGCACTCCACGTGCACGCCACGCGCACCACACGCGCACGCCACGCGCACTCCACGCGCACGCCACGCGCAAGACACGCGCACGCCACGCGCACGCCACGCGCACTCCACGCGCACGCGACGCGCACCACACGCGCACGCCACGCGCACTCCACGCGCACACCACGCGCACCACACGCGCACGGCACGCGCACCACACGCGCACGCCACGCGCACTCCACGCGCACGCCACGCGCAAGACACGCGCACGCCACGCGCACGCCACGCGCACTCCACGCGCACGCCACGCGCACCACACGTGCACGCCATGCGCACGCCACGCGCACGCCATGCGCACACCACGCGCACGCCATGCGCACGCCACGCGCACTCCACGCGCACGCCACGCGCACTCCACGTGCACGCCACGCGCACCACACGCGCACGCCACGCGCACTCCACGCGCACGCCACGCGCAAGACACGCGCACGCCACGCGCACTCCACGCGCACCACACGCGCAAGACACGCGCACGTCACGCGCACGCCACGCGCACGCCACGCGCACTCCACGCGCACGCCACGCGCACCACACGCGCACGCCACGCGCACTCCACGCGCACGCCACGCGCAAGACACGCGCACGCCACGCGCACGCCACGCGCACGCCACGCGCACGCCACGCGCACTCCACGCGCACGCCACGCGCAAGACACGCGCACGCCACGCGCACGCCACGCGCACGCCTCGCGCACGCCACGCGCACGCCACGCGCACTCCACGCGCACGCCACGCGCACCACACGCGCACGCCACGCGCACGCCACGCGCACGCCACGCGCACATTACGTTATAATTACACATTGAGTAATTATAAAAGTTAAGTAACTTTCTTAATTTAATTGTTACTTAACTTTAATTATTACTTATTTATTTATTTATTTATGTGACATGGAAAACTTACAGCTAAGTGACATCAGTGGAAATTTTATATGAGGATCAGAAAGCCAATTACAAGTTTTCACCTCTAAGTAACAGAATAATTGAATACAAGATATTGTGAACGGTCTTACTAGTTAGATACAGATATATGTTTTTAAGTAGGATAACAAAATAACTAAAACAAAAAGTTTATTATTATTTATTATATTAATAGCAACATTACAGTATTATAGATAAGTCTACAATATGTTACTTGTTAGAATGAGATGATTAGATTTTAAATATTTTCTTTTGACATTAATAACATTACATAAAGCTTATTTTAGTATACATAATAGGGTTTATTACATTATAGTTATGTGTGAGTTTTTACCAGCATAAGAAGTGCATGTGTGTGTCTCATATTGTCAGTGAGTACGTGCGTATGTGTGTGTGTGTGTGTGTGTGTGTGTGTTTGGTTAGAAATAGAAAATTAGTTATTTAGACCCTATTAAATGAGTAATTAACAAAGACTTAAAGTTTTTTAAACTTTTACAGTCTTTGATATTTTCTGGCAGTGAATTATATAATTTAGCACCTTCAAAAAGTATAGTTCGCTTTCCAAGATCAGATTTAACGCTTTCAATATGTAAGTTATTTGCTCTTCTAAGATTACGCTTGTTAATATCTATATTTCTTTTAAATGCTATTTGTGATCGAGTATAATTATATATGAGGATCAGAAAGCCAATTACCTCTAAGTAACAGAATAATTGAATACAAGATATTGTGAACGGTCTTACTAGTTAGATACAGATATATGTTTTTAAGTAGGATAACAAAATAACTATAACAAAAAGTTTAAACTTTAAAGGTAGGTCTGACTAAAAACCAGAAAGAAGTGTATGCTAATTATAATTTATTTATGTGACATGGAAAACTTACAGCTAAGTGACATCAGTGGAAATTTTATATGAGGATCAGAAAGCCAATTACAAGTTTTCACCTCTAAGTAACAGAATAATTGAATACAAGATATTGTGAACGGTCTTACTAGTTAGATACAGATATATGTTTTTAAGTAGGATAACAAAATAACTAAAACAAAAAGTTTATTATTATTTATTATATTAATAGCAACATTACAGTATTATAGATAAGTCTACAATATGTTACTTGTTAGAATGAGATGATTAGATTTTAAATATTTTCTTTTGACATTAATAACATTACATAAAGCTTATTTTTAACCGACTTCCAAAAAACGAGGAGGTTATATGTTCGGCTGTCGATATATATATATATATATATATATATTTATAAAAATATTTAAAATAAAAAAATAATATTTAAAATAAAATAAAAAAAAGGTGAAAATATTTAAAATCTAATCATCTCATTCTAACAAGTAACATATTGTAGACTTATCTATAATACTGTAATGTTGCTATTAATATAATAAATAATAATAAACTTTTTGTTTTAGTTATTTTGTTATATATATATATATATATCGACAGCCGAACATATAACCTCCTCGTTTTTATATATATATATATTTAATTAATTAATTTATTTTTTTGTATGTTCAACGATTACTCCGCCGTTTGAGAACCGATTTTCGAAATTTTTATTTTGTTGTATTAGGTTTCATTCCAATTTGGTACCATGTTCGCAAAAGTGGTGACCTGATGATGGGATCCATGAGTAATCGAGGGAACTCCTCGAAATTTATATGGAAACATATGGTGATTTTGGTTTTATGTGAAGTGTACTAAGAATATGCTACCAAAAAGTCAAATATTGGGTCAAGGTATACCATGGTTTCGAAGATGCTGAGAGAACTCCTGACTCCTTATAGATACACGTTTGGGAGTTTCGGCGTTGTTTTAAGAACAGAAAGCATATGCTACTATGCAATTAATATTCATCATCATAATCATAATCATCATCATCATCGTCATCATCATTACCACGTCGTGTTAAGGTCACCAATGTCTCATGGCACAGAATAGATAGTAGTACTGCAAGGCATAGGTATGGATATACTAACTCGTAATAATAATTATGTATTGTTACATAACAACACCTGCGGGCCGATTCTGTATCGTACATTTGTGAGTTAATCACTGAGTTAATAACGAAACGGAGTAGTGAGCAACCGAAAAGTCTCACTTTTGTATGCAAGTGAATACAAAAAGTGGCACTTTCCGTTATACGCTCCTCCGTTTCGTTACTAACTCAGTTATTAACTCACAAATGTACGATACAGAATCAGCCCGCTGTTTGTTTAATACACGGCGGTCGGCGCTACAGAGGCGACCGTGTCGCGTGGGCGGCGCGTGGCGGCAAACGACAGATCGAATATTTTTAACCGACTTCCAAAAAACGAGGAGGTTATATGTTCGGCTGTGGATATATTTTTTTTTTTTGTATGTTCAACGATTACTCCGCCGTTTGTGAACCGATTTTCGAAATTTTTACTTTGTTGTATTTGGTTTTACTCCAATTTGGTACCATGTTCACAAAAGTGGTGACCTGATGATGGGATCCAGGAGTAATCGAGGGAACTCCTCGAAATTTATATGGAAACATATGGTGATTTTGGTTTTATGTGAAGTGTACTAAGAATATGCTACCAAAAAGTCAAATATTGGGTCAAGGTATACCATGGTTTCGAAGATGCTGAGAGAACTCCTGACTCCTTATAGATACACGTTTGGGAGTTTCGGCGTTGTTTTAAGAACAGAAAGCATATGCTACTATGCTAATAACTATTGGTGGGTCGAATCTTATGAATTTAGTAGGAACATTAATGGAGAATTTGGAAAGTAGTTGCGGGCAGTCTAATGCATTTGACATCGTCTTTAATAGTAAAGAACAATCAGATATCATGCGTCGTGTTTTTAATGGTAGGATATGAAATTAAAGGCTTAGATAATTGTCCGAGTGGTATGCAATTTTTTGATGATAGCACAAAAATTTGATAAAACGCTTTTGAATCGCCTCTATACGGTCTACATGTTTATGATAGTAAGGGTTCCACACCTGCGAGGCATACTCGAGATGACTTCTGACATGTGTGCAATACAAAATTTTCAAGGTTTTCGCTTCAGTAAAACATTTCGACATACGCATCACAAACCCCAAGGCCTTGGAAGCTTTATTAATAATCGCCTCGATCTGAGTATCAAAAATTAGTTTGCAATCGTGATGTACACCTAAATCACGAACACAGCTTGACCTAGATAAGATTTGGCCTCCTAATGAATTATTCTCGTTTATGGCAAAGCGTTTCCGAGTATACGTTATTATTGAACATTTGGTAGGATTAAGATCTAGTTTGTTCATTTTGCAATAGTTTTCAAGGTTGGAAAGGTCTAATTGAAAGTTACGAGCATCTTCAGATGATTTTATTATAGCGTAAATTTTCATATCGTCCGCAAAACATAAAAGTTTTGCGAACTTTAAGCAGGAAGCAATGTCGTTTACGTAGATTATAAATAATAAAGGCCCGAGTAGCGAGCCTTGAGGCACACCGCTCGGTACACGAACCCAGTTAAGTAATACTTTAATTGTTACTTTATTTTATTTTATTTTATGATACTTGGAAAACTTACAGCTAATTTTACAATTAAATTATAAGACAGAATACGTAATAAGGAGCCAATTAGAAGTTTTCACTGATAGTAATAGTTTACAAAATATTGACTTAAATATTACGTTATGAATACCTAGTACTACTACAACAAAGTTTTAAACATTTTAAACTCAAATATCAGTTAATTTATATATATATATATATATATATATATTATTTTTTTTAGTTAGTGTTTGCTTATTTCTAACATTACAATACCTATTACGTACAGAAGAGCTACACATCAACAAACAATTAATTAATTAAATCAACAAAATGCTTGCATAATGATCTCTTTAGAGTTGAAATATTACAATTGAAAATATCTAAATCCATATTAGACCAAACTGAATTTAGTTGCTTGCTTGCACGATACATGAAAGAGTTCTGTCTGTAGTAGGTGTGGGTAGTGGGTAAGAAGATAGGGACATGACGACGATAGGACTTACTAGGAATTTTAAAAGACAACTTAGATAATAGGTTGGGGCAGTCTAGATTATTCGAAGAAATTTTTACAAGAAAAGACACATCGGCAATAACACGACGGTCCTCTAGGGTAAGGAGGTGGTGTTTGGTACAGACAGACTTATAATTGGAACTACTAAACCGTTGATTAGTCTTAAAACACAGGTAACGTATAAATTTTCTTTGGATATTCTCGATTCTATTAATGTGAATTTTATACCTAGGGTTCCAAATTTGGGAGGCATACTCGAGGTGACTTCTAACTAGAGAGCAATATAGAACCTTGATGGTTTTAGCGCGAACAAATTCTTTAGAATTTCGCTTTCAGAAGCCAAGAGCTTTAGATGCCTTTGATATGACATGATCAATATGAGAGTTAAACGATAGTTTCGAGTCATGAATAACTCCAAGGTCTCTTATAGTGGTAGTTCTGGGCAACGGATGATTCTTGAGATGATAATCGTAAGTAATATTATTTTTCTTTCGCGTAAAGGTAACAACGGAACATTTTAACGGGTTAAGGTCTAAACGGTTATTGACACAATAGACTTCAAGTGCTTGAAGGTCAGCCTGAAGACGATGAGCGTCATCGAGACACGTTATGCGCTTGTAGATTTTCATGTCGTCAGCAAAGCAAAATAATTGGGACGAGCTAAAACATTGGTCAATATCGTTAACAAATATGACGAATAACAGGGGTCCAAGTAGGGATCCCTGCGGTACGCCGCTCGGGATCCGACGCCACCTCGAGGTGCAGTTATTGATTGCTACTGCTTGACTGCGATTGGTAATATACGACGCAAACCATCTAAGTAAATCACCATGTACACCGGTCTCCGCCAATTTTTGTAAAAGTTTTTTGTGGTCAATTCTGTCGAAACAATTACTATAGTCGGTGTAGACGACGTCGACCTGGGCCCCTTGATCCATGGCGTCAGTCAAAAAGTCATTAAGTTGGACAATATTAGATGTCGTGGATCTGCCCGGCAGAAATCCGTGTTGGTAATTCCCAAATGAGTTTTTAACTGCTGAAAATAGTTGTCTATAAATTAATTTCTCGAATAGCTTCGCAGCAATACATAATTTAGATATCGGGCGGTAATTACAGGCATCAGTTTTATCAGTTTTTAGACCCCTTTTTATGGACCGGGGTGATGTAAGCTCTTTTCCAAATTTCCGGTACAATACATTCGTTTAATGATTTTTGATAAATAAGTGTAAGTGGCACTGCAACAGATTTGGCACATTTTATCAGAAATATAGCGGGTATACCATCTGGTCCTGCTGATTTGTGTGGGTCGAGATCTTTTAAAAGTTTAACAACTGTGTCATATTCAATAATAATATTAGATATGTCGCCTACAGACGTACCATAGACATCGCCAGGGTTAGGGACATCACTTGCGTCGGGTGCCAGAAAATTAGATTGAAAAAAGTCGGAAAAAACCTCGCATATAGATACGGATGAGTTAGCCCTTACATTATTATAATTAATTATATTAGGCAGTGAACTCTTACTTGATTTACTTTTTATGTAAGTCCAAAATTAAGTAATAATTAAAGTTAATTACCTACTTAACTTTAATTATTACTTTACTTTAAGTATTACCTAACTTTTATTATTATTTAACTTTAATTATTACTGAATTTTAATTATTACTATTTAATTTAAGTATTACTTATCCTTAAATATTACTTAAAGCCAAGTAATATTTAAGTTTTAAAGGCACATCAATAGATCATTTGCATTTTTGCATTTATCGAATTCCACCCGCGCACGCCACGCGCACTCCACGCGCACGCCATGCGCACGCCACGCGCACGCCATGCGCACGCCACGCGCACTCCACGCGCACGCCACGCGCACTCCACGTGCACGCCACGCGCACCACACGCGCACGCCATGCGCACTCCACGCGCACGCCACGCGCAAGACACGCGCACGCCACGCGCACGCCACGCGCACGCCACGCGCACTCCACGCGCACGCCACGCGCACGCCACGCGCACGCCACGCGCACGCCACGCGCACGCCACGCGCACATTACGTTATAATTACACATTGAGTTACACACAGAATTACACACCTCGCATATAGATACGGATGAGTTAGCCCTTACATTATTATAATTAATTATATTAGGCAGTGAACTCTTACTAGATTTACTTTTTATGTAAGTCCAAAATTAAGTAATAATTAAAGTTAATTACCTACTTAACTTTAATTATTACTTTACTTTAAGTATTACCTAACTTTTATTATTATTTAACTTTAATTAGTACTTAATTTTAATTATTACTATTTAATTTAAGTATTACTTATCCTTAAATATTACTTAAAGCTAAGTAATATGTAAGTCTTAAAGGCACATCAATAGATCATTTGCATTTTTGCATTTATCGAATTCCACCCGCGCACGCCACGCGCACGCCACGCGCACGCCACGCGCACTCCACGCGCACGCCACGCGCACGCCACGCGCACGCCACGCGCACGCCACGCGCACTCCACGCGCACGCCACGCGCACGCCACGCGCACGCCACGCGCACGCCACGCGCACATTACGTTATAATTACACATTGAGTTACACACAGAATTACACACCTCGCATATAGATACGGATGAGTTAGCCCTTACATTATTATAATTAATTATATTAGGCAGTGAACTCTTACTTGATTTACTTTTTATGTAAGTCCAAAATTAAGTAATAATTAAAGTTAATTACCTACTTAACTTTAATTATTACTTTACTTTAAGTATTACCTAACTTTTATTATTATTTAACTTTAATTAGTACTTAATTTTAATTATTACTATTTAATTTAAGTATTACTTATCCTTAAATATAACTTAAAGCTAAGTAATATTTAAGTTTAAGTTTTAAGGCACATCAATAGATCATTTGCATTTTTGCATTTATCGAATTCCACCCGCGCACGCCACGCGCACGCCACGCGCACTCCACGTGCACGCCACGCGCACCACACGCGCACGCCACGCGCACTCCACGCGCACGCCACGCGCAAGACACGCGCACGCCACGCGCACTCCACGCGCACGCCACGCGCAAGACACGCGCACGCCACGCGCACGCCACGCGCACGCCACGCGCACTCCACGCGCACGCCACGCGCACCACACGCGCACGCCACGCGCACTCCACGCGCACGCCACGCGCAAGACACGCGCACGCCACGCGCACGCCACGCGCACGCCACGCGCACTCCACGCGCACGCCACGCGCAAGACACGCGCACGCCACGCGCACGCCACGCGCACGCCACGCGCACGCCACGCGCACGCCACGCGCACGCCACGCGCACTCCACGCGCACGCCACGCGCACCACACGCGCACGCCACGCGCACGCCACGCGCACATTACTTTATAATTACACATTGAGTAATTATAAAAGTTAAGTAACTTTTTTAATTTAATGGTTACTTAACTTTAATTATTACTTATTTATTTATTTATTTATGTGACATGGAAAACTTACAGCTAAGTGACATCAGTGGAAATTTTATATGAGGATCAGAAAGCCAATTACAACTTTTCACCTCTAAGTAACAGAATAATTGAATACAAGATATTGTGTACGGTCTTACTAGTTAGATACAGATATATGTTTTTAAGTAGGATAACAAAATAACTAAAACAAAAAGTTTATTATTATTTATTATATTAATAGCAACATTACAGTATTATAGATAAGTCTACAATATGTTACTTGTTAGAATGAGATGATTAGATTTTAAATATTTTCTTTTGACATTAATAACATTACATAAAGCTTATTTTAGTATACACAATAGGGTTTATTACATTATAGTTATGTGTGAGTTTTTACCAGCATAAGAAGTGCATGTGTGTGTCTCATATTGTCAGTGAGTACGTGCGTATGTGTGTGTGTGTGTGTGTGTGTGTGTGTGTGTGTGTGTGTGTGTGTGTGTGTGTTTGGTTAGAAATAGAAAATTAGTTATTTAGACCCTATTAAATGAGTAATTAACAAAGACTTAAAGTTTTTTAAACTTTTACAGTCTTTGATATTTTCTGGCAGTGAATTATATAATTTAGCACCTTCAAAAAGTATAGTTCGCTTTCCAAGATCAGATTTAACGCTTTCAATATGTAAGTTATTTGCTCTTCTAAGATTACGCTTGTTAATATCTATATTTCTTTTAAATGCTATTTGTGATCGAGTATAATTATATATGATGATCAGAAAGCCAATTACCTCTAAGTAACAGAATAATTGAATACAAGATATTGTGAACGGTCTTACTAGTTAGATACAGATATATGTTTTTAAGTAGGATAACAAAATAACTATAACAAAAAGTTTAAACTTTAAAGGTAGGTCTGACTAAAAACCAGAAAGAAGTGTATGCTAATTATAATTTATTTATGTGACATGGAAAACTTACAGCTAAGTGACATCAGTGGAAATTTTATATGAGGATCAGAAAGCCAATTACAAGTTTTCACCTCTAAGTAACAGAATAATTGAATACAAGATATTGTGAACGGTCTTACTAGTTAGATACAGATATATGTTTTTAAGTAGGATAACAAAATAACTAAAACAAAAAGTTTATTATTATTTATTATATTAATAGCAACATTACAGTATTATAGATAAGTCTACAATATGTTACTTGTTAGAATGAGATGATTAGATTTTAAATATTTTCTTTTGACATTAATAACATTACATAAAGCTTATTTTTAACCGACTTCCAAAAAACGAGGAGGTTATATGTTCGGCTGTCGATATATATATATATATATATATATATCGACAGCCGAACATATAACCTCCTCGTTTTTATATATATATATATATTTAATTTTTTTATTTATTTATTTATTTTTTTGTATGTTCAACGATTACTCCGCCGTTTGAGAACCGATTTTCGAAATTTTTGTTTTGTTGTATTAGGTTTCATTCCAATTTGGTACCATGTTCGCAAAAGTGGTGACCTGATGATGGGATCCATGAGTAATCGAGGGAACTCCTCGAAATTTATATGGAAACATATGGTGATTTTGGTTTTATGTGAAGTGTACTAAGAATATGCTACCAAAAAGTCAAATATTGGGTCAAGGTATACCATGGTTTCGAAGATGCTGAGAGAACTCCTGACTCCTTATAGATACACGTTTGGGAGTTTCGGCGTTGTTTTAAGAACAGAAAGCATATGCTACTATGCAATTAATATTCATCATCATAATCATAATCATCATCATCGTCGTCATCATCATTACCACGTCGTGTTAAGGTCACCAATGTCTCATGGCACAGAATAGATAGTAGTACTGCAAGGCATAGGTATGGATATACTAACTCGTAATAATAATTATGTATTGTTACATAACAACACCTGCGGGCCGATTCTGTATCGTACATTTGTGAGTTAATCACTGAGTTAATAACGAAACGGAGTAGTGAGCAACCGAAAAGTCTCACTTTTGTATGCAAGTGAATACAAAAAGTGGCACTTTCCGTTATACGCTCCTCCGTTTCGTTACTAACTCAGTTATTAACTCACAAATGTACGATACAGAATCAGCCCGCTGTTTGTTTAATACACGGCGGTCGGCGCTACAGAGGCAACCGTGTCGCGCGGGCGGCGCGTGGCGGCAAACGACAGATCGAATATTTTTAACCGACTTCCAAAAAACGAGGAGGTTATATGTTCGGCTGTGGATATTTTTTTTTTTTTGTATGTTCAACGATTACTCCGCCGTTTGTGAACCGATTTTCGAAATTTTTACTTTGTTGTATTTGGTTTTACTCCAATTTGGTACCATGTTCACAAAAGTGGTGACCTGATGATGGGATCCAGGAGTAATCGAGGGAACTCCTCGAAATTTATATGGAAACATATGGTGATTTTGGTTTTATGTGAAGTGTACTAAGAATATGCTACCAAAAAGTCAAATATTGGGTCAAGGTATACCATGGTTTCGAAGATGCTGAGAGAACTCCTGACTCCTTATAGATACACGTTTGGGAGTTTCGGCGTTGTTTTAAGAACAGAAAGCATATGCTACTATGCTAATAACTATTGGTGGGTTGAATCTTATGAATTTAGTAGGAACATTAATGGAGAATTTGGAAAGTAGTTGCGGGCAGTCTAATGCATTTGACATCGTCTTTAATAGTAAAGAACAATCAGATATCATGCGTCGTGTTTTTAATGGTAGGATATGAAATTTCTTACAAAGGCTTAGATAATTGTCCGAGTGGTATGCAATTTTTTGATGATAGCACAAAAATTTGATAAAACGCTTTTGAATCGCCTCTATACGGTCTACATGTTTATGATAGTAAGGGTTCCACACCTGCGAGGCATACTCGAGATGACTTCTGACATGTGTGCAATACAAAATTTTCAAGGTTTTCGCTTCAGTAAAACATTTCGACATACGCATCACAAACCCCAAGGCCTTGGAAGCTTTATTAATAATCGCCTCGATCTGAGTATCAAAAATTAGTTTGCAATCGTGATGTACACCTAAATCACGAACACAGCTTGACCTAGATAAGATTTGGCCTCCTAATGAATTATTCTCGTTTATGGCAAAGCGTTTCCGAGTATACGTTATTATTGAACATTTGGTAGGATTAAGATCTAGTTTGTTCATTTTGCAATAGTTTTCAAGGTTGGAAAGGTCTAATTGAAAGTTACGAGCATCTTCAGATGATTTTATTATAGCGTAAATTTTCATATCGTCCGCAAAACATAAAAGTTTTGCGAACTTTAAGCAGGAAGCAATGTCGTTTACGTAGATTATAAATAATAAAGGCCCGAGTAGCGAGCCTTGAGGCACACCGCTCGGTACACGAACCCAGTTAAGTAATACTTTAATTGTTACTTTATTTTATTTTATTTTATGATACTTGGAAAACTTACAGCTAATTTTACAATTAAATTATAAGACAGAATACGTAATAAGGAGCCAATTAGAAGTTTTCACTGATAGTAATAGTTTACAAAATATTGACTTAAATATTACGTTATGAATACCTAGTACTACTACAACAAAGTTTTAAACATTTTAAACTCAAATATCAGTTAATTTATATATATATATATATATATATATATATATATATATATATATATATTATTTTTTTTTGTTAGTGTTTGCTTATTTCTAACATTACAATACCTATTACGTACAGAAGAGCTACACATCAACAAACAATTAATTAATTAAATCAACAAAATGCTTGCATAATGATCTCTTTAGAGTTGAAATATTACAATTGAAAATATCTAAATCCATATTAGACCAAACTGAATTTAGTTGCTTGCTTGCACGATACATGAAAGAGTTCTGTCTGTAGTAGGTGTGGGTAGTGGGTAAGAAGATAGGGACATGACGACGATAGGACTTACTAGGAATTTTAAAAGACAACTTAGATAATAGGTTGGGGCAGTCTAGATTATTCGAAGAAATTTTTACAAGAAAAGACACATCGGCAATAACACGACGGTCCTCTAGGGTAAGGAGGTGGTGTTTGGTACAGACAGACTTATAATTGGAACTACTAAACCGTTGATTAGTCTTAAAACACAGGTAACGTATAAATTTTCTTTGGATATTCTCGATTCTATTAATGTGAATTTTATACCTAGGGTTCCAAATTTGGGAGGCATACTCGAGGTGACTTCTAACTAGAGAGCAATATAGAACCTTGATGGTTTTAGCGCGAACAAATTCTTTAGAATTTCGCTTTCAGAAGCCAAGAGCTTTAGATGCCTTTGATATGACATGATCAATATGAGAGTTAAACGATAGTTTCGAGTCATGAATAACTCCAAGGTCTCTTATAGTGGTAGTTCTGGGCAACGGATGATTCTTGAGATGATAATCGTAAGTAATATTATTTTTCTTTCGCGTAAAGGTAACAACGGAACATTTTAACGGGTTAAGGTCTAAACGGTTATTGACACAATAGACTTCAAGTGCTTGAAGGTCAGCCTGAAGACGATGAGCGTCATCGAGACACGTTATGCGCTTGTAGATTTTCATGTCGTCAGCAAAGCAAAATAATTGGGACGAGCTAAAACATTGGTCAATATCGTTAACAAATATGACGAATAACAGGGGTCCAAGTAGGGATCCCTGCGGTACGCCGCTCGGGATCCGACGCCACCTCGAGGTGCAGTTATTGATTGCTACTGCTTGACTGCGATTGGTAATATACGACGCAAACCATCTAAGTAAATCACCATGTACACCGGTCTCCGCCAATTTTTGTAAAAGTTTTTTGTGGTCAATTCTGTCGAAACATTTACTATAGTCGGTGTAGACGACGTCGACCTGGGCCCCTTGATCCATGGCGTCAGTCAAAAAGTCATTAAGTTGGACAATATTAGATGTCGTGGATCTGCCCGGCAGAAATCCGTGTTGGTAATTCCCAAATGAGTTTTTAACTGCTGAAAATAGTTGTCTATAAATTAATTTCTCGAATAGCTTCGCAGCAATACATAATTTAGATATCGGGCGGTAATTACAGGCATCAGTTTTATCAGTTTTTAGACCCCTTTTTATGGACCGGGGTGATGTAAGCTCTTTTCCAAATTTCCGGTACAATACATTCGTTTAATGATTTTTGATAAATAAGTGTAAGTGGCACTGCAACAGATTTGGCACATTTTATCAGAAATATAGCGGGTATACCATCTGGTCCTGCTGATTTGTGTGGGTCGAGATCTTTTAAAAGTTTAACAACTGTGTCATATTCAATAATAATATTAGATATGTCGCCTACAGACGTACCATAGACATCGCCAGGGTTAGGGACATCACTTGCGTCGGGTGCCAGAAAATTAGATTGAAAAAAGTCGGAAAAAACCTCGCATATAGATACGGATGAGTTAGCCCTTACATTATTATAATTAATTATATTAGGCAGTGAACTCTTACTTGATTTACTTTTTATGTAAGTCCAAAATTAAGTAATAATTAAAGTTAATTACCTACTTAACTTTAATTATTACTTTACTTTAAGTATTACCTAACTTTTATTATTATTTAACTTTAATTATTACTGAATTTTAATTATTACTATTTAATTTAAGTATTACTTATCCTTAAATATTACTTAAAGCCAAGTAATATTTAAGTTTTAAAGGCACATCAATAGATCATTTGCATTTTTGCATTTATCGAATTCCACCCGCGCACGCCACGCGCACTCCACGCGCACGCCATGCGCACGCCACGCGCACGCCATGCGCACGCCACGCGCACTCCACGCGCACGCCACGCGCACTCCACGTGCACGCCACGCGCACCACACGCGCACGCCATGCGCACTCCACGCGCACGCCACGCGCAAGACACGCGCACGCCACGCGCACGCCACGCGCACGCCACGCGCACTCCACGCGCACGCCACGCGCACGCCACGCGCACGCCACGCGCACGCCACGCGCACATTACGTTATAATTACACATTGAGTTACACACAGAATTACACACCTCGCATATAGATACGGATGAGTTAGCCCTTACATTATTATAATTAATTATATTAGGCAGTGAACTCTTACTTGATTTACTTTTTATGTAAGTCCAAAATTAAGTAATAATTAAAGTTAATTACCTACTTAACTTTAATTATTACTTTACTTTAAGTATTACCTAACTTTTATTATTATTTAACTTTAATTAGTACTTAATTTTAATTATTACTATTTAATTTAAGTATTACTTATCCTTAAATATTACTTAAAGCTAAGTAATATGTAAGTCTTAAAGGCACATCAATAGATCATTTGCATTTTTGCATTTATCGAATTCCACCCGCGCACGCCACGCGCACGCCACGCGCACGCCACGCGCACTCCACGCGCACGCCACGCGCACGCCACGCGCACGCCACGCGCACGCCACGCGCACTCCACGCGCACGCCACGCGCACGCCACGCGCACGCCACGCGCACGCCACGCGCACATTACGTTATAATTACACATTGAGTTACACACAGAATTACACACCTCGCATATAGATACGGATGAGTTAGCCCTTACATTATTATAATTAATTATATTAGGCAGTGAACTCTTACTTGATTTACTTTTTATGTAAGTCCAAAATTAAGTAATAATTAAAGTTAATTACCTACTTAACTTTAATTATTACTTTACTTTAAGTATTACCTAACTTTTATTATTATTTAACTTTAATTAGTACTTAATTTTAATTATTACTATTTAATTTAAGTATTACTTATCCTTAAATATAACTTAAAGCTAAGTAATATTTAAGTTTAAGTTTTAAGGCACATCAATAGATCATTTGCATTTTTGCATTTATCGAATTCCACCCGCGCACGCCACGCGCACGCCACGCGCACTCCACGTGCACGCCACGCGCACCACACGCGCACGCCACGCGCACTCCACGCGCACGCCACGCGCAAGACACGCGCACGCCACGCGCACGCCACGCGCACTCCACGCGCACGCCACGCGCACCACACGCGCACGCCACGCGCACTCCACGCGCACACCACGCGCACCACACGCGCACGCCACGCGCACTCCACGCGCACGCCACGCGCAAGACACGCGCACGCCACGCGCACGCCACGCGCACTCCACGCGCACGCCACGCGCACCACACGTGCACGCCATGCGCACGCCACGCGCACGCCACGCGCACGCCACGCGCACTCCACGCGCACGCCACGCGCACTCCACGTGCACGCCACGCGCACCACACGCGCACGCCACGCGCACTTCACGCGCACGCCACGCGCAAGACACGCGCACGCCACGCGCACTCCACGCGCACGCCACGCGCAAGACACGCGCACGCCACGCGCACGCCACGCGCACTCCACGCGCACGCCACGCGCACCACACGCGCACGCCACGCGCACTCCACGCGCACGCCACGCGCAAGACACGCGCACGCCACGCGCACGCCACGCGCACGCCACGCGCACTCCACGCGCACGCCACGCGCAAGACACGCGCACGCCACGCGCACGCCACGCGCACGCCACGCGCACGCCACGCGCATGCCACGCGCACTCCACGCGCACGCCACGCGCACCACACGCGCACGCCACGCGCACGCCACGCGCACATTACTTTATAATTACACATTGAGTAATTATAAAAGTTAAGTAACTTTTTTAATTTAATGGTTACTTAACTTTAATTATTACTTATTTATTTATTTATTTATGTGACATGGAAAACTTACAGCTAAGTGACATCAGTGGAAATTTTATATGAGGATCAGAAAGCCAATTACAACTTTTCACCTCTAAGTAACAGAATAATTGAATACAAGATATTGTGAACGGTCTTACTAGTTAGATACAGATATATGTTTTTAAGTAGGATAACAAAATAACTAAAACAAAAAGTTTATTATTATTTATTATATTAATAGCAACATTACAGTATTATAGATAAGTCTACAATATGTTACTTGTTAGAATGAGATGATTAGATTTTAAATATTTTCTTTTGACATTAATAACATTACATAAAGCTTATTTTAGTATACACAATAGGGTTTATTACATTATAGTTATGTGTGAGTTTTTACCAGCATAAGAAGTGCATGTGTGTGTCTCATATTGTCAGTGAGTACGTGCGTATGTGTGTGTGTGTGTGTGTGTGTGTGTGTGTGTGTGTGTGTGTGTGTGTGTGTGTTTGGTTAGAAATAGAAAATTAGTTATTTAGACCCTATTAAATGAGTAATTAACAAAGACTTAAAGTTTTTTAAACTTTTACAGTCTTTGATATTTTCTGGCAGTGAATTATATAATTTAGCACCTTCAAAAAGTATAGTTCGCTTTCCAAGATCAGATTTAACGCTTTCAATATGTAAGTTATTTGCTCTTCTAAGATTACGCTTGTTAATATCTATATTTCTTTTAAATGCTATTTGTGATCGAGTATAATTATATATGATGATCAGAAAGCCAATTACCTCTAAGTAACAGAATAATTGAATACAAGATATTGTGAACGGTCTTACTAGTTAGATACAGATATATGTTTTTAAGTAGGATAACAAAATAACTATAACAAAAAGTTTAAACTTTAAAGGTAGGTCTGACTAAAAACCAGAAAGAAGTGTATGCTAATTATAATTTATTTATGTGACATGGAAAACTTACAGCTAAGTGACATCAGTGGAAATTTTATATGAGGATCAGAAAGCCAATTACAAGTTTTCACCTCTAAGTAACAGAATAATTGAATACAAGATATTGTGAACGGTCTTACTAGTTAGATACAGATATATGTTTTTAAGTAGGATAACAAAATAACTAAAACAAAAAGTTTATTATTATTTATTATATTAATAGCAACATTACAGTATTATAGATAAGTCTACAATATGTTACTTGTTAGAATGAGATGATTAGATTTTAAATATTTTCTTTTGACATTAATAACATTACATAAAGCTTATTTTTAACCGACTTCCAAAAAACGAGGAGGTTATATGTTCGGCTGTCGATATATATATATATATATATATATTTATAAAAATATTTAAAATAAAAAAATAATATTTAAAATAAAATAAAAAAAAGGTGAAAATATTTAAAATCTAATCATCTCATTCTAACAAGTAACATATTGTAGACTTATCTATAATACTGTAATGTTGCTATTAATATAATAAATAATAATAAACTTTTTGTTTTAGTTATTTTGTTATATATATATATATATATATATCGACAGCCGAACATATAACCTCCTCGTTTTTATATATATATATATTTAATTAATTAATTTATTTTTTTGTATGTTCAACGATTACTCCGCCGTTTGAGAACCGATTTTCGAAATTTTTGTTTTGTTGTATTTGGTTTTACTCCAATTTGGTACCATGTTCACAAAAGTGGTGACCTGATGATGGGATCCAGGAGTAATCGAGGGAACTCCTCGAAATTTATATGGAAACATATGGTGATTTTGGTTTTATGTGAAGTGTACTAAGAATATGCTACCAAAAAGTCAAATATTGGGTCAAGGTATACCATGGTTTCGAAGATGCTGAGAGAACTCCTGACTCCTTATAGATACACGTTTGGGAGTTTCGGCGTTGTTTTAAGAACAGAAAGCATATGCTACTATGCAATTAATATTCATCATCATAATCATAATCATCATCATCGTCGTCATCATCATTACCACGTCGTGTTAAGGTCACCAATGTCTCATGGCACAGAATAGATAGTAGTACTGCAAGGCATAGGTATGGATATACTAACTCGTAATAATAATTATGTATTGTTACATAACAACACCTGCGGGCCGATTCTGTATCGTACATTTGTGAGTTAATCACTGAGTTAATAACGAAACGGAGTAGTGAGCAACCGAAAAGTCTCACTTTTGTATGCAAGTGAATACAAAAAGTGGCACTTTCCGTTATACGCTCCTCCGTTTCGTTACTAACTCAGTTATTAACTCACAAATGTACGATACAGAATCAGCCCGCTGTTTGTTTAATACACGGCGGTCGGCGCTACAGAGGCAACCGTGTCGCGCGGGCGGCGCGTGGCGGCAAACGACAGATCGAATATTTTTAACCGACTTCCAAAAAACGAGGAGGTTATATGTTCGGCTGTGGATATTTTTTTTTTTTTGTATGTTCAACGATTACTCCGCCGTTTGTGAACCGATTTTCGAAATTTTTACTTTGTTGTATTTGGTTTTACTCCAATTTGGTACCATGTTCACAAAAGTGGTGACCTGATGATGGGATCCAGGAGTAATCGAGGGAACTCCTCGAAATTTATATGGAAACATATGGTGATTTTGGTTTTATGTGAAGTGTACTAAGAATATGCTACCAAAAAGTCAAATATTGGGTCAAGGTATACCATGGTTTCGAAGATGCTGAGAGAACTCCTGACTCCTTATAGATACACGTTTGGGAGTTTCGGCGTTGTTTTAAGAACAGAAAGCATATGCTACTATGCTAATAACTATTGGTGGGTTGAATCTTATGAATTTAGTAGGAACATTAATGGAGAATTTGGAAAGTAGTTGCGGGCAGTCTAATGCATTTGACATCGTCTTTAATAGTAAAGAACAATCAGATATCATGCGTCGTGTTTTTAATGGTAGGATATGAAATTTCTTACAAAGGCTTAGATAATTGTCCGAGTGGTATGCAATTTTTTGATGATAGCACAAAAATTTGATAAAACGCTTTTGAATCGCCTCTATACGGTCTACATGTTTATGATAGTAAGGGTTCCACACCTGCGAGGCATACTCGAGATGACTTCTGACATGTGTGCAATACAAAATTTTCAAGGTTTTCGCTTCAGTAAAACATTTCGACATACGCATCACAAACCCCAAGGCCTTGGAAGCTTTATTAATAATCGCCTCGATCTGAGTATCAAAAATTAGTTTGCAATCGTGATGTACACCTAAATCACGAACACAGCTTGACCTAGATAAGATTTGGCCTCCTAATGAATTATTCTCGTTTATGGCAAAGCGTTTCCGAGTATACGTTATTATTGAACATTTGGTAGGATTAAGATCTAGTTTGTTCATTTTGCAATAGTTTTCAAGGTTGGAAAGGTCTAATTGAAAGTTACGAGCATCTTCAGATGATTTTATTATAGCGTAAATTTTCATATCGTCCGCAAAACATAAAAGTTTTGCGAACTTTAAGCAGGAAGCAATGTCGTTTACGTAGATTATAAATAATAAAGGCCCGAGTAGCGAGCCTTGAGGCACACCGCTCGGTACACGAACCCAGTTAAGTAATACTTTAATTGTTACTTTATTTTATTTTATTTTATGATACTTGGAAAACTTACAGCTAATTTTACAATTAAATTATAAGACAGAATACGTAATAAGGAGCCAATTAGAAGTTTTCACTGATAGTAATAGTTTACAAAATATTGACTTAAATATTACGTTATGAATACCTAGTACTACTACAACAAAGTTTTAAACATTTTAAACTCAAATATCAGTTAATTTATATATATATATATATATATATATATATATATATATTATTTTTTTTTGTTAGTGTTTGCTTATTTCTAACATTACAATACCTATTACGTACAGAAGAGCTACACATCAACAAACAATTAATTAATTAAATCAACAAAATGCTTGCATAATGATCTCTTTAGAGTTGAAATATTACAATTGAAAATATCTAAATCCATATTAGACCAAACTGAATTTAGTTGCTTGCTTGCACGATACATGAAAGAGTTCTGTCTGTAGTAGGTGTGGGTAGTGGGTAAGAAGATAGGGACATGACGACGATAGGACTTACTAGGAATTTTAAAAGACAACTTAGATAATAGGTTGGGGCAGTCTAGATTATTCGAAGAAATTTTTACAAGAAAAGACACATCGGCAATAACACGACGGTCCTCTAGGGTAAGGAGGTGGTGTTTGGTACAGACAGACTTATAATTGGAACTACTAAACCGTTGATTAGTCTTAAAACACAGGTAACGTATAAATTTTCTTTGGATATTCTCGATTCTATTAATGTGAATTTTATACCTAGGGTTCCAAATTTGGGAGGCATACTCGAGGTGACTTCTAACTAGAGAGCAATATAGAACCTTGATGGTTTTAGCGCGAACAAATTCTTTAGAATTTCGCTTTCAGAAGCCAAGAGCTTTAGATGCCTTTGATATGACATGATCAATATGAGAGTTAAACGATAGTTTCGAGTCATGAATAACTCCAAGGTCTCTTATAGTGGTAGTTCTGGGCAACGGATGATTCTTGAGATGATAATCGTAAGTAATATTATTTTTCTTTCGCGTAAAGGTAACAACGGAACATTTTAACGGGTTAAGGTCTAAACGGTTATTGACACAATAGACTTCAAGTGCTTGAAGGTCAGCCTGAAGACGATGAGCGTCATCGAGACACGTTATGCGCTTGTAGATTTTCATGTCGTCAGCAAAGCAAAATAATTGGGACGAGCTAAAACATTGGTCAATATCGTTAACAAATATGACGAATAACAGGGGTCCAAGTAGGGATCCCTGCGGTACGCCGCTCGGGATCCGACGCCACCTCGAGGTGCAGTTATTGATTGCTACTGCTTGACTGCGATTGGTAATATACGACGCAAACCATCTAAGTAAATCACCATGTACACCGGTCTCCGCCAATTTTTGTAAAAGTTTTTTGTGGTCAATTCTGTCGAAACATTTACTATAGTCGGTGTAGACGACGTCGACCTGGGCCCCTTGATCCATGGCGTCAGTCAAAAAGTCATTAAGTTGGACAATATTAGATGTCGTGGATCTGCCCGGCAGAAATCCGTGTTGGTAATTCCCAAATGAGTTTTTAACTGCTGAAAATAGTTGTCTATAAATTAATTTCTCGAATAGCTTCGCAGCAATACATAATTTAGATATCGGGCGGTAATTACAGGCATCAGTTTTATCAGTTTTTAGACCCCTTTTTATGGACCGGGGTGATGTAAGCTCTTTTCCAAATTTCCGGTACAATACATTCGTTTAATGATTTTTGATAAATAAGTGTAAGTGGCACTGCAACAGATTTGGCACATTTTATCAGAAATATAGCGGGTATACCATCTGGTCCTGCTGATTTGTGTGGGTCGAGATCTTTTAAAAGTTTAACAACTGTGTCATATTCAATAATAATATTAGATATGTCGCCTACAGACGTACCATAGACATCGCCAGGGTTAGGGACATCACTTGCGTCGGGTGCCAGAAAATTAGATTGAAAAAAGTCGGAAAAAACCTCGCATATAGATACGGATGAGTTAGCCCTTACATTATTATAATTAATTATATTAGGCAGTGAACTCTTACTTGATTTACTTTTTATGTAAGTCCAAAATTAAGTAATAATTAAAGTTAATTACCTACTTAACTTTAATTATTACTTTACTTTAAGTATTACCTAACTTTTATTATTATTTAACTTTAATTATTACTGAATTTTAATTATTACTATTTAATTTAAGTATTACTTATCCTTAAATATTACTTAAAGCCAAGTAATATTTAAGTTTTAAAGGCACATCAATAGATCATTTGCATTTTTGCATTTATCGAATTCCACCCGCGCACGCCACGCGCACTCCACGCGCACGCCATGCGCACGCCACGCGCACGCCATGCGCACGCCACGCGCACTCCACGCGCACGCCACGCGCACTCCACGTGCACGCCACGCGCACCACACGCGCACGCCATGCGCACTCCACGCGCACGCCACGCGCAAGACACGCGCACGCCACGCGCACGCCACGCGCACGCCACGCGCACTCCACGCGCACGCCACGCGCACGCCACGCGCACGCCACGCGCACGCCACGCGCACATTACGTTATAATTACACATTGAGTTACACACAGAATTACACACCTCGCATATAGATACGGATGAGTTAGCCCTTACATTATTATAATTAATTATATTAGGCAGTGAACTCTTACTTGATTTACTTTTTATGTAAGTCCAAAATTAAGTAATAATTAAAGTTAATTACCTACTTAACTTTAATTATTACTTTACTTTAAGTATTACCTAACTTTTATTATTATTTAACTTTAATTAGTACTTAATTTTAATTATTACTATTTAATTTAAGTATTACTTATCCTTAAATATTACTTAAAGCTAAGTAATATGTAAGTCTTAAAGGCACATCAATAGATCATTTGCATTTTTGCATTTATCGAATTCCACCCGCGCACGCCACGCGCACGCCACGCGCACTCCACGCGCACGCCACGCGCAAGACACGCGCACGCCACGCGCACGCCACGCGCACTCCACGCGCACGCCACGCGCACCACACGTGCACGCCATGCGCACGCCACGCGCACGCCATGCGCACGCCACGCGCACTCCACGCGCACGCCACGCGCACTCCACGTGCACGCCACGCGCACCACACGCGCACGCCACGCGCACTTCACGCGCACGCCACGCGCAAGACACGCGCACGCCACGCGCACTCCACGCGCACGCCACGCGCAAGACACGCGCACGCCACGCGCACGCCACGCGCACGCCACGCGCACTCCACGCGCACGCCACGCGCACCACACGCGCACGCCACGCGCACTCCACGCGCACGCCACGCGCAAGACACGCGCACGCCACGCGCACGCCACGCGCACGCCACGCGCACGCCACGCGCACTCCACGCGCACGCCACGCGCAAGACACGCGCACGCCACGCGCACGCCACGCGCACGCCACGCGCACGCCACGCGCACGCCACGCGCACTCCACGCGCACGCCACGCGCACCACACGCGCACGCCACGCGCACGCCACGCGCACATTACTTTATAATTACACATTGAGTAATTATAAAAGTTAAGTAACTTTTTTAATTTAATGGTTACTTAACTTTAATTATTACTTATTTATTTATTTATTTATGTGACATGGAAAACTTACAGCTAAGTGACATCAGTGGAAATTTTATATGAGGATCAGAAAGCCAATTACAACTTTTCACCTCTAAGTAACAGAATAATTGAATACAAGATATTGTGAACGGTCTTACTAGTTAGATACAGATATATGTTTTTAAGTAGGATAACAAAATAACTAAAACAAAAAGTTTATTATTATTTATTATATTAATAGCAACATTACAGTATTATAGATAAGTCTACAATATGTTACTTGTTAGAATGAGATGATTAGATTTTAAATATTTTCTTTTGACATTAATAACATTACATAAAGCTTATTTTAGTATACACAATAGGGTTTATTACATTATAGTTATGTGTGAGTTTTTACCAGCATAAGAAGTGCATGTGTGTGTCTCATATTGTCAGTGAGTACGTGCGTATGTGTGTGTGTGTGTGTGTGTGTGTGTGTGTGTGTGTGTGTGTGTGTGTGTGTGTGTTTGGTTAGAAATAGAAAATTAGTTATTTAGACCCTATTAAATGAGTAATTAACAAAGACTTAAAGTTTTTTAAACTTTTACAGTCTTTGATATTTTCTGGCAGTGAATTATATAATTTAGCACCTTCAAAAAGTATAGTTCGCTTTCCAAGATCAGATTTAACGCTTTCAATATGTAAGTTATTTGCTCTTCTAAGATTACGCTTGTTAATATCTATATTTCTTTTAAATGCTATTTGTGATCGAGTATAATTATATATGATGATCAGAAAGCCAATTACCTCTAAGTAACAGAATAATTGAATACAAGATATTGTGAACGGTCTTACTAGTTAGATACAGATATATGTTTTTAAGTAGGATAACAAAATAACTATAACAAAAAGTTTAAACTTTAAAGGTAGGTCTGACTAAAAACCAGAAAGAAGTGTATGCTAATTATAATTTATTTATGTGACATGGAAAACTTACAGCTAAGTGACATCAGTGGAAATTTTATATGAGGATCAGAAAGCCAATTACAAGTTTTCACCTCTAAGTAACAGAATAATTGAATACAAGATATTGTGAACGGTCTTACTAGTTAGATACAGATATATGTTTTTAAGTAGGATAACAAAATAACTAAAACAAAAAGTTTATTATTATTTATTATATTAATAGCAACATTACAGTATTATAGATAAGTCTACAATATGTTACTTCTTAGAATGAGATGATTAGATTTTAAATATTTTCTTTTGACATTAATAACATTACATAAAGCTTATTTTTAACCGACTTCCAAAAAACGAGGAGGTTATATGTTCGGCTGTCGATATATATATATATATATATATATATATATATATATATATATATATATATATATATATATATATATATATATATATATATATATATATATATATATATATATATATATATATATATATATATATATATATATATATATATATATCGACAGCCGAACATATAACCTCCTCGTTTTTATATATATATATATATTTAATTTTTTTATTTATTTATTTATTTTTTTGTATGTTCAACGATTACTCCGCCGTTTGAGAACCGATTTTCGAAATTTTTGTTTTGTTGTATTAGGTTTCATTCCAATTTGGTACCATGTTCGCAAAAGTGGTGACCTGATGATGGGATCCATGAGTAATCGAGGGAACTCCTCGAAATTTATATGGAAACATATGGTGATTTTGGTTTTATGTGAAGTGTACTAAGAATATGCTACCAAAAAGTCAAATATTGGGTCAAGGTATACCATGGTTTCGAAGATGCTGAGAGAACTCCTGACTCCTTATAGATACACGTTTGGGAGTTTCGGCGTTGTTTTAAGAACAGAAAGCATATGCTACTATGCAATTAATATTCATCATCATAATCATAATCATCATCATCGTCGTCATCATCATTACCACGTCGTGTTAAGGTCACCAATGTCTCATGGCACAGAATAGATAGTAGTACTGCAAGGCATAGGTATGGATATACTAACTCGTAATAATAATTATGTATTGTTACATAACAACACCTGCGGGCCGATTCTGTATCGTACATTTGTGAGTTAATCACTGAGTTAATAACGAAACGGAGTAGTGAGCAACCGAAAAGTCTCACTTTTGTATGCAAGTGAATACAAAAAGTGGCACTTTCCGTTATACGCTCCTCCGTTTCGTTACTAACTCAGTTATTAACTCACAAATGTACGATACAGAATCAGCCCGCTGTTTGTTTAATACACGGCGGTCGGCGCTACAGAGGCAACCGTGTCGCGCGGGCGGCGCGTGGCGGCAAACGACAGATCGAATATTTTTAACCGACTTCCAAAAAACGAGGAGGTTATATGTTCGGCTGTGGATATTTTTTTTTTTTTGTATGTTCAACGATTACTCCGCCGTTTGTGAACCGATTTTCGAAATTTTTACTTTGTTGTATTTGGTTTTACTCCAATTTGGTACCATGTTCACAAAAGTGGTGACCTGATGATGGGATCCAGGAGTAATCGAGGGAACTCCTCGAAATTTATATGGAAACATATGGTGATTTTGGTTTTATGTGAAGTGTACTAAGAATATGCTACCAAAAAGTCAAATATTGGGTCAAGGTATACCATGGTTTCGAAGATGCTGAGAGAACTCCTGACTCCTTATAGATACACGTTTGGGAGTTTCGGCGTTGTTTTAAGAACAGAAAGCATATGCTACTATGCTAATAACTATTGGTGGGTTGAATCTTATGAATTTAGTAGGAACATTAATGGAGAATTTGGAAAGTAGTTGCGGGCAGTCTAATGCATTTGACATCGTCTTTAATAGTAAAGAACAATCAGATATCATGCGTCGTGTTTTTAATGGTAGGATATGAAATTTCTTACAAAGGCTTAGATAATTGTCCGAGTGGTATGCAATTTTTTGATGATAGCACAAAAATTTGATAAAACGCTTTTGAATCGCCTCTATACGGTCTACATGTTTATGATAGTAAGGGTTCCACACCTGCGAGGCATACTCGAGATGACTTCTGACATGTGTGCAATACAAAATTTTCAAGGTTTTCGCTTCAGTAAAACATTTCGACATACGCATCACAAACCCCAAGGCCTTGGAAGCTTTATTAATAATCGCCTCGATCTGAGTATCAAAAATTAGTTTGCAATCGTGATGTACACCTAAATCACGAACACAGCTTGACCTAGATAAGATTTGGCCTCCTAATGAATTATTCTCGTTTATGGCAAAGCGTTTCCGAGTATACGTTATTATTGAACATTTGGTAGGATTAAGATCTAGTTTGTTCATTTTGCAATAGTTTTCAAGGTTGGAAAGGTCTAATTGAAAGTTACGAGCATCTTCAGATGATTTTATTATAGCGTAAATTTTCATATCGTCCGCAAAACATAAAAGTTTTGCGAACTTTAAGCAGGAAGCAATGTCGTTTACGTAGATTATAAATAATAAAGGCCCGAGTAGCGAGCCTTGAGGCACACCGCTCGGTACACGAACCCAGTTAAGTAATACTTTAATTGTTACTTTATTTTATTTTATTTTATGTTACTTGGAAAACTTACAGCTAATTTTACAATTAAATTATAAGACAGAATACGTAATAAGGAGCCAATTAGAAGTTTTCACTGATAGTAATAGTTTACAAAATATTGACTTAAATATTACGTTATGAATACCTAGTACTACTACAACAAAGTTTTAAACATATTTAACTCAAATATCAGTTAATTTATATATATATATATATATATTATATTATTTATATATATATATATAAACATATTTAACTCAAATATCAGTTAATTTATATATATATATATATATATTATATTATTTATATATATATATATATATATATATATATATATATATATATATATATATATATATAAATAATATATATATATATATAAATAATATATATTTGGAGTCCGTTGAATGGTAGGCGGATATTGCTAAATGAAACTTCCACAAAACCTTGAACTCCACTATAATATAATATTTACAAAATGCGTGTTCGTAAAATTAATATCTAAATCTAGCTGAATTCATAATACCATTTCTATCTCAATTTTTACATTCGACTGTCATTCCTATTGTCTTTTTAATGTTTTTTCTCTCCAGCCTAAATTCTAAAAATAGGATATATGCGATCTGGACATAGTCTATGAAAAAGGTTGATGATTACAAATTAACAAGCATTAGTATAAATTAAGATTAAGCTAAAAGGTGCGACAGAGACGCCACACCACCCCCCCACGGAGAAAGCAAGCCCCGGGGGCAAACTAATCAAAAGTTCTAAATCGCACTCGTCTGCCAGATCTCGTAGTATAAGGTTGTTTGGGCAGATCAGTAGAAGGTGAGGGCTGAGGAGATGAAGTAATTGTGGACGGAGGAATGACAGGGTCAGGAAAAGGTAGATTTGGAACTACTGAGGGAGGAGGATCATCCTGAACTATGTACGCTGGTTTTATTCGGTCGACGCTAACAGTGACTGATTTTCCCTTGATAGAAACCGTAAGGGTCTTACCGTCAGCAGACCTATCCAAAATTTTAAACGGGCCGCTATACGGTGGCTGAAGGGGTCGACAAACAGCATCATCTCGTAAGTAGATGTACGAGGCTGAAGCTAAATCCTTGAAAATAAAATTGGATTTATTCCCGTGACGAGAAACAGGCTTCGGTCGAATTGAAGACATATGCTGGCAAAGCCGCGTCACGAAATCAGCAGGATCGCTGGAGGCAACAGGATGAAGAGGGGGAACTACTAATTCGCCCGGAAGACGCAGAGTTTCACCATAAAGCATCTCCGCGGCAGATGATCCAATATCCTCTTTATAAGCAGAACGGATACCCAACAGTGCCAGGGGCAAGGCAGTAACCCAGTCGCCACCGTGACACATGATGGAAGCCTTTAGTTGTCGATGAAATCTCTCGATCATTCCATTCGCTTGTGGATGATAAGCGGTGGTTCTGATGCGCTTAGTGGCAAAACTCTGCATCAACCTACGAAACAAGTCCGACTCAAATTGAGTACCTTGGTCTGTCGTAATGGTCGATGGTACACCGAAGCGCGAGACCCACTCACGGACAAAAGTTTCCGCTACCTCCTCCGCAGTTATACCTTGCATTGGCCAGACCTCGGGCCATCTAGACAC
This sequence comes from Polyommatus icarus, assembly GCA_937595015.1. Lineage (NCBI taxonomy): Eukaryota > Metazoa > Arthropoda > Insecta > Lepidoptera > Lycaenidae > Polyommatus > Polyommatus icarus. The sequence goes on along the minus strand of OW569333.1, from coordinate 4,863,934 downwards.
CCGGTCAATGGCGGTTAGGCAATAACGCCAGCCTTTGCAGGGAGGAAGTGGACCAACTATGTCGATATGCACATGCAAAAATCGGCCAGTCGGAGTGTCAAATTGACCAAGTGGAGACGAATTGTGTCTCGACACCTTACTGCGTTGACATGCATCGCACGTACGAGCCCACTGCCGGCAATCTTTATTAAGAGACGGCCAGACATAGCGATCAGCTATGAGGCGAGCCGAACACTTTATGCCGGGGTGGCTCAAATTGTGCATTTTGTTGAACACTAAGCGACGTAGATCCACTGGAACATAAGGACGAGGCTTGCCAGTCGAGAAATCACAGAACAAAGAGAAACCAGTGCCCGGTACGCTTATTTTTGCAAGCTTTAAACTGGAATTTTCCAGAAGTTGGGGCAACTCATTGTCTGTCTCCTGCGACTTGGCAAGAGCCTCGTACTCCTGTTCCAGGGATATAGCCTCGACTCGCGACATAGCGTCTGCGACAATATTGTCCTCCCCGCGAATATACCTGATATCAGTCGTGAACTGACTGATAAAAGACAACTGATTCAGCTGTGGTGGAGGGAGCTTTTCGCGACGCTGTACGAAAGCGTACAGCAATGGCTTATGGTCCGTGAAAATGGTCACATGTTGGACCTCCACGATGTGCCGAAAGTGCTGTACACTTTCGTACACAGCCAAAAGTTCGCGATAGTACGCTGGCCACTCACACTGACGAGGGGTCAGTTTTTTGCTAAAAAATGCCAGCGGTAACCATTGCCCATCGACATGTTGTTGTAAGCAAGCACCGATATGCACACTCGATGCGTCGGTAAATAAACCGAGAGGTGCATCGGCGACGGGATGGTGGAGCATTGTTGCAGATGAGAGACTCTTCTTACACTCTTCAAAATTTCGAAGAAGTTCTGGTGACCAAGGATATGGCTTCGAGCCTTTACTTTTGGTAGCAACCAGGGCGTCAATGAGAGGCGCCTGAAACTTGGCAGCCTGGGGAACGAAACGCCTATAATAATTAAGCATGCCGAGAAAACGGCGCATCCCCTGGACATTCTCAGGGGGCTTAAAATCCAAAAGTGCTTGGACACGTTCCTGTGGGGGACGAGTGCCATCGGCACTGATGTGATATCCAAGGAACTTTACCTCGCTGACACCCAGGATGCACTTGGAGGGGTTCAACACCACACCATACTCCTGGAGACGCCCAAATAGTGTGCGCAGGTGCTCCCTGTGAGTACCCTCGTCTGGTGAAAAGATAAGGATATCGTCCACATATGGGAAGCAGAAATCAAGACCCCGAGTGACCTCATCGATAAAACGCTGAAAAGTTTGACCAGCATTTCGTAGACCGAAGGTCATAAACGGAAATTCGAAGAGGCCAAACGGAGTCGTGATGGCTGTCTTCGAAATATGGTCCTTGAAGACTGGGATCTGATGGTATGCCTTCACCAGGTCGAGGGTACTGAACACCTTGGCTCCAGCGAGGTTATGTGTAAAGTCACTGATGTGCCTGACGGGGTACTTATCAGGAATGGTCCTGGCGTTCAGGGCGCGGTAGTCGCCACAAGGACGCCAGGAATTATCCTTTTTGATGGTCATGTGCAAGGGAGACGACCAGGCGCTCTTGGAAGGTCTTGCGATGCCACTACGTACCATGTCCTCGAATTCTTTTTTAGCAGAAATTAATTTCTGCGGCGCTAAGCGACGAGGGCGGCACGAAACTGGCGGACCATCAGTAGTCTGAATGTGATGCACAGTATTGTGCTTAACGACCCTGGGCAAACCAGGCGGCCGGGTGATATCCGGAAATTCGGCGAGAATAGACATAAAGTCGGAATTACCAGCGACGATGGCTTTAACACTAGGCTGCTCGACAGACGCGCAGGATGCAGGGCAAGATAAGCCGGTGATATCGTCTATCAATGTCTTATTGCGACAATCAGGCAACAGGCGATAATGTGCTAGGAAGTCCGCACCTATTATCGCCCGCTGTACGTCAGCAACGACAAATAGCCACTCAAAGTCCCGCCGTAATCCTAAATTGAGCCGGAGATTAACTGTGCCAAAAGTTTTGACACTACTCCCGTTTGCAGCTGTTAGCACATAGTCAGGCGATTCTGCCCGTCTAGGAAGCCAGCTATGGGGGAAGCAACATAAATCCGACCCGGTGTCAATTAAAAATTGGCGTTTAGTTACCTGGTCAGTAACGAAGAGACGGCGGCTAACTGATGAAATTGGACAATATTAGATGTCGTGGATCTGCCCGGCAGAAATCCGTGTTTGTAATTCCCAAATGAGTTTTTAACTGCTGAAAATAGTTGTCTATAAATTAATTTCTCGAATAGCTTCGCAGCAATACATAATTTAGATATCGGGCGGTAATTACAGGCATCAGTTTTATCAGTTTTTAGACCCCTTTTTATGGACCGGGGTGATGTAAGCTCTTTTCCAAATTTCCGGTACAATACATTCGTTTAATGATTTTTGATAAATAAGTGTAAGTGGCACTGCAACAGATTTGGCACATTTTATCAGAAATATAGCGGGTATACCATCTGGTCCTGCTGATTTGTGTGGGTCGAGATCTTTTAAAAGTTTAACAACTGTGTCATATTCAATAATAATATTAGATATGTCGCCTACAGACGTACCATAGACATCGCCAGGGTTAGGGACATCACTTGCGTCGGGTGCCAGAAAATTAAATTGAAAAAAGTCGGAAAAAACCTCGCATATAGATACGGATGAGTTAGCCCTTACATTATTATAATTAATTATATTAGGCAGTGAACTCTTACTTGATTTACTTTTTATGTAAGTCCAAAATTAAGTAATAATTAAAGTTAATTACCTACTTAACTTTAATTATTACTTTACTTTAAGTATTACCTAACTTTTATTATTATTTAACTTTAATTATTACTGAATTTTAATTATTACTATTTAATTTAAGTATTACTTATCCTTAAATATTACTTAAAGCTAAGTAATATTTAAGTTTTAAAGGCACATCAATAGATCATTTGCATTTTTGCATTTATCGAATTCCACCCGCGCACGCCACGCGCACTCCACGCGCACGCCATGCGCACGCCACGCGCACTCCACGCGCACGCCACGCGCACTCCACGTGCACGCCACACGGAAAAATTACAAGTTTTCACCTCTAAGTAACAGAATAATTGAATACAAGATATTGTGAACGGTCTTACTAGTTAGATACAGATATATGTTTTTAAGTAGGATAACAAAATAACTAAAACAAAAAGTTTATTATTATTTATTATATTAATAGCAACATTACAGTATTATAGATAAGTCTACAATATGTTACTTGTTAGAATGAGATGATTAGATTTTAAATATTTTCTTTTGACATTAATAACATTACATAAAGCTTATTTTAGTATACATAATAGGGTTTATTACATTATAGTTATGTGTGAGTTTTTACCAGCATAAGAAGTGCATGTGTGTGTCTCATATTGTCAGTGAGTACGTGCGTATGTGTGTGTGTGTGTGTGTGTGTGTGTGTGTGTGTTTGGTTAGAAATAGAAAATTAGTTATTTAGACCCTATTAAATGAGTAATTAACAAAGACTTAAAGTTTTTTAAACTTTTACAGTCTTTGATATTTTCTGGCAGTGAATTATATAATTTAGCACCTTCAAAAAGTATAGTTCGCTTTCCAAGATCAGATTTAACGCTTTCAATATGTAAGTTATTTGCTCTTCTAAGATTACGCTTGTTAATATCTATATTTCTTTTAAATGCTATTTGTGATCGAGTATAATTATATATGAGGATCAGAAAGCCAATTACCTCTAAGTAACAGAATAATTGAATACAAGATATTGTGAACGGTCTTACTAGTTAGATACAGATATATGTTTTTAAGTAGGATAACAAAATAACTATAACAAAAAGTTTAAACTTTAAAGGTAGGTCTGACTAAAAACCAGAAAGAAGTGTATGCTAATTATAATTTATTTATGTGACATGGAAAACTTACAGCTAAGTGACATCAGTGGAAATTTTATATGAGGATCAGAAAGCCAATTACAAGTTTTCACCTCTAAGTAACAGAATAATTGAATACAAGATATTGTGAACGGTCTTACTAGTTAGATACAGATATATGTTTTTAAGTAGGATAACAAAATAACTAAAACAAAAAGTTTATTATTATTTATTATATTAATAGCAACATTACAGTATTATATATAAGTCTACAATATGTTACTTGTTAGAATGAGATGATTAGATTTTAAATATTTTCTTTTGACATTAATAACATTACATAAAGCTTATTTTAGTATACATAATAGGGTTTATTACATTATAGTTATGTGTGAGTTTTTACCAGCATAAGAAGTGCATGTGTGTGTCTCATATTGTCAGTGAGTACGTGCGTATGTGTGTGTGTGTGTGTGTGTGTGTGTGTGTGTGTGTGTGTGTGTTTGGTTAGAAATAGAAAATTAGTTATTTAGACCCTATTAAATGAGTAATTAACAAAGACTTAAAGTTTTTTAAACTTTTACAGTCTTTGATATTTTCTGGCAGTGAATTATATAATTTAGCACCTTCAAAAAGTATAGTTCGCTTTCCAAGATCAGATTTAACGCTTTCAATATGTAAGTTATTTGCTCTTCTAAGATTACGCTTGTTAATATCTATATTTCTTTTAAATGCTATTTGTGATCGAGTATAATTATATATGAGGATCAGAAAGCCAATTACCTCTAAGTAACAGAATAATTGAATACAAGATATTGTGAACGGTCTTACTAGTTAGATACAGATATATGTTTTTAAGTAGGATAACAAAATAACTATAACAAAAAGTTTAAACTTTAAAGGTAGGTCTGACTAAAAACCAGAAAGAAGTGTATGCTAATTATAATTTATTTATGTGACATGGAAAACTTACAGCTAAGTGACATCAGTGGAAATTTTATATGAGGATCAGAAAGCCAATTACAAGTTTTCACCTCTAAGTAACAGAATAATTGAATACAAGATATTGTGAACGGTCTTACTAGTTAGATACAGATATATGTTTTTAAGTAGGATAACAAAATAACTAAAACAAAAAGTTTATTATTATTTATTATATTAATAGCAACATTACAGTATTATAGATAAGTCTACAATATGTTACTTGTTAGAATGAGATGATTAGATTTTAAATATTTTCTTTTGACATTAATAACATTACATAAAGCTTATTTTTAACCGACTTCCAAAAAACGAGGAGGTTATATGTTCGGCTTCGGTTATATATATATATATATAAAAATATTTAAAATAAAAAAATAATATTTAAAATAAAATAAAAAAAAGGTGAAAATATTTAAAATCTAATCATCTCATTCTAACAAGTAACATATTGTAGACTTATCTATAATACTGTAATGTTGCTATTAATATAATAAATAATAATAAACTTTTTGTTTTAGTTATTTTGTTATATATATATATATATATATATCGACAGCCGAACATATAACCTCCTCGTTTTTATATATATATATATTTAATTAATTTATTTATTTTTTTGTATGTTCAACGATTACTCCGCCGTTTGAGAACCGATTTTCGAAATTTTTGTTTTGTTGTATTAGGTTTCATTCCAATTTGGTACCATGTTCGCAAAAGTGGTGACCTGATGATGGGATCCATGAGTAATCGAGGGAACTCCTCGAAATTTATATGGAAACATATGGTGATTTTGGTTTTATGTGAAGTGTACTAAGAATATGCTACCAAAAAGTCAAATATTGGGTCAAGGTATACCATGGTTTCGAAGATGCTGAGAGAACTCCTGACTCCTTATAGATACACGTTTGGGAGTTTCGGCGTTGTTTTAAGAACAGAAAGCATATGCTACTATGCAATTAATATTCATCATCATAATCATAATCATCATCATCATCGTCATCATCATTACCACGTCGTGTTAAGGTCACCAATGTCTCATGGCACAGAATAGATAGTAGTACTGCAAGGCATAGGTATGGATATACTAACTCGTAATAATAATTATGTATTGTTACATAACAACACGTTTGTTTAATACACGGCGGTCGGCGCTACAGAGGCGACCGTGTCGCGTGGGCGGCGCGTGGCGGCAAACGACAGATCGAATATTTTTAACCGACTTCCAAAAAACGAGGAGGTTATATGTTCGGCTGTGGATATTTTTTTTTTTTTTTGTATGTTCAACGATTACTCCGCCGTTTGTGAACCGATTTTCGAAATTTTTACTTTGTTGTATTTGGTTTTACTCCAATTTGGTACCATGTTCACAAAAGTGGTGACCTGATGATGGGATCCAGGAGTAATCGAGGGAACTCCTCGAAATTTATATGGAAACATATAGTGATTTTGGTTTTATGTGAAGTGTACTAAGAATATGCTACCAAAAAGTCAAATATTGGGTCAAGGTATACCATGGTTTCGAAGATGCTGAGAGAACTCCTGACTCCTTATAGATACACGTTTGGGAGTTTCGGCGTTGTTTTAAGAACAGAAAGCATATGCTACTATGCTAATAACTATTGGTGGGTCGAATCTTATGAATTTAGTAGGAACATTAATGGAGAATTTGGAAAGTAGTTGCGGGCAGTCTAATGCATTTGACATCGTCTTTAATAGTAAAGAACAATCAGATATCATGCGTCGTGTTTTTAATGGTAGGATATGAAATTAAAGGCTTAGATAATTGTCCGAGTGGTATGCAATTTTTTGATGATAGCACAAAAATTTGATAAAACGCTTTTGAATCGCCTCTATACGGTCTACATGTTTATGATAGTAAGGGTTCCACACCTGCGAGGCATACTCGAGATGACTTCTGACATGTGTGCAATACAAAATTTTCAAGGTTTTCGCTTCAGTAAAACATTTCGACATACGCATCACAAACCCCAAGGCCTTGGAAGCTTTATTAATAATCGCCTCGATCTGAGTATCAAAAATTAGTTTGCAATCGTGATGTACACCTAAATCACGAACACAGCTTGACCTAGATAAGATTTGGCCTCCTAATGAATTATTCTCGTTTATGGCAAAGCGTTTCCGAGTATACGTTATTATTGAACATTTGGTAGGATTAAGATCTAGTTTGTTCATTTTGCAATAGTTTTCAAGGTTGGAAAGGTCTAATTGAAAGTTACGAGCATCTTCAGATGATTTTATTATAGCGTAAATTTTCATATCGTCCGCAAAACATAAAAGTTTTGCGAACTTTAAGCAGGAAGCAATGTCGTTTACGTAGATTATAAATAATAAAGGCCCGAGTAGCGAGCCTTGAGGCACACCGCTCGGTACACGAACCCAGTTAAGTAATACTTTAATTGTTACTTTATTTTATTTTATTTTATGATACTTGGAAAACTTACAGCTAATTTTACAATTAAATTATAAGACAGAATACGTAATAAGGAGCCAATTAGAAGTTTTCACTGATAGTAATAGTTTACAAAATATTGACTTAAATATTACGTTATGAATACCTAGTACTACTACAACAAAGTTTTAAACATTTTAAACTCAAATATCAGTTAATTTATATATATATATATATATATATATATATATATATTATTTTTTTTTGTTAGTGTTTGCTTATTTCTAACATTACAATACCTATTACGTACAGAAGAGCTACACATCAACAAACAATTAATTAATTAAATCAACAAAATGCTTGCATAATGATCTCTTTAGAGTTGAAATATTACAATTGAAAATATCTAAATCCATATTAGACCAAACTGAATTTAGTTGCTTGCTTGCACGATACATGAAAGAGTTCTGTCTGTAGTAGGTGTGGGTAGTGGGTAAGAAGATAGGGACATGACGACGATAGGACTTACTAGGAATTTTAAAAGACAACTTAGATAATAGGTTGGGGCAGTCTAGATTATTCGAAGAAATTTTTACAAGAAAAGACACATCGGCAATAACACGACGGTCCTCTAGGGTAAGGAGGTGGTGTTTGGTACAGACAGACTTATAATTGGAACTACTAAACCGTTGATTAGTCTTAAAACACAGGTAACGTATAAATTTTCTTTGGATATTCTCGATTCTATTAATGTGAATTTTATACCTAGGGTTCCAAATTTGGGAGGCATACTCGAGGTGACTTCTAACTAGAGAGCAATATAGAACCTTGATGGTTTTAGCGCGAACAAATTCTTTAGAATTTCGCTTTCAGAAGCCAAGAGCTTTAGATGCCTTTGATATGACATGATCAATATGAGAGTTAAACGATAGTTTCGAGTCATGAATAACTCCAAGGTCTCTTATAGTGGTAGTTCTGGGCAACGGATGATTCTTGAGATGATAATCGTAAGTAATATTATTTTTCTTTCGCGTAAAGGTAACAACGGAACATTTTAACGGGTTAAGGTCTAAACGGTTATTGACACAATAGACTTCAAGTGCTTGAAGGTCAGCCTGAAGACGATGAGCGTCATCGAGACACGTTATGCGCTTGTAGATTTTCATGTCGTCAGCAAAGCAAAATAATTGGGACGAGCTAAAACATTGGTCAATATCGTTAACAAATATGACGAATAACAGGGGTCCAAGTAGGGATCCCTGCGGTACGCCGCTCGGGATCCGACGCCACCTCGAGGTGCAGTTATTGATTGCTACTGCTTGACTGCGATTGGTAATATACGACGCAAACCATCTAAGTAAATCACCATGTACACCGGTCTCCGCCAATTTTTGTAAAAGTTTTTTGTGGTCAATTCTGTCGAAACATTTACTATAGTCGGTGTAGACGACGTCGACCTGGGCCCCTTGATCCATGGCGTCAGTCAAAAAGTCATTAAGTTGGACAATATTAGATGTCGTGGATCTGCCCGGCAGAAATCCGTGTTGGTAATTCCCAAATGAGTTTTTAACTGCTGAAAATAGTTGTCTATAAATTAATTTCTCGAATAGCTTCGCAGCAATACATAATTTAGATATCGGGCGGTAATTACAGGCATCAGTTTTATCAGTTTTTAGACCCCTTTTTATGGACCGGGGTGATGTAAGCTCTTTTCCAAATTTCCGGTACAATACATTCGTTTAATGATTTTTGATAAATAAGTGTAAGTGGCACTGCAACAGATTTGGCACATTTTATCAGAAATATAGCGGGTATACCATCTGGTCCTGCTGATTTGTGTGGGTCGAGATCTTTTAAAAGTTTAACAACTGTGTCATATTCAATAATAATATTAGATATGTCGCCTACAGACGTACCATAGACATCGCCAGGGTTAGGGACATCACTTGCGTCGGGTGCCAGAAAATTAGATTGAAAAAAGTCGGAAAAAACCTCGCATATAGATACGGATGAGTTAGCCCTTACATTATTATAATTAATTATATTAGGCAGTGAACTCTTACTTGATTTACTTTTTATGTAAGTCCAAAATTAAGTAATAATTAAAGTTAATTACCTACTTAACTTTAATTATTACTTTACTTTAAGTATAACCTAACTTTTATTATTATTTAACTTTAATTAGTACTTAATTTTAATTATTTCTATTTAATTTAAGTATTACTTATCCTTAAATATTACTTAAAGCTAAGTAATATTTAAGTTTAAGTTTTAAGGCACATCAATAGATCATTTGCATTTTTGCATTTATCGAATTCCACCCGCGCACGCCACGCGCACGCCACGCGCACTCCACGTGCACGCCACGCGCACCACACGCGCACGCCACGCGCACTCCACGCGCACGCCACGCGCAAGACACGCGCACGCCACGCGCACGCCACGCGCACTCCACGCGCACGCCACGCGCACCACACGCGCACGCCACGCGCACTCCACGCGCACACCACGCGCACCACACGCGCACGCCACGCGCACTCCACGCGCACGCCACGCGCAAGACACGCGCACGCCACGCGCACGCCACGCGCACTCCACGCGCACGCCACGCGCACCACACGTGCACGCCATGCGCACGCCACGCGCACGCCATGCGCACGCCACGCGCACTCCACGCGCACGCCACGCGCACTCCACGTGCACGCCACGCGCACCACACGCGCACGCCACGCGCACTCCACGCGCACGCCACGCGCAAGACACGCGCACGCCACGCGCACTCCACGCGCACGCCACGCGCAAGACACGCGCACGCCACGCGCACGCCACGCGCACGCCACGCGCACTCCACGCGCACGCCACGCGCACCACACGCGCACGCCACGCGCACTCCACGCGCACGCCACGCGCAAGACACGCGCACGCCACGCGCACGCCACGCGCACTTCACGCGCACGCCACGCGCAAGACACGCGCACGCCACGCGCACGCCACGCGCACGCCACGCGCACGCCACGCGCACTCCACGCGCACGCCACGCGCACCACACGCGCACGCCACGCGCACATTACGTTATAATTACACATTGAGTAATTATAAAAGTTAAGTAACTTTTTTAATTTAATTGTTACTTAACTTTAATTATTACTTATTTATTTATTTATTTATGTGACATGGAAAACTTACAGCTAAGTGACATCAGTGGAAATTTTATATGAGGATCAGAAAGCCAATTACAAGTTTTCACCTCTAAGTAACAGAATAATTGAATACAAGATATTGTGAACGGTCTTACTAGTTAGATACAGATATATGTTTTTAAGTAGGATAACAAAATAACTAAAACAAAAAGTTTATTATTATTTATTATATTAATAGCAACATTACAGTATTATAGATAAGTCTACAATATGTTACTTGTTAGAATGAGATGATTAGATTTTAAATATTTTCTTTTGACATTAATAACATTACATAAAGCTTATTTTAGTATACATAATAGGGTTTATTACATTATAGTTATGTGTGAGTTTTTACCAGCATAAGAAGTGCATGTGTGTGTCTCATATTGTCAGTGAGTACGTGCGTATGTGTGTGTGTGTGTGTGTGTGTGTGTGTGTGTTTGGTTAGAAATAGAAAATTAGTTATTTAGACCCTATTAAATGAGTAATTAACAAAGACTTAAAGTTTTTTAAACTTTTACAGTCTTTGATATTTTCTGGCAGTGAATTATATAATTTAGCACCTTCAAAAAGTATAGTTCGCTTTCCAAGATCAGATTTAACGCTTTCAATATGTAAGTTATTTGCTCTTCTAAGATTACGCTTGTTAATATCTATATTTCTTTTAAATGCTATTTGTGATCGAGTATAATTATATATGAGGATCAGAAAGCCAATTACCTCTAAGTAACAGAATAATTGAATACAAGATATTGTGAACGGTCTTACTAGTTAGATACAGATATATGTTTTTAAGTAGGATAACAAAATAACTATAACAAAAAGTTTAAACTTTAAAGGTAGGTCTGACTAAAAACCAGAAAGAAGTGTATGCTAATTATAATTTATTTATGTGACATGGAAAACTTACAGCTAAGTGACATCAGTGGAAATTTTATATGAGGATCAGAAAGCCAATTACAAGTTTTCACCTCTAAGTAACAGAATAATTGAATACAAGATATTGTGAACGGTCTTACTAGTTAGATACAGATATATGTTTTTAAGTAGGATAACAAAATAACTAAAACAAAAAGTTTATTATTATTTATTATATTAATAGCAACATTACAGTATTATAGATAAGTCTACAATATGTTACTTGTTAGAATGAGATGATTAGATTTTAAATATTTTCTTTTGACATTAATAACATTACATAAAGCTTATTTTTAACCGACTTCCAAAAAACGAGGAGGTTATATGTTCGGCTGTCGATATATATATATATATATATATATTTATAAAAATATTTAAAATAAAAAAATAATATTTAAAATAAAATAAAAAAAAGGTGAAAATATTTAAAATCTAATCATCTCATTCTAACAAGTAACATATTGTAGACTTATCTATAATACTGTAATGTTGCTATTAATATAATAAATAATAATAAACTTTTTGTTTTAGTTATTTTGTTATATATATATATATATATATCGACAGCCGAACATATAACCTCCTCGTTTTTATATATATATATATTTAATTAATTAATTTATTTTTTTGTATGTTCAACGATTACTCCGCCGTTTGAGAACCGATTTTCGAAATTTTTGTTTTGTTGTATTTGGTTTTACTCCAATTTGGTACCATGTTCACAAAAGTGGTGACCTGATGATGGGATCCAGGAGTAATCGAGGGAACTCCTCGAAATTTATATGGAAACATATGGTGATTTTGGTTTTATGTGAAGTGTACTAAGAATATGCTACCAAAAAGTCAAATATTGGGTCAAGGTATACCATGGTTTCGAAGATGCTGAGAGAACTCCTGACTCCTTATAGATACACGTTTGGGAGTTTCGGCGTTGTTTTAAGAACAGAAAGCATATGCTACTATGCTAATAACTATTGGTGGGTTGAATCTTATGAATTTAGTAGGAACATTAATGGAGAATTTGGAAAGTAGTTGCGGGCAGTCTAATGCATTTGACATCGTCTTTAATAGTAAAGAACAATCAGATATCATGCGTCGTGTTTTTAATGGTAGGATATGAAATTTCTTACAAAGGCTTAGATAATTGTCCGAGTGGTATGCAATTTTTTGATGATAGCACAAAAATTTGATAAAACGCTTTTGAATCGCCTCTATACGGTCTACATGTTTATGATAGTAAGGGTTCCACACCTGCGAGGCATACTCGAGATGACTTCTGACATGTGTGCAATACAAAATTTTCAAGGTTTTCGCTTCAGTAAAACATTTCGACATACGCATCACAAACCCCAAGGCCTTGGAAGCTTTATTAATAATCGCCTCGATCTGAGTATCAAAAATTAGTTTGCAATCGTGATGTACACCTAAATCACGAACACAGCTTGACCTAGATAAGATTTGGCCTCCTAATGAATTATTCTCGTTTATGGCAAAGCGTTTCCGAGTATACGTTATTATTGAACATTTGGTAGGATTAAGATCTAGTTTGTTCATTTTGCAATAGTTTTCAAGGTTGGAAAGGTCTAATTGAAAGTTACGAGCATCTTCAGATGATTTTATTATAGCGTAAATTTTCATATCGTCCGCAAAACATAAAAGTTTTGCGAACTTTAAGCAGGAAGCAATGTCGTTTACGTAGATTATAAATAATAAAGGCCCGAGTAGCGAGCCTTGAGGCACACCGCTCGGTACACGAACCCAGTTAAGTAATACTTTAATTGTTACTTTATTTTATTTTATTTTATGTTACTTGGAAAACTTACAGCTAATTTTACAATTAAATTATAAGACAGAATACGTAATAAGGAGCCAATTAGAAGTTTTCACTGATAGTAATAGTTTACAAAATATTGACTTAAATATTACGTTATGAATACCTAGTACTACTACAACAAAGTTTTAAACATATTTAACTCAAATATCAGTTAATTTATATATATATATATATATATTATATTATTTATATATATATATATAAACATATTTAACTCAAATATCAGTTAATTTATATATATATATATATATATTATATTATTTATATATATATATATATATATATATATATATATATATATATATATATATATAATAATATATATATATATATAAATAATATATATTTGGAGTCCGTTGAATGGTAGGCGGATATTGCTAAATGAAACTTCCACAAAACCTTGAACTCCACTATAATATAATATTTACAAAATGCGTGTTCGTAAAATTAATATCTAAATCTAGCTGAATTCATAATACCATTTCTATCTCAATTTTTACATTCGACTGTCATTCCTATTGTCTTTTTAATGTTTTTTCTCTCCAGCCTAAATTCTAAAAATAGGATATATGCGATCTGGACATAGTCTATGAAAAAGGTTGATGATTACAAATTAACAAGCATTAGTATAAATTAAGATTAAGCTAAAAGGTGCGACAGAGACGCCACACCACCCCCCCACGGAGAAAGCAAGCCCCGGGGGCAAACTAATCAAAAGTTCTAAATCGCACTCGTCTGCCAGATCTCGTAGTATAAGGTTGTTTGGGCAGATCAGTAGAAGGTGAGGGCTGAGGAGATGAAGTAATTGTGGACGGAGGAATGACAGGGTCAGGAAAAGGTAGATTTGGAACTACTGAGGGAGGAGGATCATCCTGAACTATGTACGCTGGTTTTATTCGGTCGACGCTAACAGTGACTGATTTTCCCTTGATAGAAACCGTAAGGGTCTTACCGTCAGCAGACCTATCCAAAATTTTAAACGGGCCGCTATACGGTGGCTGAAGGGGTCGACGAACAGCATCATCTCGTAAGTAGATGTACGAGGCTGAAGCTAAATCCTTGAAAATAAAATTGGATTTATTCCCGTGACGAGAAACAGGCTTCGGTCGAATTGAAGACATATGCTGGCAAAGCCGCGTCACGAAATCAGCAGGATCGCTGGAGGCAACAGGATGAAGAGGGGGAACTACTAATTCGCCCGGAAGACGCAGAGTTTCACCATAAAGCATCTCCGCGGCAGATGATCCAATATCCTCTTTATAAGCAGAACGGATACCCAACAGTGCCAGGGGCAAGGCAGTAACCCAGTCGCCACCGTGACACATGATGGAAGCCTTTAGTTGTCGATGAAATCTCTCGATCATTCCATTCGCTTGTGGATGATAAGCGGTGGTTCTGATGCGCTTAGTGGCAAAACTCTGCATCAACCTACGAAACAAGTCCGACTCAAATTGAGTACCTTGGTCTGTCGTAATGGTCGATGGTACACCGAAGCGCGAGACCCACTCACGGACAAAAGTTTCCGCTACCTCCTCCGCAGTTATACCTTGCATTGGCCAGACCTCGGGCCATCTAGACACCCGGTCAATGGCGGTTAGGCAATAACGCCAGCCTTTGCAGGGAGGAAGTGGACCAACTATGTCGATATGCACATGCAAAAATCGGCCAGTCGGAGTGTCAAATTGACCAAGTGGAGACGAATTGTGTCTCGACACCTTACTGCGTTGACATGCATCGCACGTACGAGCCCACTGCCGGCAATCTTTATTAAGAGACGGCCAGACATAGCGATCAGCTATGAGGCGAGCCGAACACTTTATGCCGGGGTGGCTCAAATTGTGCATTTTGTTGAACACTAAGCGACGTAGATCCACTGGAACATAAGGACGAGGCTTGCCAGTCGAGAAATCACAGAACAAAGAGAAACCAGTGCCCGGTACGCTTATTTTTGCAAGCTTTAAACTGGAATTTTCCAGAAGTTGGGGCAACTCATTGTCTGTCTCCTGCGACTTGGCAAGAGCCTCGTACTCCTGTTCCAGGGATATAGCCTCGACTCGCGACATAGCGTCTGCGACAATATTGTCCTCCCCGCGAATATACCTGATATCAGTCGTGAACTGACTGATAAAAGACAACTGATTCAGCTGTGGTGGAGGGAGCTTTTCGCGACGCTGTACGAAAGCGTACAGCAATGGCTTATGGTCCGTGAAAATGGTCACATGTTGGACCTCCACGATGTGCCGAAAGTGCTGTACACTTTCGTACACAGCCAAAAGTTCGCGATAGTACGCTGGCCACTCACACTGACGAGGGGTCAGTTTTTTGCTAAAAAATGCCAGCGGTAACCATTGCCCATCGACATGTTGTTGTAAGCAAGCACCGATATGCACACTCGATGCGTCGGTAAATAAACCGAGAGGTGCATCGGCGACGGGATGGTGGAGCATTGTTGCAGATGAGAGACTCTTCTTACACTCTTCAAAATTTCGAAGAAGTTCTGGTGACCAAGGATATGGCTTCGAGCCTTTACTTTTGGTAGCAACCAGGGCGTCAATGAGAGGCGCCTGAAACTTGGCAGCCTGGGGAACGAAACGCCTATAATAATTAAGCATGCCGAGAAAACGGCGCATCCCCTGGACATTCTCAGGGGGCTTAAAATCCAAAAGTGCTTGGACACGTTCCTGTGGGGGACGAGTGCCATCGGCACTGATGTGATATCCAAGGAACTTTACCTCGCTGACACCCAGGATGCACTTGGAGGGGTTCAACACCACACCATACTCCTGGAGACGCCCAAATAGTGTGCGCAGGTGCTCCCTGTGAGTACCCTCGTCTGGTGAAAAGATAAGGATATCGTCCACATATGGGAAGCAGAAATCAAGACCCCGAGTGACCTCATCGATAAAACGCTGAAAAGTTTGACCAGCATTTCGTAGACCGAAGGTCATAAACGGAAATTCGAAGAGGCCAAACGGAGTCGTGATGGCTGTCTTCGAAATATGGTCCTTGAAGACTGGGATCTGATGGTATGCCTTCACCAGGTCGAGGGTACTGAACACCTTGGCTCCAGCGAGGTTATGTGTAAAGTCACTGATGTGCCTGACGGGGTACTTATCAGGAATGGTCCTGGCGTTCAGGGCGCGGTAGTCGCCACAAGGACGCCAGGAATTATCCTTTTTGATGGTCATGTGCAAGGGAGACGACCAGGCGCTCTTGGAAGGTCTTGCGATGCCACTACGTACCATGTCCTCGAATTCTTTTTTAGCAGAAATTAATTTCTGCGGCGCTAAGCGACGAGGGCGGCACGAAACTGGCGGACCATCAGTAGTCTGAATGTGATGCACAGTATTGTGCTTAACGACCCTGGGCAAACCAGGCGGCCGGGTGATATCCGGAAATTCGGCGAGAATAGACATAAAGTCGGAATTACCAGCGACGATGGCTTTAACACTAGGCTGCTCGACAGACGCGCAGGATGCAGGGCAAGATAAGCCGGTGATATCGTCTATCAATGTCTTATTGCGACAATCAGGCAACAGGCGATAATGTGCTAGGAAGTCCGCACCTATTATCGCCCGCTGTACGTCAGCAACGACAAATAGCCACTCAAAGTCCCGCCGTAATCCTAAATTGAGCCGGAGATTAACTGTGCCAAAAGTTTTGACACTACTCCCGTTTGCAGCTGTTAGCACATAGTCAGGCGATTCTGCCCGTCTAGGAAGCCAGCTATGGGGGAAGCAACATAAATCCGACCCGGTGTCAATTAAAAATTGGCGTTTAGTTACCTGGTCAGTAACGAAGAGACGGCGGCTAACTGATGAAATTGGACAATATTAGATGTCGTGGATCTGCCCGGCAGAAATCCGTGTTTGTAATTCCCAAATGAGTTTTTAACTGCTGAAAATAGTTGTCTATAAATTAATTTCTCGAATAGCTTCGCAGCAATACATAATTTAGATATCGGGCGGTAATTACAGGCATCAGTTTTATCAGTTTTTAGACCCCTTTTTATGGACCGGGGTGATGTAAGCTCTTTTCCAAATTTCCGGTACAATACATTCGTTTAATGATTTTTGATAAATAAGTGTAAGTGGCACTGCAACAGATTTGGCACATTTTATCAGAAATATAGCGGGTATACCATCTGGTCCTGCTGATTTGTGTGGGTCGAGATCTTTTAAAAGTTTAACAACTGTGTCATATTCAATAATAATATTAGATATGTCGCCTACAGACGTACCATAGACATCGCCAGGGTTAGGGACATCACTTGCGTCGGGTGCCAGAAAATTAAATTGAAAAAAGTCGGAAAAAACCTCGCATATAGATACGGATGAGTTAGCCCTTACATTATTATAATTAATTATATTAGGCAGTGAACTCTTACTTGATTTACTTTTTATGTAAGTCCAAAATTAAGTAATAATTAAAGTTAATTACCTACTTAACTTTAATTATTACTTTACTTTAAGTATTACCTAACTTTTATTATTATTTAACTTTAATTATTACTGAATTTTAATTATTACTATTTAATTTAAGTATTACTTATCCTTAAATATTACTTAAAGCTAAGTAATATTTAAGTTTTAAAGGCACATCAATAGATCATTTGCATTTTTGCATTTATCGAATTCCACCCGCGCACGCCACGCGCACTCCACGCGCACGCCATGCGCACGCCACGCGCACTCCACGCGCACGCCACGCGCACTCCACGTGCACGCCACGCGCACCACACGCGCACGCCACGCGCACTCCACGCGCACGCCACGCGCAAGACACGCGCACGCCACGCGCACTCCACGCGCACGCCACGCGCACCACACGCGCACGCCACGCGCACGCCACGCGCACATTACGTTATAATTACACATTGAGTAATTAACCTCGCATATAGATACGGATGAGTTAGCCCTTACATTATTATAATTAATTATATTAGGCAGTGAACTCTTACTTGATTTACTTTTTATGTAAGTCCAAAATTAAGTAATAATTAAAGTTAATTACCTACTTAACTTTAATTATTACTTTACTTTAAGTATTACCTAACTTTTATTATTATTTAACTTTAATTATTACTTAATTTTAATTGTTACTTAACTTTAAGTATTACTTATCCTTAAATATTACTTAAAGCTAAGTAATATTTAAGTCTTAAAGGCACATCAATAGATCATTTGCATTTTTGCATTTATCGAATTCCACCCGCGCACGCCACGCGCACGCCACGCGCACGCCACGCGCACGCCACGCGCACTCCACGCGCACGCCACGCGCACGCCACGCGCACGCCACGCGCACATTACGTTATAATTACACATTGAGTTACACACAGAATTACACACCTCGCATATAGATACGGATGAGTTAGCCCTTACATTATTATAATTAATTATATTAGGCAGTGAACTCTTACTTGATTTACTTTTTATGTAAGTCCAAAATTAAGTAATAATTAAAGTTAATTACCTACTTAACTTTAATTATTACTTTACTTTAAGTATTACCTAACTTTTATTATTATTTAACTTTAATTAGTACTTAATTTTAATTATTACTATTTAATTTAAGTATTACTTATCCTTAAATATTACTTAAAGCTAAGTAATATTTAAGTCTTAAAGGCACATCAATAGATCATTTGCATTTTTGCATTTATCGAATTCCACCCGCGCACGCCACGCGCACGCCACGCGCACGCCACGCGCACTCCACGCGCACGCCACGCGCACGCCACGCGCACGCCACGCGCACATTACGTTATAATTACACATTGAGTTACACACAGAATTACACACCTCGCATATAGATACGGATGAGTTAGCCCTTACATTATTATAATTAATTATATTAGGCAGTGAACTCTTACTTGATTTACTTTTTATGTAAGTCCAAAATTAAGTAATAATTAAAGTTAATTACCTACTTAACTTTAATTATTACTTTACTTTAAGTATTACCTAACTTTTATTATTATTTAACTTTAATTAGTACTTAATTTTAATTATTACTATTTAATTTAAGTATTACTTATCCTTAAATATTACTTAAAGCTAAGTAATATTTAAGTTTAAGTTTTAAGGCACATCAATAGATCATTTGCATTTTTGCATTTATCGAATTCCACCCGCGCACGCCACGCGCACGCCACGCGCACTCCACGTGCACGCCACGCGCACCACACGCGCACGCCACGCGCACTCCACGCGCACGCCACGCGCAAGACACGCGCACGCCACGCGCACGCCACGCGCACTCCACGCGCACGCCACGCGCACCACACGCGCACGCCACGCGCACTCCACGCGCACACCACGCGCACCACACGCGCACGCCACGCGCACTCCACGCGCACGCCACGCGCAAGACACGCGCACGCCACGCGCACGCCACGCGCACTCCACGCGCACACCACGCGCACCACACGCGCACGCCACGCGCACTCCACGCGCACGCCACGCGCAAGACACGCGCACGCCACGCGCACGCCACGCGCACTCCACGCGCACGCCACGCGCACCACACGTGCACGCCATGCGCACGCCACGCGCACGCCACGCGCAAGACACGCGCACGCCACGCGCACGCCACGCGCACTCCACGCGCACGCCACGCGCAAGACATGCGCACGCCACGCGCACGCCACGCGCACGCCACGCGCAAGACATGCGCACGCCACGCGCACGCCACGCGCACGCCACGCGCACTCCACGCGCACGCCACGCGCACGCCACGCGCAAGACACGCGCACGCCACGCGCACTCCACCCGCACGCCACGCGCAAGACACGCGCACGCCACGCGCACGCCACGCGCACCACACGCGCACGCCACGCGCACGCCACGCGCACGCCACGCGCACGCCACGCGCACTCCACGCGCACGCCACGCGCAAGACACGCGCACGCCACGCGCACGCCACGCGCACGCCACGCGCACTCCACGCGCACGCCACGCGCACGCCACGCGCACATTACGTTATAATTACACATTGAGTAATTATAAAAGTTAAGTAACTTTTTTAATTTAATTGTTACTTAACTTTAATTATTACTTATTTATTTATTTATTTATGTGACATGGAAAACTTACAGCTAAGTGACATCAGTGGAAATTTTATATGAGGATCAGAAAGCCAATTACAAGTTTTCACCTCTAAGTAACAGAATAATTGAATACAAGATATTGTGAACGGTCTTACTAGTTAGATACAGATATATGTTTTTAAGTAGGATAACAAAATAACTAAAACAAAAAGTTTATTATTATTTATTATATTAATAGCAACATTACAGTATTATAGATAAGTCTACAATATGTTACTTGTTAGAATGAGATGATTAGATTTTAAATATTTTCTTTTGACATTAATAACATTACATAAAGCTTATTTTAGTATACATAATAGGGTTTATTACATTATAGTTATGTGTGAGTTTTTACCAGCATAAGAAGTGCATGTGTGTGTCTCATATTGTCAGTGAGTACGTGCGTATGTGTGTGTGTGTGTGTGTGTGTGTGTGTGTGTGTTTGGTTAGAAATAGAAAATTAGTTATTTAGACCCTATTAAATGAGTAATTAACAAAGACTTAAAGTTTTTTAAACTTTTACAGTCTTTGATATTTTCTGGCAGTGAATTATATAATTTAGCACCTTCAAAAAGTATAGTTCGCTTTCCAAGATCAGATTTAACGCTTTCAATATGTAAGTTATTTGCTCTTCTAAGATTACGCTTGTTAATATCTATATTTCTTTTAAATGCTATTTGTGATCGAGTATAATTATATATGAGGATCAGAAAGCCAATTACCTCTAAGTAACAGAATAATTGAATACAAGATATTGTGAACGGTCTTACTAGTTAGATACAGATATATGTTTTTAAGTAGGATAACAAAATAACTATAACAAAAAGTTTAAACTTTAAAGGTAGGTCTGACTAAAAACCAGAAAGAAGTGTATGCTAATTATAATTTATTTATGTGACATGGAAAACTTACAGCTAAGTGACATCAGTGGAAATTTTATATGAGGATCAGAAAGCCAATTACAAGTTTTCACCTCTAAGTAACAGAATAATTGAATACAAGATATTGTGAACGGTCTTACTAGTTAGATACAGATATATGTTTTTAAGTAGGATAACAAAATAACTAAAACAAAAAGTTTATTATTATTTATTATATTAATAGCAACATTACAGTATTATAGATAAGTCTACAATATGTTACTTGTTAGAATGAGATGATTAGATTTTAAATATTTTCTTTTGACATTAATAACATTACATAAAGCTTATTTTAGTATACATAATAGGGTTTATTACATTATAGTTATGTGTGAGTTTTTACCAGCATAAGAAGTGCATGTGTGTGTCTCATATTGTCAGTGAGTACGTGCGTATGTGTGTGTGTGTGTGTGTGTGTGTGTGTGTGTTTGGTTAGAAATAGAAAATTAGTTATTTAGACCCTATTAAATGAGTAATTAACAAAGACTTAAAGTTTTTTAAACTTTTACAGTCTTTGATATTTTCTGGCAGTGAATTATATAATTTAGCACCTTCAAAAAGTATAGTTCGCTTTCCAAGATCAGATTTAACGCTTTCAATATGTAAGTTATTTGCTCTTCTAAGATTACGCTTGTTAATATCTATATTTCTTTTAAATGCTATTTGTGATCGAGTATAATTATATATGAGGATCAGAAAGCCAATTACCTCTAAGTAACAGAATAATTGAATACAAGATATTGTGAACGATCTTACTAGTTAGATACAGATATATGTTTTTAAGTAGGATAACAAAATAACTATAACAAAAAGTTTAAACTTTAAAGGTAGGTCTGACTAAAAACCAGAAAGAAGTGTATGCTAATTATAATTTATTTATGTGACATGGAAAACTTACAGCTAAGTGACATCAGTGGAAATTTTATATGAGGATCAGAAAGCCAATTACAAGTTTTCACCTCTAAGTAACAGAATAATTGAATACAAGATATTGTGAACGGTCTTACTAGTTAATTAAAATTAAATTAAATTAAATTATATTTTATTGTTCAATTCTGTTACAATTTTTACAATGCGAGGAACGAATACATATTTTATACAAAGTACACTGATATAGGAAAACATTGGCAGCCGTACTAGTATGAACTGTGTCACAGCTGCCTTTGTAGTTTACATCTCAAGGTATTTCAATTTGTACTTAACCACACAAAAGATTACAGTATAACCGCTTGCAAACATTAACAAAATAAGAATTAAAATAAAGACAGTAATAATATTTCATACATTGAATACATTAAATTTAACTATAAAATTATTGTTTCAAGTACACAATTAAAGATAACATATAACATAAAATTGTATAGTTTTGTAAAATTAAAATTAAACAATAACAGAATATAAAATATTGTAAGTACATTAAATTAAAGCTTCAAGGAACATTTAAACATTTCAAAATTACTTTTATTTAAGCCATTATAAAATTAACCATAAATTTTCGCAAAATTAAGAATTAATCGGTACTATTAGAAAGTTTAATTAAATACACTAATTTTTGTTCATATAAAATAAATGTAACTTTTCAATAATACTTGAAATTTAAATAGCGAATTAATTAACAATTCAAAAAAGATGTTGCCATATTTAAAATGTGAATTAATTGTGTGAACTGTGTGTACGGTGTGCGTGTGCGTGAGTGTGTGTGTGTCAGTGTGAGGTGAGTGTATTTGTGTGTTTGTCTATGTGCATGGGTTTTGAAGAATTTTTTCTGTTTTGTAATAGTCTAGGGAGGTTAGCCAATTTATAAGATGCCGTTTACATTTTCTGAGGTTAAGGGGATATAGAATATTATTTTTATTCGCAACATTGTAGAGATGTGAAGAAATTACATGGTAATGTCGCCAAGCAACCGAAGTACGGTGTCTAACTGCTGGGCAGATTTTCCTTGTACCTCTTTTTGATGTTTTTACATACGGGACTTCTTTATGCTTGCGGAGAATCGTATTTAGAATGTATAATTGCCTAACCGTTAAGATTTTGGACTCTCGATATAGAGAAAACGAGCTGTAGCGGCGCGGAAGCCCATAAATAACCTTTAGTATGGCACGTTGAGCACGCTCCAGTGGAAGCAATATACGGGTCCCACACCCTCCCCACGTAGCAATACAGTATTGTATGAGAGACTGTGCTAGGGCAAAGTATACGCACCTCAATGTATTAAGATCTGCCGAACTCCTTAGCTTACGAAAAACCGGAATTAATTTTCTTAGCCGCGAAGTAAGAGCTTGCACGTGTAGAGACCAACTGAGCCTGTTGTCTAGAATAACACCCAGGTACTTTATACTAGTTGCCGGTGCCAAAGCAGAACAATTGCAGTTATCTCCAACACAGGAATGAGCTATGATGCTGAAGTTCCGGGGTAGCCGGGCATTAGAAAGCAAAGAGAAGGGTATGTACTTAGTCTTGTCTAAGTTCAAGGTCAACAAGTTATTGTCTAACCACTTCGTTACTTCTCCAAAAGCCAGCTCTGCATGAGCCTTAACTTCATCCCAATTATTCCCGTACAAAATCAAGGCTGTATCGTCAGCATAGGCAAATATTTTGCAATTTTTTAGCCTAAGTTCACATAAGGAATTTAAATATATAAGGAAGAGTGTGGGACACAAGACACTTCCCTGTGGTACTCCATAAGAGAGTCTAGTGGGACTACTTATAAATTCTCCTATCTTTACGCACTGGGAGCGATCAGAGAGGTAATCTTGAAAAATGCTCAAAGCTAAACCACGTACCCCAAGAGATTCAAGCTTATTCAACAAAAGAGGCACAGAGACTGTATCAAAAGCCTTTGATAAATCCAAAAACATCCCTAGGACTTTGTCACCTTTGTCTAAGTGCTTAACTATTGTTTCGGCGAGGTCTAAAGTTGCATCGTCTGTTGACTTACCCTTAGTAAAACCGTACTGATTTTGAGAAATTATATTATTCTTTTTTAGGAAGCTAACAAGCCTAGTATTAATAAGTTTTTCTAGGATTTTCGAAACAATAGTTAACACAGAGATAGGTCTATAGTTGCTGACACAGTCCCTGCCCCCGCCTTTGTGAATGGGATGAACAAGTGCACGCTTAAGATTCTCCGGGAAGACGCCAGTAGTAAGGCATAAATTAAATAAAAAGGTTAATGGAGGTATCAGAAATGTCTTCGAATTTTTTATTACCCTTGTGGAGATACTATTAACACCTGTCGCACAATCATTTTTTAATTTTGTTATGATGGCTTCAACTTCGGCGTGATCCACGTTGTTGAGAACCATGGAATCTCTCTGTGAATATTGTTGATGTGTTTTGTGTGAGGATGGTGAAATGTTACTTTGCCTTAGCAGTATCGCATCGCATAATGTTTTACCTACTTCCGCAAAGTAATTATTAACAATATTTACGGAGCTCTGAGAGTCTTTGGAAATATTTAAAAGGTCAGTTGGAGGATCACTTGACTTTTTGAAGTTGGTTATTTTATTGATAGTACTCCATGTGCCCTTAGGATTATTTTTATATTTTTGAAATTCATTTTGTTCATATGTAGTTTTAAGTTTTTTTAGTAAATTGTTACAAAAGTTTTTGTATCGGGTATACGTAAGTTGCAAAACGGCGTTGTTGGGATTTAATTTGGCTGATTTATGCATGTTGTCGCGATTCCTGATGCACTTTACAAGGCCTGGTGTGATCCATGGTTTGATGGGACGCTTTTTGTGAGGAACGCGTACTAGTGTAGAGTTCATCGAAACTGCATTTGAAACCACATCAACAAAAGCCGTCGCTGCTATATTTGCACTAGAAGTAAGATATACTCTACTGAAGTCCGCTAGTTCAAGATCCTTTTTTAATTGCTCGTAGTTAATTATTGTGCGTGAAGTATTTATTACATTTTTGTGCCTGACTCTACATTCCAGGGCAAACACAAGCGGAACGTGGTCCGTGATAAGGGTGTCTAGGATATAAGTTTGTGACCTCTGATCCGTTCTTACCATGACGTGGTCAATACAGCTGTCAAGACGTGTGGGATGTGTATGTGATGGAAGCAGACCATGAGCAGCCAGGGTGTCCAAATATGTATTTGTGTTCACATCACAACATCCAGGGACAATGTTTATGTTAATATCACCAATCACTATCACGGACTTTATACTGTTCAATCTTGACAGACAGGAATCCAGGCTATCACAAAATTTATCAATATTTCTGTATGATGGAGGTCGATATATTCCCAAAAGTGCGACATCGCTGTCATGAAGTTGGATAATAATACTATTTGCATCATTTATGGAAATGTCGGGAATGAGATTGTACTGAATATCACACCTTACATAAATAATAACACCGTCATTTTGATTACAAAAATTTGAGGCATGGGAAGTGAAACCTTTAATTTCGGGGGTTGCATTAAGTTTACTGAGCCAGCACTCTGTGAGGACTAGAATATCACACTGTAAATTAATTCTCTCTAACAAAACAAGTAAAGATTCAAAGTTACAGCCCATGCTTCTAATATTCATGTGCAGTATTTTAAGAGACCCAGAAAGCTTATTTTTGTTCTGTTGTAACTCCTCAGGTCTACATACAGTTACTTGTGAAAACTGTAGAAGATCAATGTCTTGCGATATATTTATTGTAGGATCGAAAATTAGTTGTTTATGAAACACTTAAATTTAACGCGTTTGCGGTGTGACATGATATTCATATCAGAATTAAGATATAACAAGATTTTGTCGCATTGAAATATGTGTAGTGTATAAAGCCAGTAAATAATATTAATAATTGTTGTATATTTTGGTAAATGTAGGTGTAGTATGGCGCTTAAAATTATTTCAAAAGATATAAACATGGTACTTAATTCATATTGACAAATGATAATTTTATAAACTAGAGCGGTAATATTATGGCACATCTTATAACTCATTCTATAATAATATAATATATTTTCATGAGGCAATAAACATGCATGTAACAGATTGCTAAAAAATATTTTTTGTGTTAAAGTATATGAAATTAGGTGCAAGAAAATATTATAATATAGTCATTTATCATGTGACTTTGAGAGTTTGTCTAGGTCCATTTCGCTTGTAATACGTCGGCAAGGAGCTCCTTCCTTCTTGCGCAGGAAAACCTTGCCATGTGCCGTCCAGCAATATGCATAGGAGTGATTCTTACTAAATTCCCGAGCAAGGTAGTACAGCTTTTTAGCATTCTGGGTAAGACATTCCGTTATGTAGATAGGTCTGGAGTCCCCTCCGAGTCCTAAATGTGTAGTACTTAATTTAGAGTCTTTCTTGGTTTTATTAAATGATCTTAGTGACTTTATGACCTTGTCTTTTAAAATAACAGAAGTAAAATCAACAATTATATGGCCTTTATCTTCTTTTTTGGATTTTAAACGAAAAACATCTCTTATTTGCTGATTTTCAATGGAAACATTTATCTCAGTGCCGATATTTTTGACTAGCTCTACCAAGGCAATTTGGTCTTCCTGTTTTTGCAATGGAATGTTTCTAATTTCAATAGAGCTCTGTCTTTGCAGTTTTTCTGAGCTTTCTTTGAGTTCCTGGACCTGTTGCTCGAGACTCTTAATGTACGTCAGGTGTTTTTTTTTCTCTGATTCCATTTTAGAAAGCCTATCTTTCATGTCTTCATATTGCTTGGATATAAAGTCCATAGATTTTATTATGTCCGCATTTTGTTTTTGAATGCTAGTGATACTTTCCTGAAGAACGCATTGTTGTTTGGTCATCGTATCTATGGACTTTTTAATGTCCGACATGAATGTAGAATACTCATCATCATGTTGACGCTTTTTGGGGCGCGGCCTAGTGAACTCGGTATCGGCAGCCGGTGCAGGAAGGTAATAATTAGCGTCAGATGTAGTTTGCGGAGAGCTAGCGACAGCAGGGGGTGATCTGTTGAGTGGCATTTTTGTCGTAAGCAGTTTCTAAAAATTAAGACCAATTATTGTACTATCCGGAACACTTCCTTCGATATTTCTATGTTCCTTTATGTAATTTTGGAGCAGGGGGGGCCCTCTCGTGGATATTTACAGAACTAGTTACAGTCACTCGATACAACGTTAACACGGTTGTAAGGTGTAGTTATTTTAGTTCCAACAGTATTACATAGATGGCGTTAGTATAGGTGGTCGATTTTGCCAATTCATCTAAGTAATTTCACTGAATTTTTAAAATCCAACACAGATTATCTATATTTTGTCACTATTTCACTTCTTGTTTTTAGAAAGCACTATCACTGTTATTAATTTTCAATATAAGTCACGGTTATTTAAAAATTTGGTCGATCTTTGTTCAAACTTTTATCACGTATTTCAGTCGTTTGTATTGCGATTTAAGCTTGGTCCACATTTGCTGAAGCAGTACACTTGTTTACTGTCTCACTGCACTTGTTTTTTATAATTAAGAACTATTTATTATATTTATAATTGCAAAATGTACACAGAGCGGTTTTAACTGTGGCTTGGTTAGTTAGATACAGATATATGTTTTTAAGTAGGATAACAAAATAACTAAAACAAAAAGTTTATTATTATTTATTATATTAATAGCAACATTACAGTATTATAGATAAGTCTACAATATGTTACTTGTTAGAATGAGATGATTAGATTTTAAATATTTTCTTTTGACATTAATAACATTACATAAAGCTTATTTTAGTATACATAATAGGGTTTATTACATTATAGTTATGTGTGAGTTTTTACCAGCATAAGAAGTGCATGTGTGTGTCTCATAATGTCAGTGAGTACGTGCGTATGTGTGTGTGTGTGTGTGTGTGTGTGTGTGTGTGTGTGTGTGTGTGTGTGTGTGTGTGTGTGTGTGTGTGTGTGTGTGTGTGTGTGTGTGTGTGTGTGTGTTTGGTTAGAAATAGAAAATTAGTTATTTAGACCCTATTAAATGAGTAATTAACAAAGACTTAAAGTTTTTTAAACTTTTACAGTCTTTGATATTTTCTGGCAGTGAATTATATAATTTAGCACCTTCAAAAAGTATAGTTCGCTTTCCAAGATCAGATTTAACGCTTTCAATATGTAAGTTATTTGCTCTTCTAAGATTACGCTTGTTAATATCTATATTTCTTTTAAATGCTATTTGTGATCGAGTATAATTATATATGAGGATCAGAAAGCCAATTACCTCTAAGTAACAGAATAATTGAATACAAGATATTGTGAACGGTCTTACTAGTTAGATACAGATATATGTTTTTAAGTAGGATAACAAAATAACTATAACAAAAAGTTTAAACTTTAAAGGTAGGTCTGACTAAAAACCAGAAAGAAGTGTATGCTAATTATAATTTATTTATGTGACATGGAAAACTTACAGCTAAGTGACATCAGTGGAAATTTTATATGAGGATCTGAAAGCCAATTACAAGTTTTCACCTCTAAGTAACAGAATAATTGAATACAAGATATTGTGAACGGTCTTACTAGTTAGATACAGATATATGTTTTTAAGTAGGATAACAAAATAACTAAAACAAAAAGTTTATTATTATTTATTATATTAATAGCAACATTACAGTATTATAGATAAGTCTACAATATGTTACTTGTTAGAATGAGATGATTAGATTTTAAATATTTTCTTTTGACATTAATAACATTACATAAAGCTTATTTTTAACCGACTTCCAAAAAACGAGGAGGTTATATGTTCGGCTGTCGATATATATATATATATATATATATATATATATATATATATATATATATATATATATATATATATATATATATCGACAGCCGAACATATAACCTCCTCGTTTTTATATATATATATATTTAATTTATTTATTTATTTTTTTGTATGTTCAACGATTACTCCGCCGTTTGAGAACCGATTTTCGAAATTTTTGTTTTGTTGTATTAGGTTTCATTCCAATTTGGTACCATGTTCGCAAAAGTGGTGACCTGATGATGGGATCCATGAGTAATCGAGGGAACTCCTCGAAATTTATATGGAAACATATGGTGATTTTGGTTTTATGTGAAGTGTACTAAGAATATGCTACCAAAAAGTCAAATATTGGGTCAAGGTATACCATGGTTTCGAAGATGCTGAGAGAACTCCTGACTCCTTATAGATACACGTTTGGGAGTTTCGGCGTTGTTTTAAGAACAGAAAGCATATGCTATTATGCAATTAATATTCATCATCATAATCATAATCATCATTATCGTCGTCATCATCATTACCACGTCGTGTTAAGGTCACCAATGTCTCATGGCACAGAATAGATAGTAGTACTGCAAGGCATAGGTATGGATATACTAACTCGTAATAATAATTATGTATTGTTACATAACAACACCTGCGGGCCGATTCTGTATCGTACATTTGTGAGTTAATCACTGAGTTAATAACGAAACGGAGTAGTGAGCAACCGAAAAGTCTCACTTTTGTATGCAAGTGAATACAAAAAGTGGCACTTTCCGTTATACGCTCCTCCGTTTCGTTACTAACTCAGTTATTAACTCACAAATGTACGATACAGAATCAGCCCGCTGTTTGTTTAATACACGGCGGTCGGCGCTACAGAGGCGACCGTGTCGCGCGGGCGGCGCGTGGCGGCAAACGACAGATCGAATATTTTTAACCGACTTCCAAAAAACGAGGAGGTTATATGTTCGGCTGTGGATATTTTTTTTTTTTTTGTATGTTCAACGATTACTCCGCCGTTTGTGAACCGATTTTCGAAATTTTTACTTTGTTGTATTTGGTTTTACTCCAATTTGGTACCATGTTCACAAAAGTGGTGACCTGATGATGGGATCCAGGAGTAATCGAGGGAACTCCTCGAAATTTATATGGAAACATATGGTGATTTTGGTTTTATGTGAAGTGTACTAAGAATATGCTACCAAAAAGTCAAATATTGGGTCAAGGTATACCATGGTTTCGAAGATGCTGAGAGAACTCCTGACTCCTTATAGATACACGTTTGGGAGTTTCAGCGTTGTTTTAAGAACAGAAAGCATATGCTACTATGCAACTCATATTCATCATCATAATCATCATCATCATCATCATCATCGTCTTCATCATTACCACGTCGTGTTAAGGTCACCAATGTCTCATGGCACAGAATAGATAATAGTACAAGGCATAGGTGTGGATATACTAATAATAATAATAATTTTATACGGTACAACAACACTTTGTTTAAATATACACGGCGGTCAGCGCCGCCGCGAGGCGCGTGGCGGAAGACAACAGATCGAATATACTTTACTACTTTATATACAGATCGAATACTTTACTAATTACTACTTTATAAAATTTTAATAGACAAAGTATAGAATTAAAATAAAGTTATTTTAATAAAAAGAGCATTTAAACAAAACAAAGTCAATAAGTGTCTTTTTAATTAGTTATACTTATTAATCGATAGATGGCGCACTAAGTATCGATTTGAATGGATTTGAAACTGAATTCTTGATTACAAGAACAGCTGTCAATAATTATGATAATATTATATTATATTACTAGCTGTCCCGGCAAAGTTGTTTTGCCATATAAATAATTTTTGGTATGAAAAATAGATGTTGGCCGATTCTCAGACCAATATCCTCACAATATGCTCACATAATTTCATGAGAATCGGTCAAGCCGTTTCCGAGGAGTATGGCAACGAAAACTGTGACACGAGAATTTTATATATTAGATGAGTAGCTACGCTACATCCTATGCAAGTTTATACAATTTTTTATCTGATAGATCCTTCGATCGTGGAAAAACGAGACACAATAGCCTTTCTATTGTTATCGCAATCGCCGGTGACCGCTTGGGATTTGAAGTATTAAAATTGTTAAATTACTTAGCACAATATGTTCACTTCACTGATAATATATTATTTTGTGAGTGTGAATTGTGATTTGTGACTCTTAACAAATTGTAATAAGATACGTAAAATATACGCGAAGGTTTACCTACTAGTGTAACTAAAAAGAGTGAAATTATTATTATTTTTAACAAAAAATTAAAACCGACTTCCAAGGTAAAAACAATATTAACATTAACATGAACTAAAAAGTATTAAATAATTTTTGCCTTCTAATAGTGCCTTTTTCCGAATTCGGCTAAACCTCAACTATTTCTGTACTCAATCTTCATAATTTTGAAGTCGGTGCCAGTTCCAAAAGTTTCAAATATTCTGTCAGAGGACTGAAGATTCCGCTATCTGGTACCGACTTCAAAATAATGAAGATTGAGTACAGAAATAGTTGAGGTTTATCCGAATTCGGAAAAAGGCACTATTAGAAGGCAAAAATTATTTAATACTTTTTAGTTCATATTAATGTTAATATTGTTTTTACCTTGGAAGTCGGTTTTAATTTTTTGTTAAAAATAATAATAATACTACTTTATATTATACAGATCGAATACTTTACTAACTACTGTTCACTTCACTGATAATATATTATTTTGTGAGTATGAGTTGTGACTCTTAATGTAAAGAAAAGACGTCTACGTCTTACGCCTAAAACTGGTCTTATGGTTCTGTAGGGTTACCCTGGGACGTTAATCCCTCTGGCGTAATATCAATTAAGACAACCAGTGAGTGTGAGCGAGAAGAAAAAACTATTGTAGCGAATTAGTTATATCAAATGCCGTCGAGTAAGCGTTACCGCGATGCAGATGCTTAACAACGACATCTGTTGTTGAATTGCGGAACTAAATTTTCTTAGAAAATATAAAGTTTACAAATCTCAACACTTAAAAAATTGTAATAAAATACGTAAAATATATGCGAAGGTTTACGTACTAGTGTAACTAAAAAGAGTGAAATTATTATTATTTTTAACAAAAAATTAAAACCGACTTCCAAGGTAAAAACAATAATAACATTAATATGAACTAAAAAGTATTAAATAATTTTTACTATCTAATAGTGCCTTTTTCCGAATTCGGCTAAACCTCAACTATTTCTGTACTCAATCTTCATAATTTTGAAGTCGGTGCCAGTTCAAAAAATTTTAAATATTCTGTCAGAGGACTGAAGATTCAGCTATCTGGTACCGACTTCAAAATAATGAAGATTGAGTACAGAAATAGTTGAGGTTTAGCCGAATTCGGAAAAAGGCACTATTAGATAGTAAAAATTATTTAATACTTTTTAGTTCATATTAATGTTATTATTGTTTTTACTTTGGAAGTCGGTTTTAATTTTTTGTTAAAAATAATTCAATGGATATATTGTATTAACATATCTGGACGACGACCGCAACTTCATTACGCCGAAAGTTTTTATGGCTCTAAAACCGTAAACTCTACTGCAATAAACTCTAAGTGTCTGATCACACTAGGCCGAAAAAACGCGGCCGAAGTTCGGCACGATTACGCCTGCAATGTATTTTTATCCGACTTCCAAAAAACGAGGAGGTTATATGTTTGGCTGTGGATATTTTTTAATTTTTATTTTTTTTTGCATGTTCAACGATTACTCCGCCGTTTGTGAAACCGATTTTCGAAATTTTTGTTTTGTTGTATTAGGTTTCACTCCAATTTGGTACCATGTTCACAAAAATGGTGACCTGATGATGGGATCCAGGAGTAATCGAGGGAACTCCTCGAAATTTATATGGAAACATATGGTAATTTTAGTTTTATGTGAAGTGTACTAAGAATATGCTACCAAAAAGTCAAATATTGAGTCAAGGTATACCATGGTTTCGATGATGCTGAGAGAACTTCTGACTCCTTATAGATACACGTTTGGGAGTTTCGGCGTTGTTTTAAGAACAGAAAGCATATTATGCTACCACGCAATTAAAATTCATCATCATCATCATCATCATCGTCATCATCATCATTACCACGTCGTGTTAAGGTCACCAATGTCTCATGGCACAAAATAGGTAATAGTACAACTTACAAGGCATAGGTATGGATACAATAATAACAATTATGTACATAACAACACCAATTATTAATATCGGCGGTCGGTGCGCCGCGGCGTCGCCGCACGCCGCCGCGCGCCGCGCGGCGTGTGCGTAAACATCGCGGCATTGCGTCGTACCTATTCAAGTTCTAATGTCAGGTAATGCCGCGCTGCGAGCATTTTGAGTATCATAATATGATTTCAAACTTTATCTTCATTAATGTAGTACACTATAGTATCGCTTGAGAAAGGCGCAGGCGGCCGCGAGGCCGGCTTTCCAAGTTTCTCATGCGATAGTACTATGTATTACAATAATGAAGGTAAAGATTAATATTATTATGACACTGAAAATATACTCGCCGCGCCGCTGGGTGTGATTCGGCTCATCCTTCGATCGCGGATTCTTGGAAATCCATTGTTCTGGCGGCCGCTTGGGAGTTGAAGCGTTAAATTGTTAAATTACCTAGCACGCATAGGGTTGTGTTCACTTAGATTTTTTAAATGTATTGTTTAAATTTATCTACCTGATATTTGGGCCTTGGGGTATGACTCTTAACAGTCTTAACAAATTGTAATAAGATACGTAGAATAAACACAGTAATTCGACGCGTAGGGTGGTATGGTCACTAAGTCACTACTCACTAGTTCACTACCACCGACGACCACTTATAAACTCGCGGACTATGACGGAGGTCATCTTGGAGGGTTAATTAATATTTCTAATAACAATACGAGATCAATAATTACCACTCAAAATGTTGACAATTCAAATTTCAATGCTCACTGCTCACACTAATGGTGACACATTTCTGATTTCACACAGCCAATACAACTATATAAAACTCCTACGTACAAGCGATACTGCGATTCAGGAGCACCTCAGCGAAATCTATTGAATACATCGTGTAACTAAAACTATATGAACAACAATCGGAGTTCGGACAAGCGATAGCGCCGACAGAGCGCCTCAATGACATATAGTGAAGACAATATAAAACTATTTTTTATACAATTTAAATTGGCACTAATTATAGTTTATCTACTAGGTAACTAAAAAGAGTGAAATTATTATTTTTAACAAAAAATTAAAACCGACTTCCAAGGTAAAAACAATAATAACATTCTTATAATATGAACTAAAAACAAAAAAGTATTAAATAATTTTCCTCTCTAAATGTGCCTTTTTCCGAATTCAGCTAAACCTCAACTATTTCTGTACTCAACCTTCATATTTTTGAAGTTGGTGCCAGTTCCATAAGTTTCAAATTTTCTGTCAAAGAAAATATAAAGATTCAGCTATATCTGGTACCGACTTCAAAATGATGAAGGTTGAGTACAGAAATAGTTGAGGTTTAGCTGAATTCGGAAAAAGGCACATTTAGAGAGGAAAATTATTTAATACTTTTTAGTTTTTAGTTCACATTATAAGAATGTTATTATTGTTTTTACCTTGGAAGTCGGTTTCAATTTTTTGTTATAAATGGCTAATGAGACACCATGCCTAAATTACCTTGCATTATATTGTACGCGTAGTGCATTGCAAGCGTAATCATGCCGAACTTCGGCCGCGTATAGTGTGTTTAGACACTAATGTCTTTAAACAAAGTCTTTGTCCTATAGTGTGTTTAGACACTAATGTCTTTAAACAAAGTCTTTGTCCTCTCCCGTCTCTCAAATTATATCTTCATACCTTTCATCTAAATCAGTTAAATCGTTGTTTAAGCGTGAGGAGGTAACAGACAGAAAGACAGTCCCACTTTTGCCCAAACCTACACACCCCACGCCCACACCTGAAACACAGTTTCCGAGGTCTCTACAGTAGACTTACTGCAGGCTTGCATTATAACTATCGATATTACCGACACTAAAATACCAAATGAGAAGTTCTAATAATGCGACAGCATAATTTATAACTTCTCAGTAACACTTTGATTTTCCTGCTTTTAACATAAGACCTCGTTGAACAAAGGTAACGATGATAATATTATACTATAAATTATATAAAGTAAACATGAAAGCATCGTAAATGTATGCTCTCTGCCTAAAATAAAAGTTACATATAAGAACCAAATCTTTTTTCTGAAATGTTATTATAGGATAGCGCGATCTTGCCTCAGGGTGAGTATCTTTACACAAAAAAGACTAGTGATGTCACGATTAGGAATCTTACCGAATATTCGCTACATTTATCGCATAATTCTTAACTAGCTTACCGAATATTCGCTATACCACCGCATAAGTTTTAACAAGTTTTTATTAATTTTCGCATATTTACACGTTAGTTTTGCAACGAAAATGCTGTTCAAAAAATTCTAGAATGTTTTCGAAAACGAATGATTAGTATACTGCATGCAGTCTGGATTTTTCAAGTGGCAGGCGAAAAACTATGAGAAATAGTGAGAAGCACTCAAAGGAGTCTCGAGCTTGATGAAAGCTGGAGCTTATTGGATTTTTAGATCAATATTCCTGTACAATTCGAGAAATTTATTCCTAAGCACATGACAGACCTATGTTATTTGGTCAGGCTGTAATGAGTTAATCTGGATTGTAACGCGAGCCTGTGCTATCTAATCTAATCATCAGCCTTAAAATTATTTTTTCTGATAGCACTTACAGAAGTATGGCGGTACCCACAACAATCCTGCATCGCGCTATCAAATTTTCTGAGAACAGCAAGCCGCAAGATACCACGTCTGAAATGACGTCAGTGGGCTTTGTCCTGACTGGGCATGCTATCTCGCTCTGTCACAAGATCTTCCTATGTTGTCGCCATCAGTAATTCTGATACTTTTTTGTATTTTTCCTTAGTTTGTTCGCATTAGGAAGTACAGTAAAGCGTCAAAAACTAAATCTAAATCCAAGACGTGTACAAAAAAAAAATACGAGTAAATCTTATTTTATTACACAATGATTTAAATATGTGACTTACGAAAATATATTTTGTTTTTAACACAAATAGACTATTGAATAAAATTCACAGAACCACGTAGGCAGCATTAAATGATTTATTGTACAAAAGAGATATCGGTAGTATATTGAACTAATTGGCAATTAAAATATCTCTGTACTTTTGTGACGTATTATTACGGCTTCTGCGTGGGCAGTTAACGCCAATTCTGAGAACATTATACAAAATGCTGTATAGCAGTGTTTTTCAACCTTTCGGTCGCCTGAGGGGTCGTAAAGCTTCTGAAGTAGGTTCAGTGGTAGGTTGTTAGAGGTTGAGATAACTATAAAAAAACAATAAAGTTTAAAAATAGGAGAAAATTAACAAAAAGACATAATATTCTCAAACATACATAATATTACGTACGCTACAAAAGCAAAATATTTTTTCATAAAAGACGCTACAAAAGCAAAATATTTTTTTCATAAAAGAAAGGTCACCTCATAAAAGAGGTTGAAAAACACTGCTGTATTTTAATAATTATCAGTATCTAACCAAAGTTAAATCATACGGTTTCAGTAACAAAGATTTAATGATTACTTTTTGATTTTGACATACTGTGGGCGGCCAAATTAATATACTCAGTGACTCAGTGTGAGATTTTTACATAGATTTGTATTGGTTGATTGTTTAGCAATTTTGTGTTGTTAGTTTTAGTTTTTTATTTTATTTTTTGTTACTTTAGGCTGTCTTCTACATTTTGTGAGTCAGTAACATTTATTATTCAATAATAATCTTGTAATAATAACACCATTTAGTACGACAGTCACTTATGCCATATTTTCCTGTGTGAAGTGTGTGCAATAGGGAGTTTTTTTTTTTTTTTTTTTTTGTTTTTTTTTTTGTTTTTTTTTTTTTTTTTTTTTTTAATTCCTTAATTGTCCCTTCCATAAGAAGGGACAATTTTTTGCTTTTATTTTATTTCTACATTTTATATTTTGTTTTTTGTTTATTCACAGTTTTAACTAACTTCATATACCTATCTATTTATCTATTTTATCATTTCCTTTTCATTACATTTTCCTTTTCATTACAATTTCTATTTTCATTCCTATTTCCTTTACATTTATATTAACCACGTTTCTCATCTGTATACTTTATCTTTTTTCTACATTTCTCATTTACATACACGTATAATGTTGTATCATTTTAAAAATACTTATTTTTTAAATATATTTTGTTACAGCTCTAATTTATATTTTTTCATTTCGCAATCTACTTCCTTTACATTTATCTTAATTCTACACTTCTCATCTACATACTTTATCTTTATTCTACATTTTTCATTTACATAGTATAATATTGTATCATTTTATAACTACTTAATTTTTAGACAGGTTTTGTTTCAAACTATGATTTATAATTTTCATTTTATAATCTATTTCCTTTACACTTATAGTTATTCTACATTTGTCATGTACATAGTATATCTTTATTCTGCTATTTTCTTATTTATGTAATACATTGCATCATTAAAAGTACTTAATTTTAAACATGTTTTATTTTCTGGTTAATTAACAATGGCTTTTAGGAGGTAGCATTATTCCTGGGTTTTACCTTATTTCAATCTTGTCTGCACAATTGAAGCAATAGCACAATACTTTCAGTGCGGAGTTCCGGGCGGTTTGATTGCTACCACAATTATAGCAGTATAATTATAGGTGCAGTTGAAGTTGGTTTTATAGCGCGTGCAATGTATAAGTGGATGTTAATATATACATAGTGTTCTGTAATGATATGCGCCATGCGTTTCTATTTTTATTATTTTGTTCTTCATTTGCCTTACATGCTTTCTTATTGGCTACAATAATATCATGTAAGTTCAAAGATATGTTTTTTTTTTTTTTTTTTTGCAATAGGGAGTTAGACACAGGCGCTAAAAATGTTTTTTGCGTGAAACGTGTTATAAAAAGCAACACTTAAGTCTTGTCTATTTTATTATAATGTATAAATAATAGGTATTAACACATGATTCTAGTGTTTCTTGGTTATTTTTTGTGATAATGTAATTTTAAGTTAAAATAATGAAAGATGTAGCCATGGGAAAGAATTCAGATATTTCAGCTAGAAATAAATCTAAAATTTAGACACCTTCGAGTCATATCAATCATACCCGGAGAGAAATTGCGAGAGTAGTAGGTGTTTCCCAGTCTACACTTTGAAATATAAAAAAGTGATGAACCTAAAAAAATCTTTGTCCCCATGGCGAGTTGATAAAAACGTGGTAGAAAACGTCTTTCGACTGCTTGAACAGGACAGGAAACGCGGCGTTTTATTGTTGAGAACAGAAGAAAACCCCTGAAAGTCATAAAAGTTTTGTTAGATGATGCTGGCATAGCTTTATCTAACAGAATGCTAAGGCGAAACTGAAGAAACTGAATTTCAGCTGTTTTCGTCCTTCGAAAAACCTAAGTTTACCACAGATGCATGCATGCTAAGCGATTGGTGTTTGCTACAATGTAAAAACACTGGCCTGAGGAATACTGAAAGGAGGAAAACAAGTTATTTTAATTTCATTTTTTTTAATTATGAAGAAAAAGGCGTGACCTTAATATGACCCAATTGATTCAGATCCTTCAGGACAATCCCTAGTTTGTTCACCGAAGGCGACATGAAATTTTTTATAAAACTGTGTTATTGAACGAGTCAAACCTCTTTCATCGGTTACGACGTGGGGCGAGATTAGCTCAAACGGGAATGGTCTACTACACGTGGTTGAAGGATGCGTTAAGACCAATATCTGCTAGTTTTACAAAGTCATTTCCATCCCCAGATGGCTGAATAGCAGCCAGACGGGACCTGCATATGCATGCAGGACTCTGTACCTTACCATAAGGCTAAAAAAATATTAACTTTTTTAAAGATAAAAATTTTTCCTCATGTATTGTTTTTCAAGTGAGTATAATAATTTGGCCACCGATGGTATTATAATCTCCATACATTTTCTAACTTTTCATAAATAAAAGTTTAATCGTTAATAATAGTATCCATTATAATAGTCTGCAATAAATATATTTGTATTTGTAAGTATTTGTTATTTAATGTCTCTTAGTGCGTTGCGCCAAAATTCGTTTATCGCGCGCGTTTCGTAAATCTTTTCAGGATAAAAAAGGTAACAGACAAAAAACGGACATACTTTCGCATTTATAATGTTAGTAAGGCTAAAGCCGCTCAATTCGCCATCTTATATATGCGTTACTTATAATCCTGTACCACATAATAGAATAACCGAATATAATCCACCGAATGCTTATGACAACACTAGAAAAAATATCTTATTTGTGTTGTATGCGAATTGCGATGGAGTGTGATACGTCCACTTACTGAGTTTGTATGAGATAATGTAAGCTTCATCATCACCATTACCATAATTGAAGTCTATTCCCATTAAGCTAGTAAGGCAAAAGTGTAAACGTCAAAATTGAGATGACACGCACACTGTCTTTGCGTTTATAAAGTAAGCTATTTTTATAACACAACCCATACGATAGCTTTGTCCACACTGGGCCTTTTTTTGTTCATCAAGGGTATGCGTTATAGCGCAGTCCACAGCGAACGTGAGGCATGCCCGTGACACGCGTTGAAATCGTAGCGCTCGCTATGACACTTTTCTTTTAACGCGGGTGGATTTTGACGCATTAAATTTTTGAATATGCCAAACGAAATTTTAATAAAAAGAAGATGACGAAAATTGAAAATGAAATTGCATACTGTGGACAAAGCTAATGTTTTTGATTTCCAGCTTCGTTGCTAAAATATCGTATGTAATCTGTCTACGCACCCTGTAGTTTGTAGCAAGCTAGTTATTAACTTATTAATAGCGTGAACCATTTATCTTATAAATTAGTATCAGTTAACAATCAACCAGTATAACTTGATCTTGTTACGGTGCGTCCACATTTGTAAAATTTGCGCGATCAGATCTCCGTCGCGATCATCGCGCCGTATCAAGTATGCGTGTCATAGTGTGGACGCCTATTAGATCATTCTGCCGATCATGCGTGTATTTGATACGGCATGTATTAGATACGCGGTTAATAGCGATCGGGGCGTATCATGATACGCGTATCATTTTGAGACGCTTCGATTATACGCGACGGAGATCTGATCGGGGATCTGATCGGGCAAATGATACAAATGTGGACGCACCCTTAGTTGTTATAGAGCCTTTAGTATTTAAAACTTGGCAACTTGTTGCTAGAAACTTCGTGTCCAAGTTAATTTGTTACTTGGGATTAGGGAACCGTACATTTAGTGTCGCCGCACACGAGCCACACGCGACAGCCACAAATGCCGACGCAACTCACAAAAAGCAAGACGATTGGACGATTGTAGCGTGTGGCGCGTCAACCGTGTGCGGCGAGTCCATATAAAATGTATGAAAACAACAGGAAATATGCCGGTAGCGGCGTTTTGTGGTTGTGGCCGGTGGTCCGTGTGCGGGAGTCCTTAGACACGGTAATAACATCTATTCTTTGTCCCATTCTCATACTAATTATCCCACCAAAAACATAAAATATGTAAAAATGGAAAGCCAAGTTCCATACAAACATTATTCTTGTCTATGGACTTCGCCGTAAAAAGGATGGAGATCTAAATGAGCGCCAAGTTTCATGGAAAATCGAAATATGTATGTATAGGAACCAAATAATATTATGAACAAATAATAGTCTATTTCTTTGCTTTATTGAATATCTATAACAATTAATGTTATTTAAATAATTTGAGATCTTGAGCTAGATTAGATCTAACTTGGCCAGTTTTCATTACATCAGTCATTTCATAAAGTTATTGAACATTTTAATCCTGATGAAAACTAGCCAAGTAAAATCTAATCCAGTTTAAGATCTGAAAATATTTAAATAACATAAATTGTTATAGATATTCAATAAAGCAAAGAAATAGACTATTATTTGTTCATAATATTATTTGGTTCCTATACATACATATTTCGATTTTCCATGAAACTTGGCGCTCATTTAGATCTCCATCCTTTTTACGGCGAAGTCCATAGACAAGAATAATGTTTGTATGGAACTTGGCTTTCCATTTTTACATATTTTATGTTTTTGGTAGGATATCATTACTTTTTGTAAAGAAAACTTTCCGAGCAAGGGTAGACAGTAGATATCTTAATCTTCCCAGTTCAAACATACATAATATTCGACTATATTCAATCGTAACCTTAAGGTGTTGTCTCACCACTTCCCGACGAGTATCGGATATGCTATCCGCAACTTATCTGGCAGATACTTCATCTATCAGATAAATTGTGAATAGCCTATCTGAAATTTAACTGAGAGAACCTTTATCTGCCAGATTAGTTGTGTATAGCCTGTCTGAAACTAATCAGGAAGTGGGGAAATAGCCCCTAAGCCTTGTTGAGTATCAGACGAATAAAAGAAAGAAAATTCAAGCGAATGGAAAAAGCAGCTACCATCAGGAGGCATTGGAATAATACGGTATAACACAAGTGTATTTCCAACCATCAACTTATATAGGGTACAGCTTATTGTGTGGAAGTAAAGTAGCTATTATTAAAGCTGTCTAACAAACAGACATACAGACGGACGGACGTACGGACGGACGGACAGACAGACGGACAGACGGACAGACGTATTGAAATAATTCTATGTCTATTCCCGGGACTCAAACTATATCTCCAAACCAAATTTAAGAACAATCGGTACAAGCAATTTGGGCGTGAAGAGGTAACAGACAGACAGACATACTTCTTAAAGTCACCTTCTATTCATTTCCTAAAATTTTTTCACTTGACAAATAAATATTTACGGGGAGCTCCCATACAATAAATGTGATTTTTTGGCCTTTTTGCTCAAAATCAATAATGGCAGCCGGTAGATACTTGAAAATTTCACAAAATCTTTAAATATATTTTTATTTTCATAATTTATAATAAAAGTAAAATAAATTAAATATTTAAGGGGGGTCTCCATACAAAAAACAATTTTTGCCTAGTTTCGCTCTGTCCGACTCGCACTTGACCGATTTTTTTTGTTTTCTGATTTTTCCCAACGTTTTCACACAATTACCGAGCTGGATTCCAAATTTCAGCCTTCTAGGTCATCTGGAAGTGTGTTAGAATTTTGATCTATAGGTCAGTCAGTCAGTCAGTCAGTGATAAAAATGTAGATTTTCGGACGTTAATATCTTAATAACCGTTTGAGCTGTGCTTATGAAATTTAAAGCATGTGATTATATCGCAAGTCTCATTATACGAGCCAAATTTGAAACGTTTATGTGAAATAGTTTCTGAATTATGAGAGGGTCAAATGTACCTGCAAATGGTTCGTGTAATATTACACACGGTGCTGCTCGCCATTCTGGTTTGCTGGAACTTGGCTTGACACGCTACCGCGTGTCTAGATTGTGTTACAATTGGTATCTAAATCTGTTCAGAGAATTAAAGCATGAAAGTTTATAGACAGAAATACTTTTGTTTCTTTTAATATAATAATATTATTAAATAGCATGTTTGTGAGTTTGTCGGTTTGTTGCCTCTTTTC
This sequence comes from Polyommatus icarus, assembly GCA_937595015.1. NCBI lineage: Eukaryota > Metazoa > Arthropoda > Insecta > Lepidoptera > Lycaenidae > Polyommatus > Polyommatus icarus. The sequence continues at coordinate 4,821,208 of OW569333.1, read as the reverse complement.
GCGACACTAAACACATTTTAATGAAAATCGATAAAGATATTTTTGTTTTATTATTGCAAGTCTCACGACTTTTATTGCAGCGACTTTGCTGGAAATATAAATATAAAGGAAATACAGTGTGTAACAAAAATAAGTGATAAAACTTTAGGGTGTGTACGTGTTCCTTGTAGAGAGATTCACTGATAAAGTAGCAGCTCAGAAAGACCATTTTTTTCAGTTTTGTATGGGCAAGAGCCCGAGCATCACGACTTTCCCCATACAAAAGTGAAAAAAAAAAATAGAATTTCAGCGCTGCCACTTTCACAGTGAACTCTCTACAAGGAACACGTACACACCCTAAAATATTATCACTTGTTTTTGTTACACCCTGTATAACACATAGTAATATGTTTATGGTATTATGAATATGGTTCATGTGACACTGGATATGTATCTCGCCTTCTTGTGCTGACGGCTTTGTTTAATTACTGTCTCAGAGAACAGACGCGACTGTTATTTGGATAGTTTGATTAGTTTTTAGATAGTTCATAGTTGGGAATTGTAATATTGTAGATGCTGTGCGATAAGTTGATAACTATTGCCATATTACTTTATGAAGTAATGCGTTTATATTACAGTTTCTAGATGACGCCCTCCGTTGCGCTAGAATACGCCGCGGGGACCGTACATTTTTCCGGGATGAAGAGTATTACTCAAAGTACCTCCATACCTTTCAGCAAAATCGGTTCGGCGGTTTGGGCGTGAAGAGGTAACATACAGACAAACTTTTGCATTTATAATATTAGTATGGATGCCTAATGTATATGTTATGGTACAATATATTGAAGACTGTTGGCTGTAGTTAGTTATTAGTAGTGTAGACCTTTATTACAATTTTATTATTTAGTCATCTGAAAATGGGTATACCACACGGAGGTAATATAAAGCTTTATATTAGCTCCGTGGTATACCCTATTAAAGCTTTGACATAAACAACCAAATGCTGCAGATGTTATTTATAAATTTTCAATCATAATAATAATAAATTAATTTTAAGAAGAACTACCTACATTTTCCAGCACTGAGTGGGTTAATGATAATAATAATAATATTAACAATCACACTCGATAATGTCAGTTTTCAAAGAAAAAGAAAGCAGATCAAATCGGTTCATATAATATTTGGACGCTACGATGCCACGGACAAATCCACAGACAGACACGTCAAACTTACACCTTATTTATTTCGTCGGGGGTCTAAATGTTGATAGTGATGAGAAATCTTTTCAATGCAGAAGTGTTAAACTAAATGTTTTTATGAGCACGCCGTTTGAATCGGAACGTCCTTGTTAAGTGTTAGTTCTCAAGTCGAGCTCGGACTTAGTCGGAGGTGAGAACGGGATAACGAACTAGCTAGTGGCGTAGCTACCAATCTCGGAGCCCCCGAGCGCAGTAGGCCCCTCAATTTCTGATTTAAAATTTGTAAATTGTAGATTTTAACTCGGACTTAGTAGTAGGTGAGAACGGCATAACGGACTAGCCAGTGGCGTAGATACTAGCCCCGGGGCCCCAGACGCAGTATAGGCCCTCAATAAGGTGATGGCTACCCGGGCAGTGCGTGGCTACCGCACCATATCCAAGGATGCGGCATGCCTGCTCGCGGGAAGCCTACCCTGGGACCTCGATGCTCAAGCCCTCGCCGACGTTTACTGGCGTAGCGCAGCGGCCCGCGCGGAGGGCAGCAACCCTCTACCGGACGCCGTACGTCGGTGGAGGAGCTCAGCCAACGAGAGGGCAATGGAGTTGTGGGCGCAACGGCTCGAGGAGCCTACCGTGAGCGTCAACCTAATCGAGGCGATCCGACCCCTATTTAGGGAATGGACAGAACGGAGGTACGGAGCACTAAGTTTCCGCCTAACACAGATACTGACCGGGCATGGCTGCTTCGGTCGGTATCTGTGTGAGATCGCAGGAAGCGAACCGACCGCAGAATGTCACCACTGCGGTGCGGACCGGGACACAGCCGAGCACACACTCACGACCTGTCCCGCTTGGACGGAACAAAGAGCGGAACTATCGTCCGCCATCGGAGAGGACGCAACGCTCCCAGCGCTCATAAGGGCCATGCTGAGGAGCGAAGATGGATGGGCAGCCGTCGAGACATACGCACACAGCGTAATCACGACGAAGGAGGAAGCGGAGCGCGCTAGGGAGGCGGCGCTCGAACCTCAAAGAAGAAGGCCGAGGCGAAGACGAGTGGTTCGTAATGGCCACGACATCCCGCCTTAGCCTGGGAGCTCGGGGCAGCGGTGTGGGGATGCTGCTGCCCATTGCACCGAGTTCCCGAGAGGGTCGCGATGCGCAACATGTTCCCGCGCATCGCGACATTCGAAGAGGAACGGCCCTCTGTTGGGCCTGGGGGGCCATAAAACCCCTTCAATGTAAGGGCCTGCGCCGTACAGCAGGTGTCGCCGACCGAGTCCCGGAAGCCATGTTGCAGTTACCGGTCGCACTCGGTCCAGCGTGTTGAGGGAACATCGCAGTGTTTTAGTGGGTAGGGCCGCGGCTCTCACCCGTCGCGGCGAGCCCCACATATCCGCAGCGGGAGCCCCATCCCCTGCGTCGAATTCGTCACAGAATTTCACTGCGTAAAAAAAAAAAAAAAAAAAAAAAAAAAAAAAAAAAAAAAAAAAAAAAAAAAAAGTATAGGCCCTCAATACCCGATTTACTATATATAGAGTGTGTAGCAAAACAAAATAATTTAGGGAAAGTTATGAAATAAACATTCTTTTAGCGCTGTTACTTCAACAGTGAACTCTTAATACACTCCCTGAAGAATTATCACATTGTTTTGTTATATCTTGTAGATTGCAGTAAATAGAATGAAACCTCCTGCAGGGTATAAAAAGTAAATTATATAATATTATCGCGAATGTATCTCTGATTTAATGAAAGTAGCAGCGCTGAAAGAGCTGCTTTTTTACATCAATCAGCAAGTCTGAGTAAAGTCCCGACGATGGGGCATTTCTCATAGGAACATGGAAGTATAAGGTAATTTCTCAACGCTGCTACTTGCATTTCTTTACCCTAGGGCAGGGGTCGGCAGACTTACCAATCAGATGAGCCAAATATCAAGTTTGTAGATTTTCCCATACCTTCAAAGAGCCGCTACAATTTTATAGGTCTAATAATAATAATAATTAGAGTCTTATTTGCTTCACACTACAAAGCTACATTGATGCTACAAAATATGTGGGAAATTAAAAAAAATACTGAAAGACATTTTATTAAAATAACACACTCTAATTATTATATTAAATTATATTTTAGTTTTACTTACATTGCTTTCGAAAGCTTGCCTATGTCTGGCAAGTATAATTATTATTAATTACTCGTTTAAATATTGATTTCAGGCATGACTGTTTGCTCCTTAATTTACTTTTAATCTGATACATAGATGAAAATGTTTGCGTAGTGCGCACATGAATATATGATGTAGAGCCGAAGATAGATGACAGCAAATGTTAGTTTTTTTGTCGTTTCATAATATATTGCAACTTGCAGGAAGGCTATTCCATGTATCAAACAGGATTTGCTCTATTTTAGGTGCCGTACATAATTGTTTTACAGTAACAGAATGCGATTGCGCAAGTTGACGGAGAATTCAGTTGTTTCTTATTGTTTAGGTGTTCTATTTATGTTAAAGCGGTACAGTTATACAATTAGGGCTTAGGCAGTGAGTGAAAGAAGAGCTATATTAATCCTATGGAAGAGCCGTTACAAGGGGTTCTTGGTTATCTAGCTGCGCCACTGGAACTAGCTACGTGCTTTCATATGTCAAAGTTTGAATTGATTATTTTGTCACACGATAAGTATTCCGCGCGAGTGTTAAGGAAATTTAGTTTCCGAACTGAATCAAAGTATTCGATATCCAATGTGTGTATAGCGAACATTTTAAATATTGAGATATGGAAAAAGTTATATTTAACGGACGAAATATTTTCTATACCAAAAAATTATGTGTTAACTTTTTCACCGCTACTTTCATAGTGAACTGTATAATGAAAACATATACGTTATACAATATACATGCCCTAAAATATTGCCACTTACTTTTGTAACACCCCGTATATGTGTCGCACAAATTAATGCAATAAAAGCATTGAAAAAATAAAAATCTTACAACATAATTTTATTGTGTTATCAAAGTAGTAACATTTTTTTCGGATTGCACCGACTACATTTCACTCTTATTACTACAGCATAAAGTTTGAAATTGTCTGTAGTATGTGGTACTTGGTCATGCCGGAAGCAATTTGTCGGACGTCGGACGCGTGCGTCGGAACCGGATGACGGACGCGACTTGTTACAGATATGGTATAATTAATGTAGGAACAAAACGTGAGCGTATGTGGTCGTGACGACATTATTTTGTCGGACGGTGTGGGGAAAAAAGTAAAATTGGCCAAGTGCGAGTCGGACTCGCGCAAGAATGGTTCCGAGCAATAGAGCAAAAATAGGCCAACAGAAATACACAATCTATAAACATTTCAGAAGTCTAGCAATAGTACGAGCGGTTCTTGAGATAGCCTGGAGATACACAGACAAACGGACAGATATCAAAGTCTTAGTAATATAGGGTCCCTTTTTTAACATTTGGGTACGAAACCCTTAAAAACGGTTATTTTTATAATCGTAAATATCCGACTTAGACTAGACTGTATTTGTTTTTGATAAACCTAGTATCACTCTTATAGTAAACACCAATCTATAGACACCACTCAAGCTAAAATCCATCAAATGTAGGCTGCAGAGCGTGCTAAACAATAATTATTATACTTACTAGAAAACATAAATTTCCTTTTGGCTCAGTCGTGTCCTCATTGTTTTAAATACTACCTATTTCGAGGGCCTAAAGGTATGTGCTAACTAAGGCAAATTGCGCTGCTCTACGGCTCCACACTGCGGCTCAGTGTGTACGAACCTTAAGCAAACATTTTACGGTGCGTCCACATTTGTATCATTTACGCGATCAGATCTCCGATCAGATCTCCGTCGCGATCATCGCGCCGTATCAAGTATGAGTATCATAGTGTGGACGCCTATTAGATCATTCTGCCGATCATGCGTGTATTTGATATGACAAGTATCAGATCGCAGTTAATAGCAATCGGGGCGTATCATGATACGCATATCATTTTGATAGGCTTCGATGATACGCGACGGAGATCTGATCGCGCAAATGATACAAATGTGGATGCACCGTTACAAGACTCTGATGGCGTTAAACGTTAAACATTAGTCGTGGAGATGCAATTAACTTGTTGCGAATACAGGACACTAATTTAATCAGCTGTTTGTGCCCTGCTCGTTAAGATGTTCTAATTTATTCTGCCACTTTTTGTCCCTTACTTAGTTTTTTCTTTTTTTAATTTTAAAACTGTGAATAGAATTTACTCTGCCACTAATTCTTCTTTCTTGATTCTTTGTTGTAAAAACGTTCAGTAGCAGCGAACAAATTTTGAAATTCGAATTTAGAGTAGTTTTTTTTAAAATTAGAATTCGAATTTAGAAGGTTGCTGAATGCAAAGTGTTTTTTTTCTTTTCACAAGCTTGTTGTTTCGTCTCATGTGCCAACTGCTAGCAACAAAGCACAATTTAAGTAAAGAACGAAATTCATTACTTATGGCCAGTTTCACCGCTTCCTGATAAGGTGTCCGATAGGGTTATTTGACAGATTTTCCATACTCCATCTGTCAAATTAAGTGGTGGATAGCCTTATCAGGAAGCGGTGAAACAGGCCCTTAGAAAATTAACCTTAAATTCTGTTTTGGTTCTCTTTGAATATTTTAATCATTGCTAGTTGTATTAACTTCACTTATTGGTACCCGTACTAGCATATATAGTATACCCGTACTAACATACAAAAGTAGGTCTGTCTGTTGCTTCTTCACACCTAAGGGTGGGTTGCACCAACTTACTTTAACAATAACTTTAACTAGTACAGTGCAAAATGTCAAATCTTTGGTTAGGGACGCCATATTTAACCTTAACCGCTCATACATAATATATCGAAATTTTTTCGTGATTTACTGTGTATTTTTATAAGAAATATTTTTCCTGACGATTTTTACGGATAATTTAATTTTTATACTCCTTAACAAAAAAAATAAACGCAATAGACATCTGTCAATTTCTGTAGATAAAGTTAAGGTTAAAGCTAAGTTAGCCTTAACTATCTATAACCATAACTTTAACTTTAACCACGCCTCTGGTGCAACCCACCCTAAATCATTAAACCGATTTTTATGAAATTCGATATGGAGATAATTTGTACTCAAAAAAAAAAACAAAAATCTTTTTATTCCGGAATACAGCGGTTTCCGCGTGATAAACCGTTCAAACAATCGGGCAGCATATTTCAGAATATGCTGCCCGATTTTATCTAACAAACAAAACAGCTTCCGATTATGTTATACCAAATAAAATATTATTACAACATTACAGCTGTATAAATCAAACAACAAAGCATCGCGTAATAATATGCTAACCGTATATGATTATATCGCTGTCTGTTTGTGTGTCAGATTTCATTAGCATAACAGTAAGCGCCAAGGCAAACGGTATCGGGACTTCCATCTTGTAAACACGTATATTTGAACAAATTAATCTTATGTGTGCTTCAGCTTACGTCTAGTTTGCTCAGTTCTGACTTTATAAGTCCTTTAATCTAGGAGGTGCTTGCTTTAAGAGTTATAACTTGCCGTGGCGTAACTATAAGGCGCTTTGCAAACGAGACGGGGCGGGGCGGGCCGGTCAATTTCGCCACGAACGTCCGTCGACGTCTGCGAATGCCCGCGCCGCGTACACAAAGCACATGCGCGCCGTCTGCATTACTGCATGTAAACTGTAGGCCTACTACGAAACTGTTTTGAGACTCAACGTCCTGCTCTAACAACGTCATTTCACGTTTGTTAGAGTAGGACGCAGCATTCTCGTCCGATTGTTTAAGTCTCAAAAACAGTTTCATGGTACAAGTTCTGGTTTGTGTGAACCACGGCGGGCAGCCGCGGACATGCGCCGCCAGTGCCCGCCGGGCACTAGCGGCGAGGTCTTTTTGTCCGCCGTGTGCGTTGGTAATATAGGATCCCTTTGTGCGATCATTCGCGGCGAAATTGACCGGCCCGCCCCGCCTCGTCGTCTGCAAAGCGCCTAACATTCGGGGCCCGTGGCAAATTGATGGGCCCCTATCAGTAAAAATCGCTACGTTAATAATAAACCAATGTATAAAAAATTCTGACCTCACGGCCTTTTAGGTTGGGGGCCCGAGGCATTTTGCCACCCTGCCACCCTATCGTTACACCATTGATAACTTGGTAGATGTTCTTATAACTATACTATGTATATTTGAGGAAATTGATTCCTAGGCAGTTTACAGACCAACGTGATTTGGTCAGATCATGTCAATTCATGTTATTTGTGATCTGTGGCTTGGATTTGACGTAACGCGACCAAACTACGTAGGTCCCCAACTGCCTAGCAATCAACTTCTCTGATAGTACATCGCTCTTGCTTCGTTTTATCTTCTGCGGTTGTTTTCAAGCTATTGCATAGCTTATATCGCGGGCTTTGGGCCACCGAATCCAGAAATCCCGTAATGAAAAAACCTAACACGAGAGGTGTTAGGTTAGGTACTCCGACCGGTCGGTGCGGCATTGGCGTGCATCGCCAACGTCGTTTCAGTTCGGCATACTTCGGCACGGTGTTTGTGTGCGTGTAACTAAATGTATTTGCAAAAGTTATTAAAAATGCCATGCAATAGCTTTACCGTGGCAGTCTCCGAGTTCTTTTTTTACTTTTTGCATGATGGTTTAGCATAATATAAGAAGCAAAAGTTACATAAAAATACGATAACGCGCAAAATATATATTAGGGTTATTTAAGGACATTACATTGAACAGTCTTGTTACAACTTTCTTAACCTTTTTAAACACTAATTATTATTATTTTTAACAAAAAATTAAAACCGACTTCCAAGGTAAAAACAATAATTACATTAATATGAACTAAAAAGTATTAAATAATTTTTACTATCTAATAGTGCCTTTTTCCGAATTCGGCTAAACCTCAACTATTTCTGTACTCAATCTTCATTATTTTGAAGTCGGTACCAGATAGCTGAATCTTCAGTCCTCTGACAGAATATTTAAAATTTTTGGAACTGGCACCGACTTCAAAATTATGAAGATTGAGTACAGAAATAGTTGAGGTTTAGCCGAATTCGGAAAAAGGCACTATTAGATAGTAAAAATTATTTAATACTTTTTAGTTCATATTAATGTAATTATTGTTTTTACCTTGGAAGTCGGTTTTAATTTTTTGTTAAAAATAATAATAATTTCACTCTTTTTAGTTACACTAGTACATAAATCTTCGCGTATATTTTACGTATCTTATTACAATTTGTTAAGAGTCACAACTCACACTCACAAAATAATATAATATTATCAGTGAAGTGAACATATTGTGCTAAGTAATTTAACAATTTTTATAGTTCAAGCCCGAAGCGGTCACCGGCGATTGCGATAACAATAGAAAGGCTATTGTGTCTCGTTTTTCCACGATCGAAGGATCTATCAGATAAAAAATTGTACAAACTTGCATAGGATGTAGCGTAGCTACTCATAATATTTAATATTATCATAATTATTGACAGCTGTTCTTGTAATCAAGAATTCAAATCGATAGGTACTTAGTGCACCATCTATCGATTAATAAGTATAACTAATTAAAAATACACTCAATGACTTTGTTTTGTTTAAATGCTCTTTTCAAAATAACTTTGTTTTAATTCTATTTGTCTATTAAAATTTTATAAAGTAGTTAGTAACGTATTCGATCTGTATATAAAGTAGTTAGTAAAGTATTCGATATTCTGTCTTCTACCGCCACGCGCCGCGACGCCGACCGCCGTGTATTAAAAACAAACAGGTGTTGTTAATTGTTATACAGTACATAATTATTATTATTAGTATATCCATACCTATGCCTTGTACTATTATCTATTCTGTGCCATGAGACACCGGTGGCCTTAACACGACGTGGTAATGATGATGATGACGATGATGATGATGATGATTATGATGATGAATATGAATTGCATAGTAGTTTATGCTTTCTGTTCTTAAAACAACGCCGAAACTCCCAAACGTGTAACTATAAGGAATCAAGAGTTCTCTCAGCATCATCGAGACCATGGTATACCTTGACCCAATATTTGACTTTTTGGTAGCGTATTCTTAGTACACTTCACATAAAACCAAAATCACTATATGTTTCCATATAAATTTCGAGGAGTTCCCTCGATTACTCATGGATCCCATCATCAGGTCACCACCTTTGTGAAAATGGGACCAAATTGGAGTGAAACCTAATACAACAAAACAAAAATTTCGAAAATCGGTTCACAAACGGCGGAGTAATCGTTGAACATACAAAAATAAAAAAAAAAAAAAAAATATCCACAGCCGAACATATAACCTCCTCGTTTTTTGGAAGTCGGTTAAAAAGAGACAGCATGTTCTCTCTCTCTCGCGGATACGGCGAAAACTAATTATGTCAACTTGAGAACGTTCGAAAGGTGAATTATTATTCAGCGCGGAGGGTCCTCCAGCAAACGAGATCTGATGGTTACATAATCCCTGACCTTATAAAGGGTGTTTTTATGAAGTCCCCCTAATTACGGGGATTAATATTCTGACCCGTCTTTAGCATATTTAATTTGGGATGTAATGAGTTTCAACTCGGGGGAAGAATATGCCTCGTTTACGAATTTCGCATCTGTTAGATTTAATTGTGAGTTAAAAAATGGTTTGGTTGTATACAACTTACAATACGAATTGCGTAGGGCTGTTGCCAATGTTGGATAGTGATTGCTACCATGATTGGGAAACTCTTACAATCGACAGACGAATTTGCTCCTCTGCACGCTCGTATTGGCCTTCGTTGTGAGGCCATTCTTTACGGTAGTTATTGTAATCAGTTATGAGCTGCAACAACTTAGGCCCGTATTTTTCTTCAGTACTCAAGATGCATCTCGGTCTCAAGACACGGTTCAGGCTCTGTGATTGGTTGGCTGTCAAAATTTGGACCAATCACAGAGCCGAACCGCGTTTTGAGACCGGGTCGCATCTTAAGGCCGTCCCCCGAGCAAACGACCTTGGCCATAGATTTGCCGCGTTGCCGAGATCGCACCAAAACACTATTTTTTACTTATCTTAGTTCAAAATTGTCCTAAAAAAATTTAAAACGGGGAATATTTAGTTTATGATATTGTCGATCTATTGGCGTGTGTTTCAAATAAAAGTAATTTGTAAATTCTAAGGAGATGCTGAATGTATGCTTGAATTTTAATAAATTGTTTTTACTTTGGAAGCTGATATCATGAGTATAATAAACAAAAATAGAAAATTTTAACCGGGGAAAGGAATGTTGATGTGCTGAAGATTATTGTTGTATTTTTATTATAACTTTGTAGCTTTCGAATTATGAGTTTATAAGGCTTGAAATATGTAAATTACGGTATCGCCGTAAGGAACGCCCTTAAGTACTGACCAAAAATACGGGCCTACGTATCCAACTTACTAATCATTTTAATCGTTCAACATATTTAAGTTAAACTTTTGTTTTGTATTTCCATGCTTTAACATATTTTGTATTTCTATGTTTTATTCTAAATCATGTAATTTAATGTCATAATAATTTAAACTGTAGGTAATATTATTTGTTTCTACATCATTTTCAGCAATCAACGATAGAAGAAAAACCCATCTTCTCTCCACAATCGTCCTAAGTTTTTCAAAAAACCAATTCCATATAAGTGAAAAATATTTAGCATCGTCGAGGTGAGCAGTAAAAAGGCGGGCGGCATTAAATATTTCATTTTAGAGAAGTTTTTATTGCGAGCGGCGAACGTGTACCGTGTGGGGCGTGCGAGCAACGGCGCGAACGTGACTGTGTCGCACTACATACAAGGATCTAGATTATAGAGATGCTGGATAACACCGATTTTGGTGACGGTGGCCGGTTTCATCGAAACCAGGAGGCCCACAACGAAACCTTTTCAGACTCAAACAATCGAATCGGAATGCCGCGTTCTACTCTAACAACGTAATTTCACGGTTGTTAGAGTAGGTAATTTTATTTGAATTTTGTCGGTCGCGAGCACTTGCCGCGTTGATTGGAGTGGTACCTTTAGCAGGTGCCTACATACTCGTATTTTTTGGCACGTACTTACCAATTTTCGAGTAGGTAGCTGTTATAATTCCTGAGCTTTCCTTATTAATTAATGAGTAATGACTTATATTTTGCCTTTACATACAGAAGATTATCTTCGACTACAACTTTCGTAATCTTCTAATGAACTACAGTCACATCCAGCCAACAGCGATCCACGTTGTATCGGTTAGTTCGGCACCAAACTTTGTCTAATACACCTACATAATCCCCCGAACTAACGCTATAATTAACATTTCCTGTTTCATAATAATTATCGACATAAAATACATAATCTTTAACAAGCTCCCAGTACTAAAACTAACTTTACCACTTGGCATAACTTCGTGGATGAGGTCGGTGGTCTCATCTCTCGATATCGAGTTATGATAAAAAGTCGGTTATGGCCTTATTAAACGTATAAACTACATAATATTAATTTGTGACTTGGCGTCTTATCACACTGTGCTTATTGGGGCGTTATGATTATAAGAATAAGGAATGAGACAGAGTTTTACAGAATACATACTAATATTATAATGTGAAAGTGTGTCTGTTTATTACCTCTTTACGCCCAAACCGCTAAACCGATTTTGCTGCAATTTGGTATGGAGATACTCTGAGTACCTGGAAAGGCTATTTTATGTCCTTTGTCCTTTTTATCTCAGAAAAATATACGTTTCCCGCGCGTGTTGCGGGCTTCATCCAGTATGAAATAAATCGAATGTATTCATGAAATTCATTAGAAAACTTGAAGGTTACAAATACACTTCCGTGTTAGCAAAATTGTTCAAACGAGTCCGTTATAAATATTAAACAGAAAATACAAATTTAGCTCATAATTAACAATATTATGTTTTTAATTGTTACAAAGTTTTTGTTACTTCGATTTGTTGGAGTTGTTTATGTTTTTCTAAGAAATGAGTTTATTAAGTGAGAGATCATTATAAACTTATTATTCCATAATTTTTAACTCATTTTATTACTTTTTACGCGTAAACAATGGAAGCAAAAAAAATATTTGGCATGAAGATGCTTGATTAATTTCCTTAATAATTAAAGCATTCTTTCCTGGGATTTAAAAGTCCTGATAAAGGACAAAGAATACTTTATATCCCCGGAAAATGTATGAACATCTCACTAGATGTTGAAATAGATATAGCTCACTATATCTATTTCTAATGACTGGACATTGAATTATTTTAATGAAAAATAACATAAATATGCACTATCGCCTAAAAAGTGCCATTATATGCATTTCCATACGCAAATATGCAAATGCATATTATCCGACGTTTACTAATGACTGACTACGCAGTGCATTGAGGGGATTGATTTTAGCCACACGTAGTTTGAAATGAAATTTAAACTATACGCTATTTATTTTTACCTTTAAAATAAAGCTATGAAGCAACCTATAAATAGCAAAAGGCAATTTATGCATCAGAATATTGAAGACCCTGTGGCGTAGAAAAATATAGAGCACGGCAGCGCTTCTCTAATCAGTCGTGTGCTTTCATTCCTTTGAAATGCTTACCGATATGTAGATTAACTGTCTCTATGGAAAATCAGCCTTTCAAAATGATTACTGACTCCTATTGTGATGTAGGATTAAAAATAGAACATTTTAAAACCTGCGTTTGCGATCGTCTATGCCAGTCACAAATATATTTTTATAAATTGCTGTTTTTGCTAATTTCAGACTTTGACCATATACGATCCGTCGCGCCAAACCGATCTAAACGACTAATCGATGTTGTATGTCAAGATCATTAACGATTTACTTAATCAAATATGAGCGATATTGATTGATGCAATCAATCGTCGCGATCGATCGTATAGACGTATCGTACCGTATATGGGGCGCTTTACGCATCAAATCCCCTTCTATTTATATAAATATTTTCCAGACTGTGCAGTTTGATTTGATTTAAGTTCTAGAATGTTTATCCCCAGTTTGAGGAGCACTCAGGCTGTCTATTTAAGTCCTACAGGTGGAAGTTATAATGCACTTTCCAACTTTATGAAGAAGTTTCGATGTGCATTTTGGGCGGTTTTATTTGCGTGCGGCAGTGCCAGCCGCGCTTATTTTTAGCCGTAGACTTGTAAAAGACATGGCATATTGTGGCGTCTAAGTGGGTCCTTAGACGATAAATTTTATTGCGCAATATCACGTATTGCGTAATGTTATTATGACCGCCTAGGGTTGATATTGAACATCGCGCCTCTTTAATCTTATTGTCAAATAAACTGTTCAGTATTAAAATTGGCATGGCCTTGAGTAATGATATGTTTTACATAGCTGTAATTGTAGGTTTACATTATTTTAATCCAGAAATCCAATCTACACAGGAATAATGTAATCGGGTTCTGGAATGCACTGTAAACCACGAAGATCGTTTATATATATGTATAACATTTACTTGTTGCCATTTATGAGTATTCAATTCTTTAAGCTGCTGAAACTCTTTGTTATTTTCACGTTTACATATTATCCTGCTTTTATTTTTTAATGTCATAATAATGTAACATTGCAAAGTAGAGTACAACTGTTCTATATATTTTCCCCATGATGGAAAATATCCCATTTTATGTTTACTCGTACTTTACGAATAAAATTTCATCAAAATGGTCTTGTTTCGATGCGTTTTTCATCCGAAGAATAAACAGACATTTATATTGATACACAAATTCTTTCATTCGCCGATTTCTATGTACTTAATTCAAATAAAAAGGTCCCGGCAAATAGAACGTGTCTTAAAACTTTGCAGAAACAAATAAGAAGTTTGCGCTTCTTAGCTCGGACCTTTTTCTTTCGTCAAATATATTGAGTGAGGTATAATTATAGTAACTGTTTCTATATATTTCAAGGAATTCTGAAGGGATTTTGTTACCTTTTTAATCTTAACTGTCAAGAAATTTATTTTTACACGGGATCGTTCATTTTAGCGCGATAAAAATTATTCGATGTCTGTTCCAAAGACTCAATGTACATCACACAAAATTTCATCTAAATCGGTTTATTGGTTTGAGTGTGAAGAGACAATAAATGGAATATTATATTTTCACTATAATAGTAGCCCCAGCAAGTGTTGAATTGAAATAAAATGTTAATTCGTGTATTACATAATATATTTGCTGATTCTCAGATCTACCCGATCTACATACCTACATCATATTTTCCGGTCTGTTTAGATGCTAGGATACCACGGACAGAGACACACAGACAGACATGTCAAGCGTATAACACCCCTCTTTTTTCGTCGAAGGTTAAAAATAAATAAGAAGAGCGCCCCATTAATCTCACACATCGAAAAGCCGTTAAAATAAAATGGCGGCTTAAAAAATAAAGAGCTGGGGCTATCTCCGCAGGGGCGTCGATAAATCATGAAGCTCGGGGCCAAAAACATCCCAAATCTGTCTGGACTGGCCCCACCCTTGTAATCGCCGAATAATGGACGCAAATTGAAAAATCATTCTGCGTTTTGCGACCTCTTCTGTATTTAAATACGGTTTCAAATGAGCATTGTCCATTCTGTGACTCTCTTGTCTAGTCAAGAAAAGGTGAGTTTTGAATTTGGAAATATACTAACTTAGACGAAAGTTACTTAGAAGAATTCGCTCGTTTCAACAACGCGGGTAAATAATTATAAAAAATCTGTGGATTTGATATAACGCGGCGCTACATGGCGCATTTACATACATTTCTGAATTATTCCAGTCGAAATTCACAAAAGAAATGTGAAAGTCGTATGCAATCTTATGTATTTTGTACAACTTGTAACTTGTTCGGAATTTCTGTGCAACTGTAAAGTGATAATTGCATTCAATGTCAATGTCATTTTGTAGCTTGAAAGAAAATAGACGGGATCGAATGAGGAACGAAACTGCGTTGTTAAATTAATATAGTAGAATTAGAGTATAATACTGATCAAAATCGTCGCTACCGTAACCTTGATTAAAAAAACTTCAACTTGACGAACTTCAAATCATTTTAATATAAGGCAGATAAAGAAATTTTATTCCAGAAATTTCCACAAAAAATCCACCGCGACTCGCCGCACTAGAGCAAAAATGAACTGAATTTCAAACAGTGAACTTTGGCTGGTTATTGGAATCTTCTTTGTGAAATACTATCCTCAATTTTCTAAAGTAACAAGTACAAACTCGACTAACTAAAACTTAGTTCTAATTTTTCTCTATGCTCGGAAGTATAAGGCTCCGTTTATAATCGATAGATAGCTAGCAAGCAAGTAACGATTTAACTAGCGGCACGGTCTCGAATCTATTTCCACACAATTGCTTGTGATTTCGTTGTTTCTTGTTTTGCGTGATATTATTGACCGTCTGTTGATATTGAACATCGCACGCCTTCAATCTAATTGTCAAATAAACTGTTCAATTAAATTAAAGCGTGATATTGACAATAAAATTACTTGTCTAGGGCGGCCCCTTGTGAAGTTTTCCCGCAGTGAAATGATTCTATCTTAGTAGTACAATAGATTTGTGAAGTTTTTTTATTCACATCATAAATAAAATTCGGCCGGGTCATAGCCGCTCGTGCCTATCGGCATAAAGTTGCCATAGTACGTCATACAAAATGGGTTTTATTTTCAAAAAATAACATGAATGATTCGATAGTATGTACTACTCTACTATATTATGGTAAATCGTTCTGCTGCGGAAAAACAACAACTAAAACACACAAAAGAAATCGTTTTGTTGAACAAATTCAATGAACTTTAAATTGTTATTCGTAGAAGAAATTATAAAATTTTTGACGATTGAGGAATCGACTAATAATAAAGACTTTAGAGTATGGTAGGAAACTATATATTTATTACTGCGTTGGATGATTACAAGTTGCGGTTATGTCAACGGTTATTGACATTTTAAACCTCCAGCAGACACGCGAGAGATAGCTGACATAGGGCTTAGAGACTCTGACATAGGACTTACGGACTCAAGATGTCAGATAGGACTATCGGGTGTGAGCTATCATTGGATATTGAAGGCCAGTGATATAGAGCTTGAACGGTTGAGGGTTCCTGCGTTAGAATATTTTTTCCAAGTTTATTCACTCTATCTAATTAACTAGAAAGATGATATTTGATATGTTAGATGGGTATTTTAAAATGTATCTCGCATGCAATTGCAGG
Source organism: Polyommatus icarus (assembly GCA_937595015.1). Classification (NCBI taxonomy): domain Eukaryota; kingdom Metazoa; phylum Arthropoda; class Insecta; order Lepidoptera; family Lycaenidae; genus Polyommatus; species Polyommatus icarus. Next base: position 4,804,797 of record OW569333.1, on the reverse strand, counting down.
CCGTTTAGTAAAGTAGGAAGAAAGTCAAGGAACATTGATTTATTTAGCGATAATGTATAAATAAAATCAAAACACTCAATATCAAAAGCAATAAAGCTAGAATCAAAAAGGTTACAGTGAATAAGTGGACAATGAAGCCAGTTTTGCAGCAAAAAAGCTTTGTGCATCCAATCAACCGTTCGCCAGATTAGCTGCTAGCCCCGATGACACGTTACGCTGTTATGCTGTTAGGTGTATGTGTTATGCTGTTACGTGTATGTGTTAAGGTGCTCCCTCACCGGAAGCATTCGCTTGTAATAAAACGTTACAGACTAGAGCATTAAACCAGTGAGGGAGGAGAGCCGAGCATCACAATGCGCATCTTGTAATGATACAGCAATGGAGGCTTTTTTGAGGGAACCATCTACACAAAAACCGATTTCGGGCAAGTGCTCCCGCCAATACTCAGACTTGCCCAGAACCCCGAAGATCATATAATAAATAAATAAAATAAATAAATAAATAAACGTTTATTCCCCTTTTTTGATCATTACACCACAAGACATAATAACTTAAAAAAAAATTGTAAGTATAATAATAACAAAAACAAAAAAAAAAACCAAAGAAGTAGAACGTACAAGGTTACCAACAATTTTAACAACTGGTACAGAACAACCCACATATACATATTACAAACAGAGTATCTATAAAAAAAAAACAACAATAACATACTTATTTAATATTGGCACAATAATATTAAGTCAAACAAAGTAAGGCAGGTAGTGCAATGATCAAAAACTGAATTGGCATCCACTCAGGTAATGACCGCAGTTCGCAGTCCCTGATTTTCAGTGGATCCAGACTGTCAGGCGATGACAGACCACACAAGTCACCAGTCCTGTTTTAATAAATATACTTACACAAAAAATCTACATATTATAGGTACATTATGTTATAATAAAATATACTTAAAAAAAAAATGAATGGTGATGAAAGTGACGTGAAGGGAGGCAAAGTGTGTGCTAACTGCTATAATATAATAATATTTAAATATGATAATAACATAATAATAACAAACTAATAATAATAGTACTATAAACTTAATCACGTGCCCGGGGAAGACGGGAGGCTGCGGGCGGGGGGCAGGATGCACCTGCCACGCTCAGCGCCGTTCCGTACTCAGCATGATGGCCTTGCGCTGCATGCTAGTCCCCACACTAGTCCCTTCCTTGTTTATCAATTTTGCGATAATAGCAATTATATTGGGCTGATTAAATAAAAGATAAGAACTCTATGTAACTAAGGATATGGGTAAGTATCAGCTATAAGTACATACTTTTATATTATAATAAAGTTACAAAAAATATCTTACAATATATAAAATTCTCGTTTAAATATAAAATATTGCCCATACAGTATCGACATGAATTATTATTACTATTAGTGTAGCTTAATTCTACTATTATGTATGTATTCCGGTTTAGGCAAGATCACATGGCGATGAGCCTGTTCGATTGTCGGTACCTAATTACGTGCGGCTACGAGATGGTTACCGCTGAACTGTAGTAGCCAGTAGGTATGGTCAGCATACGTCTGGCAATGTTGGCAAAGTAATAAATGCCTTCCTCGAGATCCAAGCGATACTAAGATCAAATAAGACCATAAAGCTCTTGACTTGCAATAAGATCATGCATACCTATCAGCGAAAAAATCTAAAGCTGTTAGAAGTGAGACTCGAGGATGCAAAAGCTGCCATATACGACAATGTCACCTCCACAATAATGGGGATTGTCCATTTTTTTTTAATTTTGCTCATTACAAAAACATTTCGAGGAATAAGGTCAGTGATCGTTTTTCTGTATATAAACGAAAAAAATACCCATTAGTTACTTATATTTTTTAACCGACTTCCAAAAAACGAGGAGGTTATATGTTCGGCTGTGGATATTTTTGTTTTTTATTTTTTTATTTTTTATTTTTGTATGTTCAACGATTACTCCGCCGTTTGTGAACCGATTTTCGAAATTTTTGCTTTGTTGTATTTGGTTTTACTCCAATTTAGTACCATGTTCACAAAAGTGGTGACCTGATGATGGGATCCAGGAGTAATCGAGGGAACTCCTCGAAATTTATATGGAAATATATGGTGATTTTGGTTTTATGTGAAGTGTACTAAGAATATGCTACCAAAAAGTCAAATATTGCGTCTACCATGGTTTCGAAGATGCTGAGAGAACTCCTGACTCCTTATAGATACACGTTTGGGAGTTTCGGCGTTGTTTTAAGAACAGAAAGCATATGCTACTATGCAACTCATATTCATCATCATAATCATCATCATCATCATCATCATCGTCTTCATCATTACCACGTCGTGTTAAGGTCACCAATGTCTCATGGCACAGAATAGATAATAGTACAAGGCATAGGTGTGGATATACTAATAATAATAATAATTTTATACTGTATAACAACACTTTCTTTAAATATACACGGCGGTCAGCGCCGCGGAGGCGACGGCATCGCAGCGCCGCCGCGCGGCGCGTGGCGGCACGAAAGATCGAATATACTTTACTACTTTATATACAGATCGAATACTTTACTAACTACTTTATAAAATTTTAATAGACAATATATAGAATTAAAATAAAGTTATTTTAAAAAGAGCATTTAAACAAAACAAAGTCAATAAGTGTCTTTTTAATTAGTTATATTTATTAATCGATAGATGGCGCACTAAGTATCGATTTGAATGGATTTGAAATTGAATTCTTGATTACAAGAACAGCTGTCAATAATTATGATAATATTATATTATATTACTAGCTGTCCCGGCAAACGTTGTTTTGCCATATAAATAATTTTTGGTATGAAAAATAGATGTTGGCCGATTCTCAGACCAATATCCTCACAATATGCTCACATAATTTCATGAGAATCGGTCAAGCCGTTTCCGAGGAGTATGGCAATGAAAACTGTGACACGAGAATTTTATATATTAGATGAGTAGCTACGCTACATCCTATGCAAGTTTATACAATTTTTTATCTGATAGATCCTTCGATCGTGGAAAAACGAGACACAATAGCCTTTCTATTGTTATCGCAATCGCCGGTGACCGCTTGGGGTTTGAAGTATTAAAATTGTTAAATTGTTAAAGCACAATGCTCGTCGGTCAGGGAGGTAGTATTGTAATGTAATGCTCAAAAATGAATCTATAATGTTACATTACACGTAAATGGTCCCGGTGAGGGACCACCTTTATGCTGCTAGGCTACCTAGGCTATAGGTTATATAGGCGTATAGCAATACCTAGGGTATTGCCTTTACAAAGCAGCGGCAGCATAGATCGGTGGAAAATGAAACCTATGGCCTTGGTCATAAAGTGGCATTTTGTTTGAATTATTGTGGTCGCAGTCGCTTGTCGCGAGGATCGGTAAGTCACCTTAAATGTTACGCAGTTGTGCCTGTGTGTTAGATTGTTTGCGTAGAAATTTGTTTCTGACAGTTTTTTGGAACAGTACTTTTTTTTGTTATAAAGCTATCCTATTGATTTACACTTTACAGTTTTCAGAACCTTGTCATTTATGGTAACCTAACCAACAAAGTCTCGGGAAACGCTCTGAAATAAAAACGGAAAACAAAACCGAAATTGAAACCGAAATCTCCATACGAGTACTACTAAGCGTGAACACTGAAGAAGCTACATACAAACAGCTACACTTTCACATCCATATTAATAAACTAATATTATAAATACAAAAGTGTGTCCGTATGTCTGTCTGTTAACCCTTCACGCCCACACCGCTGAACAGATTTTGCTGTAATGATGTATGTAGGACATACCTATAGGATACTTTTTGTCCCGACAAAATCTACGGTTCCCGCGCAATACACGAATTTGCACAACAGAGTTGCGAGCATTAACTAGTGTAATATAAGTACTCGTATGCATTGCCATAAAGGTCTTTGCTCGTATGTATAAAGATAAAAGCACACTGCAACATGAAACAGGTAAATGTAACAGAATATAACTCCCGTGAGATATAAAATATAAGAGACAAGTAATAATATCTTTGGCTTTTGCTAATATCGAGGCGCACCTGCGACACAGTTAATAATGTAGAGTTTGCGAGTATTTGGGAATTTCAAGAGTTTTTACTCACTACCCTCATTCTGCTTTTTAAATATATTATACGAAATGTGAAAGTAGTCTGTCTGTTACTTGTTCACGCCCAAACCGCTGAGTCCATCTTCTTGAAATTCGGTATGGAGATACTTTGAGTCCCGGGAAAGGCCAAAAATACTTTTAAATCCGGAAAATGTACGGTTTCCGCGAGATAAATGAGTTTTGGTGCAACAGAGTTGCGGACGTCATCAAGTTCAATATTACAGCTTCGGATCGGTTCAGGATACTGTCGAACAGTAAAATAGTATTCCAATATCCGTGAACTGCCAAACGATAGATTTTTGGATAACAAATCCAAGGTTGTTGGGGGTTGGGTTTACATTTTTGGTAAATAATATTACAAGCATGCTACTGTTACGGATACGGACACGTGGTGCCATCTAGCGTCGGACCAGCGAACTTACCAAGGGAACACAGGCAACGTAAATCCCTTACTCGCTACTAGATGACGCTAGGTGTATGTACCTACGAGTACTTTCTAGAAATATCTCATATTTGTTTACGCATATCGGGTTTATTCTGGGATGTTCCGGAATTTTCTGAGATTCGATCCGGCCCGTATAAATAGTCGCAGACAGTCCGGCCGGCAATTCAGTTTTATCTGAGCTTTCTTCGAGGCGACTTCGGAG